>HG992294.1:10732039-12094308 GCA_905220595.1 Spilosoma lubricipeda | reverse complement strand
TAGGGCCGGTCTTGTACACCATATTTACTGTAAATTTTTCAGAAACACCAGAAGTCACTATTGCAACCAATGCAGACGATACCGCAATATTAGCCTCTAATCTGTATTAGAGGCTAATATAGATAGATATCGAGCATAGGCCTCTATAGGGTCTGTAGCCTATAGAGGCTCTACTGCAACAAAGTCACAGTAAAATCAGCAAATGGTTGCACAAATGGAGAATCAAAACAAGCGCGAACAAATCACTACAAGTGACTTTCACACTCCGTAGAAAAACATGCCCTCCAGTCAAACTGGATGGTAAAGACCTACCTCAAAGCAATGCTGTTAAGTATCAGTTAGTATAATTGTTAATATTTAGTGTTAAGTATAAAGAGCAGACACATTGCAGCCAAGAGAAATCAATCTGAAATACAAGGGCTTGTACTGGCTACTGGGCAGAAATTCAAAACTGTCTATCGACAACAAACTCCTTATATACAAGTCCTGTATAAAACTAGTCAGGCCATATAGAATACAATTGTGGAGTGCTGCCTTTTTGACTGACTGATTTTTTAAAACAAAACAAGTTTCTCCAGTTCTTGGAAGAAGTAATTCGTCAAAATAAAAATTAGCATACAACTGCCGAAAGTCAAAGGCATGGATAAATAAGAAATGTAATAAAAGTAACACAAATTACGGTTAGGGATATTGCAACAATGAATAAAACAAGTCTTTGCTCTCTACTGGGAAATTATTCTTTTACTTTAATTTTTTCCTCTTATACAACAGAAATACTGAATCAAGCAAAAGTTTATTTGTAACTGTAACTGTAATTAAACAAACTTTAAATATTTTTCTAGTAAAAAGAATCAGAGGACTTAGTGTAATTTTCATATTGACTTGACTGTCACAAAGCAATTGGCGATTGATACATATATATACATACATACATACATACATATATACACACTCAAACATATATTCACTAATGGCAACACTGAACACAGTCGGGGCACAATAAAGTTTGTTCCAAGTACTATTACGAATTATATTCTGCGAAGCGAAGGTAAAGGAGAGTAATAAGAGCACGGGGATATCTTGCGGGCACACGAAGTAGAAACCTGCTGAGCAACTGGATGTAGCTGCCTATAGCGACAAGACTAATGTTGCCGCTAGCGTATGCTACTGCCAAGAAGTCTCGGTTTCGATAACTAAACCAGGATAAAAAGTGTTACTGGGTTTTTCTGACAAGAAATGCCTAATAATAACCTGGAGTATGTAAGTGGGCGATGTTTGGGCGTAAAACCTTGGATATAACGTTAGGTCGTTGGATTTCATGAATAATATAGCAATCGTTATTGTGAAGTCAGCCCTCAAATATAATGACGACTAGTTTAACGATCATATTAAGTTTGACGAACCATTTAAGGGTTGCGAAACCGATGCCAGTCACTCCAGGGAAAAACTGATATTCTAGTAAAACTGGTTGAAGTAGCCTACTTCAAATAATATTTTGAGTAATAAGGCTAAAATAATGATGATGTGTAGAGACCGGATTATATGCAACATAAAAAGCTTGTTACATGCATGCAAATTGACAAATTATGCTAAACTAAATGACTAATGTTAAGAAAAAAAATGCCTGGTTTTAATGTTTTTATTACTAAATAAGCGTACACTTAGTAAATTATCCTTTGATAGGCGATAATAGGTGTCATTAAATATCAATAAAATTATTTAATATTGTTGTAAACAGTCAAGTGTTTTTCCAAATATTCAGTGTTTCAGTGGTAAGATTGTGTCTTCTATCATTTCTTCAAAACAAAAGACACGCCCAGCTACTGTCCGAAATGCGATTCGAATTTGACCAGTCACAATTATTAAACCCTTATATTTTATGACTATTAAATTTGGTCGGATTCCGGATATATCACTTTTATCGCATTTTTGAGTGTAGGTTAAGTGTACTTAACTAGGAAAAAAATGTGAAAATGTACCGATAATATGCATCTGAAGTAGATCTTAAGTCAAATATGCTATTACCGCTAAGGAAGGCTTAAATATGCAAATGCATATAATCCGGTGTCTAATGACGAGCATCTGAAAATCCAGCTTTCTCTACATACCAATTTTTCTATTGTTATAATACTCTTTTGTTTACACCTTCGTAAGACGTGTATTGCATGCACTGTATAAGTACTTTCTTTTATCAGTGACTACTTCAAAATGATACCTAAAACTATTCTTAAATTATTTGCTAGTATAGAATAAATTTTATGAACTCACTTGAAAATTGAAACGCCAATATTATGAAATACATTTTCAAAAACAATTTATGAGACGAATGGTAATAATCATTTCCATTTCAATCCAATTATGTTGAATTGGTGCCAGTGTTATAATGCGGCATTTCACTTGGAATTCCTGCTAATTTTAATCTGAAAGTGTCTTATTGTTTCGTAAAAAATGCTTTTTTTTATTAAGTGTTCTACTTGAGTTTTTGTCAATAGGTAATTTTCTTGCTCAAATAACTTTATTTTTTAATTTAGATTAGATAGATTAAATAGAACGGAAGCATATTTCTAATTTCAATTTTTGATTATTTTAGTATTATTTATTCATGTCGATAGATATATACTCAATATTTTTTCCTCGTCTTTTAATGTTTTTTGAAGCGGGGAATGCTTTTATACCGTACTTGCAGGATGGGCGGAGACAAAGGGCGTCTGTGTGACTCCTAGAGAACCAGCTTACTCACTAAACTCCATGGTGGCCTATCGGAGGTTGTACTCCTACATTTTATCCTATAACAATTTTCCTATAGCCAAACACACAACTACCTACCCACATTTTTTTTTTCATTTCGATTTTTGAATTTTTCAAAGTACAGAAACTTCTATGGCTTAACTGTTTTCTGAATACACATCAAAAGATTTTACGAAGAAATGTTGAACAAACAAACTTACGTGACACAGTTCTTTTATACTTAACTCTTGAAAAGAGTTTCCCGCGGTTCCTAAACGTTTCAATACCACTTTGAACTACATGAGGTTTCTCGCCCAAACACCTTTGATATATTGGTAAGTAACGAAAATTATATTACAAAGTATAAAATTTTATAAGTTTAAAAAAGAATAGATTTTTTAACCGACTTCAAAAAAGGTGGAGGTTCTCAATTCGACTGTAAGTATATAGTTTTTATGTGTGTTCGCGGATAACTTCGTCGTTTATGAACCGATATTGATAATTCTTTTCTTAATGGAAAATAAATATTCCAACGGTGCTACCATGATAAGGTCACTAAGATCTGATGATGGCATCTAAGAGAAATCGTGGGGAAACCTTGAAGTCGGTCTTACTTTTGTTAAAATTTTACTTGTTATTTTATTATGTTCATTATTATTCAGTTTTTAAGAAAAATGTAACTACAATGTCGTTTTGGATTAGTCTGTAAGGATATTATAAGTAAGTAAATCAATAAATAAATAATTCACATGAGGAATAACAATAAGTAAAAGCATATGTACAATACAATACAGTTGTATAGGTACATACATTGTGTACTAGTATAACATTCATTACATTCCAAAAATAATATCTATTTATTTTTATTTTATTTTCGTTTTAATCTTCCCGTTGATTTACAGTATAAATAGGCGACAATTGGCGAGCTTATCGCTCACGATGTTTTCTAACAGCCTTTCTACGGATATAGTAAGTATATAATAATAAATAATTAGAGTAGCAGTAGATTTGTACTTTCCCAATTTAGAGACAAAAAGCAAACCTTAAAATTTGTTAAAAATAGAGTGAAATTCTATTCTAGACACGAATGTCTTTGGTAAAGTGGTGATTCTATTCTTTATAAATAAAATTTACTGGCCCTTTACATCCTTTGTTCGTTGGTAAATATTTAAAATGATATTCTGAAACAGACTCAAGTCTTTGTGAACAAGATGGAGGTGAAAAGCAGATTTTCTAGTAAACACAATTTACTTGAACAATGTTTGTGAATATGAGGGTTTGTATATTTTCAGTATATCTGCATTTTAACACGAGGTATTTTTCTATTTTCTGTTACTTTCTGACTTTGAGGATAGTTCCACTTACATTCTAGAAAGCTCGTTCTAATTTATGAACTCAATCTATTAGTTTGACTGCGCAAGGTGATTACTACGGATAAATACATACTTATATAAATACGTGTTCTGCGTAGGTGTTATACCCATGACCTCTACTTCAGTAGCCGGGATAACTAATTACTTAATTGAATTGTCATCTGTTAGAATTTCAACAATTTGAGCAATTTAAAGCTTGACTACCTATTTCTACACACATTCACTCTATAAATTTCCATATTTTTTTCTATAAAGAACTGGAATTTGATAAAATAAGATATAGATATAATAATAAAATATTTTTTATTAATATCTCAAATCAGCGTTACAGCATTTTTGAACTATCAAAAATTATTTCAAACTAGCTGTGCTCGCTACTTCGTACACATGACATTTGGATTAATTTTGTTTTCATCGTTTAAACCCTCCCTGTACTACGAAAAACATTTCGAAACCAAAATCAGATAAATCGGCCCAAAACCATGATGTTAATTAGGACACATTCCATAAATTTTTCATTTTAAAACTTTGTATATATAAAATACATTAAAGCTCAAATATTTAGAAATGCTGTTGAGATATGTTCATAGAAGTAACTACAGCGTTTATTGACAATGGAATTCACAGATACGACTTATGTATGTGCGGCACTCCTTTTGAGCAAGGCTTAATGAACGCGTAGCTGAATCGGATTCCTACTAGGAATTTAATATCGACAATGAAACCCTGACGTGAATAGAAATAAAGGCGAGAGTTGTTCCAATTTAATTAACACTGAATATGGTTGAGCGGTAAAACTGTTTTAAGATTAATTATTACTTACGTACTTGTAAGGATAGGCCCCCAAATTTACATATAGGTATTATTATTAAACAATTAACAAGTCTAGCTGTATACATATAATCTTTTATAGGTAGTAACCACGCTGATTTCAGCACAAACGGGCCGGCTCAACCGGGGCGGTACTGTCCTCGAACCTTGAACCCCACAGAGAATGTACCTAAACTGATAGCATTCGTGCTGTGCGTGTGTGTGAAAGTGCGCGACCAATGACCCAATGATGCAGCCTCACTAGGACGCCATGGTGTGGGTCACCATGCTGCATTATTGCATTCGCAATGAGTATTGTGACCACCACTCTAGATTCTACTTCTACATTCCATCAGGCAGAATATAGTCGCTTTGGCAGACCAGACGTAAAAAGTATCCACCTTGAAATATAATTTTAAATCATCATCATCATCATCATCAGCCTATCGCAGTCCACTGCTGGACATAGGCCTCTCCAATTTCGCGCCACTTTTAAATACTTGGACAAATATTTTTACTGAAAAATAAAGTGAAGCTGACACGAATATCACAATAGAAACAAAAATAGGAAACATCTGTGAATACAACGCGAAAATGAAGAGAGGTCTATAAATGGAAGAATATGCTAGGAATTTTTCTCGCACCTTAGACAATAGATGCGGCAATTCTTCTTACCTTTGTAGAAAACGTTGCCATTTTCGAACAGTTTTATATCTGGGTTTACTTTCTCACTGCAACTCTTGACCTACTTTTTTCCTCTGCTAATCTGATAATCTAACAGTATCAAATTAGCAGAGGAAAGAAAAAGAATAGAAAAATTTAGAGAATAATAATTTGCATGTTTTCTGTTTAAGAATTATAGAAAAACAGAGAAAAATTATAACTCTACATGAATTGCAGGAGTCCGTGTTCATTGTCACTAGTCAATTTTATGAAAAATACGATAGAATGAAATAGACTCACGTTTTATGAATCCATAGTCATCGAAAAAAATGAGAAATTGCGACAATATAGCACCCGTAATATCGCTTCTGTTTCCGCATACTTTTTCAGTCTAATTTACTTTATTAAGGTTGAAACTGGAAATATTTCCATCATTATGACAATCTCGACGTCCCTATTTTTCATTTTCTTCGAAGTATTGTAAAAATGTGGGCTTTATTACCAGTGTCGTAAGGTTACATACATAAATTTCATCACTGAGTTGTTAGAATATCTATTATTAACTGTAATATCTATTTGATTAATGTATGCCAAAGCAATAACCCCCAGTTTGTACTCTGAATTATTCTGAATACATTTATAATTATAGTTTCCTTGTTTGTCATAATTTAAATTACAAAATACAGTTATTAGCATATTTATATTACTTGAAATCTGAGCCATTATAGGTTTACAGCGGCCTTTGTCACTGAAGCGTAGGTCTCAGGGGAAATCAAGGCATATCTTGAATACCGTGGTCAATTTATATATAAGAAGCTTTTCCATTAGATACGAGGTTCATGTATTAGCTTATTGGTATATAAAATAAACAAGTAATAACAATGACTACTTTTAGTAGAAAAATCCCTTGTATGTTGTTATATTTATTCTAGAGAAACATAGCGTCTCAGTTACAATATTACGACTTTTTGCCAATAACAAGATACATAATTATCTTTATAAATTGTACAAGACTTTTGAATATAAAACAGTTACAGGTATTAAAAAAATAAAACCCAATTAAATATTAAACTAAAGTTAAAGTCCTAATACTTCGTTTATGTATACATTTTTGTTCACAGAAAATGTATTTTTTTAAGAAAATAAAGTAGTTACATTCCATTATACGTTATAACGTGCTATTAATAATTTGAAATCTTCATACATCAAATAAAGTTTATAAGAACATCAAAATGTTGAAATTTAATTTCGAGCTTAAATAATCACTAAATGATAAATTCTACATCATATAAAGATTACTCGAATCTGTCTTTGATATATTAAATGAGGCCATATATTTTTTTAACAAATTGCCTTTTTTAAATTGAATAGATAACGTGTTTCATTGGATCATCCCCAATTAACTGCTAATTGAAATGGTGAAAAGAAAATTTAAAAAAAAACTTTGTATTCAAGTATAAATATTTCAAATTGATCGATCGGTATTAGTTTTCTTTCATCAGGTCACCATGGTCGTTTACCTCCTTATATTTTGTGAATACAATTTCAATTATTGTCATAACATCTTAAGAAAAATCATTCATGTTTTTAACTAAAACGAAATTAATTTAATGTTCCGAACACAATTGAACCATTATTAACCCTTTGCACACTGCCTTAAACAAACAGGCTGTTAAACTATAGTATGAGGTAATTGCTTGAATTAACAATAGCTTAATGTTTGTTGGCTCAAACTTTACTATTTTAGGTGAAACATTTCAATTAGATAACTGTTCGTGGATCGGTAGCTTACAAAACATTACGTCAAATAATTTATAGAATACCAAATAATCTCAATTGGCGTTAAAAATAAGCTACAATTATAATTTAGTTTCAGATTTAGCTAAATTTATTTGTATTAAATATATGTTCTGAGTTTATCGTTGACCATAATGAATAAAATAGGTCTTTATAGTTTTATAATTTGGTTTAAGAAAATAAGTGTTCAATAATATATTGGGTTTCGAGAGGATATTGATTATGATAATGATCTTATTAAAGTTTTAAATATGAGAACTTTCTTTGTTAAATATTTTTTATTTATTACTTCTTAAGACTTTTTACTTTACCTATTTAAAAGATTTACTAAGATTTATTTACTTTAGGTAACCTCCACAGCTATGAATAAAATGCTATTTAAATGTAAATCCAAAGTACATATTTATAGCCAGTTCAAAATAAATCAAAATTAATATTTATCTCAGGAACGGGAAGGTTTGAAACAGCTGTATGGTCACCCTTTTTCTCGCTCTGAACCGAAATATCTCTATTGATTTTCCTCTAACCGAGACCCAATGTCCGCGTGCTAAAAATTGTGCAAACGTAAAAGGTTTTCTTGAGAAGCTAATATTTTATTGAATAACTAGTTCTAAGAAGAGTCATTATGGGCCAGTAAACGAAAAGGTTTATATTGTTTTTTTAAATAGTATATGGACACGAATCACTTATAAAATATTTGTTTGTGTAAAATAAATGCATATTTATTACAACTCTGACATTGTTTTACATTGATATATAACATAACTATTATTAATTGAATGAATAAACGCATAATCGAGACAACATTGAAGCCATACCAAACTGCCTCGGTGGCGCAGTGGTAGCGTACGCGACTGCTGTTCTTGAGGTCTCGGGTTCGATTCCCGGGTCGGAACAAATGTTTGTATGATCTGCAAATATTTGTTTCGGAGTTTGGGTGTTTTTCTATGTATAATATGTATGTATTTATAAAAAAAAAGGATATAGGTATTCATATCAGTTATCTAGTACCCATAATACAAGCTCTGCTTAGTATGGGACTAGATAGCGTTGTGTGTTATATGTTAGAAATATTTATTATTATATACCTAGGCACATGTTTAAGATGGATCCGTGAAAGGGTGACAACATAGTATATTATGTACCTTTAAAGTTGCAAAGGTGACAGCGGTGGTAGCCATTTGCCATGAAATTTTCCATGAAACTGTAAAGTCACCAAATAAAAAGAAAACCAAAATCTAATCAAGTTAAATAGGTATTGAAAACATATCAGTGTTCATGCTTCAAGTATTTTCAAATCTGGTTCACAAAAGACTAAACAAAGCCTCTGCATCCGAGATAACACCCGAGGGTTCTGAAAGCGTGTTTTGAACACCGCTAACTTTGAACCGACGGTGTTGAGACCTGAATCTGTCCAACACATCGAGTCTCGACCCGTCAGAGATATGCCACTGCGATAACTCTGAAAGATAGAAAACTAGATAGTACCTACCAACAGCTGTGAAAATATGGAGCTGGTTTGAATTTCAAATATGTGGAAAATGAGTACTGAAGTTTTAACTATCCTGATTTTTTAAATATACCTACTTGCCTAGAAAAAATGTTACAAAGTGAGAATCTTAGTGACTACACTAATAATATTGAGCAACGTATAATAGTAATCGTGATTTTAGAGTCGAGATTTGGTGCCTGTTATGAAGTTATTTGAAATTAGCTATTTAAGGCAACCATACTCGCTTTTATCATCACTACTTCGTTTTGAAGAATCATACCATAATGTTAGCATAATTGTTCCGAGTCTGGGTGTTCTTTGTGACCTTTTCATTAATTTATAAAATAAAATTTATACAGTAAAAATTTTCAAGGTAGTAGAGCCACGCTGACTTCAGCACGAACGGGCCGGCTCGACCCGGGGCGGTACTACCCTCGCACAGAAAATGAACGTAAAATGACAGCGATCATGTTTGTGTCGTGTTTCGTTGGTGAGTGCGAGACCGGAGGCCCAATGATGCGGAAGCATAACTATCCTGCCATGGTGTGGGTCACCATGCTACATTGTTGCATTGTCTGCATTCGCAGTATGGTGACCATCACTTTTGGATTCTGCTTATGCTTTCCATCAGGCAGAGTAGAGGAATTTTGGCAAGGTAAAAAAAAAAATAAAAAAAAATTAATACAATATTCTAAAGACGTTTTTATTTTGCTTTTAGTAACTTTTTACCTATAAATAAAATACTATCTTAATGTATAAAGATTAGATCGTTGTACTAAATTAGTTTAGACCTATGTAAACCATCAAATAAGTCACACTGTTGCGTATTCAGGGCTGAATTTTATGTGTCAGGTAAATTTTTCTTTCTGTTCAAATTAAGATATATTTGGGGACTTATTGCAAAGACACACAACGCCTTTCTACCTGGATCTGAAGAATGTGTACGGACAGTGTACGTTTATAAACAACCCCAAACACTACAAATCACGTTGCGATATTTTCTTTTAGATATAGCATTTTCTTTCTTGCTGTTATTATGTTATAGTAACAAAGTTTTGTATTGGAATTCTGTTTTGTATTGCATTCTACCAATATATCTGCCATGCTATGAAAAATTGTATGTTTGCACTTTGATTTTAACAATAGAAAGAGTTTAGCTGGATCCTTTTTTTTATTTTTGGCCTTGCCAAAATGACTCAACTCTGCCTGATGGAAAGCGTTAACAAAATCCAAGAGTGGTGGTCACCATACTGCGTACGTCGACAATGCAACAACGCAGCATGATGACCCACACCATGGCGGGCTAGTGATGCTTCTGGATTGTTGGGCCTGCGGTCACTCACCAACGAAACACGACAGCATGATCACTATCATTTTACGTTGATTTTCTGTGCCAGGGTAGTACCACCCCGATCGCGGCGGCCCGTTCGTGCTGTAATCAGCGGGGTTCTACTACCTTGCAAAATTACCTTATTACCTGCCGCCAACGGGATATCGATATTTCTTAGGAATGTAATTGTTCTTAGAGGTGGATGGATAGCTTCGTTGCGTTCATTATCATTATTATCATCATCAGCAGCCTTTATCCACTTCTAAACATATACCTCCTTTATAAAATAGGTTTTGATATACTAAGCCACGCAGAGAAAAAAAGGAAAGAAGGTAAAAGGGTAAATAAAAGGTTTGGTTTTTTTAGTTTTCCTTCGCTTTGCACTGATGTTCTCCTGCGTATTTTCTTCCTTTGGCCGCCTTTTAAGACACCCATGGGATGAATAGGGGTGATGACACTCTATATTTTTGGTGTGTTACCACATGAATCAAGTTCGTTGTGTTAATATAATTACAGATGAAGAAAAGTATCAAGACTGATCACTTCTTTAACTGATATGTCCATCCACTAGGAAAGGGGACCAACCTTTTATCGTAAGTGTCCATGAAAGGCGGTAGTCATTTACCGTCAGGTGACTTGACTGGTATTTATTACAAATTAGCATGCTAAAGCATCACACATTAAAAAAAACACTACAATATTTATTGTAGAGAATACGTCATTAACAACAGCCTTTAACAGTCCATTGCTTGACATAGATCTTCTTTTTCCATTGGTTTATCGATCGAACGATCGAAAATGAGGTTTATAAAACAAATACTGTTGGTATTCAAAGTTTTGTGGTGACTTCCACATACAGCGCAACAGAAATATACTACACCGCCATCTACCGCAGATACACTGAACGAAGGAATAATGCACTCCTCGAAGAAACTACGAACCCAGCATCGCACAATGGAAGTTCTCACGCCGATTAGATATAGAACTTCCCAACACCAACCGTTGGGCCGTGGCCTGCCAGGGCCGCCAGGCATGATCATCTCGCTTGGTCGGAGGATCGTCCCTTAGTGTTGAAGTCGTCAATCGTCCCATGACTCCCGAACCTCCGCAGTTTAAATTTTTTTCTGAATAATAAATTTGTAGAGAGTTAGAGTATAAAAAACATAATGGCTATCCATGATTCTTAATCGTGAATTTTTTTCGTGCAGCCTAGTCTAACATAACGATGTAAACAAACTTTTTGGAACATAGATTAATGGTGAGAGTTTTGAACTTAAATAAAAAGTCTTCTTTTATTTTGCGTACGCGATATATTTCTCTTAACAATGTTACGGAAATAATAAATTTCAAATAAAGACGCTTTTGTCTCGCCTGGGTTACAAAGTAGTTGCAACAAGACAGTTATTACAATTTGCGGAGACAGTGTGTTAGTAACTTGTCGCAACTTAAGTAATAGAAGCTGTTCTAAACTTAACATGTCAGAGTCGCTTTAGCTTATAGAACATAGAACTTAACCAGCATAAGTTCACGACTGTACGTTATAATGAAACTTAGTGAAATTGGGCAGAATATGTACTTGATAAATTTCAATCTCAGTAGAGATGTTTCTCTTGTTTGATAATTGTTCATCAATCAACTATTGATGTTGTGGAGAGCCTTGGCGTAAACCTATGTCCATCGGTGGACGTCTTTGGGCTAAGAATGAATTAAGTATTTAATGAGCACGTGTTTTAAACAAACGCAGTAACTTTAAATCTTAGTAAGTCATTTTTTAATCTAAGTTGCCAGAGGTACATATGCATATAGTAAAATAGATGACTGAACTTTGCTCGTTATTTTTTTTTGGTCAGTTTTATAAAAATGAATCTTTACTAGATCGATTTATCGCCCCCGCAATTCAAATTATATAAACATACTAGCTGAACCCCGCGGTGTTACCCGCGGTTAATGTTGTACCGCGAGTAACGCCGCGGGACAAAGTTAGTCTAAAAAAAGTAGCCTAAGTTACTCCCCGGATCATCAGCTACCTGCCAGTGAAAGTCCCGTCAAAATCCGTCCAGCCGTTTCAGAGATTACCCGGAACAAACAGACAGACAGACAGACAGACAGACAAAAATTTTTTTAACTACATTTTTGGTATATGTATCGTGTATACATACATATGCATTGATTACAAAGCTGTTATTTTAATATTACAAACAGACACTCCAATTTTATTTATTTGTATAGATGTATAGATATACAATTTAACCACAAGAATTGCTGGTTTAAAGCTGTTACTCGTAGATACACAAGAGACTTAAAGACATAGGCGTATTAAACTCCCACGTATTGCTAACTCCAACGTTAGATCCACTTATACCTACTCACTTTCCTAAGATATTAAGATAAATAATAAATTTGTTACTTCTTACAAATATCATCATTGAAAGTTGAAAATATTGGGACGTAACAACTTAGGTAATATTTAAAAGATCTTGTAATTATAGGATACTAACTAACCCACGCAAGTTAACAATGCTCGTTTCCTATTAGTCTAAGCGTGATGTTAACTATTCTATCTTAGACCAGCCAGTAGAGAACACATTAAAAAATGTGAACGTCATCGTGAGCAACAGTGTAACATGACAATTATCTTATCTATACTTCTATATCTTCTATATACTAATATATAAAGCTGAAGTTTGTTTGTTTGGTTGTTTATTTGTTTGTTTGTTCGAACGCGCTAATATCAGGAACCGCTGATCCGATTTAAAAATATTTCAGTGTTAGATAGCCTATTTATCGAAGAAGGCTATAGGCTATATACTATCGCGCTAAGACCAATAGGAGTGGAGCACCAATGAAGAATGTTACAGAAACCGGAGAAAATTATCACGCTACGGGCAATAGGAGACGTAAACGAGGTTGCTTGGGTCAGCTAGTACTAATATAAAGCTGAAGAACTCGTCAGCTTGACATTGGAACAAACTTGTTAATTTGCTTGAACGCGCTAATCTCAGGAGCTACTGGTCCCTTTTGAAAAATCATTAAAAAAAATGTAGCGGAGATGGCTATAGGCAATAGTATTTAAATAAATAAATATTTCGGACATCTAACACACAACGCCATCTAGTCCCAAACTAAGCAGAGCTTGCATTATGGGTTCTAGACAACTGATATAAATACTTATATTTTTTTTTTGTAAATACGTAGATATTATACATAGAAAACATGAGATAGAATAGTTAACATCACGTTAAGACTAATAGGAGCACCAATGAAGAATGTTACAAAAACGGCGGATAATTATTACGATATGAGCAATAGGAGACATCAACGAGGTTGCATGGGTCATCTACTATATTATAAATTTAGGATTAACCAGAATATAATGTCAAAGCATTAATTTTAAAGATATCATGAACATTTTAATTTATATCAAAAGAGATCACCTATACTTGTACAAGTTAAAATAGAAAATTATATTAATATGGAGTTAAAATTAGTATTTAATTTAGAATTGCTAATACTGCTAAACCAATTACTAAAAAGATCTGTTGACCATAAATAATTATCTCCATCAAGAGATTGTCAAAGAATCTTATCATAAATTATAAGCACTAAATACATTTATTTATAATAATAATAAATAATAATAATAATAATAAGTGCCTCCTTCTGCAACCTATAGCCTAACCCTGAACCCTCTAAGTACTTTATTAGAGGGTTCAGGGTTAGGCTATAGGTTGCAGAAAGAGGCTCCAGTCATATCACACCTCTTTTATATGGATGATTTGAAACTATTTGCCCCTACTAAATTACAATTGACAGCGTTACTAAGGGTTACGGAAAACTTTAGTAATTCTATCAAAATGGAATTTGGTATAGACAAGTGTGCAGTCATGCACGTAAAGAAAGGTGTGATTGTGGAATCTGAAGGAATAGAGCTTTCAGATTCTACAAGACTCAGATCTCTGTCTGCAACCGAAACCTACAAGTATCTTGGTTTTTCACAGTCCTTGGGAATACCGGAATCTGACATGAAACAGTCGTTGCGGGAACGCTTCTTTGGCCGCCTGAAAAAAGTACTTAAAAGTCTTTTATCAGGCGGTAACAAGGTGCGAGCCTACAATGGTTGGGTCATGCCGGTTCTGATGTATTCCTTCGGTATACTTAGATGGACTCAGACTGAATTAGATGCCCTAGACAGGAGAGTCCGTACATTGCTGACTGCATTCCGTATGCATCACCCACGTTCATCAGTTATGAGGTTGTATATCCCGCGAAAGTTTAGGGGTCGAGGTCTATTAAATGTCAAGACCCTACACAATCGCGAGATATACAACCTCAGAGAATATTTTCTTCATACTGATGTGGGAGTGCATCGCAGTGTAGTTGCAGTGGATACCGGACTCACTCCGCTCGCTCTGGCTAAAGAGAATTGGCGCAAACCTGTAGTACTTGGTACTAATGAACGCAGGGAGGTATGGAAGGGCAAAGAACTTCATGGACGGTTTTATCGGGCCCTTAAAGCCTCAACCTCCTGGCTACGGTACGGTGACCTCTTCGGAGAAACCGAAGGTTTTGTTTGTGCGATTATGGACGAAGTTATCATGACGAATAACTATCGGAAATATATCCTGAAAGATGGTACGGTTGACATATGTCGGGCATGTCACCGTCCCGGGGAATCTATTAGGCATATTATTTCTGGTTGTTCTCGTCTTGCTAACGGCGAATATTTGCACAGGCACAATCAAGTAGCCAGGATAGTACATCAACAGCTTGCCCTTAAATACAAACTTGTGAGTTCAGAGGTGCCATACTACAGGTATGTGCCCGACCCAGTTCTCGAGAATGGTCGTGCTACGTTATATTGGGATCGATCTGTTATCACAGACAGGACTATTGTTGCCAATAAACCTGATATTGTGGTGATAGATCGATCAGAGCGCCGCGCAATGATTGTCGACATCGCCGTTCTTCATGACGAGAATCTCGTGAAAGTTGAAAAAGAAAAACAAATAAAATATTTGGACTTATCTCACGAGATTGTCGAGATGTGGGATGTAGATTCGGTGATCATTGTTCCGATAGTTGTATCTGTTCACGGATTGATAGCCAAGAGCCTCGACCAACACCTTAAGAGGCTCACGTTGGACGGTTGGATCAAGGGTCTGATGCAGAAGGCAGTCCTCCTAGACACGGCACGTATAGTGAGGAGGTTCCTGTCTCTGGAGCCCTAACCACCGGTTTCTTGGTCCCTGTACCCGAAGTCGGTGGTCTACTATTTTTTATATTTTTAAATGTATTTTTTTTTAATTTGTATATTTAAAAATGTAATCAATATGTTATATATGTAAAATAAAGAGAATAATAATAAATATTTCGGACATCTATCACACAACGCCATCTAATCCCAAGCTAAGCAGACCTTGTGTTATGGGTACTAGACAACTGATACAAATACATATATATATTTTTTTGTAAATACATACATATTATACATAGAAAACACCCAAACTCCGAAACAAATATTTGTAGATCATACAAACATTTGGTCCGACCCGGAAATCGAACCGGAGACCTCACGATCAGTAGTCGCACACGTCAACCGCTAGATCAACGAGGCAGTCAGTTATATATATATATATAACGACTTAGTATATAAACTGCTAATGACAATTTGCAGCAAATAGCCTGTGTAATAGCCGGTATAATTACATTTGTAAGTAAATTACTTGTACTGACTCGTTGCCACGAAAGATATTCAGAATTCTTGTTTGATCTTTGTTCCAATAAACCTACTTTATCAACAGGCAAATTACCAAGGTTCAGATTAAACTATTCACATACTCTTAGATAAACAAAAGATTTGGAGTGAGCGCAACTGCAAATATAATATGGTATTGCAAAGCTCAAAAGACAAATATTGAAGGGAACTTCTGTGCACCAACATGTTTTAAGTTTGTTGAGGAAATTGTAATAGCAAGAACATAAGTGGTTTGAGCATTGCCGGTAAAATGTGATTGTTTTTTAGCCTTTTAACTCAACATTATTCTTTTCTCTACTATCCTTGCTTCCTTTTTCGCCATCTTGACCTAAACAACCGATATATATTCAAGGTAGTAGAGCCACGCTGATTTCAGCAAGAACGTGCCGGCTCGACCGGGGCAGTACTACCCTCGCACAGAAAGTCAACGTAAAATGACAGCTGTTATGCTGTCGTGTTTCGTTGGTGAGTGGGAGACCGGAGCCCAATGATGCAGAAGCACACTAGTCCGCCATGGTGTGGGTCACCATACTGCATTGTTGCATTGTCTGCATTCGCAGTATGGTGACCACCACTCTTGGATTCTGCTTATGCTTTCCAACAGACAGAGTAGTCATTTTGACAGGGCCAAACATTATATATATATATATATATAGCAGGTAGCACACAATGTAGCACGGAATGTCACCATCATATTCATCCCATGGGTGTCGCAAAAGGCGACTAAGACAGCAAACTACGCTGGATAACATTACTGCAAAGAGGAGGAAATCTTGAAAAGAACTCTGTACTAACCCGTCTGGCTAATGTGGTACAGTAGACCTAAAACTTCCTTTCTAAGCAGAAGCCTATGTAAGCAGTAGACTGGTAAAAGCAGTTGAGGATGATAATGATTAAAGAAATATTAAAAATACTGGTTTTGTAATTCAAATTGGTTTCACTTCGGTACCTCTTCATCATATCAGCCGTAAGAAGTCCACTGCTGAATGTAGGCCTCCCCTATTAATTTTCATTTTGATTTTGAACCGGTCGATAGCGATCTGCATCCAACAAGTCCCTGCGATCTTAATCAAGTCGTCCGTCTACCTTGCCTGGTTTCCACTTAAGAGCCTTTCTGCCCCCGTTGGCCATCGGTTTTCCGAGCTATGTGCCCTGCCCACTGCCACTTTTTGCTGACTCACTCTGCTATGTCGGTAACTTTAGTGCGTCTACGGATCTCCTCATTTCTGATTCAACATAGCCCGTTCCATAGCTCGCTGTGTAACACCGAGCTTAGTACATAAGGTCTAATAATAAATATTTGCTCACTCCAAATGGACAACTGAATTTAGGTTAAAGGTTTCAGATGAATATTTAATATTCTATCCTTATGGCCTTTTCACTTGTTGTTACTGTAAGTGTAGTATTCGGGTCCAAATTAGGCTCCGAGTTACCAGAAAAAAGAAAAACTTATCTTGTTTTCTTGAATTTGATTTTCGCAGTTGTTGTGAACCTCTCACAGAAGATCAGCGTAAAATGATAGCGTTCATGCTGTCGTGTTTCGTTGGTGAGTGTGAGACTGGAGGCCCATTGCTGCAAAAGCATCACTAGACCGCCATAGTGTGGGTTACCATGCTGCATTGTTCCATTGTCTGTACGAGCAATGAGTATGGTGACCACCACTTTTAGACTCTGCTTATGCTTTCCATCAGGCAGAGTAGAGTCATTTTGGCAGGCCATGCAAAAAGAAATATGGGGTAAGGGCCTCCGGTATCTTCACTCAATCGGTGACACGCAGTGCAGGGGATGCTTAACACTCGTTTTCAATGAGGCCGTCGGTCGGTCGAACCTGACCATGCATGCCGACGTGTGGCTCTCCCACCTTGCATATAAATTATCAAATCAAGTATTAGTACACATTTACACGCTTAGTTAGAATACGTTTTGTATTAAATACCTAGCCTTGAAGGTTAGTATTAGTATTTCAAATAATAAAAACGAACGAGATTCATGGCTACATTATATTATTATATCTACACATTTTTTTTTGTGATTTTTCATGAACATTTAACATAATAAAAATGAGGTCTAAACGTTCTTTAATGGCACAAGTGATTTTCAAATAATGTTTCCTGTTTCGTTGCCGAATTTACAGAATTAATTAGCCCTTGGGTTGTATTTGGGAAAATCCAATTTCATTTACCTTTGACATGTAAATGCGGTTAGTGCTTTAAACGATTAGCGATTTGTTTATTGAATTTAAATCAATTTCACTCAGATTTGGAGTTAAAAGTGAATGTGTCATTTAAATAATAATGATTTTTGACGAGTAGAGTTTGTAATATGTCCATATATAATGTATTACGTATTTCTATATACCTATAAACAATGATCAATATTGCGTATATACCATATATACCTACTTATATTGATCATTGTGTATAAATAATAATATCTTATCATTAATAACATTTTTAGAAAACAATCTCAAATGACCGCTAAAAGACGGAATACTATATATTTTCAATTCCTTCGGTGGTTAAATGAGGTACGGACCTCTTAATCCTCTACTCAAAACATTCTAATACAAAAACTATTTGTATCTTACCCGTACATGAACTATGAAGATGTGAAGAATTATATTAACTTTCATGATCTAAGCTTAACAACAATTGAATAAAATATATTTAAACAATATCGGTCGTATATCTTCTCCTTGTCCTCAATTTGAAAGGTGTAATTATTAAATATTCTACTTGATTTTTCTTTGCCGTAACTTTTTATACCTTAACACTTCATCACGATCATGGATTAGGCTTGACGCCAAGTGGAACGTCAGTTTTCAACATTGCCATCTTCTCGTCCATCAGGCCACTTAAATTTTACCCGAATAAATAGTTTATTGGAACATTGAATTTACTTTACCTTCACAATGAGATCATTTTCGGGTAAACATACATAGTTCCAAGTTCAAATCAGGGTCATCAATTTTATTACGACCTAAATATTATGCAGGAGCTGAAAACGAGAAGCCGAGTATCGAACCAAGTGGCGTGCTATTGAAGAGGCCTATGTCCAGCAGTGGACTGCGGTGGGCTGATGATGATAAAATACCATTATCGTGTCTGACCGAAAAGTAAATATTCGTGTCACTGACGAATATTTTATTTTGTTAAGTTTTTCTATAATAAGATATCTGACATCGATAACTTTAAGGAATCTAAATAGTGTTAATATCAATGGTTATAAGAACCATGTTATTGTCATGCTGAATACTTAGAAATCTGAATTTTTATTTGTCGGACTATGAGAGTGAGGGAACAGAGTGTGCGCTTGTGATTGTGCTCACACTTGTGCATTATATTATCTCCTGCGTAGTTGCTGGTCTCCGCTGAGACTTGCCGTCGTTCCGAAATCTGCTAGGAGAACATTATTATCATCACTTGGTAGAAGCTATTACTGTCAGTTTACTAAACATTTAAATAAGAGATTCTTTTTGATCGATGATAAAGCGCCATGTGCTGGAACTTTAGTATCGAACGACGTGCAAAATGTAGCAACTGCCACACAGATAAAATTCCTGCTCATCATTGATATAGCTTTTATCAGCTAGCATTTACTGTCTTATTATTCCTTTAAATAATAATTAAATTTAAAAAGTCATAGAGTCTTTACCAGGACAATGATATTCAGTTATTTAAAAAGATTACACTAAAATAACAATTTACCGTGGGAGAGCATGAATAGGCCTGCTCGACCGGAGTCATGCCACGGCCTCACAGAAAACCTGTGTGAAACAGCAATTACGCTGTGTTTCACCGAGTGAGTGAGGATACCGGAGGCCCATACCCCAATTTCCCCTATGATCATGCAGTTGAAGCACATGATACACTTCACTGCGGCATCGAGGCAGTCATATTATTAACTAATTTTAAGGTAGTTTCTACAAAGTGAGATAAACAATCACAATAACATGACAATAGCTGTTTAATGTACATTATCTTCCTACAACAAAACTGTTTGTAACGTGTCACGTTTATGCTCCAAACTCTCTCTCTAAAGACCTCAGTGTTGTCAAAATGTCATAGTTCACAAAAGATTTCAGCAGGAAAATACAGGTGAAACTGAATTTTTCATGGCCATCGCCTCATCTCGGCTCACAGAATATTTTAAGTGACTTGAAGATTATTAAATCTGCTTTTGTAAGAAACAGGGTGCAAATCTTATTTTCAAATTCTCTTTAGAATGTTTCTAAGTATCATAAGCTTTTTATTAAGAATTTAGTATTAGCTGTTAAGAAGGGGTGACAAAAAGTTACATGTACATTTTTTTGTCACAGGGTTTTTAGATTAATAGATTCTGTAGCTACAATAACGAACATTATTAAGATTATTTGCTACATAAATCTTCTCATTCAAAATCAGAATGTTTTATTATTTAGTATAGGCTATAATTACATAGAAATAATGACATAATTACAACTCAAATTAAAAAAATACTTATAATAATTCGATGTCATTTAATTTATAAGTTAAAAATCAAAAACCCGTGATATAAATTAAAATGAGTAAACATTTCGATTTTAAAAAATTAACCGATTTAATATCCTTCGGTATGCCTTCGGTTAGGCGAGCTAATCATGCCGACCATGATAGTTTTACCAGATTACTGTACTAGATTTACTCCATAGTTCAGTGTGGCTGTGTTAAAAGGTAATGAACTAAGCTTTATATTTGTTTCTAGAAGGCTCCGTATGTTTATGTAAAGATGGAAAGATAAAAACTAACCAAATGCGTAAAGCCCACACACATTGTAGTTGTCTAAAATTTGAACGTGTGCTGTAAATAATTCAAGTAAATATACAAATATTTATATGGCAAATAAAATTTATGTACATTTATTAAATATTCATGTTTAGATTATCTCAGGAAATAATAAAACTATTTTATTTCATAAACATTGAATGATAGAAACCAAATGTTGGTATTGGCATCATATTATAGGTACTGCTATGGCGGCTATTTTTATTGCACCATATAATCCTAATATAAATGAATAGGAACCCGTTAAAGTTTATATCGGGTAGGTACATCATTTTTAAGTGTCTTTCAAGGTTTTGCTCACTTAAGTTATTTTAATTTTATTTTTCGGTAAGTTGCAAAACATTTGATGCTGCAAGTTTGTATCTAACAGTCTACTGTGTAGTTACACAGTAAAACAATGAAAAATGATGTTAATTGAATTTTGTTTTTGTGTAATCGACATCGAACTGATAATATCGAATGTTCAAATATCGATTATAATATGATCTGCATTTCATTCATTCTAATCTACAATCTATACAAATAAATAAAATTGAAGTGTCTGTTTGTAATATTAAAATAACCGCTTTTTACTAAATGCATATGTATGTATGCACGGTACATATAACAAAAATGTAGTTAAAACAATTTTTGACTGTCTGTCTGTTTGTTCCGGGTAATCTCTGAAACGGCTGGACCGATTTTGACGGGACTTTTACTGCCAGGTAGCTGATGATCCAGGGAGTAACTTAGGATACTTTTTGACTAACTTTGTCCCGTGGCGTTACTCGTGGTACAATAATAACCGCGGCTAACACCGCGGAGTTCAGCTAATTTAATTTATAATTTCTATACCCACACAGCATTTTTTTTTGTATTTCAGACTAAGTGAGCCCTGTGTTGTTACTCGTGGTTCTTGTTTTATCTTTACAACAATAATCGTGAGGAACACCGCAGGGCGAAGCTACTCTAAAATAAAAGTAGCCTTAGCTACTTCTTATCAGCTATTTGTCAGTGAAAGTCCCGTCGAAATCGGTTGAGAAGTTACAGAAATTAGCCGATACAAATAAAAAAAAACTTTAAAAATAGTTTTTTTTTGTGTAAGTACCGGTCCAGAAGTTACAGAGACTAACCGGAACAAACAAACAAAAACTTAAAACAATGATTTTTGTTTAATTCCCTTATATATACATTAAGTTAAAAGCTATTAATTTTAAATTATAAACAGACACTTAAGTTTGTGTTATTTGCTAGATATTTTTCCATAAACACTAAAACATATAAATAAGACACGAAATAAAATACAAATTTTCAGGGAAGTATTACTATTTCATTTATTATGGCCTTTACGGATATTTTTATGCAAGATTCTTCGGCTCACAGATTACCTACTGGTTGGATTTATAATGCTCAAGGGTGTTATAAAGTGGTGAAACTTAAGACTGGCTATAAAACGGCGGTTTGAAAAGTGCATTATTCATTTTTCAACGAGTTCAATAAAGTCGTATTTTACTTTGATGTTTTTTTGTTTTTTTGGGGATACAGTGATTTACTTTTTGTAAATTACGGGTACTTGTGTTGCAGTTGATTATATATATACTTCAGCTACGTCTCTTTTTACTTTTTAATAATGCTCAGCGTCTATCGGTCTAAGCGTGATTTAAGGAACATCAGCAAAACACACATTTAGAAAAATTCGTTTACATAGTTTCGGAGTTCATCGTAAGTAACAACATGATACGAGAAGTATATATGTGTAATAAATATATAAGAATTAACCGGATAAGATAGACAGAACTACTGACGACAAATTTCTCCTAAAATCACTTTGCAGTTTGCAGAGCTCGTGTAAGGCTTTTAAAAGTGTCTAAACTTTATACCTTCACTTAACTGGTTCTTTGTAAACAGAACAAGGACACTTGAACACCTTAAATATCTATACATATATATCTAACAGATATCGTTCCAACTTTACGCGGCTTAAAATATAAATAAATATTTTCGGACGTCTAACACACAACGCCATCTAGTCCTGCTGCAGCTGAGTTATGGGCACTAGACAATTGATGTAAATACATAGTACTTTTTGTATTAGTAGTATTTATATGAAAACATACATACCTTTTTTTTGTAAATACATACATAGCATACATAGAAAACACCCAAACTACGAACAACATTTGCAGATCATACAAACATTTCGTCCGAACCGGAAATCGAACCCTCTAGCACAGCAGTCGCTTACGCTACCACTTGCGCTACCGAGGCAGTCATAATAACAAAATTTTTATTATACCTCTTGTGGTTTTCTGTATTATCTGTTTAGGCACTCTTAACAGTATTTCAATCAATTTGAAGGAAAATTTTAATATTAAGAGTATTGTAATCGCATAGTATTTTGTAAGCTCTAGAAAGTTTTTATCGAAAGGGAGATACATATTACTGTGTTGCTCCCGGGATCTCAACTTTGAATGAACATCGACATCAATATTAGGATCAGATAATCAAGTTAGGTTGGACTACGAGAAGACCCCAATTAGGGGAAAATTAAGAAGTGATATAGGGGCCAAAGTGGGTTATCGCAAAGTAACCTTAATTAACATTTGTTTTTAATCAAGAAGTTAATTCAATTTGATCTACTAAATTACCTATGTGTATGTTCTCCTACCTAAAGAGAGGTTAATGTCCAGTGATGGACTTTTAATGGCTGTTGATGTGTAATGTGATGTGATATAATTTGGGATAAATTATGATTTTGTAATGTATTACAAAATCATAATTCTTCCCATATTATATCACACATACATATTAATAATAATAATAATAAATATTTCGGACATCTAAACATACAACGCCATCTAGTCCCAAGATAAGCAGAGCTTGTGTTATGGGGTACTAGACAACTGATACAAATACATATATACTTTTTTTTTGTAAATACATACATATTATAGATAGAACACACCCAAACTACGAAACAAATATTTGTAGATCATACAAACATTTGGTCCGACCCCTATTTATTATATCAACGCACACAACATACATGCACAAATCATACTTAAAGAGTTACTCTACCACTTGATCTAGGGCCTTATACTACTACAGGGTTTACACCTTCCAAAAAGCACTCTCAACTCTCTCATCAGAATCTATAGTATCCTATTGGGTTATACGTGTGGTGACGACAAATTTCGTATTTATTCCATGAGGAATATCAAGCTACTAACGGAGAAAACTACATAGGATAACAACATTGCAAAGAGAAGGAAAATTTGAAACAAACCCTGCACTGACATGTCCGACCAGCATATCATAGCGTTCAATAGCGAGCTAGGCTTTTGATAACAATGATGGTTCTATTGAATCGGTGATCATCCGTGTTGTATGACGTAACATCATTTGTAATTTATACTCTCAATTGTCGGCGCTTGATGGAACTTTTTACAATGCATTCTATACGGTCAGGTGTAAATTTAATTAAAATAGCTGAAGTGAGTTTGATTCTAGTATGTATAACATAATTTGGTTTAATATACAAATTCAAGATGCCTGTAAACTCTTGCAATTACACTTTCCATCATTTACTAATTGAAATTCACTCTACAAATTGAGTTTGAGTTTCTAAGAATTAATCAACTAAATATCAACCTAATATTCATTAACAATTTAGAACATACGTTGGTATTTAGTGAGTAAATATTAGCGAAAACCTTACTTCACTAAATACAAATTTCATATAAGCTCATAAATACATTACCCGCACAATTTGTGACTAATAACTTTGCGGAACTACCCAGAAACCCATAAATATTTATGTACAGTAAAACCATACACAAAATTTATGATATCACACCTCATTTGAGAGTTATTGCAGCAATCTTTACGTATATAAATGAGTGTAATAACTTTCAAAAGTGTTGTACTAAATTTATTTACACATTCATATAGCAATATCTACGAAAGACAATTTTATGTAAAAGCTTCTAAAATTACTCTACTCTGATAAACAAAATCCGAGAGTGGTGGTCACCATCCTTTTTACTTTTTCACGTCCCGATTAATGGATCTAAGACTATAGTGCCAGGGAAATACGTGCGCTGGTAGTGAGTTAAATGTTTATGACTTGCTTGGCACAGAACAGAAGAGTCGAACCGTTTAGTTCGAGAGCGTATGTTGGCCACTCAAACGGTGATTTTCATGGCCCTGCTGCCGCACGTGCTGTTATAAAGAGGAAGGGAGAAGATGGGAACAGTTGGAAGAACTCGTCAGAATAATGGTTTTTTTTTTTTTTTTTTATGTTTGACCCTGCCAAAATGACTACTCTGCCTGATGGAAAGCATGAGTAGAATCCAAGAGTGGTGGTCACCATACTGCGAATGCAGACAATGCAACAATGCAGCATGGTGACCCACACCATGGCGGGCTAGTGATGCTTCCGCATCATTGGGCCTCCGGTCTCGCACTCACCAACGAAACACGACAGCATGATCGCTGTCATTTTACGTTGATTTTCTGTGCGAGGATAGTACCGCCCCGGTCGAGCCGTCCCGTTCGTGCTGAAATCAGCGTGGCTCTACTACCTTGAGAACAAGTTCAAGGGACTCGGTGGCTTTGGGACTGACGACAATTGTTTGTTTATTTTACCGGGCCATTTCCACACTTAACCTCTTGATTGGGCCTTTGAACGTTGGTTTGTCATCTTTCAGCAGCTTTTTCAAGTCACAACATGTTGCCGGGAATGATGTTGATCGGAGGATATCCACCCGTCGATCTGCCACACTTCTACATTCTGTGAGAACGAGCTGCTGCGATTCTTCTGCCTTCATGCATCCCCTTCACAGAGGGCTGTCTGTTGCGGCTATAGTGAATAGGTGCTTGTTTAAGGAACAATGCCCTGTCAGGGCACCTGTGACCTTCCTGAGGTCATCCCTTTTTAGTCTAATCAGGATGAAGACTAGTCTTTTTTATGGTACCGGAACTGCACTTTCTGTTTGCCTGCATCCTTTATTGTTTTTCCATTCGGTTTTGTGTTTTTCTTCGGTATTAGCGCTCAGCAATGTTTTTATTTACGCTTGGGACAAGTGTAGTTGTGGTTCTGGTCCACAAACTGACTGACAATAACGCGATCGAGATCATTTAACAAATACTCCGCAGATCCATCGCAGTGGTGAGAATAGCACTCCATGTAGGAGGAAGAGGAGAGATGTAACAAAAGCCCATATTTTGCCAACTATAATTTAATTGTCATTGATTAGATGCCAAAAATGGGAGTACATTAAAAAGAAAGGTAACATAAAAAGGAACGATAGGAGATGGCCAGGGATAATGTTTATACGAATGAATGGGAATGTATGTTATGGTTTGACAAATAATATGCCATGAAGGGACATAATTATACATGGTAAATAAAAATATCGCACACAACTTTTTTTACATATTTTTGGTAGAAAATTAATGGTCGCTTCTTTTTGTAGGTTGTGAGAAGGCGTGTAGAAAAGGTATACAATAATTTATTTAACTAAAATACATGATATGGCACTATTTAAAATACATTTTTAGAAAGACATTTATTGATATTAAAAAGTTTGCATTACTATAAAAACCCATTGTGTTTAAATTGTACAAAGCTTTAGCTCGATTCGACTACTTATTTACAACACATATTTTAGCATGGGTAGAGTAATGGTTAAGTGCAGGTTGGAATCCCATTCAACGCCAACATAAAACTAATTCTTAGCAAGATGAAGAGGCTATCAAGAATAATAGGACTATGCGAGATTTTGACAAAACTTACACTCAAACTTGCGTGGTATATTTCTTCCCTCCAAAGTGGGGTTAGCAGGCTATGTTTGCAGCTATCAATTTCTTTTTTTTATGAAAAAACTGACATGTCACATTGTAGGTAATATACCCATGACGGAATGATTATTTAAAACATTAGGGATTGCAAGACAATTCTAAGTTCATTAAAATGGTAAAATGAGAGAATTCTCCAGACAGTACTTAATCGTATCGTCGATCAAAAACTTCCGGAGCCGCGCCGTAGTTTCATTTCCCTCCCAAAGGGTCAATAAAAGAGGAAAATAAATTAAAAGTTAATAATGAAACTAATCAAATAGAGACCCAAGTTTGAAAATCTCAAACTGTGGTGGTTAAGCGTCTTTGTGGATTATGAGCCAAACTTTTAATAAGCCGCTTTAAATTCATTACCTGGCTTTAGTATTAGTTGCCTGCCAGTTCTATAGGGCAATTGGGATTTGTAATGGGTTTAGTAAAGAAATATGGTTTTACTCATGTGTTCATCGCTTTATTCGTTTTAAAAATAGATTCACAGCGAATTATATGGTCCGTTAGTGTAGGGGTAAATATGCCTAGAATTACACATGACAACTCACATTGTATATATTTTATAAAGAAATAATTTTTTAACGAAAATACATCAAACGGACCCAAAAAACACCTAGACTCAGAACAACGATTCGTGGATCGCTCAAAGTGTTGTCCCATGTGAGATTTGAACCCACAACACTTGGCGGTGTCGAAAGTGGTGTGACTATTACTTTTACCACTTTTTTTTTTTTAGCGTGTGGAAACCCCCTCGGGCCGTCACCCCGCCGTGGTTTGCGGCGGGGCGGTGTGTCGGAATCGAACCGACTAAAACCACACGGTGTGCCTCTCTGCGCCTGAGACGGGAGGGATCCGGGAACTGCTGTTATTAACACATACCACTAGGCCAACCGTGCAGTCAGTTATATATGACACACATGAAATAAAAAAATAAAAAAAAAATATTTCGGACATCTAAACACAACGCCATCTAGTTCCAAGATAAGCAGACCTTGTATTATGGGTACTAGACAACTGATACAAATACATATATACTTTTTTTTTTGTAAATACATACATATTATAGATAGAACACACCCAAACTCCGAAACAAATATTTGTAGATCATACAAACATTTGGTCCGACCCGGGAATCGAACCCGAGACCTCATGATCAGCAGTCGCTCACGCCAACCGCGAGACCAACGAGGCAGTCAACTAGACTCAAATAAGAATGAAACCATATATTTTAAAAAAAGTATAATATAACTTTGCATACTTTTAATAATTACGATCTCTATTAGAATGTTAAAATGCACTCATCCAAATAGGGAGTTCTATTTGACTATTGCATATAATAGATTAAATTCTATAAGAAAATATAGTTTATATAAACACAACGCAATCTAGTTCCAAGCTTTGCAGAGCTTTCGTTAGGGCTTATGGGTATTAGACAACTGATATGATTTACACATATACTTTATTTTTTGTAAATACATACCACATTATACTTAGAAAACACCTAAACTCCGAACAAATGTTTGCAGATCTACAAACATTTGGTCTGACCCAGGAATCGAACCCGAGACCTCAAGCACAGCAGTCGCATACGCTACCACCACCCAGGCAGTTAAATAATTTTATTACCACTAGTATAGGGAATTTTATTTATCAGTTTCACAAAATGTACTGCAATATTGTGCCAACGCCCGTCAATGTTGTAACGTGGCGTGGTTCTTGTCAGGTTCGAATGTAAATTCTGACCTACTTAAATATAACACTGTATCTCACATGATTGATTGGTTTTGATACAAAACTTTTTTGAAACCTCCTTTTAATCCCTGACGCAAAAAGAATGGTGTTATAAGTTTGAAATTCTGTCTGTCAGTCTATGTGTGTGTGTGTGTGTGTGTGTGTGTGTGTGTGTGTGTGTGTGTGTGTGTGTGTGTCAGTGGCATCGAAGCTCTCAAATGGATGGACCGATTCTGATGCGGTTTTTATCACTTGAAAGTCAGTTTCCTTGCAGAGGTTAATAATTATGTTTGGTTAATATCGGTCCAGCGATGCAAGAGTGTCAGCTCTTTGCCAAAATGATGTAAAGCATTAACATAATTGGATAAATCGTTTTACATTCGAGAGGATTGGTGCTGATAGCCGAAATACAGGCAATGCCTAGTTCGGTTACAGATGATAACTTCACTATTTTGTTAAATAATTGCTAGCCTACAAATAATTTGAAACTCTGTATATTTTTGTGAAATAAACTATTATTATTATAAAAAAAAAAAGCATTTTTGGCGTATGGTTACTCGATTAAGTGCTTTACGTGTGCCAGTTTAATCGTTGAATGGCAATTAATTGATAACTTCGACCTAATGCTGCGAAGGGGATTTTTGATAATTTTAATTTATGAGTACTCAAATTCAGTATAAATTATGTATGTTTTAACCATTCCTTTATTAAATGTTATAATTAGAATGGAGACATCAAATATAGAGTAGGACGTCCACGGCCAGCTGGAATGACCATATGTCCAAATTGACTGGCAGGAGCTGGACGAGAGAAGTCCAAAATCGATCAGATTGACGTGCAATGAGAGAGACTTATGTACCAAATTATATAGGATTAACTAACCATTGGATACCTAATTATAAATTCTGTAAGATGATAATGTAAGGTGAATTAAAATTACTAGAGAAATAACAATTTGTTAGACCCGTTGCGGTACCAAGATCTTAATGTACGAGACATTGCGAGAAGTAACTTTCACAATGAAATAGTGTAATATTCTGCTCGTTCGATTACATTATAACTGATCGTAGAAACATAATGTAAAAAATACGAGCGGTCTTGATACGTCGACGACAGGAGGAAAAAATAAATGATTTATTTATCTTTCTGGTGAAATCATTAATGTGATTCTGTCCACTTTCTGTATACTTTAATAGAGAGATTGTCCTCATTCTCGTAACTAATTAACTGACTTACTATATAGCAAAATTTTCGAAGTACAAATACTACATTAAGTTTTGAATTTTCACGTTTCATGACATGTAATTCTTAATACAGGTTTATGCAGTCTATACCTATTTTTACCGTGGGAGTGCCACGTATCGGCATGAATAGGCCGGCTCGACCGGAGTGGTATCCGGCCTCACAGAAAACAAGTGTAATTGAGTGCTTGCGCTGCGTTTCACCGAGTGTGTGAGGATACCGGAAGTCTATAATATTTGTATCCTGCTGTAAGACAGGTTCCATGCCCGCTGTTTAAGTAGAGTGGGCGAAACATCTCGAAATAAATCAATATTTAGTCCAAACACACTGTTGCGAGACGAAATCAATATTTAACTAACGAAATATTTGTACGGTAAATAACTAACAAGAGATTGCAGATTTAAACCCTAACTACTGCCTTGAATTTATTAGGAAAAAGTTGAAATACCCCAACTCCTCCCCACATCCCTCTCCCCATACCCCCAAGGCCGGCAACGCACTTGTGACGCCTCTGATGTTGTCACAATCAGGTGATACGTCTGCTCTTTTACCCCTTATTCCATAAAAAATGGTGTGAACAGCGGTAACAGGCGGGTGTTGAGTATGATAATAGCTATACCCATGGTACCTTTGAACTAGTTGAAGAATTCTAAAATTAAAGTAAGCATAATAGCTTATACTATGGAATCTAGACAAGCGATATGAGTACATACATACTATTTTTTGTAATAATACTTACATATTATAGATAGATAACACATTAAAACAGTTGGTCCGACCCGAGATCTCAAATACGGTATTTGTATACACTATCACTGCGCCACAGAGGCAGTCGATAATATTGATCGGGATTTATTTCGATCGACATCGATTATAATAACGCACACGTGCTAAGAAACTACACTACTTTTCCTCAGTTTCGTACAAGTTGTCGATACTAATACTATACTGATGAAAAATAGCGTAGTTTATGGCATAGTTAGGGCGTTAACGCGTGTGTTTACTTGAACTTTTTTCTTCATCAAGAACAAGGCCGTTCGTTATCTACCTTTTATATTTGATAACTATTTGATGAAATATTTATCAAGTTTATGCAGATTTCATAGCAAAACTGTCATGTAATTTGATAGTTTGATGTTTATCTGATATTGACGATAGGGAAGAACTGCCCAATGGCTACTAGGAAACTGCTCGGGCATTAATTTATGTGTTTTGTTTTGAAGAGCCTGACAATTTCGGCTTCACTACGCTTTTTGACGATAAAGCCTGAAGATTAGTATATCAGTTATCATTCGCTTATATTTCCCTTTTTAGAGACTAAAATTCATTTTCAGGGCGGTTGAAATAAAACCATTATTTACGAAAGAAACATTTTATTTTTTTTAAGTTTTCCACTAACAGTGCATTCACAGTTAAAGTTTCTTACGGCAAGAAACATTTTTAAAAGTAAAACAAAAGGAAATACATTTTCGAAACAGCGTGAAATACAAATAGCTTACATTTATAGTGAAATATATAGTTTTATCTAATTTTATTAGACTTAAAGACTTGTGACTATTTATTAATTTCTACAGAAGGCCGTGTTTTAGGCATTTATAATAGATTAATTTTAGAAATAAACGAAATACATGCTTAAATTATTCATGCAAAGAAAGTATATCTTACTACATATACATAGATTTACATTTTCGAGGACATATTGAAACGTCAAGTATTTAGTTCATTTCTGATAGAATACACTATTTAAATAGTTACATATGTATGTAGTTACATTTACATCGATCACGTGAAATGTATCTAAAATTACCGTGAAAGTGAAAAAATGAATTATATACACCACATGAAGAGAATTTAGTCCTATAAATTTAATAGAATACATTGTCTTTCAAAATAAAGATAGTACACTTTTGAAACAAGTATTATTGAGCTTAATACCATGAAAACATTGTAACAATTAAATTGTATTATTTTACATTTACGGATAGTATTTTTTTCTTCGATTTTATTTAAAATCTAACAAGAATTCTATCCTCTTATTATGAAAAAATAAAAATCCAATCGGTTAATGATGGATTTCTGAGAAAACAAACAGAAAAATAATAAATTGAAAACTTCCTTTATGAGAATTAAATTATCGCCGTTTTATTAGAAGTCAGAGAATTGAAACAAGTAACATCTATTCATACACATTAAACTTCTACGAGTATATAACATTCACACATACATACAAAGTTATAATCTTAAAACCCAGCTTTAATTCAATTAGTTGTACTCCGATCGTACATGACACAATACACATAATACTAAACACATTTTTTATAAATCTCTCTTACATAGGTTTCCATAGTAAATACTAAAAGTAAAGAAATATTAATACATATAATAATCTGACTTTTATCTCTACTCTATGTTTCTTAGTTAGCTCCTCGCCTAGTCATAGTGTTGTGAAGTTACTATAAGAACACTGGATGTTTGTTAGGATGTTTTTTCTCTAATAGTGTATCTATATTTTTATTGTCTATTAAGTGTTATATTACGTTACCATATATATTTGTTTTACTTTTTATACCTATTCTAATGAGTGACTAGATAATTCTCATCCAAGGTTACGATAAAACTCTGCTTTGTATTTTTGAATCGATAAATCACACACATTGTAACTGACAAACCGCCGTGACTTACTAAAATGTTGACTCTTTCCGAGAGGAGTTTGTGAGTGTCTGAGAGCTATTTAACATAGCTTTTAGTGCATATTTTTAAAAGTAAATAAATATGTGACTACGAAACTTCGAAAATCTTTTCAAATATCTGCAAATAGATAATTATTTACTCAAAAAACAGTCACACAAATAACACATTTCTAGAGAAAAAAGTTTTAAAAAATACAACATGTTATTGATATTTAGTTTGCTGCAGTCAAGTCGAAAATACTTTTTTTGTTCTGTGTATTCATTCTTAAACAAATATATTTATGACTAGCTGAACCCCGCGGTGTTACCCGCGGTTATTGTTGTACCGCGAGTAACGCCGTGGGACGAAGCTAATCTAAAACAGTATCCTAAGTTACTCCTCAGATCATCAGCTATCTGCTAATGAAAGTCTCGTCAAAATCGGTCCAGCCGTTTCAGAGATCAAACAGATAGTCAAAAATCGTAAAAAAAAATATTTTGTTACATGTATCTTTTATACATACATATGCATTTATCAAAAAGCGGTTATTTCAATATTACAAACAGACAATCCAATTTTATTTATTTGTATAGATATCATCACAAAACATAGGCTATTAGTACAGGGAATAATGAGTAAAGACAGAAAAAATACTGTATAGAGAATTATTATTACTGTAGCTTATTTTTCTTTGTTATCAATATCAAAATATGCCTGCTTTAAGTGTTTTAGTAATATTGATGACATGTAATTTATACTTGATTGTCGGTACTTCATTGAACTTATTGAAATACATTCTAGAATAAAACAAGTGAGTTTATTTCTAGAACGTATTGATGAATTTGATATACTGACGGGCATTTTTTTCAGGTACTATTTAAAGCTAGAGCCAATCCCGGCGCTGTTTGAAAATAAAATAAAAATAAATGGGAATTTTATGTGTAAGAGGAAAATTCACAATAGAAATTTGAGGTTCATAAAGTCTTCAGTTTTCAAAGTATAATTAATATTTAGAACAGCAGAGTTTTAACGTCAAATGGGGTGATATTATTCCTTACAACTAGTGACTAGATGAAAATTTTCAAGTAATCTAAGCGACATGTGACGTAAATGTTTTATAGCAAAGCATAATAAACCTTAAAACGATGTACATTCGACATATAATTATATCTAGCTAAATCACAACACTGCACATGTTTACGTGTGGAATGTGTTAATCTATCAATTATTATCTAATGAGAAAAATATAAGTATGAGTATTTACAAATAGAACCGTTTATATCGAACAGAAATCATGAAGTGTGTATTAATGAAAGAATACTTAATATTTACTAAAAATGGGTATTTTAAATGAAGATGGATTTTGTGGTACACACGGCAAACGAAAAAGTCATGATCAAATAGTACGATGTATCTTTATTTTTAACCGGAGATATTGAAGCTCAGTTAAAGAAGGATCAAATGGTTTTAAGAAAATAATAACCAACAAATGTTCGATTAACGAGTTTTTACTTATTTTTCGCACAGGCAAAGGTGTATTGATATACTTATCTGAATAGTACGCGAACATTTTAGGCAGACCTGACCCATTTCATTTTGCTGTGTGTATTAAAATCAACAGAATATAGTAATGGTGTCACATATACATATAGTCTTAAAAATAATATATATTTAGTTTAATAAAACTTTGGAGGGAAGGGTATACCCGAAAAGTTTTTGGTCTTGGTTCATAAAATTGAGGTAAAAATATTCATACTTACGTATTAAAATGTAGCTCAGAATATTAAGAGAATCATTTTTATATCTAATAGTATTCAAGGTACGCAGTAAGCACATTAACTATTTTAGAACATACGCTTTTCTGTAAGAATGTATATTGTTCCGAAATCTTACTATTTACAGTTCTTATGACTAATAAAATAAGAATTATTTATATAGTAAAAAAGTTTAAAACTGAAAATATTAAAGTTCCTATAATATGTATTATATTAGCATACTCTAAAAGCTTTATATACGCTTAACACTGATTAAATTCAAAATAAAATATATAATATAATTTTATACGACTGCTTGATGTAGTATCATAAATTAATTTATTTAAATAAAGCAAAGAAAATTGAAAGAAAACAGACCAAGTTATTTTACAAAGCCCAAAAAATGTCCCAAGATATTAAAACATTAAATTAACATTGAAGACTAGCACCTAAGAAAACAATTCTACGTATATAAATATAAGTTATCCTAGTTATTTCTGAATAAAATATTATTTTCTAAAACTGAGTAACATTTATATTCTCAGAAGCAAAACACATTTATCTTAAATTGTTATATCTACAGCGCGTTATTTCTATATAAGTCGTAATTATCCCAGGTTCAACTATATATACATAGTTCTTATGTATTACATAGTAAAGCTTCACACAAATCACTATAAATTATTACACTTATAGGAATATGTGTTTATACGAACACGCCAAGAGTAACATCAATTATATTTAGGTGATTTATAAATTAAACTTCTCTGGGATCTGAGCGATTTTGATCTTGACTTTCTACCTCTTTTATTTAAACACACGTATCTACTAAAATCATGTGCACTATTCTCCTTCAACTTGCCTTGAAATAGTTTTCTGTATATACTTCTTAGTATTACACCTTACTCATAACATTTAGCTTGTCGATGAAATCTACTTTTGGTGTATTATTTAAGTTGTGAAAATCCTGTACGTCAATATACAAATTAGAATTACACATAACTAAGATACTTTTATCAGTTGAATTTGGTATTACCTCTATAGCCCCAAAAACTGACGTTTGGATATTAGTAAATATGTCAGTAACTTGTTCTAAAATTACATCTAATTTAAAAGCAGTTTTAGTATTAACAATTACAGTAACTATAAAATCCTTAGTCTCTAAGGTCAAAGGAAAAAATATCTTAAACAAGAATCAAGAGCATTAAACTTTGAAGTGATATTTTTGAATAAAACATTTTTGATGAACAAAGTTTTCGGATGAACATTTCACAAAGCAATTAAAAGATAAGTATTTACAATTTCAATGGTTTGTTTGAATTCAAAATTTGTTATTCTGCTTAAATTTAGACCTAAGTTGGTCCACTGGATTCTTCACTATCAATTTCACCAGGTTTCGTTTGTCCAATTTTGAAGTCCTTTAAAGCGTCTTCGATATGTTTTACCTGGCAAAGACATCACTTTATCAAACTTTTTCACTTACAAACTTTTGCATGGAAGGCAGAAATTTTTGGACATGATACCGGTGAGTGAAAACACCCTATAGATTTCCTAAGCTATCAAACATTCACAATATATCATAGACTTCATCCAATATTTACACATAGTGTGAAGTTTGGGGATTTGTTACAGAAGTGGAATAGTTATATTGGAGTAACTGTGCCAACAGACTCCCATAAAATATTCAGAAAGGGATTGAATTCATTTAATGAAACAGGAATTTAAGTATATATAAAATAATGCATTTAAAAAAAATGTTTTTGGAATGTAAAAAAAATCTGTGAAGTTTTAAAGTACGTCACTTTATTCCATAGCTTGATACAGAACTAAATGTTTACCCAAACTGTTACGATGTCCACTTGAAATGAAAAACTCACCTGAGATGCCGAGGGGTCCGTACCCGGGTGTACGTACTTGTGAAGAAAATAACACGTCCCTGGTATGTCCTTGGGGAACGAATTCGGTAGACACGACCGATCCCGAGGTTCCATCTCAAAACCCGGGAATTTTATTAGCCACCTAAGCAAAAAAGTTGGGTTAACAAATGCCGTCATTCTCTTACTGAAGTAATTTATTGTTTTTGTGAATAGTTTCACTTAGCTACTACAAATAAATTTCTTGTGGTCTCCCTATTTATTTGGAACATACTGTGTGGTAAAACTATTACATTTGTTCTTTTCATATATTTTTTTTCACTTGACGATACTCTACAAACTTGAAAATGTAGGTATTTAGGGTCTAAACATCTCCGAAAAATACTTCGCAAAAAATATCGTGATGATTAAACTATTTTAGATGAAAAACAGTAATACCATAATTCTTTTCTGTTATATATGACAAAAATGAAAAAAAAATTTAAAATTTTTATAACATTTTCCTTATAGGAAGTAGCGACAACAATTACCATTAACTAAATCATAAGTTGCGAAAATTCCAGATAAACAACCATAAGTATTCAAATAAATAAAAGATAAAACATCATCAAATATTTATTTAATACTTAACCGAGGGATTTAAAACCCTATTCTGTATTACTAAGGATAAATGTCGCAAATTAACCTAGAAACTAAGGACACCCAAAGTTAATATGATTACCAAGTCCCTTTACAGAACCAATAGCCAATATGTCATCTTGTACGCACTTTTATCAAACTATTTCAAGTTGATATGGCTTTTTTCGCGAAAAGTTGCAAGTGGGTTGCAATAAATGAGTGTCCATTATCTTTAGCCAATCAAAACCATTGCAAATCTTTAGCAATGTCACTATTGTTGAAGCATTTAACAAGCATTTAACAACCAAGCAAATGCTATATATAAACAAAAAGCAAAAGAGTTTTTATAATGAAAAAATGTATAATATTTCTTTAGTTTTTTTGAACAAAACATTTATTTTATAATTGCAAACTACAAATTTGCCATGTACCACAATATCCTAATCAAATTTAAATACTTCAAACTTGGTGTAAATAATCCATGAATGATTGTAAAGTAATTTCTCCGGAAATATATGAAGAAAACATCGTACCAAACCTGTTAATCGAATTCGCGTAAGGTGGAAAATCCTACATGGTCATGACAATCAGGAGGTTTTTTAAACAATTTGTTTACAATAAGTAAACTATTAAAACGCGTTTTTATTTGAATTCTATTTACAATATTTGTTCAAAAAAGTACAGTGTCTGTTAATAACTAACTTTGTGTTGAAATGCGTGACGACATGTTTGTGATTCAGTGTGAGTTAAAAATAGTTTCCAAGATAGTCACGGGATTTTATCCAATTTTTTGTTTATTAAATTTAATTAATTGCTTATTTTCTATTTAAATAAGTCAATTGGAAAAATTTTCTTCCATCATAGTAATTAAAAAGCATGATGTTGTTGTATGAGACATGAAGCGTTACGTCTATTTTGTTACGATAAAATGTTCCAATTTTCCAAAATTCCACCTACGTCACGTTTGCAACTTTTCGCGAAAATAACCATTTAAAATAAATTAAAATATCCTATTGCTAAACCTGAATCAGCAATTCAATATTCAGTTTCGTAAATCAAGAACGTTTAAATATTTTAATGATTTATATAAACATGGTTCTTTCTAACATTATTGTATTTACTTACTCGTATGTAGTAGGGCTGACGTTGATCTTCAAAGGTTCAGATCCTGACTCAAACTTGTTAGCAAGCGTAACGTTATGTCCAAACAGACAATACTTCAGCATCGTTTTACCGACGACCCCGGCAAGAACAGTTCCCGTGTGCAGGCCAATGCGCATCTAAGAATATAGGCAACTATTATTAAGAGTTTTTTGTATATTAAAAATTTGTTTGTTCTTAAAAGTATTTGACTTCTCAATCCTCTTAATGTCAACCCATAAAGAGACATATTTTTAAATAAACTTCTTAACAACTTAAAATTTTACTGGTTCTCTTGTTATTCAAAAACTAGACTCAATTTCTTTATTTTGACGTCGTTATAATGTATAATACGAAATATGAAATAATGTAACCCAATATTCAAGTAATAGCTCAAAGTAGACGTATGAAGAAAGTATTAGATACAAATAATTTCTATTCGGTTAGTCGAATGCAGTAATTATTAAATGAACGTTATTTTTAAAACGAGACACAGTAACAGTTTTTACTTTAACCAAATTTCATTGGAAACAATTGCGCTTTTTAGTTATTTTTCTTCACTAAAAAAGTTTTCATTTATTTTTAATTTATTTTACGTGAAATGTATAAATACCTTTATAGGATTCCCCTCGTGTGTGAGATGCTGAGCACAGGTTTCGACCATGCGCAAAGCCATCCATGCGATTTGCGGCGCGTGAGTTTCAATTTTGCGATGTAACCCACTTGCTACACAGTATGCATCGCCTATGGTCTCCACCTAATTATAAATGCATAATGTACTCTATTTTCAATATGATAAAATTTCATATCCAAGGTCGTAAAAAACCAACCGTCAGCGTCCATTCTCATTACTAAAAGTATCATGTTTAACAATAAAGACCCTTGTTGAAAGATATCTTATATCTGGTATATCAGATATAAGATAAATGCGTGCGTTAAATTATTTCATGGCTAATCAGTGGCTTTTAATTCACCCATGTTGTAATTTTAATTAAAACATTAAATAATTTATTTATATGCAATAATCACGTTATTAAAAAAGAATAAGAAAAAAAATATTTGTAGCTAAATATGATGGAAAAGTTAAGTCAACATTAAACAGTGCCGATGTACGGAGGCCATGCAGGTTAATAAAACTGTGATTGTTCAAATCATAATCATGGATTGATTGAAAAGAAAATCTTTACCTTGTAGACATCAAGCTCCTCACAGAAAATATCGAATACGCTATATAGGTCTTCAAGCATAGCGATGACCATCATTGGCGTGGCTGTAGCGCATATCGATGTGAACCCAACAATGTCACTAAATAACATCGTTACGTCATCGTGGCTTTTCGCTTCGATTTTCTCACCTAAAGCAATAAAAAACGTCTTTAATGGCTAAGACATTATAAAAGGATATTATAATACATTTGTATCATTATTATATGTACAAGAATAAGCGTATAATTTATTCTTTTTTTATGGAATAGGGGGGCTAACGAGCAGACGTATATATGTATATATATATATATATATATATATATATATATATATGGTAAGCGATTGCCGCCGCCCATGGATACCCGCAACACCAGAGGCGTCACAAGTGCATTGCCGGCCTTTTTGAAGGATGGGGTATGGGCCTCCGGTATCAACATTCACTCGGTAAAACACCAGTTTTTTGTGAGGCCGTGGTATCACTCTGGTCGAGCCAAAGTGTGGCTCTTCCACGACAAGACTACTTATTAAAGAATAAAAACAAACCAGAACTGTTGATGACATTCTTGTCGATTTATCTATTTCAAAAATTTCAACACATAAAATTCTATATTTGTTCCTACAAGAATGCGATAGATATAAGATTTTTTTACTATTTTTGGGTATTTCTATTACAACTTCACAATCGAAAATACAAACATATAGGAAGAGTTTCTAATTTTTAGGCCAAGGTAGGTGGTAGGTATTTGTACAAATTGCTGTTGTTTGCAGTTGAAAGTTTGACGCATTGAGGTGACTGGCGAAATTCCAAGCAACGACCTGAATACAAAGGAGAAACACGAGGCACAAGCGAGCAATCAGTCTTCATAAATTTAGAAACAAATGTTTTAGATTTTGTAGAAACTAATTTATTCAGACCAAAAACGAAGTAGAGCCTTTTGAGAATATTTATTATAAACTAATTTATCTGGGTTTCTGTTATCTTTAATCCTTAAATCTAGTTATTAAAGTTGGGTGAACGTATTAGTAAGTTAAGCTCTTGTGAGTACGTGATTATACTTAACTAGCTGTTGGTCGCGGCTCCACCCGCATTTATTTAGATTATCGTGGCAAATAGTAGGCTATGTGTTATTCTGATGCATGAGCTATAATATTGTAAAGTTTTATCCAAATCCGTTTAGTTGTTTTTGAGTAAAAGAGTAATAAACACACACACTCATACACGTCCTTACACACTTCTGCATATATAATATTAGTAGCTGTTGCCCACGGCTCCGCTCGCGTGTATGTCGGTTTTCACGACAAATAGTAGCCTATGTGTTATTCTGATGTATAAGCTATGTTACTGTAAAGTTTCATCCAAATCCGTCTAGTAGTTTTTGCGTGAAGAAGTAACAAACAAACACACTCACAAACTTTCGCCTTTATATATTAGTGTGAAGTGTGATAGTAGGATATTGAATGTTAGATGTGTGACAATTGTATACACGTAAGTTTACACGTTTACAGCCATCTGTGACTCAGAGGGGTAGAACGTGAAGGCAGAATTCAATGAGTGGCAGTTGAATACATGAAGTTGACCTATATCGGGTTTGCAATCTCAGAAAGTTGAGATGGAATTATTCTGACTACTTGTTAGAATTTAGCTGTCATTGTATACCACAAAGCTTAAATTGGATAGTTTTAATATAATTAGGATAGATAAATAATAAATAAATAAATAAGTATTTCGGACACCTAACACACAACGCCATCTAGTCCCAAGTTGAGCAGAGCTTGTGTTATGGGTACTAACAACTGATATAATTACATATATACTGTTTTTTTTGTAAATACATACATATTATACATAGAAAACATCCAAACTCGGAAATAAATATTTGCAGATCATACAAACATTTGGTCCGACCCGGGAATTGAACCCGAGACCTCAAGCACAGCAGTCGCATACGCTACCACAACGCCACCGAGGCAGTTAAAAATAGATGCCTTGGAACGACGTGCATAGCAGTGCTGGCAGCAACTGAATACAAACAGCAACAGATAGACACAGACAGACCAGGTTCTGTGGTGTTCCTTACAAGAGGCCTATGTCCAGCAGTGGACAGCAGAGGGATGATCATGAATGAACGAATAAAATAAATATATAACGTGGCTTTTTTCTAAGAGTATGCGCGTGAATTCCAATTGGTGATTTATGAACTCTTTTGTTCCAAAACTAACGCTTGATTTGCCTTAAGCAAAATAAATACCAGCTTTATAAGATTACGGTGGGAATAAAATAAAACCTGCTAAGTGCGAGTCTTGTTATATTGTTATTATTATATCTTATGATAGCGCCCTTCATAGCGGACATTCCGTGAAAATGTCAAGTGGATAGCTATTACGACTGTAATAAGGCGGACGAATTTCGTCGGCTTAGAAAATGGATCTTTTTGAATGCGGAACATTAAAGTACTTTATATTATCACGTATTTTAAAAACGGCTGTCAATTTTGAGCATTAAGGTGGTTTAATTTAAATTGAAACATTTTCATACTATTTCAAAATAATTTATACTTCTATACTAATACTAGCAGACCCACGCAACCTCGTTTGCGTCTTCTAATGCCCGTCGCGTGATAATATTCCCCCGTTTTTGAAACATTTTTCATTGGTGCTCCTTTCCTATTGGTCTTAGCGTGATGATATATAGCCTATAGCCTTACTCGATAAATGGGCTATCTAACACTGAAAGAATTTTTCAAATCGGACTAGTGGTTCCTGAGATTAGCGTGTTCAAACAAACAAACAAACGACTTTAAAATCAAGGCGGATTAAAATCAAGATACAAGTATCGATTTTTTTAGTTGTTGGTTCTAGATTAACACACAAACAATTCCTACATGATCTAGAAATAACATATATAAAGAAATAAGTAAATAAATCATACAGACTAATAATCTCATGACAAAAGATTTCGACACGATATCATTTTTACTATCAATATTTTTTCCATAAAATTTGTCTACTTGATGCTAACAGCTATACATGTAAATAAAATAAAAAATAACACCACACAAAATACACACGAATATCTACATTATTAATACAAGCTACATTGTATTTCGTGTATTTATTCTACGCCGTATAAGTAAGTGGCACGATAAAGGTGATTATAATAATGACTTTTGTTTGGAGGTATGACCTATTTAATCCAAACACATTTATCTAAAGGTACAATCTAAATTTTATTACAATTTGTAACGTACAATTTCTGAAACGAATATTTTTAACAAGGTGGTAAGATATATATGAAGGAAGCGGTAACAATATTAGTACTTTAAAATTAAAGTTTTAGTGGCAATTTGAATAAATAGGATTGTGTCGCTGTTGTCTGCGTGATGACAAATTTAGTATACGTAGAGTCGCCACCTCTATCTATAGCATGAGTGTCGTAAGAGGCGATTCCCTCGGTTAATTTGGTCATTTGATTTTATACGCACCGGTTTCATACAATTTGAATAACCCTTTTAATAATAATTATAAAGGGGACGAGGGAGAAAAATCTGTTAGACAGCTTACAAGTGACGGCATAGAACTGAACGTCATTGTTTTATGAACAAATCTTTCTAAAAAAAGTAAAAACTAAAACCCAACTACGACAAAAAACGACGCTTAAAAAGTATGAAACAAGTTTCAAAAGCCATAGTCACGCGTTGTTAAAGTGTTATGTACTGTGGAACATTCCTAAGTTTGAAAAGCCGTAGTTCATGAAGTGTAATGTACCATAGTCCATAACACTTTAACAACGCGTGACTATGGCTTTTGAAACTTATTTCATACTTTTTAGGCGTCGTTTTTTGTCGTAGTTGGGTTTTAGTTTTTACTTTTTTTTATTTCAAATGTTTTGGTGCCTCTATAAAACTTATTGTTGTGCAAAGTTTATTTTAAATAGGTACCATAGAAATATCACACTCATCGAATAAATACGGACAAAGTCACGAACAAATGCTAATAGTATATATATTTTTGAAATGTACAAATAATGCCCTTTCCAATGATACCAAACACGGCATATTTATTTCAAATTTAGTTTTTAATTCAGTACTTTACTACTACTTTAGTACTTGTCGGCTAAAGGGCGCCACATTCAATTCAGTGACACGTCATATAGCCTATAACCAGAAGACAATCATGACGCTTCTAGAGAAACCTCATTTGTCCAAATCTAATGAGTAGTTAAGGGGCTATGAGGGAACAAATGAACATACAATCATACATACATACATACATAGCCTGTCTATATTCAATAAACACCGCTAAAGGCTACACCGCTAAAGGCTATTGATGTGTTGACGTGTTGTTGTTGTTTGTTTCTCTAAGTTCAGAGGGAGAGAAGATTCAAGAGGTTTTTTCTATCGAACTTGTTTAACTGGAAGTTTAATTGCGTGAAACATTGATGATGGTGGATTGCAAATTAAAATGCTGTTCGGTGTGTCTTTGCTAAATGTCGTACATAACTTTTATCCTTAGGAAAAGAATTTAGAGGGAGGTAAGTAATCCCATTATTTTTTTCCAAATAAACAATTTGAACTATCAGTGCTATAATTAGCCAAGGTTTGAATTTGGTTTAGTATTACAAATCTTATTAATAATAATAATAATAATAATAATTTTTATTGATATAGACAGTGTTAAAATACATTGGAACCCTGCTTCCTGTGGTAGGTTACAACCTGTGTTACAGGAGACAGTGTCCTCACCCATTATGTTACATCAAACTATACAATAAAACATGCAGTAAAGAGTGTGTGTGTGTGTGTGTGTGCTTGGGAGTATGCAATGTGTGTGTGTATTTATGCGTGTGTTAGTGTGTAGGTAAATGTGTGTGTATATGAATGTGTATGCGAGTGTGTGTGTAGGTAAAAGTGTGTGTGTGTATGTGTGTGTGTGTGTTCATTGTAATAAGGTTTCAGTTTGTGTGTAGTCAAGTGTACGCAGCCATGATTTTATTTTAATTTTGATTTTGTGTTTTACTAGGGTGTTTATGAGCAGAGTTTTGTTTATTTTATTATATAAGCGTGTTGATAGATATAAATATTGCCTTCTTGCTTGTGCAGTTCTACATTTTATCGGTTGACACACGTTAGTAACGGTACGCTTATTTCTGCTATCGTAATTAATTGGTGTAAGTTTATGTTGCATAATTGTTATATTAAGAATATATAGCTGTCTTACTGTAAGTAGTTCGCACTTTTCGTAGAGTGACTTTGTTGGGAATCTGAATGGTTTAAAAGTCATAACCTTAAGTAGTGATCTTTGGGCTCTTTCTAGGTGAATCATGTAGGTTTTGCAGGCTGCTCCCCATATCGTTATGCAGTAACCAATAACCGATTGTGCCAAGGAAACATATACCGATCGAAGCAAATCAAAATCAGCAACTTGGCGAAGCCTCTTAAATATCCAGATGAGTTTTCTAACCCGTGATGTGGTTTGTTCAATGTGTGGTCGCCAGTTCAGGTTTGCGTCCAGTATAACTCCTAAGTATTTTACTGTGTTTTTTTGGGATAGTGAAGGGCACAAGCATTCGATGCTAGGGTTGTGTGGAGTTTTGCATGCGTGTACTTTAAGCGTTATTTCTGGAGTTTTGAATTTGGCGAATGTAAACTGTACGTACGAGGTCTTTGGTACATTAAGGGTGAGTAAGTTATTTTCCAACCAGTGACTTATTTTCTGAAGGCCGAGTTCAGCAGCTCTCGTCACCTCCTCCCAGGTTCCACCATAAAATATGACAGCAGTATCGTCCGCGTAACTAAATATTTTACCCTTGTCTAGAGACTGCTGGCATAGATCATTTACGTAGATCAAGAAGAGGCTTGGAGAGAGGCAACTGCCTTGCGGCACACCATATGTTACTCCAATCTCTTGGCTAACTCCTTCGTCAATTTTGACCCTTTGTGTTCGGTTCATGAGAAAATCTGTAAGGATACTAAGTGGTTTACCGCGAATCCCAATGTGTTCCATCTTTCTCACAAGAGTAGGAATACAGACCGTGTCAAAAGCCCTTGCTAGGTCTAGGAAAACACCTAGGCATTTTATTATGATATGGATAGGGTTCATACTCCTGTGCTTACCCATTCTTAGATATAGACGTTTTATGTTAATACATCTTATGGTTATTAATAACTTCTACTTGACTGATTCAACTGACGTTGATTTGAACTATCATCCGTCTGGTCTATTCTAGTCAAATTAATGTTTATATTTATCGGTGCAGAGCTTAAATTTTCACAACTCAATTTACAAGCTGTAGTTTCAAACTCCTAAACACATTGCGTACTTAAATTAAACTATACATAAATCAATTCCTCACGTAATTGACTTAGAAACTTACCTAACCACAGCCTCTTGGCGATGTGAGGAGGGAATATTAAGTGGAGCAAGCTAACGTTCTTCTGTCGTTCTTTGTCAACGGCTTTGCTGGCTTCTTCTATTGAGTTCTTTAGCTTATCCATGCGTCTTCGGAGACCATCCTGATGGATAAATATAGCTTATAGTTTGATACTGTAATAAAATTTTGCAAAAAATACATCCGAGTAACTGGATATATTTACATTGACGTTGGTAAAAAGGGCTCTCTGATTAAGTTAGACTTGATCATAGGCTTAAGTTCGGTAAACTGTATAAATTTTTACAAGTATATTCTGGAATTTATTTTATAAAAGATATTGTCTAGTTTGGGTCTTTGTAGTATTCTGGTTTAAGTACTACAGGTACCACTGTAGTGCTAAAAGCGGAATATTTTAACCAATTTCCTCCTCAAACTGTAAGCTACTTGCATGATTAAATTCCTTATTCTTGTTTGATGTTATTCAAAACTAACTACACTTTAATTTACCGCCCTTAACAGTTCGTCGAGTCATCAATTTCAATCCATATAAATATAACAGGGAATAACATGGCTCCAAAATCTACTAAAACAGTAGTCAGTGTTATACATAGTAGGTATAGATTGAATTGGTCTCCGCAGATATACCCAATAAACGCCGGCCTTGATAGCCAAGTGTGTTGATTATTGTTGCCAAGATCGTTCTAACTAACTGCCAATACTGCGTTTCCCTTAATGCAATAGCACACATTTGGTTTTATGCGGTAACCCAATAGTTTTCGGGTATGTAGGCTGTTAGATTTGAAAAGCACAAAACCAATTTGTTAGTACCAATATAGATTTTTTATTTTTTATGGTATAGTGGGCAAATGAGCAGACGTATCACCTGATGGTAAGCGATTACCGCAGCCCATGGACACTCGCCATACCAGAGGCATCACAAGTGCATTGCCGACCTTTGGGGGATTGGAAAAGGCAAGCGCGTTCACACCGGATTTCTGTGAGGCTGTGGTACCACTCCGGTTGAGCCGGCCCATTCATGCCGAAGCGTGGCTCTCTCACGGTAATTGCTACTAATCTTTTAATACTACCAGAAATACACTAAATTTAAGATTAGATTTACGCTTGAAAAACCGTCTCGTTTTAGGTTTATCAGTTTCCATCATTATCGCTACGTAAAAAGTCTAGAGAAAGCATTTTTAAGGCCGCCATAGAACATTAAGACTTATTTTAATGTTCGACATAAAATAGTTCTACTTAGTCATAAAAATCAAGTGGAATACTATTGTATACTATTCACTTAGTAATTTCCAGCCTTATACTATTGTTTAGCTGTTTAGCTACTCTAATACTCAAAACTAGCCACTGTTAAACTCTGAAAGATTTATAATATATATTTATAATTGTTTACGGGAATCAACAAATTACAGTCATCCTGAAACTAAGACCAACACACTAAGGGCAACACAGTCAAAACGTTAGTAATCATGTAACTTAATTATATATTATAAATCGCAAACATTAAAAATTTTAATTCAATATACTCAAATATCCCTAAATAATAAAGTTTACTTAGAAGGTTGTTCAAAGTAAAGAATATGCAAAGATAACAAAAGAGGGAGCCTATGCATGTTGTATCTTACTGCGACATAGTTGGCTCACATCCAAAACCAAGTTTTAATACAGGCAGTTGCCAAAAATAGTGGACCTCATGCACTGTTATTCTATTCTTATGCATTTTTTCGTTTATTTGTATTAACTAGTATAAAAAATGTAATTATTAACGTATAGACATTTGAATTTTCCTAAATCCTGATTAATATAGTTAAATAGTTACTATTAATCATATCAATGAAATGAAGCAAAACATTCAACCGGCAGTCTCTACGCTACATCATAATTTAGAAATTACTATATTTCTATCAAACCAATGCATTTCACTAAGGATCGTACAATTCTCTTAGACAGTTGTTTAAGTAATACCCAACGGTTTAAAACTTACAAAATTATGAGACTGCGTAAAAAAAACTATAACTTTAAAACCAATGCTCAAAAACCTACATTTTATAATCTTAATATACCTGAGCTCTTGCTTGTTCACCGACCAAGATGACATCTCTTGTCGCATCATGGAGAGGAATGTCAGATATGAACAGCCCTCTGCCAGTGAGACCTTGAAGTCCATCGAGGAATGGAGACCCGACGAACAATAGAGAGTCAGATTCGGAGCAGAACACCATCTGACCTTTGATCTCCAAGCCCTAGACAAAAGAAAAACAGTTTTTAATTGCGAGATATTTTTTTTTGTCAATAATATTGTACGACACAGTGGCTAAAATTGGCATAACATTGTAATTAGGTTAAAATTTGCTTAGAAGACTTAAAAAAAAGAACAATTCTATTGGATAATTGTCAAAAAATGTTCCGTGTCTGAAATTGAATGTTAAAGATTAGCTGACCTTTGCATCTTCGTTTGCGACTCTTTCTGTTTATTATATTAGTAATACCTTTACTAATATCATATAAATATATAATATTGATAGAAAGCAAATATTTTTGTTTGTCAAGCTGGACTTGAAGAACTAGCCATAACACTTACAACTTTTAAAGTACTAAAGCTAACTATAAATATGAGAAACTTACTTCCGATTCTTTTCTGAGACAGTATGATGTTCTCCTAGCCGATTACGGCCACGGCGGCCAGTCTCAACAGAGATCAACCAACTACGCAGAAGATATTATAGTGCACAAGTGTGTGCGCAAACACAGGTGCACTCTCTGTTCCCTCACTCTCATAATCCGATGGGACCGTTAACCGACACGATCGGGGAGAGATCAGGCGCAGGACCGACAGCTTTACGTGCTCTCCGAGGCACGGGGGTTCAGACCCCAGCTTCCAAACTCCGAGCTGTTATTAAGTATTTATAGAATTAGAAAAACTCAATAACACCTTTGGCCCGACCCGGGATTCGAACCCGAGACCTCATGATCAGCAGTCGCATACGTCAACCGCTAGACCAACGAGGCAGTTAAGTTTCTGAGACAGTATTCGCTAATTGTTGGAAACTAAAACTTTATCTATATGTATATGAATAAAATACAAGTTTTCGTGTGGTTTTCAATTAAATATATAATAAAGAAACTTCTTGGTAATTTTGAAGTGCATCGTAAGCTTCACAAGGTTTCTGTTGCTATACAATCTATTGTTGAAAACTCTAAGGCCGCGTACACGAACTCAACGGGAGCGGAGGGGGTGCGGGAAGAGAGCGGGCAGCGGCACGTTCAATTAATATATAGACTAATATGGGAGTGTTTACGAACACAGCGGAGCGGTCAACGGGCGAAGGCGGGTGACGAGCGGCATACGAACAGGCGCATCAATCTTAGACATAGTATTACATAGACTTGATACGCCCACAGCCAGCGTTACCAGGAGCGATTGAGATAATTATACTATTTTCCAGTGTGTTAGAGAAAGATAGAGATACGTATTTGTTATCCTTAATGCTGTATCGCTTTTTTGTATGGTAAATTAACATACGTGCCAAACAGTGTTGAAAGCCGGAATTGTGTCAGGAGTGAAAATCACGTTTTTTGACGGAAATACTATGTAAATTCAAGTGTATTTAACTGTCTTTAACCCAGATACTTTACAAACTATGATCGTCACGTCGTTACACTCAGCATTTGATTTAACCTTGAACCAACATTTACTGTTTTTTTTTAAATAATGTTTTAAATTTAAAAAAAATGTATAACCTAGTGATAATAACTGAGTGCCTCATCAAGTCGTTATATATTTACAGGGACAATATTTTTCCGTCACATTTTCACTTTTAAATATTCTTATCAGATTGTTAAATACATACATAAAAATCCCTCGGGAACATGGTATCTTTTCCCATCATCCTGTATTATAATTTAATGCCTAACAAACAAAATAATTAAAACTTTTTAAACCATTTTGCAAAACAATGGCTTAGAAGCTGTTTGCTTTTCTGAGCACGTTGTTTCCCAAGCCAGGGGTTTGTTTTAAAGTTCAAAGGATGTGGTTCATTTATCTTATTTAATAAGGTCAGGATGTTACTAGAGTGGAAATGATTTATATTAAAAAAAAACATGTACTTAAAACTGTTGTAAAATATATATTAATATCAGTTAACGGAGGTTCAATGATGTAGAAGCATCCATTAGGGTCATCATGCTGCACTGTTGCTTTATCTGAATTCTGAGTGTGATGACCATCACTTTTGTATTAGGTTTATGCTTTCCATCAGGCAGAGTAGAGTCACTTTGGCATGCCCAGACATAAAAACAAGTTATTTCTTTAATTTCTACGCACATTTAATAGATTTGTAGTACCATACTAACTTTTAGCGCCCGTTTCTATGACGGTTATCACAGCAAAGATTAGCATATCCTTCTCTTTCCTCAAGAATCAAAGTATCTACATGACGAATTTCATTGAAATCAGTGCACCGATTTAGCCGCAAAAGTGTAATAGACAGATAGATAAACAGACAGAGTTTATTTCGAACTTATAAAATTAGTATGGAAAATTTTATCTTAGACCATTCTCACATATATGGCATGATATATATAGATATGGATTCACTAGAATTTGGTATTTTTTATAGGCTGTTCGATACACAATGTATCCAAACATAGAATTTAGGAAACGATGTATCCGAACATAAACGGAAGGGCTAGTTGATCCCTCCACAGAACGTCACTTTTGGTTTCGACCTTTTGTCCATCAGAGTGAGCTATTGTCACTGATATTACTAGAAATTCGTTTCAATATTAAAAGGCAACTATTGTGCCAATTATTCAACATTAATTGTATTTACTGAGCTATCGTACATTAAAAAGTGTTAAGAAAATAAACACGCCTACATTTCTTTTGTGCAACTTTTTCATTTATCTAAACCAGCACCGCACAAGGCATAAACCGTTTGTAACAGCTGTGATTTCAGATTTCTCAAATATATGTGTGTATAAGTGAGATCACAATTGCTACACGATTTAAATGTGACTTGGATAAGTCATGTTTCACAAGAGATGGCACGTTTGTTAAACATTCATAACCGCAGAGCTCCAAACACGTCCCGTAATCCTAGACAAGACTTTCACGTTGTTTATCTACAATACAAGTATTGTGTTCCTCTCCTTCGGTGTCAATTTTGTTCGTGTTATTTGAGGAAAAAATATAAAATAAACATCGTGAAATGGAAGCGAATAAACTAGAAAATACATTTTTAGCTCTTTCAAGTTAGTTTATGTTGTTTTTTTTTTCCTTTAAGTCCATAATACTGTGTGAATTTAACAATTAACTTATGTAATGTATAATGCACCATCACCATCACACGATAATTATTTACTGTTAATGAAAATTGTATATATGTATAATATTGTATGTTGGTTGTCGCGGCAAATAGTAGCCTATATGTTATTCTGATATGTAAGCTATATTACTGTAAAGTTTCATCCAAATTGGTCTAGCCGTTTGCGCGTGAAGAAGTAACAAACATACACACTCACAAACTTTCGCCTTTATAGAATAGTGTGAAGTGTGATTAGTAATAATGGATTCACAAAAAAATAATGGGCTCTTGTTACTTTATTCTTGCTTATTCATATGTTTTACTTGACTCATATATAAAAAAAAACTGTCAACAAGAAATGGCTTAAAGTGAAGAGATTATTTTCTCAAGAACCCAACAATATATATCGATATTTTCCCCTTTGTTTTAAGTACTGTTTTAGTTTATGTAAGAAAATATTTCAATATATTTCAGTAAAAATCTGTTTTCGATCTTGATTTAGTCTACGATCATTTATTTTGACATCTTATAGATGATCGTAAGGTTCAAAATCTCGTAACAATCTTTACGAAAAAAATTGTACCAATATTTTATAGAATCAACAAATTTCTTGCTCAATTCTTTTTAACATTTAAACCTATTTGAGGCCTCTCAAGACGTCTGTCATGAATAAGTAATTATTAGATCCGATTTTTCACAAAATGTAATTAAGCACCTCCTAAAAAATATTTATCCCATTTTTATATTTTAGAATGTTTTCAGTAGGTGGCTTTTAGGCGTTTGAAAAGAATTAGTAACACTTAAAATTTACGTGTATATACGTATTCGAGCATTACAAACTAGTGACAAGTGAATTTCCTAATATAATAGACAATAATCTTCCATTATAACTGAATTAGGTGGATAGATATCGAATCAAATTGATGAATAGGTGTTGAACCCGAAACCACTTGATCAAAGTGTCGCCTTATTTAATTTATTACGCCCTAAAAGTTAGTAAAATTACAAGCTACAGTAAAAAATAAGTCACAAGAAAGAAATTAATTCATCAAGCATGCAATTTTATTTCTAAGAGTATTACTTTTCTGTCTTGATTTGATAAATTCAATATACCTAACATCTTACTGTACCCCAGTCAATTCCCAAAGTTAAAATGTAATGCATTTTGAACGACTTCATTAATTATATTTAACCGATTGAATTCTTTTGAGATCTGTCTCGCAAACGGAATAACTTGATTCGATGTTCCGCAAATATATATAAAAACTATTTTTGGTCAAAAATGCTCGATCAAGTACGCTGTTTGAGATATTTTTTTTACTGTAACAGACACATTGACCTGAAATTTACGTGGTACTGTATCCCTTTGCTACGGTATGTTTTATGTTTAAATACAATGACCTCAGATCGTGTAGTCACGTTTCATGCTTTCAAAGTAGCTCATCATAACGCTTCAATAGAAGTCACAATACTATGTATTAAGCTAACTTTATAGTACCAATAGCTTCAATTTACTTAATAGCAACTGAAGTAATATTAAGTTGACATTTTATATTGTAATATATCAAGAGTTTTGACACTACATTTTCCTGCGGTCAGTTAAAAACTTAGATCCAAAACTTAATCGATTCAACTTACTATTCACCACTAAATCAAAGAAACTTGTTCTGATATATCTCTACCATTAAGACATCGGAATTATGTTATCAATCTTGTTCGTTTTTGCACGAATTCTCGAAACACGAAACTTTCCTCCCAGCAGTAATAAACAACGATATGATTGATTGCTTTAGCTTCTACATCCATAATACAATTATTATTCATTGTGCGTACGTAAGTTTCTGATTGCTTTATTCCCAATGTAGTTGTATATGTTTAATGAATTAGTAGTAACTCCTCCGTGTAATTATTTCAAAGTGACTTGTCATGCGACAAGCAAATATTTCTCTGAAAGTTGTAGTTGAGATATATAAGGAAAACTTTTGAGGAAAGTGTTTAAATACTGTTTAGGTTGAACCTCGTTTTGTCCCCTACCCCACCGTAATCTCATTTTATAGCCTACGAAAGTGATTCTAATCAGTCTGATGTAAACCAACAAAAATCCACACACAACTACACTATGGCAGCCTGGACATGCCCGCTTAAAGGAACCGGGATTATAGTGGGAGAGAAGGTTCCAGACTATGCTCCGTAGAGGAGGTAACCGTTTAGTTTGATATCGTATGTCTCTCATTTTTAAACGGTGACTTCCAACGCCAGTATGTTCCCATTCATATTCCATTAGACGAACAATATACGTATCGTTTATACTACAATGTGAAAAAGTAAAATAGGAGTGAAATGAAGTGCTAACTTGATTTTAGTTACTTAATATTTCAAATCACTTTGACTTGAAATATTAAATTTAGATAGTATTAAATATGTAATCATTAAGATTAAAAAAATCAAGAGTATTATTACTGTCCCTTACAAGCCCAAGTAACCAACTAAGTAATGTGTACTAAGGCTTTAAATATATTGCAAAACATTTCTTGATTAAATTTTAATCATTCTAAGTATTATAAAAGGGAGCATTTGTAATTAGACTATATAGAGACAGACTCGTCATCTCAAATAATCAAAACCCAAATCCTTACAAGCATGACTCTAAGAAGTTCTCGATAATTTTGTTCCTTAACAAAAAACTACCTGAAAAACATTTTGAAGAAATTTGATTGAAACGACTGATCGGTACTTACAAAGTATTGTACGCGTATAGATTGAATTTACTTACCAACATGGATATAATACCATCTACTAGACCTTCTAGAAGAGAAACTGATATTTACACACATTATTCTTAATTCTCAATTTCCTATTGCATTTCTCAATGTTGTGTGATAACCGAGTACCTTTGTTGTGAATTCTAACTAGATTGATTTATTACCCCGAAACCTACAAAATTTTATAAAAATCGTTGGAACCGTGTCCGATTGCTCGTTTAACGGTATTAGATACAGATTTTAACTATTAAATAAATGCCAATATTTAATAACCCTGTCGGGCACAGCAACATAGCAGAAGGAGCGACATAGACATAATTATAACTAAGTTCCTTAAATAAAAAAAAACATAGCAAGGGAGAGGGAGAGGATTTATTATAATGAATTAAAATTTTTACCTATGTATCCAAATCATCAAATGCCCAATGGCAATAACCACGAATTTAAGTACTGCATCTGGCACGGTACGGCACGATGTCTTTCAGATGTTTATATTAAAATCCTTCAGGCCTAAATGAGTAAAGCTTTTTGAATCAATAAATATATATATTTTTTTAAATTTTGAGTAACCATTGGTTAAGTTGCACACATCTAGTCTTTCTAACTCTATAGTAAAACCTTTTGGCCGTTTTGATCAGTTCCTTATCCAAACATTGTTAAGGTGGTACAAACAGATGGATCGGGTATTTGCATTACCTAATAAGTGTAAAGAAACGAACTTATCCGATACGGGTCGAAGGTTTTCGAATAGTCGAATAAATCTCTGGTATAAAGGTAGTTTGAAAATAAGGTTTATATAAATTTAGATCCTGTAATGTAAGTCAAACTAATAAGTGTAAAGAAACGAACTCATTCGATACGGGTTCAGAATTTTCAATTAGTCGAAGAAATCTCTGGTTTGAAGGTAGATTGAAAATAACGTTTGTATATTGTAGATACTGTTATGTAAGTAAAATATTCGAATCTATTTTCGTTAATTCTATAAGTCTTTGTATTTTCATAATCCTTATTTTTTTCATTACATATTTAAGTTATTTAGAGAAATAGAAAATCATTTGAATAAGTTCAATTGGAATTTATTTCAATTGGAAAATCTTCCCTTTAACTAATGTATAGGTAAAAGTTATGTATATACTCTAATCCACTATCAAGGATTCTTTAACACCCAAAACCTTTTGTCTACATATTTGTCATTTTAATATTCCATGTTTTTGGGAAAAAACTACCCAAATGGGATTTCACTTTTACTAATGTCGCAATACATTAAAGAACAAAAAAATACATTATACTATACTAATTTATCATTTTGTAACATTGTGCAGATGGGTAGACTCAGCACTACTTATAAACGTCATTAGCGATATGCAGTCGTCTTTTTCCTTCTCGAAAATAATACATTTTCCGCTTCGCATAGCTATGGAGAGCCTCATTAATTAAATTATATCATACATATTTTGTTGTTAGCTACCTTGCAGCTATAACTTTATTGTGCTTTCATATATTTTTTTATGGAATAGTGGGCTAACGAGCAGACGTATCACCTGATGGTAAGTGATTACCACCGCTCATGGATACCTGCAACAACTGAGCCGTCACAAGTGCGTTGCCGGCGTTTAGGGGATGGGGAAAGGGATGTGGGGACGGGATGGGGTATGGGCCTCTGGTATTCTCACTCACTCAGTGAAACACAGCGCAAGCGCTATTTCATACCGGTTTTCTGTGAGGCCGTGGTGTCACTCCGGTCGAGCCGGCCCATTCATGCCGAAGCGTGGCTCTCCCACGGTAAAACTGTCTTCGATATTATTATAATGTATCGTCTATAGTAGACTGCACGGTTGGCTTAGTGGTTTAAGCAGTGCAGTGCAGTCTACTTGCACCAAGTGATGTGGGTTGAAACCCCACATAAGGACAACACTGTGTGATACATAAATTGTTGTTCTAAGTCTGGGTGTTCGTTGTCTCCGTTTCACGAATGTTTTGAAAGTCCCCCGTGACACAGGATATAAATTCTTGAAGTGGTATTTGTCTTTTAAAACAAATGAATGTTTGTGACAATCACAGTTGACGTGGTGTACGGTATACCAGTATAACAAGGCTCCTGATGAATGAGAATTTACCCAACCGGACCCTTGATAGAATGTCTTGACAACGTGAAACAAGGAGAACCGACCCCAACTAAAATGAGAAAAGGATAGGAAGAGGAATAAAAAACTAATGTTTATTTTTAATTTTGTTGTCGTAAGACTGTTTATTTCATTGCTATAAATCGATAGTATAACAAGTAAAATTTTAACATAAATAAAACCGACTTCAAGGTTTGACTCAATTCCTCTTGGATGCCATCATCAGATTTTAGTGTCCTTGTCATGGTACCACCGTTCGGATATCTCCTTTCCATTAAAAAAGAATCATCAAAATCGGTTCATAAACGAAGAAGTTATCAGCGAACACATATAAAAAAAAATATTTGTACGGTCGAATTGAAAAACCTCCTCTGTTTTTTGAAGTCGGTTAAAAATCATACATAGCGTTTTGAGGTAATGTGAAAATTGTTATTATTGCAAGTGTTAAAAGCAGTTCGTGAGACCTATTGTTTAGTGTTAGTACCTTAATAGGTCTTTGTTTCAATAACGCTTAGTTGGATACACCTTCTTGTGATATTGTGACATAGATTCACGGCGGAGGCTAGAAAAACTGTTGTTCCAGGCTTTTGTATAGTCAACGCCTCACTTTGTTGATATGTTTTTCGATACTTAATTTGACAACTTGATTTTTTAAGTTATTACTTGCGAGTAGAATACATTGCAAATTCTATCGTCCATTTTCTTTCATTCAAAGGGGTTTAAATTTTTTATTATGAATTAGTTTTGTGAATTAAGGTCTCTTTGTTTTTATTAATAGTTAGCAAGATTACCATGTATGAAAATTATACCTGTATTACAAATTTTAGGATAAGATATTTCTACTTACTACTTATAAAAGTTATGATATTATAAAACGCATTAGTCATATGTGAAAGCTACGTTTAATGCGGTTGCCAGGAAAACTATACTGAAGATTACTTTGGACTTTTAGACAAATTAATACTTAGCTCGTTTCTTTTTGAAATTAGTGTAGTAAAAAAACCGAGTGCTCTATCATAATACCAATACCATACCAATAAATCACAACTATTAATATTACGAAGAAACTTTTAAAAACACTTAATCGTCTAAAAACATTTTATACACCGTGTTGTCAACTTGAACATAAATCTCCCCCAATTTACAAACCAAACGATCCCCAATTATGACAGTAATCCGATGCCTATCATATCTTAATAATTTTAATGCTTTCAAAGATCAATATTGGGTCGTCCTTTAATCACAGCTGAGAGTGTATTTACATTGATCTTAAACACCTAAACAAATTTACTTAGAAAGTAAATAATTCGTCCGTGTCCATTCTAACCTTAATATAGTGGGCAAACAAAGTAAAGTGGCTCCATACAAAGCGCCTCTTGAAATGGAGTGTTTTGAACGTGAAGGGTGATGGACAAAGAAGATATATAATGTGGTTCAAGATTTCGTATACACATGTTCTATTGTGTAGGCTGTGACTAAATCTACTCTTAGATTACTTGTACCTAAGCTTTCATTGTATATATTTCTTAGTGTGTTTAAGTAAATGCTATGTACAGTATATATTTGTATTAAGACGATGTTGACCAATGTTTTTTTTGTGGTGATTGATATGTATGTGTATAATTAATAAAATATAATAGTATGTTAATAATCAGTCATAGTTAGCATAGAATAAGCTCTTCATAGTTTGGGGTCTGACGTCCATGTGTGAGATTTGTGCGGTTATATTATTTATATGTAGAGACTTCAAGCTCAGCAGTCGCATACGCTACCCTTGCACCACAGACGCAGTCGATAAGATTCTAGCCCATTACGGAATACCAAGCTATTTCATCCAAGGAAATAAATACATAAAAATTTGAAGCTTAAGAAATAAGAGACAGGGATTGCACGAGCAGAAAAATTGAGTTAGCAGAATTCTCAAGTAATAATGAAGATCTACCTACACTCATACATATATTTTAAACGAAAACACATAGAAACTAGACTTTGATTCAATGTGGTTCATTTGCGTAATTGAACTATTATTTCAATAATAGAAATTAACAAGTTGCTGCTCGCAATCAGTTGGTTTACCGCAACATTTACCTCGAGGCAATAAGTAACATTGAGCCATTTCAATTCAGTTCAGTTTTCGAGAGCTTTATTGAAGTGGTTTTGGATGAGGTTCGCATTTAATCCATTTCGTGAAGTTCTTAATTATGTGTAAAAATTTATTTATGGGTATTGGACTGCATTTGAAGAGTCCCGGCAGACAGACGCGCCAAACACCGAGCTAAGGGACATTTTATAGATTACTAGCAGACCCACGCAACCTCGTTTGCGTCTTCTATTGCCCATCGCGTGATAATTTTCCCCAGTTTTTGAAACATTTTTCATTGGTTTTTTTCAAATCGGACCAGTAGTTCCTGAGATTAGCGTGTTCAAACAAACAAACAAACTCTTCAGCTTTATATATTAGTATAGATAAATAAAACCAAACAAAAGGGAACTAGCTCAGAATAAAAGACTACATCATCATCATATGTGTGATGATATAAATATTTTAAATTCTTTCCTTTTCTAAAAGTATGAATTAAAATAATTTATATTATAATTAAATATCAAAACTGCTAAGAACGACAGTAATGAAGTTTTAATTAAAAGTTTCCGCTGTAATGTTTTGCTAGGCAACCTGGCAGAAATTGTACTTCACTTTTAATTATTTACTTTGCAATTGAAGTTACAGTTGGAATTTATTGGACTTAAAAATGTAATGAAATGATTTTGAAGCAATTAAAGCCGTTACAACTGGCGGTTTGGATTTTTTTTAAATTTTTATTTGTGGGTTCGTGAATGTTTACACATGGCACAATGGATCTGTTTCAATACGGTTACATAAATAGACCCTAACTAAGCTGTTAAGTAGCTGGATTATATTATGAATAAAAATTAATAATATGATTAAAAATCCAAAGCCTTTGACTGACATGATCTCAACCTATTTCAACTTGACAAGTCTAATAAAATATTTTTTTTAAACATAATTTTTAAGAATACCTGACTCTTCTCTAACTAACTATTTTAACTTTTCCCTAGGGTATAATTAGAATGATCTTTAGAAACATTTAATGCCAATGTGTAGTTGTCATTCATAAATGACGTTTTAGTGGTATTTTCAATAGTTTCATTTAATGGATTAACTCTACTATTTAGGTAAAATATTCATAAAAAGAATATAAGAATGAAATTGAAGATAAGTTTATATAATAAGACAAGACGTACAACTCATATAATTTACCAAAAATAGAAAATAAAGAACAAAAATGTAGAGCACGTTTAGTAAATATAAAACAAGTAATAATACGGTTCACGACCTTGTTTAAATAAATATGTATACATTGTACACGACGGCAGTCAACGAAGTAAAAGTAAGTACATCCAATTAGAGATATGTATTTACAATACACAAATAAAACAACTATATAGTCCTTGGCTGTTAGTAACAAACTACATACTGTAATGAAACAGTTCGTTTAGGCTACGCCCGCACAGGCTTAGCGCTTGCTTAGCGCCGAGAGCCTAGCGAGTCATCTAGCGAGCAACTTAGTAAAACAAAAGTTCTAAAACGTTCTCGTACCTAATCGAGTGCGACCAGTTTCCACCACGGTAAAACCCTTTCTTTTTTTAACCGAACTAGTATATCTCACATGCCGACCTCCGCAACTCCTATAGGTACACCAAAATTAATAAAAAAATAAAAGCGAAATGGAATAAGAGATAATTTTAGGATTCACCCAAAACTTGTTTGTTTTAATAACCAGCTGTGTTGTAATGTTTATATTAAAGTACGTTATACCAATATTTAACGAACGCTTAATATTTCTGAAATTCATCTCTTAACAGTTATTTAGAAAATGAAAAATTACTTCCTACGCGGAGGTTGTATGTCGTGAGCAAAAGATAAATCATTTTACGAAACAAAATATTATATTAGAGGCGATAAAAATATTTTTATTACAGCTTATAAATTATTTATAATACGTTCGTAATGTCTATAGTAGATTTGAGTATTATAAATTGGAATTCGTGGAATATTATTAATGATTAGAGCTATTTCCCTCGAATTGTAAGTGACTAGCTATGTCCGAGACTACTAGCTTTTAGACTTACCCGCGGCTCCGCCCGCGTGTATATACAAGTACCTATCCCACGAGGTTGCCATAGCCTGGGTCACCATGCTTTATTGTCTGCATTAGTAATGAGTATTCTGACTAACATTCTTGGATTCAAATATACTTTCCAACAAGCAGAGTCACTTTGGCTGGTTCTATATCGTAAAAAAATTAAATAGAACCTATTCTATTACAGATGAATATTATTGAAGAATAACCAACTATTGTAGTAACAGACCCTTAAATGTTTTGAATTTGGATCTTACTTTGTTTTAAAATTAAAATATTTTTTTATCTTGTCTTTTCTACCTTTATCTTAAAATAGAAACGTTAAAATTAGGTATCTATTTAAAAGACAAAATGTAAATCATTTATTTTATTTATCATTAATGTACAATAAGCTAAAGGCGTTATACAATTTATTTTTATACTTGCTGCTACATAAATCTACAAAATAATAAATTAGTTTGCTGATTAATCTTTATTTGTGTCTAAATTAGGGATTAAGTTTTGTGTTTCCAAATCATTTGTACAGCTGCGTCTATTTATATTTTAATATTAAGCCCAGGTCCGCAAAGCTAGGTATTTTGGAAATGTTCAAAAATTGTATGCTTATATTTTTTTCTTTACATAGAAAAATATATTTAGTATAAGTAATAATAATCTATTAAACTGTACCCGACCGCTCTAAGAATTCAGTTTCAGAATGTTATTTCTTCTATTAATTATCTATCAGGAAGAGTATACTAGGCTGAGTTGAAAAGATATTTGATTGAATTACAGGACCGATAACTTTTTCGACTCTTTTGTCGCGTACATAGTTGACGTAAAGTTTCTATTTTTGAAATAGGTATTTTTGTATTATTTGTAAATAAAATTATGCACGTAAAAATATAATATAACATATTTAGCTTTGATAAATAAAAATATTCTAACATACCTGTATTACCTACAACTGCTAAGCAAATGTTAACACATACCTCACACATAAAAGAAATGTTTTAAACGAATGGGGATTAAGTTTTAATTCAGAATACAAAATTTTCATTAAGTGCATATGACTGACTGATTTGAACCCTTCGCTTCAAGCTTTGAAAAACCTTTTCTCGAATTTAGGATCGTATCCACAACAATCCTTCAAATACTAACTACATAGCAAAAACAATGTTTAAATTTATTTCATAAAATCTGATCGTAAGTACACCTAACTAAACAGCAGAATTGAGACAAAGAGGTTGAATAGCATACGCCGCTTAATTCCAACACACGGTACAAGATGTAAGAGCTTCAGAACTAGGTCACTCGAGTGAAACTCCAATTTTGTAAAATATAGTTACGAACTTATGTGGACTTAATGAACATTTGACTTTCTTAAGTTCCAAACTGTCATCCTTTTGTAAATGTCTACTACTATTACTAGTTTTTATTAATAACTGGCTGTACCCTGTCACACTTTGCTATGGGACATTATGATTGGAAAATATATACATCTATAGTAAAGTTTGTAAACGTAACTTAATAAAATATTAAATTGATTTGTAAAACAAATTTAACATCTATATATTTTTTAAGAATAATAAGATAAGATTCGAAAATTTTCGTTGTTTTGAAAATAAAACGAATTCAAAATGTTTGTTTTTTTTTACATTCACTAACAAAAGAAAAGAGAGACTTTATTTCGTAATAATACGTCAAACTTAGAAGTGGGATTTACAACTTACAATGTTAATTGTAATTTGTAAATCTTTTTAAGCCAATAATTAAATATGGCCCGAGATTAAACGCCTTCCTAATTGAATAACCTTACCGCTCTATATCTTAGAATCATAAGATTATGAAAAAAATGGACCTAATTATAATCATTATTTAATTAAAACCAACTTTGTTTCAACCTAAAATGCAGAAAAATATTTTTGCTTGAGAACCGGGGAGCCTTTAATTTAGTTTTAAGAATGTTAAATTACATTTTTCTTTAAAGGAAAGCAAAATGAAGATAATGAACGGTTGCAAAGCTAATTATAAACGAAAAGTGATTTTAAATTAATGTGCTACTAATTAAAGAGGTATTAAAGTAGCTTTTCATTTATAAACATTTGGTCTTCGCTTTCAAACTAATATGGTTTTTAAAATCAAAGTGTTTATGTGTTTTAGGTACGTGTTAATTTTATTATGAAAATAAAAAGTTTCATTTATATTAGAAAATAAAATAAAAATAACAAGAGAAAATCGGTTTCATGAACTAAACTAAATTGAAACGGGACCACACTGAAAGCACCACCTTTCAAATGACAAAGATTCATCAAAATCGGTTTACCCAGTTGAAAATTCTGAGGTAACAAACATAAAAAAATACATTCGAAATAAATCCTCCTCCTCTTTTTCTGGAGTAGGTTAATAAAAATATTAACTGTTTGTAGACTTTCGCGACTTTTACACATAGCGGGACTCATTCGCTATAAAAGTAATGAAAATGTAACGATACCTTCTATTTCCCGACGTTTCGAACAGGTTATACCGCTCGTGGTCGTTAGTAGACTAAACGTCGGGAAATGTAAGCATCGTAACCTTTTCATAACCGTAATTAATATAATAATAATAGTTAGCCATAATATTAGTTAATAATATTAATACAAGAAATTATAACTTTAACAAAAAAAGTTACCGGTGTAAACACACTAGTAAGTTTTTTTTGTTAAAGTTATATTTTTTTAAACTAAAATGACAGTAGTACCTCTTATTTTAAAACACATCATCATATATCCATATATGTCTATACTTCTATACCAATATATAAAGATGAAAAATTTGTTTATTTGAACGCGCTAATCTCAGGAACAAATGGCCCGATTTAAAAAAAAAAATTCAGTGTTACATAGCCCTTTTATCGAAAATGGCTATAGGTTATTTATCATCACGCTAAGGCCAATAAGAGTGGAGCACCAATGAAGAATGTTTCAAAAACGAGGGAAATTTTTCACGCTACGGGCAATCGAAGACGCAAACGAAGTTGCGTGGGTCTGCTAGTAGGATAATAAAAATTTAAAACTAAGAAAATATTAGTATAATTAATTGGGTAAGTACTAACTTTTAAACTTTCGCGTTCCATGATATATTAACAATTATTTTTACGGGAATTAACGCGATCACTTATTAAAAGGTATTACATATCTCTGATTTGCCTGACGTTTCGACCAGGTTGCACCGGCCGTGGTCACAGGCTGACTGGCTCAGCGGCGCACGCCCTCCGTCGTCGAATCCGTGAAGTAGAAGTTTGTTCGTCCACCCGCACTTTCTCGATATTTTTAAGAAATTTGTTGCGCCATGTACCGTCACATACCACACTTACAGTGTCCCTATTCTGTAAGCAAACCGATGTGCTCCTATTTTGGTGTTTATCCGACTGCGCAGAAAAGCGAGGTGGTATGTTTTTTAATACTGGATTCCACGCTGTAGATAATTTAAAACCATCTTCTCGATTGAAAGTTTTATGTTTTTTAATTTCAATCGCTTCACGTACAACTCTTGAGTAAAACTGACGTTCGGTGGAGAGGACTTGCGTGCGGTGAAATTCAATCCAGACGGAGGGCGTGCGCCGCTGAGCCAGTCAGCCTGTGACCACGGCCAGTGCAACCTGGTCAAAAGGTCAGGCAAATCAGAAGTATGTAATACCTGTTATTAAGTGATCGCGTTAATTCCCGTAAAAATAATTGTTAACATATCATGGAACACGGAAGTTTAAAAGTTGGTATAGCAAACCGCTACGGGTCGGAAATTGCAAAACAAGTGCGTCATCTAGAATTTTAATAAGTGATCGCGTTAATTCCCGTAAAAATAACTGTTAAAGTGGGTAAGTATAAGATATTCCTCCAAGTTTGATGTTTTAATAATATTGGTATGAATCGTCTTGAACACCATTTTCCTTCAAAATTTATCACAATTAATTTGAGAATATGGATACGTAAAAACTGTTTATTACTAAGAACTCACCTCAGCCGGTGACGCCGATCCTGGAACCTTCAAGCAGAACATGAAGGGCGTGTTGACTCTCTTCAAGATCTCGCGGAAGTCAAGACTTACTCCTCTCGGACGCAGTAGCCGAAAGTACGTGCCTAATGATGAGCCATGAGATGCTAGATGAGCTCCAACCAGTCGCATGAATCCAGCACCTTGAGAAAAGAAAAAGTATAACTCTAGGGGTCATATTAAACTGGAGTGTGGGATCCGAGACCTCCACGCGGTGCATCTTGGGCGATGAAGATAAGAGAATGAGAAATGCTGTCTGCTTATGCTCTCTATTACTATTTTTCAATTAAGGTTACAATAGCACTTCCATCTTTTAAAATAATCTATACAAATAAATAAAATTGGAATGTCTGTTTATAATATTAAGATAACCGCTTTTTAAAAAAAACATATGTATGTACACATACATATACACGGTACATGTACCAAAATAACATTTTTTTCAATTTTTGTCGATCTGTCTGTCTGTCTGTCTGTTTGTTTCGGTAATCGCTGGAACGGCTGGACCGATTTTCACTGGCGGATAGCTGATGATGTAAGCTTAGCGGCGTTACATAGTGTTACCCGCAGTATAACAGTAACCGCGGGTTACACTGCGGGGTTCAACTAGTACTAAATAAAGACTTTTTTACAGCATAGTTAAAAAATCAAAGCTAAAACCTTTTTGAAAAAAACTTTTTATACAAAAAAAACCGACTTCCAAAAAGCATCCAACGAAAACTCCCTGACAAATAACACTAAAAAGCCTAAAATATACTGGCTCCTCACAAATTGCTATGCCAATTCTTGTCTATACCTAATTCTTTGCTCATTTAAATAGTAGTATTACTATGTGTGCTAGGTACCTAAAACCTGTTTGAAGTCGGCGCCAAGCCAAATGTAATAGTAGGTACCACACTCGCTATATTTCGAGACAACCATCAACGACGTTAGCCCGCGCGTGTCTGCCCGCTTGGGTTGTTTTGTGCTTTACGAGGAGAAGCTATCCGGCGAGTGCGGTATCTCCTATTACATTTTGATTGATATGATTTGATTTCGACCGAAAATTCGATTGCACGATTGGCCTAGTGGTTTAAGCGGTAGCCACACCGCTTTCTACTGCGCCCAGAGTTGTGGGTACAAATCCACACGTGACAACTCTTTGTGGATTCACAATTTTTTGTTTTGAGTTTGTGTGTTTTTGTATTTGTTTAATATAAGTTTGTAAGGTCCCCCGTGACAAAGGACTCTGGACGAAATATATAATCCATAATATGTAAGAATTTAGAAATATATAAATGTGTTTATCAGCAGCCTGATTAGCAAAAGTACAGTTACATATTTATTCATCTGATCCTGAATCAGGTATGGGATCAAACGGTTTTGTGTGAAATGTGTCAAATTATTATTTTCATTCTCAAATTGCAGGTAGAATGTTAGCTCAAAATCAGATTTAATATAAAGAAAAAACAATATTTATTCGAACGTCAAGTTTGAAAACGTCAAACATATTGTTTGAGTAAGGTCGATCCAGGACTGTTACGTTTGGAATGAAGGTATTCGTTATAGAAAAGGATCAAAGACTGAAATGAGAAAAAACGTCTTCAAATACCTAGTTATGATTGGAGCTTAAATTTGTTTCTGATCTAACAGTAACGTGAAACGTTCTATTTATAGTTTACCAGAGAGTACAATATGAAAACAATAAATTGCTTTGTTCTTAAAATATATTATTCTTTTTGTTTATAACAATACCATAATGTAACGGTTCCTTTGACAAAAACAAATATAGTACATTATATTTTAATTTAGATTTTTTCTTTTAAACAGCTTTCGTCAGTCGTAGAGGCTTAAACTGTCAAACCGCAATGGGATACGGGCAGTACAGGGTCTATGCCCAACAGCCACCATTAAAACCTAACCGCTTCCGATGGTGGCAGTTGGAACCAGAATAATGTTGTCCCAACGACCACCAGGTGGCAGTTTTATTGGAGGCCGTTGGGAATAAAGTTTATTATTTACATTTGTTCCCAACCGTCTCCGATTGCGGAGGTTGGGAAAAAAAATGTCCAGGTGCCAGTTTTAGTGGTGGCCTCTGGTCACAATATTAATACTGAAAATGATAATTTCTCTAACGACGATGAAGATAAAGACAGAAATGTATTTACCGAACTATTCTATCCATTTGAAGTGAAACCTGATTCCTCCGAATCAGTACCTAAGCTCATGTAACGTCTCAAGGTCTGGCATGCAGCAGCTGCCGTCATGTCTCGATAAATCATCTCTCCCGTACCTAATAAAAGACTGTGTGAACGTACGTTTGTCTACATAAGATTTTTTTCTCACATTCATTTGAAATATTTATTTTCATCAGTTTCGGAATTTGACTCAAGTTTTCAATATTAATTATTTACTTATATCATGAAACTTGAGACACCCGGGGTTATACTAAATAAAATATAATATTCAAGGTAATTATGGATATTTTATCTCGATTATGTTAATTTTAAAGAACGCAAGTTAACGATAATGTTTATTTTGTCAAATTTAAATGAAAAAAATTGTACAGAGTAATTTCTGTTATAAGCGATCCCTAATACTTCAATTTCGTCAATAATATTTTTTATTAAATTATTTGTCATTTAATACTCAAATCTTATGTATATACACGAGATCGCTAAAAACAAAGCTGTTATGGTGTTTAGGTATTATATTATATATTATGTTGGGTATGTTTGCAAGTTCAATTTAATATTAACATTTTACAGCCATCGATCACTTGTCAAAATTTCACTTCCTATCAAATTTTAAGTTTCAATAATAATAATAATAAATCTCTTTATTGTACACCGTATAAAAAAATATATGATAAACTTAAAACTATTATGAAGTATGTACAAGTGGCGGCTTTATCGCTCCAAGGCAATATCTTACAGGCAACCATTCAATGTAATTTGGATTCTATCATCTAATTTTGTGCCGTCAATATTTTATTTTATATTTAGCTCTACGGAAGCTGTGGAAAAAGTTAATGTGTTTTTGACAGGACAGGTGTCATTTTAGAGTTCTACATTAGCTCCCAAGGTTAACTTTGATGATGCTAAATTTTATACTATAAAGGTGTTATTCAACAGCGTTTATTAAAAAAAATATCAAATTATACTAACTTTAAACTTTCGAGTTCCATGATATAATAATTATTACTTTTACGTAACGCGATCAGGGGTCAGCCTGTGACCACGGCCAGTGCAACCTGGTCGAAATGTCAGGCAAATCAGAAGTATGTAACACGTTTAAATAAGTGATCGCGTTGATACCCGTAAAAAAATATTATTATTAAACAATGAAGTTGATTTATAAAATATGTCTATGAAACAAAATCTTGCTTATCAAATACTGGTTTATTGTTCAATGATCAATACTGTCAAAATAGTTTTAATTTGCTCTAAATTAGAGCGTATCTTATTGGTAGAAAAAAATTTTAGTCTTAAAGCAAAAGACTAAGAATCCATAAAATGGTTTTAAAATCGATAAAGTATTCACTATTTTATCATCATATTTACCTCTAAATTGCCTCTAAATGTATCACTAGGACTAAAAACTATTGGCTGTGATCTTAAAAAAGTACTTCTACCTCCATTAATCTCTATGAGCGGAAAAAGGTACGGAAATAAAAGTACAATTTAAGATCTTTTGTCGATAATCGCCTAACGTGCCGTAAACCTAACGACTTCATTTTGAAACCCGATCAAAAAATCGTCTACGGTGAATTAGAAAGATTCGTATTCTGATTTCAATGAAGGTTAAAAATAAAGAGGTGGACAAACTGCAAAAAACTACTGACGAAAAAGTGGTGATAGGTATTGTTTTTAGAGATATAATAGAAAAAAAAACAACGGGTTGCATTCCGGGGCACCGGCAGAAGTAAAAACGTGAACATTGACGTTGTGCATTATTAAATTTTATAATTATATTTATTAAACACAATGAACGATGCTATACGAATCTATGCCTTGCTTTGCCTTTAAAATTCCTTGAGAACCGTTAACTACAGAAATGCTTATTGCGATGTTATAAAAATATAGGTTAATGTTATACAGTATCAAACATATTACCCGAGCAAAGCTGGGCTTACACATACGCATACTCGCGCAAGCACCCTGAGCCGCTTAAACGAAAAAGCAGGATCAGGCATACATTTTCGTCGTGCGGTAGAAAGAGAGGGGATATTACTTCCTTTCCTACGCTACGCCTCCGTCTTACGAATATTTGATCAGGTCACGTGTGTTGACGCGAGATTGATATTTTTTCCCGATCCTAAAAATGTGCACAACGCCGCTAAAGAAGTATTCACTTCAATATTCAAACTGACTAAACTTACTATTCTTTGCACACAATATTAGCACTGACCTTGAGTAAAAATACGAGCTAAGAATAGAAATCAGATCTTCTTAAGATAACAGAGAAAATAATTAACGCAATGTGATAATAACAGTTCGAGATCTGAAAGCAATTTAATTTCAAGCAAAATCTCATTTTTTAATTTACAACCTAACGAAACATTTATAACCGCGATCTCGAAACATAAATCATATGTGTGAAAATAATACTTCTCACTCTAGGTCAGGCGAAGATATTTTTAAATTTATCGTTTTAGATCTTCATTCACTAAGAAAAGTTTGTAATAAAATGTAAACATTTCAGTTTTGGCTTAAAATAATTTTGAAATAGAAACATATCATACTGTATAAACATCTGACTGATTGATACAATATTGACTTGGGATACCATACTCATAGTTGTTAATAAATCATATTGAAGATGTATAATACATAATATTGAATATCTGGGATGTTAAAATTAAATGTCAATACGGCTTTTAGTGTATTGTTTTAGTTGACCATGTGAGCGTAATAAATGGCAATTCATAGTTTATAGATGTTTTATTAACGTTGATAACAATCTTTAATTAAAAAAATGCTTGGGCTACACAGTATGTCTTTGCGACTCTTTCTGATACATTAAAGTCATATTAAGTTCGAATAAATTTCGAAAAAACGTTTCATATATAACTAAGCGCGCTAGCCCATGGCGACTTTTTGCAGTTATGCAGCAGCGAGCACATAACCGCGATTCAGTCGCGTTGCTATCGCGTTTCTGTCGCACTGCAATTGCGATTCGGTAACCCACCGCGTCACCCTCTCTCCATTCTTCCCCCGATGTCGTCCTACACGGTCGCACATTGCATCGATATAGTCGCAATGCTGTAGTGCGTTAGTAGCGCGTTGGCATCGCTTCTATAGCGCGTTGCAAACGCGACTAAAGCACGTCGGTAGCGATGCTTCGTAAACACGCGACAGCATCGCTGTAAAAAGTCGACGTGGGCGAGTGCCTCAAACTAATATATATATAAATAAATACCTGAAATGTATGTACGCACATAAGTTCCGATCGCTTGCACCAAATTAGATAACAGTAGAAAATCAAAGATTAACGAGAATGCTTTTTTAAGGTACAATATGGCGATTCGAAGTTTGTCGGGTCAGCTAGTTTTTACTATAGTCTTCAAAATGGAGGTGCATAATATGTTGGAAGGTTATATTTTAAATGTTGGTGGTTTTTTAGGTACTATGTTAATGAGTAAAAAGATGGCCTGAACAAAACAAAGATAGGGCTGAACATAAGTATAGCACTCCTAGCAAAGACCTACAAAGTTCGTAAAGATAATTCGATCGCTGTTGTATCTAAGACAGATAATGCTGTAAATACTACATATTCCAGTGTATATATATGTGATTTAGTTCAGACTGACAGTTTAGCACCTTGTTATGGATTTTGTATAATTAAGAGTAAACTGTAGAGGTTAGTTTATGTAGCGTTCAATACATAAATTAATTGCATTATTTTTTAGTAAATGTTCTTTTTCACGCGTCTAAATAAATTAATTGACATTTGAAAATGAACATAATGCAACTAAACCATAATGAATGGCTTCATAGTATTTCTGAATATAACTCTTACATATAATTAAATTCTACGTTTCGAACCATTTCAATTGTCTTAATAAAAGTAGTTTTCGTTACATCCCTAAATAGAATCTCGGTCTTCGTATAAATTCATACTTCCATATTAATATTGTAAATTCCAAAGTAACTGTGACTGTCTGTTGCACTTTTACGGTAAAACCGCTGCACCGCTTCAAGTAAATTTGACTTGGATATACTTTTATTCTTGTCTTGCTTTCTGCACCTAGGCCACTCTTAAATTCACAACTTCAAAACAATACTGAGGAAGTTGCGATATCAGAAATTTTATTATAGTGTTGATGATTTTTTGTCGGATAAATTATAATTATGATGCTCTTTACATATTACTTCTAAATTAATTAATTTATGATTCCTGACATTTTCCTGATTTTAATTTAATTTTCAATTGACATCTTTTCTTAAAAACAATTTGAATAATACCTTGACATAATACCTATGCATAACAACATAAAATTTATTTGTTTATATTTATTTATACTCAATTCGACGTTAAAATTTGCACACCTGAGAAAGGTAATAAATCAGCGCAACTATGTATTATATATATCATGACAGCTTTGTACCTACCTGTTTTATGCAAATAAATTATTTGATTTGATTTAATTGCGATAATCAACAGAAACGCGGGCGAAGTCGCGCGCAAAGCTATCCATTAATAATGGAAAGAAAGTATTCATATAATATATCCGTCACAGGTTCCATATCGAAAGATAGACAGCATTCATTCGAATGAAATTGCGTCTTGCTTTCAAGAGGCATGCTTACGTGTTCTCCCCATATTTCCTAATTAAGAAATTCTATAGGATACTTCAGTACCCAATATTGAGTAATAGACAATACTAGTATTTTCTTGTATTAATTTAGCCATGACTGCTAAGATTTTCTCTCGGAGTGAGTTCATTTAATTGGAATGATTCCAGTAGAGTTATTACATTGCACTGAAATATTCATTAGACCTTGTTTTATAGAAATCTAGTTCACCATTCTGTATTGATTGGTAACTAGCTACTTGTGACTCGTGAGTGGCCACCAAAATCACTTTGAATAGGTAATAGACTTTCATATAATATGTTTTAAAATACTCAAATGGTCCAAGGATAAATTTGTTCATAGAAGAAAATCTTACGAAAATCTGTTAAATACTTATAGACTTTGTTAGTCACGTATAGTAAAATAGACGAGCAGGAACTTCGTATAAAATGTAAAGTCAAAAATAATGTAATATATAATAATAATGTAAAGTAAATATAAACGTCTTTACTTAGCATCGTTGCTTATCTATTGAAGGAATAATAATAATTTGATGAACGAATTAAATAAGTTAAGGACTTAAGGAGAACTCACATGTCTTAAGAATTTTTTATAATAATACTTATGTAGGTTTAAGATCTGTCCGATTATTACGCCTTTTGATAAACCCTTTTTCTCTTATTTTACATATAGAGTTCAATACGTGCAACACCATAAACATTGTAGAACACTTTTGAAAATACAAAAAAAAAGAAAAGAAGGTTGCTTAGCAAAAAAACCAACGTCATCTTCCTCATTCAAGGTCGAGTGTACTAAATGTAGTATTGATTTATATTTATATACTAGCTGAACCTTGCGGTGTTACCTGCGGTTATTGTTGTACCGCGAGTAACGCCGCGGGACAAAGTTAGTGTTAAAAAAGTTGCCTAAGTTACTCCCCGGATCATCAGCTACCTGCCAGTGAAAGTCCCGTCAAAATCCGTCCAGCCGTTCCAGAGAATACCCGGAACAAACAGACAGACAGACAGACAGACAAAAAATATTTTAACTACATTTTTGGTATATGTATCATGTATACATACATATGCACTGATTAAAAAGCTGTTATTTTAATATTACAAACAGACACTCCAATTTTATTTATTTGTATAGATTTAATAGTAAAACTACATACCTAGTTGCACCAATTCCAATCTTCTGTCCGTGACAAAGTGCCAAGGAAACGCTTTACAAAAGCTGGCAACTCCAATTCTTAAATCTGTAACTTTAGTTGATGTTGCAATAGGTGTCGTCCCCGCCTGTTCGTTGTTGTCCTCTATGGATTTCTGTTGCAGTGATATTACATTTATTTCGTACCTGAAAATTTTATACTTATGAAAATATATTATTTTTTGCCTTATATGTAAAGAATTGTTTGTCGATATGTTGAATTTCAAAATAGTTTCTATTTTAAATACCGCCGCCCGTGGGCGAAATAAACGATTATTGCCGCCCATGGACACCTGCAAACACCAGGGGCGTCACAAGTGCGTTGCCGGCCTTTGGGGGATGGGGAGGGAAGATCGGGGGAGGGGGTTTGTATTATGGGCCTCCGATGTCCTCACTCACTCGGTGAAACACAACGCAAGCACTATTTCTCATTACAGATGATTTTTTGTTGCATATTAAGTAGAACGTTTGGAAGTCTAGTATGATATGTTATAACGTGTTTGGGTACAAGGTGTATATTAGGTTGAATAATGTACAAGAAACATAGCAGTTCACGAGGAATAAAATGGTAACATAAATGACAGGCTTTTATTTCTGCACATGATCATGACGACAAAAGTAACAATTACCACTGTATTCAGGTATACAATTATTTATTTGTCAGGTTTTCTTAAACGGAAATGGTAGTGACAATCCGACTTATTACATCATTTTTGATGTCAACTTGTCAGGTTTTATGAAAAAGGACCTAGGTTTATGTTTAAAAAAATTACAATAAATTTTCCAATAGGTTCATAATCATACAATCTCACACAGGAGCAATTGTTGGTTTCTTTTCTTTTCAAATGCGGCTTTATTTGTGCAAATTTCCCCAAATTTAATAAAGTGTTGATGAGATTAAGAATCTTCTCTTGCAAAATTATACTGAACACACAAATCAGTGTTGGGTCTTAAATTAAATTGACCTACGACGGAAACGAATCAGAAGTAAGATGGGGTAAATCTTGTAAAATAATAATTTTGTAAGCATTTTCCATACTCCGGACTGCTATTAAGAATTTCTTGTGAGAAAAACCCAACAGCAGTCCGACCCGGAAATCGAACCCAAGACCTCTTGATCTGCAGTCACTTACGCTAACCACTAGATCAACGAGGCAGTGTGTGTGATTCATTAGTAGTATATATGTAGTATATGTATATTTTGTAAAGATCCCGTAGAAACCAAACGACTAAAATACATTTAACCGATATAAATACAAATGGGATATTACACAATCTGCGCTATGAGTACAGAAATAATATACGTAAGCCATATGGAACCGTTTTAAAATTGAACGGAAAGTTCAATATTGGCTCAGTTGTAGGACTTGGAGATATGGAAAAGCAAATTGTTTAGCGTTTAGCTGTCTTGAAGAAAATGAATAATATATTTCAGTGTTAGAAAACTAGAAGCAAACAGTTATTACCTGCAATTGGAACAATCTAATTGCCTTTTAGATTGTTCGTCTGTGTCTTCTTCTTAAGTTATGATGCTTTAGAAAATACAGTTATGAGTTTTACACTTTTATATGTTGAAATAAATAAATACTAGACCATCATACTTACTTAAATCTTCTAGGGTCGTTGGTATAACTTGTCAGTCTTATATCCGTCTGTGTTTCATATAACAACTTTGCAATTGCCTTCAAACTACCAACTAAAAGGTAAGCCACAGGCTCGCTCTCTGTTGTAAGGTGTAACTGAATTTTCCCATCTTGTGATGTTGTACAAACGAAATTTGCCTCGTATTCCATTGCTTCGTCTTTGGGAACATCGTCCTGTGTAAATAGTTTAAGGTCGGTATTAGTTTTGTAATTACAGTTACAAATTCAATATTGACAACTTCAATTTTACTGAACATGAATTAATGAATTGAAATAGTTGCAAAAGTACACAATTACCCGATATTTTTAGTAATTTTAGCTGCCTTTGAGATGTACAATCAGTACTTGAATTTTAATATCCCGCTTAAAGTTTGAAAGCTTTGAAGTTATGAATTCATTCAAGGAGTTATAAATATATTTTAGTTCAAAAGTCTGCTCTATTTAAACATGATTGAAGAATAAGTATAGATAATCACAAATTATGTCCAAATTTGCTAACATTTAATCACTTACCTGATCATGCAATACATCATGAACGCTGTCTAACGTAGTCAAAAATTCAGTCAAATTGGTGCCTAAACATTTAAAAGCTCTTTCTAGTCGACAGTTGTGTGAAAACGCGGTTAAAATTAAATATTCCCCTAATTTTGCCATAAAATCTTTAGTGCTAACACCTGTAACAAGAAATAGCGGATTTAGTAAATCATGAACATAGTACATAATAAGTAAACATGGCGGGGTTTAGTGCACCGTATCTTTGGTTTTATACACCTTTAATAATACACATTATATTTTACATTATTATTAAAATGTAACGCGTGCATAAAATTATCAACTTATTTTATCTAGGTCTGGTAAACTTGGAAAATAAAACACATACGTAACCTGATAATTATAAAAAGTATTAATATTTATTATTATTTAAGCCCTTCTTTCTATACATTTAATGTTTTATTTAATAATTATAAAAATTGATAGTTTTATTTCTTAATTTAAATTTCCATCTTTATTAATATATTAGTTAAGTTAGTTTATTTTCTTGTATAGTCCCTTTGCGGGTATAGGCCTCTTTCAAATCCGTTCATGTTCTCTCCTCTTTCACAGTTTGGGACTACGTGTCAGGTGATCTCACTTTCGTACGTGGGTACCACCACCGTTTTTTTTTACCAGACTGGTTAGGTACGAAAAGTATTAAATCTTTACTTATTCAGATAAAACGATGCAGTTAATAGCGAATAACCTTATTCAATATACCGAAAAAAATTCCATAAGTTTTTAGAGTTCAAAAATTCGATTCTCAAAACTACCAGTTGCTTTCGTTTTGTGTAAGTAACTCCAAATATTCATCTGAACTTTTATCTATTATCCTTAGTATTGGAAATGGTAAAACAGAAAAAGTTAGAGATATTGTACGATCTCCCGTTATCGTTATTTCAATTCTTATCTTTTCTGGTTTACGCATGCCTATTAAATTATTGCTAACATATTTTTTCTATATAAGTTCTATATTTTGACAAAGAAAATTACTATTGGAAGGTCTCCGCAAATCACTGAATCGTAAATAATCTAAATAACTTTTTTCCTACTCAACAAAAACATGTTATTTGACATTATGCCAGGAGATTCATATTGTTCATCTTACTATAAATAAAAATAAAACTTCTAGTTTGTACTTTGTGTTGTAATACTGACAGTAGTTTTCATACTGACCAGTTTAATAAAAACTATTTAACTTGTAGTTAGAAGGTTTCAATACAATGTTGTATATTAGAATCATTAAATATTCACCTAATTTTATCATTAAGTTCTTTAAATATTGCCAGAAGCTGTTATCTTTACGCTACGGAGAAACCAGAATTATGTTGGTTTTATATATTTTCTTTATATACGAGATAAAAAATATGCAGTACACATTTATTTACTGAGAATTTTAGGGTAAGATCACGAAGCAAATACAAAGAGGAGATGGCATAAGCGCATCACCCCCGTGACAAAATACCGACCCCGACGTCATCGCAGCTGACGCAACTTGCAAATTATACTATTAACGTCAATGTTCTAGAACTGCATCGAAAAATCGTAATACTTGAATGTTCTCGGTACAATCAAGTAAAAAGATGAATTGTTGTGTTTTATCTTGTACAAATAACTCAGATAGACGTTCTGGTACCATGAGTGGCATCATATTTCTTTTATAAGTAATTTTATAGCTATTTTTTTTAAAAGTTCTAGAAAAATCTCTTAGTGTTTTATTGAAATGTTATTATATTTACTCGCCACTAGATAGCACAACTTTGTGTTACTGGAAATAAAAATACAATGGTACGTTGACCTGAATATTAATAAAACATACCATAAGAAGATACGGAAATGAGTTCTACATTCTTACCTAATGATGTTTTATACATCATGGTATTCTTTTTTGTATTTTTCTTAATTATATTGTGAACAGACTGACATCTATCGACATCTATTCTAAAATAAAAAGACAGGGTCGTATTTAGAATCCAAATATTTTATCAAGTTATGACTATATTAATCTTGCATTGAAAGTTGTTACTTCAAATATTGAAAAAAAAGAAATTTTACTTATGCTGATGATTAGACGGGGTTTTTTTAAATTCATTAAAACAATACAATGTACCAGTATACAGGTAATGTTCTAAATTTTCATCTAAAGATAGTATTGAAGAGCAATGGATCAAAAAAATAATAGGCAATACACCAATATTTGTTCTTCCCGTTGTGATTCGAAACGATAGTGATTCATTTCAAGGAAAAATCATAAAAAAACGAAAAAGTAACTTATTATCTAAACCCAAATTAGGCAAGATTAAAAGTGATTAGATGTGGATATTAGAGACAACATTGGTATGACCATTCAATTCAGATTTAGATTAGTTGATTTTCTAAGATTGGCGTTATTTAAGCATTCCAAATCCGAAGTGAAATCTAAAATATAAAATTCTCGTGTCACAGTTTTCGTTGCCATACTCCTGCGAAACGGCTTGACCGATTCTCAGTGAGCATATTGAGTAGGTCTAAGAATCGGCCAACATCTATTTTATATAACCCTAAATGGTAAGAGTCACCCATCCTTAAAAAATTTTTATGGCAAAACGACGTTTGCCGGGGCAGCTAGTAAAATATAAATTTATTTATTTTTTAAATAAAATGATTTGCACTACATATATTAATTTTTGTTTTACATAATCCACGTGTAAACCAAACATATTGAACAATATTTTATTTCGGGTTATTTATTAGAAAAAAAAGTTCACTTTTGCAAAATTATTTACGTTATTAATGATGTTTTTTGTTCAAGATGCTTACAAAATTGACCTTGAAAAAACTACTCCTTGAAATTCTGAGTATGTCCACACTAGTGTCAGTTAGCTAAACTACATAGCAATATACTCGTACAACGATGCAAGTAGTTTTGCTATTGTCTGGTAGATGGAAAAGTGTAAACTAACACCCCCTCACCCCCGCAAATTGTCACGCATTGCTTCATACAAAAATCTCATTAGGGCATCTCCTCTTTGTATTTGCTCCGTGGGTAAGATAGTTGGAAAAAATAAATGGACCATAAAATTGGGTATAAGAACTATTACCTGCTAAAAGAAAAGATTTCTTTTGATTTTTTGCTACAGACAAATTTTCCAAGTCGAACATTTCAGATTTACAATAGATGATTTTTAATCAAAGTAAAAAATATACCAGACAAAACTGAATTATCTATTTATCTCACAAATAAGTTTAAAGATTACCGTTATCGAGGAAAATTCACCCTCATTCTGATATAAGCGTTTTTAAGCCTGTTAAGTTCAGATTAAATTTATAATTAGATACTGGTAATTACTCGTATTAACCACGGAATATTTGATGGATAATTTCAAATGGTGAAAAATATCTTTGATACAAAATAAATGAAACTAGGCTACTAGGGAAATAAATGAAACTAGGCTACTATAGAACATAGGATACTAGGGAATTTAGTCTATGGAAAGAATAAGGTGAGACGAAGTTATTACGATCACATTTTTTAATGTTTGTTAATTGTCTTTTAAGCAATGTTTAAACAATGTAATCAAAAAATTACGTCACGTATGGTGCAGCGCTTAATGTTGCTTAGATACCAAGCCATGCTAAGTGCATGTTATCTTTTCTTTCGAAATTTAGAACCTACGACTTTGGTGTTCATTGTTTCAATGTTTATAAATTAGTTAATGTTAATTTAAAGCTAATTTAAATTTAAGTTAATGTTAATGTTAATTTAAAGTTTTATCATATAAAATCATTAATGCTTAAATATAATATGATAATAGTTATTATTAAAAAACAATTTCTAACGTTGAAGTTCTAACTCTCAAGTTATCTAAAATACGAAACTTTTTCTTTAAAATTAAAAGTCATGCTGCAAATTGCCCTTCTGAATTTTGCCTTATATTGTTAATATTTCTTAAACAATAATTATCAAGAACATCTTTTTAGTATATGATTTTGAATACATCCAAAATTAAAAACTTTACAGCTAAACCGGTCAATCACAAATATATGTAGATTGCTGTGTTCAAATCAAACTTTAGTGATATATCTCTGTAATGGTAGTTCAAAACTCTGTGTTGTTATTCTGAATTGCCTGACAGAAAAAGCTTATAAATGGCGTTTCCCAATGGAAATCACATTTATCAATACTTTAGAACACAGGTAATAAATCAATACAACATTGAACAAACCCGTTTAATCCCATTGTTCATATGCAAACAAAAGTAATACGGATTGACATGTCGTTTGTCAGTGTTTCACATATAAAAATAACAGAGAAAGACTGACTTGTGTTATTTAAAGCTCATTTCTATGTTCAAAATAAAAATACATGTGTATTTATCTTCCCGTGTAAAAACTTTCTTAACTGTAACATTGTGAAGAGTTTTTTCTTACCAGCGCGGGGACTTGCCTGACCCCACTCTCTGAACAGAAGAAGCAAAAAAAGTAGACTTTATTTCTGTCTCTACGAATTGACATATTAAGCCAAGGAATATATATTGTACTTGGTCTAATGTAGGTAGCATAAAAATATTTCATTTCTGATAACTAACTGTCTATGTATGTTTACCTACATTCACATGTTTTAAGAGTGAAGTTACTGCGTTAGTGGTGCATTTTTGTTTGAAATGTTTATTTATAATTACCAATGAACCATGAGGTAACCAAATTGTAGCTATTGCAAAATAAGTTTAGGTAGTGCAGTAGAGGTAAATTATTTCTCATTTCTTGTTCCTTAACTTTTTTATTTTTGTCCCGGAATATGTATTTATTTTATACTAACAATGTTAATGCATGCTCGTCGAAATGTTGTGTGGATAACAATGTATATGTTCTCATTTAAGTGAATGTACAAATTCTTATGAGAATAAGTATTTCTGAAACCAAAAAAAAAGGAATAGATAAAAAGGAATTGTCTTACAATATTCCAAATATGATTATAATTAATACGTGTACTAATTTGGATAGCGATGGATTACATATTTCTTTTACTACGAACGGAACAAAATACAATGATCGTAAAAGTAAACTCATAAAAAGTTACAGGTAACGCTGTGTTTATTATCGCTTCTTTAATAAGTAATACTGAAACCACTTGGTTTATCGCTATTTGTAAAAACATAATCTATAAATATAAATAACATTTGAGTGTCTATTTGTACCATTAAAATAAACTCTTTTTACTAAATACATTTATATGTATGCACGGTACGTATACCAAAATATTTTTTTACAATTTGTCTGTCTGTCTGTTTGTTCTGGCTAATCTCTGGAATGGCTGAACCTATTTTGATTGGACTTTCACTGGCAGAAAGCTGATGATATAAGGAGTAACTTAGGCCACTTTTTTTAGACTAGCTTCGCTCCGCAGCGTTGCCTGCGGTTTCAGCTCAGCAATCGCGGGTAACACTGTGGGGCTCAGCTAGTCTATAATATAAACCTCTCGTGTCACGTTGGTGCTCATGATGAACTCCGAAACTATCTATCCGATTTTTTCTTTTTCTTTTTATAATGTGTTTTTGCTAGCGTGCATAAGATAAGATTGTTAATATCATGCTTAGACCAATAGGAACCAAGCATGATTAAAAAGAGACTCAGAATAAGTGCCGTGGTTCAGGTAATATTATTAGGATACTCATCAATACTGAAAAGAGAAATAACTAATAGTTAACTAGCTAGTAATTATAATTAGTAACTCATTGATACTTACTGTCTGTAGCCCGCACAGCATCATATATCTCTTGTAAATACGCATAATTTCTACAAGTCTTCACTTCGTCTGGTAATCTACGTCTGCGAACAAAAAAAAACATTTAGACATAATTAAATATATATTGACAATATTTAGTTAAAATAAAAATAAACTAGACTAGAGGCTCGAGAAGTCAATATAGGATTTTGACTTTATTTGTTCGATACTATTGAGATGGCTATGTCATTCATCAGAGAATTTAGATTATCGACGGCTGGCCATATTAGCCACAGTACCGAAACCCATTAAGGTATAGAGTTCTAAAGTGAAGACCACATCAGCACATCTCAGCAAATATAGTGCATCATGCTCACAGGTTAGATGGATTTGGCCTCAATAATCCTGCCAGGAGCTGAATGCGAGAAGCCTATCCTGTTGGATGGGATTATGTCGAGCAGGAGACTGAGAACTAACGTGATGTTTTATTCAGTAGCTGAATGCGTTTACCCTGGCTGCAAATATGAATAAAGAGAAACGTTTACATCTCTACTCCAACCTCTTTTTGGAAATTGATTATATTTTGGGCACATTGCCTTGAAACAGACTCGTCTGCTAACTATTGAACTCCTATGGATTGAAAAATATAAAATTTTAATTCCTAAAAGTTTAAATACTAGTGAAATAGGAATATGTTTCTTGACTACCTGATCCTAGTCAAGGAATTTCATCACAGAGGGGTATCTCAATATTTGAAAATCTACTTACTCTTAAAATTGTTGATTATGTTAAATTAAACGGCTAGTTCATGCATGTTATGGCAGTATTGTCTTCACATTTTTAGATATATAAAAAGGTCTTATTAAAAATAATTGTTACCCGTAATTACAGAACAACAAACATTAATTTTCTGAGCATCGCTTAAGCATTACACGACCAATTTAAAGAGGCAGCGTAATTAAATTTAATCCTACCAGTTTGAGTTAATTAGCAAAGATGGTTGTTCCTAGTAAGGAGGGTTTGTGTAAACCGCTTTTAAATGTACTTTTATGTTCTTTGTGAGAATAAACGAGTATTTTAATCTAGAATTACATTATTTTTGAAAATAAGTTGATAATACTTGTGTGTAATAAGGCACACCGTAAGCAAATAAAATTAAACAAGTCAAACAATTATTACAAATCTATTGATACATCATTTATTAAAATTGGTTCAATAGTTTAAGTTGTACGGTGGAACATACAAACGTACATCTTGTTAAATATATTACCCTTTTGGTTCTGCTATAGTCGGATACTAAACGAAATCCTGCCTAAGTAGATTTAACAATTTCAAACGTTAATTTATTATTAACTTCACTTACTATTAGTATATATGTACCGTTATAATTTATTAAGGAATGGTATTATCGCTTTAGAAAACCACCCGCTACCCATTATTTAATTAATAGATATTAATCTTGTATAAAGTATATCTACTCAACATAGGTTACTAAAATCTCATCTCATCAATGAAAACTAAGTTTAGAGTAATGATAACTAGCTGTACCTCTCGGTATTACCCGCAGATTTTGTTGCTTTTCAATCGAATATCATTGATTTTGTTCTGAATTTTTTTTAATAAAATATTTATTTAGCCAACTTTTATTTTAAAAAAATCAATCATTGCTCTATGCTTGCAATTTCAAATTAACAGCTTTTTACTAAATAACGTCAAAAAATAATTTGTCGAACTGTTGGATTGATTTTGACGTGACTTTTAAAAGGAGTTAAAAGGAGTTCTTTTTTTATTTGATTTTATTTCCGTTAGTGAAAAGCTGTAATTTAAAATTGCAAGCACACATTTCAATTTATTAATTACTATAGATACAAGGGGCAAAGTATTAGATGCGTCACTTGATGGATAATAACTTCTGCCGCCAATTAACGCTTGGAAAAGTTTCTTCATAATCCCTTAGAAAATCATCGACGCCTAAATAGACAGAGGTCAAAGGTCATTTTTTACTGAAAGAGGGAAGATAACAAGAAAAGTTTAAAAACCAAAACCCGGCTACATAAATACTTTTGAAAAAAATTGCATAATCTATGTCACCGGGCCATTATTAAAAACAGGCCAAGTGTGAGTCGGATTTTTGCACAAAGGGTTCTATACCATCTATGAAAACGGCACAGAACAGGAGCCTCCTTGAATATTTAGTTTATTCTGTTTTTTTCTATTTGTTGTTATAGCGGAAATAGAAATACATCATCTCTGAAAATTTGTATTGTCTAACTAACACGGTTTATGAGATAAGGCCTGGTAATAGACGGACGGACAGACAGACGGACAGCGAAGTCTTAGTAATAGGGTTCCGTTTTACACCTTGTTCGTTCGGATTAACACCTCGTTCATTAAATTCGTTACAATAGTAAAGACGCATCGGTGGCACATATAGAACTAAATATAGACTACCCACTAACTAAATATAGAATATAGAACTAAATATTACCCTTGCTTTTAGTTTAGTCGGGTAAAAAACGTAAACCACTTAGGAATGTTCCCTACCCTATTTATAAAGCGTTACAAGTTACTCGAATATTTAATAAAATTTATTAAATTAATTTCAAGTTCGATTAAGTTACAACACTTATGTTAGCAAGTGTAAATTGATGTTTCGATCGGGGATTTGTCAGGTTATAAATTCGTTTAACTTGATCAAAGAGGCGTAGTTTAATTTAATCGAAGCGACCCTTGGTATAAATATAGGCATTCTCCCTTCGTTGTGACTCGATGTTACAATGGTACTTTATAATGTAATTACTAAGTAACGGAATAGTTCTAAAACGTGTTGGTACTTAAGAAGTACTTATTAATTTTAAATACTGAGTAAGTACTTAAATTTACTGGCTCACTCATAAAATTAGTTTCAAGGTAGTAGAGCCACGCTAATTGCGGCACGAACGGGTCGACTCAACTGAGGCGGCACCACCCTTTCAACCAACCAACCTAAAATGACAGCATTCGTACAGAACTTCGTTGGTGATTGCGAGACCAGAGGCCCAATGATGCAGAAGCATCTCAATCGATCACGATGCTGCATTGTCTGCATTCACAATAAGCACGGTGACCACTAGTCTTGGATTCTGCTTATGCTTTCCATCAGACATAGTAGAGGCACTTTGGCCGGCTCATATATTAAGAAACAAAACAATCACTCAATTAGCCTGTAATGATGTGTTGATAATTTTGCTTACCTAGTAATTTTCCCTCCATAATTATGTCGAACTGTGTTTATAATTTTGGTTTATTTATAATTTGAGTAATATGACATAATTAGTGCAATGCAATACGGGGCCTTGTGATTATTCTGCATCATTGGGTCTCCGATCTCGCACTCACCAATAAAACACGACAGCACGAATGCTATCATTTTAGGTTGATCTTCTATGCGAGGGTAGTACCTTACCTTCGTATAGTAGTTGGGGTATCTTAACTATATATTAATAAATAATAGTTCACTGCTTTAAACATCTCTTCTCAATTTACACTATAGTACACGGTCTCGGTATTTAGTTGGTTCCAGCTAACTTCTTTAGTTCGACAAGCCATTTAGTTTTTGTGCAATCTGAATACATTATTCCGATCCGCGCTCTGCATTCTGGGAGGTTTTCACTTCTACAACTCATTTTAGCTCAATCGTTGACTAAGCTCTCTCAATTAGAGACACATTACTACACTCACGGTTATATCTCGAAAGTAGTAGTCAGAGATGTATTTAAAACTTTGTCATTTTATCGACAACAATTCTAGTCTTCAAAATAACAATTCAAATTTTGAATTTTTTTTATAAATTTTAGTATTTAACATTTCCCAATGACTTGACTTTGGTTTACGTCATCCTGGCTTAGCTATTTATAAAAACCATACATAATTATCTATATTCCTGATGATTGATTAACTTATTAAGGAATGAAAACGTAATAATCACGCAAACAGAGTTATAATAAAGTCGTGTATTTAATAGTAGTTACAGTATGTGCAAAGTGTAAACGTTTGTATTTAGCAAACACTGCTAAACTATTCACATTCAAAGAGAGTAAACTTAATCTAAGTGCTCTCAATCTGAGATGCAGTCCACTCGAGTAAATGGACCGCACAGATATTACATGGGAATAATTTAATTCATAAGTGTTTATACTCACAAACAGCTGTATTTGTCGTAATGTTCTGCTTGGTTTTTAGTCAACGCTGATACTGCTGCGTGAAGATATTCATTCTGAAACAATGACAAATATATTTTAGGAAAATACGTCCACTGCATTGATTAATAGATAAAATATGTACATTTTCTTATCCGTGTATAACCCCTATTTACCGCAACGATATCGTAACACCAGATTAAGAGAGGAAACTTTAAAAGACAATGTTAATGGAAAGATAAGGAAATTTTGAAACAAACCCTACACCAGACTAAGAGAGGAAACTTTAAAAGACAATGTTAATGGAAAGAGAAGGAAAATTTGAAACAAACCCTACACCAGACTAAGAGAGGAAACTTTAAAAGACAATGTTAATGGAAAGAGAAGGAAAATTTGAAACAAACCCTACACCAGACTAAGAGAGGAAACTTTAAAAGACAATGTTAATGGAAAGAGAAGGAAAATTTGAAACAAACCCTATACCAGACTAAGAGAGGAAACTTTAAAAGACAATGTTAATGGAAAGAGAAAGAAAATTTGAAACAAACCCTATACCAGACTAAGAGAGGAAACTTTAAAAGACAATGTTAATGGAAAGAGAAGGAAAATTTGAAACAAACCCTATACCAGGCTGTCTGGCCATCGTGATATAGTAGCAAAAATCTCCTTTCGAAGGAGATGCATATGTCCAGCAATGAACTATTAAAAGCTGATGCTATGGCGTTTATTTCTATCACAAAGAACAATTAATAGTGTTTCATTATTTTGTTACTAGCTTTTGCACGCGGCTTCGCTCATGCAGACTTTCATCCCCTGATTTACCTCCTTAAGGGTGAAATTTCAAAAAATATTTTCTTAGAGCTCACTTATGTTAAATAAAGAACCTCCAGGCAAAATTTCAGAGTTCTAAGTTCAGCGGTTTGAACTGTGAGTTGATCTCTGGGTATGTCAGTCACCTTCCTCTTTTATTTATATGTAGAAGATAATTATGTAAAGATATGCTTGCTGAATTTACCTTAGATTAGTTGCGGAGGACGGGGGATGTTTATAGTAGTTATACAGAATATTATAGATACTTATTTAATATACGCTTCCCAGTTATGCTATTAAAACATTTTTCTGTTGTTTCCAGGATATTCACAGCACAGTACGTGACTGAAATTATCTAGAAGAGCCTCTTGTGTTGCTTTACTTGTCTACTGTAGTGTATTATCTATGACTTTACTTTAAGTCGGAGTGACTTTACTTGTATCTTTATAATATTTCATAATCTTACTACATATAATGGGATGGATGGGTTAGGATGTTTATCGCTTAGTTTCACCAGTTTCTGATACAGTATTAGATAGTTTTCTGACCGATTACCCTATTTAAAAGATAAAAGTTGCAGATAAATACACATTAGTATGTACTTATATGTTTGTATGTATCCACAACTTATGAAACCTGTAGATATTTGTCTATCAGGAACTTTATCAGCGAGACGTGAAACTGGCTCTAAAAGTAGTACTTACCTAACACCTAGTACTAGATATTCGTCCTTTCTTAAAATACATTATAATATCTATATTATTGTTTACAGATACGTTTATATAATCTTGTATATCATTGACCAAATTTTCTTATTAAATGAGCTCGAAAATAAACCCGACAAATGCCGCCCTTTTATTTCGATCGTGTTATGAACCGTGAAAGGATCAACTTCCTTACGTTTTCTTTACGAAGTACCGCTATTATATTAAACCTTAGTATTGGCACACTGAGGGTAGTATGAATAATAGAGGATACTTCAAAATAAAAGTGAATAACATTGTTATTTGTTTGTTATTTTTTTAACTGCCTCCTTGGTCTTGCGGTTGGCGTATGCGACTGCTGATCGTGAGGTCTCGGGTTCGATTCCCGGGTCGGACCAAATGTTTGTATGATCTACAAATATTTGTTTCGGAGTTTGGGTGTTTTCTATGTATAATATGTATGTATTTACAAAAAAAAAGTATATATGTATTTGTATCAGTTGTCTAGTACCCATAACACAAGCTCTGCATAACTTGGGACTAGATGGCGTTGTGTGATAGATGTCCGAAAATATTTATTTATTTATTGTTATATGCAACCCGATTTAGAAGATACCTATGTTCAAATGGTTTTTGAACAGAAAAATCAGTGTACTGAGGAAAAGATAAGTTCAGGTAATTTAAATCTATGTTTTATATGTAGCTGTCTCTGTATAGGAAATCTATTAAATAATAATTTAGACAATACAAGGTCTAAATCACTTAGGCATTACTTTAAATTAACGTAAGTATAACTCATAATTATTATTGCTCCTATTCAAAAAGCCTTATCTACGAAGGCACACACGCTTATGTACGCATCGGTAACTGTTTGAAACAATACGTAACAAAGGGTGCTTCAGAGTTCGCAAATAAAGGGTTTACGAGATATAATTTAAGAATTTCCCTGTAAATGAATAGATAAAAACGACACTTAGAACTCGCTTCGATCCGACATCTTTCAATAATAACATTCGATAATAAAAGGAGTTATGACTAAAAGCATTTTTAAACCACGATTTTAAAAGTATTAAAGCAAAAGTACAATTTCTTGAAGAAAAGTTAGTGTTCAAGTCTAGCCAATTCACTTGTAAATGTCATTTTATTTTCTAAATGGTTCTTATTAGATCATTTATTATGTATCGTTCAGCGTGCAATAAAAAAGTTGAGAAAAAAACTATTATCTTGAAAAATATTCATTCCTGACAAAAATTGCACAATAAATACACATAATTAAAAAAGCCACTTTCTAAGAATATCCTTCTTAATCGATTCATATTAGAACAGATTGTTAGATTGTAATATTGTTCTATTGAATCGAGCAAGGAACAACACGGTAGGGTACAGCTTTAAACAAGCGTCCCTCTCTGTCACATTGCACTGTCATATCACAGAATGAGTTTATGGTTGTGTGAAATTATGAATGTTTTATTTTAAATACTATGTGTGCATTTGTGGTGAAAGGCAAGGATTTTATACATATACGAGTATGAGTTTAAAATGTGTATGTGTGAAGATTTAACCCCCGCAAAATGACTGACTATTCTGAATCGAAATATTGGGATGTTCATTATCTTACAGTAGCTAAGGTTTTTCTTAAATAATTCCCATATACCACTTTTTGGAATGTAGTTCCAAGGATCTCTTTCATCAAGTCACCTATCTTAGAAGTAGCACTAAAATGGAATAGAATTCTATTTTAGTAAAATTACTCAGGATTTAGTTATAGTATCATACTATTATCGCGTAAGTCCCCACTAGCCTACTAGTATGGCTTCTTGCCCTCTAAACTTGTCAGCATACGTTTCTCGGTATATCTTGTTAAGCCCTGCAATAATATTAAGATAGAATCTTGACATAGACCACTTTGAAGGTTTTGATATAATTGTTATAATTTTTAATCCTTATTAATAATAATATCAAAGACAGAAATCGTTATAAGAGACCGTAAAATAACTTGCTAAATCTTTACTAATATTATAAATGCGAAAGTAACTCTGTCTGTCGGTCACGCGTTCACGTCAAAACTGACGTCAAAAATGACGCGTATGTCTGCTATAAATATAGCCGAGGCGTTAGTTCCTATAAACTTTGAACGAGTCTGGGACGGTATTAGGCCCCTCAGGTTTCATCTGACTGGTTGGAAAATATTTTTAAATATTATACTCAATGATATTATATAAAATCCATGTTTCCTAAAATGACGTAAGTTAGTATGTTTTTATTTCAACTTTGATACCTACTAACTGTAAAACGAGTTTTTCAGTTTAGAGAGTATCCATTCCTTTCTGTTAAATATGTTGGACTACCGATCCTAAAACTTTCATCTCTCCTAAAATGACGTAAGTCTGGGTTGACTGCCGTTTGCAGCCGACTGAGTTTTGCCGTCGGAGACCAAGGTGAAAAGTGATTTGCTTTTGGCTTTAGGTACGGTAGGAATCTTCCACATTAATACTATTATTATAAATAATTTTTTTTTCTGTTACAATTTCACAGCTAAACCACTATACATTGAGATCAAAGTATTCTTAAGGAATAATAAAAACACTCTCACTATCATCAGTACTGATCCTCAATTAATCGAATGGTTTTAAATAATTGCTTTACTTCCTTGAATTTTAACAAATAGAGAAAAAACTTCTAATGACATGACTTAAGCTTCCTTAAGGTGTCAAATTCCGAATTCTTAAAAGCTTTTGCATCTGCCAATTCTCAATAACAATTTTAAGGTTCTTTTTATGTCTGACCTTGATAGTAATACAGTTTATGAAGCTATAAATTTTCTTCTGTTTTGGGTATAAAGATGTTTAACTTCTGTAACTTTCTATCATAGGTACTAGGAACACTAAATAAACTAAATGATCTCCTGGATTCGGAACAAAACATTTGACCATATGTATTAGTGTACATGTTTAAATTAGCTTTTTTTTTTTTTTTAATGGGACTAATCCCACCCACACGCCCACCGCTGTAACTCCTGTACACCAGGATCAACAGCAGTGACCCACGAACACACCGAGTTATGACACTCGGGAAGTCCCAGGAAAAAATATTAACTGTCTTGGAACCCGCAACGAAATTAATCAGAAGAAAAACATTAGGAGTTGGAAATATGATAAGTCCACTTCCCTCCTTAGCAAAGCGGGAGACAAAATGAAGTCAAAATAGGCAGACACCTTTTTTTTAAACCGGGAAGCACCACGGATGAAGTATTAGGGGTCCTAAGTGAGCTATATTTGATTACTATAGTATGTATGGCAGAATCGCCTAAACGCACGGAAATTCACCGCAGTTGACACAAGATCCCCATAGTATACCGCCCCAGATGTCATTTGTAAGCTATTTAGCATTGTGTTACGTTCATTGTACCAAAGACTACACTCCCAGAGAACATGATGAGCCGATTGTTCACAGCTAGTATCGGGTGTTGAGCATTGACACAATGGTGAATCGACTAATTTAAATGAGTGTAGTTTGCTCTTAAAGTTACCGTGGCCCGTAAGAAATTGAGCGACACAGTGATCTACCTCGAGCCATGTCCTCGACATCCGTTCGCGAACAGATGGAAAGAACTGGTAGAGGTGGCGCCCCTTAGATGATTCGTCCCATCGTTGTTGCCATTCATCCATTAGGTCGTCATAGACATTGGATTGCTGTTGAAACAATCTTATGATTTTATCGCGGTCTCGTACGCCCAAAAAATCGCATTCCATGTTTTGTTTTGTAGAATAGTACATGGCTGCACGTCTTTGCACCTCGAGATCGACCGGAAGAACACCCGCCAATACCGGTAATGCCTCAGTACTAACCGTCCTATATGCTTTGCATAAGAAGATTAATGCAAGTCGTTGGCCTTGTAGCAGTTTGCGACGGACAGCACCTACAGTCGCTCTATCGGCCCATACGGGAGCACCATAGCAAACAGCACCCAAATAAGTAGCTCCATATATGATTTTTAATGTATTAAATGAAAGACCCCATGTGGCAGTTGATATTCTCGTCAGAGCAAAGAAACTATTTTTAGACTTTTCATTAACTGTTCTAATATGTTCGATAAATGAAAAATTTCTTTCTAAAACTAATCCCAAATAGCAAACCGAGGTTTTATTTTTAACAGTAACATTTTGAAATTTAATACACGGCGGTGATTTGAGGTTACCTTTCAGAAGTAGCTGGAAGGTTTTGTTTGGTGCAAAAGTCAAGCGATTACGTACACCCCATAGAGATACTAAGTTCAAACATCTATTAGCCAGACTCTCAAGCCCCGCTCTAGTATCAGATTCCACCAGTAATAAACCGTCGTCCGCATACGCGTTTAGAGTACATCCGGGTGGTATAGGTATTGTAAGAAAATCGTCGAAGCCTATATTCCACAAGTATGGACCTAGCACCGAGCCCTGAGGACACCCCATCGTAAGCGCCTTCGACACAGAATGATGCCCAAGTCTTAATTTTGTTGTGCCTTGTGTGAAGTATGAGGAGATTAGGGAATAAATATTTTTAAAGCATCCTCTTGATTTTAATTTTAGCAATAACATGGGCCACCACGCGTTGTCGAAGGCGCCAGATATATCTAAGAAGATACCTAAGACGTATTGAAACCTTGACTCGGTGACAGTTTTCCTTACAGATATGACCGCATCTGTTGTTGATTTTCCCAACGTAAATCCGAATTGTCTATCATGAAATTTAACTCCACCCGGTAGAAGTCGAGGCACTACAAGACGTTCTAAAAGCTTTCCTAGCGATGGCAACAGTGTTATAGGCCGATAGGACCCAGGATCGTCCGGCGGCTTATCGCCCTGTTTTGGTATTATACGAATATTACCGCACCGCCAAACACTAGGAAATACTCCTTCCGCAATGCAACGTTTAAAAACTGTTAAAATCGTTTCACCCGAGAGTTTACAAGCTTCTTTTATCATTTTATTTGATATTTTATCGTCGCCCGAAGCCTTGTTTAGTGGTAATGACCTAACAATATCAAGAAATTCGTCTGAAGATGGTAAGTCAGACGTTGGAGACAATGGTGGTTCGATGGCCCACTGCCTAATTTGTCGGTGATAATCAGTGTCATCCTCCGGCCGATCGTCGGGCACAAGTGATTCTAAAAGATATTTTGCTGTTTCTTCTACTCCTGTAGTATAACTGTTATGAATTTTGATGTTCTGTACGTATGCAAGGTCGATAGATCTATTTGCCTTAAATTCATGATACAAAGGTGACCACGGACCCTCTCTATCGAGTTTATCTACAAGTTTGCGTATTAAATTTCCCTTTGATTTCTCCACTGCTGCCCTGTAGTGAGACCTAGCAACTCTAAGAGCAATGAGAGCATTATTGTAAATATCTCTATCTAAAGGAAAGCACTTTTTTATGCTTAATCATTACCATTATCATAATCATTACCTTTTGCTTAGTATACACCGACTTTAGCATTCAAAATTTACATTTTAATCTCGATAATTAATAGAGGAAATTGTGTGAAGTAATGAATACGACCCATCATTACAAAACCATATTATATGTCTACAAGATGAAACAAAAACATTTGAATACCCTTACTCATGGCAGAGTAATAATATGTATTGTTTTGATAGATTACATTACGTGTTTCGTTGGTGAGTGCGAGACCGAAGGCCCAATGATGCAGAAGCGTCACTAGGCCGCCATAGTGCGGGTCACCATGTTGCTTTGTCTGTATTCGCAATGAGTATGGTGATCACAACTCTTAGATTCTGCTTATGCTTTCCATTAGGCAGAGTAGAGTCATTTCGGCAGGGCCACATATAAAAAAAATAAAATTTTTCAACATTAAATAAAATGTCTAAATAGTTCTTCTGTTTAAGCTATATTGCTTCTTGAAAGAATCCTCCCCTGAACGGTGTTGAAGGACCTAACGAGAGTTCTTATCAAACTCTCAGTCTGAAAACTCAATATCATTCACAAACATTTATATAATAAAAACATTTTATGATTCTCAATTTGATATTTTGTGCTATTTATTGCACATCAATAGCCTATAATAAACCGTTGCTGGACATAGGCCTTTGTTCAAGTAAGATGTTTTAAATCACTAGGAACAATTTTTTTTTTTTTTTTTTTATGTTTGACCCTGCCATTGACTCTACTCTGCCTGATGGAAAGCATAAGCAGAATCCAAGAGTGATGGTCACCATACTGCGAACGCAGACAATGCAACAATGCAGCATGGTGACCCACACCATGGCGGGCTAGAGATGCTTTCGCATCATTGGGCCTCCGGTCTCGCACTCACCAACGAAACACGACAGCATGATCGCTGTCATTTTACGTTGATTTTCTGTGCGAGGGTAGTACCGCCCCGGTCGAGCCGGCCCGTTCGTGCTGAAATCAGCGTGGCTCTACTACCTTGAGATAATATTTATGTCAAAATATTCTGTTTGATATGAGAAGTTTAAAATGAATAGACGGGTATTTCAAACTTTAAGTTTTTACGACAAGTCGTTCACATACTAACGCATGTTTTTATCCTACTCGAGCGCTACATGCATTAAGATCATTGATATACCTTACATTCTATCAAAGAGCTATCCTATTTATATATATATTACTAAATATACACGGTATCAATTAATCATCTATACGAAATAAAAATCTGATTTTGTGATGTGATGAGAAATTTCTATGAAATTAGCGTGCATGTAAACTTGTCAAAACTGCCCAAAAAATAAACACTAAAAAATAAATATAAAGACTTTTGTTATGTAAATTAGGTATCTATAGATCTTTCCGTCAAACTTCGTCCAATGAACCCTTGAAAACTGTCACGTAGCAACGAACATAAAACCTTATTTTTAAAGTAGGTAAAAATGTTGTTAGACGTTTATTTCTTTGCTTAAGTAGAAACTAAACATAGTCGTAACTGTACACCTTAAGTGAACCTCTCAAGACCCTCTAGATGACATGAGTTTGATGAAAGGCAGAAAATTAAACGAGAATCTTCCTTATATCGGGTGTCTAATGGATGGAGTGATCTGTTTAGGTTTCTGTGGTGTATTATGTAACTTTAGTATAGATACTATATTTAATGTAGTTAGAAACTTGATTTAGAAGACATCTAGCAGTATATTGTTTACCGCAACTTTTGTTTGCAGTGAGTAATTGCTGTCTGCCCTTCAAGTAACTGAGCAGAGAACGTTTCATGTTCTGTCCTTGCGGGCTCCTAAATATGTATTTGTGTTTAACAGTTTATTTACATATGAAAACATACTCTAATTAATTTAGGTCGGCGCTTAAAATTAGCCAGTTTAAAGCCCGCATGGCTAGCTGTGGTTTTAGTCTACTGAAAATAAATGTAAATTTTAATATGCGAGTCATAAAGACATGAAAAAATAAATATTATATTCTTACGCAAACAACAGAATAAGAAAATCTTCAAAATATAAAAAAAAATTGTAAAACCGTTAGCAATCTTTAAAAGATAGTCAGTTGTTAAACAAGACATTTACACATTTTCAGGGAACTATATTATTACGAGTATTTAGTAACAGTTTAACATCAGTTTACAATTATTATAGTCTACATATATATCTATAATATAATAAAATAACTAAGAAAATATAAATATACCTATATATTACCTAAATTCCATTAAAAGATTGACACGCTATAACCCAAAACAATATCGAGGGTTATTGCAATTATAATTTCTTGATATCTCAAACACCACGTTTATACTAACTTTTAAACTTTCTCGTTCCATGATATATTAACAATTATTTTAACTGGAATTAACGCGATCACTTATTAAAAAAGTATTACATACCTGTCTAAATATCATTCTTTTCTTTTTAAAATAAGTAGCAACACTTTCACACAATATATTGTACATTCATTCAGTCATTCATACAGTCCATTAGTTCTACACTATTTAGTATTACTTTTAGTACAAATAAAATATCTCATCTGTGAAGACGTATTGCAAGTGTTTTATTACCTTATTCCCTCAAACATATGGTCCATTTTCGAACCGGATTTTATGAGTTGCACCGGCGATCGCTGTATCGAGAGAACAATAGCATTCCTGAGCGGATTATCTTGCTATCATCGAGTGTTTTAAGCAAATCAATAGCAAAATAATAATTCAAGTTTTTATCTATTTTGCTTTGATTTCGAAGTTTCAACGTTTTTACGCGTACGTATTTGTATGTACCTACCTCCAACATGAAAACGTTAATGGTATATCAAAAAGAATTACTAGAAAACTTAAAGAAAGATGAAAGAAACTTTAAAAAAACGCCTAAAGACCGTATTAAACAATCGTATTTGGAGACTAGATTAGAAAATTTGGAGCAATTATGGATAAGTTTCAAGGATGGACACAAAACTATCATTGTCAAGGTGACTCCAACCGAAAAAGACGATGCGTATTTCACTTCAAGTATTTATGAGGAGTTTGAAGAATTGTATGTATCATACAAAACTCTTTTAAAGGAGAACATGCAGCCGTTTCTGATATCATCAACAAGTAAAACATCATCAGTGGTACCAAAATTGAGTGGTGGACAAGCGGTTAGCGAGTGCGAAGTGAAGTTGCCGCGCATACAGTTACCTACATTTAGCGGTAGATATGTCGAGTGGCAAACGTTTTATGATATGTTTTATTCTCTTATTCACACAAATAACAAGTTATCACCTGTACAAAAATTACAATATTTAAAAAATAATTTGTCAGGAGAACCGGAATGTTTATTACGTAAGTTTTCAACAACTAATGCTAACTACCAAGATGCTTGGAATCAATTATTAAAACGTTATAATAACAAGCGTTATAATTGTAATGAAGTGTTAAGAGTATTATATTCACAAAAACAAATTATTTGTGAGTCTGCTAGTGCTATAAAAGACATATTAGACACTACAACAACTTGTTTACAGTCTTTGCGTAATATGGAAATTAATATTGATAATTCAGATGTTTTTATTGTGTATTTTGTTATCTCAAATTTAGATCCTGAATCCATTAAGCAGTGGGAATGTCAGCTTAGTAAAACTAATGATGTGTTACCTACTTGGTCTCAATTGTCGGAATTCCTTGAATGCAGGTATAGATCATTGGAAATGATAGGCACTAATGCCTCAAACAAGGTACGTACACCACCGAAGTTTTACATTAAACCAAAACAAAAATCATTTTACGGGTCAGTTAACAACAGTAAACATAATTATTCTATAAATAGTATTAAATGTAGCATGTGTAACGGAGAGCACTATTTATACCACTGTAAAGAATTTTCTCAACTTAATGTAAATGATAGACAGGATTATATACAAAAAAATAATTTATGTTTTAATTGTTTTTCTCCATCACATCCAGTTATGAAATGTCGTAACTCTTCGAGTTGTAGAAGATGTGGAAGGAGGCACCACTCTTTATTGCATCTAGAAAGGGAGTTAAACAATAATACAAAGGGAGACAGTGAGTTAGCCCAAACTGTAAGTACGCCTATTTCAAGTAATTTTTCAAGTAAAGATTTAGAACCCAGTAATGTTTTGTTAGCTACCGTATCAGTATATATAACATGCAAGGTTACAAGCAACCTTTGCGAGGGTTACTTTTTTTTTTTTTTTTTTACGTGTGGAAAAACCCCCTCGGGCCGTCACCCCGCCGGGGTTTGCGGCGGGGCGGTGTGTCGGAATCGAACCGACTAAAACCACACGGTGTGCCACTCTGCGCCTGAGAGAGGGAGAGATCCGGGAACTGCTGTAGTAAGACCTCCGGACCCCTCCCGGCGCCAGCCCGCACAGATGCGGGCACCCTCCTCCTCAAACTCTCCATTTAGGCGACGTACGGCACACACGTAACGTCGCCTCCTCGCGGGCGGCCACTAATGCGGATGGAAGGGAAAGGACCAAGGTTCACAGGCGTCTTTTATAAGTGAATCGGTTGTACAATTACTGGGGTTGACACGAAGACATGTAAGTGGTACAGTCTCTGGTATAGGTAATGGTGGCCACACCAATATTCTAATTAGGATTCTAATAAGTTTCTAATTAGGAATAAAGTTTTGACCTAATAGTATGAATAATAAGCACATTAATCAAACACATACTACAGACAATATACATTTCAGCTTTAATAATTTCATCAACATCACATTAAAATATATTACTAAGTAACTAGAAGCAATATCAAATAACCGTATAATTATTTTGAAATAATATTAATTAATGCGCTTAATAGGTATTACATAGTCCTTTGAATTGAGAAATGACTAAAATGATGACAATATATGTTGAGCGCGTTATCCAAACAAATCATAATATATCTATAATATATATCCATCATGATGCGTGAAAGTTATAAAGTTCATAATTATAATTATTAACCTCCATAATTGTTACCAAGTTATAATATAAATGATTCAGCAAATTTTATACATGCCATAGTTTCTTACGTCATATGGACATATGAAAGCAATTTCTGATTCAATACCCTTTCAGCGCAAAATGTGGCTGACTCATATATGAATCCGGTACACAATGCTGTAAAGCCTTGACCCTGATGGGTCGAGGTCGACCCTGACCCAGCAGGTGCTTCTTCTTTATTAAGTTTCGTTGAATTTGGTGCGTCTAACGGCTCTTTTTTTGATAGTCTTTTTGGGATAAAAAATAAAGTTTAGGTTAATAATATTTCAGAAGCCTAACCATCCATATCGTCACAAATTAAAAAGGACTAGTACTCGTTCTAAAAAACCAAAACTTCAATCCGAGAACCAAACCTAAGATTTCAAGCTTAGCTAAATGCGCCACCGGAGCAATCGAAGATGGTAATAAGGATACAAAGTAAATGTGATATTTCATCATCACCAACTTCAACAACCTATACAGCTAACAAGTGCAGATCTTTCTTAGATGTTAATCAAGATATGTTTTTGAGATCCTGGCATCTATTATTTCCTTCTAATAAATTAGAACGACAACTTCTCCTGGTCTTGAATTTTCATTTCTCTTATTTTGATTCCAGTATTGCGAATATAATTATTTGACGTGAGTGGAATGTTATACATTCCTTCACGTCACGTCATTAGATCAAAGAGTCAGGGTGAAAGGAAACAATACTTCAAAAAACGGAAAATTCTTTTTCTAATATAACATTTTGTGGAAGTAGTTCAAATGAATTCCTTTTATGTAGGCTTTACTAAAATCAAATTGAAACATAACTTAGAGTTTTGGACGGGATTCTAAGTGATCTTACTTTAATGATATTAATAAATTTCAGAATTTTAAAAAAGAATATTAAAAATTAATAAGCACTCACGCAAAATACGAGTACCACGTAAAACATACATAATAATACTTCATATTTTCTCATATTCCTTCCTACACGAGTGTTTTTATTTCCCATGTGGCAACATCGACGTAAAATACTTGTGTTAAATTTGCTTTACACATTTATCGTTGTTAATACATTATTTATTTTGCAACACTCAGCGGTATTGCTTACCTAACATCAGTGGTTCTATAACTCTTCAGAGATTCCCTTATATGTTTCACAAAATAAATAGGTATAAGCTTGTACTTTCTAGAATACATTTGCGAGAACCGCCGCCCGCGCCTATGGACACCCGCAACACCAGTGGTGTCGCAAGTGCGTTATCAATTTTTGAGAGAGGGGTGGAGGGGTTGTGGTATGGGCCTCCGGTATCCTCACTCACTCTATGAAACACAGCGTTTGCCTAGGGTATATTTTATAAAAAGAGTTATCTCTCTTCTATATGTATTTAATTATTAAGTTGGTTTGTGTTATTCTTGTTTACAAAAGTCAAGTGTTTTAACCCTACACATTGTTTTTTTTTAATTCAAGCGCCAGCGAAGCATGGTAGCAAGGTACACTTAGTAATTTATACTTCTTAACGCATCAGTATCTAGTACTAGCACGTAGCAGTATTCCATGTAATCTTTGTTATTTATTAGAAGTATTTTTCGTACTTTAAATTCATTAAACAACAATAATTTTTTAAGGTAGTTGCAGGAAAAAATATTAGTAAAACAATTATCATTTGCTACATATATTTTACACTTATTTTATTAATAATAAAGCCTTTTATTTTCCATAAAGATTAAAAGTATGTAGTTACAATATGTTTTATAAATTCTTAATTGTATGTTAGCACCTCAAAATTTGTATTATAACCCTTTAATACGGCATAGGCCTCCTCCAATTTCTTCCAGTTTTCTCCGTTCTACTAATAACTTAACTATCTCAACTATCTTTCTTTCTCCCTGTCACCGATACTCTGGCGTCTGCCCATCGTTTGTGTGGTCTGCCCTTTTTCCTTGTGGGCCGGTCCATTTAGCAGTAGTGTATCATCTCGCTACACTTATTTTACTTATAAAATGTTTTTAATCGTTCATAACTTTGTCAGCAAAAGTTCAGCTATATCGATCAAAGCATTTCTTCTTCAACACCTTCTAATTTTAGTTCAGAACTCTTCACATAACATTTATCAAAGTGGTTATTGCTAAGTACACCTGTGAACTACAAATGAGACTATCAATCGTATGAAATAGGACCAAAAAGTGGCGGTTTGGTGCCAAGAAATTCGTTAATGAAAGCTTTTAATCATGTGGATACATTTATCTTATAATAACTTTTTCACTTTCGAGTTGATATTATATTAATATTAATTAATGTGATTTTTGTAGTGGTTGGTTGGATTTAGAGGTAATAGATAACAATCTATGAAGATTATATATATATATATTTGCACACACACACACATACATGCACAAATGCATAACACACACATACACACACACACACGCACTAACACATTTTTTTCTTTAAACTAATTTCTTACTGCTTTTACTTATTTTTTTTTTTTCATGTTATAGGCAGAAAGTTTTTATTGTTCTTGTTTTTATTTTTTATTTTTAATTCTGTTACTTTTTGATTTCGTGTGTATCTCGGGAGAGGGCGTTGATACCTGTGACACAGTTTTATTACTTATACAGGTATCATCAGTCACTAACTTTCTATGTAAATATGTTATTAATTCCAAAATAAAGAATTATTATTATTATTATTATTATTATAGAGCAACACATTAGGGAGTAGATAATCATACGCAGGCATTGTCCTCCATTAGCGTATGAGCGCAAATAGGCCTACACATTACTCTGTTATGACATAGAATGTGTCTTGTGCTTGAAGTTCTGAATGTTTGGTTTTCATTGTTATGTGTGAGTTTGAAGTAACAGGTGATTGCTTTTGTATGTGAGTCTAAAATGTGTGTGTGAAGATTTCTCCCCGCAAATATGTTCTATAATGTATATTGTTCTATAATGTAGGTACGGCACTACGTATACGATGTACGATTTTTCTCCTTACACATTCGTGAAAAGGCCATCTCAATGAATTAATAACAAATGAACTTTGAGGCTAAGATAATTTGGAAATGTTTGTAATAGTTTGGTAAATTAAAACAAACTTTCGGTGTATGTACCTACATACATTACTTACTTGCTCATATTACTATCTCATCAACTTGTAAATTAATTATCTATTTAGATTAATACAATTCTTCTTAATAAGTATTATGAATGCAATCAATATCGAATATTATATAGAAACTAATAACCCATTCAATGAATAGAAATTATATCGGACAAAGGAGCTTATTAATCAAGATACATGTGTTACCTCTCAGATTTGTTACGAAATAGGGAAGTGATAATATGTAATATATCCTTAAGTTGAAAGGAGGTTGAAAGAAAGACGAGGTGACAACAAAAGAGATCATCTTTTATTGAAACCACAAAGGTCAAAGGCTAAATAGAAAATATCCTCTATGGGAACAAATATTAGTAAGTTACATTGGCTTGAATTATGGTTAGAGAAAAAAAATAGTATTTTGTGAGAATTATGAATTTCGTAAATGAACGATTTTCAAGAGAATCATTTTAGTTACTCATTTTAATGTACTAAATTTATTCACGACTCCAAGCACTTGCGTACATCAATGGACTTAATAGCCTAGACATTATTTACCAGTCGACTTTTGGGGGTGTAGAGATCTAATTAAGTAGGAGCATTGAGGTTATAACTGTCCAGAAGGGATACAATTAACTTTAACTAAGAAATATAATACAAAACTGCTATACTGCACAATGCTCAAAAGAAAATTAAAGAAAAAAACGACGAGAAAAAAAACTCAAACAGTATATACCAGTAACTTACATAAAGTAAATTTTACTGAATTAATATATATTGTTGTTAAATTTAACATAACGAGTATCAAGAATGTTTTAGAAATACAGCCAAAATACTTAGAAAACTTTGAGGGTACGCCTCCTAGGCATATTTTTCTGAGAATTAGGCTAAGCTACTCCGATTTAAGGCCCTGCAAAATGTTTTCTAAATACATCATAAATACATTTTGTAATCCTTTCACGAATAATTATCAAAAATAAGTATATCTGGCAATTTGGAACTAGTCTTTTAAACAGTCTGGTACAAACTTGCCTTTAGTGGCTAGTAAATACTAGTTGTTGTCCGCTACTCCGCCCATGTGTATGTCAGTTATCGTTAAAGAGTAACAAACATCCATCCATCCATCCATACTTACAAATTTTCGCGTTTATAATATTAGTAGGATTTTAATTAAAATCTTGTCACCACTAAGCGACTTCGGTAAAGCGTGGTGATGCCTCGCTTTCCTAACTTAAGCCATTAAGTTTCCAATAAAAATAGCAATTTCATGCCATCGTTAATCATAATGTCAAGCAAAGTATTATAACAAATGGGTTTACATGGCTGCATTTGACAGAGCAATGACTTAAAAAGGTTCAGCGAATCAAATGTAAAGGTACTGCTCATAAGGCGCTAGAATGCTTATAGATATATCTAGCATTTTTTGTTACCAGCTTTTTTGAAATATTTCTGTTTGTTTAGCAATATGATATTGTTTAGAATGTGCCTTTTTGACGATATTAATCCTGCAGATGTAATAGTGTGTAAGACTATTACATAGGTGGGTTTAAAATTATAATGAGCTTAATGTGGACGTTTATTAGTATCTCTGTTTACAATTAGGAGTCATATAAACAAAATAAAAGACGTAGTGTGTATAAATGTTGTTTTTTATATTATGTATAAAAACTGAATGTTACATTTCTTACAAGCTGCCTGCACCTAGGGTTTGTTTTGAGAAGAATATTTCTCATATTCTGTTTAACTGTAGTACTCGTATATCAAACATGTTAATAAAGTTTGATTTTTTTTATTCAATAACAATATGTTTATCCTATCCTACTAATACTTTAACTGCGAAATTCTATGCGAATGTATGACTATATTTGTTACTCTTTCACGCAAAAACTACTGAACGGATCTAGATAAAACTTTACAGTAATGTAGCTTGTATATCAAGATTATAATAATTAGTGATCTTCTAAAGAAGACCCGTGGGGAAAACACTAAGAACTGGCGAGCATGCAGCACGAGCGATGCAGCGAAAAATGAATGTGGTTGAAGCAAAAGAGGTGTTTCAAGACCATAGTTACTCCCAATTATCACTGCCTACTTCTCTGAGAAATAAGCGTGCAACCGTTACATTATTATTCAAGTAATAACAAAAGCATTCACGTGTTATTAAAGAGTCATTAAAATTGTCAACGGTGTACAGTACAGCTAAAATATTACCTTAAGTTTATCTACAACATCCCTATTTCTACATTCTCCTACAGAAATTGTAACTACATAATTTATGTACCTGTTGCTCTAAAACACGATTATAGTGCCCTTAAGGCTATCAATATAACTTTCGTTAACTGCCTCTTAATAGACTGGTCAACTTTCGAAATAGAATTATCACTTTGAAAGCATTAGATATTTTTCGGTAACTAAAAAGGCTCTTTACAAGATTAGTTTTGCTGTCTAGAGCGAAAAAACACGTGGTCAAATATCAATAAACAAAACCTTAAATCGAACTTATAATAATAATTATATATATATGTATAGCTGAGCATAAAAATAATCCAATAGTAGTCACCATGCTCATTATGAACGCAAACAATGCAACAATGTAGCATGGTGCAACTAATGATTGGTTCAAACAAAGGTAGTCGAATTGCTTAACCATGAAAATTAACTAAAATACTCATGAAGACTCAAAATTTTCTTGCCTAATATTTATGTATACTTTGCTTACTACAGCTAACTCAGTCTTTATGAATTATTCTAAAGCTGAGATTAGAAACATACCATATGATAAAAAAATATAATCAATGGACATAATTCACAACAAAGCAAAGTTATTTGAATATTCATCACTAAGTCATAATACGATACAAAATTAATCGCTAAACGAAAATGTCCAATAAAATATCAAAAACGTATAAAATTTCATCAAAAATATTTCAGTAAGATCAAGATTCATAAATTTTAAAATGCTAGCTTTTGAAATTTAAGTTCACAAGCAAAACAGAAATAAATTTGAAAATAAGAGCACAATTTTAATATTCAAACGTCGCTGTCGCCAAGATACTGCAGCTTTAGGATGCGGCTTCGCAATAAGCGGGTTATTGCATTCCTGGCATAATAAGAAATCATTTTATGCATACTAATCATGTTATGTTCGTGAAAATGAAACTAGCTATACATAACATATTTTATCGAGGCAAAATAACAATTGCGTCATACGTAAATTTTCTGTAATGTTATAGAAAAATCCATACTGTTTTCATGTTTTAATAACTAGAATAAAACTAATGACAAATTTATTACCCCTTCTCATTGGTTGTGTTTTCCATGAAAATTTTTTGAGTTGAGTCTAAACTACACCATGAAGAATAGTCTTATATATTTATTTATACACAGAGAGACAAATTGTATGCTTCTATACTAACAACAGACATGTCTACTTTTGCTTTTAATTAGTATGGAGTGCCCCTTGTGGTAGTTATTTAACAAACTAAGCTGCAGACTTATTGGCACTATTTGTATTGAATAAGCGCATCTTTCGTCATTCGTCATTGTTTATCATCATCATCATCCCAGCCAAAAGATGTCCATATATGAATATTTAAATAGGTACAACTTCTTGGTAGTACATTGATGTGATATTAATAGTAAGTTGGTAAGTGGACATTAAATTTGTATAGCAAATAGTCGACTAATTAATTCATTTATTGAGTTGAAGTGTATTCTACAATATGAAAAAGCTACTACGTATAAAACGAAACTACAAAGGGAAAGTTAAATGAGTTACCTTTTTAAATTCGAGAGCAAATTTCAATTACGCTCTCCGTGCTCGCGCTTTTCAAAGCCCAAATTCAAACTTTTTTAACGGTTTTCGTACTTCGTTGCTTGAAAAATTAGATTTTATTCGGAACTACTCATAACTTTCATAACAAGGTCTTTAATATTAGCTGCAGAGTAGTCGTGCTTTGTATTTTGCAAACACTTTATGTATAATGACTTTTTGCCGTTTTAACTATTCTGTAAAAGCCTTTACTGTAGTTTTGGTCTAATGAGTTGAGTTGCTTTGAATTTTTAAGCTTTATACCAATTTATTAGATCATTTACTACCCATAAGAATTTGAATACTAGATAAAATTGGAAATGATAAGCTAAGACTCAGTAATAAGTTTTTCTTCATTTAAATTTCTTAAATCATTTTTGACCTAGACCCTTAAATAGAGCTTAAATAAAGTAAAGAGAGGATTGGCTAAATTATTTCTTATTTCAGACAAAATTTACCGTTTTATTATCTGAGGTTTGCAGTGTCCTTTACTCTAGCTGGTAGACTACATATATTTTCATCACAATGTGTCTTCTTCCTTAGCTTCGATTGAAAATTATTATATTCCCCAGGAGATTCGCTTTCAGACAAACTGCCGACCAGAAAAGAAACCTGTCTAAGCGTTTTTTTAATGTTACTTAATAAACCAAACCAAATTAAAGTTCAAAATACGATTTTGCAGGAGATGGGAGATAGCAATTGTTGTAAACGAATAAAAACAATTTGTAATTAGTTGGAACCTAAATATTAAAATCACATTTCGATAGAAACAGCAGCCCGCCATTACGGTCGGTTGCATTGATCGCTCAACTAATCTACCGGAATGTATATTATAATCCTCATCTGCTGCGATCATTTCAGTAGGCTGACGGCACGCCATTCGACAGCTGAATGCCGCATTGACAAATTGTTCGTTTTGTGATAGTGATTGATTGATACTATATATAAGTATGTTAATTTCCATCTTCATTAATTTACTGTAACCCTACAAATAGAAATGTTCTGAATTGATTGTCACAAAAAACTGAGTTAGAAATTTCAGCTATCGAAAACAAGAAACAGGACAGTTACATACACGAAGTTTCGTATTATTCGTTCAATCATGATAAAAATTGTGATATATTTGGAATTTTTATGGGTAAATGTTGCTGATTATGAATCTAGCCATTATTATATTTTGACATAAGCGCCTTTTTTGCACATTTCAATAAAAGGGTAAACAAAATAACCGATAAACAACTAAAAAGCAATGAGTTCTATCGGATTCTTGGTTTAGAAGCTGACCACTTAATGTCATAAATAGTTTTACTCGACTACTACAGACCTGCAAATACATTTCAAGAATCTAAAATAGCAAAAATGACTAATTTTATAATCAAACGTACTTGACCATACTTATATTTCATTCTCCTAAAACGCTAAGCACGCAGAACCTTCTCTTTTCCTAATCCGGACATGACCCATAAATTACATGGACAACGGATGCAATAAAATAGCACACGTCCCCGGTATCCGTCAATGGATATATCCAACTGCCGCATACTTTTATTCTGAACCATATTTTTAGCCCAACGAATAGACTACAAAGGGAATTGATTGTAACTGTGATGTGTGATTGTGAATCAAAGCCGTGATTGAATCATTTGGAAAAAGAGCCAGAAAAAAGTTGGGAATTTTGTCTCTGGCTTCTACGTCGATTATCTGGAGCACCTTTTGTACTGTGAATAGTATTGACGGGGATATGATACCTACTAGTTGTTGGCATATGTTACTCTTTGTTTAAGAAGTTGGTGATTTTATTTAGTTTACTGTTTTGTGCTCATTTATGTTTCATTTTTTCTGTTCAAAAATGAAACAGACACTTTATTAGACTCTAATGAAAAAATATACCAAAAGACGATGTTACTTCTAGTTAAATGGCCGATTAATATATTACCTACGTAGACACGACAGCGGATCAATTTCCCATTCATTTTCGTTCCGACACCGGATTACGTTCAAAATTTGATCAAATATATTTCTGTGTTCGACGTTGTTTGTAATATTGATTTATAATGTCTAAAACGATCTCATGATAACAACCTTTAAACTCTAATGTTAACCGAAAAGTTATTTTGTATTTTAAGATAAAAAAATGCGTTAATCTGACACCACTGTTACCAAAAACGAATAATCTCTAGACCTTCAAGGAAGTCACGTTATAGAAAACTTTGAAATATTAAAAAATGTAGTATAGTCTATTCCTTTAATACTTTTTCATGTAAACTCTACCCTTTCTTTCTAAAATGTCATCTACACAAGTACTTGTACTGCACATTCTTACGAAAATGATGTAGGCCACCCTACCACTTACACTTACGCCCCACCCTTATCTGTAATATTTGACGGAGATTCTAAAATTGAGGATTGTATTCAAGCCTAAGTGGTGACGTATATTCTTGTTTATATATCACTCTGGTTTTGTCTAAAGGGTCAAATATTTGTTGCGTCATCCATCCATTGTCTAGAGTAACCACTAAACTTTTTTCTAAATTTATTGCTCCACTCTAAACGTCCTACACTGAAGACCTGTCATTCATTACGATTCTATATTTAACAACTCGAAAGTTACGAAATAAAATGTTTCAAATAAATGGGAGTATTTTTCCTTGGCGTAAAGTGGAAGATGAAGCATTGAGCGGTTGTTATTGAGAACAGTACACAATACGAACGTAAATAATGCTATTATTTACGTTCGTATCGTGTACTGTTACAAACGTATCTACAAATCCATTTACAGTGTGGCGACTTGGACACACAATCAAAAAGAAACTGCTATACATCTAACGAAGACATGGAGTGACTACGTTCTATTACTATTTATCGATGATAGAAAGCCGTAGTAGAAAGTCGTATCTAAATATAATTATAAACTAAAAATACAAAACTATTTCAAAATTCATGATACGTAAAAGTTTTCGTATAAATATTAAACAAGTAACAAATAATTTAAAAAAAAACCCGACTGCGTCAATATCTGCCATTTTTATTAAATTTATTGAAGAACTAAAAAGATAGAAAGAACTGAAAATAAAATATTTTTTTTAAGTCTTGATGTACATAGTGTCACTTTCACGTCTAAGACGAATCTATTATCACCACTCACATAAAAGTACGACAAGCCGTTTTACGCTCTACGGCGTGCTAAAGGAATATAAGTACATATATCCAATCGAAAAACATAAACCTCCTTCTTACACGGTCGGGTAAAAAATTAGGTAAAAGTTAGTATGAATGTTAACTGTCTTCGTCATAGGAAATCAATAGATTGCACACCGGGGTTTATTTCAGGGTTTATAATATAATCGTTCATAATTTAATCATTTTACAAAAATTAAAACAGTATCTAAACTAAAATGACTAAAACTCAACAAACAAGTCCGAAGTCCGTAGAAAAGACATCTATTTTATTACATCGAATCTATTTCCAAGCCTCTGTGTTGTCTGCATTTTACAACATTACTTTCGGATCCAGAAAAAAATTAGTAGTCGCAGTCTAATATAGGAATGTTTACTATCATATGTAAATAATAAATAATATGTGGACATCTGACACACAACGCCATCTAGTCCCAAACTAAGCAGAGCTTGTACTATGGGTACTAGACAACTGATATAAATACTTATGAACAATAATGGTTAATAAGGAACTAATCGGAACCGTGCCCTCTATTATATTTAGATTTTCAAGTTATTTTTAAGTTTTCACCATTTAATTAAACCTTCCGTGGACTACGACAAACATTTCAAAACCAAAGTCAGCTAAATCGGCCTAGCCGTTCTCGAGTTTTAGGGAGACAAACGAACAGCAATTTATTTTTATATAGATTACAAATATAAGTAAATGAGTCAATGCAAGTCTCACAATGGACTTTAAAACTATCTAATTTTCTATTTTAAATGTATGTTTTGGTGTTATGCGTTCCTAAAATAGAATAGTTAACATCACATAAGAGCCCAGCATGATTGAAAAGGGACGCACACGAAGTTGCTCAAGGGTTAGCTTGTACATTATATATATATTAATCTTTATATCTCTATCTATTTATCTCTCTCATACCTAATAACTAAATAAATACGAAAGAGTGAAAACATTATTTCCCTAATCTCTAAAAATAATCAGAATCGATCACTGTGGTAACGAGGTTATGATCGTATTTCACAACTCACGTTAAAGGTTAATAGGATTTCGACTAAGAACGAGTCGTTACAAAAATCTTATCCAATGACGCTTTACTCAGCCATTTTTATACTAATCCAATTACCTATCAGAAAAATTTACATACACGTGGCAGGTAAAAAAAAAAATGGACATAGAAAACCTTTTATCAAAAAGAACTTATCCCTAGGGATTAAAATTTAACCCGAATTTAATGGCATACCTACAACCACGCCTAAATCCCGTAAGGAGTTGTCAAAAACGTATGTAATGCTTATATTTTTTTGTGCTAATTATGTTGTTGTGTCACTAAACTAAATTTTCTTTTTAATTATTCTTGTATTATTTTAGTAAAGCGATTTTTAAATAATATTTTTGTAGCTTTGTATTTAGATAACGTTTATTTTTAGTGTGAAGTATCTAATTTTAGTGATTCCTACTAATATTATAAACGCGAAAGTTTGTAAGTACGGATGGATGGATGTTTGTTACTCTTTCACGCAAAAACTACTGAACGGATTTGGATGAAACTTTACAGTAATATAGCTTATACATCAGAATAACACATAGGCTACTATTTGCCGCGATAACCGACATATACGCGGGCGGAGCCGCGGGCAACAACTAGTATTTGATAATTAGAACGTCATTTGGCAGTAAAAAACTCATATTTAGTTTTTTTTTTATTCTACCATTATGAGAACTATAAGCCTCATTTACGCCAGCCAATATTCAGGCGAATACTCAGCCAGGATTCATTCATATGGATCGAGTACTATTGGGATTATTTTTAGAACTTCTTTCTTGATTCTATAGAATCAGTGAATAGGGTCCTAGTGGAAATATTTTGGGGACATTTTTTTTTTTTGGGACTAATCCCACCCACACGCCCACCGCTGTAACTCCTGTACACCAGGATCAACAGCAGTGACCCACGAACACACCGAGTTATGACACTCGGGAAGTCCCAGGAAAAAATATTAACTGTCTTGGAACCCGCAACGAAATTAATCAGAAGAAAAACAGGAGGAGTTGGAAATATGATAAGTCCACTTCCCTCCTTAGCAAAGCGGGAGACAAAATGAAGTCAAAATAGGCAGACACCTTTTTTTAAACCGGGAAGCACCACGGATAAAGTATTAGGGGTCCTAAGTGAGCTATATTTGATTACTATAGTATGTATGGCAGAATCGCCTAAACGCACGGAAATTCACCGCAGTTGACACAAGATCCCCATAGTATACCGCCCCAGATGTCATTTGTAAGCTATTTAGCATTGTGTTACGTTCATTGTACCAAAGACTACACTCCCAGAGAACATGATGAGCCGATTGTTCACAGCTAGCATCGGGTGTTGAGCATTGACACAAAGGTGAATCGACTAATTTAAATGAGTGTAGTTTGCTCTTAAAGTTACCGTGGCCCGTAAGAAATTGAGCGACACAGTGATCTACCTCGAGCCATGTCCTCGACATCCGTTCGCGAACAGATGGAAAGAACTGGTAGAGGTGGCGCCCCTTAGATGATTCGTCCCATCGTTGTTGCCATTCATCCATTAGGTCGTCATAGACATTGGATTGCTGTTGAAACAATCTTATGATTTTATCGCGGTCTCGTACGCCCAAAAAATCGCATTCCATGTTTTGTTTTGTAGAATAGTACATGGCTGCACGTCTTTGCACCTCGAGATCGACCGGAAGAACACCCGCCAATACCGGTAATGCCTCAGTACTAACCGTCCTATATGCTTTGCATAAGAAGATTAATGCAAGTCGTTGGCCTTGTAGCAGTTTGCGACGGACAGCACCTACAGTCGCTCTATCGGCCCATACGGGAGCACCATAGCAAACAGCACCCAAATAAGTAGCTCCATATATGATTTTTAATGTATTAAATGAAAGACCCCATGTGGCAGTTGATATTCTCGTCAGAGCAAAGAAACTTTTTTTATACTTTTCATTAACTGTTCTAATATGTTCGATAAATGAAAAATTTCTTTCTAAAACTAATCCCAAATAGCAAACCGAGGTTTTATTTTTAACAGTAACATTTTGAAATTTAATACACGGCGGTGATTTGAGGTTACCTTTCAGAAGTAGCTGGAAGGTTTTGTTTGGTGCAAAAGTCAAGCGATTACGTACACCCCATAGAGATACTAAGTTCAAACATCTATTAGCCAGACTCTCAAGCCCCGCTCTAGTATCAGATTCCACCAGTAATAAACCGTCGTCCGCATACGCGTTTAGAGTACATCCGGGTGGTATAGGTATTGTAAGAAAATCGTCGAAGCCTATATTCCACAAGTATGGACCTAGCACCGAGCCCTGAGGACACCCCATCGTAAGCGCCTTCGACACAGAATGATGCCCAAGTCTTAATTTTGTTGTGCCTTGTGTGAAGTATGAGGAGATTAGGGAATAAATATTTTTAAAGCATCCTCTTGATTTTAATTTTAGCAATAACATGGGCCACCACGCGTTGTCGAAGGCGCCAGATATATCTAAGAAGATACCTAAGACGTATTGAAACCTTGACTCGGTGACAGTTTTCCTTACAGATATGACCGCATCTGTTGTTGATTTTCCCAACGTAAATCCGAATTGTCTATCATGAAATTTAACTCCACCCGGTAGAAGTCGAGGCACTACAAGACGTTCTAAAAGCTTTCCTAGCGATGGCAACAGTGTTATAGGCCGATAGGACCCAGGATCGTCCGGCGGCTTATCGCCCTGTTTTGGTATTATACGAATATTACCGCACCGCCAAACACTAGGAAATACTCCTTCCGCAATGCAACGTTTAAAAACTGTTAAAATCGTTTCACCCGAGAGTTTACAAGCTTCTTTTATCATTTTATTTGATATTTTATCGTCGCCCGAAGCCTTGTTTAGTGGTAATGACCTAACAATATCAAGAAATTCGTCTGAAGATGGTAAGTCAGACGTTGGAGACAATGGTGGTTCGATGGCCCACTGCCTAATTTGTCGGTGATAATCAGTGTCATCCTCCGGCCGATCGTCGGGCACAAGTGATTTGGGGACATGTAAATTTATATTTAAAAACACTTGGAGAAAATTGTTGTTAGACAAAACGTATTCCTATATAACATCGTACTAAGCTAATTATGATCTAAAGCAAAGAAATAACTATTCATTTTCTTTTCAGCGCAGATTTTTAGATCCTATATGTTAAAGGTTGAGAATTCAATGGTGGTTGCACACACGAGTATTTTTACATTTGATTAGTCGTTTGGAAACGTATAAATTTACTTTTTTGTTATGGACTTACAGTATGTTATTATATAGTATAAATTACACTACATTTACATTACACTGATTTTAAGTCCACATCTAAAATTTAAGGTAGGTAATCTTAAATCAAACATGCTACAGTTTACTAGCCCGATTAGAAAAGCAACTCACAAAAAAAATCTATCAGCATAATCGCTACTGATTAGCGTTATTTTATAGGTTCGTACCTAAGAACAGCTATTCAATTAGATATAAGCACTGCCTCGTTGGTCTCGCAGTTAGCGTATGCGACTGCTGATTACGAGGTCTCAGGTTCGATTCCCGGGTCGGACCCAAATGTTTGTATGATCTACAAATATTTGTTTCGGAGTTTGGGTGTTTTCGATGTACAATATGTATGTATTTACAAAAAAAAAGTATATATGTATTTGTTCCAGTTGTCTAGTACCCATAACATAACAGCTCTGCTTAGCTTGGGACTAGATGGCGTTGTGTGCTAGATGTCTGAAATATTTATTTATTTATATAATAAAATGTAGCTTGGTCGCTTCTACCAGTATAAGTTTTATTTGTAAAATAAGCATCGGTCGATAGATTAACAAGCTCTCGAGTAGGTAGGTAAGAAAGTAGTATGAAAGGCTTTAATTTTGAATGTTACGAACGCGGGCTTCAAAATATTCTAGAATATATCTGACCACTATTTGAGTAGCTTACTTTTTTTTTTCAGCAAGCTCTCGACTGTTCTCTCTCGTTCGTGAATAAAAGCCGAATCCCGTGGGATCAATAAATTCTGCAAAAAACATTCTCCTTCCATTTTCCCCTGAGCAGCGCTCCACCTGAGTTCGGTATTTTTATACTAGATCTAATGCAATAAAATGAACCAAAATTTATGTCATAAACGTTTCCTATTGAAATATGCACATTTATTAGTCTAAGCAGTTTGTATTATAAAATAAATCAAACAAAACTGTAGTTAACAAGTACAATTTTAACAAAAATAAAACCGACTTCAAGATTCGACTCGATTTCTCTTGGATGCCATCATCAGATATTAATGTCCTTCATATGGTACCGCCATTGGGACATCACCTTTCCATTAAAAAAAGTATCATCAAAATCGGTTCATAAAAGACGAAGTTATCCGCGAACACACACAGAAATGTTTGATACCTATATTTAGTTTTGTTTCTAAGATTTATTCAATGTTTATTTTACGTATGCTTTTTAAACCATTATTATTAATTAAGGAGTATAGCAGTAGCGAATTTTTGAAGCTTAAATATTTGACCCCCTTACGAAATCTTCAACTATAATTATTTAATTTACAACGAAAATCTGACCTTAAAACTTAAACTATTAAAAGTGCAAAATATTTTCTGTTCATTTCTGGAACATTGCCAATATTAAGTGAAAATAAAAATGTAAAATAACTGGCAGCCAGGAGATCGACAGTGCAAACATAAATGCATTATTACACGAACCTCAAAATGGAGCTGCACCTGCCTAATCTTTCAATTAATTCAAGGCTCAATCGAAGCATTAACACATTTCCAACGCCCAGCTTGCTAGTAGCCGTAGATGTAAAATTAAACTTGATATGTTTTCATAGTTCTTTGGTTATATTAGTATTTTTAAGTGTAGTATGTTTGTGTGATTAAGTTTCTGACGTATTGTTTGATAAAAATGAAATTAAATATAAAACCTAAAAACATTTAATGTGTAATTAGAATAGCTATATAATAGTTAATTTAAAACTATTTTAAGTAATAGTTTCTTTCAAATTACTATTTAAAAAATCTAATTATCATTATATTACTATCATCATTTATATTGTACCTTTTTCTTATTAAAGAACATAGAAGTATATAAGCTAGTGAATATAAGATGGTTTCTTAATCAAAGAAATACTGCTTCACCTATACCTATATATAAGACTAGAAGATTTCATACTGACTACTAAGCGACTGACAGAAGACTAGAATTCGTGTAATGTACGTTTAATAAATATAAATGTAGTTCATGACATTTATTTCGATGATTTCACTTCCAGTTTCTTTTGAAGTTCTACGACAAACTGCGTTAGCTATATCATTCATCCGGTGATTTCCGCATGCTGATATTGTGTCGTCTACTATGGCACTAACGATTCATTGTTTACATTATATTCAATTACATATTGTGTAATGGGAATCATTAAAGTTTTTTTGGGTTGTTACACATTCGTAAGACAATCGTTAGATTTTTTGTGCCGAGCTAATGAATAAAGACAATTGAACCTTGAAACTAATAGATGTTATAATACCAATAATTGTTTACAATAGTCTTCAATAAGAGTGGTTGTATTTGTAAACGACCTCATTGATATGCAGATGTTTATACCATACTTATTGCGAATGCAGACAATGCAACAATACAGTATGGTGACCCACACCATGACGGCCTAGTGATGTTTCTGAATTACTTTCGAAATTATAATATGAGTATTGAATAATTGATCACTTTATCAGTGCTTACATTATTCTAGAAAATAGGTCACTAGAACTGGATACAATATTTTCTAAAAACTTTTATAATCCTATAATAGTATTCGATTTTTTTTTCGATCCTAATTTGATTTTCTATTCAACCGTCTTGGTTCAATCGATTTATTTACTCATGTTATACGCAATTATTACTCACAATTATTGACAAGTGCAAAAAGTAAATTATTCTGAGAATCGATTTTTATATTTATAACTGTAGTAAAATAGTACTCTAATAAGTAATAACGAATACAGGATACTTCTGCGATTAAATGTAAATGAAGAAGGGAAATATGTAACTATTGTTATCATTTTAATAATTAAATAAAAAAAAATACAAATAATTACAGCCAAGTATGAAATAATACCAGCCACATACAAAGAGACTAACCATCGAGCATTACAACAGTGTCACCGCACATTCAAATCAACACATATCATCGATTATGCTCAAAATATTATACTCTACCTTTATAAATATTTTAAATTTATATTAAACCTTTTTGTAACTATTATATTATTTTGTACATTATAAATATATCATTTGACAGCGAAAAAAGCGCGAAGGTATTGTCGTTTACATACGTTTGGTAAAAGATACTGATCCGACTTGACAGATATCTATGTGTACCGCATCATCGAGCCTCATACTTCAAACTTCTTTGATGCAGCTGGGTGTTATAAAATCTACCGATTTGAAATGACCCAGAAAATTACGATGTGCCTACTAGATTTCACAGTCTTGAAGCCATCTAGAATCCAATATTTGCTTGCAAGCCAATATTTACTTGCTCTTATTTAGGCCAATATAGGTATTTTATTAGACGACCTAAATATATATATTACATGGATTATGAATCAGGAATAATTTGAAGACTTTTTGTGAAAAAATACCTAATAATGTTATTCTATTTTCCGACTGACTATTAAAAGAATTATTGTAGGAAAGACTCATCTCCTTTTCAATAAAGACATAAAGAATCAATACTAATTATTTGAAGACTAGTTGACCCGCACAACTTCGTTTGCGTCTCTCCATAAGAAATATATTTTCCCATTTTCCAACATTTACGGTCGATGCCCGGCTCTTATTAGTTATAGAGTGATGTTACATAGCCAAAAACCTTCCTCGCTAAATGGATAGCCCAACAAAAAAGAATTAGCAAAATCGATTCAGCCGTTTACGCGTGATGTCGTGACCAAGGCAAATAGGGATTAATTTATATTGATAGACATTGCATGCGTTTCTACTAGAGTTTGGTGACTATGTTCAAAGAACATGATGAAATGTAGGTCAAAATCCGAAAGACAGCTTGACTACCATCTCTTTAATATTTTATAAATATCACACCAATTTGTGATATGAATATTATGTACTTATTTTGAAATTTTAAACGAAGTTTTGCTAAACAACGGGATTGGGGATTTATTACATCGGTTTCAAGTCTGAAAAGTTGTCTAATTAACAAACCTTGCAACTTTGAGCATAAATTTTGTAAATTTAATTATCCGAAGCAAGTTGGTTTACTTTCTTAATCGAAATCTTAAGAATGTTTTGGATTAAGTTAGTCAAATACGTCATATCAGTAATACGAAATTTCAAAGTTTTTAATGGCACAATGTACAAATCGACATCCGAGCGTACAAAAAGTACTAAATTATGTTAATCAATCACATTATCACACATCCACAGTATTTAATAGTCTATTGCTTGATATAGACCTCTCACACTGAAGAGCCGGGTTGATACAGGGTTAAGTCAAGTTTTTCTTCCCTTCACAGTGATGTGGCCAGTTTGCTCCATTTTATTAATCAATAGATTTCAATATTACATTCATAGCAAACCAGTCGTGGGTCTGTTAGAACTTGTTTCTGGTATTTTAAACCTACGAGCTCAATTATTAGTCGTTTTTTGTTGAAAAATTACTCTACAGAATTTAGCAGAACCCAAGAATGGTGGTTACCATCCTCATAGGGATTGTGAGCAATGCAGCATATTGACCCACATTGAGGCGGTCTAGTGGGATGCTTTTTTACGCCCCACTTTAAGGACCGGGATCATAGATGCAAGGATGCGCATCCCCTAGTAGTGAGTTTGTTTTTTCAGGTTTTAACTGATGATACCAGGTACCAACAGGAAATAAAAGCCGAACCATTTAATTCGAGAGCGTATGTCGGCTACTCTGAAACGGTGACTTTCAAGGCTAGCACATTATTTCTATAGAATAAGGGAGATGGGCTCTGTGGTGTTCCTTGGGAGAGGCCTACGTCCAGCCGTGGACTGCAACGGGCTGATGATGACGATGATGATGATGATGAAGGGAGATGGCGGAACCAGTTGGAAAAAATATACTTATGTTTGCGCCTTATGTCCTCTATAGATACTACAAAATAAGCTCAGCGCATTACGAAATATTATCAAGTACCTCTTTTATACAAGTAAAAGTAGATATTCATTGCTCAAATGCTCACCATTTCAATACAACACAATCGTGCACACAAAGAAAAGATTAGAAATTCATAAGAAGTGATATTTCCCGCAAAGACGGTGTGAACGGGTTGAATTGCATCAGAGTGAGGATAAAGACTATTGAAAGATGTATAGCTCTTTTGCGTCAGTTAAAGTATTTCTTTTGAACTTATATTTTAAAGATGGTGGAATAAACTGATGTTTGGTGTTTCGAAACTAGTGTTTATCAGTAGTTTCACGAGTAAAACTATTTTTCTGATAACTACTACTTATTTACTTAACTATTCTTTAAGAAGTTAATCAAGCTTACAACCGTTAACTTAGCTGAGTGAGAGTAAATGTTATTTTGGCATTTTTTTAATGTCCTATCTCAAGAATTCGAATGTAAAAAACAATTTAATCAGTGAAATCAGAACTATTTACACTATTACTTTACTCAAACAAAAACCTTGTTATTTAAGTCTTTAATAAAGTAAACAAGCACGCAGACCAACTGATATGATAAGCATCCCATAAAAACTTGCAAGAGTAGCCTAATCTTTTAGCCTAGTCAACACAGCTTACAGAAATAATAAAAATTGCAAGCATCGTATTCAAGAGCCTCACAGTATTATAGACACCCCTTAAAAATTTAGTATCCATACCTTACATATGTATCTATCCCTTAAAAATCATGATAAATAAAACTTTCTGTTAATTCTTCTAAATGTCTTTGGCAATCAAAGAATGTTTTAGTAACTGAACTAAAACAGAAAGAAATGAATGTCAGTACTTTACGAACGCTCGAAAACTTCTACTTGAAACGAAATTCTTTCTTCCAATATTCTCTTAAACACAAATCGTTCAACTACTCCACAAAATAAATGGTCCGTAAAAAATGGCTCATTTGTTCCACACAAGAAAGAAAGGAAAAGTTTAAACATGTTACTTTTACGCGGTCGTATTTGTAAAACAATTTCGAACGTGAATCTTCGACAGAAAAACCATGTGAAAGTTTCGAAGCTCTATAAACAGGCTATAGGCAAAGTTAAGCGGCAATCAAAAGTTTTGTTGGCCACAAGTTGAGAATATATTAGTATTAGGTCTAGAAGTTAAGTAGATCATAGATTTTATGGAATTCTAAAATTATTTCTTGCATATTGTTAAAATATATTATCAAAAATGAACATAATACTTATAAACGAACGAATATATTAAATAGTCTCATACAATGTTTACACTTGACTCTCAATTGAAGTACCTTGACATGTTTATGTTGCAATAACAATATAATTGATGACTCGTTACAAATCAATGGAAATTATTGGAATAGATACACGTAAATAATCGACCAATGTTTTTCAATTATAGCTGAGAGTATCAATTTAGCTGGATTCAGATTCTTGACAAATATTTCAGAGCGGTTCTCTATGACACAATGAGTTGAATATAATTTAGATCATGTTGAACTAATAATAGAAGTGAAAATGAGTTAAAATGATATTAACATGCAGGGTACGCAGATTGTAATTCAATTTTAGGATCTGTTATTTGATGAGTGAAACAGGTACACACAATTATAATTCTGTTTTACCTCATATGATTTATAAAACTCAACAACTTTGCTAAGCATTTATTAATACTATCATGTAAACTTAGGCCTATGGTTGATATATAGATAAGTAATACTAACACATGCATTTATGAAACCTGACCGTAATTCAAATTGCCCTAATCTAACCGCATGCATTTCGTGGTATCGTACATTAATGCTTATTAAAATTACAATTACACTATTATTCACAATTAACACAAAGCTAGCTACGATAGCAAATATATTCTGTTCGATACCAAATCATCAATTTGTTTATAAGTAGTACAAACTATAATACAATAATGGCAACACTGGGTTTTTTCGAATCTGTATAACAACGTAATTTTAAATTTGATTGGTCTTCATTTAACGTGTAACTGACCTGTCATCTATAATAATGATAATGTGTAAGCAACGTTTAATATATTGCTACAAAGAAAGTCGTAAATAATCGATGCCGAAAAAGATAATGGACAATTTTCTATTGTATATTTAACACGCCATCTAGTCTCAAACTAAACAGCTTGCATTATGGGTACTAAGACAACTGATATGAATAAATACCCATATACTTAAATTTTTGTAAATAAAAATACTACATAGAAAACACCCAAAGTCTGAAACAAATATTGGGAGAGCATACAATTCTATTAGTATAAGAGCAAACATTTGGTACGACCAGGAATCGAAACCGAGACCTCAATCACAGCAGTTGCTTATGTTACCAATATGCCACCGAGGCATTTAGAATATTGGAGTAAATATGCTAAGACCTGGAAGAGTCGTGTTTCGGCAAAAATAAGTAATCCTCCTTTTTGGCGTGAAGAACTAAGGAAAAGCAAAGCATCAGAGCCTAAATAGATCTCTCTACTGATATGTTTATACCACAGAACACTATTTTCTTCACCATCAATATTCATAAAGTAACATGTAATAGATGTGCATAAAAGCCAACTTGTAAGGAACAATTACTGAGTTTGAAGGCTACAGCAGCCGTAGGTCATAACATTAATAACACAGTTTCATTAGTGAAGCCTCGTCGTTTATCAAAGTGGTACTACATTCTGCAGAAATTTACACAGACACTGGAATACTTAAACGAGTCAGACTACATCAGCTATCTCTTGTTACAAGAAATGTTTGTAATTTGTTAATGGCTTGATTTCCTCGCGTTTCTTAAAAATTTATAGTACATCATCATAGTATTGACTCTGCCTGGCTTGAAATCAGGCAATCATATGTATGTGAAGCTAATAATTAAGAAAAAATAAGTAAACATTATCGTAATAGTTTTTTGATTTTTTATTCATCTTTATTATTTTCTGAACCGTGCTGAAGCCACGCTTCGGCATGAATGGGCCGGTTCAACTGGAGTGATATCACGACCTCACAGAAAACCAGTGTGAAATAGCGCTTGTGTTTCACTGGGTGAGTGAGGATACGATAGTGGAGGCTCATACCCCAACCCCTTCCCACATCACTTTCCTCATCCCGCAACGGCCAGCAACGCATTTGTGAAGCCTCAGGTGTTGTAGGTGTCCATGGGCGGCGGTAATCACTTGCCATCAGGTCTTCCATACAAAAATCTATCATGGATCTACCTATGCCAGTCAAAGTCATGAGTTTAAAGTACTTGATTTTGAAAACATAAATACGGATTTTATGCATTAGTTACTAAGGCAAAGAATTATTTTCTCTCTAATTTAAAAAACACGTCTAATTTGTGTTAGTATTCAATTTAGAAGTAAATTAATTCGTAATTCAGGACGGTATGAAAAAAATTAAGACATTTATGAGAAAAAAAAAATTGTTTCATTAGGTACGTATTACATTTAATTCACTTAGATAATTATCAGTGTGTGAGTGATTCTTCTTTGCTCAACATAGACCTTTTATTTAAAATGAAGTTTTAGCCCTATATACTACTGTGTATCTAATACCTTTAAACATAGAAAAACTTGTGTACATACATGGACCTCGGAAACGGCTCCAACGATTTTCATGAAATTTAGTATGCAAGGGACAATAAATCAATCTAGCTTGGATTCAGTTTTCGAAAATTTACCAAGTAAATAAAATCAGTTGTATATCTGCACAGATATTCTAGGAACGACAAGACCTGGATTGTATTACACTTCAATACTAATTACCTATATATACAGATAATTATTATTCATCAGTGATTCATCTAAAGAAAACAATTGAAGTGGTTATATGATCATTCATATGTCTTTAAGATTTATCACTGCCCACTATTACAGGTATATACCAGTGTTCATAGTGTACATTGAAACTACTATACTATATTGTGCTACACCTTACTCATACACCATTGATAACATCACCACATATATGTCCAGGACATTATATTCAGGTAATCGCACATTCAATCAGCAGATCATAATTATCGCCTGCTTAAGTACGTGCTTAATCAAGTGATTTTGAATAGGACTAGTGTTATGTAGTTCAATATAGTATAATAAAATTATTGGAGTTAATGTACTAATAATACATTAGTACATTAGCTCATAAGACTGCTTATTTTTATGGTAGTGGGGACTAACGAAGAGGCAGTTCATTTGATGGTAAATTATACAGTATGAGGACGTGAAAAATGTGCCAAAATTCCCTAGTCTTCACGTAACCTCACTAATTGGAAACCAACGAAAAACTTACTATCTGTGGGATCATGATATCTTTTGCAATTAGTCAGTCCATTTGTACCGAATCATGACTTCCAAACAGTATTATTAACCGACTTTAAAAAAGAGGAGGTTCTCAATTCGGATGTTATATTTTTCTTTAGTTTGGGCATAGCTTTGTTATTTATGGACAGATTTGCAAAGTATTTTTTTTATTTAAAATGGAATTATTCCGCAATTACTCCATTTACATTTAACACATATCTGATGACGAGGTTCAAACAATGAAACTCTTAAAGAAATGACAACAAATCAACAGCGATTGATGCTATTGTATTCATTGAAATATTTCTTTTCAAAAGGAACTGATTTTGAATGTGGAAAGTATGTATATTCAGTCAAGAAGCTACCGGGAAAAAATCAATAATACTCAAAATGTTATTAATTTGTTACACACACACACTCGCATACACATTCATATACACACACATTTACCTACACACTAACACACGCATAAATACACACACACATTGCATACTTCCAAACACACACACACACACACACACACACACACTCTTTACTGCATGTTTTATTGTATAGTTTGATGTAACATAATGGGTGAGGACACTGTCTCCTGTAACACAGGTTGTAACCTACCACAGGAAGCAGGGTTCCAATGTATTTTAACACTGTCTATATCAATAAAAATTATTATTATTATTATTATTAATTTGTCCAAATTTATTTTATCACTTTCTAAGTATGCTCCTTCAGAAACGATACACTTATTCCAAAGGCTAATCCAATAATCAAAACATTTTTTTAATTTTGGTGTAGAAATAAAAAAAAAATCGGCTGAAGCCATATCTGGTGAAGAAGAATGAATTCAAGAAATTAAGAAAATCAAGAAATCAGAGAAAAAAACACGTAGAAATATTTATACTCCTTTTTTGATTGCATGATATTCTAACAGCTTCTGCGGCGTAGTTTGCTAATATTCAAACTATTTTAACAACATTAGTAGAGATATTTTAATTCAAAACTAACTGCACTTACATATATGTGCCTAACATTTAGGGTTGTTTTAAGCTCTCATTTGGATATCTAAAAATTAAGTCAACTCAGTGGTACAAACAAGGTTATTTCAAAACGAACCTATAATCCTCGCGTAGGATAAAAATATTACATCTATTTCTATTTCTGAATTGCTTACATCATCAAAAAGATAGCATACTCGTCTAAAATAGTGTGCGTGTATGTTACAGTCAGAACTTTTAACCGGACAAAATAACTAGTAACCGGTAATATCAGTAAAAGTACGTTTGTCTGCAACGTCATTTTACTTCCTACTAATATTTTAAATACGAAAGTTTACGAGAATTTATAAATATCATGAATATAAATTCGAAAGTAACTGTGTCGGTCTATTACGCCTTCACACCTCCAATAAAATTTGATAGTATGTGACATTTTACGCAGTAATCGAAAATGCTATTGCTCAATTATATAATCTACTCCAAGGCTCTCCACAACAACCACTTAAATTCCGGTTAGATTCCTTTTGACCGGTTATGAGTTCTGACTGTAACACATGCATACCCAATATTATCGGTTGGTGTGTGTATGTGTGCGTATGCTGTTCCATATCGTAGAAACGCTTATTGAATTTTAAGAGCACTTGAAATACAATGATAACATTAAAGCTGCCATTTAGCGTATGAGTTTTTGAGTAACGACCGGTAATACGGTTTTACGATAGTCATATTGTATGCGGTAGATCTGATACACGTGATGAAGCATTTGAATTAAGGTGAATAAGGTGGAGAAAGAAATTACAGTTTTGACCTATTCTTATTTTGAGAACTTGTGAGGGTATGCAAGTGGACACTTTGCTTCAATTAGAAGAAGCATTAATAACGTAATCAATATTACACAAACACAGTATATTGATCAATTTTTCAGTATTCTTGACATTTGCTGTAAAAAAGCATAACTGCACCTAATAGTTTTATCGTCGCTCGTAACTTGAATTTAGTGTTCTTATAACAAGGCACTTACTATTAAGGCTTTTGAGATTACTGTTGTTTGTTCCAGTACAGTGACCTTAAGAATACTAGCTTTTAATATTAGTCAACTCACCTTAAAATTTTAGAGATCGGTTTAACCCCAAATGTAAAGGCAATTCTAACATTCTTTATTTAATTTATGTAAACCTGTTTTTTTTACTTTTTTAAAAGACAATAAAACAAAATCAGGAATATACATCCTGTGTCGGGGTGGAATTTACAAACAAACATAAAACGGACACAAAGTACACCCAGACTTAGAGCAACAATTTGTGGATCAACAACAAAATATTGTCCTATGTAGGACTTGAACCTACAACACTTTGCGCAGTAGGAATCACAAGGCCAACCGTGCAATCAATTCCAGCCATGTTTCATAAAAAATGTACTTTCCAATAAAGGAATGCGAATAAGTATCTAAACACACATATTTGTAGACAAATTGTAAAAGTATGTACCAAAATAGAAATGAAAATATCGCTATAAGCTCTTATCATAAAATAATAATGACAATATCTACTTGAGAGACTACCGTTGATGCATAAAGAATCCTCTTAAGTATATTTTATGAAAGAACATCTCAGGATAATTTAACCACTATTTTTTTTAATATCAGATTGTAGGTACGTACCTAGTATCAGGTTTAAAATCGAATGCTAATATGTACATTGAAGATTCAGGTAAAGGCTTATAAAATATAAATGTAACTACTGATAAATTTCAACTCATAAATGACTTACGGAAGGTGCGGTGAGAAGCTGTAGGGCTTCACTTAAGTTCTTCAATGTCAACGTATTCCGATCCCCATCGTCCTCCTCAGGTCCCGGGAGATGTACTGAGGACTGTCTAGATCGAAATTCAGCCTTTTTTCCACTGGACCCACTGCCATTAGCAAATTGATGCTGTGAGGACGCGCGGCGGAATGGACAGGTCATTTTAGCAGTTCAAGTCATTGGTTAAAAAACTTCTATTTGCACTTTTAGATCGGATATTGTTAACGATTATCTGAAACAAAGAAAACTAATTTTATGTCACAGAATAAGTAAAGACACATCAATAATGTTTATCAGATTAAAACTATAGCAAACAATGATAATGAAAATATCTAATTTTCGAATGTATGGACATTTTCTGATATTAAACAATATAATAGATCGTAGGACTGAAATATTTGAGGCAAACTAAGCCGGGTTAAGTAATATTGGAAACTATTACACATACCAATTCTTGTTTATCAAACAGTAAATGTTTAAACCCAAAATAATACCCTATGTGTGATACAGACCGGAATCGGCGAAATCCTGTATTGTTCTATTAAATATTCTGGAATGTTTAAGCTATCCTAGGAATTTTATAGTATGTTATATTTAGCACTAATACATCTGTTGTGGTTAATTTTGCTTGTTCGATATACAAAGTTAGATCATTACGATCGTTTGGGTAAAAGTTATCTGAAATTCTGTTATATTTATCAGAAGATTATTCATTTGTTAAATTAAGTATCCCCAAGAATATCAGTTGAGATCATTGGGAAATAGAGTTTTTAATTTTGTTAATTCATTACCTATAGTTATATATAGTAATAGTTATCTATACAAATAAATAAAATTGGAGTGTCTGTTTGTAATATTAAAATAACCGCTTTTTACTTAATGCATATGTATGTATACACGATACATATACCAAAAATGTAGTTTAAAAAATTTTTGTCTGTCTGTCTGTCTGTCTGTCTGTCTGTCTGTCTGTCTGTCTGTCTGTCTGTTTGTTCCGGGTAATCTCTGGAACGGCTGGACGGATTTTGACGGGACTTTCACTGGCAGGTAGCTGATGATCCGGGGAGTAACTTAGGCTACTTTTTTTAGACTAACTTTGTCCCGCGGCGTCACTCGCGGTACAAAAATAACCGCGGGTAACACCGCGGGGTTCAGCTAGTTATATATAATTTTATTGCTTACGATGAACTCCGAAATTACCTATTGGATTTTCAGTTTTTTGGATGTTCCGTAAGATAGGGTAGTTAAAATCACGCTTAGATCAATACGAGTCAAGCATGATTGAAAAAAGACGTAGATGAAAATGTGTGGGTCAACTGGTATGTGACCTCTATTATATGAAACACTGGTGTAACTACTTTTTAACCGACTTCAAAAACAGGAGGAGGTTCTCAATTCGACCTTATATATTTGTATATATATATTTATGTGTGTTCGCGGATAACTTCGTCGTTCATGAACCGATTTTGATAATTCTTTTTTTAATGGAAAGGAGATATCCCAACAGTAGCATCATGATAAGGACACTAAGATCTGATGATGGCATCCAAGAGAAATTGAGTCGAAACTTGAAGTCGGTTTTATTTTTGTTAACTTCTTATTAAAAAAATCCAAATTGTAGTTAATTTTAAAGTAGTAAACTAAAAAGTTCTATTTTTGGTTTTAGAATTTTCTTTTAGAACATTTATGACTAACAGTAAACTTTCAACTTTTCCATAGTTCATATTAAAAATATCATAGGAAATATCTCCTCGTAAACCTGTGAATTAAAGTTTTATTCATACTAGAAAAAGTTTAATTTGGAGATTATTGCGCTGTTAAATGTATAGGAAAGCCATTAAAGAGCCTCACTGGGGGTGCCATGAAATTTATATCTACCCACTTTTATGAATTATTGCTTGTAATTTAAGATTCTTTTGAAAATTTCTTTTTTTACAGTTTAAATAAAGTATTTTTCACAAATTTTGTCGAATTTTATTTATTAAAGAAAGTAATAAGCTATTTTTCATATTGTGTTGTTCATCTAATTTTGAACTTTTAAGATGGTCATTCAATTCTGGCGCTAAACTTAGTAAGCTATTTATGTATTCTACGGTTGTATATGAATTTTTAGAACATTAAACTGGTCAGTTACTTTCGAGGTTGACTGTACAAACAAAAACAAAATGTGCTACCGTAAGGTAATTTTAACTTAAGCAAAGCTACAGTAAAATGCCGGTTGTAAATATGATAAAAATATTGAACCTTTCAACATAATATCATAAAGGTGTACAATATACACGTTGATCGATTTAATTTCCGACATTTAACAGTGGTTAAAGGCCTGTGATGGATACGGGTACGCGACAACTGCGGTCTCAGTCTCGTTTCCTCATCCAACACTTATGGTATGGGTATTCCTTATGCTAACATCCTTACGTTATCCCGTTTCCTTATTCCGATTTACCTTTTCCCTTTATTATGTTTAAATACTATTTTCATTCCAAGGCGAATGTTTCCGTTAGACACATGGCTGGCCATAAAATAATCCAGCCAAAACCAGCCAGATCTAGTAAAATGATCTCCCAAATAATGGAAGAATGTTTATATATAAAGAATATATTTTCTAGATATAGTGTATGTGTCTATTACAATTCACATCACTAGTGACGAATTCATTCATTCACTTACTCATTGTACTGTGAATGAATGAGAAGGATAGTGCATGTGTGGTCGGACACAGTTCAGTCAATTGTGAGCGACGGATGTGAGTGGGCACATGCATTTCAGAGCCGACAATATAGTATATGGATATACTACACTATATCGCAAAGTAAGGTAACATCATGCGAAACGTATCTTATAAACTTATACAAGTAGTTCGAGATTTTTTAATGAGTTTTTGTCACTTTCAAATCATTTACAAAGAAAATACGAAAACCTTCAAATCAATGTTTTAAAAATCTATAGGTATTTTATTAATTTTTAAACTATTGAAATAAGAAGTAATATCAAACAAGTGTAGTAAACAAAAATCTCAGACAAGATTTAACAGACATAATGTCATTATGTAGATAGTACTGATTAGTCGACTTCGATTCGTAATTTCACATTTACCGTCGCACTACAAAATCAAATCAAATGCTTGCCATGCAACATTGTAACCCGTATTCGATACAACTGTGTACACAACGAAATTGGACGAAATAACCTTATTGTGGCTTAGCGGTAAAGATAGGCAATTGAGTAGGTATTTCGTAAACCGCAATCCAGTTTGTGGTATGTAAAGTTTGTTTGGAATGCAGAAAGTTGTTGATAGCAAATATATCCTTTATCTCGGAAACTAGATTATATTATAATTAGTGCAAAACTATTTATATAGTTAAATTTGTTCATTCAAATATGTTTTTAATTATTTTATTGATATATGTTGTTCCGATATCTGCAAACGCACAAAAGTTAGTCAGTGTCACTTCGTATATGGGTGCTAGATGATAGAGACAGAGATAGATTAGACAATTTCTATTAGATAGCTGTGCCCGCTACTTTGTACACGGGATATTTGTGTTTTTTTTTTTCAAAACAAACATTTGAAAAAACCGAAATCAGCTAAATCAGCCCATCCGTTCTCGAGTTTTAACGAGACAAACGAACAGCAATTGACTTTTATATACAACACGCATCATTACGTTCAAAGGGTGGCAGGAAGCTAGTTGATTGATATTCGATGTGGATATAGAAGATAATGTACCGTGACTGTAGCGACTCGTATAAGAAGATTATTATTGTCTTATACGTTGATTCAAGTTTCTTCATTTTTCAACTGCTGAAATACTCTATAATACCGTTATATTGAAAATAATGCTATTACCATTTTAAAACAACATTCTCATAGGATTATAGAATAGCATTCACTATTTATAACATAACTAGATTACGTTATCTATAAGCCCACTTATTCATAACTATTCGCTTTAATATCATTGTAATCCACCAATTACATTATCAATAGGAAAATAAATAGAATCAAGGACAGAATTACTAGTGGAATCAACACGATATGTAAAACCAGTATTATCGTAACTAGTTACGAAATTCATAATTAAATAATAACGTTTGATACAAGTAGTAGCTTAATAATAATTATTTAAAACTGATCTGTTTCATCTTATGTTGTGTTTATTTAAGAGGTAAATATGAAGATGTTTATTGCTGAGATATGATTGATTGACGAATCCTAGATTGTAATACATCGAGATATAAAAAACCGACCAAGTGCGAGTCGGATTCACCACGAAGGGTTCGGTACCATTATCTATAAAAACGGCAAAAGATCACATTTGTTGTATGAGAGCCCCCTTTAATATTTATTTTATTCTATTTTTCAGGATTCGTAGTTATAGCGGCAACAGAAATACATAATCTGTTAAAATTTCAATTGTTTAACTGTCACGGTTCAGGAGATACAGTCTGGGTACGGACGGACAGCGAAGTCTTATACTCTGTCCAAGCGTTTATTTTCTTTTTGACAGATCTAGAAAATTCGAAATTAGTGACGTCCTCACATGCTACCGATTGGATTCAAATTGATAAGTGATTTCATTTATGAAGAACTTTCAATCGATTTCATGAAATATTTTTAGTTTAAACAAGAAAATAATAATGTCAGATTGGGATCGGGACGTTACGAGACTCAACTGACGAGTATAGGGTAAATTATGAAGAAGACTCTGATGGATCATTGTATTATATAATATTTAATAATTTAACTTGTTTCATTAGTATACCCAATTACGTAGCTAGTTTATTAAATAAATAAGTAGTAAGGTATGTGATTTTCCAAGTATATTTGCTCATACTCTTGATTTAAACTTGATTTAAACTTTATTAACCACGCGTTTTAAAAGTTAAACTTCACGAATGCGTGCAAAGTTACATTTTAAGCAGCCGTCAAAAAATAAATAAGTTAATGAACAGAGTTATTGTTCTTTGCTCTTGGTTTAAACTTAAATTCCAAGATTATCACTTAATTCCTTGTAAATAATCAATCTTGGAGTCATAGATACTATTTTTTTTACTTTTTTTATTAAATTTATAAAAACAATACTTACATGAAGTCTAATTGTTTTTATCATATATGATAAATTATTTTTTTCGTATAATCGATTTATCACATTTCAAGAACTGTTTTATAGTCTGTGGTTGTTTGTTATGCACAGGGCACTTCACTAAAGTACTGTGAACAAAGTACGACGTTACTGTAGTACCATAATCCAAAAAAAAACGGTAATCTATAGGCGTAAGCTCTCAAAAATAAAATAAACGAATGGCCAAAGTATAGTAATAGGGCCCCGTTTTACGGAACCCTAAAACTAAATCTTCATGAAAACCATCAAAGTACCTTAAAGTCTTAAGTTTTAGAGAAATTAGCACTATTAACAAACTAAAAGTACTTATACATCGTGAGAATAATTATATCCTCGATCAAAGTTGTACAAAATTATATAATTTTATTGTTGAATTTCTTTCAAATTCATTGAAAAGACTTTGTACACGCAGTTAGTAGAAATACGACAGCTCTCGAAATGCGACATTATCTTTGTAACAAAGCTACAGGCCAAATAAGTTTTAATTACATATTCTGTGTAAATTACTTTGCAGAAATGTAAACAGGTTTCAATTATTGTTACTTGTAAGTATAATTTAGAAGTTGGAGAGTTCAAAAGAAACTTTGAATTCGGTTTACAAAAATGTAGAAATCATTTGTATGGTTTCAATTGTTAAGTTACTGAATATGTTTTACATTATTTTGTTACTCAGTTACGAAATCAACAAAGTATACTGAAAGGAATTTATAATTAGTGAATAACCATTCAAAAAGCTTTTCATAAATGACACAATGTTTAAGAAAATCTGTACGAATAAATAAAATTGAACTGTCTTTTTGTTTTCATTTCAAATTAAGAGTTATTCAATAAATGCATAATATGCTATTCATTACAGGGCCATTTTTCGACTTGCGTGGTATTGTTAAGCGACGATGTATGTAGGGTACTTATATTAAAATATTAATTATGTTATTGTCTATCTGTCTGACTCTTCATTTGTTATGGCTAATCTCTGAAACATCTGGACCGATGTCGACAGGACTTTTACTGGCATATGACTGATGATATAAGGAGTAACTTATGCTACTCTTTAGATCAGCTCGCCCCAGCTAATCATAAGCAAAATCCTTTTCATACGTGTTCAGATAATAATTTCGGGTCCACCTTATTTACAATAAACATTATATTTCTTTTTAATAATATTTTAGACTATCTCAAAGCAAAATAAGTAAAAGAAAGCTTGGAAAATATTATACTAAAGGTTTCAAATGTTGTTAATCTATGTTTATTTCGAGAGAGACTGTATAGATACGGTTACACTGTCTGCCATTAGTCACTTATTTGCATCCCCTGTCATGACTGGTGTCCCCAGCGATTGCAATGGACCCCCTTATAAATCTTTATTAAAATATCTATGCTCGGCCTCATACAGGTTCTTGGAATGTTACTTAAAATTAATTTATAACACATGTCGTAAATTCACAGTAATGATTATAACATGATATTGTATGTCTCTATTGTTTTACAAAAAGCATTTTAATACTAACTTAAGACATTTGAAATCTCATCAAACTAAACAAAGCCTTAATTCAGGAGATAAAATTGCCAAAATCCATGTTATATTATTCTATACATATAACATGAATCGCCGAAATGTATGTACGCGCATAACTTCCGATTGGCTGCACCAAATTAAATAATTCTTTTTTTACGCATTCGCATTCGTTCCTCTGGTGTTTGCAGGTGTCCATGGGCGGCGGTAATCGCTTACAATGAGGCGATACGTCTGCTCGTTTTCCCTCATACTCCATAAAAAAAAAGTAGTATTTACTATAATGTTGTAATGGCAACACTAAGGTTTCTCATGTGTGACAGTTGAAGTGTCATGTCATCGTTTCATAGAATTCTCTCGAGGCGGTTTGGATAAATATCACCGTACGGATGGTGTCTTGTTGGAAATCTGGGCGCGGGCCGAGTTTGGTTTGATAACTTTGTGGTGCCTGCGGGGTCAATCATCTTTGTGGTGCCTACGGGGGCCTGTCATTGTAAACGTCAGGTTGATTTAGTGTTGTCCGTCTCCTGGTCCTAAACTACATCCCCCCCAATTTCCAGCCAAATCGGTTCAGCCGTTCTTGAGTTATAAATAGTGTAACCAACACGACTTTCTTTATACATGTAGATTAGACTTAGTCCTGACTGGTTTCACAATTATATCAAATAACCTTTGATAATGCCATTGGGAAAAACTGATCAGGATTAAAATTGTACAAGTGAGTATAACTCTAAAATGTAAATAGTATAGAAATTGAATGAACATATTTAAAAAATACAAGCGTCTAAAATTCCTCCGGTAGCGTTCCCAAAAGGCTGGCAGCATTGCCAACGTTAAATGGCAATGCTAATTCTCTGTACTAGAAAAAGGTCGGCCTTCTAGTCACGAGAAACGTCGATAAGTTGTTCCCATGATCCCATGAATCTAACGTCTCGACCCCAAACGGTTCAAAATTGTTATTTTTTTTTTAATTATGGTTATGAATGTAAATAGAATGTGCAAAAATATTTTTTAATAAAATACGCTCAAAAATAGACTGGACGATCATGTCATCAGTGTCTGTCTTGAGTGGAAATTTAATTCAAGACCGCTCTTTATTCGTTATAACAGAATACTCAAATATCAATAGAAAATTGTGCATCATACTTTTGAAATAGCAATATACGAAACTATTAATAATTAAATGCGACCCAGTTTTGAATTTAACTGTAGTTTGTTAGTAGGTCTACTATTTTTAGAAATAGGTCGTGTAGTCAGACAATGTGAACTGGTTTGCTTGTTCTTCTAACGCTGCTATCTCAAGGTGGTCTCTCTTTTTTAACTAAGTAATGAAGTAGATTAAATAAACTGGCTAATTCATAAAAACTGTCATTTGTAATCGTTCTGGTTCTATAATAATTTTTAATTAGTATTTTTGGACTAAGGTTACTCACATAACGTGTCTTAACGTAAAAATGTTACAGCACAGACGAAGATTCGATTTACGATTATCGATATTGAATGTGATTATATTTTTAGTGAGTTTTTTGAAGTGAAAACTTATTTAGCGGCGTTGTGCACTTTAGCAGAATTTATTTTGGGATGGGCAGTTAAACTCGCGACGGGACACGTTGCGACAGGACACGTGACCTGATCGTAAGACGGCGGCGCAGAGCACTTGCGCGAGTGTGCATGGTGACAGCTGATGGCTCGACTGTCTAATATGACATGACTGATATTACATATATTATACTGTATAACATTAACCTATATTTTCATAACATCACAATAAGCATTTTTTTACTTTCTTTTTATTGCGCATTTATCAACTGTTTGTTTATAGTTTAGAATTTTTACTTCTGTCGGCAGCCCTCATGACTGCTTTATGTTTATTTTTCAATACTCTAGGGGGAGATTAAGCAGACGAGCTACCTGTGAGTAAGCGACTAATGACGCTTATATAGACCTGCAACTCAACTGATCAAAGTGTATTTTGTTGAATATGCCTGCTAAAATTATGCTATCTGATTAAAAGCATGATAAATTCCAATAATGGTGGTCACCATACTCATAGCGAATGCAGACTGTGTAGCACGGTGACCTAAACTGTGGCAGTCTAGTAAGATACGTTTTCAAGCTGCGCTTAAAGTACCTGCGATCATTGAATAAGGAAACCACGTGCATTACTTGTTTTAGGTTTTGAATGCTCCGCACAAGAAGAAAGATTCGAACCGCTTTTTGCAGAGCTGACCACGAAACGTGACTGACACGTGACCTGACCTAATACGGCACAGGGTGCTTGCGCGAGTGTGCATGATGTCAGCTGATGGCTAGACTGCCTAATATGACATGACCGGTCATATGTTTTACTGTATAGCATTAACCTATATTTTTATAACATCTCAATAAGCATTTTTTTACTTCTTTTTATTGCGCATTTAATTTAAAAGAGCAAAGAGGTGAGCTTAAACAACTGTTTGTTTATAGTTTTGAGTTTTCAATTCTGTCGGCAGTACTCATGCTTTGTGTTTTTTTTGTCAAATCTTTCCAACCACCTTCGAATGACGAGGAACATACGTAGCAAAAGGAAAACCACCTATATTTAGAATTGGTTAGAAATAAATCACAGTTTAACTAATTAATTTTATGACAATATTATGATAAGCAATACAAGTATACATACATACAATACATAGAAATTTATTAAACTAGCTCAACGCCCTAAATATTAATAATAAATAAATAAATAAATAAATAAATATTTCGGACATCTAACAGACAACGCTATCTAGTCCCAAACTAAGCAGAGCTTGTATTATGGGTACTAGACAACTGATATGAATACTTATATGCTTTTTTTTTTTGTAAATACATACATATTATACATAGAAAACACCCAAACTCCGAAACAAATATTTGCAGTTCATACAAACATTTGTTCCGACCCGGGAATCGAACCCGAGACCTCAGGAACAGCAGTCGCGTACGCTACCACTGCGCCACCGAGTATGATATTTAAAAACATATTTTAAATATCATATTCAATATTTTATTAGTATTACAAGAGCTATGACATTTATTGTTAGTTTTAATAGACTATCTCTACATAACATACTTAGGAACACTTTGTAATCGTTACCTCATATTTTTTTCCCGTTTTAAAACGTCTGATTAAAAACAATAACAGGATTGCCACCTGAGTGACACCATCATATAATTAGTAAAATTTGGGTGTTTAGTTACGCCTCCTGTACCTTCGGGGACACAGGCTAACGTATAACCTTGCCTTTATAGTTATTATTCTGTCACGTGTTGCGTGTAATTTACTTGGTAAAGGAACACACCCGATTAAATTGTACGACACGACACACTAACCGGCTTCAGATCAAGCAAACGGAATGTAAATTACATTGTCAACACCAATTTACTTTATATTCACCTATGCCTGTCAATCTATTCATTCTAAAATATATGTATCAAATTAAAGTCAACTCTAACAACTTCGGCATAGAGTTGAAAAATGCTAGCGACAGCTCAGAAAAAAGGTGCTACGATTGATGAATAAAATTTATATTTAATAAGATTTTGTTCTTAATATCGCGTTATGTTAATATTCAATTTCTGTATTTGCCAGTAGATGCGTTGTTTCATTTTGTTATGTTGAAAGGCAGTATTTGGTCTGCGTTTTTTAACCTTCTGATGAAATTTTATTAATGATTAAACCCTGATTGACTGTCTGTTTTCCTAATATTATTATGCGAGGTACGGTTACTAATTAATGTGTGATTTTTTATAATATTTTATTATACGGTAGTGGTATTATGATGACGACTCGATGTTTTAGCTTATTCTAACAAATATGTGTATGTATCTTCAATCGATTAAGAAGTAATATTCAAGATTAGGTTAGTTATAGATTCAATATTATGGTAGTAGAGCCACGCTGATTTCAGCACGAACGGGCCGGCTCGGGAGTACTATCCTCGCACAGAAGATCAAAATGACAGCGTTCGCGCTGTCGTGGTTTCTTTGGTAAGTGCGAGACTGGAGGTCCAATGATGCAGATACATCACTAGGCAGCCATAGTGTTGGTCGCCATGCTACATTGTCTGCAATGAGTATGGTGACCACCACTCTTGGATTCTACTTATGCTTTTCATCAAGCAGAGTAGAGTCATTTTGGCAAGCTCATACATAAAAAAAATATGGTTTCAATTTTTGGATTTTATTGAACTCATACTAAGCCATGAGCAGGGAGATCTAGCTCTTCAATAAAAGTAAATTATTATTGCTTATCGTTTCCTTTGTGTGGTGATCGTTTAAGAACACAAATTTTCATGAACACTATTCATCCCATTAGTGTCGTAAGAGGTACCTAAGGGAGCAAACCACGCACGATAACATCACTAGAAAGAGAAATAAAACTTAAAACAAAGGCTAAGCCAATCCGTGGCCTAGCGTGGTGTAGTAGATAAACCTAAAGAAGCATCGATAGGCTGCCATGGCGTGGGTCACCATGCTGCATTGTTACATTGTCATTCGCAATGAGTATGGCAAGCCCATACATAAAAAAAAACCTCCTTTCTAAAGAGAGGTCTATATCCAACAATGAATCATAAGACACTGTTGATGAATCGCCTGTTACACATTGCTTCATCTATACTAATATATAAAGCAGAATTTGTTTGTTTGTTTTTTCAAACGCGCTAATCTCAAAAACCGCTGGTCCGATTTGAAGAATTATTTCAGTGTTAGATAGCCCGTTTATCGAGGCAGGCTATGTATTATCACGCTAAAACCTACAGGGGCGGAGCAACAATGAAGAATGTTACAAAAACGGGGGAAAATTATCACGCTACGGGCAATAGGAGACGCAAACGAGGTTGCGTTGGTGTGCTAGTAAATGATATATTGAAATGAAATTCCAGGCTTTTTCTTTTATTAAATAAATATCCTTTCATTCCATTTTATATCGGTAAACCCATTTGAAATACAGTGGAAAAAGGCTTAATTTCAAATGACGGTGGGGAAGTTTCGTTTACTTTATTGCCTTTTAGCACGTCATGCGTTACTTTCAACCAAACAAACCTATACAAACACGACGATCAAAGCTATTGAACGTATATTCAGTGCCTGACTTAATCAATTGGTATTACAAAACGGCTATCACTCACATCGTAAACATTACCTCATCGGCTATAAAAATATATTAGTCTATATCGATTGGTCGTCAAATAAAGCACTTGGAATATTAACTTTCACCAGTAAATCCATCTAAATACTCAGTCGTAAATGCAGTAACGTTACTGGCTTCTGCTTAATTTTCTACTATGACGCGATGAGAGTTCTGCTTTTCGGTTTGTTTCTTTCGTCAGTAGACTAAAGAATTAGTGAAAGATAGGCTGGTTATTCAATGTACTTATTTAATCTAAAGGATTAAATGTAGCACTATTAAAATAGTTGTGGCCCCTACCGTTTAACTTTGGTTAATTCCAGACTGCTTCGATGTGTATGTACGTATTCGGTTTTATATTTTTTCGAATTTCTAGCTATCCTAACCTGTCATCCAATCAGGAAAGCGAGAAGCAACGAGTATATAGAAAGATTATAAGTTAATTTTACGAAATGGAAATTTCGATTCATCTACATCTGCACAAGTATCTTTTTCTTTTTTACTTGCTAATAAAAGTTCAAATGAAATATCTATTTCATTTGAAGTTTTGGTAAGCATAAACTAAACTAGAAAACATTATATAATATCTTCGATCATAAATAGTACTATAATATCAAGTAAAGAATCTAAATGTTTCGATAAAAACTAGCGAGCAGCGATACTCCATCTTCTGTAGTCAAGAATAATAGATAAGATATTGTATCTTAATGGACTCTTTCTAAAAGATCTTTTTATTGTTTCGTTTTTTTGCTATGAAGCGATTGATTTCACTCAAGTAGTCTCAACTTCATATAATTCATGGGCTAAGCCCTTGCACCGATTTCAATAAAATTAGGAATGGCGATGCTTTGGTTCTTGAGGAAGAGCATAGGTCACTCTTTACCGCGAGAGTCAGACACGCAGACGAACCTGCGAGTAAAAGATAGTATCAAATAAAAGACATAGCGCTATCAAACTATATGTTACATATTCAGAAGTAGCACTACCTAGTTAAATTTATGACCAGTCAATCGTTTTATTAGTTGCGTAACAAATAGTGAAAATGTAAGTAATAAATTTAAACGAGGTGATAGAGCAAGATTGGTTTGCGTGACTCTCAAATGGATGGCCATTACCTTTAGCGATTAACGGAATAGGACGACTGAGTTTATATTGCCGTGAGGAGTATTTTAATAATATGTTAGTTTATATAAAACCTAATACTATGTGTATTGGGTTTTATATTAACTAACCTACATTTAAACTCGACATTATTAGAGATAATCGTAAAACAGCTGTTTTTAAGGAGATAAATTGTAAAACGGGGTTGATATAAAACTATTAAGCAATTTAGGTGACGTCTTAGCTGATGTTATGCAGAATTGAACAAAATGTGATGCATACTGTAATAAAAGACGATTAAAGAAAAGACTGAACCTAAGAGGATATCTTCTTTCACGAAGGCTATCTATTTTTTCTTCATAAGTATATGAATAGGAACGGTGTGTGAAAGTAATGTACTAACGATAGATAAAGGAGCATAAAAGAATAAAACTAACTACGCTGACTTCAAATACATTTGAGAAGGGGGAAAAAAAGAAGAAAGCATGTTAAAGTGGGAAGGTTAGTGATGAAATGACGTGTTAACAATGGCTGTTTGGGTGTACTCAGGAGCTTAGCACATTTAATATATGCACGCCGAACATCCGCAATTTATCCAGTTACTACACTAAGGCTATTAATCATGCACGCTCGATGTGACGTGAATATCAAATCTTGAATGAGCAATAATGAGCATAAAGATATTGTATACCGTTCAACTGCTCATTTAATAAACCAGGTAACTATAATGAATACTTTTATTTGTTATTTATATTTAAATTCAAATGAAGTAACACCAAGTAATTTTTTTTTTGGCATAAATTTTGTTTTTTTCTAACGTATAAGTTTCCAAGCCAGTTTATATATCTGTACCACAAACTTTATTAGACTTTCAGAATAATATCCTTCATTTCTATGACTATACTTTCAACTTAAATACAAAGATTTTCGAGAAAATAAATAACGACTAACAGCCAAATGGATTTTGTAATATATTTATCTGTATAATACACCGAATTCATTTTAAAGTTAACATTACATGTTTGAAGCTGGTGACAAAATATTTATTTTGCTAAACACGCTCTATGAAAAATATCTTATCCTGAGATGATTGAAATTATACTGATAATACTGATAAGGACATCCTTAAAAACAAAATTAGATGAGAAGAATCAATCAAATGCTTGAAAGTCGAATTTTACGAATTCAGGTAACAATTTCTAGGAAACAAGAATTCATTTAAAACTGTATAGATTTCGTTTGAATTGAATACTTTCTTATTTAGTTGACTTCGAACTTTGAATAGAGATTACTCTTACACTCCGAACTCAACATTAATACAAAATTGATACATTAGTCGTCGTGTATGAATAAAAATATTTTCTTGGCACTTAAATTAAGAGTTTTCTAAATTGCAAAAGAAAATATAACATATGCTACCAGTAAATTAGTAGTTACCTGTAATTTAACTTTCTTGTAAAGTATTTGACGTTACTTTATTTCTTCAATAAATAAATACATTTAATACATAAAAATAGGTACTTATATTTGATTCACAATTATTGTGGATATTACTGAATTACTAAAGGTACTCATCGCGGTCACCTTGTGACCGTATCATTGCTAGTTAAAACTTCATTTAAACGTAGATTTTTTAATTTTCTGGGACTGGACTGGACGCGCACGCACGTACGCACGCACGCACGCACGCACGCATGAACGCACGCACGCACTCACACACACACACACACACACACACACATACACACACACACACACACACACACACACACACAATTTTTATTTTATTGAGACTTAGAAACCGTGAATTCATTAAACCGAAACTCAATCTGACATCGTTATGTAGATAAGAACCAGCTTCATTAGGAGTTTCTTAAATGCGTCATGTTGCCTATTAAGATTCAAGATACATGTGTTCGCAAATGCATCTGCGTCGCATGAAATTTATAATTGCTTGAGAATTCGATCGTCGGGTAATCTTGATTAAACCAGTACGAGATGATTGTCACACTACTTGAAAATGAATGGTACTTATTCCTACGTCATATATTATTAAGTAAATGGAATTTATACATAGGAAATAGTATTTAGATATCAGCAGATTATTTATCACGTAGTTAGACATTCAATATCTCGTCGAGAATAAGACGGGATCAAATGCAAGATATCGAAAGAATTTAGTATAAATAAGGAACTGTAAGTAAATAAAAAAACAGACGCCACCATGTAACAATTCGAGTATTATGGAGCGTAGGAATAGTACTTGGAAGAGGTAGGCTATAATTAATATGTATTCAAGATATTTGCTTGCACAAAAGCGACGTGTATATATCGTGACAGCAGGTAATGAGACCTGTCCCATCACTATCAGACGTGTATCTTTATCAGGCCTAAACCGAAGATGTTCCCCTTCCATTATGACACTGAGTCCTTTAAGCAGGGTGTGAAAAAGCATCTTACTAGGCCAACATAGTGTGGGTCACCATGCTGCACTGTCTGCGATTGCATTGAGGATGGTGAACACCTTAGATTCTACTCATGCTTTTCATCAGACAAAGAAGAGTCATTTTAGTACTTGAACATAAAAAAATCGTAATCAGCCTTTCTCGAATTACACGTATTAGTGAAACAGCTTAATTTACTGAATAGTATATATATAATAAAAAAGAGATCAAATACAAACAACAACAACTTGTACAATACTGACAAAAAGTAGCGTATTTTATAGTATAGTTAGTGCGTAACGTTTTCTGCTTAAAGAAGAACAAGGCGGTGCGTTATGTACATTTTTTTATCTGATACTAGCTGACCCACGCAACCTCGTTTGCACCTTATATTGCCCGTAGCGTGAAAATTTCCACCGTTTTTGAAACATTCTTCATTGTTGCTCCGCTCCTATTAGTAGTAGCGTGATGATATATACCCTATAGCCTTCCTCGATAAATGGACTATCCAACACCGAAAGAATTGTTCAAATCATACTAGCGGTTCCTGAGATTAGCTCGTTCAAACAAACAAACAAACTCTTCAGCTTTATTATATTAGTATAGATGAGAGATATACAGAAAACTTTTTTTATACAACATATTACAGAGTTACAAGAGAGTACATAAAATGACAGCTATATCTATACTATAATATTATAAAGCTGAAGAGTTTGTTTCTTTGTTTGAACGCTCTAATCTCAGGAACCGCGGCACCAATTTAAAAAAATATTTCAGTGTTGAATTGTACATTTATTGAGAAAGGCTATAGGCTATATATCATCACGCCAAGACCGATAGGAGCGGAGTACCAATGAAAAATGTTACAAAAACGGGGGAATAATATTACGCTACGGGCAATAGGAGACGCAAACGAGGTTGCATGGATCGGCTGATAATGTACAAAAGGCGGCCTTATTACCAAAAGCAATCTCTTCCGGGCAAACTTCGCATGGGTCATAATATTTCGGAGATACAGTAGTAGTTGATTGAGCATTGAGTTTTAAAGAAATTAAAAGATTGAAAATTTAAGTTAAGAGTAAAAACAAGTCGGTAATACTTTTCTTAAATTAATGATTTTTAACATTTTTTTTTTTATTTTAAATGTCATTAATTAATAATATTCATGTATTTCACGTACTGTAATAGTATAATTTTGTATATTACTTGAGCGTCCATAGAGTTTTATATTACGAGCAAAATAAATTTCTCGGCATCACAATTTCACTATTAGTTTTCGTGACAAAAATAACTTTAAAACTAAACATTAATTATACCGTCACGCAAAGTTAGCTTTTTGTAACAATGTTTAATGCCAGCAAACCTTGAAATACACGATGTTAGCGTTCACATAATTTTCTTTTATTTTTAAGTATGATTCATCCTGTCAGTAAAATAGAACGGGTTATATATTGGAAAATATAACACGAAATAACGAACATTGAATATATAACACGGTTTGCCAGTTTAATATATTATCAGGCTGTGATCATCCAAAAAATATGAAAAGCTCATTGATTGAAATACAAATATTTAAAAAATAAGAGAAAAATAAAGAAAATGTTAAAACTGGTTGAAATCGATATGGATAATAACATCGTCTGCAAAAAACAATCACACACTCACACACAAAAAAATCAAGCAAGAATACCAAAAACCTGACAAACACCAATTTGAACACTAAAGAAGAGAAATTGTTTTAACAAACGTGTAAAGTAAATAATACATAGCCTACCCGCGTACATTAACCATTATCCAAAACACTACCCTCAATTCAATTCATTTTAACCCCGGCGGTATCGAATTCAAATCTGTTTAATAGCTCTATAAAGCCATTTTGTGTTTTGTTCTCGTATTTGAATAAAGAGTATAGGTACTTATGTGTTTTATATTGGTGCTGACTGTGACTGCTGCATTTTATATTGTAACTAAATGGTAGTAATGGACTTCTCTGCATTTGAATGCACAGGGAGCCATTATATGCAGATTTTCTTTTAACCTGCGTAACAAATAGTGAAAATGTAAGTAATAAATTTAAACGAGGTGATAGAGCAAGATTGGTTTGCGTGACTCTCAAATGGATGGCCATTACCTTTAGCGATTAACGGAATAGGACGACTGAGTTTATATTGCCGTGAGGAGTATTTTAATAATATGTTAGTTTATATAAAACCTAATACTATGTGTATTGGGTTTTATATTAACTAACCTACATTTAAACTCGACATTATTAGAGATAATCGTAAAACAGCTGTTTTTAAGGAGATAAATTGTAAAACGGGGTTGATATAAAACTATTAAGCAATTTAGGTGACGTCTTAGCTGATGTTATGCAGAATTGAACAAAATGTGATGCATACTGTAATAAAAGACGATTAAAGAAAAGACTGAACCTAAGAGGATATCTTCTTTCACGAAGGCTATCTATTTTTTCTTCATAAGTATATGAATAGGAACGGTGTGTGAAAGTAATGTACTAACGATAGATAAAGGAGCATAAAAGAATAAAACTAACTACGCTGACTTCAAATACATTTGAGAAGGGGGAAAAAAAGAAGAAAGCATGTTAAAGTGGGAAGGTTAGTGATGAAATGACGTGTTAACAATGGCTGTTTGGGTGTACTCAGGAGCTTAGCACATTTAATATATGCACGCCGAACATCCGCAATTTATCCAGTTACTACACTAAGGCTATTAATCATGCACGCTCGATGTGACGTGAATATCAAATCTTGAATGAGCAATAATGAGCATAAAGATATTGTATACCGTTCAACTGCTCATTTAATAAACCAGGTAACTATAATGAATACTTTTATTTGTTATTTATATTTAAATTCAAATGAAGTAACACCAAGTAATTTTTTTTTTGGCATAAATTTTGTTTTTTTCTAACGTATAAGTTTCCAAGCCAGTTTATATATCTGTACCACAAACTTTATTAGACTTTCAGAATAATATCCTTCATTTCTATGACTATACTTTCAACTTAAATACAAAGATTTTCGAGAAAATAAATAACGACTAACAGCCAAATGGATTTTGTAATATATTTATCTGTATAATACACCGAATTCATTTTAAAGTTAACATTACATGTTTGAAGCTGGTGACAAAATATTTATTTTGCTAAACACGCTCTATGAAAAATATCTTATCCTGAGATGATTGAAATTATACTGATAATACTGATAAGGACATCCTTAAAAACAAAATTAGATGAGAAGAATCAATCAAATGCTTGAAAGTCGAATTTTACGAATTCAGGTAACAATTTCTAGGAAACAAGAATTCATTTAAAACTGTATAGATTTCGTTTGAATTGAATACTTTCTTATTTAGTTGACTTCGAACTTTGAATAGAGATTACTCTTACACTCCGAACTCAACATTAATACAAAATTGATACATTAGTCGTCGTGTATGAATAAAAATATTTTCTTGGCACTTAAATTAAGAGTTTTCTAAATTGCAAAAGAAAATATAACATATGCTACCAGTAAATTAGTAGTTACCTGTAATTTAACTTTCTTGTAAAGTATTTGACGTTACTTTATTTCTTCAATAAATAAATACATTTAATACATAAAAATAGGTACTTATATTTGATTCACAATTATTGTGGATATTACTGAATTACTAAAGGTACTCATCGCGGTCACCTTGTGACCGTATCATTGCTAGTTAAAACTTCATTTAAACGTAGATTTTTTAATTTTCTGGGACTGGACTGGACGCGCACGCACGCACGCACGCACGCACGCACGCACGCACGCATGAACGCACGCACGCACTCACACACACACACACACACACACACACATACACACACACACACACACACACACACACACACACACACAATTTTTATTTTATTGAGACTTAGAAACCGTGAATTCATTAAACCGAAACTCAATCTGACATCGTTATGTAGATAAGAACCAGCTTCATTAGGAGTTTCTTAAATGCGTCATGTTGCCTATTAAGATTCAAGATACATGTGTTCGCAAATGCATCTGCGTCTCATGAAATTTATAATTGCTTGAGAATTCGATCGTCGGGTAATCTTGATTAAACCAGTACGAGATGATTGTCACACTACTTGAAAATGAATGGTACTTATTCCTACGTCATATATTATTAAGTAAATGGAATTTATACATAGGAAATAGTATTTAGATATCAGCAGATTATTTATCACGTAGTTAGACATTCAATATCTCGTCGAGAATAAGACGGGATCAAATGCAAGATATCGAAAGAATTTAGTATAAATAAGGAACTGTAAGTAAATAAAAAAACAGACGCCACCATGTAACAATTCGAGTATTATGGAGCGTAGGAATAGTACTTGGAAGAGGTAGGCTATAATTAATATGTATTCAAGATATTTGCTTGCACAAAAGCGACGTGTATATATCGTGACAGCAGGTAATGAGACCTGTCCCATCACTATCAGACGTGTATCTTTATCAGGCCTAAACCGAAGATGTTCCCCTTCCATTATGACACTGAGTCCTTTAAGCAGGGTGTGAAAAAGCATCTTACTAGGCCAACATAGTGTGGGTCACCATGCTGCACTGTCTGCGATTGCATTGAGGATGGTGAACACCTTAGATTCTACTCATGCTTTTCATCAGACAAAGAAGAGTCATTTTAGTACTTGAACATAAAAAAATCGTAATCAGCCTTTCTCGAATTACACGTATTAGTGAAACAGCTTAATTTACTGAATAGTATATATATAATAAAAAAGAGATCAAATACAAACAACAACAACTTGTACAATACTGACAAAAAGTAGCGTATTTTATAGTATAGTTAGTGCGTAACGTTTTCTGCTTAAAGAAGAACAAGGCGGTGCGTTATGTACATTTTTTATCTGATACTAGCTGACCCACGCAACCTCGTTTGCACCTTATATTGCCCGTAGCGTGCAAATTTCCACCGTTTTTGAAACATTCTTCATTGTTGCTCCGCTCCTATTAGTAGTAGCGTGATGATATATACCCTATAGCCTTCCTCGATAAATGGACTATCCAACACCGAAAGAATTGTTCAAATCATACTAGCGGTTCCTGAGATTAGCGCGTTCAAACAAACAAACAAACTCTTCAGCTTTATTATATTAGTATAGATGAGAGATATACAGAAAACTTTTTTTATACAACATATTACAGAGTTACAAGAGAGTACATAAAATGACAGCTATATCTATACTATAATATTATAAAGCTGAAGAGTTTGTTTCTTTGTTTGAACGCTCTAATCTCAGGAACCACGGCACCAATTTAAAAAAATATTTCAGTGTTGAATTGTACATTTATTGAGAAAGGCTATAGGCTATATATCATCACGCCAAGACCGATAGGAGCGGAGTACCAATGAAAAATGTTACAAAAACGGGGGAATAATATTACGCTACGGGCAATAGGAGACGCAAACGAGGTTGCATGGATCGGCTGATAATGTACAAAAGGCGGCCTTATTACCAAAAGCAATCTCTTCCGGGCAAACTTCGCATGGGTCATAATATTTCGGAGATACAGTAGTAGTTGATTGAGCATTGAGTTTTAAAGAAATTAAAAGATTGAAAATTTAAGTTAAGAGTAAAAACAAGTCGGTAATACTTTTCTTAAATTAATGATTTTTAACATTTTTTTTTTTATTTTAAATGTCATTAATTAATAATATTCATGTATTTCACGTACTGTAATAGTATAATTTTGTATATTACTTGAGCGTCCATAGAGTTTTATATTACGAGCAAAATAAATTTCTCGGCATCACAATTTCACTATTAGTTTTCGTGTCAAAAATAACTTTAAAACTAAACATTAATTATACCGTCACGCAAAGTTAGCTTTTTGTAACAATGTTTAATGCCAGCAAACCTTGAAATACACGATGTTAGCGTTCACATAATTTTCTTTTATTTTTAAGTATGATTCATCCTGTCAGTAAAATAGAACGGGTTATATATTTGAACATATAACACGAAACAACGAACATTGAATACATAACACGGTTTGCCAGTTTAATATATTATCAGGCTGTCATCATCCAAAAAATGTGAAAAGCTCATTGATTGAAATACAAATATTTAAAAAATAAGAGAAAAATAAAGAAAATGTTAAAACTGGTTGTAATCGATATGGATAATAACATCGTATGTATGTCTGCAAAAAACAATCACACACTCACACACAAAAAAATCAAGCAAGAATACCAAAAACCTGACAAACACCAATTTGAACACTAAAGAAGAGAAATTGTTTTAACAAACGTGTAAAGTAAATAATACATAGCCTACCCGCGTACATTAACCATTATCCAAAACACTACCCTCAATTCAATTCATTTTAACCCCGGCGGTATCGAATTCAAATCTGTTTAATAGCTCTATAAAGCCATTTTGTGTTTTGTTCTCGTATTTGAATAAAGAGTATAGGTACTTATGTGTTTTATATTGGTGCTGACTGTGACTGCTGCATTTTATATTGTAACTAAATGGTAGTAATGGACTTCTCTGCATTTGAATGCACAGGTATCCATTATATGCAGATTTTCTTTTAACCTGCATCGATATTTATATAACTGGTGATTGCAGATTTTCGCTTCCATTTAGAGGCATTTTTCATGATTCGTGTCTGAAGATGGCCTGAATTCCATATAAAATATTGAAAAAGACATTGTTAAATGTATTTTAAAGAAATCTATACATGAAACATTGGTATTGCCTTTGCTATGTTTTCTTATTCTCAGTTTATTTCATAAACTAAGATGTAAAAATGAAACTAGAAACATGGTCCTGTTCTATGAAATGATGAGTGATAGAATAGATTTTGACTATTTTATAAAATAAAAAAAATGTTATGTCGTAAGTTTCAATGTAAAAAATTATAGTTTAAAAAATTAAAAAAAAACACGCTTTTATAGCAATCGAACTAATAAGTTGAAAATAATTTTAATGTAAAAAGTACGCGGCGACAATATTTAAATATTTTCAGAAAGCACCCCACACTTTTACATTAAAATTATTTTCACCTTTTTAGTTTGGTATATTTACAAAATAGTTTTTATATAGTTTTTTTAACCAATTTTTTTTAGAAAAAAACTATCTGATTTTTTAGTTTTTTTTTTTCAAATTACTGTATTGTCATCGGCCCTGACTCCTGTGCAAATTTTCCAGTTAATCAGACTCCTATAAGTAGTTGAAAATGAAGTTAAAATATTTTGTTACATTCATACTAATAAATAAAAGCATGTTACAAAATCAATGAATATTGTGGTTTGTCAACAAAATTAGGAGAATTTACAATTCATTTAGCATTGGCTCTAAGTAAATATTTTTGAGCAACATAAGGCAACTCTTTCATAAAACGCCAATCTAATACCAGCTGTGTAATGATATGAAAAATGTCTTTTTCGTATCGCTGATGAGAATCCAATAATCTAGACTGGATTCCATGAGCATTGTATGCTTGATCCTTTATTAAACTTAAACATTTTGGAAATGTCTGATACTCATTCATTTGAATAAATGAAATTTGATCCAGCTCATTCACGCATCAATCATTCCATGAGAATGAATAAAATGGATATTTTAGATGCAAAATTCTGGGAAAATGTGTTGAATAATATTTTAGTATACATTCAGGTTGTTATTATTATTATTATACAAGTCTTAGATATATTCAGAGTTAAACTATATCAATAGGCTATTTGACAATATTGAATATAAACTATGGATTATGGTCACCCTATCAGATAATAGCCTAAAAAGACATATTTCACAATAAATCCACCAAAATAATGTAAGTTTCTCGCAGATTGCACGAAATAAAATTATAATTTTTTGAAATTTTATCTGTGACTGAACGACTTGTGATTAGTTGCAACTCTGGTGACGTCAAGTGCTAGTCAACGAAAGATTCCTCAATTGTGCTCAAGTGTTGTTTACGTTTTATATTTTCAGAGTAGTAATAATCGATCTGTGAGCTATTTCTGAAGTATTTTTTTGATAAACTATTTAATACGTGGTTTGAATTCGCTTCGAAACAAAATGTTTGAAATTAATAGTTTTATAAAATAATTTGTTCTCATGTAAGTAATAATGTCTTTTTGAGAAATAAAGATCTTAAATGTACCCAAATTTAGTGCGTGCAAAAAACAGTAACCTACATAAGATAGACGCTTTTATGGTTGCACTTTTCTCTACATCTAATAACGTTGATTACTATGCTGCAGACCTGAAAAATGTTAAAGCAGATGGTGTTGCATTTACATAAGTACAACACAGCTGCTTGCAAAATGTTTCTGTAAAACATCTGGAAAAATTCATTCATTATTTCTATAAAATCTCATTTTACTTTTAGGTAGGTAGGTGTATCTCATTGCTTTTAGGTTGCATTTTGCTTGCAAATGCTACAAACCGCGGTATTTAAAGATATATTTATTCACTGTGGTACTATTTACCATTTATTTACATTTTAATTTATAAAACTGATAAAATTGTTGTGGCAAGCGAGTGAATTGGTTTACTAGCATGTGACGTCACGCGTCTCATGTGACCAGCGCGATTACAGAAATATAATTTTTTGACGCGGTTGTCAAACTTGAACTTTATCTTAGATGTTAATTCATAATACAGTAGAAATTCAGAAAAATATTAACGCAGTATGCTAGTTATGTAATAAAGAATAATTTGAAGCGATTTCCAAGAATTAGTCAAGAATCAAGAACATCATCATCGCAGGATGTCTACTGCTGGACATTAACCTCCCCCAAGGTGGTCCACAACAACCAGTCCTGTACTCACCGCAACCTACGGCGAAAAAAAACCATCATTATTTACTTTAAAACGTTACACTTGCGACGACGAGTAGTTATATCAAACACATTGTATTTAATCCCCTAAATCGAAATCCCATTAGACAAGACATATGTCAAAACTTTCCCAACATTGAAAGCGATGGCATAATTAGAAGTAAAGTTACGATTGTCACTTAATTTCCGTACGAATACGAATGTGGTTAGGGATTCAGAGAAGTTGACTAGTTTCAGTTAAGAGTACATAAGACGGGAACATTAAGATTTTACGCCTCTTTGTCGTTTATTCCTCTCATATAAACCGCTTTGGGTAAAATTTATGACTATTACTTGGCTATACGAATTAGAAGCTGATAGGATCTTGCTATTCATATTTTAGCTTTGAAGTGATTGAAATGAAAAGTAATTCTTTTGTAATCCTTAATTAAAAATGGAGCCTTACTTCACTAAATAGTAAGTAATAAAGCACATCTCCAAGTTAAAGTCAAAAGTTCATGATCATTACCAAAAGGTTCAAAGGAAAGAGACAGGTATTTCAATTTGCTAATTTGAAAATTCTTAAGCGGAAATTCCAGTACGAAATGTAATAAGCATTTGATAGTCCTACGTAATAGTCAAACATTTTAGTTTCATTGTAGTTCCGAATGTCAAAATGGATTTTAAAGTCTATAAATATCTTTTAGCAATATTATTGATATTTTTACACGTGATTTCACTAAGCTTCGCACGAAGCCGATGCTTCACAAAACATTCAATTTGGTATAAATAAGAGAAATTCTCAAATCTACGTAATCTTTTTCATTCAATACAATATTTTTCAAATGCAACCCGCTTTCTGGTTATTTATTAGGTCCCTTTATGTAACCACAATACTATGCAAATCTTCCTAAAGAAATAAATATGTTCAACAACTTCTATAAACAATTTTATCCCCATACCTATCATTTAACATATATTATTATGAAAGAAAATCTAGATTAATATCTTTTGAGACTTAGATGAATGTACTGTTATTAACATAATGTTTTACATAAAAACAAACTAAAAAAATTAATCGTAAACGGAATATTATGAAGAACCCAAAAAAAACAATATCTTAAAAATCAATATTCTCTGAAGGTCAGTTTCTATCAATATTAACAAGAATACCAATCATAACACCGGTAATTTTATTAATACAAACTTATAATTCTTTACTGGATTTTTATACTGGAATTTTTTTTTACTGGAACTGAAATCATGGAATTCCAGATATTTTTTAATTTCGTAGTTGTGAAGGCGAACATTTAGAGTTTCGTTTGTCATTTTATGAGAACATGCAAATGTGACTGAATACGATACTAAATACGAAAGACTCAGGAGATATTATAGTGCACAAGTGTGTGCTCAAACACAGGTGCACTCTCTGTTCTTCCTCTCTCATAATCCGATGGGACAGTTAACCGACACGACCGGGAAGAGATCAGGCGTAGTACTGACAGCTTTACGTACTCTCCGAGGCGGTTATTGTCTAACCGCGGGAAACGCTGCGGGGCGAAGCTAGTCTAAAAAAAAGGTGGATACTCCTTATATCATCAGCTACCGATCAGTGTAAGTCCCGTCAAAATCGGTCCAACCGTTCCAGATTAACCGGAACAAACAGACAAACAAACCGACAGAAAAAAATTGAAAAAAATGGTATTTGGTATATGTACCGTGTATACATACGTATGCATTTAGTGAAAATTGATTATTTTAATATTACAAACAGACTCTTCAATTTAATTTATTTGTATAGTTAGATGTTGAATTGAGCTAGTTGTATTCGAAACTGATTAAAAACAAATTGTTAAAGAGGAACGTGTCTTTTCTTGTATTTTACATATTTATGTATTTAGTGAGTATAATTAAGAAAAAAACCTTATTGTTTTGTTTTACAAATTGTAATATTGTTCCATTTGTAAGCATATTACTATAAGCGCGACATAGTATTATGTGTGTCATATTCTTATATCGCGCCTTTGTTTCTTCTATAAGATATGGAAACATGTTTTATAGCTTTGGACTATCAAGATCTTATGCCCATTTTACGATGTGATCTATAAACGTTATATCTAAAAGTGTTTAAAAAATGGGTTGAATGACAGCCACGGACCTTGCTTAAATATATTTTGTAGCATTTTTAAATACAATATATTAACTTAAGTAACAAGTTTAGTGTATCAGTTGACGTCCCTACTCTAGTTATATTCTAAATTATTGGATGACTTTACTTTTGCAAGAAAACTTCCTTGGACTTGGTCTCGATACCTATTTACCTACTCTCTTTTTTTTTAAATCGGTTAGATTCTCTTAATCTTACGCCCAGTTTTAGTATAATCGAAGATAATTAGGAATATGATGATGTTTATTGATATTCTAGATTAACATAATTTTATGGTTATTGTTCTTTCTTAATTCGGGTTGAATAAAGTTTAAAATTAATAAATGTATTTGTTCCATAATTAATATCAAAAAGATAAATGACAAAAAAAAAATAAGGAAATATAACTCGTTTTTTTAAAAAAAATACGAAATAGATTTTTAATAGATTTTTTGTTCAGTTCTACGAAACAACTTTACACTTCTTTATTTAATAGTTTTATAAAAAGAGAAAATTATTCAAATATTAAGTCTTGTACTATTGTCTATACTTATGAAATAACAAGTCCTGACTGACTGACTGACTGACTCATCATCGCCGAGCGTAAACTATGATAGTTAGGGTTATGAAATTTGGTGAGAAGGATCCTTTTATTGAATAGATACCCACTAAGAAAGGAATTTTGGAATTTCTTCTAAGGGGTGAAATAGGGGTTGAAAGTTTGAATGGGAGTTTGTCATTTTTTAAGTTAGAACCATGAAACTTTATTCATGTACCACTGATTAAAAAATAGTAAAGACGTATTTAAGCGTTTCCGATTACAAATAGATGAATACTTAAATCAGCATTCATGCGAATTCTGTTCCCAAAGGCGATGAAATATGGGTCGAATGTTTGTGTAAAAGTTCTTGTAAATGGGCTTTTGATCAAAAATAAATAAATACGTTTAAAAACATGAATAAATTACAGATATATACTTTAACACAGTTTTATTTAAATACATATCACTTCCATGCGAGCAAAGCCGCGGGCAAAAGCTAGTATTTCACAAATTACAAAGGCGGGTGGACAGGCAGTACCCACAGTAGATTGGTTGGTAATTAACTGTTTCTCAATTTCTCAACCTGATCTTACCCGGGGAAGAGAAATAGGAGGACTTAATTTTGAAATGAAATTATGTGATTATTCTATTTTCTTGTATTGTACGTTTTAGTAATATGAAAAACCAAATCGTTTTGATATTGAATAAAATAATATACGTTCTAGCTACCGTGGGTTCCTCTTCTTATCTCGTAAAGTTAAGAAACCGATAGCATTACTAATATTGATAGTATAAGTAGTGTCTTCTGACAGATTTCAATAATTCGATTATGATATATCAAAGAAATGTCTTTGATTGATGTCAAAATCCATTCCATCCAAACAAAATACTAAGGACCACTTGCACGACATAGCTTAAATACATTTAAGATATACTAAATTCGTTTAAAAAGGTTAAACGTAATTTACATCTTGTACAACGATAAAGTTTTTGCTAAACATGTTTAAGAACTGCCGAAATTAAATAAATATTTGGACAACTAAGCACACAACGCCATCTAGTCCCAAGATAAGCAGAGCTTGTGTTATGGGGTACTAGACAGCTGATACAAATACTTATATACTTTTTTTTTTTGTAAATACATACATATTATAGATAGAACACACCCAAACTCCGAAACAAATATTTGTAGATCATACAAACATTTGGTCCGACCCGGGAATCGAACCCGAGACCTCATGATCAGCAGTCGCTCACGCCAACCGCTAGACCAACGAGGCAGTCAAACTAGGTAGACAATTAAACATTGAAACTTAGCTATTTAGCGGTGCTAAACTTGTTTAACACGTGTGTGTGCGTGCAACACTAGGGCACTGCCGTCTTGCCCACACTCGCAGGGCTCGACTCCTTATTTAACTAAATATACCTGATGTCATCATCGTGCACGAGAGTGATAAATTGGCTTAAGTGCTTATGCGTTTTTCTGCATTTAAATAATTTTGTTTAGTAGCTATTTAAGTTGAACGTTGTGCAAATCGCCCTAAATTACAGGTTATGACAAATCATTAAAGATGTATCTGTAAAAAAATCGTATAGCTTTTCAAAGACCATATTTCATGTCATTTGGTTTAGTACTATCGCCAAGTAAATACTTATAGGCACCTATAGACACTTCTATCAATACTTGACAAACAAGTACAATTTTAACAAAAATAAAACCGACTTCAAGGTTCGACTCGATTTCTCTGGGATGCCATCATCAGATATTGATGTCCTTATCATGGTACCACCGTTGGGTCATCTCCTTTCCATTAAAAAAATAATCATCAAAATCGGTTCATAAATGACGAAGTTATCCGTGAACACACATGAAAAAAATATATACACGGTCGAATTGAGAAACCTCCTCCTTTTTTTGAAGTCGGTTAAAAATAATTGTGTATAAAATAATGACTTTGTAAATTCATTGCTATGTCTTTCTTTATAAATGTTTGACAAAGTATTCAAATGAGAAGCTAACTTCTTCTGAAGCAAGTTTCAAATAATAAATTCTACAGCAAGCCTTACAATTTTGATGAAATAGGGTAAATTTACTCCGTTTCTCTTCACAAATGACGGATAAAGAATTTGGCGACAGGCTTGAACGCGTCGTTGAGCCAAGCCTCGAAATCGAGGAAAAAACTCATTTAGGGAGTCGAATAACAAATTTAACTTATTGTCTTTGTATTACATTTAAATTATAACGCTGCTTTAACAAGTTTCTACTGAAACGGCTACTGGAAACCTGACAATTTTTAATGTACTTTTATGTATTTACTAAGTGAATTTCAAGTTCTTTTTTCGGTGCAGTATTTTAGGTATGGAGAGGCCTATGCCCAGCGGTGGACTGTTAAAGACTGTTAATAATGATGATGGCAGAATGTATAACTGTAAGAAAATTTAGTCATTTATTTCCATACTAGCTGCTGCCCGCGGCTCCGCCCGCGTGTATGTCGGTTATCGTGGCAAATAGTAGTCTATGTGTTATTCTGATGTATAAGTTAAATTTCTGTAGTGTCATTCAAATCCGTTCAGTAGTTTTTGCGTGCAATTTCGCTGATATGTCCACATATTGTGACAGTGTTACCTTTATTTAAAGAGCTTCGCTGTATACTATGTTATGTGTAATGCCATTGGAACAATATACGAACATATTAGCATTGTCGCTCACCCTCGACAGAGCCACATAGAGCTTTCCGTTGCTGAAACAGTTCGTCTATGCCTGCGGTGCGCAACGTCTGACCTTATGTCTTGTTTATCGTCATCGCAAGGCATAGACTCACAGACTCACCAAAAACTGCACGCGTTTAAAGAGTTACTCGTGGTACAACAATAACTGCGGGTAACACCGCGGGGTTCAGCTAGTACATAATAATAACATTGATAACTATGCTGCAGAACTGAAAAATGTTAAAGCAGCTATGTTGCACTTGCATAAGTACAACATAAAAATTGTTTCTGTAATAACCTCTGGAAAAAATTCATTCATTATTTTTGTAAAATCTAACTTACTTTATGTAGGTAGGTATATCTCAATGCTTTTAGGTTACATTTTGAAATAGTACAAAGCGTGGTATTTAAAGATGTTATCTGACTCGACGAACTTCGTACCACCATATTTTTCTTTCGTTACCAGTTACCCATGGGTAGGGTGCAGTCACGGACAAAAAAACTTTTTCCTTTATTTTTTATTTTTTCTTGTACACAAACCTTGTCCTAAGAATAACTAACACATAAAAAAAATATAATTTGGTGTAACCGATCGAAAGTTACGCGCATACATACATTTCGGCGTAACGCCGCGGGATAAAGTTAATCTAAATAAAGTGGCCTAAGTTACTCCCTGGATCATCAGCTACCTGCCAGTGAAAGTCCCGTCAAAATCGGTCCAGCCGTTCCAGAGAATACCCGGAACAAACAGACAAACAGACAGACAGACTGACAAAAATTTTTTTAACTACATTTTTGGTATATGTACCGTGTATACATACGCATATGCATTTAGTAAAAAGCGGTTATTTTGATATTACAAAGAGACACTCCAATTTTATTTATTTGTACCTATAGATGTAAAGATTTGATCACTGTGGCACTACAAACCATTTATTCGACATTTTAATTAATATAAAATTGGAGAAAACTGATAAAATTAACTTAAACCGCGCTGTTTTGTTTTGTTGTGGCTAGAGTGTGACGTCACGCGTCTCATGTGACCAGCGCCATTACAGAAATATCGGTTTTGGTTGTCAAGCTTGAACTTTATCTTAAATTTAAATTCATAATTAATCATAATACAGTAGAAATTCTGCAAAAAATTTGATTCGGTAAGTAGTCGTTTCACCACCCGATGAATGAAGCAATATTCTGTACTTTGACCAGGCAGGCATGCGACATAATATCTTATTGTTTAAAGCTGTGCCCGCGACTTCGTCCGCGTGGATCTCCTTTTACAATAATGTTTTTTTTTTAACTATAGACTATTAAACTACAATTTAATAAATAAATATGACGCTGCCTTTTAAAAATCTATTTAAGACCAAAGAGTAATTTTTGTTTTGCGTCGTCACTACACTTGTTTACATTTGTTCAAAGTCGACGCTTCCGGTACGTATGCATAAAGATTTGAGGAACTACTGACCCAGGAAAAAGCGACGTACAACTGCCCATGTGAAAAACATCTGAGACTAAGATCTACTCCAGCAACACGGAAAGCCTGACGATGAGATTTATTAATTGTCATTGCATAAATTTACTTATTTGAAATTATACTTATTAATTTTACAACTATAAATATAAAGAAAAGAAGGAGAAACAAACAAAAACACTAAAACTAATTATATTATTATCTAATACCTACTTTAAACTGATATCTAAAAACTACGTCTTATATATTTTTTAAATCTAAAACGCGCTTATTCCTAGTCAATAAGAACCACGTTTGTTCGCATTAACAGTGACAATTCGAGTGAAGTCAGCGCGTGAGCGGCGTGAGCGCTCCCGCCTTTTTGTAGATCCAGCGGCCATCCGTTTCGCGTGTTAAAAAAAAATCAACCGTAATGTCGTACTTATACTGGTGTGGCGAGATTTGGCAGTTTTATTTCATCTATATCTTGTGTGTTTATTAATTATAATTCTATATTTTATTAAAAAAAGATATTAAAGTGTATAGTGATAAGGATATATCCATGTGAAATACAATATATTTAAGTATTTAATACACCTTGAAGAAATGCATAACACCTACACGTTATTGTGGCTAATTTATAAAAGATAGAAATATACTATTGAGGACTTTTTTGTAGATCTTTTGAAGACCATCATCTTTGTAATACATATTTTTGGTGTATGATCAACGTATGCGAGGATAAGAGCTCGAAAGCGAAAATTTTCATCCGACTTGCTTCAAATTTATCGTCACTGCTCAGCTCCTATGCATCTTAGCGTTATGTTATATAGCCTATAACCTGCCCAGGAGTATGGACTATAATCGTACCAAGTTTGGTTAAAATCCCTTCAGTAGTTTCTGATCCATGCGTGCACATACAGACAGACAGACAGACAGACAGACAGACAGACAGACAGACAGACAGACAAAAAACTTACTGATTACATTTTTGGCATGAGTATCGATAACCATTCATCCCCCAATAATAATTTTTAATATATATTCAATGTACAGAATTGACCTCTCTACAGTTTTATTATAAGTATAATAATATAGATATAGATTAGATTTATTACATTTGTACTTCTCGCCACATCACGTCATCATCATTAAATTGTCTGCTAGCCACTATTTCTCTTCTCTCTTTAAAGAGGTTTATTATTTAATTTAGATATTTTTTTCTTATTCATATCTTCGTCATAACACGATGTTATTTTACACCAATACAAGCATTACACAAATATTATTTCATCCGCTCTACGTGTTTGACTTCAAATATTCCTTAACGCAAATACGTAATCTAATCACATGGAGAAACCCACACAGATATCTAACTTTAGCATATCAAAGCTACATGAGGGACATTTACGATCCCGATTCAAATATTAGATTATATGATTTGTCATATTGACCCTTAAATAATATCCCTTTTTGTTTATGATGCTTCCACATAAGATAAATAAGTAATGTCTAAAATGGTGCCACATAGCCGTCACATGGATGTGTTAGTCCTGACAATCAACCCCTATAAATTTGTAATCTCTATATGTCTGGATGTCTACTCGACCATGGCTTGTCTTAGAGACATTAGCATTAGTATTTAATGAATATCTAAAATAATACAATAGTGAAACTAAGTTTAAAACAAAAAAAAACGTTTGAATTTTGTATTAAATTTTGATAAAAGATAGGCTTTTTTACTCACGCTATTACTACGAATATATTGACACCTCATTTGTAAATTTAATAGTTTAGACTTGATGCTACGATGGAACATACAAATAATAAGTATAATATAATAGGTATAGATTCAGTCGGGTCGGGTCAAAAAACTAAAAAGTATCAACAATATTTTTCTTTTAACTTAGAATATATTTCTTGTTAAATACTATTTACCGCTACCTCTATGAACTTGACTCGTCGGCCAACTTATAAGATGCATGTACAAAAAAAATGAAAGTAAAATCCCTGACATGTTCTAATTTATCACAAAGGCCGATGCAATGAATGATGATGACAATGAACGGGTTGTCTCGACCGGAGTGATACCGCGGCCTCACAGAAAACCAGTATGAAACAACATTTGCGCTGTATTTCACCGAGTGCGTGAGGATACTGGAGCCCCATAACCCAACCCCTCCATCCATCCCCCTCTCCATTCCCTAAAGGCCGTCAATGCACTTTTAACGCCTCCGGTGTTACGGGTGTCCTTGGGCGGCGGTAAACCATCAGGCTGCTCGTTTGCTGCATACTCCATAAAAAAATAATTAAACTATTATTTCAGTGTAAGTTCTAACAAAGTTATCCGTTAAAGGCTAACCAGGTCTTGCTGTAGACTTGTTTGAGTTCAAAGGTTTGTATTACAGCCTAAGTTTTACTTTCATTTAACTTTTACGGTATACGTTGTAAATAACTTTTTAGACATTGCCGATAGGAAAATGCACAACATATTTCTTGATTCTTAGTCAGTGTTATAAAAATACATTAAGTGTTATTAAATAATAGGTAAATAAAGCAACTATAGCATATTATTCAATAAAAACTAACATGCTATTATGTTTTGTGAATATACGACCTTCGCATTGATCTAACAGAGTTCACTTGCCATTAATAGCATTGTTTTGAATTTATAATGATAACAGGCTTCCGTTGGATTCTCTGTATATAACATTATAAATAGATTTAATATTATTTTTGTACACAGATCCCTTATCAATACTAATATTAAATTTAAATTATGAATTCAAAAGTATTCGGTCTGTTACGCTTTCATGGCTAAACTGCTGAACTGATTTGGATGATTTTCTATATAGAAATAGATTGGACTTTATAAAAGGGCGCAGATTAACTTTTTGTCGCAATAACCAACATACTACTACGATGGGAGCCACAGCCAAAAGATAGTATAATAAAAAACATTATGGTTTTTGTACGGAAATCCTTGTTGTACGTTGACAAACTTTATATCTATCTATACAAATAAATAAAATTGAAGTGTCTGTTTGTAATATTAAAATAACCACTTTTTACTGAGTGCATATGTATGTATACACGGTACATATACCAAAAATGTAGCTAAAATTTTTTTTGTCTGTCTGTCTGTCTGTCTGTCGGTCTGTCTGTCTGTCTGTCTATCTGTCTGTTTGTTCCGGGTAATCTCTGGAACAGCTGGACGGATTTTGACGGGACTTTGACTGGCAGGTAGCTGATGATCCGGGGAGTAACTTAGGCTACTTTTTTTAGACTAACTTTGTCCCGCGGCGTTACTCGCGGTGCAACATTCACCGCGTGTAACACCGCGGGGTTCTGCTAGTTAAAATATATGATAATATTTTTTTAGACAGCTGATATGAATTATATTACGAATATACAATAGTAAGGATTTTTACGAAACGTAAAAAAATACAATTTATTGAAAAATAAGGGCTTTTATTCCTTTTGAGGTACAGATCTCTTAAAACAACGAAAAACCCTCTTTTAGTCAATTCTTGCAATTCGTTTAGCTATTACGTGGCAGTGACCCAATCATACTAGTCTAAACCAGTCTCATTATTTTATTTATTTTTATTTATTAACTTTATGCACAAAATGTACAATGGCGGACTTAATGCCAAAGGCAGTCTCTACCAGTCTACCGTTGGGTGGTGCGGCGGTCAGTGAGAGTCATGATAGTAGATTCCTCATTACTATCTGACAATTTTCAATTCCATTTTTACAATTCGTTTTAATATTACTTGGCAGCAACCCAATGACACCAGTCTCAACATGATGGTAAATTCATCATTCAAATCTGACAGTACGTTATAACACATCGTGAAGGTCTAAATTTTCTGATGATTTCAAGGAGTTCTCCAATTACGGAGATAATATTAAACGACAGACTCAAAGTGATGCTAAATTAATTAATAGGAAGCTATTAGCGTGCGGTTTTGAGCGTGTGTTGTGCAAACGTGTTTCGTGTTCCGGTATTCTAATACATAACTAATGTTACAAATTTTAAAATAAATTTGTTTGTTATCATTTTACAGATACTAAGTCAACAGATTATAATTGACTTGCACTTTCAAAGCCTGAGTACAAAAAAGGACCAGATAAATAGACTGTCTGTTATAGAGAATAGAAAGCTCTTCTCTATCTAAACTGAGACCCTAGCCAAGTTGCAAGTGTTTTTCTTTCTGCAATTGTCAACGCCTAAATTCTCGTGTATCATTGGTTTATTTTAGATATAGTTATCTTAGACAATGCATCAGCCAATGACACGCAAGAACTTAGACGTTAACGATTGCAAAAAGAAAAACGCTTGCAACTTCACTAAGGACGCTGTTACCAAAGTATATACCAAAGTGTGCAGATTATGGTCTCTGCTCACATGACTAAATAAGACGGTTGGCAATAATTTTGTAAATAAATTGTCAGGCTTACAGGTAATGTACTCTAGAAGTCTCAAAAAGCTATTGAAGTGTATATGCTTAATTAATTAAAAAGTATAAACATTAAAATGTCTAAATCTGAATATTTAATCAATTTTTAAGGGTAGTCTTAAAGCATTCTGCAGTTTATGAGACTATAGTCTTACTATACTGTATGTATTTACTATATTATAGTAAGTTTACGTAGGAGAACTACGGTTTGGCCGGTTCGGCGTGATACCACGGCCTCACAAAAAACCGATGTGAAATAGTGCTTGCGCTGTGTTTCACCGAGTAAGTGACGATACCGGAGGCCCTTACCCCAACCATTCCCCTTCCCCTCCTCATCCCCCTCCCCATCCCTAAAAGGCGGGGAACGCACTTGTGACGCCTCTGGTGTTGCAAGTGTCCATGGGCGGCGGTAATCGCTTACCATCAGGTCGTACGTCTGCTCGTTTGCCTACCTAGTACATAAAAAAAGAGTTAATAAATGTGCATTGCATATATAAAGCTACTATATATAATATACTAATATATAAAGCTGAAGAGTTTGTTTGTTTGTTTGAACACGCTAATCTCAGGAACCGCTGGTCCGATTTGAAAAATTATTTCACTGTTAGATAGCCCATTTGTCGAGGAAGGTTATAGGCTATATATCATTACGCTAAGACCAATAGGAGCGGAGCACCAATGAAAAATGTTTCATAAACGGGGGAAAATTATCACGCTACGGGCAATAAGAGACGTAAACGAAGTTGTGTGGGTCAGCTAGTTTCGTAAAAAAACTTACCTTCTAATTAGAGGCGAAGATGGAAACACCGTCACCTGTCGTATGTAAATGAAAAAAATAAATGAAGGTTGACAGCTGAAACTAAACGTCACTGAATTCCCGAGACCCATGTTCAAGCTTCGACAGTTTTATTGAACCCTTGAATTGAATACAAATTATTTGGAGATCTCAACTACCATTGAAAAGCCTTAGAAATGAAAGGGAAAATTATAATTACAGCTATACGTATTATCATTTTTGAGTACTATTATAAAATACCTACTCATCGGATTAAGTCAAAACTAGCAGTGGATATTATTATATATTATTATGGAATAATTAGACACAATTTTTAGTACATATATGTATAGATAACATATTACAAATAGAAATATCCATTACATCAGATGAAGTATAAACTTTTGCAGTAAGCGGGTAGCAAATCCGCGACTACCGGTGGCTCTATCGATTTTTTAAGCAAACAACATTAGGAATAAATAATATCCTATATCGCGGGGAATTTTACAAACATACATAAAACAACACAAAAACTTAGAAAAACAATTTGTGGATCATACAAAGTGTTGTCCCATGTGAGGTTTGAACCTAAAACTCTCAGTAAAGAGCATGGCGAACGCTTAAACCACTACGCCATCTATGCAATAATAAGTATTTAGGTACTTAGGGCTCCAAAACATTACTGCGATGCAATGCAATGCGGCGTAAAGTTCTTGCGGTGCATTCATGCGAGATCGCAGATATTTGCGATGCGTTGCGAATTCGCAGTTATGTGTGGGAGCCCTTAATTGTAACAATAATATAATTAATATAGTACACACATAGTATAAATTAACGTAAAGAGAATTTATTGTTACATATTTAACATGAAAAAATATCTATTTTAGTTATAATCCACACCAAAATAATGTCCTTGTGTTATCAACTTATCAATCAGTTGATACGTGGGACGCAAATCTCATTCCACATTTCAAAACAAAACGTTTCATATGAAACCATATTTTATTTGCTTATAGTTTTTAATCTACCATTGTTTTTAGATTGGATTATTTTGTGAAGGATAGAAGACTCGATTTTTCCTCTATTAAACTATTCAAGTAACGGTATGCAAGTCTAACTTACTATAACTATTGCTTACAATCTTTAAACCACTGGTCAAAGCAAGGTCTATTTATAACCATTGCCTTGCCTTTCTATATATTTTTCCTTACGATCAATATTACATAGTAATGCTTACAGTTCTTAATTGACGGAAAAAAGATATTCCCGGACATAGAAGAAATAATCTTATGCATCCTGTAGCTATTTGCTCAATTATAAATACCTACGTCAATGTAGATCAGAACGTATGTTGCACTGTAAATAAACAAAAAACGGATATTGTAATTTGACCAAGGCAATTTCGAACCACGGCCTCGCCTAACAAAATGGATCATATCCATTAAAATTGATGAAAGTGAGCTACTAATTAACTTGAATTTATTACTACCCTAACACAAAGTAGAAATGCTACTAATTCTAATTGCTTTTGCATAATAACTCTATTAGAAATTCAAATTTACTCTTTGTTCGAAAGTTTTGTTAAAAATGCAGTTGGGATTTTCATCGTGGCATAGATTTAGAAGTGCAATTAGAATTACGTAAGCTTCACTGACGTAACACTTAGATACTATGGGAGGGATTCTGTACAGGGTATTGCAACTCATCTGGCTTGTGTGGTGTAGTGAGCTATATAGAGATTTCTCCGTAATCATCATCATATAAGCAAACAAAAATTCTCCAAAATTATTTTTAAGTAAGAGAATACAATCGGAAATTTCTTGGGAATCCCGAAAGGTCCTTTAAGCGGGGCGTGAAGAAGCATCTTACTAGGCCGCCATAGTGTGGGTCACTATGCTGCTCTGTCCACGTACACATAGAGGATAGTGACCACCACTTTCGGATTTTACTTATGCTTACCATCAGGCAGAGTAGAGTCATTCTGGCAGATTGATCAAAAAAATAAAACATTTTCTTTTACTTCTGAACGTATGACCGCAGATTTGTGTAATCGATAGCATTCAAGGAGTCACTAAGTAAAATAAGTTTAAAACTATTAGGAAAATTACATCAAATTAGTCCATGGTCCACGATCATACATATTAGCCGCGACATAAAAGTCGTCAATTTACAATAACTCAAGTAGCAAACAAAAAAGATTTGCAAATTACAATTAACCATTTCTTTTCAATCGACATAACCTAAACGTATTCATCATCATCTCAGACGACATTGCATAGATTATAATATTGTGTCTTGACATTCACGGGACATCAAAGTTCTAATATCTGGGAAAACAAAAGGGAATGAGCCAGTAGTACCATTTAGCTCGGTTAAAGCACAGATAAAGACCACTTCAATTGCTTATGAATTCAAGCTCTTTACAGCACAATGCAGCTATAGTCCAAGCTCTATGCAACTAAAAAAATAAGAGAATTTTATCAGAATTAAAAATGGAATGGAGTAACAGATAAAAGAAACTATATCTTTACTTATAGCTAACAATTTACTGAGACACCTTATCGAAATTTCAATCACTTCCAGCCAAAGATGAGAAAATAAAATAAATAATGTACTAGAGAGGTTACACCTCATATAAACAATCTGTAGTCATGATCTACAATAATAATTTCACAAATATATAATAAACAAACAAGTTTTTTTTCGAAAGATTTAATAAATTAATAGTTGTCTTACTATAAAAATCGTTGCTAAATACACTCGACTTATTATCAGTCTAATACTGATACCGTTATACAATAATAGTATTATCTTTCTTACAAGTCCTTGAAATTAATTAACTCTTACAGTGACTTACGTTAACATTAAAACACGGTTCTACGAATTAATCGGATTCATTAGCTCCAATTTTAACAAACAACTTAAATAGTTAAGTTTACGTAGAAATACTATATTATTATGGCAATAGCTGTAGATATTACTAAGTAATATGTCGTTATGATAATAGAAAAAATAATTACCAATAGTCAAAGCGATTTCATTTATTCTTCTTCTACCTTTTACAAAATGCTACCTTTTTAAGTTCTATCTGCAATTTTAGACACCCTTTGTATTAAGAGTATGCTAAGCTCTTGCCCTTTATTTTAAAATGTATATACTTGTTAATTTGTTGATAGCGTGTAACTAAAAATTCTTCAAAGTGACTCTTTAAAATATAACAATGGTAGGCATGCACGCAATTTGCCACTTCAACGCACACAACTGAAGGTTACGGTTCAACAAAGGCTATTAACTTACTTAAACTATAAAACCAGTTACATTTTTTTTTAAATTTAAGAGCACCTAATATTAATAGAACCCCGTTTAAAAAATGTGATCCGCCGAACATAGTGATATGCAAACAATTTAATGTTATTTTGATTATTAAATTATCTACTATACTATACTCTCTGACAAAATCCGAGTGCAAACTCAGGGTGTGTAGTTGGTTGAGAACTCTCGACTACGATAAAACTGAAAATTTACTCACTGTTTTGTCATAACAACAGAATGATTGCATATATAAATAATTAACGTGAATATAATTACACGCACACACAAACACACACACAGACACACACAAACGCACGCACGCACGCACGCGCCCACGAACGCACGCACGCACGCGCACACTCACACACACACACACACACACACACACACACACTTTAATTTTATTTAATTATTAATTTTTGATGTAATTTAATTTAGTTTGATTTGATTTTATCGAACTTACTTTGATTTAGTTTAATTTAATTGAGTATGATTTGGTATGATTTGTTTTGATCTAGTTTGGTTTGATTTGTTTTAATTTGATTTGATTTAGTTTAATTTGATTTAATGTTTAATTTAATTGTTCATTTTGTTTTTCTCCTTATCTAGCATGTATATCGCTGTCCAATATGTTAGATTATTTTTTTAAGCTAAGTGGCGTGGGGACCTGGTGACTTGTAACACAGGTATCTAATACCTATCACAGGCACCAGTCTCTCTCAAAATGTGGTATAAATTGAATGTATTGGACTCAAATATTATTGTAACAAACATTTTTGTGAAGAGAAAATAAACTTTTTTATTATTTATTTATTTATCATTTTATTTAAGTAACTTCTAAAGTGAGTAATTTCTAACCTGTTTCTTCTTAATTTATTTTTGTTAATCCGTGAACAATGATCAGATTTTTAATTTTGGTTAGGTTAAACTTTAACGTTGAACTGAACTGTTAAAAGAGAAACATGCAATTTTTTTTATCAATATAGCGCTTAAGTTTTTTTATAGAAAAACTTAAACGCTGATATTTGCTCTCACTTTATTCGCTTAAACTGTGATTGACTACAGCGTTATAACATACCTATAAAGTAATATATTCTTGTACTCAATAGATTAGTTTCATAAACTTATACAGATTTGAGATTATTGCCTCTAAACTTAAATGCCGAGACCAGCTAACAAGGTTAGAACCGGTTAGATCAAAGAGCAACATATGATTTAGTAATGCTCTTCTGAGAAAGGGGAATACATATTTGAATGGAAACATCTTGGCGTGGCATGACTATAGACAATACTAAAAATAATTTTAATAGTGGGTTGAGATTACGGTTTTCAGTGTGCATCACTAGTAGTATAGTCTTCAACATCTGACATCACTTCAAGAGCATCTTCTCAAAAGGGACGTTTTGGACTAATATACTAGACAGGTCAAACGAGTTAAATATTTTTCACACCTATTAACATCAGCATCTTCAAATCGTTAAAGCAAAACTACGTATTTTGATAGTCGATTCATTTGTACCTTTACATACTTTTTTATGTTGTAGCTGCTAAAATGACTCTGCTCTGCCTGGTGGCAATCATGAGCAGAATTCAGAAGTGGTGGTCACTATTCTCAACATGAATAGGGACAATGCAGCATGGTGACCCACGCTATGTTGGGTTTTTCATGCTTCGCGTAAAGGACCTGGGTTCACAGTTGGAGGGAAACACGTATGCTGGTAGTGAGTTTCAGGATTTAACCGCTCAGCAAAAGGAAGAAAAAACCGAAGCGGTGAGTACGAAAGCGTATGTCTACCACTCTGAAGCGGCTCTTTTTGTTTGTTGATGTCACATGAACCAACCTCATAAAATTTCCATATACAGTTACCATTAATCTATTGTATTTCCCATCTTAACAGTATAAAAAAATATCACCAGAAGAAATAATAAAAGTTATTACCCTAAGCTGTATTGGATTCTAAAACACAAACTATTTACTAAATAGCCTATTGGCCTGCCCAAATAAAGCCAAAGCCTCGAGACAGTAACGAATTTAAACCAATAAATAAATATTTCGAACATCAAACATACAACGCCGTCTTATCTCAAGCTAAGCAGAGCTTGTGTTATGGGTACTAGACAACTAATAGAAATACAAATACACTTTTGTTGTAAATACGTACATATTAACATAAAACTCCGAAACAAATATTTGCAGATCATTCAAACATTTGGTACGTCGCAGTCGTACCACTGCGTCACCGAGGCACTCAAAAATGAAAACGATACAAAATACACGACAATAACCAATGTTTTCCCAGACAGAAAACGCCATTAGACAGCTCCTATTGATCAGAAGGTTCATATAAAAGGTAAAAAGGACCTCAATGCCTACACGTTTCATGGGCACACATCAATTTGGGGCACTTCGAATTGAATAAAAAATGACGAAACTTATTACTCACAAGAACAAGGTAATTTTCGCAAAAAAATGAACGATTTTCTTGTAACGTTTCAAGAATTTTGATGAGTTTTTGCGAATACTTCTTTCAACAGAACAAAATATTAAGACGTCTATTTATTGTACATTCGTTGCTAAATTAATTTGCTTGTTTATTAGGTGCTTGAAGAAATAAATAAAATATCTTTTAGAAACAATTTCTACATTATGTCTTTCTTTATCGAAAAAGTCTCTACATTAGTCATTTTCTAAGTTCTATAACCTTGGTACAACGTTTTATATACCTATAGACGCCTACATGGAAGGTTTTCATATGCATACCAATATGTAATATCTATCTTCATATGCATTCCTGAAACGAGAAAGATAAGTAGGTCACACGTGTAAGTTAAAGCTCCACTGAGAACACTGAAATTCTGAGCACTTTTACACTTTGCTTGACAGTACAAAAACAAAAAAGAGTTTTTGAACAATACCGATTAGAAAATCAGTACTAGGCAACTTGAAATGAGGCATGTTACAAATTATTCTAATATCGAATTTTGGTTGTATTCCAATGATATAAAACAAAGATAAGTATTTAGTACCGCTCCTCTCCTAGAAATAGAAATAGAAAAGGGCTGCTAACTAAACTTGAATGAGTCAAGGAATACTAGTATAGGCGCTACAAATAACTCATGGAAGCAAAGAACAAACTGACCTATATATTGCTGGACTGTCCTGGGGATTTGGAACACTCGATTAAGTGTCCAGGAAAAGTAACCCGGCAAAATAACTTAGTTTACAAGGAGCAATTTACCCAAAAGACGTGATTGAATTCCACTTGACATCCTACTAATATTATAAACGCTAAAGTTTGTAAGTGTGGATGGATGGCTGTTTGTTACTCTCTCACGCAAAAAGTATTGAACGGATCGGGATGAAACTTTACAGTAATATTGCTTATACATCAGAATAACACATAGGCTACTATTTGTTGTGATAACCGACACACACGCGGGTGGAGCCGCGGGCAACAACTAGTGTTAAATAAATATATTCAGTAAGTGCATAATGCAATTATGTACATTTATTAAACCTATCTCTTGATAACAATTTTAATCGTGTTGATATCAGATATCGTAAAATAATAGCTTTTATCGGCTTAGGAACAGCGTTAAGTTTTTTTTAATATTGAATGCTTCCTGATAATGAGATAAGCTTCTGTTACTAATTAATGTGAAGTTGTGCTTCCTACATTTTTTATTTGTGATTATTTCATAATTCGTATTTCTATTTTGACCGTCCTAAGTGGTGAAATTTATTTTCATGAACTTCAAGAAAATTCTATTCGATAATAGTGGAACCGCTTTAAATACGTGATTGCGTAAACCAAGCATAATTAGCTGCAATCGAGGTTGATATGTGGCCTTTTTTTTAAGAGTTTCGTTGTCTATCTGCAAAACTCATCATCGTCGGTTTAATGGGACCAATAATTTAAATGGGACCATTTAGTAAGAAACCTTTTTAAGAAATCAGCTAACTATTTCAACTTTATAGTCTCATTGGTTTAGTCTCTATGTTGATTAATTAGTTAGTCATGATCAACAAGTAATTTAAAATGTATAGTGTAATAAATAAGTATAGATATAATACTATTGGTCGCCCCGTAATTCGAAATTCGACCACAATTCATAGCGTTCTCCAATTCTCAAATTAAACACAGTTAATATGCCAACTTTTATACACCTCCGTTACCATACTTTTCGTAAGAAAGCTTACAAAGTTTTTGTTTCGCGTATTAGTACATAGAGAAGCCGTATATATATATTGAAGTACACATAAAATAATTTTCAAGAAATCAAAATCATTTTTTCTGTAATCCTTTTTTAATTGGTCAATATCAAATGATTAGTATATTCGTGCGTGGGTACATAATAATTTCAATAATACTTTATTTGGCTTCTTTTTTCAATATTGAAATTATGAACCGTTCTATAATGTTGATGTATACCTACGTATCTATTTATGTATATCACATTTTAGTTTTAATCATTTGTTATCATTTTATTCTAAATAGTGATATTATCACATAATACTAATGTGGCAACCTCCACATACAGAGCAACAATATCATAACATATTACATCGCCATCTACCAAAGATACGTCGAACTACAAAGTAACGAAGGCAAAGAAAAACTATCAATCCTGAATTACGCAATAGAAGTTCTCGCACCGATGAGCATACATACATACAACATCCCAACATCAACCGTTGGGCTGTGGCCCGCCAGGCACGATCACCTCGCCTGGTCGGAGGATCCTCCCTTTGTGTTGGAGGAATATGACATCCGTTCCTCCACAGTAATATATGTATATGTACCACATCTCACACAACACAAGCCTCTTATAGTAGACTCCTGGACACAGGTCTCATTTTTAGAAAAAATGTTAGGTATAAAACCACGCTGGCTAAACCGATTTGTATATGGTTTGACACAAACCAGTTTTCAAGTTTTCCTTCTAATTGCAGCACTATTACCCAGTTTGTACCCTTCGTCAGCTCTTATGATACCCATGGGCTGAATTCTTAATCATCACCACACGGGCGAATTACATAAGTATACCGATTTTTATTGAATTAAAGTCATCCGTATAAACAAAATCTGATTGCTTTCTTAAACTAAATGTGACAGCTAAAGGACGCAATGTTTTTATTATCGCATGAGAATGTTAGATATTGAACCATATTTCATTTTCTGGAATTTTCCCACTTCCTTTTTTCTATTGTAAGCAATTTGTCGTAAAAAACTTTGTTCATGGCAAGTTTCAATAACTGGAACGAAGGGTTTTGATATATCTACTGAAATAGAAACGTTTGGGATGAAGAATATTTGTAAGTTTTACCTACCGTAAATACCAAAAAATATAATTTTCATATGCCTTCGAATTAATATTTAAATTCACAAATCAGTAATGTAATTTTATTATATTTCCAACTCCTTCAGTTTACTTCTGATTAATTTCGTTGTATTAGCATAAGCAGGATACTAGAGTAGTGGTCACCATACTCATTGTGAATGCAGATAAATAATGCAACAATACAGCTTGGTGACGATCTATTGAGATGCTTTTGCATCATTGGGCCTCCGATCTCGCACTCCCCAATGATACACTACTGAACAAATGCTGTCTTCCTTGACGGCTAAAAATTTCTCATATTGTACTATTATTTTTGTTGTTGTTTTTTTTTATGGAATAGGGGGCAAACGAGCAGACGTATCACCAGAGACGTCACAAGTGCGTTGCCGGCTTTTGGGGGAAGGGGGGAGGGGTTGGGGTATGAACCTCCGGTATCCTCACTCACTCAATGAAACACAGCGCAATCACTATTTCACACCGGTTTTCTGTGAGGCTATGGTATCACTCCAGTCAAGCCACCAAATTCATGCCGACATGCCGAAGCGTGGGGCACCCATGGTTTGTAATTTCTTACTTACAATTATCTAGTGAATTGTTTCAGTCATTTTAGTAAGTGCAAAATATATTTTTCTTTTTAGCACAAGTCAAGTTAGATTTATAGTGTTTAGCTGTAATATTTTGTAACATTAAAATTAATGGCATGTGCATCTGTTTATTGTTCATGTAATAGAGTATATCGGTAAAATAAATATGTATCATAGAATGTAGGAGTTAGAACAACTGATCACAATAATACCAATTGACGTAACAAATATAAAAAGTTAATCCAAGTTTGATTTACAAGCAAAGGCTATTCGAATGTCTAAACAGCATATGTTTGGATGTTTGTTACTCTTTCACGCAAAAACTACTGAACGGATTTGGATGAAACTTTACAGTCATATAACTTATACATCAGAATAACACATAGGCTACTATTTGCCGCGATAACCGACATATACGCGGGCGGAGACGCGGGCAACAACTAGTATGTAAATATATCAAAGGTTTTTATCATTGTGTGTCGATCTATGACTTCAAAATGCACATAAGAGATGATCTCAAGCATTTTTTAAATGAAAAACTATATTTTAGTTTAAACCTATTATGAAATGAAATACAATAATAAAACGTAAACCAAGCATAATTATGCGATAGCTGCAATCGAGGTTGATTTGTGGCCATTTATTGAAGAGTTTCGTTGTCTATCTGCAAAACTCATCATCGTCTGTTTAATGGGACCAATAACTTAAATGGGACCATTTTGTAAGAAACCTTTTTAAGAAATCAGCTATTTCAATTTTATAGTCTCATTGGTTTAGTCTCTATGTTGATTAGTTAGTTAGTCATGATCAACAAGTAATTTAAAATGTGTAATAAATAAGTATAGATATAATACTATTGGTCGCCCCCTAATTCGAAATTCGACCACAATTCATAGCGTTCTCCAATTCTCAAATTAAACACAGTTAATATGCCAACTTTTATACACCTCCGTTACCATACTTTTCGTAAGAAAGCTTACAAAGTTTTTGTTTCGCGTATTAGTACATAGAGAAGCCGTATATATATATTGAAGTACACATAAAATAGTTTTCAAGAAATCAAAATATTTTTTCTGTAATGCTATTATAGTAGTAAGTATAATAATTCTCTTGAAATAGATAAAAATTCGGCTTATAGTATTTGTTGGCATAGAAACAAAGCCGTTAACCTTATATGTTTATATCAAAGTTATTCCGAAGCATCCCTCTGTCAGCCCGAATTGATTGATCAGATCCAAATTCAATTATTTTTACCAGTCATCTGAACGGCTTTCGAGACATTACTTTGGTTGGGAAATTGACACCAACATTAAATATTACATCATACATACAATATATCACGCCTATATTCCCGTAACGGTAGATAGAGGTGCAAAAACGACATGTTTGGTGACACCGGTACTCGGAATCTTTGTTGTATAAAAGTAAGTCAGCTTTGCCAAAACTCAGCAGCAAAAATCAAATTTAGAATTAGTTATTTTTATTTTAAGCATTACAGCGCTGTTAATACGGTTTATCGTTCAAATTTCCGTACTAATGATAAGTTTAGATAGTAAATAAACAAATATCTGCACGGACTAAAACTTTTAAATTGTTTTTATTAAGATATTTACCTGGAATCATCGCATGACATCACAATCAAATAGTACAATTCAAAGATCAAAACCCCTCTAACTTCAATCAAATACTCAATGAACCGTGTCGCTAGCATATGATTCTGTAACCTATTTCCTATTTAACTTCTCCAATCGAACGGAATCGAGCGACACGATACATTCACTTTATTGTATTCTGATATCGTATCGGGAATACGTAAGTCAGCGATATAGTTTTTTTTACTACCTAATATTATAAATTTATTTGTAACATTGTTGGTTTATCTAGTTTTAGACTTTTGATGTCAAAGATGTATGCTAGAATAAGCATGAGTATGCTGGTATTAGTATGAGTGTTTCACCTTTCGTACAGAAAAGCGTATCAATGACTATAGTATTTGTTTACAATTCTTTTCAAGGAAAGTGAATAAACGTATATTGAAAACATTTTGTAAGCTGATAACTAAACGTGAATAATTTGTCGCTTTAAACGAGCTAATTAAGAAGCATATTAAGTAAATTTATAAATTTTATTATGCCTTTAATATTTTATTGAATATGGCATCATTGCATACTATACAATATAACCAACACATCACCAGAGCAGAGAATGGAGTAAATAAAAGCCGGTGAAATTGGGAGACGCGTTAATTACGTTAACGACTACTGTTCAAGACAAGGCCTAAACGATATTTCTTTAGTACTACTAACTCTTCAGATAAAGTATTTGTATAGGATACTAGCTATTGCCCGTATCGTAAAATTTTTCCCCCGTTTTTGTAACATTCTTCATTGTTGCTCCGCTCCTGTAGGTCTTAGCGTGATGATATATAGCCTATAGCCTTCCTCGATAAATGGGCTATCTAACCCTGAAATATTTTCTTCAAATCCGACCAGCGGTTCCTGAGATTAGCGTGTTCAAACAAACAAACTAACTCTTCAGCTTTATATATTAGTATAGATAAGGGAAATGAGACGGGTCATTTGATAGCAACTGCTTGCTGAAAATTAACGAAAGAATTTCTAAGCACCAGCTTCGTACGAGGCCGTGGGATCATTTCGGAGGATCCTGTTCATTTGTGCCCCAGATGGCTCTTCCACACGGTAAATATTTTGATATTCAAATAAATTATACAAGAAATCAAGTCTTAAAAAATCAGAAAAATAAGTACATTTTCACTTTTTTATCACCAAAAGATTTTTTTTGGTGATTAAAAAGTGCAAAGTGATAAAAAAGTGGTAGAAGTATTTACTTAAACCACCTTAGGGTGAATAAAGACACCTTTGTATTATAAAAAATGGCTTATATTTTTCTATATTCCTTATACTCTTAATTCCAATGTATGTATGACAGACCATTTCTCTTTATTATGATAAGACATATAAAGCTCTTTCTGTTTGTCATCCTTCTTTCGACTAAGGGCTGGTACGTGTTGCGGCAATAAATCTGTCACCGACCTAATTCCGAAGGTAGGAATAAAGAGATAAAGTGTGTATGGTTTTAGATATCGGAAACTGCTATTTATTTTCTTACGTCAGCACCAATTTTCATGAGACTTTATATTGGATTTCAAAAGTCAATGGATGAGTAATAAAATAAAATTGAGGCTACAATTTTTTAATTTAAATTATTTCACACTGTCTAATTACCGAAATTTTTAATGGTTTTATATGTGTAAAACTTTTTGTAATATCAATATATATTTTTTAAAACAGTAAGTGTGCTGATGATGAAGAATTAGCCTTGACCACTCAGGATCCAAACTTTCATATGAAATGATGATTTGTAGGAAGCTGATTGAGTGTTTCATCGAGGTTTCATTATTTTTTTCTTAACACGAACGGGCTATAAGTTTTAAATTTAAAGTCAAATTAACAACACTTAACTTACTTCCTGCTAATTTGAAATGCATTACGTGTGGTTCCAAAAACCCTCCCTTTTTTTAAATAATATAACTTGTGAAACCATAGCAGTCTCAGTATCAATCTAACTCAATCCCCCTCCCGAAAATAAATATTTGACGGATCAAGTTAGACTGAAAGTTAACCCCGATGTATACTAATTCTAAACAGTTTGTTTGATTCCGATTCCCGTTTACGCAGAAACTATAATTATTTTATGCATTTGATAGCCGTTTCATTGAAGAAGATTATAGGTTCGTAACACGCTACCATTTAAATGAACGGTGTGGTATCACAAATATCTACGGTGCCAGCGTGATAATGTATCTACTTTTTTCTTATTTTAATAAAATCGTGAAGGAAATAAATTTTTATATCGTTCGAAAATTATTCGTTTGATTATTTAGATTACTAATATACAATAACGCTCCTAAAAAAATGTAAATACCTCTTTCAAAAAATGCATGTGTAAACGCACTAGCTTTCAAAGACATATGTTTAATTGCAATTCTCGCTTCCCCGACCATTGGCATGCAAAGTAGTCACGGGTGATTTTTAGTTGTTAGAAGCCTTACACTTAGCTTTCCCCCTCCACTCTTCACCGCCATGGGACAAGAACATCTTTAAGGATCCTTCACCTTCCAGAATATTCCTATTAGAAAAAGCCGAATAAAACAAAAACTTTCCAAGATTCTTCTTATTGACGACGGAATACATAAAACCAAACTATCAAATACATGTGCTGCAATAAAATTTTCATACTTTTCTCCTGAAATTTCTCAAGACAATAATAACTCTTTATTGTCAATATTTTTACCCACCAAATGGGCTCATATAATACACAATAACTTCATGGAAATTGGTTATAAAACAACGACGCAGCCGCCTATGGATGACCAAAGTTACTTGAATTCAATACACGAACCTTATACGTACAAAACTAAAATCCATACTTACTCTAGAATAGGACTATTTTAAGTGTCTACCTATTTCTCGAAATACCCAATCTATATAAATAGGGTCGGATCAGTCGCCAATTTCTCCATTAGTGATTAACAATAAAACCTTTGGCTCGTATTTTAATTTCCAGACCTTGCCGAAAAAAATGTTATCAAAATTCTTAGCCTCATTGTTTTCTTCGGTTCTAATTTATTTAAATACGTCATCAAGATATATTAACCTCTTCGTTTATTTATACTTCAAAAATTAAACTAAAATCATGCCATATTCACTTCTAGATTTTATAGGAACACTTATTTATGGGTATAGATAACAACAATAGAAATAAATAAATTAAAAAAATAGAAAAATAAATTCACAGACATCATCATCATCAACCGCCTTCAATATGCAAGGTAGTAGAGCCATGCTGATTTAAGCATGAACGGTCCGTCTCGGCCGGGGCGGTACTACCCTCGCACAGAAAATCAACGTAAAATGACAGCCATCGTGCTGTCATGTTTCGCTGGTGAGTGCGTGACCGGAGGCCTAATGATGTAGAAGCATCACTAGCCCACCATGATATAGGTCACCATGTTGCATTGTTGCAGTATGGTGACCACCACTCTTGGATTCCGCTTATACTTTCTATCAGGCAGAGTAGAGTATATTGGCAGGGCCAAAGAGAAAAAAAAAATAGTCCACTACTGGACATAGACCTCTTCTTAGAAAAGAGGTGTTGACCTAATCCAGACAGGCGAAACGGGTTGGTGTAGAGTTTGTATCTAGTTTTCCTTCGTTTAAAATGTTGTTGTCCTGCGTAGTTTGCTTCCTCGTCTCTTACACCATCCAGGGTATGAATTGAGGTGGTGATAGTTAAATTACAGTAGGTCTAAATAAAAAACCAGATTTATATACCATAATGCCATGAAGTCTCAGTTTCCTATAGGGAATACCGCATTTGTAGTTCATCGTTTCAGTTTAAAACATCATAGAAATTTATAATCTTCTTATATATAAAAGACTATGAATTCCTATTATTAATTACCATATTTGTAACACCAATGTTATAATGGCTCGCTACACGTGTTGGGTAACTGTGACTGTAGTGAGCAGTTGATATAAATAAATAAATATTACACTTATATATTTGCATCACATCACAAATACTTATACATACATTTATTCAAAAAAGTACTAAATAGTACATAAACTTATGAATTTATAATAATAAATTCAGTGTTTCTTTTTATTGTTATAGTCATAAAAAATATTTATCAATATAAATAAATTTATAAACGAAAAATAACTTTAGATGAAATAATAATTATTATTTTCAATCTTCAATAAAATAAAACAAACTATCATATTAATTATATAATAATAACTATGGTATCAAGCATTTCTCAACAAATATAAACTATCATTAATAGAACCGCTGCGAATAAAAGTAAATTTATTAATCCAATTTAAAAGTAAGTACCAACCTGTATTCTGCAACTTTGGGAAGCCACACAAATGAAAAGAAAAAGTCACCTACAAACACAACACAAAAGTCAAAAACTCTAAATTTAAAATTATAATTAACACATTCACAAATATTTTTTTTTACCCGAATTTTCTTTATATGATTTAATTATATGAGTAGTTGTGTACGATCGTTGTTCGTAGCGAATAAGACGTAGCGTCCGTTGTAGAGTCTACGCGGCACTGCTGCTACGGCGAGCAATGAATACTTACATACGAAGTGCGCAAGCTTAGGTTGAGCACAGATTGTACGGTTGGTATCGCATTGGGCGTTTTGTCGACTTTTTGCACGAAATTTTAAACAGAAATAAAAAAATCTTTGAATTATTGTTCATGGCATGTTAATTAATGGCTTAATTTGTTATTTAAACTTCATTAAACCAATTTATTTCATAAATTATGTTTTTATCAAAGAGGTTTAAAATCATTTTGGATTAAATTATGCAAATTGATTAAAAAGTGATTAGTAACATAATTTGTTTAATTTTCTTTTTAGTTTTTTCCGAAATATTTCCAATTTCCAATAGTTGTACTATTGCTCAGAAAATAAATAAAAGGTAAGTGGCAAATTTGTATTAGCGCGGTTTTTTTGTAAACTAATCTCAAGAATGTGACGGTTGTTGATAAGGGTAACTGCCTATTATTAGATCTCCTATTTTCCTTTTCCATTTCTTTGAAGTTGCAGGTCGAGAGCTTTTAAGTATAAATATATGTCTATGTGTTGATTATTTAATGGTTCAAGCAAAGTATTTTAATTTTGGAGACCAAAAGCAAGAACGGTTTTTTTTTGGATTTTGAAGTTAGTAGAGCCACGCTGATTTCAGCACGAACGGGCCGGCTCGACCGGGGCGGTACTACCCTCGCACAGAAAATTAACGTAAAATGACAGTGATCGTGCTATCGTATTTCGTTGGTGAGTGCGAGATCGGAGGCCTAATGATGGAGAAACATCACTAGTCCGTCATGGTGTGGGTCACTATACTGAATTGTTGCATTGTCTGCATTCGCAGAATGGTGACCACCACTCTTAGATTCTGCTTATGCTTTCCATCAGGCGGAGTACAGTCATTGCGGCAGGGCCACACATAAAAAAACATCCTATGACAAAAACCCCTTAACATATCGTAAATGTTCCATGACTTATTGAAGCAAGATACTACTTTATAAAGTAAATATTATCAGAAATATGTACCTTTAAGTTCAATATTATAACTCTGAAGTCTGAACACGTATACGCTCAATTACTTAATGATCAGTACTTTACTGATCATTAAGTCAAGACCTTTAATTATCATAGACAAATGAACATCAAGTGAATATATTTCTGCTTTCATAAAATTAACTACGGTTAATCAAGTCTACCATTTTTATTTTTAAATAAAGAGATTGATACCCCAATTTCTGGTCAGACGTTCAAAAGGCCTACCTTTTCATACTCAAGCATAGGATAACAAAAAAAGTTCAGGAGGTATATTCTTCTCCATATTTTATTGACGTATTCCGTTTAGCTTATTACTAGAGCGATGAATTTTTAATTGGAGATCTTACCCACCTAAACAAGTTAAGATAGGTGGAAGATAGCTGGGCATTGACATTTTAATTGAATTTATTTTTTAAACTGTAAGTGGTACATATTTAATTTCTTTTTAAAACTAACACGAAGTTTACGGCGCACTCATGCTGATATTTTATTATTTTTGCATCGTTCAGTTAATTAGTATATTATTCTTTAGTGTTAACATTATAAAGTTTTTATAAACAAAAGTAATCTCTGAAACATTTAAGAGAACGTAAATTGGTTTTCTCCTTTAAAAATAACTGAAATCTGTGTTATAGGTTATTGAAATCTTTTGAAGTAAGGAATCCTTTCCATAAATTTATTTTTATGCCCGAAATATATAAGACATTGTTCGCGGACGTAAACACGTTCAAAGATTCAACTTTTAGAAAACTTTCATGTTTCGAAGATGTATATAAATTTTAGATGAGATTCAAAGTCGACTTTTAGTCGCAAATCCGCAGGAATATTTGTTCGACTGAAGCATGTATTTTTTATTATCTTGGTCTAACTTTCTACTGTTTCATTTGCAACTATCATATAACTACCAAAAACAAACCACTCCTAACTTCTCTGTTTGTTTTTGTTTCTCATAAAAGCATAAAACCTAATACAAGTTTATTATATTATTATGCTTTTAGAATATTAGTATTTGGCTTACATAAAATAGTTGGCAGAATACCGTAGTTGTGCACTGAATGCTGCCAAGTATTTAAGACGAAACGTATTTAAAAATTCAAAAGATGTTGTTTCTGTAACTTTACAGACTTGTGTCGCCATCTAGTGTTAGGACTCTACTACTACTCTATAAAAAGCATGCTTCGTTTTGAAGATTATTTTTTCATAATTACTTTTTTTGTACAAAAATGTATTTTAAAATGTCTATAATATCATTTCTAACACTTTGCACTGTTGGTCTTCTGGTTTAAGCAGTCGTCATGCTAATACTACGCCAAGTGTTGTGATTCAAATTCCCACATGGAATGTGAGTTCAAATCATATGTATTGTATTGATTACATACATTAATTTATAATCAGAAATTTTAAGATAAATACAACTTCGACTACATATAAAATATTTTCTATTTTAAATCTCAACTAAGATCCCTCTTATCTAAAACATTAGATGTACCACTCAAGCGACTGCAAAATAATTTAACTTGTGGAGTCGTCGAAAAGGTTTTATTCAGAGATTAGCAAAAAAGGAAGTAGTAGCTTTCCTCAACATTAGGATCAGAATTCTTGGCAAGGTAATGTTTTTAGTTGCATTTTTAAACAGACTGCAAAATAGGAGGTTGTCAATTCGACTGTATTTTTTTGTTGTTATTTGTTACGTCAGAACTTTAGATTTGTTCAGAAATTCGGTCTAGTTTTTAAAGTTAAATTATCTGTGTTAAAATTTTATTATTAGAAGTTACTTTCTTCGTACTTTCTAAGACGTCGTTTTGACCCTGAGTTTTATCTGTCAGTTTTACCAACTGCACTACGATTAGGATGTACGTTTCTGCAGAGGATATAAGTAAACGAAGTTATTCTGCATCGTTTACGGGTCATGTGTTAATTTTGTAATAAATTAATTAGTAAATTTATTTAAAATTGAGCTAATCAAGTCCACTAGTTTGTCCCGTCCGTGTGTTATCAGTGCTTGGCTCTAAGCCTAACTTGATATATGTTTAATTACTAATCTTGCTCGGGCTGGCTGGCGTCAGGTACCTGTAATTTAACTATTGCGCATACTTAACTAGGAGTGACGGAAGTTTCATTTTATAGGTTAGCGTATTAGTGGTTTAATTAAAAATTAAATTTAATAAACAAAAAAATACTTTATTTAACGTAACATGTTATGTACAGATATTTTATTCAAATCTTAATATAGTTGATGACAATTTAACACTTCTTTATGAATATCTTAAATCAAAATCTTATTAACTTCTGACATAGGTGTCCACTTGTTTTGGTCTAGCGTAGTTCTTGTCCGTACTTTAAATAGATTGTCTTCCCATCTTTTGATATGCCTTTCTCTTATTCTTTTATCATACTAGTTGCGACGAATAACTATGAATGCGGTGTCCAGACCAGACGGCCCACAAACTATGGGGGTGCGGCAGTAGATAGAATACAAAAATTAGTACGGGTGCGTGCAGCTAGTACAATAAACTGTATGCGGTATAATGAAACGCGAGAAAACCAATGAACTGTATATACGCTTATAGTTTTGACTGACTGAACGCACAAATAATGGAGATGAACTGCCCTAAGGGAAATAAGAGTAAGGAGAAAAGACAGTTCGTAATATAGGGACTAACCTCTCTGCAGTATCTTCATGCGTAGATGCTAGCTGCTGATGCGAGACGCTGCTTGTGCATCCACTAAGCCTGTCGCTGTGCGTAATGAAACACTTTGTAAAACACGAAAGGGTTAGTAGTTCAAATTGGCATATATGCGGTTTAAATCACTTCAGTCAGTCCTTTTCTCGGGCGCGGCATCAATGTTCTTACAACAACGGTTGGAGACGAAGTTCGACACTTGTCAAATCACAATTGACATTTTTGATGCGTTGAATGTTTCTCTTTCTTGCCCTCACAAACTGGCTCGAGGTATGTGGGAAAAGGACAGGAGAGGATGGCGTTCATCAGTCAGTTATCGATAAATTGAAATGACAATATGGCGTAACTACATACTGAATGGTAATAGTACCATCCGTAATACCTATTTAATTAATGTTAGTGGTTTAATGAATTACTTTTAGTATTAAACTATTTTTATGTATTTATTTATTAATTATTTCTTTATTATTGCAATTAGTTTTAAATACAAAATATAACAACACAAAAACTTGTCAAAATAATCTATTAACTAAAGGCCAACGTACACAGTTACCAAATATTGATACCTCTAATATAAAAAACAAGACAGTCATGAGGACCGCCAAAAGAAGTGCAAACTCAAAACTATAAACAAACAGTTGTTTAAGCTCACCTATTGAACCGAACTCAGCTATTGAACCTACAAAACGGATTTATTATTATCTAATTTACGTCTTCGCTAAGTAACAATAATGTATTTAAATAAAGTGACGGCATTGTTGAGTCGTCGTCAAGGCACCGCCGTGCTCGCGCAAGCGCCATGTACCGTTTCAGGTCAAGTCACGTGTGCTAATGCGTCACGTGTCCTGACGCGAGCTTAACACTTTTAACGCATCCCAAGAAGTTTTCCCATCCAAAAATAGAAATCATACTTTTTTTTTTTGTTGTACAAAAATCGAGGTTTGGAGCAAAAAATTGTCTTTTTGCTCAATACAGCAGAAATAATTTTACGTTTTGAAATATATTAAAACACGCCAGTGATGTAATAACTGTATCGATAAAATCATAATTTCTAAGAATAGATAGCAATAAAACTTGAAGACGGATGCAACAGATATACTAACAAATTTATAGCTTTCATTTCCAGTACCTATTCATATCACTTGGTAGGTATATTATATTTATTTGTGTTGTACGCCCGTGCTTCAGAGAGCACGTTAAGCCATCGGTCCCGGTTTTTCATGAACATCTATAGCAATCGTTATTGGGAAGTCAATGTCCTCAAATTGGGAAGACAACTAGTTCAACCGTCGAATTCAGTTCGCCCTTAGGGTTGTGGAGATCCGATGCCAGTCGCTTTGTGGAAAAACTGATATTCAGGTCATACCGGTTGAACTAGTAGCCAACCCCAAATAATCCTGAGAATAGTAAAGGCTAGGAAGAAAGATGGTAGGTATGTTATTTATTTAGTAATGGCCGTAATATGCAACGTCAATGATTTCGTTAAAACATCTAGACTCTGGAAGATATTGCATTAATAATAGGTCTTTACCTGTGAAATTGCCGTTTTGTATTCAATAAGTGAAAGTACTTATTTTTTCAAACTTTTTTATTTTTATTATTCGAAGTAATCACCCATGCAATCGACGCATCTTTGCCAATGCATTGGCAGTTTATTGATGCCCTTCTTGTAAAAATCAGCTGGACGGGAGTCAACAAACTCTTTAAAGGCATTTTGTACTGCCTCTCGGGAATTGATTTTTTTACCCACTAAAAGGTGTCTAAATTTTGGAAAAAGTAATAGCCGGTAGGTGCAAGGTCTGTTGAGTAAAAATTGCGTAAAAAGTAAAAAAAACATTATCATCAACATCATTTTTATTTTTTTATCTGGGGTCGTCCCCAAACAGCACGGATACAAGCAGCATAGCAGCTAATTTTGCAATGGTTCATATTATATGAACCATTGCAAAATTAGTTAACTGGTTTCTTCTATGGCTGACCGCTTATTTAATGCTATACTGCTTGTATCCGTGCTGTGTTTGGAGATTTTTCTAATATGCTTATTATTTTATTTACTTTTTATGATAATTTCTTCTAAGTTCCTGAAATTAGGTTCCGAAATGAACTTTTTTTCTATATATAAAAAATCTGTGAGCTGTTGGCAAAGTTTCCCGAATAAGTGCCGTCAGTAAGAGGCCGGAAGGAATGTTAGCAGCACAGGTCCTCTTGTTGTGAAGTACCTAAGGGAGGCCGGTACCTGGTAGTGAACATCTTCTGGCTGAGATCATGGTGATGATGATAATAATAATAAGTAAGAAAATTAAAAGTCAATAAAAATGTACGTGTAAATCCATTCCGAGAATCGTACCGGAATCTTTCATTTAAGATTTCCAGATACTTTATTCAGAGACATATACATAAAATTTTATGCTACAAACTTACTGTTGTCATATATTATTAACTAGCTGAACCCCGCGTTACTACCCGCGGTCGTTATCGTACCCTGGGTAACGCCACGGGGCGAAACTAGTCTAAAAAAAGTAGCTTAAGTTACTCCTTATGTCATCAGATACCTATTAGCGAAAGTCACGTCAAAATCGATCCAGCCGTTCCAGAGCTTAGCCGGAACAAACAGACAGACAGACAGACTGACCGACAGACAGACAAAAATTGAAAAAAATGATATTTTGATATATGTACCTAGTATACATATATATGCATTTAGTAATAAGTGGTTGTTTAAATATTACAAACCGACACTCCAATTTTATTTATTTGTATGGATAAAAATTAGGTATTTGATTTAATTTTGATGACTATCCAGTAGTATTAAAAGTAAGTAACACAAAAATTTTGAAAATCTCAAATCCCTGGTCCGTAGTCTACCATGCGCTCAAAATCTTTCTTATTTTTAGCAAAACTCAATAATCCCTATAACTTATTCACAACTACGTTTCAGAATCGGTTTTTACTCGATCAGTGGTGTGGCCTTCCAGATTAGAAACCCTTTTAAGCCATATTAATAAAATACAAGTAGAATGCATTATCTTTCTTTAAAGTTTACTCACAACAGCTACAAATTACATACATTACATGCTAAACCTTTAATCAAATATAACACTTAAGACCCGAAATAGTTTCTGTCTATGGCCTTTCCCTGTTTTAAAAAAGGTGTCTGCCTATTTTTCTCTCATTTTATCACCCGTTTTGCTTAGGAGGGAAGTGGACTTGTTATATATCCAACTCCTTCAGTTTTCTTCTGCATAATTTCGTTGCGGGTTCCAATACAGTTTAATTCTATCTGGGACATCCTAAATGTCATAGCTCGGTGTATACGTGGGTCACTGCTGTTGATCCTAGTGTATGGGAGTTACAGTGGTCATTAGTAAAATACTGCTACAAATTGCAGTGTCAATTTCCCCTGTTACAACTTACTCAGTAAACAAACAGTGTATATGTATGGATTTATACTTATAGGTTTACCGTCAACCACTTCTGTCTCTCGTAAACATTTTAACATTCTCAAGGTTACCTGGCAAATATTGCTTTTGGCAATAAAGACACCTTTCTTTTGAAACTTTGTAATACGGGGTATAAATAAAAAGTTTTCTATTTATATATCTATGATGTAACAATTCTGTTATAATCTTGACGATTCTGAAAATAGACTTACATCTAGTAACAAAAACTACTTGAAATTTTAGTACAGCGGATCTGATGAAAGGTTTTTGAAACAGAGTTTATGAGACATGTCATTGGATGTAATGGATTAAGATTTCCTAGTTTTCACAACTTGTAACGTGTTAGAACATATTTTGTCAAATAGAAAGTTTTCCTTGATACTGAATGGAACCTAAATCCAAAGACTATTGGAATTTCCTTCTTTTTAGTATAAGGTGGAAATGATAAGACGGGATGCCTGGTGGTAAGTTGAATTGTTTCGATCATGAACACAAAGAGTGAACATTAAATTAAAAATAAACTAGTTATTTTAACGATTACTTTTTCTTACTTTAACTACTAAATATATAGTGCTTTTTAACTACGTATTTATGCCTGAAGGTGTACTTCAGTTCCATTAGCAGTTACCGAAGTACACCTTCAGGTCACTCCATCTAGTCTGGAGGTAATGTCTCATCAGAACTAACAAAACGATCCCAAACTCGGTAAGACTATGTCAACTCGTCTATGAGATCCAAAAGCAGTCACCGAAGTACACCTTCAGGTCACTCCACCTAAGCCGGAGGTAAGGTCTCATCATAACTAACAAAATAAGCTCAAAATCGGTAAGACTATGTCAACTCGTCTAGGAGTTCCACTAGCAGTCACCGAAGTACACCTTCAGGTCACTCCATCTAAGCCGGAGGTAAGGTCTCATCATAACTAACAAAATAAGCTCAAAATCGGTAAGACTATGTCAACTCGTCTAGGAGTTCCACTAGCAGTCACCGAAGTACACCTTTAGGTCACTCCATATAGTCCGGAGGTAAGGTCTCATCATAACTAACAAAATGAGCCCAAACTCGGCACACCTAGTTCTACTCGTCGAGGAGTTCCATTAGCAGTCACCGAAGTACACCTTCAGGTCACTCCGTGTAGTCCGAAGGTAAGATCTCATCATAACTAACAAAACGAGCCTAAACTCGGTAAGACTATGTCAACTCGTCTATGAGATCGAAAAGCAGTCACCGAAGTACACCTTCAGGTCACTCCACCTAAGCCGGAGGTAAGGTCTCATCATAACTAACAAAATAAGCTCAAAATCGGTAAGACTATGTCAACTCGTCTAGGAGTTCCACTAGCAGTCACCGAAGTACACCTTCAGGTCACTCCATCTAAGCCGGAGGTAAGGTCTCATCATAACTAACAAAATAAGCTCAAAATCGGTAAGACTATGTCAACTCGTCTAGGAGTTCCACTAGCAGTCACCGAAGTACACCTTCAGGTCACTCCATGTAGTCCGGAGGTAAGGTCTAGTCATAACTAACAAAACGAGCCCAAACTCGGTGAGACTGTCAACTCGTCTAGGAGTTCCATAAGCAGTCACCGAAGTACACCTTCAGGTCACTCCAGCAAGTCCGGAGGTAAGTACCTATTACATAGAAATGAGAAAATATAAAAAACTTTCAAAATATCAATTTAGGCAAGTTGACATTTATACCTGCCGCTATCCGATTTGCACTTGTTTGTGTGACTTGTGTCAACGTAGTAATTCGATTCTGTACCTATCAATTTTGCAAACGCGTCCTTAACTACTTTTGTTTTAAAAATAGGGTTACGCAAAAAAAGCATAAGGAATAAAATAGTAAGCAATATTCAAAAGCAACAAAAACCAATGATGCGCAGCTTGTTATTTATAAATAAATGAATAATAAATAAATATTTCGGACATCCAACACACAACGCCATCTAGTCCCAAGCTAAGCAGAGCTTGTGTTATGGGTACTAGACAACTGATACAAATACATATATACTTTTTTTTTTGTAAATACATACATATTATACATAGAAAACACCCAAACTCCGACACAAATACTTGTAGATCATACAAACATTTGGTCCGACCCGGGAATCGAACCCGAGACCTCACGATCAGCAGTCGTACACGCCAACCGCGAGACCAACGAGGCAGTCATACAAATGCAAATCGAATGTTAAGGAAATTATAAAAAAGTAATTACACGATATTATTGTGATTCACCACCAATATGACAAGAGGCCAACATAAAAGCTGGCAATATTAAATTGCTTCCCTCAGGGAGTTACAAATCTTTTGAAGAATACTCGGTCCTTCTAATAGAAAGTAAGTGCCATCATATTTTTATGTTAGAATGGAAATGAATCTGACATTTTAATACATAAACAACACTGTGTTTATTTTAAAAACATTTACAAGATTCGATTTTAAATAATTGTAGCGAGCGATTTTAAGTCGACAAGGGAAAAACATGATCGTAGTTTTTAACCGACTTCAAAAAAAGGAGGAGGTTTCTCAATTCGACCATATATATTATTTTTATTTATTTTTTATGTGTGTTCACGTATAACTTCGTCGTTTATGAACCGATTTTGATTATTCTTTTTTTAATGGAAAGGAAATGTCCCAACGGTGGTACCAAGATAAGGACATTAATATCAATGCCGGCATCCAAGAGAAATCGAGTCGAACCTTGAAGTTAGTTTTATTTTTGTTTAAATTGTACTTGTGCAATAAATTGTCTTATTCAAACACATAGAGTTTCAAAGTAACTATCAAAGGGTTAAAAAAGTATCCAAGCCTATATATGTTTGTTTCATTTCTCTTTGCCTTAGGCGTATAATACACACTGTTCTTCCAACAGTGGTTTATGGAGTTTATATTCATGAAGTTTTCCCACAAAGCCATAAATAGGAAATAAAGTATCGATTTATTACTAACACATAACAGAATAGGATATTCTAGAAGGATTAGATGTTCTAAGGTAGGTTGATACAAACTATGTAATTATTAAGTATATTTATCGTCATTTAACCAGGCTTACTATACCTGCACTGCTGGCCAAGTTGCTTTCTACAAACGTAAATGTCAATAGAAAACTAACACATTTATAGAAAGGACGCATCTAAACGCCAAGTCACGTAATCCAAAGATAATATTAGCCAATAGTACGAGAGGATAGAGGCGTTGGCGATTGTAGAAAGAGAATTGACGGGAAACACTTACAAATTGGCTAAGGGGGCTATATAGATTTATAGATTTCTTTTCTTTTTTTTGTTTGATGGTTAATAAAAAAGAGGTACGTCACAAGTACGGCAAAAGCATTATGACATGTGAATACTTTAATGTTTGGGCATTTGAAGGGCATAGTCGCATATAACCGACATATAAGTGGGCGGAGTCAGCCAGCAACTAGTGTAGTATAAATTTCGTTATTTATATTAATTACTTCTATAACATTTTTAAAGTTTTTTGTTTCATTTAGTTTTGTTCCTGTGTATTGTTTTGTTTAGTTGGATTGTTGGTTGGCTTTCTTTAGGGGATAATTTCGTTCAGCATAAGACAGTGATTAGCTTGATGATGATGATTTACGCTTCTTAATTTTTTTACTAACAACTTTTTTAACACAAAGTCTACTCCATATCACGCTTGTATCAAAAAACCCAGTTTTAACATTTTTCGATCTCTATTCCACTTAAATCAAGCCGTCGTAATTCCTGATAAAAAAACGTAAAAAAACAGTCGTGATTGCACTCCAGTTAGCCTGAAGCGGTTCTAGCTAAGGCGATTCAATTTCAAAAATCGTAATTAAGTGTTCGGAATCTATTTGTTAAATGTTGATATCTGTTGAATTCAAGTTCTCTTCGTTTAGAAAAGTGTTTCATGTGTTTATTATCGTTTTGAGTTCACAAAGGATGGAATGTTCATGGAAATAAAGTATTAGAAAATACATACTTTCAAATCCATTTTAATAAAAAAAAATAAAGTAACTCTGTCTGTCTATCTGTTAATTTTCATGACTTTCACTACTGCACCGATTTCAATTAATTTTTACCGTGGGAGAGCCATTTTTCGCATGAATGGGCTGCCTTGACCGGAGTGTTACCATGATCTCATAGAAAAGCGGTGTAAAATAGCGCTTGCGTTGTATTTAATCGAGTGTGTGAGGATGCCAGAGGCTCATACCCCAACCTCTCCCCGCATCTCCAACACCTTCCCCCGTCCCCATCTCCCAAAGACCGGCAACGCACTTGTGACGCCTCTGGTGTTGTGTCCATGGATGGCGGTAATCGCTTTCCATAAGGTGATAAGTCTGTTCGATTGCCCCTTATTCCATAAAAAAATTACGATACTTTGATTTATTAAGGACGGACATAGGCTATGCTTTACCGCGATAATTGAGATAAATACGGGCGGAGCTGCAGGTAAAAGCTTATAATCTTTTACCTTGAGCATTAAAATTAAAACATTATTTGCTACAATTCTATATACACATGTCACTTTATATAAGCTCTCAGACAACCTCTAGGCTGTCTCTTTACAAATTTCAAGTGTCTGCTTTTGTTTTCATTTTTGTCTGTAAACAGTTTCAAATAAAGCTAAAAGCGACTTGACTTTCATATTACTTGCCAGAACGTTATTCCCATGTAATAGGTATGCGATAGTACTCAAATATGCTCTGTATATATATTAGTAACATGAAAATTTTATGTCACTGTCTTAAAGATATTTGATTGACATTAGTGGTGATTCTCTTGTTGTCATCACTTAACTAAAATTCACTAAAATTTGTTATTGGATTATATACTCTAATCTTATCCGCTTACAGTCCATTTATCGATATCTGACATCTTAACTGTCACTGTATTTGTTAAACAAGGTTTTCAATTCGCTATTTACTTAAATATAAACATAACAGCGTACAACAAATTAGTTATACCTTTTTTCATGCAAGAGCCAAAATGACATAACTCTACAAGATGAAAAGCATAAGCAGCATCCAAGAGTGGTGGTCACCATCCCATTGCGAATTTGGACAATGCAGCATGATGACCCACAGTATAGCGGGCTTTTTTTTGGAAAATCCCTTTGGATCTCCGGCGGCAAGTATGTGGTGATTCCATTAATAACCACCTCGGCGGCCGGTTTCAGACGCCCTGCTCTGGGAAGGACCCGGACCATGTTATTTCCAGGAATGACGCCACGTCTAAAGAGACTCCATCCTAAGGGAAGCCTCAGCTTCCCCCTGCCTGTCGGCCCAACCGTTATATGTTGCGGCCTGACCGTAGTTTTGTGACCAGACCGCCCCCTATCGCTGACCGCATCAATTAATCAGCTACCAGAGGTCCCCACTCTCTGGCGGCTTGCGGTGATGTCGGCGGCTGGTGTCGCCATCGCTCGGGATCGGCCCTTTCTCGATCCCATTCAGAAGTCTCTTTTCGGAGCATTACAGCCTCAGAGAAAGAGACCTCTGCGTCCCAGCCCTCCTTACCCGCCAGTATGGCAGCAATGATTGCTGGCGGGGACAGGTCTCGTCCGTTTTGCACGCCTAGCTTAAAGGATCCATATGCGCTGGTAGTGAATTACAGTTCTAGATTAGTCGATATACTAAAATTTTATGAAAACAATTTTAATTTTATGTTTTAAAAATCCGGCTATTGGAAACATCTATGTCCCTCAGTAGACTGATGATAAGTATGGCATAGGTTGTTGCAGATATAACCAGATCGTCTGCTAAAATTGTAAGCTAGCTGCGAAAAATTACGTGTGCATGGATGAGTATGAAAAAGTCAACGATTGCGCCTGAGTAACATGATTTATCAGAACTGTATAAGAACAAATAACATTTTGAAGCTTTAAATTTTAACACACTGAATTCTAAATACCAGAAATATTTAAAAATGGTAGAGATTAGGATGATATTATAACTGTTCTACGGCAAGTTATAGAATATATGTTGTTCTATTTTTAGTGACAGAGTGTATTTAATTATTCACACATTATCAAACTAACTATACAACGGCCCATGGCATATGATGTCACCATAAAAACAACACACGCATAGCGGCAATAATAATATTTGTAATAGTCACTAGTTAATTTAGTAATGGCAACGTATATTCGATGACAGAGTTGCTCAAGTTTACCTTCGAATATTTTAAGCCGTCTTCGAAAAAGGAGGATGTTCTCAATTCGTCGGAATTTTTTAATAACTTAGATTGCTGTGCTCTGTCTTACAACACAATAATTTCGTTTGGAAGTCATGCAGCAATATCCACAACCATGACAAATATTCAAAGCAAAATTTACCGTCGATGGACAGAACCGCAGAGGATGTCATCTATACAAATAAAATAAAATTGGAGTGTCTGTTTGTAATATTAAAATAACCGCTTTTTACTAAAAACATATGTATGTATAATGCATAGACGGTACTTGTACCGAAATATCATTCCTTACAATTTTTGTCTGTCTGTTTGTTCCGACTAATTCCTGGAACGGCTGGACTGATTTTGACGAGATTTTCTCTGATAGTTAGCTGATGATATAAGGAGTAAGTCTTAGGCTACTTTTTTTAGTCTAGTTTCGCCCCGCGAACGATAATAACCGCAGCTAACACCGCGGGGTTCAGCTAGTCATTATATGTAATCATCAAAGATCCAAAGTAACAGATACAAAAGTCAGAATCACAACAAAAGTCCTTAAGGAGGAGATTCATTGATTCATATCTAGCGAAATACACAAATTTTCTGCATTTGAAAGTGAAATTGAATTTGTTCCAATTTCGTAAACAAACTGTCTTCCTTGTAAAGGTTCTAGTAAATTTTACATACATAAACTCTGTCCGATGAAGCGAGGCTGCCAATTCTTTATACAAAAATGTTTCAAACAATTTTGCGCTCGGCAATATCCATGACACGCATTTATTAATCAAATTATATCGTGCACTGTCCACGTTGTTGCCTGTATTGTTTACTTCTAACGTCTACTTTCTACATAATTAATTTATGTACTAACAGTTTATTAGTCCAACAGTATTAATTAAACAACAGTGATGTCAGTAATAGGTTCCGCGTTAGCATAATAGTGCTTGGTTTATTTAAGTCATATTAGATACTGTGAAGTAGGTTATTGAAATTTTGATCTATTTGAATATGTTAATGTGTGTAACTCAGTAAGTAGATGAGGTAGGACTCAATTTAAATTTATATGTGGTTATAGGAAGTAGTAGTTTTATAGGCAGTTTGGGATCAAATGATCATAAGTGTGATATTACTATCTTTCTTTCCTTCTTTTTTTTCGTCTTTCCATGTGTGTATTTAAAAAAAAGTTAAGACAATTAATTTGCAGTTGTAAAGGTCTAAGCTCACCGGTGAAAGGTTATCAATTTACCTGTTACCCCTCTTACACTGCAAAAATCTTCAAAGTTATTTAAAATTCGGTTTGTAAGAATGGTTCCAAGAGCAAAGTTAAATTATTAAACTTTAAAAGATTTTCCGTATAATTGTATTATCTAAATCGTGCTCTGAAAGGATAATATTGCAGAAAATTCTACCAACTACGTTTATTTTCCACTTATAATCTCGTCACGTTTCTAAATGTCAATTCTGGCGTGTAACATTAAATAAATTTGAGCTCTGGTCTCCAGAGATGCATAGCGGAGAAAGGTAACGACAAGAGAATCTAAAATATACCTAAAACATTATTTTGAGTACATAAGCTCGAAAAGGGTTTGATTTAGATTTGATTATTATTATTAATAATACTTTTTGATATTTTACGCCTGTATTTTATTTTCTAAAAAATGTTGTATGTATTTGAAGTGAAATATGCTTTAATTCATTTTTTAAATGATCGTACATTTACAGCTTTTGATAGTTGATAGCTAGACGTAAACCTTCTTCTTGAATATAGATTTTAGCCTACAATACTACGCTGACCAGGGGGTTTGTGTCAAATCTTTTATTGAACTACAAAATGTGCTATGTGTTGTAAATGTTAAATAGTAGTTCATATAGGCTATTCACTCTAGAGACTAAAACTTTTTTAAAACCATTACCAGTAGGTACCATTTTCCAATTTGATCATGATGTAAAGCCATATTTATACTATTGATAAAAATATTGTCAAGTATAAATACAAAGTTTGTCAAATTTAATTACTTAGACTTAATTAATTATTACAAATGTATACGAAAGCTGTTAGATAAATCTAAAGTCACACCTGATATTATATTACCAAATGCCAAAGGACTCGGATTCATATTACATGAATGTAAAATAAGAAAGCGCTTTAGGCTAAGCCCGGTACAATACATAATCATGTTACAACTTCTTTTGAAACTGTTTTATTTGCTTTATATCTTTACACACCATTATATTGTCAAGCCTTACATATTCACACAAGAAACCCGAGGATTGATACATTATCAGGCATCCGTCAGTGAAAGTTCGGTCAAAATCGGTCAAGCCATTCCAGAGATTAGCCGGAACTAATAGACAAAAATAAGTACCGTGTAAACTTTCATATGCATTTAGTGAAAAGCTGTTAATTTGAAATTACAAACAGACACTTCAATTTATTTATTTTAATAGATGTGCGCTTAAGGGATTAGTGTATATACACAAAGTTATTATTGTGTGAGTTAAGATATAATACTTCAGTTTCTCATAACAAAGCATTACTTTGTTCCCAAGATTCGTGATATTTTGATTTACTTGACTCCCGTCTAATACCCTCTCATCCCTAAGATTGCAAAAGTTTTCTTCGCTGAGGTCATGAAGGTTATTGTTCCTATCGGCTACCGGTAACGGAGTCAGATAAAATAATAGCTCATCTATAAATACAGAGCTTAAACTTTTATATATTCAGATAAGGTTTTTAGTGGATATCTTTTAGTAAAGTTTTTAGTGGATTTTTGTAAAATATTTCATGGCGAAAACATTTTTTTATTATTTATATAAAGTACTACCACATCATACATATTATACTTAAAACTAATTACAATAACCTGTGGGATTGTATCTGATATGTATGACAATAACGAATATTAATGACGCTTATAATGATATTATTAAATGTTGTATAAAAATTAAGTCGTTAAAAATTATTTTTCTTATCTATATCTATAAAAATGAATCAACCAAATGTATGTACGCGCATGACTACCGATCCGCTGCACCACATTAAATAATTCCTTTTTTACGCATTCATTATTGTTAGGACAAGGTTTGTGTACAAGAAAAATTAAAAGATAACGGGAAAAGTCTCATTTTGTCTGCGACGGGTAGCTGTCAGATAAGTAAATGTGGCGGTACGAAGTTCGCCGAGGCAGCTAGTATATTTTTAACAGACTTCAAAAAAAGGAGGAGGTTTCTCAATTCGACCGTATATTTTTTTTTTTTATGTGTGTTCGCGGATAACTTCGTCGTTTATGAACCGATTTTGATGCTTCTTTTTTTAATGTAAAGGAGATGTCCCAACGGTGGTACCATGATAAGGACATTAATATTTAATGATGGCATCCAAGAGAAATCGGGTCGAGCCTTGAAGTCGTACTTGTAAATATTACATTTTAATGTAAAATAAATTTAATGTCTACAATCAAACGACACACATTAGCACAAATATTTATTGTTACTATAATATCGATTCCTTCTAATACCTCATTTAAATTAAGTAATTTAAATTATGTGTAACATTGGTACCTATACGTATATATAACAGTGCAGTAATGTAAGATAGTTGTATCATATGTCCGAATAAAAGACTTTATTATTATTATTATTATTATTATTCAATTAATCCTCAAGATGTAACCGTATCTACATAGAATAGCTTCATGCAATCTTTAGCTTACTGTTTCCATAAGCTATCAATCACGTTGACACAATTTGGTGTGTCAGCGAAACAGGAGCTGACACCTTCCCATCTAGTTTTACGACTTATTTTTATGGGAGAACACGAGATAGTCAATGTGGCTGATGGAAAAACGTTTTTCTTTATAAATATGGGGGCCATATTTTATAAAAGGGTAAGCCCTTTTATAAAATATGGCTCCGAAAATTACTTTTGATCTATATAGACATGAAGTTTCTTTTAAAGTTAGTGTAGCAAACTTCTCTTTCTACACTTTACTATTTTAGTATGAACGTACTAAAGCTTGAAGTGAAAAATTCTTGAGACGCGTTAAGCACTTTTTGGGTGAACAAAAATCATGGAACACAAGTTACTATGTTTTTACTTCTATCGGCGTCCCCAAAGACTGTCCCGTTTTTTTGAAGTGAAAATGTCTTTAGCGGCATTGTGGACTTCAGCAAAATATATTTTGGGATGGGTCAAAAATGTTAAACTCGTGACAGGACACGTGACCTGATCGTAAGACGGCGGCGCAGGGCGCTTGCACGAGTACGGTGTTGTAGAGCGCTTGCGCGAGTGTGCATGGTGACAGCTGATGACTCGACTGTCTTATATGACATGACTGGTAATATACATTAATAAATAAATAAATAAATATTTCGGACATCTAACACACAACGCCATCTAGTCCCAAACTAAGCAGAGCTTGTATTATGGGTACTAGATAACTGATATGAATACTAATATACTTTTTTTTTTGTAAATAGATACATATTATACATAGAAAACACCCAAACTCCGAAACAAATATTTGCACATCATACAAACATTTGTTCCGACCCGGGAATCGAACCCGAGACCTCAAGAACAGCAGTCGCGTACGCTACCACTGCGCCACCGAGGCAATTGTTAAACATTATACTGTATAGCAGTAACCTATATTTGTATAACATCACAATCATTTTTTTACTTCTTTTTATCGCGCATTTATCAACTGTTTGTTTATAGTTTTGAGTTTTCACTTATGTCGGCAGACCTCATGACTACTTTGTGTTTTTTTTTTTAATAATCTAGGGGGAGATTAAGCAGACGATCTATCTGTGACTAAGCTACTAATTTCACTTATATATAGACCTGCAACTCAACAGATCAAAGTGTATTTTGTTGAATATACCTAAGCTAGCTAAAATAACTCTATCTCATTAAGAGTATGGATATAATCCAATAGTGGTTGTCACCATACTCAGACTGTGCAGCACGGTGACCTCAACTATGGCAGTCTAGTGAGATGCGTTTTAAAGAACCTGGGATCATTGAAGAAGGGTACCACGTGCGCTGGTAGTAAGTTCTAGGTTTTGACACATGTGAGTATATGTTCAGCTCTCCACACCGTTTTACAGAGCTGAACATATACTTTTAGTGCTTATATGCCAAAATGTGCTGCTTCCGTGAGATCGGGACATGACTCAGTACAACAAGAAACATGAGTACAATTAAAGTACCAACAGTAAGTATAAAGTCACTTTGCAAGTCATATCTAAATATTATTTGTTTATAGTTCTTGCCGCGATCTTTTATTCAATTTGTAACATACCATGACAAATGTTTATTTCACTTACAAGAAAAGGTCTCAAATAACATAATTATAAAACCTAGTGGTAGCCCAGAGATCGAAATTTGACCGTGATTTATTCTTTTTTTTTTCTTTTTGGATTTTTTTAGCGTTTTGTACTTTTCCTCTAATAAAGGTACCTGTGCAAAAATTCGGACTCCTCCATTCGAATAATTATCGTAAAAATGGGAACAAAGTTTTAGCTTTACGTATTTGTACATAGATAATATAATTCGCAATAATAAAAACAGATTAAACAGTCCTTAAGAAAATGAGTAGTATGTTTCGACATTTATTATAATAATATAAATATGTGTATCTCATGACGATATTTTGATAGCCCTCAGCGAGGTATTTAAAACTTGTTTGTTATGTCAGTAAGATAATAAATATTCTATGCTACTTTCTTTGAGTATGGAATAGAAATACGATTATCAATAATAGACGTGGTAAGCAAAATGTACCTATTTCATGTTTTTTTTTTCATCACCGAACGGCGATTTATATTATGATTTGAGGTAAAAACTAAAATGTTTATCAAATATTGATTAATTGAATTTTTTTACGGTCGACGATTACAAGACAAAAAAAAATGTTTGAAGAGAAATCATGAAATGGTTAATTCTAGATTTTAGAATAGAGCATTTCAAAACGATTAATCGTATTTCTGACCTTGTGGTGCAATTCTTAACCACCTATAAATATGTATAAATTCAATTTACTTATTAAATAACTTCACATCAAAATGAAATTTATGTGTGTCAAAATTAAATTCAACCGTTTTCAACAATAATGGGCAGTTAAATTGTACTAACCTTGCCATCAGGTTCCCTGGTTACAATTTATATTTTCTCACTGAATGCGTGATATTTTGTGTGACAAACAAATTTAAACCTTATTATGTGAATCCTTGGGGTGTTTGTGAATTGGTTTTATTATATTTCTAACAGCAGTTATAGTTGGGTTTCAGTTGTTTCTAAAGATTCTGGTTAGTGTTTGGATTAGTGAAATATGTCTATTATATTATTAAGAGTTCAGTACCTAAGTTTTAGTAAGTAGTAAGTAAGTTTTAGTTTGACAAATAAGTTTTTATTGAGATTTAAACTCATTTCAATGACTTCTTATATTAGAATTCATTGAACAGTTTATAAATATTTTTCTTGTTTTCATAAGTTTGAATTTTTTTCAAAAAAGAAAGCTATAAATAAATGATGATGAGATGATGATGAATGAATTGTTTTCTTTAAACTTTCATATATTGTTAGTCTTCTTTCAAATGTGTTCCTAATATATGTGGAAATAAATAATTAATATTATCCAAATTTTGGTCTTATTAATATTAGGAATAGTATTTTAGTATAAGATGCACATTTTGAAATATTTTCATACAAAAACCTGGAATTTTTCTGAACAAAACATTTAATTGCATTGTTCGACGTCCGTTGTTTATTACAGAACAAGTTTATTATAAACTGCAGCTCTTGAAGTACGTGACTTTATAGAAACTGACCAACTGTCTCCGTGTCAATTGCAATAGCTACACTGAATTGTTCTGAACACTAACACTTATATATAAAGGAGATAATGATTTGTAACGAGCTATTTACTGGTGTCTAAATATTATCTAATATGTTTCAAACAATTTTCTATTTTTTAAAGATTACACAGTAGATTATATATGATTTTAACATTTTGTAACAGAAAATAACAATTTTAAAATTGTAGGGCGTCTATCCGAAACAACCATTATGCTCAAATTACAGGTTTTACAATTTACTTTGTGACATTTTTGGATTTAGCAGGTTTGATTCCAACTTACCTCTACACTACACTTTTGCCTCAGAAAGGCCTACTTGTAAGGTACACATATATTATAATTACACTAGCTTTTACGTTCGACTACGTCCGCGTGTATGTCGCTAAAGAGTAGATAATGACCTTCCCGTAGAATCGAAGAAACTTCATGCCAAATTTCATTGAAATCGGTAAAACGGTGTAGCCGTGCAAGCGTTACAAATAGACAGAGCCTTTCATAAATACGAAAGATAGAGAAAGTAGGTCTGTCTATCTGTCTGTACAGGTAACGCGCTCTCATCAGTATGAACACAGCGTCTCAAGATTGATAAACATTCTCCGAACTCAGGAACAAATTAACTTCCACTTTAGATAAAGTTGGATTAATAAACTTTGTATTACATTTCTGTTTTTACGGAGGTCGTATCCTTAGTTTATATTGAGTTGACCTACATATTTACGAGTCTTGTCGTGCTTAATACTCACGTCTCAAGGTAAGCACTAATTTCGGCATCGAGATCTCAAAGTTCTTGGTAACAACTTATCAATGAAAGAAGTTAAGGATTAAAGGAGAATATAAATTTAACATTAATAGCTACAGTATAATAATTTAGTTACTTCTTATTATCCCAGAGTGCCGTCTTGAAATTAATATTTAAATAGATTGCCCGTTTTGCTATAATTTTCTTCTCAGATCTCTTATGAGAATTTCTGTCAAATTGTTCTAATTATTTAAATACAAAACTCTTTCAAACGGCTTTGTTGCTATTGGAAATAAAGGTCTTGATCATGAGATAGACAGGCAAATGAGAGACTACGGCTGATGTTAAGTGACAACGCCCATTAACTTTTGCAACTCAACAGTAGTATGTGTGTAGCCGCCTTTTGCTTCCTTCCTCAACCAAGTGAGAGTCACTTACAGAATAAATAGTAATACTGGGATAACTTAAAACAAAAAAAGTCATTTCAACTAAATAAGATAGTAAAATAGTCGTTGTTTACGTTGAATGATGATAGATGAAATGAAAATAAAATGTTAAATAAATACACTAACAAATTTTAATATTTTAAATCATTAGGTCTAAAGTTGAGTAAACATGTGCTTTCGCGATAGTAACAGTAACTAAGAAATTTAGTATTCCTGAATCATATCCTAAAGTATATTTTATAATTCATAATACGTGACGTATTTAATTATTTAGCTAGCCGCTAGTCCGCCAGTAGCAGTGTCTGGTCATCCTACTGCAGATGCCAGTCTCACACAAAGATTATATCCATAAGAGCGGTATTTTATGATTTTTTATTAATTGTAAACTGAGTGCGTGATATAAATAGAGCAAAGTTATGAGCTGACTGGCTATCCAAAGTGTGGTCTGTGTAACTCAGAATCAAATAGTCGTGTGTAAGATGTTCCACATTATTATTTTACTGTACACAAATTTAATATCAGGTACCGTAACCACACCACGTTTTAAACAAACTAGAATGTATTTAAGTCGCAAATAATTTGGTTACAGTGCTGTCACATTACATATTCATCATTAAACGGCATTACATATTCACGGCATAACCAAGATTATTATCGTCGCGGTGGTAGTACAATGATATGTGTTCATCAACGTACCTATTGTATTCGCTTCAATAAACACTGATTGACCGGTCCTAATTAAACCCAACCCGGGCTAATATAGATTTATGGTTCTGAAGTTCCTATACGGACAGTGGGATTTTACATCATCCTGTAACGTCTACTATCCGATAAATAATTATGTCGGTAGCCTACAATCGGTAGTGGTAGTCACCAGCCGGACAAGATATGCCTTAGTCTTATTAAAGTGTGTTTATTTTAGTATTTAATATTTGTTTAATAGAAATTAACAGACCGACATGTACCTACTTATTTACAACGTGTCTATGTTACAGTCAAAGCTCTTAACGGATCAAAAGTATCAATAAGGTACAAGACCTTAATGATAAAATACAACATATTATATTAGATAAAATATAATAACACTTCTCTCCATTACGCTTGTAGTCTCTTTAAAGTTTCTAGATCATCGGTTTTTCTTAATTAACTTACAGTAGCCCCACGATTACAAGTTCTCTGAACAAATTAATTTTAAAGTAAACATATTACAATAATAAAAAAGCATATTCAAATACATTTCAAAATTTAAAAATGAACTATTTTAGAAACATTTAAGAAAATATATATATATGTTTCTCATCTACATCTACTGTAATATGTAATAATTGACATAACTCAGATCAAAATCGTCTATTGTGAACGACCCTTTCGTGACGCCCGCATATTTCGTTCCCAGTAAATGACGTACATTATCTTAGATATGCCCTTGAGTACCGTCTTTATACACAGGTATATACCATGCCTTTGTAAACATATGAGAGTGATGGCTGTGATTATTCACTACAAACATTACAGAAATATAGCTACTTAAAAATAAAACGAAACCTGTTAAAAGCCATACTAGTATACTAACTCATACTAACATTGTAAATTCGAAAGTAATTCTGTCTGTCGTGGCTTAGTCAGTGTACGGATTTTGATGAAATTTCAATGATTCTACTAATGTTTTCCACTTGTCAGAGTAGAATTACTTTGGCAGGATTTAAAATGAAAAAAAAAACATACACACGTGCAAAGCCGCGGGTAAAAGTTAGTAACTATTATAAAATATTTTTAAAAGGTAGTAGAGCCACGCTGATTTCAGCACGAACGGGCCGGCTCGACCGGGGCGGTACTACCCTCGCACAGAAAATCAACGTAAAATGACAGCGATCATGCTGTCGTGTTTCGTTGGTGAGTGCGAGACCGGAGGCCCAACGATGCAGAAGCATCACTAGCCCGCCATGGTGTGGGTCACCATGCTGCATTGTTGCATTGTCTGCGTTCGCAGTATGGTGACCATCACTCTTGGATTCTGCTTATGCTTTCCATCAGGCAAAGTAGAGTCATTTTGGCAGGGTCAAACATAAAAAAAAAAAAAAAAAAAAAATATTTCTCGATTTGTAAATTAAAATACTTGTTAAGACTGTACAATAATTAGATGACGAACCTACATAGCAACAAAAAAAATCAAAAAATAAAGAGTGTACGAAAAACAAAATCTTTGACTGTTCAAGTTCAATATGTATAAAACTACGTAAAAAATATTTTTCATTCATAAATTCATTTATTGAACTATATTACAAAAATCAAAATTATAAATAGTTCAAACACGTTCAAATCATTATCTCCTCACAAACTTAAAACTGCCACATGTGTTCTCCTCGAAAATCATAAGAGAGTAAATTATTTACGATGTTAAAAACTGATAAGAATAATAAATTATGATGATCTAACTTGCTTTTAATATAACACGAAGGGTAATAAAATTGATTACGTTAAGTGAGTGAATAACGTTAGTATGCTACACCACTGTGGCGGAATAAGCGGCTTCAAAATGAATGACTCTTTATTATTTCAAAGCCTGTTATGATTTGCTATACTCAGGGACCTCTTTCGGGAATCTACTCGAGTATCTTTCAATAAACCGATTTGATAGCTCCCCGGAACCCGGTGTGGTTTGAGCCGAATCAATTCTTACATGCTATACCTGCCACACATATAACGTTAAACCATAGCGATTGATCTGTGCAAATCGATTTGCACCGATTTATCGAAATTGTGTATGAGAAATCGTTGCAGATTATTCTTGATCAGTGATCGATGAAGCTGCGCAAATCGGTCTGCACCGGTCAATCTTTATGATTTATCGTTACGTGTGCAGCAGGCATTACTCGTTCATTTCATACATTATCACGTATTATATACTTGATAGAGATCATCTCCTAGTCACGGCCTCCTAATCCTCTGAATTGACACAATTTACAAAGAAAATGAGCTATCGTTTCTAAGACAGTAGTACACGTATTTATTATATACTCATATATAGGATTATCACTAAGATATGAGAATGAATGTAATAGATTTATTCCACATAAGACAGCAATGCATAATGGATGTGTACATTAGCTTGGATTAATGTCTGTACTTATTGTGTAAGATAATTCTCAAAGCCACAAATCATGTTATCATTAGTTGTTAGAATTCTTTTTATCCAAGCTCTTGTAACCTAATTACATTTAAAATAGGTAACAATGTGTAGAGGAATTATATTATTGACAGGATTATTATTAACCTGACTCATGGACCTTTGAATAGGGTCCTATCTTTATGAATAGTTTCTTCATCTACATTGGGAATCAAATCTCAAAGAACCTCTACCTTTGGAACATTAATGTACCCAATTCATAATCAGGTTTCCAAAATTAACAATAACAATTTAAACCTAATGCTTAACTGATACAGAGTGTTTTTTTTTTGGATAGATTAAATTTAAACACTCAAAATTTTGGCACGAATGCGTTCCAATAGAAAATCGTGAAAACTAAATCTCGGTCATAACTTTATGTAATGGGATTCAGTTCATTGAAAATAAGTTTAAGAGCATGTAGTAAGGAGAACAGGGTTTCAGTAACGGTTTTTATGCATTGAGCATAACTCTTTTCGTGAGTTCCTTCCTTAAATTTAAGAGAACTTAGTTTATATTTAAGTTTTATTATCATTTTGTTCTCTATTTCTAGTTGTTTAATATGAGCGGACTTGCTGCTAGCAAGTGATTTTTGCCGCCTATTGACACCTACAACTCATAAGTCATAAGTGCAAGTGATATTGTCTATGGGTCTGCTTCCTCCGCTCCTCTCCCTATGTATTATTAATGGGAGGAGGATTCACAACTCTGGTAACGAGGCACTCTTTCTAAAAAGCAACGAAAATATTACATAACACTGGTTTTCTGCTAGGACGATCTAATCATGCTGAAGTTCTGGGTCGCCATACTGCATTGTCTGCTTTCGCAGTGAGTATGGTGGCCCCCACTATTGGATTCTACTTTCAATCAGGCTGAGCAGAGTCGCTTTGGCAGGCTATCAAATAAAAAAAAGTTTTTCTATTATAGTCTCAAAAATAGGCATTGATCTCAAAGATTACTCATTTTATAAAACAGTATTATATCTTCTGCATATCGATCAGATATAGTTATTTATTACTTGTAATTTGATCGTTCTTCTCTTGGTTGCATAATTTCGTTTAAGAATATTTTCTACAGACAGGTTGGACTCCTTCATGCCTTTGACATAAACAAGACAATGTAGAAAATAAACATTTCGCAATGTAGAAAAGAACTATACGGGTATGCTCACTTTACACAAGAAAAATAGATCCCAAGCAATTACCTAAGGTTTATTACACCTCTGTTAACATCCAAGCCTTTTATGACACCCGTAATTAAGAAACATCTTTTATGTAAAGTGTAGAACTCATCGAACACTCTTGAGTAATTTTGACATTACTTCAAATTTTATATCTGTCCTTTTACAAGTACTCACTTATTCAAAATGCATGAAAAGCTAAGCACAGCAAATATTCATTATTTTGTCATAGTGTAGTTAGATCGTGAAATCCTAATCTAAGCATACCTTTTTCTCAATATACCAATGTTTTATAATTTCACTAGCCGACCCACGCAACCTCGCTTGCGTCTCCTATTGCCGGTAGCTTGATAATTTTCCCCATTCTTCATTGGTGTTACGCTCCTGTAGGTCTTAACGTGATGATAGATAGCCTACAGCCTTCCTCGATAAATGGGCTATCTAACACTGAAATAATTTTTCAAATCGGACCAGTAGTTCCTGAGATTAGCGCGTTTAAAGAAACAAACAAACTCTTCAGCTTTATATATTAGTATAGATTTGTATACTCTCTTAAATTCCACTGCGTTAACTACGAATGTGTACTATTATAAAGAAAAAAAAATACAAAGCAGTTATAAGGACTGTCGACAGAAGTAAAAACTTAAAACTATAAAGAAACAATTATGTAAGCCTGAAATTAACCTCTTTGCTCTTTAAATAAAATGCGCGATAAAAAGAAGTGAAATATTCCTTGAGAACCGATAAATACAGAAGTGCTTATTGTGATGTTATAAAAATGTAGGTTAATCGTCCGTTGGTTATTTTACAAATATATTGAACATACAAAACGGATTTATTATTATCTAATTTACTTCTTCGCTAAGAAACAATAATGTTTTTAATGAAAATGACGGTATTGTTGACTCGTGGTCAAGGCGCCCCGCGCCGCTGTGCTCGCGCAAACGCTCTGCGCCATCGTAGTTCAGGTTACGTGTATTGACGTATCCCGTGTCCTGCCGCATCACTTGTCCTGACGCGTCACGTAACCTGACGCGAGTTTAACACTTTTTACCCATACCATTACATTTTTTAAAAGTGCACAACGCCGCCGAATAAGTTTTCACTTCAAAAATATTTATAAATTGCGAATTTTATAGGTTTCTTCCCCCACGAGCAATCGTTATATCATTCATAAATAGTCAACCCCAGTTTATACAAAAATCTCTTTCTCCCATTCACGTATCGTCACAAAAAGAAAAACAAAATACATAACTATCAAACAATAATGGTTTAAACTTTTTAATATCGATAAAAAAGGTCATTATTCGTGTGCACCTACCCTTAGTTGACTGTCATTACACGTTTGTTTGCAGGCGCTTGGCGCGGCAAGGTTCTTTGTGCCAGTAAATAAATATCAAGCAAGGGTCGAAGTTTCAATTATTTTTTTAATAAATGGCATGCAATATGAGTAATATAAGATTGCGTATTTAAGAATGCAGCAACCTCATCTGCGTCACCTATTGCCAATGGTGTGATGTTAATAGCGTGAAAAAATTTGTTTACCATAAAAAAGATTACATTGAGCTTACCATAAAAACCATAAAAGATAGGCATCTTGTCGCAGATGTTTTCTACAACTTTTATAGAACATTTCTTGCAAACATATATTAGTATAGATGAGAATGTTTAGTTATATTATAATATTAGTTGAGTCCCCCAGTGTTACCCGCGTTTACTGTCGAACCGCGGGCGACCCCGCGGGGCGAAGCTAATAAAAAAAGGTAGCTTTAGTTACTCCTTATACCATCCCGAAAAAAATATTTTCACTTATTCATGACAATTTTTACATTAACAATTATTTTTACGGGAATTAACGCGATCACTTATTAAAAGGTATTACATACCTCTGATTTGCCTGACGTTTCGACCAGGTTGCACTGGCCGTGGTCACAGGTAGATTGAAAAAAAAAAAAAATTTTTACATTGTGTCGAATTACGTCACTCAATAAGGTTTCACATGCACAACATTAAGAGTAAAACAATACAATAAATTAATACAACGGAATAAACCCAATAACAATGTCACAGTATGTTCAAATGTAAAAGTAATGTCATATAAACAAACATCAGCTACCTATCAGTAAAAGTCTAGTGAAAATTGATCCAGTCATTACAGAGATTAGCCGGAACAAATAACCAGACAGACAGACCGACAGACAGACAGAAAAAAATTAAAAAAATGTTGTTTTGGTATATGTGCCGTGTAAACATACATATGCATTTAGTAAAAAGCGGTTATTTTTATATTACATAGAGACACTCCAATATCATTTATTTATCTGTATATAAATACAATATGTATAGATATATTGTACGATACAATATAGTACGAAACATTATATATATACTAGTTTCCTGTCTAACTAAACATTATTATTTATCTGTGTTTTACATTTTACGTTACGCTAACTTTATTTTCACTCAATAAAACCAACATAAAACACAAACTCATTCCACAGCCGTCGTATTTAGTATTCCATTGATGTTTAAATACTATACATTTCACGACAGTTTCAAAAACAGGTTTTAGTTGAGCATGTTGGTAAATAAAAGCAGAATTATTGACAGTATAACTTCCAAACATCCTGAATTATTTTATTCTTTGCTACCACCGGACCGGAGTGTTTCCACGGTCTCACAGAAAAACGGAGTGAAAAAGCGCTCGCGTTGGTTTCACCGTGTGAGTGAGAATACCGTAGACCCATACCCCAACCCCTCCTCCCATCTGCCTCCCCATCCCCAAAAGGCCAGCAACGCACTTGTGACAAGAAGACAATGGTGTGTCTTGTCTGAAAGTATTTTCAAATCTGTATGCTACATAGTTTACAAGATACGAGTCTCAAAAAAAATGAAACTACTAAATACTAAAGCTAGTGACGGCGTCAATTTGAACACGTTCCCAAACAATAGGCCTGCCTAAATACATGCACAAAAATTCAATTTCCAAACACAATGGGCGCTTGCCAAAAAATTTGCAGCTTGTGTAGGTGCCTATCGTTATGTATAGTCGTTTTAGTGTGTTCGTTTGGATCTGTGCCAACACCAAGGTTGTCTAGACCGGTAGGGTTACTGGCTATTAAAATCAGAGCATCGCGTATGTTACCTATTTCTTTTATTTTAGGGGTGCCAAATAACAAAAACTAGTTTTGTTTATGGTATAAGGTGGCAAAGGAACAGTCACTAACTGTCAGGTAATTCACAACTGATAGTGAATGACTAATAACTTCAATGAACAGCTGCAACTAAATAGTGTTAAGAGTCATAAGTACGTTGCCGTCATTTGAGTACACTATCAAATAACAGCTTTGTCTCTGTTTAAATCGGTGATGATAAAATAAGCAGATTTATCTACATATCTGTCGAAGATAGTACAAAGTGTAACAATAATTTTAAAGTGTTTAAGCAATCTCTAGAAAAAAAACCTTATGTACGGAACATATAATCAGTGAAAAGACATTAGAGTTAACTAATAACAATACCACATTCCGTTTTATACCGAGAATCAACCACCCTCCGATAAGCATTAACTTGGAAACTTTCACATATTAGCGTCAAAGCAAATTTCCAATTCAGATAGCGGTCGCGGGTTTTGTACGTATAAGCTTTGACTTTTGTTTACATATGTGCATACGGTATGCTCAATTTACATACTTGGTTACGCCAAAACTGGTGGCATAGCCAGTTATTAGGCTTAGCTCTTATCTAAAATACGGAATAATTTAGCTATAGCACTGTATGTTTATAGTTAAAACTGAGTTTTAACTATGAAGAGATATAGTTTTATACCATTTGTATTGTACTACTATAATATTCTCTACCATAAACTCTCCAAAGTTTCACCTGCATTCCCGTTCACATGGGAATACCGGACTAAAATATAGCATATCTTACTCAGGGATAAATCAGTCCGGTAGTTTTTGAGTTTATACGTTACATGCCAATCATGACAAACGTTCACAAATGCACTAATATTCAAGTATAGAGTTATCGATTATCTTTGTTATAAGATTTTCTTATTACAAATTTTATTTAATAGAAAACTAATTCTTTAAACACATATTTTAGGTATCAAAGAAATAAAAATAATATATGCATAATAATATGGTGCAAGTCGCCAAATCATAGAAATTCACAAAATACATAGATAGAATAAAATAAACATAACGAGTACCGTTCATTACCGAACCATCTTTCCATGACGCAACTTGAAAGGTTATGGCAGAAATGAAAATATTTCTCAGAAAAAATATTTATAGACAAATCTCTATTTATAAATGCAAATAAGTTTATCCCTTCATAAGATCAACAAATGTTTTCCTCTTTCGCACAGGGTAATTTGATCTTAAACTACACAGAGCTTATTTAATAGCACTGCTATTAAATAAGCTCTGTTTAGTTTTAGACTATTGACACATATAGCTACATTTTTGTCACCAACTTTAATATCTATACTTCTATACTAATATATAAAGCTGAAGAGTTTGTTTCTTTGTTTGTTTCTTTGAACGCGCTAATCTCAGGAACAGGAGCAATCGGTCCGATTTGAAAAATTCTTTCAGTGTTCGATAGCCCATTTATCGAGGAAGGCTATATTTCATCGCGTTTAAACCTACAGGAGCGGAGCACCAATGGATAATGTTTAAAAAACGGGGTAAAATTGTCACGCTACGGGCAATAGGAGACGCAAACAAGATTGCGTGGGTCAGCTAGTTATTATATAAAATTCAATTGCTGTGCGTTTCTCTCTCTAAAACCCTGAATAGACTTTATCGATTCGGGCGAGTCCTAGAAACGTTTGAATGGAAAATATGATAAATGATATTAATTAGTCCATAATAATACCAAATTTCACTCGTATGAAATAGCGGACAAAGCTGGTAGATCATCATCATCATCATCAGTCTATCGCAGTCCACTGCTAAACATAGGCCTCTCCCATTGCACGACACTCTGATCGATTTTGGGCTACTTGCATTCAGTTCCTGGCAAGCAAGCTTACACAAGTCATCACTCCAGTTAGTACATATGACAGATAAATTACTCTCATATACAAACAAATGATGGTGTTTGTGACAAAAATATTGTTCCTGATTGGGATTCGAACTCTTGGTTTAGTAGTTCCAATTCACTAGACGAATTCACTCGACAAATTACACTTGAAATTTTACTAAATCGAATACGTAACTATCGTCTAGTTGAAGTATTTCTCCATTTAATATCAAAATAGTAAAGTTATGAAATTAAAATAGGTAGGTAACAAAGTTTTGTTCGTAACCGCAAAGGTGACGAGGCTTAGCGTGACAAATGGTTGGTTTCTGTCGCTTGGCACAAATTATTATGGTAAATACTGTTACCTCAAGATTTATACCCCTCATTTGGATATCGTGAGAAATTTAAATATTTGGCTCGTACATTTTGGTATTGCATTAAGTATGTGGTTGTCTTTAACATATCACGCATTAGTCTGTAAATTGCGCATTCACCTAAAATCTAGACTTATGTTACGTCAAATGTGTTACTAAGAGTTATTTTAATATCTTACGTACAATACTTACTAGGACGTATCGTGGTAAGTGACCACCATCGGCTATGCATACCTGCAACTAAAGACACAGTAGAAAAGGCGAGAAGAGGGTTATTTGGTCACTCATTTATCCTTACTTACTCGTGAAAAGCATCGAATCAATTGTGCAATTCAAATGAATTGAATAGTTAGATGGTCTTTTTTCTCCTTTGATGAACGTTTAATGAACTCGATGTTAAGATATACATATGAACGAGTATATGTTTAACAATATTTGAATCAGCCTCGATTTGTTTTATAAATATAACTCTATTTAAAGTACAAATATCCTAGTAGTTGTTATTCAAAAAATCTATAAGTTCCAATCTATCAATGATCCTGATCTACCTTTGACATTTTCCCTCGCCACGCTGCCACTGAGCCCCTTAACTCCTTGATAATTTAACAGTACAAGCCCTTCGTAAAATAAATAAATTTTTCCATTATAACTAAGCTTTAACATTTTATATTAAAACTCGATTCAATTTCCATTTTCAACGAAGCATAACCTTTAAAAACAATAAGCTTACCAGTTTAAACGATATTTATTGAAGCAATAAATTTGTGGCGGGCCCATAATGGGTGATTTCACCCTACATAGCTTTGAATTAATTGCTCTGGCGCCCAAAAGGAGTTAGATTTTGTAGGTTTTGGTTTCACAAATTTCTGTGTCAGGGTTTTATTTGTAAGTTACTTGTCCTCTTTTCTAGTAAAATATTTTAAGGTATAGAGTACGAATGGTTACCAGGCAGTAAGTGGCTTCTATGACGGTATGTATATAACTGCAAATCAAAACTCACAAGTGCGTTGAAACCCTCAGAATCAGTGTTAGGGGAGCCTAATCCGAGAGGTCCACTCCGGTGTAAGGGCTTAAATGCACTCATTCGGTGAAAGACTCTCGACACTACATTTCCAGAACCAGCCAAACAGCTCTTCCATACTCTCGTTTAAATTAAAACCTAATCAGAATATTTTCAGAGCGTACGCTTATGGCCATACGTATTTTCCATGATAATCAAATTCTTTGTCTCCAATAATATTATCTACAATCGACTGTAGTTCAAGAAACGTCGTGTCAGTAGGTAGAGATGTCATCGAGTAAATACCAGATGGGTATAATTTGATAACGTGCTGCGAAGTTTCTTAAAAGACATCAGCGAACTTTCAAAGATGTTCAATATAACGGGTCTGAATTAAAGAGAAGCAAAGTGTAATTAAGAATAATTAAACTTTGCAACTTAGCACCGGGTTGATGAGTTCGACACAGTTGCGTCGAATGAATTACTAACAGCTAGGATTGGTTCAGCGTAGATCTTTTTGTAGTGATAATAACTATTTCCTTCGAATATATTGTGATTTTGAAAAAACTGAGCATTAAATCATTTTAATAAGTGTCATTACCGAGGCTATGAAAAACTAATACATGGCTGTTCTAAAATGTTCAAGAGTGAATTGCAGGCAGCCTACGCTAGGTATATACGAGTATCTAGTACTCATAACATAAGCTCTGATTAGCTTGGGACTAGATGGCGTTGTGCGTTAGATGTCCGAAAATATTTATTATTTACCTTTTTTTAACGTGAAAATTAACTGTAGCGACGGATCCCATTGGGGTTTGCGGTGGGATTGTGTGTCGGAATCGGACCCACTAAAACCATATGGTGTGACACTCTGCACCTGAAATAAGGGGGATCCGAGGTATTTTATAACTTGACACATAGCTTATGCAGAATCATACGGCCAAACGTCATATAGTAAGCAACAAGACACCAGAGACAACACTTTCTTTAGAAAAGTTTATAGACATTACTAGCTGACCCGGCAAACGTTGTTATGCCATAAATAAAATATGTTTAAGATCGAAAAATAGATGTTGGTCGATTCTCAGATCTACCCGCTATGCACACAAAATTTCACATGAATCGGTTCAGCTGTTTCGGAGGAGTTTGGTAACAAACACCGCGACACAAGAATTTTATATGTTAGAAGAAATGCAACATCTATTTGGTAAATATTTCTTTCTTTTATTCTTCTAATCAACTATCACGGTATAAATATGAATATATATCCTCTCCTTAAAAATGCCAGCAGCAACTTTCATTACAAAATATCCATAATTTTGTTTTAATATGGTACCTAACTCTTGGCGCTGCTAACCTGATTTTAAAAAACCTTATTATGCAAATAATTAAGCACATAAATATGATAATATCAGTTTAACCTTAATTATGCCAACACTTTCATGAGTTTAGACTTTAAAATATGAAAGCATTATAAAATATTAAACAAAGGTACATTAAAATTACATTGCTTTTTAGAACTTATGATATAATACACAATACTTTATAAACAAAACTTGGCACACTGACTTATGTATGCAGCAGAGTTTGGTCTGATGAAATAAGAAACGAAAAGAAGATTGAATGCTTTAGACATGACATCAATAACTGCCTCGTTGGTCTAGCGGTTGGCGAGTGCGACTGCTGATCATGAGGTCTCGAGTTCGATTCCCGGGTCGAAACAAATGTTTGTATGATCTACAAATATTTGTTTCGGAGTTTGGGTATTTTCTATGTATAATATGTATGTATTTACAAAAAAAAAAAGTATATATGTATTTATATCAGTTGTCTAGTACCCATAACACAAGCTCTGCTTAGCTTGGGATTAGATGGCGTTGTGTGATAGATGTCCGAAATATTTATTTATTTATATTTTATTTTTAATAAACAGTAAAAAATGATAGCGTTCGTGCTCTCGTGTTTCGTTGGTGAGTGCGAGACCGGAGGTCTAAGGATACGAAAGCGTCACAAGGACGTCACCATGCTGCATTGTCTGCATTCGCAATGAGTATGATGACCACCACTCTTAGATTCTGCTTTTGCTTTCCACCAGGTGGAGTAGAGTAATTTGGGCAGGTCCTTACATAAAAAAAAAAAAAACTGTATTTACTAGTCCACTGCTGGACATAGGCGTTTCTCAAAAAGAAGTTTTTGACCTACTCTTTATGGCTAGTCAGACGAGGACGTGAACTTCCCTTAGTCGCTTTCCCTTAGAGAAAAACAGGCATAATATATTTCAATAATAAAAAATATCTTTATTTTTTTCAGTTTTAATAAAAATTGTGACCATATCACCGCCGTCATCTGAAAAAAAAACTGTACTTAATGCAGAAAAAATATAGATAAAAAAATGTAGTCATCGATAAAGTCATGTGTTCGTAAACGTATTGTAATGTTATCGATTGTATGACAAGGTTACAAGTGTTACAACCATATTCCGGTGTCGTATAATCTGAACGTCTCAGTATCATTGTGTGAACAACTGAACATTTTAGGGTAGGGTATTTAAAATACTCCATTTCTAAATTTTTTTCTGTTTATCTTCGCCTTCACTCAATAATCTCTTGCATAAATGAACCGATCTTGCATCATCAGATCTTCTCTGTATACTAGAATAAAACTCGAAGAAAAGTAATTTTTTGTTCGTTCATTTATTCAACAATTCTTGATTTTAATGCGTTCCCAATGAATTTTAAAAGCTGCCTCAGATATTGGGATATGTAATCAGCCTTTTCTAAAAACATTTAACTGAATTCAATTCTAAAAGTCAGGGAACCAGATTGACCTCTTGAAATGAGTTTATAACTAATTTTAATACAAGCTTTACTATTGTTAATAGCAAGTAGATATATATAAATTACTAAATTAAACTAGTTTGAAATTAATTTTGTTCTATTTATGTTAATTAAGGAAAAATTAGATATGAATAACAAGCTTATCACAAATTAGTATGTTTTAGGTGGACTAAAGTCCTTAACACTTTTCTTGATAGATTATTGCCCTGAAAAGGATTTAATTTGTTTTTAAAATATCCAAACTGCTAAGAATATTATAAAGGTAAACAAAAGATACGTGTAAAATTCAGTTCACCCCTTTTAAATTTGTCCGAGCAAACGACATTACCGCAATCGCCTGAGGACGTCGTTAGAGCCTTACAATATTATCGAATATACTTTTTATAGAACTTAACGGTCTCATTATAAGGTTGAATGTTGAGTGACTGGCTGTGACATTAAGGAGGTGTACAAGGTGTCATTGATGAATCTGTAACATTTCTCATCAAGAGCCATTACGAAATATCTGCATCGGTTGTCGAGCGCTGTCATTTGTAACGATATTTATATGGAAAATTAACTACCTACTGTTTCAAATGTGCTTTTTAATACAAAATTACAACCGTTAAAAGGAACGCATATAATTTCTTCTCTTCTTCTCTCTTTCTCAAAAACCGCTACACAAACTTCAATGAAATATGGCATAGAGATATTTTGGTTCTTGAAGAAAGACATAGGGTAGTTTTTAGCGTGATAATATACAGGCGAAGTCGCAGGCGAAAGTTAATATTGTTAGACAAAAAACTTTTTGTTCTGTGTTTTTTTTTACAGAAACCACAAAATATTATTGAAAAGTATTTTTCACTACCACACGGTGCAAAACTACATTTACGAAAATATTTAAGAAACATTGTATTTTAATGCAAAGCCTACCCTTTTGCCACATTCGTGCATAAAAACGCCATACGGCATTAAATCCAGTTGTAATGCATGTAAAAATACTGTGTAGTCCAATAAAACTGTATTCAAAATACCGTAAATAATAAACGAATCTTTCATATGATGACGTAGTAAGAAACGCTGCAATAGCATGCCTTATTGCATGCACATTTTATTTTCCTGAAGCAATTTGCAGCCTAATTGCACTATAAATTTTCAACACTTTTAAAGGTTCTTCTACTATGTACAAGGTCGACAAAAAATACCTACTATATAAGCCATGTTACAGAACATTTTATGGAACGGGTTCTGTTTAAAAAGTTTTTTTGACGCAAGGGAATAAATGCACACTCAACACGGTAGTTCATTATGTATCTAGAAATGTTGCATAAGAGCTCTGAAAAAGTATATGAACTGTTAAGTGAATCAGTTCCTCACTTCTGTACTTACGTCATAGTGGTGTGTTCTTGAGAAAATCTGTGAAAAATGTGATATTTTCTCTCGTGACTCGTGCCGTATCATATATCTTACCAATATTATAAACACGAAAGTTTGTAAGTATGGATGGATGGATGGATGTTTGGTACTCTTTCACGCAAAAACTACTGAACGGATTTAAATGAAACCTTACAGTAATATAGCTTATCCATTAAAATAACAAATAGGCTACTATTTTCCGCAATAACCGACATATACCTGAGTGGAGCCGCGGGCAACAACTAGTTTTAAATATATTGCCTACTATCACACTAATATATAAAGGCGAAAGTTTGTAAGTATGGATGGATGTTTGTTACTCTTTCACGCGAAAACTACCGAACGGATTTGGATGAAACTTTACAGTAATATAGCTTATACGTCAGAATAACACATAGGCTACTATTTGTCGCGGTAACCAACATACACGCGGGTGAAACCGTGGGCAAAAACTAGTTATAGCAATAAAAATATTGAAAAATTAATAACTCATGTTAGTCAAAAGTAAGTTGAATAGTAAGAAATGTTATGTCTGTCTCTTTATAATAGTTTTTTTTTGTACTGAAATGATAACTCCTGCAATAGAAATATAGTATCCCGTACTGCGGGGGACTTGACATTAATGGATACAAAGAACTCCAGACTGACTTCTTTTTTTTTGGGTCACTCTACGTATTTTCTCACGTGCGAATTGAATCTACAGCATTCAGCGATGAAGAAAACGGTGAGGTGAATACTTACCACGCCTCCAGTACGTAGTATACCTGTCCTGTGATCAAAACGACGTGTAACAGAGTAAATAAATCAACTTTTACAGAACCCTAAAAAATACATAAAAGGTCAAGTAAACATTTTCTACATTACCTTCTTCTAAGTAATGGGGTAACTTTGGCAGTAAAATGATTTAATGGTCGGTTCTTTCGAACCTTTATGGTCTACCTAAGTTTTTAATTTATGGATGTCATAATTAGTTTGTGACCCTAACGTCATTATATTTTTTCAATGTTTAGTACTGTTCTCGGAAATCGTTTTTTGTTTTATCGAAAGACGGTCCCCATCTCATTATATTGGCAGTTTGGCAGAAATAACTGATCCGAAAGATCCGTCTTGTTGCCATTTCATCAAAGAAGAAGAATACTGTTCTCCGTCGGAATCATTTTACTTATGCCTTTAATACTATCTAAAAGATAAAAAAAGATGTAAAAAATATTAAAAACGGGACTTCCATAGTCAATACGACTCCTACGGCTCATCCATATCTAAAATCATATATAATGTAGAACGATAGTAATCATAAAGCTTTTATGGTACTAGGCATTGCAATACATACATAACAACAAAAGTAGGACATTTTCAGGCCTCGTTACATACACGTTTTCTCAGTACAAATCCTGATTTACGACATTTAATATTGTGTGTTATTCTAACTGTAAGAGCACAAAACAGACAAAGTAATTGTTTTCTTTTTTTCTTTATACAGTACTTCTTTTACATTTAGATAAGTGAACTAAAATGTACAAATATCATTGACTAGCCAGTCTTCACTAGTTCAGCACAACTCTTTCCTTTATTTGGCTTCGTGATAATAATATTACTTTCACGTCTCATACACGTGACAATAAACATACTGCTATAGATCTAAAGGCACACATTTTATAGAGAACACTAGTAATATATATAAACAGCTTGTCTGAATAGGTAATTCATTATGTAGATATCTTACATACATTTATTAAATCCCATTGCTTCCAATCTGGACTAGACAAGCACTATTGAAACTAATTAGCCACCGAAATCAATATGCCCAAATGCGCATAACTGGATTGCTGTTAGATGTTCCAAATACTACTAACTTGAATACACACAAGACATTATTAGATCAGGCACATGTGGCATCTCTGATGTCACTTATAATTTTACTTATATTTATTCCGGCAGTGATCATATTTCGTACTAGCTGAGTCCCGCGGTTATGTCGTACCGCCAGTAACGCTACGGGACAAAGTTAGTCTAAAAAAGTAGCCAAGTTACTCCTGAGGTCATTAGTGTAACAGTTTGTCAGTAACTGCTAGTGAAAGTCGAGTCAAAATCGGTCCAGCCGTTTTAGAGATTACCCGGAACACAATTGAACAACAGGCAGACAGACAGACAGACAGATCGACAGATAGACAGACGGACAAAAATTGAAAAAAAAGTTATTTTGGTACAATATTGTGTATACATACATATGTATTTATCAAAATGCGGTTATTTTAATATTACAAACAGACACTCCAATTTTATTTATTTGTATGTATAAATGCATTGTAGGCTGCATACACATCGTATACACAAATTTTGTAGTCGCTCAAGCTTAACAAGTTGTGCTTCGGTGAGACTCAGATAGCTGACATGGAGAATTGGGAGGAGAAGTCCTTGTACAAGTGCAGTTCTAGTTGCAATTGGACGAAAGTTACGCAGTCTGCGCAAAGATCATTCAGAAACAAATATCTTTCGACTAATTCCTGTATATGTAGACTCTAAGATAAAGTACAATATATTTAGATCCCAAGGTTTTTGACGGTAGTACTGATTTCAAGGGTTTCCGATTGAATTGAATTTGAGGTAGTTGTATCCAGTAACCTCTTGAGAGATACCTGAGTCTTCACAAGATTAACCCGTAGTCCATAGTTATGATTCCATTCTCCAATTTGGAATTGGTGAGCATTGATTGTGTTGAATTCCTCCCGTAACAACGACAACCGGAGCTTGTGTATGTATTTGTAAATTATCTGCATAAAGGTGATAGGACGAACTTATTTTTGTAAATACTAAATTTGATACATAAAGAAAAGTCTGAAATAAATATTTACAGATCATACAAACATTAACTTAAACTTAACTATGACCTTAACCCTCTCCTGAGAGGACGTCATGGGTTGTTGATGATACAAACATTTCATCCGACCAGGGAATTGAACCCGAGACCTCAAGCAGTCGTATGCTACCACTGAGTAACGAAGGTAGTCAAATCTTAAATCAACGCTTTAATAATGAAAAAAAAACTTATGAAATTAATAAAACTGACTAAAACTCGTTGCTAAATCTCACGGATCATACCAGGCAGCCTTAGGGATACCTGAGATATAACCCAGAAATCTGCGACCGTCTTAGGTGTACTATTGAATTTCTCAGTAGACTATATTTTGTTATACTGATATTAAATAAAGCCGCAGCAAACTTTTTACTAAAAAAGCTTGCTTGTGTCAGAAAACAGAAAAAAACTTTGTTTCCGAATGTGTTTTATGTTTTCTCAAATGTTTGTACACAAAACAAAAATCGTTAAACACATGTATTTATTTGAATAAAGTAAAAAAAAGTACAATTTGGTAGCATTGCCTTTTATTCTGACATTTTAATTTAATACCATGTAATTATCTTGCTACTAAGCTATACATCAAGCCAAGAAATATCACATGATTCAAAATATACGAAACTTTATATACTTTGATTTAATGGACCTTGAAAAGGATTCCTACGTCGAAGTCCCTTTACACCTTGATGTGAAGATAAGCCTTTAGTTTGAAACTGTTTAATCAGATTGAATTAGTGGGTTCACTGTTAATCAATCCCATCCATTACGAGGTGACACAATTCTAGACTGTATGATGTTTAGGTAAAGTTTGTGTTCAACTTAATTGTGCGTGTGTGAGTATTTATTCATTATTCACATGAATGTAATTTAATCCCAAGCTGGATAAAAGTATGTTGAATTCTGTTAGTAAATTAATCCATACTTTCATACTAATATTATAAATTTGAAAGTAACTCTGTGTTACGCTTTGAATGCTAAACCACTGAATCAATTTGGATGAATTTAGATAGAGATAGATTGGATATTGCAGAAAGACAAAGAATACTTTTTGTTACTGTGCTCGAGGGCAATCTAACACTTTCTATTCCTCGGTGGCGCAGTGGTAGCGTACGCGACTGCTGTTCTTGAGGTCTCGGGTTCGATTCCCGGGTCGGAACAAATGTTTGTATGATCTGCAAATATTTGTTTCGCAGTTTGGGTGTTTTCTATGTATTATATGTATGTATTTACAAAAAAAAAAAGTATATAAGTATTCATATCAGTTGTCTAGTACCCATAATACAAGCTCTGCTTAGTTTGGGACTAGCTGGCGTTGTGTGTTAGATGTCCGAAATATTTATATTTATATTTATATTATATTGGTGTAAATGTAGCCGATAAGATGTTTATTGGTCATGTATATTGCCGTGATACTAGCTTTAAAAATAATTAAATTGTACGTCACAATATCTAGACTTTTAAAGTGCAGTCCAACCAAAGTATTGAGAGTTATCATTCTGCTTACTTCTGCATAGATAAAACCTGGTGGTAAGCAACGTCGTGGTTTCATATTTTAGCATAACGAAATATATAGCATTAAGAAAGACTAGAATGATATTTATTGTGCTTAATTTATTTATTACAACTTATACCTATATATATATAGGCTGTACCAAATTAAATATTTCTTTTTATGTGTTCGTTATTGTTAAGACAAGGTTTGTGTACGAGACAAATTAATAAATGCCATTGTATAAACAAACAGTTGTTTAAGCTCACCTGAAAGTCTTTGCTCTTTAGATAAAATGCACGATTAAAAAAGGTAAAAAAAAGCTTATTGTGATGTTATAAAAATATCGGTTAATGCTATCTATATATTTATAAAACCCAACTACGACAAAAACGACGCTGAAAAATCAGGAAACAAGTTTCAAAAGCCGTAGTCACGCGTTGTTGAAGTGTTTTTGTTATAGGCTTGGATGCCGTTATCAGATATTAATGTTCTTATCATAGTACCACCGTTGGGATATCTCCTTTAAAAAAATAATGATCAAAATCGGTTCATAAAATACGAAGTTATCCGTGAACACACTTTTAATATTACAGACACTTTAATTTTATTTATTTGTATAGATATTTTTACAAAATATTTTTTTTACATTAAGTAAATTATTTTCAATAAAGCCGTTATTTTTTTTATTTTTTTTTCAATTTTTTTCTAAGTATGTATATTCTATAATAATGTTGAAATTAGCTATGTGACGAAGAAATTACGAAGAATCTAATGAGCAAAATTTAAATATTTGTACAAAAAAATGCTATAAATTTGAATTTAGAAACATAATTTGAGATAAAAAGTCGAATTCATAAGATAATCGCAAAGAAAGTGTCAGAGGACTTAAGGTTTTAGGTAAAGTAGGATTAAGTACAGATTTATCTGATTACAAGTGCAAAGGAGTAATGACAGTTATTTTACTTTTTAATGTTAGCCACGTCGTGAAATAACAACGATTAATAAAATGCTTTTGTGTAATGCGGTATAAAATAAAATTGTGTAAAAAATGTGAATATTTAAAACAAATTTCACAGGTCACAAACTATCTTAAACCTCGCTTTGGGTATTACAATTTAAAAAAAAACGAACTAACATAAAAAAAACATTGTACTTAGAGAAACCTTAAATCAATAAAGTTCCATTCATTAATATTTACTTCCAAAATTTACTCTTGTGTCACGTGGTATCTGATCGTCCGTCCCCAGGAGCCTAATAAAAATTATACAAATTATCAAATGTAAGGGAATATCGTCATCTCCATCCTACGTCACATTCTAAACAGATTATTGGCCAATAATACAAGAGAATAGAGGCTTTAGCGATTGTAGAAAGAGAATTGACGAGGAATACTTACCTTGAATCAGGCTGAGGGGCAGGTTTTTGTAAATACACGCGTGAATCCTAAAAGAATACCGCTAACGAATTAATTTTGTTATAACAGCCAACTTAAAAAAATTTACGTTGTAAGATAGAGAATATCCTTGATCGAAGTAAACTTATTTGCTATCTTGACATTAATGGTTATTGAAAAAACGCTACTGAAGGTATTATATTGCTTTTTCTAAAATGAATTTCCTTTCAGTTTAGTAGTAGTTACGTGTAGGTAAGGAATGAACATGACAGGTAATTTATCAAATTCCTAAGCGTATTGAGTCTTATCAGTTTGAAGAAAGCTGTTTCCACTTCTACCTAACCTATATGATTAAAAGCGTTCATCGCTTTTCGATCGGTACTGTTCGTTCTACAAATTTCATTGACTTGTATTTAACTTTTCAATTATTTTTAGGGTTCCATCGCCAAAATGGCATTCCATTCGTCATCGTGGACATGATTAGATATAGAATACATGTATCTGGTTGACTCTCTGGTAGTTAGCGTATGCATGATTCCCGGATCGGTTACTGGGTTTTTTTCAAATTCTCAGTAGCAACACAGGGCCTAGACATTGGGCGTAGCTCGACACGCACTTAGACGGTTTTTTTTCTGAATATCAATTATTAAATGTACATTATATCCCCCTTTGGTAATGCTCAAATTGATAAAACAACACACAGTCTACAAAAATACTGGTAATAATTTATCTAGAGTATGGAAATCATGGTCTTGAATGCGACGCTCAAATGATACCATAATGAATTGTTTTAAAACGAAACTTAACGGAAAACACTACCCATAAATTAAATAAAATTGTGAAGATCGCAAATAGCACAGGAGGAATTGGTGAGACGAATCTTGAAGGAAGACTAAATATAGCAATGAAGTCTTTCGGCTGAAATGTTGACAATAAAATAAAAATACCTATAACAAAAAAAGCGGCTAAGTGCGAGTCGGTTATTTTATTTTTATATTTGTATTCATTGAATGAAAGGTAAATTGTAGTTTACGATTTATGACGTATTCAAAAACTACTTACTAGATTTCGTTCAAACCAACTTTTGGTGGAAGTTTGCATGCATAATTTTTTTTTAAGAATTTATTTTAGAAGTTACAGGGGGGGAGACTCATTTTACCACTTTGGATGTGTCTTGGATATTCAGCTTAGAAAAAAATTATATTAGAAACCTCAATGTCATTTTTGAAGACCTGTCCATAGCTAAGGGTATAATGAAAAAAATTTTTGAGTTTCAATTCTAAGTATGGGGGGAGTATACTATTCAAACCCCCAAAATTTATTGTTTTTTTTTTCTACTTTTATGTAAAAATCTTAATGCGGTTTACAGAATACATCTACGTACCAAGTTTCAACATTATAGTTTTTATAATTTCTGAAAAAGTGACATAAGGACGGAAAGACAGACAGACATGACGAATCTATAAGCCTCCCGTTTTTTGCCTTTGGCACGGAACCCTAAAAAACGAAGTCAGTTAAAAATCAATGTTAGGATTAAAACCCTCACACACCTAGTTATATACTATGTCAAGGCTATAACTGAGTCGTTCCCGTGATAATTAAGTAGTACTTGACATGACAAACACCAAACTACTATGCGTCACCAACACTTACCCCATTAATTCTCCGCAATATGTTAGGTGTAATGCAAATTCAACAAAATGTTTATTGTGTTATACATATACCATATAATACTTATACAATTAGAAATGAAATGATAAAATATTATGGTTAACTAGCTGAACCCCGCTATGTTACCCGCGGTTATTGTTGTACCGCGAGTAACGCCGCGGGACAAAGTTAGTCTAAAAAAAGTAGCCTAAGTTACTCCCCGGATCATCAGCTACCTGCCAGTGAAAGTCCCGTCAAAATCCGTCCAGCCGTTCCAGAGATTACCCGGAACAAACAGACATACAGACAGACAGACAGACAAAAAATTTTTTAACTACATTTTTGGTATATGTATCGTGTATGAATACGTATGCATTAAGTAAAAAGTGGTTATTTTAATATTACAAACAGACACTCCAATTTTATTTATTTGTATAGATTAAATAAAATGCAGTTTTTGTGAAAGGAAATAGAAGGGTAGAAAATAGACGGTACCTAATATATATTTTAGGAGGGCTTGAAGAGAGAAAATACAGGTAAATATTGTAGTAGAATTAGATAAGATCAATCATCTGTGGTCAAGTGACAGGAAGAGCATGGGAGGTTTTGGCCGGAAGATGGTCAAGGCGTTTTTGTAACACAGCAAGCACGAGGAACTAAAACGATTAATATTCTAAAAGCTACATCTATAACAAGTAAAAAGTTTAAAACAAGCCTACATCGTTGTTTCAGTAACGACATTAAAAACTACAAATAAAAATATAATATTATATCAGCAAGTTAACAATAGGAAAAAATTAAAAGTGGTAAAATCTATAATTCATATATTTTATAAACTGGCAATCTAAATTTTATAATTATTGAAATCTTTTTCAATGTCTTGCATAACATTAATCTAAGCCAGACAGGTCAACAATTTGCCAATGCATAACTCAACCGACCGTCTTTGGAGGCACATAAAAGTTTCGTAATTTTCTGCGGTTCGGAGAAAAGGGCATTAGAGTGATATTGAAGTAACGAAATCTATATCTATTAAAAAGGTAAAATCTGCGAGATAGTATTTGACAATGATAATTTTCCTATCTTAATATAGTAAATTTCAAGCGTCTTCACAATATCTTCAGTCACTTTTCGTTAAAATAAAGAAATTTTTCTCGACATCATAGTTCTTTAATTTCTACAAACGCAACGGAGTTCGCACTTTGAAATTTTGCGAATATTTCTCTCTCAGTTGCTTAACATTAGTTTTCACTGAAGATTCCAAGATTCCTTATTATATACGCTAAGAATACTTTTAAAATCCTTGTAATACTTCTTAAGAAACTTGACTATGCAGCTTTAAAAACACTGCAAACATCTAATCATTTTCCTTTTAGAGAAACTGCAAAGACTGTTACAAAAGACGCTTTTAAATACTTCAAATTAGTTTATCTTCAAAGCGGTGTTGAGTTACAACACTTGTAAATTTTCTTGATAAATTTCTATGAAGGGTTGTTATTATAAAATAACCTACTGTTTTCGTCATCATTAGCAATTGACACAACTTAGAAAACATTATGTAAACTAGCTTCTGACCGCAGTTTGGCTTGCCTATATTCTCTATAGTATATATACTCAAGAATCAAAGTATCTCTTTGTTGAATTGCATTAAGATTGGTTCTGTGGTGAACAGTTTAAAGTGTTTCATACATACAGAGATAGGTTCGCTTTACATCATCGTCATCTATCCTATCATTGGCAGGAATGGTGAAAATAGTAACCAGTCTAAAAAACGTTTATATTCCGAAAGATATAAAAGTATAAATAATGAGAGATTAAAAAATAAAACCCGTAATTAATTTAGAATACAAAATCGTTGAATTTTATGATTACACATTAAACGTAAGTTTGAGTCTTCAAAATCTCTCAATCTATATAGTCTCTCACAATATATTGCAGGATAGAGATTTAGGTAAAATATAATGTGTAAAATAAGAGGCTCAAAAGACGTTCTTATCACTAAAAATAATATCTTTACTAGTATGACAAGAGCCGTGTTGTTTTGAAAGCAGTGAGTTCCGTCTAAAACACACAGTGCGCATGAATGGATTCGGTCTTTCTTTGTGATGCTTATCTGATTGGTAAAATTGTGAGATCGGTGGTACACTATCCTTTTTCATAGTTTTGTGCAAGTTCCTGTTTACTTTATTCTGTTATTTCTTGTGTTCTTCGAGTCTGAAAGTGAAAGAAACTGTAAAAAAATATTAATAATGTTTTATACCATTTACTATATATATTTATATCCTACTATGATCCCGGGTCCTTTAAGCGGGGGACGCCAAGCTGCATTGTCTGCATTTGAGTGAGTGAGTACGCCGGCCCTCACTGTTGGATTCTACTCAAGTTTTCCACCAGACTGAGCAGAGTCACTATCCTGTCCTGTCTTTTTTTTATGTAATAGGCAACCGAGCAGACGTATCGCCTGATGGTAAGCGATTAACGCCGCCCATGGACACCTGCAACACCGGAGGCGTCCAAGTGCGATGCCGACCTTTGGGGGATGGGCAGGGGGAGATAGGGTAGGGGGTTGGAGTATGGGCCCCCGGTATCCTCACTCACTCGTTGAAACACAGCGCAATATCGTATCACTCCGGTCAAGCCGACCCATTCATGCCGAAGCGTGGCTCTCCCACGGATAAAACAATACTGTTATATTTTATTCTATACTGTTGTATGCCTATGTAGTAGCAGGATAGAATAAAATGGACTTTTAGTATTTATAGCACAGGATACGATTAGGAACGACTTTCACCCATCTGTTTACTAGATGAAATCAATTTTTTATATCAAATTTAATATATTAAAAATACATCGCATATGGGTTGGTTGAAAAATTCCTGGCCAAACTATTATATACGAGTATTTATATCTATATATAGATATATAATAGTATATCTATACTATTATATATCTATACTTATTATATAAAGAAGTAAAGTTTGTGAGTTTGTGACGGTAATCTCTGGATCTACTGAACCGATTTTGAAAATAATTTTACCCATAGAATCTACGTTATTTGTAAGTGACATAGGTAATACAATAACCCGAAAAGTGGAAAAAAATATATGGTATCCGGATTTGCAAAGTAATTCGGAGAAAAATATGTTTACCGCCTAACGAAGTGGGCACGGGTTAGCTATATCAAGTATTAAATAATTATTATTTATTTATTTTCATATTTAAATATTAATATTGTGTATTCTTGTATGTATTTTATAGAGCATTAATTTTACTATTGTTGCTTATAAACCGATAAATTAAAGTTTTTCTTCCCTTCTCTCTTTTTCCTATCATACATTATGCTCTTGTCTTGTCCCTAATTGAACCAACTCAAGGTTGACTGCTAGATAATGCCAAGTGGCATTAAGTCCACCTCATGCAATTATAATGCTGAAATCTATACAAATAAATAAAATTGGAGTGTCTGTTTGTAATATTAAAATGACCGCTTTGTACTTAATGCATATGTATGTATGCACGATAAATATACCAAAAATGTAGTTAAAAAATTTTTGTCTGTCTGTCTGTCTGTCTGTTTGTCTGTTTGTTCCGGGTAATCTCTGGAACGGCTGGACGGATTTTGACGGGACTTTCACTGGCAGGTAGCTGATGATCCGGGGAGTAACTTAGGCTACTTTTTTAGACTAACTTTGTCCCGCGGCGTTACTCGCAGTACAACAATAACCGCGGGTAACACCGCGGGGTTCAGCTAGTTATAAATAAATTAAAAGATTGTTTGGTCAGAAATTTTTATATAGCCGAATAGCCAACCCACCTGCGATATATTGTTTTATATACTAAATTTCATATAAAATACTTTTCATTAAATATACAGATGGGTGAAGGTCGTTTCTATTCGGATCTTAGACCACAAATCTTAGTTTGTTTGCTGTTTCTTTGAGAAAAAATAAGTTTAGATATAAACCGTATGCAAATAAAGTTTAGATAGGTAAACTATAAGAAAAATAATCAAGATATTTTAGTTACGTAAATACAAGTTTTAAAATTAGATAGTTATACAAAGGCTAGAAGTCGATATATTGCATGAAACGAAGGACGAAGGGACAGACCTTGGCTATTTTTCCCTGTATACAAAGAATACGTACTTCCGTTACACTGAAAGTTGAAGAGAGTTCCTTGTTCCTAAAATATAGCATTGAGGACAACGGATGAAAAGTCAGGTCGGTCATTTTTGCAAGCATCTGAACCGAGGGCCAAAGTTATTTCAACATATCTGCTTTATTTCACGGTCCAAAAATTTACGACCCATTGCTTTCGATTTTTACTATTTTTAACTAATTCCTATTTGAATTTTACATTGATCCGCAAAAATTAAAAAAATGGACACTCAGTCCAGATACACACTATGCACTGTATACATTCTACAAGAATTGAAGATGTAACAAGTTACAAAACAAATGTATATTTCTTTTGTGTACAAATCTATACAAATAAATAAAATTAGAGTGTCTGTTTGTAATATACAAAAACTGCTTTTTAATAAATGCCTATGTATGTATACACAAAACAAGTACCAATTTTTTTATAATTTTTGTCTGTCTGTCTGTTTGTTCCGGGTAATCTCTGGTAGTACAAAAGAATGATTTATCTGCTTCGGTGGCGCAATGGTAGCGTATGCGACTGCCGTGCTTGAGGTCTCGGGTGAGGTTCCCGGATCGGATCAAATGTTTGTATGATCTGCAAATATTTGTTTCGGAGTTTGGGCGTTTTCTATGTATAATATGTAGATACAATTTGCAAAAATAAAAGTATATTTGTATTTATATCAGTAGTCTAGTACCCATAACACAAGCTCGCTTAGCTTGGGACTAGATGGCGTTGTGCGTTATATGTCCGAAATATTTATTTATTATTGGTTAAACTAAATGTATTGTACAGTTCACAATTATTTACAACTCTATAACAAAAATATGATCCTTATCCTAATTAGATCCTTACACATTCATTAATTAATTTTAATACAAACGTACAGATTCAACAATGATGGAAATTCAAAAGGATCAAATAACAATAATAATATATACACTTATTACACACACGCATACATGTATCTATTACCTTCAAATTATAGAGAATCTTCATAATTGGATTGATGTTACAAATTTATTTGTAGTATGTAATAGCGAAATCAGTAACTTTAATTTACGCATGAAATTTTTACAAGAGATATGAATAACGATTATAACGTTTTTTGAAATACACCAGAAAATAATGAAAAACAAAAGTAATATGAAAAACAAATATGAAATCTATCTCGAGCTCAATCTATACTATTTTTTAATTCTTAAGGCGTACAAAACCAAATTTGATATAATTAAAACTATACTTATGTATTCTATTGTGGAAATGTTTTAAATACTAAATTTTCTCAAGTGTTCTCGTCAAACAGCACAGCACTTAATAGCAGTTTGTGGTTGTGGCGACATCCACGACATCCACATGAAGCAAGAACATATTTAGAGATTGTCAAAACTTCTGAGTAACTACTAATCTTAAATACAATGATGAAAGTTCTTGCACCAATTAGTATACTACAACCATCTAACTTGGTGCGGTTCGGCAGGCACCAGTGCCTCATTTAATCCTCTCCTTGTGTCGAAAGAAATCAAGGGTAAATTGTTTTCATGTTTCCTTACACAGAAGATCTTTTATGCAGTTCCGTCAGTAACAGAGTGGAATTGATAAATAGATAGGTACATAAAAACTATTTACATTGTTGTCAACGTACATGCTACATTTTAGTTTATTTATATTGTATTTAACTTTTGAAACTTCAAGCGTAGATGTACATAGGCGGGCTTAATGCTCAAGAAATTTTCTAAGGTAGGTGCACAGTCTATGATAGAAGTCAGAGATAGAAGAAAGAATATAAATATATACACTGTATAAATGTACATACATAAACACATGAACGTATTTAAACACATATTAATGGTTCAGAAATATATTTAATGTTTTTAATTTTACAAATGAGCATTTTAATATGGTGGAGTTAATGGTGCAGGCACTCGCTTTCAGTTTATTTTAAGATGGTGCAGAAATGTGACATTCAGTAAAAATAGAATAGTAATAGCCGTCGTAGTGTCACCATGGTATATTGTTGCATTGTCTGTATTCTCAATGAGTATGGTAACCACTACTCTTGGATTCTTCTCATGCTTTCCATCGATCAGAGTAGAGTCATTTTGATCGACTCATTAGTAAAAAATATGTAATAAGCGTATTTAAGAAATGATATTGTTTACTGGTTTTGCTAAAGTAGCATACAATTACATATTGTATTTCTTATATTTAAAACATTCAATAACTTTGAGTTTCTGTTTGGTCAAGATGCTGTCACATAAATATATTGAAGCAATCACAAGTACCAACGATTTAAGAAAAACTGAAATGACGTACAGAATGTGATTTGCCAACCTTATCCTGAAAACAGATTTAGCCAAAATGGCTCGTTATTGGGTATCCGCTCGGGTACGGGCAAAACAGCCCGTAAAACTGGCCCTTAATGAAATTGGTCCGGACATCTTTTAGCTTGACAATTTGTTATATTGGCCATATGTGGCCAACATTCTACTAAATTGAGAGCGTGTGTTTATAGGATTTCCTTTGTGTTTATATGATAATTCTATGATGCATGTACCATATCTCTTTGGATATAAAAATACTAGCTGACCCACGCAACTTCGTTTGCGCCTTATATTGCCCGTAGCGTGAAAATTTCCCCCGTTTTTGAAACATTCTTCATTGTTGCTCCGCTCCTATTAGTAGTAGCGTGATGATATATACCCTATAGCCTTCCTCGATAAATGGACTATCCAACACCGAAAGAATTTTTCAAATCGGACCAGCGGTTCCTGAGATTAGCGTGTTCAAACAAACAAACAAACAAACAAACAAACTCTTCAGCTTTATATATTAGTATAGATGAAATGGTACCGAAATACAATGTATACATACGCGCACTGGTAAGCGTACATTTCATTGAAGTTGAGCGTTCACCTTTTCTAAAATAAAAAAAAAAACATTGATTTACAATCACCATGAAAGTTTAAAACAATATATTGATTTACAGTCACCACCTATCAGGCAGAATATAAATCCAAAAGTAGTTTCATAACAAAAATCTATCAAGTCACATAACACGTCAGCTTAGAACACAATTTGTAGCAGACGTATTGTAAAATTTTGGCAAACGGTTTTGCAAAAATTCGTGACTTTTACTTCTAGAAATGTAAGATAGTGTTTTTGGGTTACAATGTAAATAAACAAATATTTTATTAACACGTTTCTTAGCACGGATTTAAGATGGTTCAAAAGTTTACTTTTTCTAAAGAAAAACAATGTACCAGGCTTTATTACTTGATGTGTGGCAGAAGTTTATAGCTGGGTATATTTAGTATCAGCATTTGTTTTACTAAAGTCTGGCTTATAATAAATAATAGGATATATTTTTTACAGTAAAACTTGATCACAATTTAATTTTATTTACGTGATAACACTTAAAACAAGTATTTCATATACTTAATGTTTACAAATAACAATTTCGAAGCAGTGTGATCAAAACGATGCACAAAAAGTAAAATAAACACAAAACTAAAATAAAAAAAAATGTACATTCTACATAAATAAATAATACTCTCTAAGCAACTGCGTTCGTAAAACATTAATAAAATATACAAATCTCTAGAGCGCAAGAAATTTTGATTGGTTGTCGATATAAGTTGAATGTTATTGGTAGATATTGGGCAAATATTGGCCTGATATATTTGTAATAAATATTTAATGCATGTATCCTTATTGATAAAAATGAAATAGGATTTAAGAAATATAAAACTGCCCCTACTTCATGTTATTCTGTGCTACTTAACCAATTGATATTTCATACTGTTTCAATCTACTTTATCATCATCAACAGACTTTATTAGTATTCTGCTGGACATAAAACCCTCCTTGGAATGGAGGTTTCAGTCTACTGTACTGACTACTAGGTTGTTATAAGGTTTGTTTCAAATTCAGCGCCTCATGCCGCCCTAAGTGTGCCGGATGGTAGGGACGGGCTTTCCCCTCCATCCTCTTTAGTGGCCACCCGCGAGGGGGCGACGTTACGCGTGTGCCGTACGTCGCTTAATTAGAGAGTTACCAGCAGACGGTGCCCGCTTCACTGCTGGGCTCGGATCTCCTCTTAGGAGAGGGTTAAGGCCATACGTCCCCACGCTTGAATGTTCCAAGTCACCCAAAGACCTCCAACTAAGCTTTACGACTGTTATACTATGATAACAACTGGGACTGACTGCTTAACGTGACCTCCAAATCACGGAGACGCTCATGGTAACATGCCGCCAGCGGTCACCCATTCTGCCCCCCTAGCCACTTAACTTAACTTTGCTAGGAGGGCTGGTATTGACCGCGCCATCGTTGCTTACACTCGGTAATTGTTTCTAATCACCGAGGGCAACTGGGCTATGAGCGCCTCTCTTATGATACTCCTTATTCTTAATTGGTCACAACACAACACACTATTTGTAAATATACGACTTAAGAGTATACATATCTTGTGAGAATAAGCTTTCAATGAAATTAACGATGCGATCACGTATTGGTACCCAAGAAGGGTGCCGTACCTTACGCATGTCATTGTAATTAAATCCCCATTCCCACCTTGGATATATTATACATAGCAACACAGTGGTTTTGCTGTGAATATGAGATGTGTTGTCTCTCGTTTAATTAATAGCTGCATTATCGAAATATTTTGTAAATTTAAATCATCAAAGATTCAAATTAAGCTTAGTACAAAATTTGTACATAAAATGTGGCTTCTTGTTTTTTTCATGTGTTTATTAAAAATATAAATCAGAATTCTAGTACTTACCATTTAAAATGTAATGTAATTCGCTAGTAATACTTCTTTTTACTAATAGGTACTATTTGCTTTGGTAAAAATAAAATTCAATGAAATAAAATCCAAATTTCCAGATCAAGTTTCAAACGTGATTTACAATAAAAGTGAGTGATAAATTTGTAGAATCATAATCTATCATAGACTATAATCTCGAGAATAACACAAGCATACCTTCTCAAAACCTTTTCAAGCTGTGAGCTTAATATAAACTTTAACATGTTGCTTGCGAGTTGCTCGGAGTTCGATACTCATTTTATAATCATTCAATATCAGATTATAATTTGTAAGCATACACAATTTGGTTAAAGAAATATTTAGTTTTTTATATACTTTCAGGTATCATAGTTTATTAATGAACCCCTTTATCAAAGATTATATTTTTTTATATCTCGGTACATTAAATCTATACTAATATATAAAGCTGAAGAGTTTGTTTGTTTGTTTGTTTGGACGCGCTAATCTCAGGAACTACTCGTCCGATTTGAAAAATTCTTTCAGTGTTAGATAGCCCATTTATCGAAGAAGCCTATAGATTATACATCATCACGGTAAGACCTACAGAAACGGAGCACCAATGAAGAATATTACAAAAACGGGGGAAAATTATCACGCTACGGGCAATAGGAGACGCAAACGAGGTTGTGTGGGTCGGTTAGTAAAAGTCGTAGAGGTTTAAGCGGTCGCATTATATTCTGGGGTAACTGCAACCAACGAGAAAGTATATTTAAGGCTCAAAAGCGTTGCATAAGATCTATGTTCGTATTAAAAATGACTGACAGTTGTCTGCCTGTGTTTAGGTCCCTTAAAATATTAACACTTCCTTGTTTATATATTTTGGAAGTTCCACGATGTCAGAGACTAGCAAACGCTCAGCACAGTTAAGAAGTAATTATAAAAATGTACTTAACCAGGGAGGATATAAAACGGCTTTATTAAGAAAAAGCATCATGTGCATGGGTCCTATGATTTATAATAAAATACCAGAACATATTAAAAATCAAAATATATACAAATTTAAAAAGTGTTTGACATTATTATTAATTGACAAATGCTATTATTCCGTACTATGTTATCTTAATGACAAATTGTAATTTATTTTCTAATACATACTTTGACATATCAAATTTATTAATGGTATGGGACTCGCTTTAATTTAATTTATAAATATCAATCACTATGTACGATTTTAAATTATTTTAATCCAATTGTATATCACTATTTAAAGTTGACATGACTTATTTTATATGACACTAATTTTTGCATGCCTAAATGGCAGATTGTATTGAGACTAACACAGTACCAAAGACCTTATTCATGTAACTACATACATTCGATGCAAATAAATGATTTGATTTGATTTGATTTGCTGTCTATTGCGCTAAGTATGTGGGTTCAAACACATGGGACAACACTTTGTGTGATCAACAAGTTGTTGTTCTGAGTCAGGGTGTTTTTTGTGTTCGTTTCTTATGTAATGATCCTCGAAAATGGAATGGAATGATCCTCGGACGATCCCGATCTCGGATCCAACGGACCACACCGATGTCATTCTTATGCCAGGTTACGTATGCGTAGGCTTTTCATATGCCAACATTAGACTGAAGAGCGACCGAGGATCAGGACTTAACTACCAGGTCGAGATTTACGTTTAAACCAAAGACAAGGTGTACTGACGGCCTTTCATAAGCATTTTACTATTATTTTTATTATTGAATTTCGAATTAAAGAAGATATTTTAATAAGCTCTTCAGACTAGTAAAACCAAAAAATACATTGAAACCCTGGAAATTCATTTCACTTCACCGAAACACACGGTTTAGTGTTGGAATCTTGCCGACTAAAACCACACGGTGTTCCATCACATGTAAATCTATGTAGAGGACTAGTGTATACCCCAGGAAAGAAAGTCTTTGAGAACCCCGGTAGAGCTAGCCAGTGGCCGCCATAGGTTACACCACCACAATACATTGAGGGCAGAAGTTCCAGCCATCTTTTTAAGAAGAATTGAAAAATTCTAAAATAATTAAAGTTGAAAATGTCAGTACTATAGAAATATACAAATTTCAAGGCATTCTATCTTAAGGCAATGGAACTGAATGATGAATATCTCCTGTGTGTTTAAAAAATAGAGTGTTAAAAAATAATGTGTTGACTAAACAAAATTCACAGACTGCGTTTGTACTGCAGCTATGTTTAATTTTAGTTAATGATTATTATGGGTGTTGTTTACAAAATTCAATTCTTGATTGATTGTTGGCCAATAATGAAATAGCGATCAAAACAAAGCAGCAAACAACACCATAAGATAGCGTTAATCATGAGTTGATCAATAACCCTCTTAATGCCTTATACCTCAACCGTGAAAAATTAGATTATAGCTGTAAAGGAAAATTTAATATGCACGTCATCTAATAAATCTGGTAAACAACGCTAAGAGCTCTTCGATACAAGCCATGCTACCGAGGATCGATGGAGGCCATGTTAACAAATTTATCTTTGATGCTAGTGTTTCGTACATACTACTAAGTATTAACTTTGAATATGAGACAATATATTAGCGGGAACCTAACAACAGATTACGAGATAGTACTCTGAATCAATACTTAGTAGCCATACAAGATTTGGTTATATCTATGAGTGGTGATTCACTGCCTCGGTATAGTATTATAGGCACAATAAAAGGGGAACATATTAATAGAGAATACGCTGCAAAAACAAACTATTATCCATTATAATATTATTATGTAATAATGTGTATGTGTGTGTATTAAGAAGTAGGTAAGTACACTGACTGCCTTTCGCAAAATCGTGTTCGTCTCCTATTGCCTGTTATAGTGAACTAACCTAAAAAATAGACATAATGATATCTCGGACTTTTTTTACATATAAAAAAATACACAAATACAAAGGACCCTGCCATGAAAATAAAGTCTACATTTTTATCAAGTTTTATAGTTATTGATGTACGTAGTACGATTTTTTCACTATATCCAGTTTTGGAAATATAGAATTTTATACTGAGGTTTTGCATCACTTCGTTTCAAATACTAAAATTCTAGACATTAAATATATTTAATTACCTGTTGAGTATCGATGTAATGAAACACATCTTTGTAATCCCTAACAAAGTGCACTGAACAGTTTAATGTTATACTATTAGGCAGTAACTTTATTTGACACTAGCCGACCCAAGCAACCTCGTTTGCGCCTCCTATTGCCCGTAGCATGATAATTTTCCCCCCTTTTTGCAACATTATTCATTGGTGCTCCGCTCCTACAGGTCTTAGCGTAATGATATATAGCCTATAGCCTTCCTCGATAAATGGGCCATCTAACACTGAAATAATTTTTCAAATCGGACCAGTAGTTCCTGAGATTAGCGCGTTCATACAAACAAACGCTTCAGTTTTAAATATTAGTATAGATAGATTATACAATTGGTTCGGTTTCAGATGCTTATTCACAACAGTTTCTTCCTCTAGAAGTGTTAGTCCAAGAAAATTTTATGAACGACTAGTGAGTTTGTCTGTTGATATGTTTTGTTTTTTTTTGTTGACATTGTTACATTTATAACATAGCAAATCATAAAGATTACAGAGGCCTCGAGTAACTATTTGGATAACCTAAGTTGTAAATGGCGTATATACATTTAACATGGCATTTTGTAGCATAGGATAGTATTAATTTCCTGATTCACAAATCTTACTCAAACTATAAGTAGGACATTGCAAAACGATCGGTACCATTAATATCGTATTTGATTGAATTTCGATATTAATAAACTTGAATATTAAGTATTAAGATAGCGTTCCCGAGTAGTATGGAAATTGAATCCAAATGAAAATCGATTTTAATCAAGTCTTATCTTTGGAGTGAAAATTTTGTAGTTGTGTATAATATATATGTTACCGGTATTCTGTGTAATTTGACCAAATTTGGAATGGACTGTGGAAATTGAACAAGTTGCATCTACAAACACTTAAAATTATCAAAATAAGTTAATTAATATTTTAAATAATGTCAATATCATTGTTTACATGAAATGCAATAAAAAAAAGGTTTCATATAATATTATCACAAAATAATAAGAAAATCAAGGAAAATTTCATAAAATAGATTGAAATCGTACGGTAACATTAGAAAAAAACATTGTAGCAAATTTTGTAACATTAAAAATAAAATAATAGACGATGAAAATGCATAAACAGAGTAATAACAGTTGTCTACTAGGTATGGGAATAATTTGTTTTTAAAAAACATTTATCTTTGCTAGGTACACTATTTTATGTAAGTAGAATTCCTATCGTAGATTTTTGAGGCCATAACGAACATGCTTTTCTCACAGAGGGTTTTTATTTAAGCTCTAGTGTAGTGTTTAGGCTCGACTGTTTGTATACTTGTAAAATTCGTGTATATCAAGTGTTTAAAATATGAAAATTGAACAAAAAGTATCTGTTAAAGAAAAAAGTGACGAAGAAATAGCAAAAGAAAATGAGTGGGTATTTTATAAAAATACTAAATGAAAACCCGGCTTCGCTCGTGTAATATATTTATACTGTATAACATTAACCTATATTTATATAACAGCGCATTTTATTTAAAGAGCAAAGAGGTTCATTTCAAGTGAGGTTAAACAACAGTTTGTTTAAAGTTTTCACTTCTGTCGTCAGTCTTCATGATTGCCTTGTATTTTGTTCTTTATGTTTGGATCTATCAAAGTGACTTTACTCTGCCTGATGGGAAGCGAAAGCGGAATCTAAGAGTGGTGGTCACCATACTCACATTGCGAATGCAGGCAATGCAATAATGCAGCATGGTGAACCGCACCTTGGTGGTCAAGTGATGCTTCTGCATCATTGGGCCTCCGGTCTCGCACTCATCATCGAAACAACGACACGAACGCTGTCATTTTAAGTTGATCTTTAATGCGAGGATAGTACCGCCTCGGTCGAACCGGGCCTTTCGTGCTGAAATCAGCGTTGTTCTACTACCTATAATAAAACTACTAAAACCTGATATACATTATATTAGATCAATAAACCTCCTTTTGAGTTCATTGTTGGTGTGTATGCGCACGTGTATGCTTCAACTGTAACAAACACAGAACTCAAACCCTTAACCAATAATCTACCCTGGGTTGAGATCCGCACTAAAGGACTAATTGGTTAGTTACGTCTCGTTACACAAGCTTTAGAGGTACTATAAATAAAATGGAAGGTCCTGAAACAAATTGAGTGCCCCACAAATTTTATGGCATTCCTCAAGACCGATGAGCCGAGTTAAATTAAGAAAACCTTGAAGTGCGATGTAGCTGATAGGGTTTTTCTTCTACGATATTTACAAAGGTCAAATCGAAGTAAACGATTTTACACAGTGACTTAAAATTGATCTCTGTAATTTGTTATTTGGAAACTTGAGAATTTACCTATAAATTTGGTGGTTGTCTGAGAGCAAATGGAATCAAATTATTCCTTATTTCACTCCAGATAGAGACATTTACTGATGATATATATATATATATATATTACAATATATCACCCAAACATAGACCTTGAAGGCAATGTGTGTCTGAACATCCTCAGGGAAGACTGGAAACACGTTCTCACTGTCAACTCAATAGTATTTGGGCTACAATATTTATTCTTGGAACCAAATCCTGAAGATCCGCAGACGAATTACAGAGTAACAGGAGGTTGTTCAAACAACACGTGCATAGGGCGATGCGGGACGGTTACGTCGGTTCCTCGTACTTCGAGAGATGCCTTAAATGAACGCTGCACCACGCTGTAAATTAATGCTACCAACCTATATAAATAAAACAATAAATATTTAATTTATATTCTGAACTAGCACAGATTCTGTATTTGTGTGAATAGTATTCACTATTCAAAGTGAATAGACATGGGAGTTATAGATATCTCAATGCAAAGGTTTCATTGACCCTGGGATGGCACAAAGTTTAAAAATATTATAATAAAAATTTTGCTCGTGTTTTAGTTGCCTTAAAAGTAATGTTCTGATTTTAACATTTTAAACATAGGTATCCGATTTAATTTTGAACTTTTCATTACACTCTGTCAAAAAAATCTACCCTGTCGTTGTTAATGTGAGGGATAATGTGAGCAAAGTTGTATGTTTTCATATTTTGATTTTATTTTAAAATGTATTTGTGATAACAATTTTTTGGTATAATAGCTGCCAAAACGGTTCTACCCTGCCTGGTGGAAAGCATGAGTAGAAATCAAGAGTGGCAGTCACCATCCTTATTGCGAACGCTGATATTACAACATCGTGACCCACTATTTCGCAGTCTGTGATAAGGCCGTTCATTGTACTACTTTTTTTACTTGTGTATATTCTACATTATATTTTAATATTATGACGTGCAATAAAGAGCACCTAGTTATCTACTGAATACTTTTGCTTTTTGGAGTGGCGCATTCTATATAAGGCATTAAATGATGAGATGTTCTGATAAAAATAATACAAAATTTTTGTCAGTACTATTTCAAAATTTTACAAACCTATTTAACAAATTTAGAAAACATATTGATTTTTTCAAGGTTTCATACCTTGAAAACAAGAGAAAATATATAATGTCAGTCATAAAATGTTTTGAGAAATTATTTACAAAATACATTATGACTTCATTAGACGCTTCTCTAATATAAGCTTCGAAAATGATTTGTCAATTAAAATTTGCTTTGACAATTACGAGAAAATTTAATATTTCAATTAAGAAAATTAATATTAATTTGATGAGTTGATAAAGTGATTGAGTATACTGTTTGTCACGGTTGAGAGCGAGCGAAATATATTTATTCAATGTCGCTTTATCATTATTGTCATCAGCTCACGTATTTATACGTATAATGCAGTTATTTAAGTTAATACATTATTTATTTGCAGTTATAAGAAATCTTATGCAGATAATAATATAAAAGTTATAGTTATGTTGTGTTAGTTATATGATGTTAACTTACTGAATAATATATTAACAATTATTTTAACGGGAATTAACGCGATCACTTATTAAAAGGTATATTACATACCTCTGATTTGCCTGACGTTTCGACCAGGTTGCACTGGCCGTGGTCACAGGCTGACTGGCTCAGCGGCGCACGCCCTCCGTCGTCGAATCCACGAAGTAGAAGGTTTTTCGTCCACCCGCATAATAATAAAATTACTGAATAATAATAATAATCTGATACATTTTAGACATGCTCGTCTGATAGCAAAGTAAACAGATTCTGGATATCTCTACTATTATAACCAAGCTGTAGTTGAGTTTTATTGTTAAATTGATTGAAAATAATAATCTCAGGAAGTTATAGTCCGATTGGAAAAAATATTTCACAGTTAGATACCCCAGTTCTTCAGAATCGATCACAAATCACGCTACGACTAAAAGGAGCGGTGTCAGTGAGTCAGTATCAGTGAAATAGGTTGCAAAAAGATATAATTTATTCCTGTTAAATATAAAACTCTAACGAATGAAAGTTACAAACAGAAACTCAGGCTAATTTAAAAATGCACAACCACAAAATACAAACAAACTTTTACAACATTCAGACGAACTTTCCCATATAAAATTTGTATCCTCTGAACACAAATTCATGCAATATATTCTCGTAAACAAGTAGTCTTGTCGTGCATTTGACATAAATAATGCATGTTCTGCTCATCACAGACTTTTGGAGTTGAATCTTGCTGCATGGTCGAAAGGTTTTTAAAGTATGTTCTGTTAACCAGTGATTCGTAACACCTATACATGTTACTATAAAATATATTTTATAAGAAGTATGATGTACAAATCTACTTACTATTATGTTAAATAAGGTTCGTAAACAAAGCGTGAACAAAGAATATGTTGCGGTACCTAATGGTAGGTGCTCTGGTGTGATTACGTATTCTTGTTTTATAAACAACTGTGTCAATAAAACACGTAGAACAATGCTTGTGAATAATGCGCAGTATCTAGTTTTGTTCAGCAAAATAAAGTTAAGCGAATAGCTATTCAAAAGATATAAATTTGTATTTAGAACCCTGTTTCATTATTGACTAGCTGAACCCCGCGGTGTTACCCGCGGTTATTGTTGTACCGCGAGTAACGCCGTGGGACAAAGTCAGTGTAAAAAAGTAGCCTAAGTTACTCCCCGGATCATCAGCTACCTGCCAGTGAAAGTCCCGTCAAAATCCGTCCAGCCGTTCCAGAGATTACCCGGAATAAACAGACAGACAGACAGACAGACAGACAGACAAAAAAAATTTTAACTACATTTTTGGTATATCTATCGTGTATACATACATATGCATTAAGTAAAAAGCGGTTATTTTAATATTACAAACAGACACTCCAATTTTATTTATTTGTATAGAATAGTGGCTAAAAACTTATAGTAAGTCTAGCCACTTGAGAGCCAGATAAATGTGTCATCAATGCCTATTTTCCTGTAGCTAATGAAATTTAACAAAACTTTCCAATATAAATTTACGTTCTTCCTGAATTCATAATTCATATCAATAAAATATGAAACTTTTAATAACACCACATAAAACTACTTACAGAAGAGACTTATAATTCAAAGTGAAGACATTATTTAAGAACTTTCTGAAAGTTATGTCAATGAAGCACTTTTTCTATATGTTTTTATCTTTGTATAATACTTTCTCCTAATAAAAGATGAAGAAAAATTTAACTTTTCTCGTACGATTAAGTAACAGGTTTTATGGACTTGTTAATCTATACAAATAAATAAAATTGGAGTGTCTGTTTGTAATATTTAAATAACAGCTTTTTAATCAATGCATACAATGTATACACGATACATATGCCAAAAATTAGTTAAAAAAAATTTTGTCTGTCTGTCTGTCTGTCTGTCTGTTTGTTCTGGGTAATCTCTGGAACGGCTGGACGTATTTTGACGGGACTTTCTGATGCAGATGATCCGGGGAGTAACTTAGGCTACTTTTTTTAGACTAACTTTGTCCCGCGGCGTTACTCGCGGTACAATAATAACCGCGGGTAACACCGCGGCGTTCAGCTAGTATTTTATATATTTACATCTAATCAAATTTTAATTACTACTCTAGTCACCTATACAAATAAATAAAGTTAAAATGTCTGTTTGTAATTTCAAATTAACAACTTTTACAAGCTTCACTCTACGGCGTTACCCGCGGTTGTTATTATAAAAGAACAATAAAAACCATGGAGCTCAGTTAATAATATACAGTAAAACAAATATAATATCTACTTGTTTATAAAGATTAAAAATATCCGAACGTACACTAAGGTCCGTGGTAACACCGATCTATTGTTATTAAATAATACTGTAACAATAATAAATATATAGCTGTATTTTCCGATAAATTTTAAAACCTAAATAACGTTATTGTATTATCTCTTCTTTCTCGTGAACTCGTTAAACACATTAGATAGAAATCTCATCACTTAGTCTAGATAAAACCAAATATAGAAAATCTAGGTTGTGTTATATAAAATGTAATGTCATCTTTATACCATCTAGTGCCGGTCGTATTGTGCCTGTCTATATAATACTACTAGCGTGTAGGCTCATAAAACAAGCAATCTTTTATATCTAATATATAAAATTCTCGTGTCACAGTTTTCGTTGCCATACTCCTCCGAAACGGCTTGACCGATTCTCATGAAACTTTGTGAGCATATTGAGTAGGTCTGAGAATCGGCCAACATCTATTTTTCATCCCCCTAAATGGTAAGGGTCACCCATCCTTAAAAAAATTATGGCAAAACGACGTTTGCCGGGACGTTTGTCTAGTTCTGAATAAAATTCGAAAAAAATGAGTACTTTCACATCGCGTATTATAAAACAGAAAAGTCATAATTTCAATCATGTGTTTCATAAAACTTAAAGAAGTATTAAAATAGTTAATTGTTTGTATAACTGGACTGGACCTAATCCCGTCACATACAAAAATAACTGATAAATTACTTCCATAATTAAAATTTATCGATCAAGGAAATCAAAACAGAGTTTTTTTTTTTTTTTTTTTATAATTTACCTGCCAAAGTGACTCTGCTCAGCCTGATGGTAAGCTCAAGCAAAATCCAACAGTGGGGGCCACCATACTCACTGCTAAAGCAAACAATGCAGTATGTGTATAGAGAAAATGAATAACTCTGAGGTTTCTTTTTCAATACATGTAAAAGTTTAACAAAAATAAAACCGACTCCAAGATTTGACTCGATTTCTCTTGGATGCCATCATCAGATCTTAGTGTCCTTATCATGGTACCACCGTAGGGATATCTCCTTTCCATTAAAAAAGAATCATCAAAATCGGTTCATAAACGACGAAGTTATCCGCGAACACACATAAAAAAAAAGAGCAAAAAAATATATATATATGGTCGAATTGAAAAAACCTTCTCCTTTTTTTTGAAGTCGGTTAAAAATGCAATCGATTTACAATGGTAAATAAAATTAGTTTTGATAAAATTCAGCATATTCCAACTATTATAGTAAAATTAATAAAGTTTTAATGGATGCAGTCTCATATCGCCATTTTCAAGGCTCTACCTAAAGTGGGGTTCACATGCCCTGTCACTGCCGTCGACTTTGATGGATTAAAGATACGTACATACGATCGTTACACTGTAATATAATATAGGAATAGCATGGCTGCATGCGGCATACGAATTAATGTGACTATAGCGGCTGTGCTTATTTCAAATGGTAGTCATTATTGATTGGTATATAAAGGCTCATTGTATTGCAATGTTTGACTTTTAAATTCAGAATTCAAGTTCATGTTGCAGCTCTCCGTAATTGATAAAAGATTTTTATTTAATGCAATGAATAGGCTTTCAGTATTCTTAAAACTAACTTCAACACGAACAAAACAAAAAACAACAACAAGCTGATGAACATTTATGATTGATTTATAATTACCCATATTTGTGAATTTCCGTTCGTTTAGGCGATTCTGCCATACATACTATAGTAATCAAATATAGCTCACGTAGGACCCCTAATACTTTATCCGTGATGCTTCCCGGTTTGAAAAAGGTGTCTGCCTATTTTGACTTCATTTTGTCTCCCGCTTTGCTAAGGAGGGAAGTGGATTTATCATTTCCAACTCCTCCTGTTTTTCTTCTGATTAATTTCGTTGCGGGTTCCAAGACAGTTAATATTCTTCCTGGGACTTCCCGAGTGTCATAACTCGGTGTGTTCGTGGGTCACTGCTGTTGATCCTGGTGTACAGGAGTTACAGCGGTGGGCGTGTGGGCGGGATTAGTAATTACCCATATTTGGAATTGCACTGCGCAAACATCTAGAGAAAAAATTACAGAAAATCCAGCTTAAAAAAAAGCAAAATAAATAAAATTTATTTTTCATTCGCCTTGTACTTATACGATTTTATGTTTTAAATTATTACCGCTGGATAACTTCCAAACATAAGACTAATATTAACATACATTTCACTAATAAAAATAATAATATATTTGCTAAATTATTCAAACAAAAAGAACGTTATGATTTGCTCAAGTTCTTAATATAACTAAAGGCATATTATTATATAAATTATTAATATTAGGCTGGAGCAAAAATTATAAACATTTGTGAATTGTTCATAAATTTTCTCAACTGTACGAATATCTCCATACTTAACTATATATTAAATTTGTAAAACTCCGCTTCTCAACGTATTTTCATGATACAAAACTTTTTAGTTAAGTAATCTACTCACATTTTTCTCTTTAAAAAACAGTTTTATGCTGAAACAGGCTTATAAAATCAATTTATGAGTACACATGAACTCCATCCCAATATTGTTTACAATATCCAGAATAATGAAAACAAAAGACAATATCAGCAGAAAAACATACGTTGCGTTTAAAACGTTTTGCGTGTAAGCCGATACGTTCGAAAACGATTGTTGACATTGCTTTAAATCTATTCTGAATACACAAGCTTAAAATGAAATGTCACAGATGACAAATATAGTCCCCCCATGGGCTCTTCTTGGACACTTTTTATCAACTACAAGATTTATAGTACATGCTAGATACTATTAGATTTATTGGACTTTTATAATTTAAAGTCAAAGTTTTTAAATTACTAACAAAGAATTTAAATGACTAGTTTTTGTTATAGAAAAGTTCTTAGTGTTTGTAAAAAGATAAAAGCTCTGTTAAGCTTTTAGTTTCTAAACTAAAAATATAAAATACATATCAGTACGTAAGTACTATTAGTTATTCCGTGATATCAGTCGCAACCACAACTTCCCACGGGCAGTGTACAGTCGTGGACAATAAAAATACTTTTTGCATTATCTTTTAATTTTTCTTGTATACAAACCTAGTCTTTACAATAACGAACACATTAAAAAAAAGAATTATTTCATTTGGTGCAGCCGATCGGAAGTTATGCGCGTACATACATTTCGGCGATTCATTTTTATATATATAGATTGCAGAGCGACTGAATAGCAGTTATGTGGGCGAGGGCACACAGCTTGCGACTGCATCGCGACTTTGATTATTTTAACGGTATTGATGCGAAAGCGCGATAGCCTCCCTGCAAAAAGTCACCGTGGGAGAGCGCCCTAATGCAATTTAAATATATTTGTGGTTCATATTCTCGTTTATTACCGTGCCAGCCGAAATACATCTTCTAATATTTTATTTGACTACCAATTTTTTTTTTCCTATCACGATAATTTTCAAAAATAAGTCTAGCTTTCGGACAAATTTAGGACAAAAGATACAACCATTGTAATTTCATTCCATTGAAAATTATTCGAGGTAGGCCTCTACATCCAATCAAGATTTCTTAAAATAAAGATAAATAAAATTCAAAGGTGGAATAGGCAAATAAATAAAAATACTAAATCCCAGAGCTTCAGTGGCACATTTCAGCCAACTGCAGTGCCAGACGATGTAATATATTAGTGAGGGAATACACTCATAAAGTTAATCTATATCGATAAAATCTATTTTCGTTCAACAAATGTTCTTAAGTGTCAAAATATAGCGTAATTGGGCATATCCAAAACATTTTCTGACGTACAGTATATAACATTGTAAACTATAGGAATATTATCTATACAAATAAATAAAATTGGAGTGTCTGTTTGTAATATTAAAATAACGGCTTTTTAATCAACGCATACGTATGTATACACGATACATATACCAAAAATGTAGTTAAAAATTTTTTTGTCTGTCTGTCTGTCTGTTTGTTCCGGGTAATCTCTGGAACGGCTGGACGGATTTTGACGGGACTTTCACTGGCAGGTAGCTGATGATCCGGGGAGTAACTTAGGCTACTTTTTTTAGACTAACTTTGTCCCGCGGCGTTACTCGCGGTACAACAATAACCGCGGGTAACACCGCGGGGTTCAGCTAGTTATCTTATATAAACGGTCATATCATTCTAACCCACTGGAAAGGCAAGCTTCAATACAAATGAGCCAGTAACGTTAAGTAATATAATAGTGAGGTTACTTTCTCCGAACTCTCTCTGAGCCCCATCCTCTCTTCAAATGCCTTAAGCTCCCTCGTGTTAGGACGACGGAGCTTTAAGAGAAAAGAAAAACCCTTGTGTCTTTAGAGTCGCGTGTTTTTCATACATGGGTGGTAGGAGTCATTTACCATAGTTGTGTTCTCATTTGTCTCAAATACATCTATACAAATAAATAAAATTGGAGTGTCTGTTTGTAATATTAAAAGAACACTAAATGCATATGTATGTATACACGGTACATATATAAAAATGTAGTTAAAAAAAATTTTGTCTGTCTGTCTGTCTGTCTGTTTGTTCCGGGTAATCTCTGGAACGGCTGGACGGATTTTGCTGGTACTTTCACTGGCAGGTAGCTGATGACCCGGAGAGTAACTTAGGCTACTTTTTTAGACTAACTTTGTCCCGCGGCGTTACTCGCAGTACAACAATAACCGCGGGTAACATCACGGGGTTCAGCTAGTTTAAAATAAGATCATCCATAAACATCGATATGCATTGATCACATCACAAGCTACCCGACGCGACAAACGCCGAGTGCACTGGTGACCTCGCGAGATACCTGGAATTGGATTTGTAAGCTATCACACCGGCTCAACCGGGGTCAGCCCGGATATTATTCCGGTATAAAACAATACACGTTGATATTTGTCGCACTTGCAGAGTTATAATCATCTAATGCTTTATGCTGCTATCGTAATACCAGCGCTGTAGTCACTCTGGCTACAGCAATTTGCTGAGATAGGCGCCTTTTCTGGCATTGCACAGGGCATTATAATATAATTGCTTTTTATGTTTAAAACCATGTACTATCCTGTGTATGTCGGAATAAATAATTTTCTTTCTTTCTTTAATGTAAACCTATCGTAATGTGATGAAGTAAATGATGAGGATAAAAGGATGATATTCAAGGGATGAATTAAGAACAGGAAAAATAGGCAGTTATGTGACTTTCTTAGGGCCGGTTACACCACTTCTTGACATAGTCTCTGATAGACTAATATAAACTTATCTGCCTGATAAGTGCAGATTTTAGCTTCACAAGTCTTGGAGATACCTATTTGTCAGATTTACATATCTGTATCAGCAACTGTTCAAGCAAATCAAATAGTGTTAAATTGCACATGATTATCTGAAGCATTATCAGGAATTTGTAAAACCTCACTTAGACTCATTATTTAAAATTCACTTCATCAAATTGTTTCAATTTATTTTATAAAAAATATTAGGTTTAGTGTAATAAGATATTTGGAAAGCGATTGTCACAGTTGATATTATTTGACAAGGGTTTATATGTACCAAAGAGTTGGCTTAGCCTCTTAGGTATCTTTTTTTTATAATTTTAGTAGATATCAGGCTTATTAAAGCGGAGTTTTGGTAAAAGTAAGTAACTAAAGTAATTTACTAAAAAAAAATATTTTTCCATCAGGAAAGGAGTAAGTCCGGTTTGACCTGTACTAACTTTAATACTTATAAAGTTACGATTGTTTTAAAAGTGCTTTTTTTTTAATGTGGCTTTGGAGTAGAGTTATTTTATTTTCAATCTAGTTACTAGATATCGTCTGGCAGTCAAACTGCCATTTTATGAAGGCCTGCGACTGCCTCGTTGGCGCAGAGTAGGGTATGCGACTGCTATGCTTGGGATCTCGGGTTCGACTCCCGGGTCTGACTAAATGTTTCTATAATCTGCTAATATTTGTTTCGGAGTTTGGGTGTTTTCTACGTTTAATATGTTATATTTACAAAAAAAGTATATATGTATTTATATCGGTTGTTCAGTATCCATAGTACAAGTTCTTCTTAGTTTGGAACTAGATAGCATTCTGTCTCAGATGTGCGTAAATATTTTTATTATTAGTATAAATTTTGACAATATTGTTCTTACTATTTTCTTCTAGACTAATATATAGTTACTAGCTGTCCCGGCAAACGTCGTTTTGCCATAACTACTAATAAATTAAAAAAATATTAAAAAAACATTGTCCAGCGGACAAAATTGTGAATCTAAACCATTCCCAGACACACACACAAAAAATTTCATCAAAATCGGTCCAGTCGTTTGAGAGAAGTTCAGTGAAATACACACTCACAGAAGAGTTATATATATATAAAGATTAAATAATTCAGTTTTGATTGACTTTGATGTGTCTTTCTTGTTTCAGAAGAGGTACAAAGAAGTTTCTATTCACACTGCAGTCGAATAAAATTCCACACAATGTAGAGTTTATTTTGCCATTCGCTATACAAGGTTAATGGTAGTTCAAAAGAAATAAAGTAAGGAACATTACGTTTTATCGTTTTCTATTCTCCCTTTCTTAACAGTTAATTGTGTATGTTAATTGTTTAGGAAACATTATATTTTGTATACTTTTATATGAGTGTACTTTTACAATTCTACGTAATCTTTCTCCTACCCTCCTAAATCAACATCATCATCATCAATAACCCATAACATCTCACTGCTGGGCTCGAGTCTCCTTTCAAGAGAGGGTTAAGGCCATACGTCCCCACGCTGCTGGCCGAGTTCAGGCTGGGGACTGGCAAGACGACGTTGTGGCTACGTAATCTTGCCGTTGGATGTTTTTATGCCGCCCAAAGGCCTCCAACTAGGCTTCACGACTGTTATCTTACGACAACAACCAGGACCGACTGCTTAATGTGACCTCCGAATCACGGAGGTGCTCATGGTATCATGCTACCAGCGGTCACCCTTCCAGGTACTGACCGCGCCGTAGTTGCTTACTCTCGGTGATTAATCACGAAGTGCAACTTGGCTATGAACGCCTTAGCTGGGGTTTATTGGTTCGATTCCAATTTAGGACAAATAATATTATGTTGAACACGATCATTTGTATTGTATCTGGGTTTATTTTTCCCTTATATAAATTTTGAAACATATAAGAAAAGAAAGAAAATAATATTTCTTGTGACACATACACAATAAGACATAACATCACAGAAAAGCTTAGTTACTATTTTATTTAAAAAAAAGGGTCTTGACATACAGACAGTCGGATAACAAAGTCATCTTATAATAGTTCCATGTTTTCCTTTTGAGGTTAAATACAAACCTTAAAAAACAAGCAGGGCAATAATTGCCTCGTTAACATGCCCGAACAGGACCTAATATAGCTCGTATCGGACGAAGCCGACACTGTTTTTAAATTAGGCCTCATATATGTTCCATGTTTTCCTGTAGTCTGGTTGTACCGCCAAATAGCTAGTATTTGGGATAAGACAGCAGTTTGAGATATGTGAAGTTTTCGCTATTTTTTTTTTTAGAGTTCCCTAACCTAATCTTATATGTCTATGAATCCTCAGCTATAAATAACGGCATCTCATTCATGTGAGCTATTGAATAAAATGGGCTGACTTTTAGCAAAGGGCGTTTTATGATTACATAAATGTACATATAGACACTAAATAGCCTATTCATATGAATCAGCAGATCAAAATCAGAATTTCTATTATAAGCAAATTTATACAGCCGTATCTGCAGTAGGCTGTTAAATCTATAATGCTACTTTCAAGTTTTACTTACTAGAAAGAACACTCCCGCAAAGGAATGTTCATCCCGTGTCGCGGGGAACGTTACAAACATACATGAAATGGACACAGAGAACAACCAGACTCAAAATAACAATTTGTGGATACATAGTTTAGTCCCATGTAGGATTTGAACCCACAAAATCGTGCAGTCAAAAGCTTAGTTACTTATATATTATATTATTATATATACGAGTATTACTCGTATTTGTTACATTGTTTGAATAAACTCCACCACCGATACCTTACAGATAACTATGTTTAGACAACATTTTGTTTGGCCGAACTCATTCATGGTTGTCTGTCAAGAGACTGCATTGCATCACATTGCATATCAGTTGAGCCTATGGCTCTATGTCCTTCCTTAGGAATCAAAGTAGCTCCATGCCAAATTTAATTTAAATCGGTGCAACTGCTTAGCCCTACGTAACAGACAGACATACAGAAAGATAGACAGACGGGCAGAGGATTATTAATTTTATATAAACTTATATAGAAGTGTTAAATATCATACAGAGTACAAGCGAGTTACAATAATTTAAAAACAAATAGATGATAGCAAGATACTTAAGCTAAAAATATGCAACAAAATTTGTGTTGTGATAAAATTTCTAAATATAATCTCTGGGCGTAACAGCTTGTAAACATACTTCAAGTTTGAAAGCAAGAAAAACTCACTTCAAGTTTGATGAAAAACTTTATCCTGTCTTATCCATATTTTGAAAGGTATGGCAACCAGATCTTAATGTATAAATTTTATATCTACCTTGTAGGGTTCCGTAGGAGATGTTTATGTTTTTGTGTAAACAATATTTACTGAACTCTATCTACAGAATGCGTTAAAGAGATTTGAAGCCACTCAGCGCTATAATTTCATATAAAGAATCTTCGACAAGAAAGTCCTAATGACTAGAATAAGTATTCTTAAATAAAAAAATATCTTTCGGACACTAGCACTGCGATAGATTAACATATAACAAATCATTTCAGTATTTGGCTGGTTCCTTATAATTAAGAAAAAAGAAATGTCATTGCATTCAAATACGTATCAAATCATCAGCTGTAGGCTGGTTTTCAGGCCTGTATTTGTTCGGAAGACAACTTACTCTAAATGTTCACCGCCTGAAGTCTGCTGCAAATGTGTGTTTAACTGCGTCAGTGAACACCAGTATCACCAAAATATTATCACCAACCCAGTCTACCCAATACCGAAAACACCCGAGCTATGCACCGAAATGCCTACTGAACTACCTACCTAAATGTCTTCGATAAACTTTAAAGGAACCCTCGGTATATAAAGACGTCTCACTCTTAACCATTTTTGAATGTGCAGTACTCCCACACCCATCAATAAAACTTTTTTAATAACGTTCCTCGTTTTATATCTCATTCAATTTGATTTCTCGATATAAAGGTCCAAAATTCGTCCTTCAAGAAGTGACCTTCGGCAAAATGTTCATTTTTATGATAAATTTGTGTTGTGACACTGATAAGGATCATCAGTGATTGATCGTGCGCCACGAGTAGATTTATTGATAATATAATCCTAAAGTAATTTTACATCCCAGATCAGTTTTTGTAACTTCATAGAGTGGAAGTTCAAGGAGTTTGGAGGCCCTAATTTAGATTTTTTTCATAGCTGTAAAACATTTAATGCTGACGGTATTCTTTTAAATTTAGGCAGATATTTCGTTTGACCTGGCATTTATTTGTTGAAGGATGAAATACTTTTTAACCGACTTCAAAAAAAGGAGGAGGTTTTTCAATTCGACCGTATATTTTTTTTTTTTTAAGTGTTCGTAGGTAACTTCGTCATTTATGAACCGTTTATGAAAGGAGATGTCCCGACGGTGGTACCATGACAAGGACATTAATATCTGATGATAGCACCCACGAGAAATCGAGTCGAAACTTGAAGTCGGTTTTATTTTTGTTAAAATTGTACTTGTGAGATGTTTATTTTTGCGGCATCCATGTCAAATCATATACGTGTGGTGACGTATTAACAATACGGATTGTCGTTACTCTTTTTTATCCCGTGGGTGTGATAAGAGCCGATTAAGGGAACAAACCACTCAGTACAACAGTTCTGTAAAGAGAAAGGAAACCAACCTTATACCAACTCTTGGAACTAGCATGGTAAATTAGGATAAAACCTCCTACCTAATGTAAAGCCTATGTCCTGCGGTAAACTAATAAAAGCTATAGATGATGATTCTAGAAAATTAGAATTACCATTGGTGCAGTATTAGATGTAAAAGTTATTTAAATACTGTCTAAACGTTACGTGTTACGCGCTACATTAATCAAACGGTTTCAAATTGTAGAACAATATTTTAATAAAAATTTATAAAAATAGAAGCAACACTTCAATCTTTTTATTTAATGGAACACGGACTTGAAGATTTTATATCACAAGTACAAAATACTTTATATTTAACTGTCTCGGACGGTGTCGGGCCGTAAAACGAACTTTCATGTCTCAATAGCAAATTGTGGATCGATAACTATTACATTGTATAAGGGGATGCCGAATAGGGAATAATTTTGAAGGATCTGTTTATTTAATACGGCGTAAGTACCAAAATTTAATAGGTAATTACATTTTTGAACCATTTGGTTATAGACCGACACTTTATGCGAGCAATTTATGCTTGTGAAGGAGACGGCGGAGTACGACCTGGAGAGATATAGAACTCTCGCGGTCCGCCAGGCCCGATAATGACCTCCATCCTCCATAAGCGCAAGCCTGGGGGTGACATATGAGGCCATCTGTCACCCTAGCAGAAGCAGGCTGAGGTGGCTTATTTTTGAGCAGAAAAGGAACCGGAACATCTCAGTTTCTACTCAGCTATATATAAATCGTAGGAGGCCCGAGGTACGTCGGGGTTCCAGGAATTTCATATCGAGGGTGCACCTGGTTCTACGACTTGTACCCGAGACGGCGTGCGATTTTAGTCGGTTTAATTCCAACATTGCCACTAGTCGGTGGTATTCAGCTACTAGTACCCTTTTATTGCGCACAATAAAAGGGTACTTGTAGCTGTGGAAATAGGTGTAATATATAAAAGAAAATCCTGGTGCCTTCCTTCCTGCCTGGAAATCTTCTACGCCGATGACACTTTGGCCGAAAGGCAAACTTTAAAAGAGCTACGTACCTGGCCACCAAGTACATATCTCTAGTGGTTGAGCGCATTGAGACGCTCGCTATTGGTGTCTTCACCATAGAGTTGTTCCAGCCCTTTATTATCAAGAGGGTAGGACGGGCTATTTTAGGCTGATTTAGTGCCTTGCCGGGAATGGCTGCTTCGAGATGTACTGACACTCGGTTACTAGAAGTGAGTTGAATCCCGTCTATCTGTGTGTGCCGGTGGAGGTAGATGAGAAGGCCCCCGGAAGAAAATTTCAATGTCACGAACCAATACGCCACCTACGAAGTGTGCGGCAGAGGCACGCAATCTAGGTTGCAGCAATTTAGGTTGTAAATATTTTTGAAATTCGTATCCATGAAGCTATATTACCAAGCGTTTAGTTTCCAAGTTTTGAAGTAGTACTTGAGTATTCGGTACACTGTTTACACATGCATAAATGTCACTTAGTATCTTATTGAATTTTATATTGATATTGAATTTGAATTTGTAAAAGGAGGTACTGGATTAAATATTGGTTAGACCGCCACTTTGATTACAGCCATGTGAACTTGATTAAAAAGCAATGTTTTAAAAATTATAACAGTTATTTGGAAATAACCAATTATTTAACTTTTGGAATAAACTCCTAAATTTTTTTAAAATTAAATACGTGTTTTAATGACGATCAACAACGGTGGACTGACTCTGGTCTCGCACCTCTCGCGGTCACGTACACACTCTTAACTTAAGCTCGACGGCCCACTTCGAGTAGCTGAGAATGAAATTATTATTATTACATTCCATCGAGCCGGCTCGATGCGAGTCGGCTTGGTGCGAGTCTTCGAGCTGTGAGTTTTGCGGTCCACACGTTAATTTTTACTCGACTTGGAGTAAAACTATCGAGTATGGGAGAGTCTGGACCATTATGGTAAGTTTCTATGAACCGTGTGACTACAGTTTTTCAAACTGGTTTCATACGTTTTCAGTGTCCTTTTTTGTCGAAGTTGGGTATTAGTTTTTTTTAAGTTTTAGTGCCGTTACAAAATTAATTTCTTGGCAAAGTATATTTTAAATACCATAGAATTATTACAATTATCTAATAAATACGCCAAAGTCACGAGCAAATACTAGTAATATATATTTATTTTTGAAATTTACAAGTAACGCCCTTTCCAATGATACCAAACACAGCATATTTATCTTAAATTTATTTTTAAAAACAGTACTTTAAAACCACTATATTTTATTATATTAATTAAAAATATTATATTATTATGTATATAATGAAAAAATAAAATAAAATAATAATATCCTCTATATTAGATTCATAGACATGCCATATAGTCTATAATCAGCAGAGGATTAAGAAGCTTCTAACGATATCTCATTCGTCCAGTTCTAATAAGTAATTGAGGAGCTATGAGGAAACAGATGAACATACATACATACATGGCCTGTCAAAGTCATAGCCCTCCTTTGACTTTGCCATAGTCGGGTAAAAAGAGTCTTACGACGCGATAATTTTTTAACTTTATTTGCTTGTTTCGAGAGTTGAAATTACCTAATATTGGTGTAGCACTTCTTTTGCTGCGAAATGCAAAGCTTTAAGTTTACAGTGTGCTTTTTTATTTTTTTCCTTGTGGAAACCCCTTCGGGCCGTCACCCCACCGGGTTTGCGGCGGGGCTTGCGTGTACGTGAATATGAAAAGTAAAGATATTTAATGAAAATGAGGATAAACTATGTAATTGGCAATGCAAGGCAAATGTAAAAAGTTAGAACACTTTAACTTAAAACAAATTACTTAGTACGGTATATTTAATCGATTCTTCATTACAGCAGTTTAATTTCTTTGCAATAGAATAGAATAGAATAGAAAACTCTTTATTTGTACACCATTATAGTACATTGTTACAAGAGTAATTTGCTGTTGCAATTGTTGCAATCATCAACATCAAATGAATACTAAGTATTCATCCATATTAATATTATAAGCTCAAAAGTAACTCTGTCTGTCAGTCTGTTACGCTTTCACTGCTAAACCGCTGCACCGAATTACACACATACGGAAAAAGCTAGATATTTTTTGCATTTAGAGTTCCGTTTTCTTCTCAAGATCAGCATGAGATCACTTTATAGATTTCTAACTAAAAAGAGATTTTAGAGTACAACTAACTAGTTCACTAACTTACTAGCTTAAAGCATAACTGACTGTAAATATGGTAGGGTCGCTATGCCCGATCGATGGCCACCTCCAGTTAGCGGCCACTTGGCTGACTTAGCTCCTTCAAGTCAAAATAATAGCAATGCTAGTAAAATAAGCTAAAAGTAAATCCTGTACTTTTTTTAAGTAGTTATTATTTATAATAATAATTTATCTACAATTTATGTTTAAAATAAAATGCTTTCATTTTATTTTGCATTTTAAATCAAAACTAGATTATACTGGGGACCAATTTTAAGTAACTTACACCATATTAATATTTTGTTTTTCTCATCTGAAGTGGGCAACTCAGGTAACTGGCCCTTATCCATTATAATGACCCTACTTGGATTGGATGGATTGGAATGGACCCTATATGAAATTGGACATCTGATCGATATTTTAAGGACCTTATTCATAAACTTTAGGCAACGGTTCTATGTTATTTTCAACTTATAGGTTGTAAGTTTAATAATTAAAATATTGATCAAGACTACTGTCGATACTACCACCACATAGCAAGCTATCATTATATTATACATAGCACCAGGGCCCTGTGGCGCAATGGATAACGCGTCTGACTACGGATCAGAAGATTCCAGGTTCGAATCCTGGCAGGGTCGCAACGATACATTTTGCATTTTTTGAAAAATTTCAAATTTGATTACGTTATAGTCCAAAAAGAATATCGCAAGATATCGCTATTTCTATTACCACACATAAATATATTTATCTTTGAGCTAAAAGTAAAAGGAACTTTTGAAATGGTCAACTTAGTTAACTGGTCTCTATCCGGCATAATGACCCTACTTCCCATTGACATAGAATTAGCGCATCTCAATAACTGATATGGAATTGGACATTGGATTAGTATTTTTACCGCTTAAAGCCACGTTCAGATGATGAACGCGCGTTTTGCTAATGCGCGTTTACAATTACATGTAATTTCATTCTAGAAACGCGCGTTAGTTTGCGTACTTCTATAATGAAATTACATGTAGTATGTAGTTGTAAACGGCCTTATTCAGTAACGTTATTTTAGATCAAGTTCAGATGATCAGCGCTCAACGCGCGTTTTGATAACGCACGCATAAGTTATTTCATTCTAGGAGCACACATTTTAACGCACTTTCTAGAATGAAATAACATGTAATTGAAACCGCGCGTTGTAAAAGTAAGTCTACTTTAAGCAATTTTAAGCCTGTAAGTTTAAGAATTAATAAAAAAGACTGGTCAAGAGTAGCGCATACTACTGCTAGATAGAAACTTGCCATTATATAGTCGAAATCACCTAGGCCCTGTGGCGCAATGGATAACGCGTCTGACTACGGATCAGAAGATTCCAGGTTCGAATCCTGGCAGGGTCGCAACTGATAAATTTGCACTTTTTGACAAAATTTCATCGTCGTTACGTCGAAGACAAAATAGAGTATCTAGTATAGGAGCTAGCAACGTTTTCGAGAAAGAATTTTAGGTCAGCTGATTTTGTGATATGTCGTCCTTCTAATCGCTTTCGCTATATCTATAAACATTTCTATTTTTTTCATTTAAATTATATCTATGGACTATGAAAATAAGGCACTTTTTGCACTGATACCACAATACTTTTTTATAGGTCATGAAATTAAATTAATAAAATAATTGTAATTAAAATTAAAAAAAATGAGATAGTCTATGTCCAGTTTTAAAAGAAATACAATATAACTATTCATTCTAATTCCACTTTACAAACTTCTATCACAAATGTAAATTTAATATTTATGTTAACGATTTCCAAAGTTTATTCATATCAAAATCCAAAATATAGCTTTGCATTCGTGACGCGTAACTAAAGTCTAGCACACACTATATTCAAAAGACTTTTGACTGCCTCGTTGGTCTCGCGATCGGCGTGTGTGACTGCTGATCATGAGGTCTCGGGTTCGATTCCCAGGTCAGACCAAATGTTTGTATGATCTACAAATATTTGTTTCGGAGTTTGGGTGTTTTCTATGTATAATATGTATTTATTTACAAAAAAAAAAACCTATATATGTATTTGTATCAACTAGCTCTGCTCAGCTCTGTGAGCTTGGGACTAGATGGCGTTGTGTGTTAGATGCCCGAAAAAAAAATAAGAAAAAAAAATGTCATGCACATCGACATTTATACTTGTTAAAGGTAAGTGGGAATATGTTGCTTTTATACAGAAAATGATCGTATGGCAATTTTTTTAACAACGTTCACTTTTTCCTTGATAAGTAATGTATTTCATAGATTACGATTTAAGAATCGGTTAAAAAAAGGTGTCTGCCTTCTTTGACTTCATTTTGTCTCCCACTTTGATAAGGAGGGAAGTAGACTTATCACATTTCCAACTCCTCCTATTTTTCCTTCTGATTAATTTCGTTTCGGGTTCCAAGACAGTTAATTTTTTTCTTGGGACTTCCCGAGTGTCATAATTCGGTGTGTTCGTGAGTCACTGCTGCTGATCCTGGTGTACAGGAGTTACAGTGGTAGGCGTGTCGGCTTGATTAGACCCAAAAAAAAAAAAGATTACGATTTGTAGCTTAATATAAACAGCTCCAAAAAATTAATGCAAGAAAAAAAAAAGGAAAGTAGTTGTCATTTATCAGTTATTAAACCTGTTTTATTCTTCCAATTCATCTTTCATATATTTTTATTTATTTAATAAGTACATGGAAGACTAACAGCAATTCACGTCTTAACTGATAGAAATTGGAATATGTTTTATTTAGAATATTTTTATAGTGATAACTTATCCTTAAATAATCGCCGATTGCCGTCATACTTATTATAGAAATTGAAAAGAAGAGGTATTGAAATTGTATGGAATAGATGTCGTACAAAATCAAAGGACCAAATTGACAGAGATAATCGCCGAAAAAAAAACAACTTGGTGGCGCATTATATTAGTACGCCATCGGTTCCATACAATTTTAATATTTCTTCTTATCCATTATTCCGCAACTCCGTACTAAATTCATGTGACAAGGGAGAAAAATTGAGGATTGCTCTCCCCTTCACCTATACTTAGTTGGACAGCTTACAAGTGATGGCACAGGGCTAAATGTTATTATTTCATGCCTCTGTACCTTTCTAAAAAGGTCTCCTGGTGGTTCAGCAATCCATCAATTTTCGACACTGGCCCGTAGTCTAAGGGCTCCCACACATAACTGCGATGCAATGCGATGCGGCGAGAAGTTCTTGCGGCGGCATTCGTTCGAGATCTCAGATATTTGCGATACGTTACGAGTTCGCAGATATGTGTGGGCGCCCTGAAACACCCGTTGGTACAGCCTATATTTAGTTGACATTAGTTAGCAGACTTCCTCCTGTTTTCCTATCAAAAACCGAAACGGTAATGACACTACCGTTTTACAGGCTTCAGTATCTATCATATCCTATAATATGACAGAAGGAGATGTATAACGGTACTAGCTTATAAGTTGTAAAATTAAAAAATGTATTTAATTTTTACATATGTTTATTTCAGAAGCGGTGCTCAAACGAACTTACATCCTTCGAGATTTCTCTCTTGCGAAGTTGGAAAGCGAATTCTTCCACAACTTCAAGGATTATTCATTCCCATATCAATCATATCATCTAAGAATAGAATCATAACTAAAGTTTGATTTGAGTTAGCTCCTTTTCTTGCCATTATTCTTACCTATTTGATTCGAAAGTATAAAAAATAGTTTATGTGAGACAAAGAAAAATCTTAACTTAATAGAATCGGAGTCTAGATCTATCAGTCAAAGTCTAGATTCATTAAGACTTACAAGACTCAAGTCATCCTTGACGCAGAACTATTAATTATTGTCCTGTATAGGAATAGCGTAATATAAAAATGTATTACAAATAATATGTATTATTATTAAGTAACTAAAGATTCCAAATAATGGTAAGTAATACTAAATTTAAATTACTTAAGTTAAATTATATTTAAGTTGCAAAAGTTAGAATCTTGAATGTCCGATCCTCAAAAAATTAATTAAAAATACATGTTTGAGATGAAATGAAATCATTAATCTGCAATTTAGGTTAAATAAAAAAAAAAATTGAAAGCATCACTAGCCCGCCATGGTGTGGGTCACCATGATGCATTGTAGCATTGTCTGCGTTCGCAGTATGGTGACCATCACTCTTGGATTCTGCTTATGCTTTCCATCAGGCCGAGTAGTCATTATGGCAGGGTCAAACATAAAAAAAAAATAAAAAAATATACACTTTTGCAAGTTAAACTTTTTTAAACAATTTAGTTCGGCCTCTTTTATTAGACTAGTTCTAGAAAGAAAGGACAAAACAAACTCAGGGATCAGGATCAGGATCGTTTCTTTTAAAGTCCAGTCAGTCTTATTTTATTATATAATTTCTTAAAAGTCTTCATAAAATATTTAGGATATTGTACCTATTAATTGATAAATACGATAGCTATAATTTGAGTCACAACGATCTTGATTTCGTAAAAATTAATAATACGAAAAATTCAACAACAGCAATAATTAAAATAAAGGTAAGTATGAATTAAATTAGAAATATAGCTTAGATTTATAAATAAATATAGATAGTTTTGTTTCATTAGTTTTCTTAAATTTCCGTAAGGGCAAATTCCTAATATCAACTAGGAGTTTACTGCAAAAGCGTATGCATTGTCCCATGAACGAGTTGCATAAGCCAAGTTGTAGAAACGAGTGACGTGAAAACTAGATCGTGATTACTAGATTGTGTTTGTTTCTAGTCTAGTGTTTGTTTCTATTTACCGAATAAACATCTCTGATATTAGTAAAAAAAAAAGAACTATTACTCTACTTTGAAACCTTTTGGCTTCGCTGTAGTCCGGTAAAAATAATTTGTAAGCCCTTGTAAATAGGATTGTGATTATCTAGATGAATATTTTTATACATACAAAGATGAAGAGAAAGTAATTAACGGACTTGATCTATGATCGCTGTATTAGGAGCCACCGTGGAGCAAAAAGTGGTACAACTTAGAAAGAGGACGGGCATCGGAGCAATAAATCAGCGTCTTTTAGGAAAAGAAACCGAAAGATCGTTTTCTCAGCAAGGATCTAAGAATAGTTGCTGATTCAAGGACCATGCTGATATTGCATGTAGAATGAAATACTTTTGTGTCGCCTTTATTAGTCACTGATACAGTTATTTCTTTCAAAGAATATAGTAAACATATGTATTGATATACACCTTATATTTTTTCAGCAACCTGAAATTTAATGAAAATTAAAAACAAACACCGGAAATAAAAGTCTATTTCTTATAGTGAGTATACTAATAGACAAAATGATCATTTCAATCAACCTATACTTTATGTAGGATAATATATCCTCAAAATTAAAGTATCCCGTCAAAATCAATTTTAGGGAAATGAACTGGAAAGTTCCCCAAAAGAACATAAATGCAAGTATTTTGTGTGTGTTCCAATACAGATTTTAGCACGGCTACTTTGCGATGAATATTAGAAAAAAAAAAATTGATAAAATATGTTCCAAGTAATATATAGAGTTGATACGTACGCAATCAAAGTTTCCCACATACATATATCACTGTAAGTTATACCACCTGTAATAACCGACATAACTTCGCCGATCAAATCAAGAAACCAATAACGAAAAAGATATTCATTAATAATGTGTTGCGTACCTTTAATTTGGTATCCTCATTTTATCCAATATCATAAATATCTTGAGGAAATCTTTTTGTTTCTTGTTTCCTATCTTATTATTACATACTTCTATTGTACGATTATTGGATTGGTTTTGCGAAAGTTACGTATATATAGCTATATAATAGCTGATTTATTTCGAGTATACTTTTAGGACGTTATTGTAAAATGAAATTTTATTAGTAGGTATTATTTCAATATTTTACAGTTTTGAAATTCTCTGCATCATCCATCAGCTCGTTTGCGTCCTAGATCATATGTATAATATAGGTAAAAAAAACTAACGAAACGTCAGCCTAATCACAACACATCCACAACCATTTTTTAGCCACTGCAAGACATAACCCTCTTCCTAAAATGAAGTTTTGGTCTACCATACAACGTTGGCCTACTACAAACGGGTTGGTATAAACTTTGTGTCAAGTTCCAACCTCATACCAGACAGTCACTCAGTATACTATTTAAACTTATTTTAAGATAAACAAATAACAATTTCAAGTGAGCTAAACCCCCAATTCTATGTTAAAATGAAAAATAAAGTATCAACTTTTGTTGGTTTAAGTATATATGGACCGGAATTAAAAAGGTCACGATGCCTTTATTTAGAAATAACTTTTAACCTTATTGTGTGCACATAATTAATATTACTCCTATTTAAAGTAGTTCTGGCATAATTTGACTAGTACACGCTAACATTAATCATAGTAATAACCCTTCAGATTTGAGTGGACTTGATACAAAGTGGAACAGTCATCGTACTTAATAGTCAATGGGGAGACGAGTTTTATTCGAAGCGTAAAAAATAAGCTGAAATCCATAGTCATCCTTCATAATGTATCCAGCAATTTTTTTTCGGATATTTAACTCACAGCGCCATCTAACGAAGCAAGCTAGCAGAAACTTCAGAACTTGTATTATGGGTACTTGATACCCAGGCAATTGGTCTTCGACAAGAAGTGCAAGATAGAACTGTACGAGGACCCTCAAGAAGGACCCCAAGATGGACTTAACCCAAGATTATTTAAGAATCTTCAAGGACGGATCTATAACAAGGTCAGACTGGCTCGGAAGTATTCTGAGTACCTAAACATACACATCTCGACTCCTTTAGGAGCCCACAGCACAGTCTTCCAGGCAGGTATAATAATGACAGTATATTCAATCATCTCCAGAAAGGTAACGGAATACTTCATCCGCTTACTTTCCGACAGCCAATCAGTCTTACAAGCCCTACAGAGTCATGCGTTAACCTTAGGGCTAATTTACAAATGCCACAGAGCCCTGACAGAGGTGTGTACCACAAACAGGGCAGAGCAACTCACGCTTGAACGATGCAGCCTATGCCAAGCGATGGATCAGAGACAAGAACAGTGGGCCCAGAACCAATACTGCCCTTGCCAACTGCTTGGCTACGATGGATAACATAACTGATACAAATACATTAGTATATTTCATTTCGTAAATGCATACATATTATACAAACACATACACCCAAATTTCCACCTCGAGCCATGTCCTCGACAACCGTTCGCGAACAGATGAAAAGGACTGGTAGAGGTGGCGTCCTTAAGATGTTTCGTCCCATCGTTGTTGCCATTCATCCATGAGGTCGTTATATCGTTATATACATAGAAACTATCTTATGATTCTCGTCTCGTACGCCCAAAAAATCGCATTCCATGTTTGTAGTGTGGAATAGTACATGGCCTCACGTCTTTGCACCTCGAGATCGACCGAAAGAACGCCCGCCAACACCGGTAAAGAGTGGTAACCGTCCTCTATACCTTGCACATGAAATTATAAAATCAATGCAAGTCGTTGGCCTAGTAGCAGTTTGCGACGGACATTGCCTACAGTTACCCTATCGGCTCATACCGGAACAACATAGCAAATAGAACCCAAATAAGAGCTCCATATAAGTTCTTCAGTGTATTAAATGACAGACCCCTTGTCGCAGTTGATATCGTCATCAGTGCAATGAAATTATTTTTAGACTTTTTATTGACTGTTGTTATATGTTACCTTCGATTACTGTCGTACCGCGGGTAACGCCACGGAGTGATACTAGTCAAAAAAAAGTGAAAATCCCGTCAAAATAAGCCCAACGGTTCCAGAGATTAGCCGGAACAAACAGACAGATAGACAAAAATTTAAACAATTTTTTTGGTAAATGTACCGTGTATACATGCAAATGCATTTAGTAAAAAGCGCTTATTTTTATATTATAAACATACACTCCAATTTAACTAATTTGTATAGATAGTAAGATTTTCAAATTAAGTACACGGTGCTGATTTCAGGCTATCTTTCAGAAGTAGCTTGAAGGCAAGTCACCATCGCAAGCGCCTGCTACACAGACTGTTGCCCAAGTCTAAACTTAGTTGTGCCTTGTGAGAAGTACGAGGACGACGAGTACGTGGGAATTAATTCATACCAGTAGGGTTTAAATCGAATAAAATTTGCAAAATACTGTATTTATACAAGGCCTGCTCGATTACTGAAAATTCAGGCTTCTAGTTTTATCCACAACTAAGTTACAGGTGCTCGAAAATATCCTAAACTGCTTTGAGAAAAGGATGGTACGGCCGTGCCAAATTTTTTCTCGACTAGACAGGGGCACTATCGTGCCTGCATATAATAAACTGCTTATTAATCAGTCGATTTGAAAATTCTCCTTTTGTTATTTAAAGAAAAAGGTAAGAATTTCCATTCGTCTATACATGGAGGTTATATTTTATAATGAAAAACACAAAGCAGTTATGAGGGCTGCAGAGAGAAATGAAAACTTAAAACTATTAAAATAGTTCATGGGAATCATGCGGTAACAATGCACAGTATATATATATATATTGTTCTCGGTTCTTTTTTGTTCACCCAAAAAGTACTCAACGCGCCCAAAGAAATTTTCACTTCAATAATTTCACACATATATTGGTTTTTTCTTAAATTATTCTGAAACATACTACTGACTGTGCTGTATGTAATATTCCATGATTTATTGATGATAGAACAATAATACATATATACAGACAAAATAAATAAACATATTATCTAGAAACTGTGATTGTTTTGCCATTTCAAACAAAGAAAAAATATACAGCTGTACGATGTTAGGTCGTCTTTTATCGAGACAACAAGCAAATGCAAACACTGTGAGAGTATATAAGCATCACGAAAGCATTAAACCTTATTAGAATATCATCTATTAGCAACGAGACTCAACATGGAGACTTTCAACTACTTTGTTTTGGTAAGAATTTTGTAAGAAATGAGTTTATCTTCGGATTTTCATGTTATTTTGTTTTTTTTTATGTAAGCTTCATGTTGTGACGGACTGACGGACTGAAACTATTCAAGCTTATTGAGTTCAGTTTCAGACCATTGTATTGCAAAAGACATTTATAGAAGACTAGTTATTGCCCGCGGCTCCGCCCGCGTATATGTCGGTTATCGCGGCAAATAGTAGCCTATGTGTTATTCTGATGTATAAGCTATATTACTGTAAAGTTTCATCCAAATCCGTTCAGTAGTTTTTGCGTGAAAGAGTAACAAACATCCAAACATCCAAACATCCATCCATCCTTACAAACTTTCGCATTTATAATATTAGTAGGATTTTTGAAGCAAACTAATGTAATGTGACCAGCCATCATACCACACGTGTTTCGTTTGGTGAGTGTGAGACCTGCTAAGCTATCTGTGGGTCATAATGCTGCATTACGCGGAGTAGAGTCACTTTGACAGGTTCATACATAGAAGAAGAAAACAAATCTAAATGACTAACATTGGTTTTATTTTCAACAGATTGTGGCATACTTCTTCGTGATACACTTCCAATTAATATCCGGATGTGTTCGTGATGAGGCGGGCGTGGCTGTTGAATAATTAACAGAAACATTGTAAACAGCACCACTTTAATAAAGCGTTATCCCTAAAGGGACCTTCGTCTTTAAACATTTTTTTATTTATTGCGTTGCACAATAGAGCTTGAAGCAGCTACATTAGTTGCGACAATGAGCGACATACACTATTTGTTTATTCATTTATGCAATTTAAAACGAGAGAAAAATCGAAAATAAAAGATGGTGGATGTTGAAATGCATCGTCGACAAACTCGATAAGCTAAAACCTACATTAAAATTATAGAATACTAGTTGTTGCCCGCGGCTCCGCTCGCATAAATGTCGGTTATCGCCGCACATAGTTGCCCATGTGTTTTTCTGATGTATAAGCTATATTACTGTTAAGTTTCATGCAAATCCGTTCAGTAGTTTTTGCGTGAAAGAGTAACAAACATCCATCCATCCATCCATACTTACAAACTTTTGCGTTTATAATATTAGTAGGATATAGTCTGGTTTAGCTACGCATGTCATAAAAGTAGATCAATTCGCTACTTTCATATATCTCCTATTACATTTGGCTTGGCGCCGACTTCAAACAGGTTTTAGGTACCTAGCACATATAATGATACTATTATTTAAATGAATAATGAATTAGGTATAGACAAGAATTGGCATAGCAATTTATGAAGAGCCAGTTTATTTTAAGCTTTTTAGTATTTTTTGCCAGGGAGTTTTCGTTGGATGCTTTTTGGAAGTCGGTTTTGTTTTTTATGAAGTTTTATTTTTCCATTTTTAGTGCAAACAATCATAGGTTATCTATAAGTTGAACTATTTCATATAATTTATAGTACGTGCCTAAGAAAGGATTCCCTCCATTTACCAGGCATCCCATCTACAGATCCCGATATGGTGGCAAAGGGACCACTTCGGAATCATTCCCTTTCGAATACACCTCAAAAACTTGACAGTATACAACTAAAGGTCTATATGTAGGTATGTATGAAATTTAAAGAATTATTCTCCATTTCCTAACCGTTGAGGAGTTGTACCTTCCTTCATCAGCTTACCTAAATAATTTGAAAGAATACGACTAAAGTTAACATACACACATATGACATTTAAAGCTTTATCCTCCAACTCCTAACCGTTAAGGAGTTGTACCTTACTTCATCAGCTCATCATCATTAAATGATGACTACCAGATGCAAATATCATTGTACCACCGTCGGAACATCTCCTTTGCAACAAAAGAAGAATCATCAAAATCGGTTCATAAACGACGAAGTTATACGCGAGCAAACATTATACATATATATATACGGTCGCATTGAGAAACCTCCTCCTTTTTTTGAAGTCGGTAAAAAAAACTTTTTTTTTATTTATTGAGATAAATAAACAGCGACATAATATATATTTTTTTAAATAGTTGACCTGATGAATGTTAGCAATTAAGACACCATTAAACACATTAACTAATAGTCTAGGTCCTAAGAGAAACAGTAAGTCTAAGTAACAATCTGTGATCTCATGTTACATTCACATAAATTCACGTATGTATAAAAAAAGTAACTAAAAAAACATTAGATATATAGCATGCAGTAAAATATCTCATAAATGCGCCTGGACGCGTCGCCGTTACCTCAATACAATTAAAATAAGTGTTGTAAGGATTTAAATAGGCGATACATTGGGGATCTTCTATCGGCATTAGTTCAGCATCCAGTTGTTGCGAAAAATTGTTAGGCGTTATGCTACTGCTCCACTTGCGTCTTATTTTTTTTTTTTTTTTTTTAGGCGTTACTTAGATGTGGCTAAAGTTTCAATGCGTTAAATGCAAATGTCATTATAAATGGCGTTAAACGTTTAACGATTGCTTGAGTGTCATTTTTTGGACACATAAAAGGGTTTTAACGTGAAGTTCAGCGCGCTAATTTATGTTGGCTACATTAACGCCATCTCATTCTATGGGACGCGTATGGATAGCAAGGATGAGTGTACTTTCTTTTAGGCGAGAACTGGAATACACACGAAAGTAGCGAATTGATCTACTTGTATAACATGCGTACCTAAACCAAGCTATATATACTATAATTTTAATGTAGGGTTTTGCTTATTGAGTTCGTCGAAGATGCATTTGAACGTGGATGTTCAAATGCAAATGCAAGTGTTCATTGTTTTTTTCGATTTATCTCTCATTTGAAATGACGCTCATTGTCGCAACTAATGTGGCTGCTTCGAGCTCCATTATGTGTTTTATGTGTTAACGCGTTAATTCATGAGGAATTAAGTCTTAACGGTATTGTAACCTAAATGTAGCCAATGTGCATTTTCTTAGAATCAGGGTTTGGAATTTATGTCGGAGTTTACTAACTTTAAACTTATTTTGGTTATTTGAGGTAAAAGTCAAGCTAGCTAGGTTCACAAGTTACTTTATGATATTTATGATTTGAGTGTCATGGTAGGTAATTGGGTTCATCATGTGAAATTGGTAAGTAATGGCAACTATATTAAAACAATAATGTATTTTAATCGCTACTAAAAGTAGAAGCATTTCCATTAGAATTACAAGCAATACATTGCTGCTAAGAATAATTATAAAAACAGCTAAATGACATTGACATTTCAGTGCTTTATGGAAGGATTATTTCAATATGTAAATACATACATTTTATACATAGAAAACACCCAAATTCCGAATCAAATATTTGCAGATGATACAAACATTTCAACCCGGGAACCGAATCCAAGCACAGCAGTCGCATACGCTACCACTGCACCACCGAGGCAATCAATTTAAGTTTACGATAGGAATAGGGTAAAGCTCTTGCAGGGTTAGGATTTATTTATGACGAACTTTTGATGGCATCGTTTAAAACGCAATAATTAAAAAAAAAAGTAAAGATGAAGGTCGTCCCTAAGGATAACACTTTATTAAAGTGGTGCTGTTTACAATTATTCTGTTAATGATTCATCAACCACGCCCGCCTCATCACGAAAACATCCGGATATTAATTGGGAGTGTATCACCAAGAAGTATGCCACAATCTGTTGAAAATAAAACCAATATTAGTCATTTAGATTTGTTTTCTTCTTCTATGTATGAACCTGTCAAAGTGACTCTACTCTGCGTAATGCAGCATTATGACCTACAGAATGGCGGCCTATTGAGATTTTCTGCATCATTTGGCCTCAGGACTCACACTCACCAAACAAAACACGAGTGGTATGATGACTGGTCTCATTACATTAGTTTGCTTCAACAATCTTCTTTTAAATGTTTTTTTGCAATACAATGGTCTTAAACTGAACTCCATAAAATTGAATAGTTTCAGTCCGTCAGTCCGTCACAACATCAGAAGAACATGAAGCTTACATAAAAAAAAACAAAATAACATGAAAATCCGAAGATAAATTCATTTCTTAAAAAATTCTTACCAAAATAAAGTAGTTGAAAGTCTCCATGTTGATTCTCGTTGCTAATAGATGATATTCTAATAAGGTTTAATGCTTTGGTCCTGTTTATATACTCTCATAGTGTTTGCATTTACTTGTTGTCTCGATAAAAGACGACCTAACATCGTACAACTGTATATTTTTTTCTTTGTTGGAAATGGCTAAACAATCAGCATTTCTAGATAATATGTTTATTTATTTCGTCTGTATATAGGTATTATTCTCTTATAATGAATAAATCATGGGCTATTATATACAGTACAGGCAGTAGTATGTTTCAGAATAATATAAGACAAACAAAGAAGCGATTGAAAACTGATAAGCCATTCTCATTGTTAAATATGTGCGAGTATTCCGCTGCGAAGTATTTTCTTTGTACAGAAATAATTATTTTATTCTCTGTGAAATACATACCATACGCAGTCACTGCTGCTGCGGCGAGGTAATAGCTTTGCGAACCTTTAAACACATGTTAATATTCGAAGAAGGTTACTCCAAAAGGAGATTCGAAGCGCAAGATTAGCAGAAGGCAATGCTTAAAAGGCGTACAAACGATGTGTGCTAAAACCTTCTCCTCAGGTATGTTTTTAATACATCAAGGTAGTAGAACCATGCCGATTATACGGGGTGGTAATACCCTCCCACAGAAAATCAACGTTAAATGACAGCGTTCGTGCTGTCGTGTTTCCTTGGTGAGTGCGAGACCGGAGGCCCAAGGACCCGAATGCATCACAAGATCGCCATGGTGTGGGTCACCATACTGCATTGTTGCATTATCCGCATTCGCAATGAGTATAGTGACCACCACTCTTGGATTCTGCTTTTGCTTTCCACCTGGTGGAGTAGAGTCATTTTACGGTATTTTTAGGAGGCCCTTACATAAAAAAAAGACATTGATCGTCATGTGTCCAAAGAGACCACTGTGATGCATCCAATGAAGCCCACTGAGGCCCGTGGAGTCACAGGGCGTGGAACAATAATTTTTGTGGTGTAGTACCACGTAAAAGTATGACTGCGGGGTTCTCTATGGTTGCTGCTACGTGGTAGAAGTTATTAGAAGGAATGTTGTTAGTGATTTTAACAACGCTATTTGCGACGAACGTTTGCCGTTTTTGTGTTGAACTCTTTATCCAGTATAAAGCCACTTTAGAGCCAACAAAGGCGTATACCCTAACTGCAACATTCGGAGAGTAAAAAACACAAAGCTCGAGGCGCGCTATGGTATTAAATATGTAAAAGCAAGGAGATGTTTGTCTTCATATTTATTAATTAATTGTCCTAAGAATAAATTATAATTCTCAGCGCATGGTGATATGCCGGAACACACAGGCTGAGCCTTATCTGACAGTTTACCCGAAAAATAATAAAACTTCTGCATCCGTGAGCGATGGATTATCATGAACAGTCGATTTAAAACTGGCATAAAATAATGACCACGAACGAGTATCGCCAGAGAAAGTCGTATTGAGAGAAAACGTTTTTCATCCTATTACAAAACTGATTTTAGTATTAATTGATATAGTAGACATAAATCTAGGTGTGTTTCATTAATTTTGTGTAATTTGTAAGACTTTGTAAAATATCTGTAGGTGGTAAATTGTTGCAAGTTATCTAATGTATAAAATTCTCCTGTCACAGTGTTAGTTACCATACTCCTCCGAAACGGCTTGACCGATTTTTATGAAATTTTATATAAATATTTAGTAGGTCTGAGAATCGGCCAACATCTTTTTTTTCATATCCCTTAATGTTTCTTTTTTACGGCAAAACAACGTTTACCGGGGAATCTAGTTATCATATAAATTCGTGATTGGCGATTTATGAAACATCGAATAAGTATCGAATTTTGAGAAGACTGAATCGTGCAGATATAGTTTTTTGCTATCTATAAAACATTATAAACTATTATAATTAAACTATTATATTGCTGCGTTTGTATAAGCACGTGCTCGCCATACTTTACTCTAAAATATAATATACATACATATACACTTTTACCAGTTTTAAACATTTTAATTAATTAATGGTTATTATTTTTTGCACAAGCGAGTGATTATGTCAGTAAGAACAATGATTCATTATTATATTTAAAGATACAATCTCTTTCGTATCGTATAATTTTTAATGTCAAAATGTAATCGATTCTGCATCGAAAAAATAATACGAGTAGTAATCGAGTTTACGTTTTTTGCACAGACAAGTGAGTTCCTAATAATAGTCAATTGTGTGAATTTAATCATTTTAATGTTGTTTAATTATTATTTCACGTAGCAAACTTATAGCGATATCTGAATAGAACGGCAAATTAAATAGAAAATGTACTGTGTCCAATTTGTTGTGCATTCAGGGCCTAGAATTAACATTCCCCTTTACCTTATTTAATGAACAACAAACAATATACATATTACATTCTACCATAGAGCTAGTGATGGAACTGGTTTTTATAACACAGGCATATGTATACACAGTAATACAAATTTGAATTAAACTCTTATTGACAGTAATGTCACCGTGACATTACTATCGAAAAGAGTGTGTGACGGCCAGTGCCACCTGGACGAAACGTCAGGCAAATCAGAGGTATGTAATACCTTTTAATAAGTAAAAATAATTGATAGAAATATATCATGGAAAGCGAAAGTTTAAAAGTTACTATAGTAATGTCACGGTTACGTTGTGTGTGAGTTTCTAGGCTATTTTCGGTTCCAAACCCCACAAGAGTGATCTAAGTACCTACTGCTCGGAGTTCTCTAAGGACTTCGAAATGACCCCATTAATTTCCTCGAGATTAGCCTTGAGCTGTGTAAAATATCCTTTAATACACATACTAGACTTTAAGATTTTTAACAGTGTTACGTTCAGGTTGAAAAAGTGTGATCGGATACACAAAGATAACATAATTATGAAAACCAACTAAGGAAAAATTTAGATTACCGTTTTGACTAGAACTATTACCGTGAATCAGTGGGGTCATGCCTAATATCTTAACAGTATGCTCCACTTAAGTCTTGCGATAAGTACGTGTAATATCGCTCCTGGTGCTTACGTATTGGCTTAGATAATCATTATTAAAAATGTACATACACCTACAATACTCTCTGAATCCTATTAACAAAATTGCTTAGTTACTTTTATGAAAAACTAGCTGTTGCCCGCGGGTCCGCCCGCGTGTATGTCGGTAATAGCGGCAAGTAGTAGCCTATATATAATTCTGATATATAAATAAGTTATATTACTGTAAAGTTTCATCTAAATCCGTCCAGTAGTTTTTACGTGAAGAAGTAACAAACATACACACTCACAAACTTTCGCCTTTATATATTAGTGTGATGTGATATGATAATAACTACAGGTATGTTACTATTTATATAACTATAGCTAATAATTATAGGAATTCTATAGATATTAGCATAATTATAACATTCTTTAAGATCTGATTTAACTTTAAACTTGTGATAAAACGTACAAGTCGGAGTCGTTTTTTTTATATAAAAAGCCGTTCCAAAAATCGGGAACGTCTATTATCAAGGATTAGGGGCCAACCCCTAGAATCTCTTTTGAATGGTATACAAGATAAGCGGTAATTTATTATGTCGTAAGCCGAAGGCGGAATATATTCTATCGTTGAAAGGATTGAAGAAGATCCCACAGTTTTGTACTATCCCTTTACTGAATTTGATTAAGCCCAATCCTACCTGATCAAAGTTTCTTAAAGTATTATGAAGAGTATTCAGCTAAATTCACAGCATTTTTACGGCTTAATGGCTTCACTACGTATAAGGAAAATAAAAAGGCATTCAGATATTATATACTAAAAGACTTATTTTATAATTTTATTAACAACTAGCAACCCGCCCCGGCTTCGCTCGGGCTTCATATGAAAAATATAATATAGCCTTTATTATTCCGAGAATATTATGTAACTTTTTAATGCGGAAAGATTTTTAAAATCGTTGATTAGTTTGGGTTAAATCGTATAACTTTATCGGTACAAGAATAATAACGGCGATGAGTAATGATGTGAGCAGTATTTATTATGTAGTGTGTCTAGCCCCTTGGTACTCTACTATTACATGGTGACGTCTGGTAACTGTACCACAATTACATCCAATTATATACAACTAAAATGATTTGTTACTGTGCATTAAATCATCTTATTCTCGTTGAGATAAGCCGTGTCTTTATCCGACGTGCTCTGGAATCTGCTGACCTAGCTATATATGGATACATTCTATTGATTTAATATAATATGACGTAGGAATAAATCGCAATACATAAAAAATCAAAACTTTCCTATTTACAATATTGCTTTAGACAAATATATTTCAAACATAGTAAAACAAAAACAAAACAACCGTAAAGAAAACAGTGTAATTAGTTTCGCTGTCTGTTAATATGATACATTCGTTCATTATTGTTTTCAAATTTTGAATCCGTACTGTTTTAAAGTTTTGGTATACGCAAATTTCTTACTTATAGAAGCGGTATTGGAAAATTACTTGTTACCTTCACTAGATGGTAAAGTCATCATATTGGTTTTAAGATTTCATGTCGATATATGTGGGTAAAGATGCGATCTTATGAACGATGCATTGACGTTATCTTTTCTCATGCGTCTAGTTATGGCTGGCTTAAATTTGATGTGAATTTCCGGAGAACAATACAGTTCAACCATTGGTCGGTTACCGTTGTGCATATCTCAGCTTGTTTGTCTCATTCCAAATAATCAATTTGCAATCTTTCATTGATTTTCTGATATATGATGATAAGTACTACAGACGTTATTACAAATTTTTTGCGAATGGACGTTTCGCCCAAATTCCAAAAGTGTGATTGTTATGTCAAACTATGCCACAGCAACGGCAATTTTCCTGTCGGATCTTATTTGGTACCTATGACCTGTACTTCTTGGAAAATTTGTTCCCTTTACTATCGATCTGTTATATATATGTAATGTATATAATAGTGCCTGACGGCCCTATTCCTATCCCTTAGACAGCACTTTTGGTGGTTGTTAGTAATTAGACTGAAAAGACAGTTCAGTTCGATTCCATCATCCGCGCGTGACACTTGCCCTTTTCTTGAGTCCTTTTAAATTCAATAAACGACCTTAAAATATATAAATATCTTTTTTTAAAAAGAGCCTTCAAGTAGTTCGTATAACATTTTGGTGGCAGCGGTGGGATACCGAAGGTGAAGGTATCCTTGGGACGTCTCCTTCAGGACTCAGTTATTCAACAAAAAGTGTCAAAAGTGCTAAAACGAACTCGCAAAATTCAAAATAAATATATATTACCGAAAATATATCCTAAAATCCAATTCAAAGTCTATACCGTGGGTGTTGTGACAGTGATCTTGTTCCTGCTTTGTTCCTGAAAGAAAAAGTTCTAATTCAAAGTAAAGAGAGGTGGTCATGTTCCAGTATATTTTCTACGTGTTCCTGTAAGTCTCTACAACATTATATTTTATTACAAAGTGCGGCTCATCCCTGATAATTTCCTCGAAACGAGTGTGTGAATTCAGTGAGTGAAAAATTGAAAAGTGTTCTATTCGTGTAATTAGTCAATACCTCTTGTAATTATTTTTACATAACTTTCCTATTGTAACTTTCTCACAGACATTGTTATCCTAAACTAATTCTCAGAATTTATCAACAAGACATTCGATATCCAGACGCTCACTCATATCTAGACCTCACTGTAAGTTGTAACGAACTCAGTGGCCGTCTATTACACCGAATCGTATTTAATCTCTGTTTTGTGAATATATAATTACTTTAATCTAACAAGATGACTCCCAAATTAGAAGGAAATGAAATCGTTCAAATTTCAACATTATTTAAATTCATTAAACCATTCGACGGCACACGAGAAAAATTAAATTCATTTTTAAGTAATTGTGATAATGCCATTATTCTAGCTTCCGACGCCCAAAAACCAATTCTATTTAAATTCATTTTGTCACAGTTAGAAGGCAAGGCTGAGGTAGCTTGCTCGATCAAAGAATTTGACTCTTGGGATCAGTTGAGTACCTTCCTTAAAATACAGTTTGGGGAAAGAAAACATTACGCTCATCTCATGACTGAGTTACGGGATTGCCAACAACATTATGAACCGGTTAATCAATTCGCATTACGTCTAGAAACGTGTCTTTCAAAGCTTTTAACAGAAGTTACTCTACCTAATAAAAAGAAAGCCGAATTAGTTGGTCGTATAGCGGCTATGGAAGACTTAGCTCTCCACACATTTTTGGTTGGCCTTAAGCCCAAAATTTCTAATTTAGTCCGTTGTAGAAATCCATCCACCCTTAATGACGCTATCAACTTCGCAGTGTCAGAAGAGAAAATTCTTAACTCCTATAGTAAACGTAATTCCCAAAACTCTATACCTTACCGCACTAATTCTAAACCTCAGAATCCTTCACGTTCTTTTGTCCAAAACACAAACTTTAAGCCGCAAATGCATAGACAGTATGACCAAAATAATCAAAATCCGTTCTGTCGCTATTGTAAACATCAAGGTCATACTATTGAAATGTGTAGAAAACGTGAATATAATAATAATCGATTCAAAACTAACCCATCATCCCAATTCCAAAAACAACTTTATCAGGAGAACTTTAAGCCCACTCGCGTTAATTGTGTAGTCAATGAAGATGATTATGATAATTCGGAACCACAACCACCCATGAGTTCAAACGAGACTCAAAATCATGAAAGCTACAATTTAAACGAATAATGGGCTCACGGAGGTGTCTCGTGAGACCCAAACCACAACTTCTCACTAAATCCTACCATTTCAATGGCACCCATACTAAATCCAAGGACCACACGGGTAACCAGCCCCAAGCAAGTGTCCATCCTTCCAGTTCCAAGGACCACACGGGTAACCAGCCCCAAGCAAGTGTCCATTCTTCCAGTTCCAAGGACCACACGGGTAACCAGCCCCAAGCAAGTGTCCATCCTTCCAGTTCCAAGGACCACACGGGTAACCAGCCCCAAGCAAGTGTCCATCCTTCCAGTTCCAAGGACCACACGGGTAACCAGCCCCAAGCAAGTGTCCATCCTTCTAGTTCCAAGGACCACACGGGTAACCAGCCCCAAGCAAGTGTCCATTCTTCCAGTTCCAAGGACCACACGGGGAACCAGCCCCAAGCAAGTGTCCATCCTTCCAAATCCAAGGGTCACACGGGTAGCCAGCCCCAAACAAGAGCCCAGAGTTATTCAACTACTGATAAAATTCCGGATAAGAATTTCTATAAAACAAATAAAGTGTATGAAATATCCTTTAAAGATAATATATCGTTACCTCATGTCTCTATTCAAACATCCGTTTCTAATAAACCACTCACCTTACTTGTAGACACTGGATCTTCGGTATGTCTACTCCAGAAGGCTTCTATTCAATCATACTCCGACCTAAAACTTGACGATAATATAATAAAGCTAAAAGGCATCGATAGTCGCGAAGAGGCCGTATCTACCCTGGGTAGTTTCAAGATGAACCTAATATTTAATAAAGAATCAATATCCTATCAATTTCACGTAGTAGAATCAGTGGACTTTCCTTATGACGGTATCATAGGAAACGATTTACTTACCCATTATCAATCCTCTATTGATTATAATCGCCAAATTCTTAACCTAGGAGTAAATAAAATAAAATTAAACTTAACTCATCCAATCTACCAAATACCACCCCGTTCTGAAATCATTGTAGAATGTTCAGTCACTAATCCCGAACTAAAAGAAGGTCTTATTCTTGACCAACATATAAGTGATACTCTGCTTATCGCGAATTGTTTGAATAAAGTAAAAAGGAATAATCGAATAAATCTTACAGTCTTAAATACCTCTGAAAGTCCTGTTTCTCTAAATTCAAATCTTCAACTCACATTACATCCAATTGACTATGAACTCTGTCAATCACATTATACTAGTCAAACATGTATTAGCAGAACTAATGAAGTCCTTAACCTTCTTCGAGTTTCACACTTAAATTCTGAAGAAAATGAAGCTCTTTACGATGTATGCTCAAAATATTCTGACATATTCCATTTACCTAATGATTTACTTACCTCAACTGATGTTATTCAACACGAAATCCGCACGTCTTCTGATCAGCCTGTTAATGTTAAATCCTATCGTTTCCCAGAAATACATAAACAAGAAGTTAGTTCTCAAATGAATAAAATGTTAGATCAGAATATTATCAGACCTTCCTTGTCTCCCTGGTCTTCTCCAATATGGATTGTTCCCAAAAAGATCGATGCTTCAGGCCAAAAGAAATGGCGCATAGTCATCGACTATAGAAAATTGAATCACATAACAATTGGTGAAATCTATCCTATCCCTAACATAGTCGAAATTCTAGACCAATTAGGTAACTCAAAGTACTTCTCAACTCTTGATCTTGCTTCCGGTTTTCATCAAATCAAAATGGCTCCACAAGACGCCTGCAAAACTGCCTTCAGTGTTCCCCAAGGACATTTCGAATTTACTCGAATGCCCTTTGGTCTAAAAAATGCGCCAGCAACTTTCCAACGTCTTATGAATAATGTCCTTACAGGCCTTCAAGGCGAAAGATGCTTTGTATATCTTGATGATATTGTTGTCTATTCACATGATTTGAGCAGCCACATCCAAAATCTAACAGCTGTCTTTCAACAGCTTCGTAGTTTCAACTTGAAATTGCAGCCCGATAAATGTGAATTTTTAAGAAAAGAAGTCGGCTACCTAGGGCATATTATAACAGAAAATGGTTTAAAGCCTGATCCAAATAAAGTTAAATCCGTTCAAAATTTCCCAATTCCAAAGTGTCCGAAAGACATCAAATCATTTCTAGGTCTTATATCTTACTATAGACGTTTTATTCCTGAATTTTCAAAATCATCTAAACCACTTTCCAATCTCCTTAAGAAAAATGTTCCATTTGTCTGGACTAACGAACAACAACTAGCTTTTGAAACGCTCAAAGATAAATTGATTACCGCTCCAGTTCTTATCTATCCAGACTTCACAAAATCCTTTAACCTTACTTGCGATGCAAGTAACTACGCAATCTCTGCTATTTTATCTCAAGGCCCAGTGGGAAAAGATCATCCGGTGGCCTATGCATCCAGAACACTAAACAAGTGCGAAATCAATTATAGCACAACAGAAAAGGAACTGTTGGCTATAGTATGGGGTTGTAAAACCTTCAGACCATATTTATTTGGTCGCAAATTCATAATCATAACCGACCATCGTCCTTTAAAATGGCTTTTCAATCACACCGACCCGAGTAGTAAATTGCAACGATGGCGTCTTCAACTTCAAGAATTCGAATACGAAATCATCTACCGAAAAGGTAAGCTAAATTCAGCAGCTGATGCCCTCTCTCGATATCCCGTCAACCCTACATATCCCGTGAATTTACCTGATACTGAACTCGTAGATCTAGGTCCGCTAGACCTTAGTCCTTTCAATGCAGAAGTAGGTGATTTCAGCCCTTTAAACATTCCAAGCCCAATAAACCTACCAGATCCTCTTCTTCCAGCAGAACAGCTACCAGACTGTGATATCCTTAATCCTTCTTCAGAAGTCTTAAATGAAGACTCTAATCCTGAAAGAGAATATGTGCCGCAGACTTCTGCTGATCAGTTTCCTGAAACATATTCTCCAAGTCCAAACTCACCTAATAATTCAGATACTTATTCAAAGTTTCTGAAAAGTCCTTCAACGGTCACCTATGACACCATTATTTCCGAGCACAATGATAGTTTGCTCAAAAGTCAGAACAAAATCCTAGTAATACCTACATCGCTTGATCTAGATGAATCCATTCCCTACGTCCAAGACATCCTATCGAGTTTAGCAGATTCCGAATCGGTCATGAATTCCGAAAGAACTTTACTCTCCTTTAAATCCTTCTTGATAGCTGATAAAACGTACTACCTCTTATTCATTAAAGTACATCACTTTGATAACTGTTCCTATAGTGATATTTTCGAATCCCTAAAGAATTTACGTAATCATCTTATATCACTTAATGAAACTGTAGATAAAATTAGTATTACCGACTTCAAAAATCCGTTTGATAAACATGCGTATATCAAAATCTATAATATGATAGCTTACCTCTTTCACAATACCTCAATTCAAATTCAGATATATCGTAACAAAGTATACTATCCCAGTCCTTCAGAAGTACAGAAAATCCTACGCGAAAACCACGATATTCCTGTCGCAGGACACCTTGGTGCAAATAGAATGTTCAACAAAATTCGAGAACAATATTATTGGAAGAATATGAGATCAGAAATAGAAGATTACGTTAAAAAGTGTAATTCTTGCCAAACCAATAAAGCTCTTAGGAGAATTAACCGGGCACCTATGCAAATAACTAGTACTTCCACTACTTCCTTTGAAAGAATATCTCTTGATATAGTTGGCCCTCTTCCTGAATCCGGTATAGCTAAACTTAAATATATTCTAACTCTCCAAGATGATCTAACTAAATACTCAGTGGCATATCCAGTTCGAAGTACTACCGCTGAAGAAACCAGCGACTGCCTAGTCCACTTTGTTTCTTTGTTTGGTATCCCAAAAACTATTCTTACCGATCAGGGCACAAATTTCACGGCAGATTTATTTAAAGAAACCTGCAAATTCCTAAAGATCAAGCAGCTCTGGTCATCTCCATACCATCCGCAAACACAAGGCGCTCTAGAACGAAGCCATTCCACCCTAAAAGAATACCTTAAATCGTATATATCCGAAAATCAAGACAATTGGCCAAAATATGTTTATACAGCTATGCTAGCTTATAACACAACTATCCATTCCACAACTAACTATACTCCTTATGAATTAATCTTCGGACATAAACCTATCCTTCCCAGTTCAATTTACGAGTCTAACACAAGTGCCTCTTATCCGGACTATATTAAAATGCTACAACACCGTCTTAAATGTACGCGAGATAAAGCCATTGAATATATAAGGAAATCAAAAGAGTCTTCCAAAGCCTACTACGATACCCGTACTAGACCCGTAACTTATCATGCTGGTGACTACGTGTTTCTTAAAAATCATCTCCGAATGCGTAAAGCTTTATCTCCGATTTGGAAAGGCCCCTACAAAATTATTAAGATAAATGGTAGAAACAGTGTAACACTACTGATAAATAGACGACACGTGTCTCACCATTTCGATGAAATAAAATTAGCTCATCGCCGTGATGCCGTATCATAGAAATAAATAATAATAATAAAAAAAATGCTTTAAGTTTAGTTACTCTTAATATTTGTACTCTTTAAAACACTATTTTAATTATTCCTTTACAGTTCTCTGTGTTCTGCAGAAGAGATGTTCGTCGAAACATCTAAGAATACTTCCGGAATATACTTTGACCCTATCGGATCATTGAGAATAATAGACGGTTTTCTTAGCGTCTTAATTCCTGTAGATATTTCTTATATACAACCACACATTAAAAATCTGAACGGTGTGATAGGCACCTCTAAGTTTTTATGCAAACAAACTGCTCTGTACACCGATATCGAATGTCTTAACTTACACCAGCCGTTATCAATAAGGTATAACGACATAGTCCGAGATTTTGAATCTATCTCTCATTTAATTGAAACAAAATCCAAGGTTGCCAAACGTTCAGCTTGGTTTGGGGGTATTGGCACCCTATTTAAAAAGTTATTTGGTACTATGAATGAGGATGACGCTATTCGATACAGTAATGCCATTGAACTCATAGAAAAAGATCAGTCAGTATTATCTAAATTAGTTAAACAGAATATCTTAGTTACAACTTCAACCCTTACTTCAATTAAAGACACATTAAATAAAATTAGTGTAAATGAGCAACGGTTGAACAGCGCCATCGACGACATAACCCTTTTTCAACAAAATCAGACCTTGTTAAATGATAAATTAGTATTAAGAACAAATTTTAATGCTATGTTAAACTTATTAGAAAGTAGTATGTTAACGTTATCTTTTAAGTTAGAAGATATTATAAACGCTATTATGTTTAGTAAGTCTAATATATTGTATCCTTCTATTATAAGCCCGAAACAGTTGTTTACAGAGCTTGCTGATAATTATAGGTTTTTAGCTGATTATCATCAATTTCCCATAATCCTAGATTTAGAAAATATATATACCTTAATGAATATTTCAGAAATTGCTACTTATTATAATTCTAATAAAATTGTATTTGTGTTAAAGGTTCCTCTAGTGAGCTCAAGGAGCTATGAATTGTATCATAGTATACCATATCCAGTTCCTGTAGCTAATCATATTTACACTATGATAATTCCATCGGCTAAATATCTAGCTATCACTAGAGATAGGTCCTATTATACTAAGTTAGATAATCTAAGTAACTGTAAGACTATACATAACTTATATTATATATGCGACGACTTAGACACCTATTCGAGTTCTAGAACTGCGATCTGCGAATCGGATATAATCTCGAAAGCATTAAAACAAGTGCCTAGTAATTGTAAAACTCAATTTCTTCAAGGCCAATTAGATATTTGGCAAACATTGTCTAATAACAAATGGGTATATGTTATTTCAAACCCGTCCAAATTATCCATAGATTGTCAAGGTTCTACTAGTACCGAAATCATAATATCAGGCACAGGTATATTAAACTTACCCTCGCATTGTATAGCCTTTTATAAAGACTCAAGGTTAATACCTAAATATTCAAAAACAATTAAACTTCAAATAATTAATACTAACTTTAATCTAATAAATGACTCTTGTTGTAATTCTGAAACATTATCGAAACTTAGGCCACGGATCCCCATCTTAAATCTTACTAATATTAACCTTGATTCTATTACTTCACAACAAAACATAGAAAGTAGTCGTATTATAAATAATCTTGATAAATTAATTGAAAAACCTCATATTGTACTGTATGGCGAATACTATTCTTATACAACTATTGTAATTTCCATTATTATTGTAATTTCATTGTTTATTCTTTTTTGTAAATTTATAAAATCGGGTACATGTCACCGCCTTTTAAACAAACAAAACTCTAAATTTGAAATTGAAAAAGCCGAAGAGCTAACAGAAGTTGCTGCTAATTCCTCAGACTTTCCAGCACCCAAAATCCGTACAACCTTAACGTAAACTTAACCCTTTCGGGATAAGTTTAGTCAAAACCCTGGGGGCTGTTATATATATGTAATGTATATAATAGTGCCTGACGGCCCTATTCCTATCCCTTAGACAGCACTTTTGGTGGTTGTTAGTAATTAGACTGAAAAGACAGTTCAGTTCGATTCCATCATCCGCGCGTGACACTTGCCCTTTTCTTGAGTCCTTTTCAATTCAATAAACGACCTTAAAATATATAAATATCTTTTTTTAAAAAGAGCCTTCAAGTAGTTCGTATAACAGATCGATGACAATATCATGTCATAAACATTTTTTTTTTTACTTCTAACACACAACTAGGGTTTGAAATTCCGCGTTCCCACATTCCAGCGGTTTCCCGTGTGTTAATAAGGACTGCGGGTTTCCCGCATCTGTGCGGTTAATCCCACGCGGGAATTTTTTGAACTAACAGAACACGTCTGTTCGGCAACTAAAAATTTTGAGAAAATACTTAAGGCTGAAATGACTAAGTACGAGAATAGGGATTAAAAGGTAAGTACTTGTCCCGTGTTCACAATTATCTGCACACTATCACCCCTACAAGCTCAGAAGCGGAGAGGACATCTTCTACAGCCGGTTATATCTGTAGTCCTGTAAGGAATAATATGTCAGACAAAACAATTACTACAATATGTTTTTTACTCTCTTATTTTCAGAACAAAAAGTTACTTTTATGTTATGATTTATGATTTTTCTACTCGTTTTTTTAACACGAAGGTATATCTAATTTATAATATGTTTACTTTTGCGCTCTTCAAGTATTACAATTACCGATGACTAATTATTACTTTGTCGGTGCAATTGATCTCTTAATTTCTGGTAGACTTTTTGGATTTAGGAATATAACAACAAGCAAGAAGTATGCGTTAACTGAAATAGCGATAATAATCTATGTACGAGTATAACTTACAATACAATTAGTTGTTAATTATTAGTAATATTAACTAAGAATAATTTGTTACTTACTCTCCTGAATACTGATTGATTTCTGTTAATTAATATGGTTAATAAACACAGTTTTGATGTAGGTATTCTGCTCGTTTGCCACCTATACCATAAAAAAGGTATGTTATGCTTAACTGTCTCACTTTTATACCGTGAACTGTTTAATTTAGCTATAGTAAAAAAAATACCATAGTAATAGCACTATTATATTCATATATAAAGATTTCTTAAATTTTTGCGGGAATTCTAGCGTGATCCAGCTCGAAAGGCAAATTTATGCAAAATTTCCAGCTGGTAAAAAATACTGCGGGATTGCAAACCCTACACACAACGCCATCTAATCCTAAGCTTCGCAGAGCTTGTGTTATGGGTACTAGAAACTGATATAAATACTTTTTTTTTCATTTTGTAAATACATACTTATCATACATAGAATATTATGTCATAAACATTTTCTTATTCAGATGACATTCAACTTGAATGGCTTATGTTTGTAATATTTTTTTCGTAAATACTTCTTATTATTATTATTTTAATTAAAATTGAAATTTAATGGCAAGGTGAATCTAAAATCTTTTGAAGATTTGCCTCACAGAGATTCCACTTCTTTTATTCAAGCGCTCTAATATTGATCTTGTATAACGACAATAGACTTTTGTTCTAAAACTCTTATCTAATTCTGACGTAGTTACTTTGTCATTATGAAGGTTTAACTGGCCTATTGAGATATTATCCCTTACTGGGCATTATCGCTACTCAAAGTAGAAGCATTTCCATTAGAATTACAAACAATAAATTAATAAATATTTCGGACATCTAACACACAACGCCTTCTAGTCCCAAACTAAGCAGAGCTTGTATTATGGGTACTAGACAACTGATATTAATACTTATATACTTTTTTTTTGTAAATACATACATATTATACATAGAGAACACCCAAACTCCGAAACAAATGTTTGCAGATCATACAAACATTTGTTCCGACCCGGGAATCGAACCCGAGACCTCAAGAACAGCAGTCGCGTACGCTACCACTGCGCCACAGAGGCAGTTAACAATACATTGCTGCTAAGAATAATTATAAAAACAGCTAAATGACATTTACATTTCAGTGCTTTATGGAAGGATTATTTAAATATGTAAATACATAAATATTATACATAGAAAACATCCAAACTCCGAAACAAATATTTGCAGATGATACAAACATTTGGTCCGACCCGGGAACCGAATCCAAGCACAGCAGTCGCATACGCTACCACTGCACCACCGAGGCAATCAATTTAACTTTACGATAGGAATAGGGTAAAGCTCTTGCAGGGTTAGGATTCATTTATGACGAACTTTTGATGGCATCGTTTAAAACGCAATAAATAAAAAAAAAAGTAAAGATGAAGGTCGTCCCTAAGGATAACACTTTATTAAAGTGGTGCTGTTTACAATTATTCTGTTAATGATTCATCAACCACGCCCGCCTCATCACGAAAACATCCGGATATTAATTGGGAGTGTATCACCAAGAAGTATGCCACAATCTGTTGAAAATAAAACCAATGTTAGTCATTTAGATTTGTTTTCTTCTTCTATGTATGAACCTGTCAAAGTGACTCTACTCTGCGTAATGCAGCATTATGACCACGGAGCAAATACAAAGAGGAGATGCCCTAATGAGATTTTTGTATGAAGCAATGCGTGACAATTTGCGGGGGTGAGGGGGTGTTAGTTTACACTTTTCCATCTACCAGACAATAGCAAAACTTCTTGCATCGTTGAACGAGTATATTGCTATGTAGTTTAGCTAGCTGACACTAGTGTGGACGTACTCAGAATTTCAAGGAGTAGTTTTTTCAAGGTCGATTTTGTAAGCATCTTGAACAAAAAACATCATTCGTAAATAATTTTGCAAAAGTGAACTTTTTTTTCTAATAAATAACCCTAAATAAAACATTGTTAAATATGTTTGGTTTACACGTGGATTATGTAGAACAAAAATTAATATATGTTGTGCAAATCTTTTTATTTAAAAAATAAATAAATTTATATTTTATTTCACTTCGGAATTGGAATGCTTAAATAACGCCAATCTTAGAAAATCAACTAATCTAAATCTGAATTGAATGGTCATACCAATGTTGCCTCTAATATCCACATCTAATCACTTTTAATCTTGCCTAGTTTGGGTTTAGATAATAAGTTCCTTTTTCGATTTTTTATGATTTTTCCTTGAAATGAATCACTATCATAACAACGGGAAGAACAAATATTGGTGTATTTTGTAGGAGTCGAGTTTTACCTATTATTTTTTTGATCCATTGCTCTTCAATACTATCTTTAGATGAAAATTTAGAACATTACCTGTATACTGGTACATTGTATTATTTTAATGAATTAAAAAAAAAACCGTCAAATCATCAGCATAAGTAAAATTTCTTTTTTTTTTCAATATTTAAAGTAACAACTTTCAATGCAAGATTAATATAGTCGTAACTTGATAAAATATTTGGATTCTAACTACGACCCTGTTTTTTTATTTTAGAATAGATGCGATAGACGTCAGTCTGTTCACAATATAATTAAGAAAAATACAAAAAAAATACCATGATGAATAAAAATTCATTAGGTAAGAATGTAGAACTCATTTCCGTATCTTCTTATGGTATGTTTTATTAATATTCGGCTCAACGTACCATTGTATTTTAATTTCCAGTAACATAAAGTTTTGCCATCCAGTGGCAAGTAAATATAATAACATTTCAATAAAACACTAAGAGATTTTTCTAGAACTTTTTAAAAAATTAGCTAGAAAAATAACTTATAAAAGAAATATGAGGTACCAGAACGTCTATCCGAGATATTTGTACAAGATATAACACAGCACTTCATATTTTTACTTGATTGTACCGAGAATATTCAAGTATTACGATTTTTCGATGCAGTTCTGGAACATTGACGTTAATAGTATAATTTGCAAATTGCGTCAACTGCGATGACGTCGGGGTCAGTATTTTGTCACGGGGGTGATGCGCTTATGCCATCTCCTCTTTGTATTTGCTTCGTGATTATGACCCACAGAATGGCGGCCTATTGAGATTTTCTGCATCATTTGGCCTCAGGTCTCACACTCACCAAACGAAACAGCACGAGCTGTAATTTTAGGCTCCTGTGTGGTATGATCGTTGGTCACATTACACTAGTTTGAATCAACAATCTACTTTAAATGTCATTTGCAATACAGTGGTCTTAAACTGAACTTTATAAGCTTGAATAGTTTCAGTCCGTCACAACATCAGAAGAACATGAAGCTTACATAAAAAAAAAAAAACAAAATAACATGAAAATCCGAAGATAAATTCATTTCTTACAAAATTCTTACCAAAATAAAGTAGTTGAAAGTCTCCATGTTGATTCTCGTTGCTAATAGATGATATTCTAATAAGGTTTAATGCTTTGGTCATGCTTATATACTCTCATAGTGTTTGCATTTACTTGTTGTTTCGATAAAAGACGACCTAACATCGTACAGCTGTACATTTTTTTCTTTGTTGGAAATGGCAAAACAATCAGCATTTCTAGATAATATGTTTATTTATTTCGTCTGTATATAGGTATTATTCTCTTATAATGAATAAATCATGAAATATTATATACAGTGCAGGCAGTAGTATGTTTCAGAATAATATAAGAAAAACAAAGAAGCGATTGAAAACTGATAAGCAATTCTCATTGTTAAATATGTGCGAGTATTCCGCTGCAAAGTATTTTCTTTGTACAGAAATAATTATTTTATTCTCTGTGAAATACATACCATACGCAGTCACTGCTGCTGCGGCGAGGTAATAGCTTACTCCAAAAGGAGATTCGAAGCGCAAGATTAGCAGAAGGCAATGCTTAAAAGGCGTACAAACGATGTGTGCTAAAACCTTCTCCTCAGGTATGTTTTTAATACATCAATGTAGTAGAACCACGCTGATTTCAGCATGAACGGTCCGGCTCGACCGGGGCGGAAATACTCTCCCACAGAAAATCAACGTTAAATGACAGCGATCGTGCTGTCGTGTTTCCTTGGTGAGTGCGAGACCGGAGGCCCAAGGACGCGAAAGCATCACAAGGCCGCCATGGTGTGGGTCACCATACTGCATTGTTGCATTATCCGCATTCGCAATGAGTATGGTGACCACCACTCTTGGATTCTGCTTTTGCTTTCCACCTGGTGGAGTAGAGTCATTTTAGGAGGCCCTTACATAAAAAAAAGACATTGATCGTCATGTGTCCAAAGAGACCACTGTGATGCATCCAATGAAGCCCACTGAGGCCCGTGGAGTCACAGGGCGTGGAACAATAATTTTTGTGGTGTAGTACCACGTGAAAGTATGACTGCGGGGTTCTCTATGGTTGCTGCTACGTGGTAGAAGTTATTAGAAGGAATGTTGTTAGTGATTTGAACAACGCTATTTGCGACGACCGTTTGCCGTTTTTGTGTTGAACTCTTTATCCAGTATAAAGCCACTTTAGAGCCAACAAAGGCGTATACCCTAACTGCAACATTCGGAGAGTAATAACCACAAAGCTCGAGGCGCGCTATGGTATTAAATATGTAAAAGCAAGGAGATGTTTGTCTTCTTATTTATTAATTAATTTTTCTAAGAATAGCGCATGGTGATGTGCCGGAACACACAGGCTGAGCCTTATCTGACAGTTTACCCGATAAATAATAAAACTTCTGTATCCGTGAGCGATGGATTATCATGAACAGTAGATTTAAAACTGGCATAAAATAATGGCCACGAACGAGTATCGCCAGAGAAAGTCGTTTTGAGAGAAAACGTTTTTCATCCTATTACAAAACTGATTTTAGTATTAATTGATATAGTAGACATAAATCTAGGTGTGTTTCATTAATTTTGTGTAATTTGTAAGACTTTGTAAAATATCTGTGGGTGGTAAATTGTTGCAAGTTATCTAATGTATAAAATTCTCCTGTCACAGTGTTAGTTACCATACTCCTCCGAAACGGCTTGACCGATTTTTATGAAATTTTATATAAATATTTAGTAGGTCTGAGAATCGGCCAACATCTATTTTTTCATATCCCTTAATGTTTCTTTTTTACGGCAAAACAACGTTTACCGGGGAATCTAGTTATCATATAAATTCGTGATTGGCGATTTATGAAACATCGAATAAGTATCGAATTTTGAGAAGACTGAATCGTGCAGATATAGTTTTTTGCTATCTATAAAACATTATAAACTATTATAATTAAACTATTATATTTCTGCGTTTGTATAAGCACGTGCTCGCCATACTTTACTCTAAAATATAATATACATACATATACACTTTTACCAGTTTTAAACATTTTAATTAATTAATGGTTATTATTTTTTGCACAAGCGAGTGATTATGTCAGTAAGAACAATGATTCATTATTATATTTAAAGATACAATCTCTTTCGTATCGTATAATTTTTAATGTCAAAATGTAATCGATTCTGCATCGAAAAAATAATACGAGTAGTAATCGAGTTTACGTTTTTTGCACAGACAAGTGAGTTCCTAATAATAGTCAATTGTGTGAATTTAATCATTTTAATGTTGTTTAATTATTATTTCACATAGCAAACTTATAGCGATATCTGAATAGAACGGCAAATTAAATAGAAAATGTATTGTGTCCAATTTGTTGTGCATTCAGGGCCTAGAATTAACATTCCCCTTTACCTTATTTAATAAACAACAATATACATATTACATTCTACCATAGAGCTAGTGATGGAACTGGTTTTTATAACACAGGCATATGTATACATAGTAATACAAATTTGAATTGAACTCTTATTGACAGTAATGTCACCGTGATATTACTATCGATAAGAGTGTGTGACCGTGGTCACAGGCTGAAAGTCAGCCTGTGACCACGGCCAGTGCCACCTGGACGAAACGTCAGGCAAATCAGAGGTATGTAATACCTTTTAATAAGTAAAAATAATTGTTAATATATCATGGCACGCGAAAGTTTATAAGTTACTATAGTAATGTCACGGTTACGTTGTGTGTGAGTTTCTAGGCTATTTTCGGTTACAAACCACACAAGAGTCGTCTAAGTACCTACTGCTCGGAGTTCTCTAAGGACTTCGAAATTACCCCATTAATTTCCTCGACATTAGCCTTGAACTGTGTAAAATATCCTTTAATACACATACTAGACTTTAAGATTTTTAAGAGTGTTACGTTCAGGTTGAAAAAGTGTGATCGGATATACACAGATAACATAATTACGAAAACCAACTAAGGCAAAATTTAGATTACCGTTTTGACTACAACTATTACAGTGAATCAGTGGGGTCATGCCTGATTTCTTTACAGTATGCTCCACTTAAGTGTTGCGATAAATACCTGTAATACCGCTTCTGGCAATCACTTATTGGTTTAGATGATCATTATTGAAAATGTACATACATATACAATACTATCTGAATCCTATTAACAAAATTGACTATTTAATTTTATTAAAAACTAGCTGTTGCCCGCGGGTCCGCCCGCATGTATGTCGGTAATTGCGGCAAGTAGTAGCCTATGTATAATTCTGACATAATATAAGTTATATTACTGTAAAGTTTCATCTAAATCCGTCCAGTAGTTTTTACGTGAAGAAGTAACAAACATGCACACTCACAAACTTTCGCCTTTATATATTAGTGTGATGTGATATGATAATAACTACAGGTATGTTACTATTTAAATAACTATAGCTAATGTTAATAGGAATTCTATAGATATTAGCATAATTATAACATTCTTTAAGATCTGATTTAACTTTAAACTTGTGATAAAACGTACAAGTCGGAGTCGTTTTTTTTGTATAAAAAGCCGTTCCAAAAATCGGGAACGTCTATTATCAAGGATTAGGGGCCAACCCCTAGAATCTCTTTTGAATGGTATACAAGATAAGCGGTAATTTATTATGTCGTAAGCCGAAGGCGGAATATATTCTATCGTTGAAAGGATTGAAGAAGATCCCACAGTTTTGTACTATCCCTTTACTGAATTTGATTAAGCCCAATCCTACCTGATCAAAGTTTCTTAAAGTATTATGAAGAGTATTCAGCTAAATTCACAGCATTTTTACGGCTTAATGGCTTCACTACGTATAAGGAAAATAAAAAGGCATTCAGATATTATATACTAAAAGACTTATTTTATAATTTTATTAACAACTAGCAACCCGCCCCGGCTTCGCTCGGGCTTCATATGAAAAATATAATATAGCCTTTATTATTCCGAGAATATTATGTAACTTTTTAATGCGGAAAGATTTTTAAAATCGTTGATTAGTTTGGGTTAAATCGTATAACTTTATCGGTACAAGAATAATAACGGCGATGAGTAATGATGTGAGCAGTATTTATTATGTAGTGTGTCTAGCCCCTTGGTACTCTACTATTACATGGTGACGTCTGGTAACTGTACCACAATTACATCCAATTATATACAACTAAAATGATTTGTTACTGTGCATTAAATCATCTTATTCTCGTTGAGATAAGCCGTGTCTTTATCCGACGTGCTCTGGAATCTGCTGACCTAGCTATATATGGATACATTCTATTGATTTAATATAATATGACGTAGGAATAAATCGCAATACATAAAAAATCAAAACTTTCCTATTTACAATATTGCTTTAGACAAATATATTTCAAACATAGTAAAACAAAAACAAAACAACCGTAAAGAAAACAGTGTAATTAGTTTCGCTGTCAGTTAATATGATACATTCGTTCATTATTGTTTTCAAATTTTGAATCCGTACTGTTTTAAAGTTTTGGTGTACGCAAATTTCTTACTTATAGAAGCGGTATTGGAAAATTACTTGTTACCTTCACTAGATGGTAAAGTCATCATATTGGTTTTAAGATTTCATGTCGATATATGTGGGTAAAGATGCGATCTTATGAACGATGCATTGACGTTATCTTTTCTGGCTTAAATTTGATGTGAATTTCCGGAGAACAATACAGTTCAACCATTGGTCGGTTACCGTTGTGCATATCTCAGCTTGTTTGTCTCATTCCAAATAATCAATTTGCAATCTTTCATTGATTTTCTGATATATGATGATAAGTACTACAGACGTTATTACAAAATTTTTGCGAATGGACGTTTCGCCCAAATTCCAAAAGTGTGATTGCTATGTCAAACTATACCACAGCAACGGCAATTTTCCTGTCGGATCTTATTTGGTACCTATGACCTGTACTTCTTGGAAAATTTGTTCCCTTATCGATCGATGACAATATCATGTCATAAACATTTTTTTTTTTTACTTCTAACAAACAACTAGGGTTTGAAATTCCGCGTTCACGCATTCCAGCGGTTTCCCGTGTGTTAATAAGGACTGCGGGGTTCCCGCATCTGTGCGGTTAATCCCACGCGGAAATTTTTTGAACTAACAGAACACGTCTGTTCGGCAACTAAAAATTTTGAGAAAATACTTAAGGCTGAAATGACTAAGTACGAGAATAGGGTTTAAAAGGTAAGTACTTGTCCCGTGTTCACAATTATCTGCACACTATCACCCCTACAAGCTCAGAAGCGGAGAGGACATCTTCTATAGCCGGTTATATCTGTAGTCCTGTAAGGAATAATATGTCAGACAAAACAATTACTACAATATGTTTTTTACTCTCTTATTTTCAGAACAAAAAGTTACTTTTATTTTATGATTTATGATTTTTCTACTCGTTTTTTTAACACGAAGGTATATCTAATTTATAATATGTTTACTTTTGCGCTCTTCAAGTATTACAATTACCGATGACTAATTATTACTTTGTCGGTGCAATTGATCTCTTAATTTCTGGTAGACTTTTTGGATTTAGGAATATAACAACAAGCAAGAAGTATGCGTTAACTGAAATAGCGATAATAATCTATGTACGAGTATAACTTACAATACAATTAGTTGTTAATTGTTAGTAATATTAACTACGAATAATTTGTTACTTACTCTCCTGAATACTGATTGATTTCTGTTAATTAATATGGTTAATAAACACAGTTTTGATTTAGGTATTCTGCTCGTTTGCCACCTATACCATAAAAAAAGGTATGTTATGCTTAACTGTCTCACTTTTATACCGTGAACTGTTTAATTTAGCTATAGTAAAAAAAATACCATAGTACTAGCACTATTATATTCATATACTAGCTGTCCCGGCAAACGTCGTTTTGCCATAACTACTAATAAATTAAAAAATAATGAAAAAAACATTGTCCAGCGGACAAAATTGTGAATCTAAAAAATTCCCAGATCCCCTTGAACACACACAAAAAATTTCATCAAAATCGGTCCAGTCGTTTGAGAGTAGTTCAGTGACATACACACTCACAGAAGAATTATATATATAAAGATAAAGATTTCTTAAATTTTTGCGGGAATTCTAGCGTGATCCAGCTCGAAAGGCAAATTTATGCAAAATTTCCAGCTGGTAAAAAAATACTGCGGGATTGCAAACCCTACACACAACCCCATCTAATCCTAAGCTTCGCAGAGCTTGTGTTATGGGTACTAGAAACTGATATAAATACTTTTTTTTTTCATTTTGTAAATACATACTTATCATACATAGAATATTATGTCATAAACATTTTCTTATTCAGATGACATTCAACTTGAATGGCTTATGTTTGTAATATTTTTTTCGTAAATACTTCTTATTATTATTATTTTAATTAAAATTGAAATTTAATGGCAAGGTGAATCTAAAATCTTTTGAAGATTTGCCTCACAGAGATTCCACTTCTTTTATTCAAGCGCTCTAATATTGATCTTGTATAACGACAATAGACTTTTGTTCTAAAACTAAATTATCTAATTCTGACGTAGTTACTTTGTCATTATGAAGGTTTAACTGGCCTATTGAGATATTATCCCTTACTGGGCATTATCGCTCCTCAAAGTAGAAGCATTTCCATTAGAATTACAAACAATAAATAAATAAATATTTCGGACATCTAACACACAACGCCATCTAGTCCCAAACTAAGCAGAGCTTGTATTATGGGTACTAGACAACTGATATTAATACTTATATACTTTTTTTTTTTGTAAATACATACATATTATACATAGAGAACACCCAAACTCCAAAACAAATATTTGCAGATCATACAAACATTTGTTCCGACCCGGGAATCGAACCCGAGACCTCAAGAACAGCAGTCGCGTACGCTACCACTGCGCCACAGAGGCAGTTAACAATACATTGCTGCTAAGAATAATTATAAAAACAGCTAAATGACATTGACATTTCAGTGCTTTATGGAAGGATTATTTAGATATATAAATACATAAATATTATACATAGAAAACATCCAAACTCCGAAACAAACATTTGCAGATGATACAAACATTTGGTCCAACCCGGGAACCGAATCCAAGCACAGCAGTCGCATACGCTACCACTGCACCACCGAGGCAATCAATTTAACTTTACAATAGGAATAGGGTAAGGCTCTTGCAGGGTTAGGATTTATTTATGACGAACTTTTGATGGCATCGTTTAAAACGCAATAAATAAAAAAAAAAGTAAAGATGAAGGTCGTCCCTAAGGATAACACTTTATTAAAGTGGTGCTGTTTACAATTATTCTGTTAATGATTCATCAACCACGCCCGCCTCATCACGAAAACATCCGGATATTAATTGGGAGTGTATCACCAAGAAGTATGCCACAATCTGTTGAAAATAAAACCAATGTTAGTCATTTAGATTTGTTTTCAACATCTATGTATGAACCTGTCAAAGTGACTCTACTCTGCGTAATGCAGCATTATGACCCACAGAATGGCGGCCTATTGAGATTTTCTGCATCATCTAGCCTCAGGTCTCACACTCACCTAACGAAACAGCACGAGCTGTAATTTTAGGCTCCTGTGTGGTATGATCGTTGGTCACATTACACTAGTTTGATTCAACAATCCACTTTAAATGTCTTTTGCAATACGGTCTTAAACTGAACTCCATAAACTTGAATAGTTTCAGTCCATCAGTCCGTCACAACATCAGAAGAACATGAAGCTTACATAAAAAAAAAACAAAATAACATGAAAATCCGAAGATAAATTCATTTCTTACAAAATTCTTACCAAAATAAAGTAGTTGAAAGTCTCCATGTTGATTCTCGTTGCTAATAGATGATATTCTAATAAGGTTTAATGCTTTGGTCATGCTTATATACTCTCATAGTGTTTGCATTTACTTGTTGTTTCGATAAAAGACGACCTAATATCATACAGCTGTATATTTTTTCTTTGTTGGAAATGGCAAAATAATCAGTATTTCTAGATAATATGTTTATTTATTTCGTCTGTATATAGGTAGTATTCTCTTATAATGAATAAATCATGAAATATTATATACAGTGCAGGCAGTAGTATGTTTCAGAATAATATAAGAAAAACAAAGAAGCGATTGAAAACTGATAAGCAATTCTCATTGTTAAATATGTGCGAGTATTCCGCTGCGAAGTATTTTCTTTGTACAGAAATAATTATTTTATTCTCTGTGAAATACATACCATACGCAGTCACTGCTGCTGCGGCGAGGTAATAGCTTTGCGAACCTTTAAACACATGTTAATATTCGAAGAAGGTTACTCCAAAAGGAGATTCGAAGCGCAAGATTAGCAGAAGGCAATGCTTAAAAAGCGTACAAACGATGTGTGCTAAAACCTTCTCCTCAGGTATGTTTTTAATACATCAATGTAGTAGGACACGCATCATTTCAGCATGAACGGGCCGGCTTGACCGGGGCGGTAATACCCTCCCACAGAAAATCAACGTTAAATGACAGCGTTCGTGCTGTCGTGTTTCCTTGGTGAGTGCGAGACCGGAGGCCCAAGGATGCGAAAGCATCACAAGGCCGCCATGGTGTGGGTCACCATACTGCATTGTTGCATTATCCGCATTCGCAATGAGTATAGTGACCACCACTCTTGGATTCTGCTTTTGCTTTCCACCTGGTGGAGTAGAGTCATTTTAGGAGGGCCTTACATAAAAAAAAAGACATTGATCGTCATGAGTCCAAAGAGACCACTGTGATGCATCCAATGAAGCCCACTGAGGCCCGTGGAGTCACAGGGCGTGGAACAATAATTTTTGTGGTGTAGTACCACGTGAAAGTATGACTGCGGGGTTCTCTATGGTTGCTGCTACGTGGTAGAAGTTATTAGAAGGAATGTTGTTAGTGATTTGAACAACGCTATTTGCGACGAACGTTTGCCGTTTTTGTGTTGAACTCTTTATCCAGTATAAAGCCACTTTAGAGCCAACAAAGGCGTATACCCTAACTGCAACATTCGGAGAGTAATAACCACAAAGCTCGAGGCGCGCTATGGTATTAAATATGTAAAAGCAAGGAGATGTTTGCCTTCTTATTTATTAATTAATTGTTCTAAGAATAGCGGTGGTGATGTGCCGGAACACACAGGCTGAGCCTTATCTGACAATTTACCCGATAATAATAAAACTTTTCTGCATCCGTGAGCGATGGTTCATCAGGAACAGTAGATTTAAAACTGGCATAAAATAATGGTCACGAACGAGTATCGCCAGAGAAAGTCGTTTTAAGAGTAAACGTTTTTCATCCTATTACAAAACTGATTGTAGTATTAATTAATATAGTAGACATAAATCTAGGTGTATTTCGTTAATTTTGTGTAATTTGTAAGACTTTGTAAAATATCTGTGGTTAGAAAATTGCTGCAAGTTATCTAATATATAAAATTCTCCTGTCCGATTTTTATGAAATTTTATATGAATATTTAGTAGGTCTGAGAATCGGCCAACATCTATTTTTTCATACCCCTTAATGTTTCTTTTTTACGACAAAACAACTTTATCATATAAATTCGTGATTGGCGATAAACATCGAATATATATCGAATTTTGATAAGACTGAATCGTGCAAATATAGTTTTTGCTATCTATAAAACATTATAAACTATTATAAATAGCGATTAAGTAACAGGGGTAGTACAACGTTTTCTGCGTTTGTATAAGCACGTGCTCGCCGTACTTTACTCTAAAATATAATATACATACATATACACTTTTACCAGTTTTAAACATTTTCTGGCACAGCTTATGCTTAAAAGAAGTTCTTCAACTTTTATGTAAATGTTATGTGTAATAATGAAATAAAACATTTTGATTTAAATGAATAAATGGTTATTATTTTTTGCACAAGCGTGTGATTATGTCAGTAAGAACAATAATTCATTTGCTATCTAAATATATAAAAATGAATTCCTATTTGCCTCACGACACACAATTTTGTTAATTATTTTTTTGTTGGATAGCCCATTTAGCGAGGAAGGTTTTAGGCTATGTAACATTACAGGCTGACAGTCAGCCTGCGGTCATGACCAGTGCCGTACAAAATATCCTTTAATACACACTAGACTTTAAGATTTTTAACAGTGTTACGTTCAGGTGGAAAAAGTGTGATCGGATACACACAGATAACATAATTATGAAAACCAACTAAGGTAAAATTTAGATTACCGTTTTGACTACAACTATTACCGTGAATCAGTGGGGTCATGCCTGATTTCTTAACAGTATGCTCAACTTAAGTCTTGCGATAAGTACGTGTAATATCGCTCCTGGTGCTTACGTATTGGCTTAGATAATCATTATTAAAAATGTACATACACCTACAATACTATCTGAATCCTATTAACAAAATTGCTTAGTTACTTTTATGAAAAACTAGCTGTTGCCCGCGGGTCCGCCCGCGTGTATGTCGGTAATAGCGGCAAGTAGTAGCCTATATATAATTCTGATATATAAATAAGTTATATTACTGTAAAGTTTCATCTAAATCCGTCCAGTAGTTTTTACGTGAAGAAGTAACAAACATGCACACTCACAAACTTTCGCCTTTATATATTAGTGTGATGTGATATGATAATAACTACAGGTATGTTACTATTTATATAACTATAGCTAATAATTATAGGAATTATATAGATATTAGCATAATTATAACATTCTTTAAGATCTGATTTAACTTTAAACTTGTGATAAAACGTACAAGACGGAGTCGTTTTTTTGTATAAAAAAGCCGTTCCAAAAATCGGGAACGTCTATTATCAAGGATTAGGGGCCAACCCCTAGAATCTCTTTTGAATGGTATACAAGATAAGCGGTAATTTATTATGTCGTAAGCCGAAGGCGGAATATATTCTATCGTTGAAAGGATTGAAGAAGATCCCACAGTTTTGTACTATCCCTTTACTGAATTTGATTAAGCCCAATCCTACCTGATCAAAGTTTCTTAAAGTATTATGAAGAGTATTCAGCTAAATTCACAGCATTTTTACGGTTTAATGGCTTCACTACGTATAAGGAAAATAAAAAGGCATTCAGATATTATATACTAAAAGACTTATTTTATAATTTTATTAACAACTAGCAACCCGCCCCGGCTTCGCTCGGGCTTCATATGAAAAATATAATATAGCCTTTATTATTCCGAGAATATTATGTAACTTTTTAATGCGGAAAGATTTTTAAAATCGTTGATTAGTTTGGGTTAAATCGTATAACTTTATCGGTACAAGAATAATAACGGCGATGAGTAATGATGTGAGCAGTATTTATTATGTAGTGTGTCTAGCCCCTTGGTACTCTACTATTACATGGTGACGTCTGGTAACTGTACCACAATTACATCCAATTATATACAACTAAAATGATTTGTTACTGTGCATTAAATCATCTTATTCTCGTTGAGATAAGCCGTGTCTTTATCCGACGTGCTCTGGAATCTGCTGACCTAGCTATATATGGATACATTCTGTTGATTTAATATAATATGACGTAGGAATAAATCGCAATACATAAAAAATCAAAACTTTCCTATTTACAATATTGCTTTAGACAAATATATTTCAAACATAGTAAAACAAAAACAAAACAACCGTAAAGAAAACAGTGTAATTAGTTTCGCTGTCTGTTAATATGATACATTCGTTCATTATTGTTTTCAAATTTTGAATCCGTACTGTTTTAAAGTTTTGGTATACGCAAATTTCTTACTTATAGAAGCGGTATTGGAAAATTACTTGTTACCTTCACTAGATGGTAAAGTCATCATATTGGTTTTAAGATTTCATGTCGATATATGTGGCTAAAGATACGATCTTATGAACGATGCATTGACGTTATCTTTTCTCATGCGTCTAGTTATGACTGGCTTAAATTTGATGTGAATTTCCGGAGAACAATACAGTTCAACCATTGGTCGGTTACCGTTGTGCATATCTCAGCTTGTTTGTCTCATTCCAAATAATCAATTTGCAATCTTTCATTGATTTTCTGATATATGATGATAAGTACTACAGAGGTTATTACAAAATTTTTGCGAATGGACGTTTCGCCCAAATTCCAAAAGTGTGATTGTTATGTCAAACTATGCCACAGCAACGGCAATTTTCCTGTCGGATCTTATTTGGTACCTATGACCTGTACTTCTTGGAAAATTTGTTCCCTTTACTATCGATCGATGACAATATCATGTCATAAACATTTTTTTTTTACTTCTAACACACAACTAGGGTTTGAAATTCCGCGTTCCCACATTCCAGCGGTTTCCCGTGTGTTAATAAGGACTGCGGGTTTCCCGCATCTGTGCGGTTAATCCCAAGCGGGAATTTTTTGAACTAACAGAACACGTCTGTTCGGCAACTAAAAATTTTGAGAAAATACTTAAGGCTGAAATGACTAAGTACGAGAATAGGGATTAAAAGGTAAGTACTTGTCCCGTGTTCACAATTATCTGCACACTATCACCCCTACAAGCTCAGAAGCGGAGAGGACATCTTCTACAGCCGGTTATATCTGTAGTCCTGTAAGGAATAATATGTCAGACAAAACAATTACTACAATATGTTTTTTACTCTCTTATTTTCAGAACAAAAAGTTACTTTTATGTTATGATTTATGATTTTTCTACTCGTTTTTTAAACACGAAGGTATATCTAATTTATAATATGTTTACTTTTGCGCTCTTCAAGTATTACAATTACCGATGACTAATTATTACTTTGTCGGTGCAATTGATCTCTTAATTTCTGGTAGACTTTTTGGATTTAGGAATATAACAACAAGCAAGAAGTATGCGTTAACTGAAATAGCGATAATAATCTATGTACGAGTATAACTTACAATACAATTAGTTGTTAATTATTAGTAATATTAACTAAGAATAATTTGTTACTTACTCTCCTGAATACTGATTGATTTCTGTTAATTAATATGGTTAATAAACACAGTTTTGATGTAGGTATTCTGCTCGTTTGCCACCTATACCATAAAAAAAGGTATGTTATGCTTAACTGTCTCACTTTTATACCGTGAACTGTTTAATTTAGCTATAGTAAAAAAAATACCATAGTAATAGCACTATTATATTCATATATAAAGATTTCTTAAATTTTTGCGGGAATTCTAGCGTGATCCAGCTCGAAAGGCAAATTTATGCAAAATTTCCAGCTGGTAAAAAATACTGCGGGATTGCAAACCCTACACACAACGCCATCTAATCCTAAGCTTCGCAGAGCTTGTGTTATGGGTACTAGAAACTGATATAAATACTTTTTTTTTCATTTTGTAAATACATACTTATCATACATAGAATATTATGTCATAAACATTTTCTTATTCAGATGACATTCAACTTGAATGGCTTATGTTTGTAATATTTTTTTCGTAAATACTTCTTATTATTATTATTTTAATTAAAATTGAAATTTAATGGCAAGGTGAATCTAAAATCTTTTAAAGATTTGCCTCACAGAGATTCCACTTCTTTTATTCAAGCGCTCTAATATTGATCTTGTATAACGTCAATAGACTTTTGTTCTAAAACTCTTATCTAATTCTGACGTAGTTACTTTGTCATTATGAAGGTTTAACTGGCTTATTGAGATATTATCCCTTACTGGGCATTATCGATACTCAAAGTAGAAGCATTTCCATTAGAATTACAAACAATAAATTAATAAATATTTCGGACATCTAACACACGACGCCATCTAGTCCCAAACTAAGCAGAGCTTGTATTATGGGTACTAGACAACTGATATTAATACTTATATACTTTTTTTTTGGAAATACATACATATTATACATAGAGAACACCCAAACTCCGAAACAAATATTTGCAGATCATACAAACATTTGTTCCGACCCGGGAATCGAACCCAAGACCTCAAGAACAGCAGTCGCGTACGCTACCACTGCGCCACAGAGGCAGTTAACAATACATTGCTGCTAAGAATAATTATAAAAACAGCTAAATGACATTTACATTGCAGTGTTTTATGGAAGGATTATTTAAATATGTAAATACATAAATATTATACATAGAAAACATCCAAACTCCGAAACAAATATTTGCAGATGATACAAACATTTGGTCCGACCCGGGAACCGAATCCAAGCACAGCAGTCGCATACGCTACCACTGCACCACCGAGGCAATCAATTTAACTTTACGATAGGAATAGGGTAAAGCTCTTGCAGGGTTAGGATTCATTTATGACGAACTTTTGATGGCATCGTTTAAAACGCAATAAATAAAAAAAAGTAAAGATGAAGGTCGTCCCTAAGGATAACACTTTATTAAAGTGGTGCTCTTTACAATTATTCTGTTAATGATTCATCAACCACGCCCGCCTCATCACGAAAACATCCGGATATTAATTGGGAGTGTATCACCAAGAAGTATGCCACAATCTGTTGAAAATAAAACCAATGTTAGTCATTTAGATTTGTTTTCTTCTTCTATGTATGAACCTGTCAAAGTGACTCTACTCTGCGTAATGCAGCATTATGACCACGGAGCAAATACAAAGAGGAGATGCCCTAATGAGATTTTTGTATGAAGCAATGCGTGACAATTTGCGGGGGTGAGGGGGTGTTAGTTTACACTTTTCCATCTACCAGACAATAGCAAAACTTCTTGCATCGTTGAACGAGTATATTGCTATGTAGTTTAGCTAGCTGACACTAGTGTGGACGTACTCAGAATTTCAAGGAGTAGTTTTTTCAAGGTCGATTTTGTAAGCATCTTGAACAAAAAACATCATTCGTAAATAATTTTGCAAAAGTGAACTTTTTTTTCTAATAAATAACCCTAAATAAAACATTGTTAAATATGTTTGGTTTACACGTGGATTATGTAGAACAAAAATTAATATATGTTGTGCAAATCTTTTTATTTAAAAAATAAATAAATTTATATTTTATTTCACTTCGGAATTGGAATGCTTAAATAACGCCAATCTTAGAAAATCAACTAATCTAAATCTGAATTGAATGGTCATACCAATGTTGCCTCTAATATCCACATCTAATCACTTTTAATCTTGCCTAGTTTGGGTTTAGATAATAAGTTCCTTTTTCGATTTTTTATGATTTTTCCTTCAAATGAATCACTATCATAACAACGGGAAGAACAAATATTGGTGTATTTTGTAGGAGTCCAGTTTTACCTATTATTTTTTTGATCCATTGCTCTTCAATACTATCTTTAGATGAAAATTTAGAACATTACCTGTATACTGGTACATTGTATTATTTTAATGAATTAAAAAAAAACCGTCAAATCATCAGCATAAGTAAAATTTCTTTTTTTTTTCAATATTTAAAGTAACAACTTTCAATGCAAGATTAATATAGTCGTAACTTGATAAAATATTTGGATTCTAACTACGACCCTGTCTTTTTATTTTAGAATAGATGCGATAGATGTCAGTCTGTTCACAATATAATTAAGAAAAATACAAAAAAAATACCATGATGAATAAAAATTCATTAGGTAAGAATGTAGAACTCATTTCCGTATCTTCTTATGGTATGTTTTATTAATATTCGGCTCAACGTACCATTGTATTTTTATTTCCAGTAACATAAAGTTTTGCCATCCAGTGGCAAGTAAATATAATAACATTTCAATAAAACACTAAGAGATTTTTCTAGAACTTTTTAAAAAATTAGCTAAAAAAATAACTTATAAAAGAAATATGAGGTACCAGAACGTCTATCCGAGATATTTGTACAAGATATAACACAGCACTTCATATTTTTACTTGATTGTACCGAGAATATTCAAGTATTACGATTTTTCGATGCAGTTCTAGAACATTGACGTTAATAGTATAATTTGCAAATTGCGTCAACTGCGATGACGTCGGGGTCAGTATTTTGTCACGGGGGTGATGCGCTTATGCCATCTCCTCTTTGTATTTGCTTCGTGATTATGACCCACAGAATGGCGGCCTATTGAGATTTTCTGCATCATTTGGCCTCAGGTCTCACACTCACCAAACGAAACAGCACGAGCTGTAATTTTAGGCTCCTGTGTGGTATGATCGTTGGTCACATTACACTAGTTTGAATCAACAATCTACTTTAAATGTCATTTGCAATACAGTGGTCTTAAACTGAACTTTATAAGCTTGAATAGTTTCAGTCCGTCAGTCCGTCACAACATCAGAAGAACATGAAGCTTACATAAAAAAAAAACAAAATAACATGAAAATCCGAAGATAAATTCATTTCTTACAAAATTCTTACCAAAATAAAGTAGTTGAAAGTCTCCATGTTGATTCTCGTTGCTAATAGATGATATTCTAATAAGGTTTAATGCTTTGGTCATGCTTATATACTCTCATAGTGTTTGCATTTACTTGTTGACTCGATAAAAGACGACATCGTACAGCTGTATATTTTTTCTTTGTTGGAAATGACAAAACAATCAGGATTTCTAGATAATATGTTTATTTATTTCGTCTGTATATAGGTATTATTCTCATATTCTGAATAAATCATGGACTATTATATACAGTACAGGTAGTAGTATGTCTACTTCCATAATACCGTTAGTGTTTACAGAGCTGTTCAAAGCGGCTAGATTAGGAGTATTACTACATGTTACCAGATCGTTACGCATCTACATCATCATTTCCTATACTTGTGAAAAAATTGCAGACATGATTTACAGACTTTTTTGGGTCACTGTTTATTTGAAGGAGTTCTGTGGGATTAATTTTAACTTTTTGTGTGTCTGTTATTGTTTTTATTGGGGTCCAGAGGGCTTTTGGATCTTCACCTGCTTTATCAATCAAACTTCTTTTATATGCTGTTTTCAATTTACGTACTGTTCTGTAGCGCGTATAAATTAATTTAACGGTCATGTTATATGGCTCTTTCCGAGCCTTCATATGTAGTCGATCTCTATGTCTAATACAACGCAGTAAACATGGCGAAATCCATGGCTTTAGTATTCTACATTTCTTAGTTATAGAATTTGTATTTGTATTTTTATGGATGATTTTCGATACTGTAGAAATGAGGGTGTTTGTGGCTATGTTTGCATCATCTGTCATTAACACATTTGTAAAGTCAGCGCTTTCCAGGTCTTTTTTTATTTTGTTGTAGTCTAAGATAACTTTACTTTTTGCTGGCTTACTAGTAGGGGTAGTTCTATCTATAAGTAAGACAATTGGCATATGATCCGTTACATAGAACACCAGTACGAGAGTTGTAGCAAGGAGGCTGGGTTAAGCGAAAAAATGGTCTAGGCAAGTTGTATGTCTTGTAGGGTGAGTATGTGTTGGGAAAAGTCCGTAGGTAGCGTTGAAGTTCAGGTATTCTTCACCTAAGGGGTCCGAGCTGTTAGAGGATATATCGATGTTAATATCGCCAACTAAAACTAAAGAGTGTTGTAAACATCGTGCAAGCTCGTAAGGAAGTTATTGAAATTCTCTCTAGTTTTGAGAGAAGGTGAACGATATATAGCTACAGCCGTAATACTATTGTGTATTTGTAAGTGTATTGTATGTATTTGACAGATCAAACAGCTTGCATCTCTGAAAGTTGGTTCGCATATTTTACATGATAGGTCTATTTTGGCATAGATGACGACTCCGTCGCTGCGATTAAGCTAGGAGCTCGTGTGGTGAACATTGTAGCCCTCGAAAGTCGGCAAGTTGTCCACTTCTCGAAGCCAGCATTTAGTCAAGATGATAGCGTCAAATCTCATGTCAGTCATAGCCAATATTACTCGGAGTTGGTCAAAGTTTTTATAAATGCTACGTATGTTGATATGGAATAGCTTAATAGCGTGGTTCGCAGGCATTAATAACTGGCAGTCTTCTGGTCGACAGGCATAGGTGTTTGTACGTTCAAGTGAGTCTAGTTCTGTGTTAAAATTGTCTATGTTGAACATTGATTATAAAATAATTGTCAGAAGATGTAATGCAGCGCGTTGAAGGGTTTGAAGGATATAGTAGTGAATGTGTATTTAGTATTGTAGTTGTTGTTGTCGTTGTTGTGTAGTATTTAGGTTCGTGAATGTTATATGTGTGGTCTGGTTGTGTGTTCTTTAGTTTCGTTGTGTTTGTCCTAATTTTAAAAATCTGATAAAACATTTCAGAAATGTACATATTATTGTTTTTAGGGCGTTTGATGGCTGACGGGTGTGTGTATTAACACGACATTTAAAAAGAAAAAGTAATAGCAAAGAAACGTTGACAATTCCAGAAAAGTTAGTCACAATTTTTGTTCAAATCTAAGAGGCATTGTTCCGAAGAAACCAGAATTTGTTTGTCGCCCTGTTCTTTACGAAGCATTAAGTTGCATTGAAAAGTTAAGAAATATAAAGCAATAACTATCTGCAAATCTGGAAATTAGGTCATTACATATTCGGTACTTATAACTACTTAATTCGTAAGTTTATAAAATGTAAGTTTAAATCTTTAGCTGTGTGTACTGTATTTAGATTAAGTATCAAGTCCTTGTATAATTAACGTGTTATTATTATTATAGAGAGGAAGTGTTACGTCGGTACTTAGATATGTATTATTATCCAGTGTAGCGGAGGGTAGAATGTTTTCCATATTACCGTTTGAAGTCCAGCAGTGTTTGATTTTTTTTAATTTGGCGTATTCTCGGGCTGCATGAAATAGTTTCTTAGAGCTCAGAGGTAATCCAATCGTTTAAAAGACCCACTATTTTTTGTTTGAGATCGTGATCTTCTCCAGGCGATTGGGCATGGCGTGGTCGCTTGTTACGTTTTCTACTCCCAAAAGAGGCGTCGCCAAGTTGTATCGAATTTATATCAGATTCTGACTGGTTATGTCCCATTGTAGGTGTGATAGGTATATTCGGCGGTGTTCGTGTGAGCGACATATTAGTGTTTGATTGAGCCCCCTAATTTTTACTCGAGTTGAATATAAATAATTTATAAATCGATTACTATTTTAATTTCATTTATTATTATTTTAATTTCATTTATTATTATTTTAATTTCATTTATTATTTATTACTTTTGCTTCTCTCCAAGCTATAACCATACAGAGACTCTTGAATTACGTTCCGTTACAAAGAACTCGCAAAATCGCATTCCATGTTTGGTGGTGTGGAATAGTACATGGCTGCACGTCTTTGCACCGCGAAATCGACGGGAAGAATACCCGCCAACACCGGTAAATCGTCAGTACTAACCATCCTATATACTTTGCACAAGAAGATCAACGCAAGTCGTTGGCCTTGTAACAGTTTGCGATGGATAGCACAGTCGGGAGCACCATAGGAAATAGAACCCAAATAAGTAGCTCCATATATTAATTTTAATGTATTAAATGAAAGATCCCATGTGACAGTTGATATCCTCGTCAGAGCATAGAAACTTTTTTTAGACTTTTCATTAACTATTCTGATATTTTCGATAAATGATTTATTTTATTTATTCAGAAGTAGCTGGGAGGTTTTGTTTGGTGCAAAAGTCAAGCGACACCCCAAAAAGATACTAAGTTCAAACATCTATTAGCTAGACTATCAAGCCCCGCTCTAGTATCAGATTCCACCAGTAATAAACCGTCATCCGCATACGCATTTAAGGTACAAAAGTAAGGTAGCTTTAAGGTAAAGGTATTTTAAGAAAATCGTCGAAGCCTATATTCCACAAGTATGGACCTAGCACCATGCCCTGAGGACACCCCATCGTAAGCGCCTTCAAAATAGAATGGTGCCCTAGTCTCAATTTAGATGTGCCTTGTGTGAAGTACGAGGTGATAAGGGAATAAATATTTTTAAAGCATCCTCTTGATTTTAATTTTAGCAATATTATGGGCCATCACGCGATGTCTAAGGTGCCAGATATATCTAAGAAGATACCTAAGACATATTGGAACCTTGACTCGATGACAGTTTTCCTTACAGATAGAACCGCATCTGTTGTCGATTTTCCAAACGTAAATCCGAATTGTCTATAATGAAATTTAACTCTACCCGGTAGAAGTCGATTTACTAAAAGACGTTCTAAAAGCTTTCCTAGCGATTCTTGATTAAAACTCACTTATACTTATTCCACTATTTTATTTTATTTTACACCTGACCGCTTTATAAAAGTTTATAACCTTTGAGAATGCCACAAGGCGAAACCGGTCAGGTGTAAAATAAAATAGTGGAATAAGTACAAGTGAGTTTTAATCAAGAATGTATTACAACAAGTTCCATCAAGTGCCGACAATCGAGAGTATAAATTATATTTCCTAGCGATAGTCTATATTAGGTATTATACGAATATTACCGCACCGCCAAACACTAGGAAATACTCCTTCCGCAATGCAATATTTAAAAACTGTTAAAATCGTATCACCCGAGAGTTTACAAGCTTCTTTTATCATTTTATTTGATATTTTATCGTCGCCCGAAACCTAGTTCAGTGGTAACTAACCTAACAATACTAAGAAATTCGTCTGAAAATGGTAAGTCAGACTATGGACACAATGGTGTCTCGATAGCCCACTGCCTAATTTGTCGGTGATAATCCGTGTCATCTTCCGGCCATTTGTCAGGCACAAGTGATTCTAAATGATATTTTGCTGTTTGTTCTACTCCTGTAGTATAAATATTATTATTTTTCATGTTTAGTACTATGCAAGGTCGATTGATTTATTTGCCTTAAATTCATGATACAAAGGTGACCACGGTCCCTCTATATCGTGTTTATCAACAAGTTTACGTATTAAATTTCCCTTTGATTTCTCCACAACAGCTCTGTAGTGAGACCCTGCAACTCTAAGAGCAATGAGAGTAGTATTGTAAATATCTACTGCTACGTTACACTTTATTTAGTTTTTTACAAGCTTTCCGATGGATTCTACGTAATTCGACCAACTTATACATATTCCGCGGCGGCCAATACAAACATCAGCGCAATATGTGAAAGTGTCTGATAATATGTCTTTGCTTTCCTCAGCTGATAGACAACTGCGAGTGAAATCTTTGCCATGTACTGGTGATCACCAGTACAGTACAGGATGCATTTGGTAGAGCACGCCATCTAGATATCAAGACGTCGCCGCGCGTAAGCGTCACTTCAATAGAAGACTCACCCAAGGGGCTGCAATAAGTTGGTGGTGCATCTGGGGTATTGTGAATAGCAAAATTAATTTTCGCAATAAAATCTTCAACTGCACAGCGCCGGCCATGTCAGTTCATGGCAACGAAATTTGCCATACCATAAAGTAGAAGATGCATTGACATCAGCGCCAATGATTTTTTTGTGTCCCACGATAACGAAATTGAAATGATGTAGATTATTGTAGATGATGATCAATGTGATGTGAAAACTGAAAATAACAGCTCACTACATACACCTTATAGGTGGAGGATGAAATCTCAGCAACTACGCAGTGTGACATCATAAGGTTACGCAAAGATGTTACCGTAAAATTAGAACTTGAATCATATATCAAAGCCCGTGACCGGCCATCTAGTTGTACTACATTGTTCCGCAAGCAAGCGCTCTAATACTGATCTTGTATAACGACAATGTTTAACTTTTGTTCTAAAACTCAATTATCTAATTCTGACGTAGTTACTTTGTCATTATGAAGGTTTAACTGGCCTATTGAGATATTATCCATTACTGGGCATTATCGCTACTCAAAGTAGAAGCATTTCCATTAGAATTACAAGCAATACGTTGCTGCTAAGAATAATTATAAAAACAGCTATATGACATTGACATTTCAGTGCTTAATGGAAGGATTTTTTAAATATGTAAATACATACATATTATACATAGAAAACATCCAAACTCCGAAACAAATATTTGCAGATGATACAAACATTTCGTCAGACCCGGGTACCGAATTCAAGCACAGCAGTCGCATACGCTACTACTGCACCACCGAGGCAATCAATTTAACTTTACGATAGGAATAGGGTAAAGCTCTTGCAGGGTTAGGATTCATTTATGGCGAACTTTTGATGGCATCGTTTAAAACGCAATAAATAAAAAAAATTAAGATGAAGGTTGTCCCTAAGGATAACACTTTATTAAAGTGGTGCTGTTTACAATTATTCTGTTAATGATTCATCAACCACGCCCGCCTCATCACGAAAACATCCGGATATTAATTGGGAGTGTATCACCAAGAAGTATGCCACAATCTGTTGAAAATAAACCAATGTTAGTCATTTAGATTTGTTTTCTTCTTCTATGTATGAACCTGTCAAAGTTACTCTACTCTACGTAATGCAGCATTATGACCCACAGAATGGCGACCAATTGAGATTTTCTGCATCATTTGGCCTCAGGTCTCACACTCACCAAACGAAACAGCACGAGCTGTAATTTTAGGCTCCTGTGTGGTATGATCGTTGGTCACATTACACTAGTTTGAATCAACAATCTACTTTAAATGTCATTTGCAATACAGTGGTCTTAAACTGAACTTTATAAGCTTGAATAGTTTCAGTCCGTCACAACATCAGAAGAACATGAAGCTTACATAAAAAAAAAAAAACAAAATAACATGAAAATCCGAAGATAAATTTATTTCTTACAAAATTCTTACCAAAATAAAGTAGTTGAAAGTCTCCATGTTGATTCTCGTTGCTAATAGATGATATTCTAATAAGGTTTAATGCTTTGGTCATGCTTATATACTCTCATAGTGTTTGCATTTACTTGTTGTTTCGATAAAAGACGACCTAACATCGTACAGCTGTATATTTTTTCTTTGTTGGAAATGGCTAAACAATCAGCATTTCTAGATAATATGTTTATTTATTTCGTCTGTCTATAGGTATTATTCTCTTATAATGAATAAATCGTGGGCTATTATATACAGTACAGGCAGTAGTATGCTTCAGAATAGTATAAGAAAAACAAAGAAGCGATTGAAAACTGATAAGCAATTCTCATTGTTAAATATGTGGGAGTATTCCGCTGCGAAGTATTTTCTTTGTACAGAAATAATTATTTTATTCTCTGTGAAATACATACCATACGCAGTCACTGCTGCTGCGGCGAGGTAATAGCTTTGCGAACCTTTAAACACATGTTAATATTCGAAGAAGGTTACTCCAAAAGGAGATTCGAAGCGCAAGATTAGCAGAAGGCAATGCTTAAAAAGCGTACAAACGATGTGTGCTAAAACCTTCTCCTCAGGTATGTTTTTAATACATCAATGTAGTAGAACCACGCTGATTTCAGCATGAACGGGCCGGCTCGACCGGGGCGGTAATACCCTCCCACAGAAAATCAACGTTAAATGACAGCGTTCGTGCTGTCGTGTTTCCTTGGTGAGTGCGAGACCGGAGGCCCAAGGATGCGAAAGCATCACAAGGCCGCCATGGTGTGGGTCACCATACTGCATTGTTGCATTATCCGCATTCGCAATGAGTACGGTGACCACCACTCTTGGATTCTGCTTTTGCTTTCCACCTGGTGGAGTAGAGTCATTTTAGGAGGCCCTTACATAAAAAAAGACATTGATCGTCATGTGTCCAAAGAGACCACTGTGATGCATCCAATGAAGCCCACTGAGGCCCGTGGAGTCACAGGGCGTGGAACAATAATTTTTGTGGTGTAGTACCACGTGAAAGTATGACTGCGGGGTTCTCTATGGTTGCTGCTACGTGGTAGAAGTTATTAGAACGAATGTTGTTAGTGATTTGAACAACGCTATTTGCGACGAACGTTTGCCGTTTTTGTGTTGAACTCTTTATCCAGTATAAAGCCACTTTAGAGCCAACAAAGGCGTATACCCTAACTGCAACATTCGGAGAGTAATAACCACAAAGCTCGAGGCGCGCTATGGTATTAAATATGTAAAAGCAAGGATATGTTTGTCTTCTTATTTATTAATTAATTGTTCTAAGAATAGCGCATGGTGATGTGCCGGAACACACAGGCTGAGCCTTATCTGACAGTTTACCCGATAAATAATAAAACTTCTGCATCCGTGAGCGATGGATTATCATGAACAGTAGATTTAAAAGTGGCATAAAATAATGGCCACGAACGAGTATCGCCAGAGAAAGTCGTTTTGAGAGAAAACGTTTTTCATCCTATTACAAAACTGATTTTAGTATTAATTGATATAGTAGACATAAATCTAGGTGTGTTTCATTAATTTTGTGTAATTTGTAAGACTTTGTAAAATATCTGTGGGTGGTAAATTGTTGCAAGTTATCTAATGTATAAAAATCTCCTGTCACAGTGTTAGTTACCATACTCCTCCGAAACGGCTTGACCGATTTTTATGAAATTTTATATAAATATTTAGTAGGTCTGAGAATCGGCCAACATCTATTTTTTCATATCCGTTAATGTTTCTTTTTTACGGCAAAACAACGTTTACCGGGGAATCTAGTTATCATATAAATTCGTGATTGGCGATTTATGAAACATCGAATAAATATCGAATTTTGAGAAGACTGAATCGTGCAGATATAGTTTTTTGCTATCTATAAAACATTATAAACTATTATAATTAAACTATTATATTTCTGCGTTTGTATAAGCACGTGCCCGCCATACTTTACTCTAAAATATAATATACATACATATACACTTTTACCAGTTTTAAACATTTTAATTAATTAATGGTTATTATTTTTTGCACAAGCGAGTGATTATGTCAGTAAGAACAATGATTCATTATTATATTTAATGATACAATCTCTTTCGTATCGTATAATTTTTAATGTCAAAATGTAATCGATTCTGCATCGAAAAAATTATACGAGTAGTAATCGAGTTTACGTTTTTTGCACAGACAAGTGAGTTCCTAATAATAGTCAATTGTGTGAATTTAATCATTTTAAAGTTGTTTAATTATTATTTCACATAGCAAACTTATAGCGATATCTGAATAGAACGGCAAATTAAATAGAAAATGTATTGTGTCCAATTTGTTGTGCATTCAGGGCCTAGAATTAACATTCCCCTTTACTTTATTTAATGAACAACAATATACATATTACATTCTACCATAGAGCTAGTGATGGAACTGGTTTTTATAACACAGGCATATGTATACATAGTAATACAAATTTGAATTGAACTCTTATTGACAGTAATGTCACCGTGACATTACTATCGATAAGAGTGTGTGACCGTGGTCACAGGCTGAAAGTCAGCCTGTGACCACGGCCAGTGCCACCTGGACGAAACGTCAGGCAAATCAGAGGTATGTAATACCTTTTAATAAGTAAAAATAATTGTTAATATATCATGGCACGCGAAAGTTTATAAGTTACTATAGTAATGTCACGGTTACGTTGTGTTTGAGTTTCTAGGCTATTTTCGGTTACAAACCCCACAAGAGTCGTCTAAGTACCTACTGCTCGGAGTTCTCTAAGGACTTCGAAATTACCCCATTAATTTCCTCGAGATTAGCCTTGAGCTGTGTAAAATATCCTTTAATACACATACTAGACTTTAAGATTTTTAACAGTGTTACGTTCAGATTGAAAAAGTGTGATCGGATACACACAGATAACATAATTATGAAAACCAACTAAGAAAAATTTAGATTACCGTTTTGACTAGAACTATTACCGTGAATCAGTGGGGTCATGCCTAATATCTTAACAGTATGCTCCACTTAAGTCTTGCGATAAATACGTGTAATATCGCTCCTGGCAATTACATATTAGAATGCTTAGGCTTAGATGATCATTATTAAAAATGTACATACATATACAATACTATCTGAATCCTATTAACAAAATTGCCTACTTACTTTTATTAAAAACTAGCTGTTGCCCGCGGCTCCGCCCGCGTGTTGTTGGTAATTGCGGCAAATAGTAGCCTATGTATAATTCTGATATATAAGCTATTTTACTGTAAAGTTTCATTTAAATCCGTCCAGTAGTTTTTACGTGAAGAAGCAGCAAACATACACACTCACAAACTTTCGCCTTTATATATTAGTGTGATGTGATATTATAATAACTACAGATATAGCGAATATTAATAGGAATTCTATAGATATTAGCATAATTATAACATTCTTTAAGATCCGATTTAACTTTAAACTTGTGATAAAACGTACAAGTCGGAGTCGTTTTTTTGTATAAAAAAGCCGTTCCAAAAATCGGGAACGTCTATTATCAAGGATTAGGGGCCAACCCATAGAATCTCTTTTGAATGTTATACAAGATAAGCGGTAATTTATTATGTCGTAAGCCAAAGGCGAAACATATTCTATCGTTGAAAGGATTGAAGAAGATCCCACAGTTTTGTACTATCCCTTTACTGAATTTGATTAAGCCCAATCCTACCTGATCAAAGTTTCTTAAAGTATTATGAAGAGTATTCAGCTAAATTCACAGCATTTTACGGCTTAATGGCTTCACTACGTATAAGGAAAATAAAAAGGCTTTTACAAAAATAAGTTTACAATATTCTATTCAGATATTATATACTGAAAGTCTTATTTTATAATTTTACTAGCTGCCCCGGCAAACGTCGTTTTGCCATAATTTTTTTTTAAGGATGGGTGACCCTTACCATTTAGGGGGATGAAAAATAGATGTTGGCCGATTCTCAGACCTACTCAATATGCTCACAAAATTTCATGAGAATCGGTCAAGCCGTTTCGGAGGAGTATGGCAACGAAAACTGTGACACGAAAATTTTATATATTAGATTAACAACTACCAACCCACCCCGGCTTCGCACGGGCTCCCTATGAAAAATATAATGTAGCCGATATTATTCCGAGAATATTATGTAACTTTTTAATGCGGGAAGATTTTTAAAATCGTTGATTAGTTTGGGTTAAGTCGTATAACTTTATCGGTACAAGAATAATAACGGCGATGAGTAATGATGTGAGCAGTATTTATTATGTAGTGTGTCTAGCCCCTTGGTACTCTACTATTACATGGTGACGTCTGGTAACTGTACCACAATTACATCCAATTATATACAACTAAAATGATTTGTTACTATGCATTAAATCATCTTATTCTCGTTGAGATAAGCCGTGTCTTTATCCGACGTGCTCTGGAATCTGCTGACCTAGCTATATATGGATACATTCTATTGATTTAATATAGTATGACGTAGGAATAAATCGCAATACATAAAAAATCAAAACTTTCAAACATAGTTAAACAAAAACATAAAAACCGTAAAGAAAACAGTGTAATTAGTTTCGCTGTCAGTTAATATGATACATTCGTTCATTATTGTTTTCAAATTTTGAATCCGTACTGTTTTAAAGTTTTGGTGTACGCAAATTTCTTACTTATAGAAGCGGTATTGGAAAATTACTTGTTACCTTCACTAGATGGTAAAGTCATCATATTGGTTTTAAGATTTCATGTCGATATATGTGGCTAAAGATACGATCTTATGAACGATGCATTGACGTTATCTTTTCTCATGCGTCTAGTTATGACTGGCTTAAATTTGATGTGAATTGCCGGAGAACAATATAGTTCAACCATTGGTCGGTTACCGTTGTGCATATCTCAGCTTGTTTGTCTCATTCCAAATAATCAATTTGCAATCTTTCATTGATTTTCTGATATATGATGATAAGTACTACAGACGTTATTACAAAATTTTTGCGAATGGACGTTTCGCCCAAATTCCAAAAGTGTGATTGCTATGTCAAACTATGCCACAGCAACGGCAATTTTCCTGTCGGATCTTATTTGGTACCTATGACCTGTACTTCTTGGAAAATTTGTTCCCTTTACTATCGATCGATGACAATATCATGTCATAAACATTTTTTTTTTACTTCTAACACACAACTAGGGTTTGAAATTCCGCGTTCCCGCATTCCAGCGGTTTCCCGTGTGTTAATAAGGACTGCGGGGTTCCCGCATCTGTGCGGTTAATCCCACGCGGGAATTTTTTGAACTAACAGAACACGTCTGTTCGGCAACTAAAAATTTTGAGAAAATACTTAAGGCTGAAATGACTAAGTACGAGAATAGGGATTAAAAGGTAAGTACTTGTCCCGTGTTCACAATTATCTGCACACTATCACCCCTACAAGCTCAGAAGCGAAGAGGACATCTTCTACAGCCGGTTATATCTGTAGTCCTGTAAGGAATAATATGTCAGACAAAACAATTACTACAATATGTTTTTTACTCTCTTATTTTCAGAACAAAAAGTTACTTTTATTTTATGATTTATGATTTTTCTACTCGTTTTTTTAACACGAAGGTATATCTAATTTATAATATGTTTACTTTTGCGCTCTTCAAGTATTACAATTACCGATGACTAATTATTACTTTGTCGGTGCAATTGATCTCTTAATTTCTGGTAGACTTTTTGGATTTAGGAATATAACAACAAGCAAGAAGTATGCGTTAACTGAAATAGCGATAATAATCTATGTACGAGTATAACTTACAATACAATTAGTTGTTAATTGTTAGTAATATTAACTAAGAATAATTTGTTACTTACTCTCCTGAATACTGATTGATTTCTGTTAATTAATATTGGTTAATAAACACAGTTTTGATGTAGGTATTCTGCTCGTTTGCCACCTATACCATAAAAAAAGGTATGTTATGCTTAACTGTCTCACTTTTATACCGTGAACTGTTTAATTTAGCTATAGTAAAAAAAATACCATAGTAATAGCACTATTATATTCATATATAAAGATTTCTTAAATTTTTGCGGGAATTCTAGCGTGATCCAGCTCGAAAGGCAAATTTATGCAAAATTTCCAGCTGGTAAAAAATACTGCGGGATTGCAAACCCTACACACAACGCCATCTAATCCTAAGCTTCGCAGAGCTTGTGTTATGGGTACTAGAAACTGATATAAATAATTTTTTTTTCATTTTGTAAATACATACTTATCATACATAGAATATTATGTCATAAACATTTTCTTATTCAGATGACATTCAACTTGAATGGCTTATGTTTGTAATATTTTTTTCGTAAATACTTCTTATTATTATTATTTTAATTAAAATTGAAATTTAATGGCAAGGTGAATCTAAAATCTTTTGAAGATTTGCCTCACAGAGATTCCACTTCTTTTATTCAAGCGCTCTAATATTGATCTTGTATAACGTCAATAGACTTTTGTTCTAAAACTCTTATCTAATTCTGACGTAGTTACTTTGTCATTATGAAGGTTTAACTGGCCTATTGAGATATTATCCCTTACTGGGCATTATCGCTACTCAAAGTAGAAGCATTTCCATTAGAATTACAAACAATAAATTAATAAATATTTCGGACATCTAACACACAACGCCATCTAGTCCCAAACTTAGCAGAGCTTGTATTATGGGTACTAGACAACTGATATTTATACTTATTTACTTTTTTTTTGTAAATACATACATATTATACATAGAGAACACCCAAACTCCGAAACAAATATTTGCAGATCATACAAACATTTGTTCCGACCCGGGAATCGAACCCGAGACCTCAAGAACAGCAGTCGCGTACGCTACCACTGCGCCACAGAGGCAGTTAACAATACATTGCTGCTAAGAATAATTATAAAAACAGCTAAATGACATTGACATTTCAGTGCTTAATGGAAGGATTATTTAAATATGTAAATACATCAATATTATACATAGAACACATCCAAACTCCGAAACAAATATTTGCAGATGATACAAACATTTGGTCCGACCCGGGAACCGAATCCAAGCACAGCAGTCGCATACGCTACCACTGCACCACCGAGACAATCAATTTAACTTTACGATAGGAATAGGGTAAAAGCTCTTGCAGGGTTAGGATTCATTTATGACGAACTTTTGATGGCATCGTTTAAAACGCAATAAATAAAAAAAAAGTAAAGATGAAGGTCGTCCCTAAGGATAACACTTTATTAAAGTGGTGCTGTTTACAATTATTCTGTTAATGATTCATCAACCACGCCCGCCTCATCACGAAAACATCCGGATATTAATTGGGAGTGTATCACCAAGAAGTATGCCACAATCTGTTGAAAATAAAACCAATGTTAGTCATTTAGATTTGTTTTCTTCTTCTATGTATGAACCTGTCAAAGTGACTCTACTCTGCGTAATGCAGCATTATGACCACGGAGCAAATACAAAGAGGAGATGCCCTAATGAGATTTTTGTATGAAGCAATGCGTGACAATTTGCGGGGGTGAGGGGGTGTTAGTTTACACTTTTCCATCTACCAGACAATAGCAAAACTTCTTGCATCGTTGAACGAGTATATTGCTATGTAGTTTAGCTAGCTGACACTAGTGTGGACGTACTCAGAATTTCAAGGAGTAGTTTTTTCAAGGTCGATTTTGTAAGCATCTTGAACAAAAAACATCATTCGTAAATAATTTTGCAAAAGTGAACTTTTTTTTCTAATAAATAACCCTAAATAAAACATTGTTAAATATGTTTGGTTTACACGTGGATTATGTAGAACAAAAATTAATATATGTTGTGCAAATCTTTTTATTTAAAAAATAAATAAATTTATATTTTATTTCACTTCGGAATTGGAATGCTTAAATAACGCCAATCTTAGAAAATCAACTAATCTAAATCTGAATTGAATGGTCATACCAATGTTGCCTCTAATATCCACATCTAATCACTTTTAATCTTGCCTAGTTTGGGTTTAGATAATAAGTTCCTTTTTCGATTTTTTATGATTTTTCCTTGAAATGAATCACTATCATAACAACGGGAAGAACAAATATTGGTGTATTTTGTAGGAGTCCAGTTTTACCTATTATTTTTTTGATCCATTGCTCTTCAATACTATCTTTAGATGAAAATTTAGAACATTACCTGTATACTGGTACATTGTATTATTTTAATGAATTAAAAAAAAACCGTCAAATCATCAGCATAAGTAAAATTTCTTTTTTTTTTCAATATTTAAAGTAACAACTTTCAATGCAAGATTAATATAGTCGTAACTTGATAAAATATTTGGATTCTAACTACGACCCTGTCTTTTTATTTTAGAATAGATGCGATAGACGTCAGTCTGTTCACAATATAATTAAGAAAAATACAAAAAAAATACCATGATGAATAAAAATTCATTAGGTAAGAATGTAGAACTCATTTCCGTATCTTCTTATGGTATGTTTTATTAATATTCGGCTCAACGTACCATTGTATTAATTCAATAATTTCCAGTAACATAAAGTTTTGCCATCCAGTGGCAAGTAAATATAATAACATTTCAATAAAACACTAAGAGATTTTTCTAGAACTTTTTAAAAAATTAGCTAGAAAAATAACTTATAAAAGAAATATGAGGTACCAGAACGTCTATCCGAGATATTTGTACAAGATATAACACAGCACTTCATATTTTTACTTGATTGTACCGAGAATATTCAAGTATTACGATTTTTCGATGCAGTTCTAGAACATTGACGTTAATAGTATAATTTGCAAATTGCGTCAACTGCGATGACGTCGGGGTCAGTATTTTGTCACGGGGGTGATGCGCTTATGCCATCTCCTCTTTGTATTTGCTTCGTGATTATGACCCACAGAATGGCGGCCTATTGAGATTTTCTGCATCATTTGGCCTCAGGTCTCACACTCACCAAACGAAACAGCACGAGCTGTAATTTTAGGCTCCTGTGTGGTATGATCGTTGGTCACATTACACTAGTTTGAATCAACAATCTACTTTAAATGTCATTTGCAATACAGTGGTCTTAAACTGAACTTTATAAGCTTGAATAGTTTCAGTCCGTCAGTCCGTCACAACATCAGAAGAACATGAAGCTTACATAAAAAAAAAAAAACAAAATAACATGAAAATCCGAAGATAAATTCATTTCTTACAAAATTCTTACCAAAATAAAGTAGTTGAAAGTCTCCATGTTGAGTCTCGTTGCTAATAGATGATATTCTAATAAGGTTTAATGCTTTGGTCATGCTTATATACTCTCATAGTGTTTGCATTTACTTGTTGTTTCGATAAAAGACGACCTAACATCGTACAGCTGTACATTTTTTTCTTTGTTGGAAATGGCAAAACAATCAGCATTTCTAGATAATATGTTTATTTATTTCGTCTGTATATAGGTATTATTCTCTTATAATGAATAAATCATGAAATATTATATACAGTACAGGCAGTAGTATGTTTCAGAATAATATAAGAAAAACAAAGAAGCGATTGAAAACTGATAAGCTATTCTCATTGTTAAATATGTGCGAGTATTCCGCTGCAAAGTATTTTCTTTGTACAGAAATAATTATTTTATTCTCTGTGAAATACATACCATACGCAGTCACTGCTGCTGCGGCGAGGTAATAGCTTACTCCAAAAGGAGATTCGAAGCGCAAGATTAGCAGAAGGCAATGCTTAAAAGGCGTACAAACGATGTGTGCTAAAACCTTCTCCTCAGGTATGTTTTTAATACATCAATGTAGTAGAACCACGCTGATTTCAGCATGAACGGGCCGGCTCGACCGGGGCGGAAATACTCTCCCACAGAAAATCAACGTTAAATGACAGCGTTCGTGCTGTCGTGTTTCCTTGGTGAGTGCGAGACCGGAGGCCCAAGGACGCGAAAGCATCACAAGGCCGCCATGGTGTGGGTCACCATACTGCATTGTTGCATTATCCGCATTCGCAATGAGTATGGTGACCACCACTCTTGGATTCTGCTTTTGCTTTCCACCTGGTGGAGTAGAGTCATTTTAGGAGGCCCTTACATAAAAAAAGACATTGATCGTCATGTGTCCAAAGAGACCACTGTGATGCATCCAATGAAGCCCACTGAGGCCCGTGGAGTCACAGGGCGTGGAACAATAATTTTTGTGGTGTAGTACCACGTGAAAGTATGACTGCGGGGTTCTCTATGGTTGCTGCTACGTGGTAGAAGTTATTAGAAGGAATGTTGTTAGTGATTTGAACAACGCTATTTGCGACGACCGTTTGCCGTTTTTGTGTTGAACTCTTTATCCAGTATAAAGCCACTTTAGAGCCAACAAAGGCGTATACCCTAACTGCAACATTCGGAGAGTAATAACCACAAAGCTCGAGGCGCGCTATGGTATTAAATATGTAAAAGCAAGGAGATGTTTGTCTTCTTATTTATTAATTAATTTTTCTAAGAATAGCGCATGGTGATGTGCCGGAACACACAGGCTGAGCCTTATCTGACAGTTTACCCGATAAATAATAAAACTTCTGTATCCGTGAGCGATGGATTATCATGAACAGTAGATTTAAAACTGGCATAAAATAATGGCCACGAACGAGTATCGCCAGAGAAAGTCGTTTTGAGAGAAAACGTTTTTCATCCTATTACAAAACTGATTTTAGTATTAATTGATATAGTAGACATAAATCTAGGTGTGTTTCATTAATTTTGTGTAATTTGTAAGACTTTGTAAAATATCTGTGGGTGGTAAATTGTTGCAAGTTATCTAATGTATAAAATTCTCCTGTCACAGTGTTAGTTACCATACTCCTCCGAAACGGCTTGACCGATTTTTATGAAATTTTATATAAATATTTAGTAGGTCTGAGAATCGGCCAACATCTATTTTTTCATATCCCTTAATGTTTCTTTTTTACGGCAAAACAACGTTTACCGGGGAATCTAGTTATCATATAAATTCGTGATTGGCGATTTATGAAACATCGAATAAGTATCGAATTTTGAGAAGACTGAATCGTGCAGATATAGTTTTTTGCTATCTATAAAACATTATAAACTATTATAATTAAACTATTATATTTCTGCGTTTGTATAAGCACGTGCTCGCCATACTTTACTCTAAAATATAATATACATACATATACACTTTTACCAGTTTTAAACATTTTAATTAATTAATGGTTATTATTTTTTGCACAAGCGAGTGATTATGTCAGTAAGAACAATGATTCATTATTATATTTAAAGATACAATCTCTTTCGTATCTTATAATTTTTAATGTCAAAATGTAATCGATTCTGCATCGAAAAAATAATACGAGTAGTAATCGAGTTTACGTTTTTTGCACAGACAAGTGAGTTCCTAATAATAGTCAATTGTGTGAATTTAATCATTTTAATGTTGTTTAATTATTATTTCACATAGCAAACTTATAGCGATATCTGAATAGAACGGCAAATTAAATAGAAAATGTATTGTGTCCAATTTGTTGTGCATTCAGGGCCTAGAATTAACATTCCCCTTTACCTTATTTAATGAACAACAATATACATATTACATTCTACCATAGAGCTAGTGATGGAACTGGTTTTTATAACACAGGCATATGTATACATAGTAATACAAATTTGAATTAAACTCTTATTGACAGTAATGTCACCGTGACATTACTATCGATAAGAGTGTGTGACCGTGGTCACAGGCTGAAAGTCAGCCTGTGACCACGGCCAGTGCCACCTGGACGAAACGTCAGGCAAATCAGAGGTATGTAATACCTTTTAATAAGTAAAAATAATTGAAAGAAATATATCATGGAAAGCGAAAGTTTAAAAGTTACTATAGTAATGTCACGGTTACGTTGTGTGTGAGTTTCTAGGCTATTTTCGGTTACAAACCCCACAAGAGTCGTCTAAGTACCTACTGCTCGGAGTTCTCTAAGGACTTCGAAATGACCCCGTTAATTTCCTCGAGATTAGCCTTGAGCTGTGTAAAATATCCTTTAATACACATACTAGACTTTAAGATTTTTAAGAGTGTTACGTTCAGGTTGAAAAAGTGTGATCGGATATACACAGATAACATAATTACGAAAACCAACTAAGGCAAAATTTAGATTACCGTTTTGACTACAACTATTACAGTGAATCAGTGGGGTCATGCCTGATTTCTTAACAGTATGCTCCACTTAAGTGTTGCGATAAATACGTGTAATACCGCTTCTGGCAATCACTTATTGGTTTAGATGATCATTATTGAAAATGTACATACATATACAATACTATCTGAATCCTATTAACAAAATTGCCTATTTAATTTTATTAAAAACTAGCTGTTGCCCGCGGGTCCGCCCGCGTGTATGTCGGTAATTGCGGCAAGTAGTAGCCTATGTATAATTCTGATATATATAAGTTACATTACTGTAAAGTTTCATCTAAATCCGTCCAGTAGTTTTTACGTGAAGAAGTAACAAACATGCACACTCACAAACTTTCGCCTTTATATATTAGTGTGATGTGATATGATAATAACTACAGGTATGTTACTATTTAAATAACTATAGCTAATGTTAATAGGAATTCTATAGATATTAGCATAATTATAACATTCTTTAAGATCTGATTTAACTTTAAACTTGTGATAAAACGTACAAGACGGAGTCGTTTTTTTTGTATAAAAAGCCGTTCCAAAAATCGGGAACCTCTATTATCAAGGATTAGAGGCCAACCCCTAGAATCTCTTTTGAATGGTATACAAGATAAGCGGTAATTTATTATGTCGTAAGGCGAAGGCGAAATATATTCTATTGTTGAAAGGATTGAAGAAGATCCCTGTAGCATTTGTTTTTCTTAATTTGATTTAATTGTAGTTGTATCAACAAGGAAGTGAGCACAGCGCCCTCACGGTGTGTTACGCCCTTGCGGGTGGATCGACTGGCCGATAAATACCTCCAAGAGGCACCAGATGGCGTTACTCTGCACTGCGTCATACAAAGTGTTGTTGACAGTTCGCATCTTTCAAAATTTAAGAATAACCTTTTTTTAGTATTAAGTTATATGCAATTGTTCACTTCGCGAAATGGTGTCTTTATATTAGAATATATCGGAGTGAGTGGTGCTCATTTTAGCTGAAAAAGTGGTAGGAGATTCTAGAAGATTCGTTTCTAAGCCTTTATAAGCGAGGATTTTGTGGATCACAGGTTCACTGTCTTCAGCTCTCTGCTCTCTTTGTGATTATCCTGCAAAAGCCTCGTGATTGTTGTTCGTTGTGAATAGTGAAACGCTGCTGTAATCTTCAATTCCCCGTCTGAGGTAAAAATCAAATATAACCTGTAAATTAATCTTAACCATGTCTTTATTTCTTTGTATGTGTGTCTAGGAGATGTATTTTCTGTGTAGGGTTCATGGTTCCGGACAGAACCAGTAGATTAAGGAGCACACATCCTGGGTTGTGTGGATAAATCCCGGCAGGGATATCGTCTGAGGCAGCCCGCAGCTCACCACCTAGCTCGCTTCCGTGTCCAGAGGATTCCTCACTCGGCCACGTATAATAGAAAGTATCTATCTTATTTTTTTTCACCCACATAAGGTGTTACAATTTTTCACTTATTACAAGATCGTCAATAGAAGCCCTAATAGACCCTCGCCTGAGGTCTAAAAGGGGTTGGAAGTTCATCTGGGTGTCTGTCTGCAGTGCAGCGGCACCAAAGAGTGTTTTTTTTTCTGTAGAATATTATTTTTTTAAGCTAGTGACAACCCACTTGTGTAATAATTATAAGTTACTAGTTAATCTTGTTACCTGTACATTTTTAATTTATTTTGTGAATATATGAATGCATCACTGAGGAGTATTCGTTTCTTCTGAAGAGCACCCTGGGTATCCCAAACACACATCCACACACAGTATCTTTTTTAACTTTTTTTTATTTTTTATCTTTCTCTAAATTTATTTTTTATTTAACAAATTTCTCTTAACGGCGCCCTGGGATCTCATGGTCTACGGTTGACAAGTCGGTGAGGTGACTGCCTGACAGGTTTAGGGGTTACATCCCACAGTTTTGTACTATCCCTTTACTGAATTTGATTAAGCCCAATCCTACCTGATCAAAGTTTCTTAAAGTATTGTGAAGAGTATTCATTCAGCTAAATTCATAGCATTTTTACGGTTTAATGGCTTCACTACGTATAAGGAAAATAAAAATGCTTTTACAAAAATAAGTTTACAATATACGATTTAGATATTATATACTAAAAGTCTTATTTTATAATTTTATTAACAACTAGCAACCCGCCCCGGCTTCGCTCGGGCTTCCTATGAAAAATATAATGTAGCCTATATTATTCCGAGAATATTATATAACTTTTTAATGCGGAAAGATTTTTAAAATCGTTGATTAGTTTGGGTTAAATCGTATAACTTTATCGGTACAAGAATAATAACGGCGATGAGTAATGATGTGAGCAGTATTTATTATGTAGTGTGTCTAGCCCCTTGGTACTCTACTATTACATGGTGACGTCTGGTAACTGTACCACAATTACATCCAATTATATACAACTAAAATGATTTGTTACTATGCATTAAATCATCTTATTCTCGTTGAGATAAGCCGTGTCTTTATCCGACGTGCTCTGGAATCTGCTGACCTAGCTATATATGGATACATTCTATTGATTTAATATAATATGACGTAGGAATAAATCGCAATACATAAAAAATCAAAACTTTCCTATTTACAATATTGGTTTAGACAAATATATTTCAAACATAGTAAAACAAAAACAAAAAAACCGTAAAGAAAACAGTGTAATTAGTTTCGCTGTCAGTTAATATGATACATTCGTTCATTATTGTTTTCAAATTTTGAATCCGTACTGTTTTAAAGTTTTGGTGTACGCAAATTTCTTACTTATAGAAGCGGTATTGTAAAATTACTTGTTACCTTCACTAGATGGTAAAGTCATCATATTGGTTTTAAGATTTCATGTCGATATATGTGGGTAAAGATGCGATCTTATGAACGATGCATTGACGTTATCTTTTCTCATGCGTCTAGTTATGACTGGCTTAAATTTGATGTGAATTTCCGGAGAACAATACAGTTCAACCATTGGTCGGTTACCGTTGTGCATATCTCAGCTTGTTTGTCTCATGCCAAATAATCAATTTGCAATCTTTCATTGATTTTCTGATATATGATGATAAGTACTACAGACGTTATTACAAAATTTTTGCGAATGGACGTTTCGCCCAAATTCCAAAAGTGTGATTGTTATGTCAAACTATGCCACAGCAACGGCAATTTTCCTGTCGGATCTTATTTGGTACCTATGACCTGTACTTCTTGGAAAATTTGTTCCCTTTATTATCGATCGATGACAATATCATGTCATAAACATTTTTTTTTAATTCTACACACAACTAGGGTTTGAAATTCCGCGTTCCCGCATTCCAGCGGTTTCCCGTGTGTTAACACGTTCACTGCGGCTTGAGGTTGATTCAGCCTGATGGTAGACTTTACGCTGGTGCGGCGCGTAAAACTGTGTTTTCTCTCTAGTGCGGCGGCTGTTTACACTCAACCGTATGAGGTATGACAAAGACAAATATAGCTTTCTATATGTCTGCGAAGCATTGACTCAATATTGTAAAAAAAATATTTGAGGTCGAAATACGCCTCAAACGCACTGATCACAAAACTATTGAATAAGGTGCGGGTTGAGGCCGATTTCGACCTCCAGCGGCGGGGCGCGCGGGCTGCGTGAGAGCAGGTAAGTCAACTTTAGTGACGCTACCAGAGTCGATACTGGAGCATGTGTCTTTGCGCAATCATGTTAATTGTTTGTTTCTATTTTTGTTAAATTCTTTTGTTTAATGTTATTTTGTGTGTGTTCAGTTATATATTTATAGACTTACATTAGGTGCCATGCAGGCTGCAAAGAAAGTAAAAAAAAATATGACTAATTGTTCACAATGTAAGAAAGCTATGTGCTTGCATTGTTTTAACGAACAGCATGCAAAGTAATATAGAATATATTAGATGAACGAATAGTTTATATTTTATTTAACAACACCCCATACTTTTATGCACAATACTATAACAATATAAAAAAGTAATAGAAATATAACATAGACATGGACATTCATCGATATAAATTCATTCCCATCACTAATGCCGCCCCGATTTAGTGCGATGTGTGGTCTAAAACGACCTCAAATATATTTTAGGTGTTTTCTCTAAAACTAAAAATCAGAACCCGGGGCGAAGCTAGGTGTACATAAAACAATACCATGCAAGTAATTTTAGCATAAAATTAAACATCGAATCACGCTCCTGATCAAGTTACAACACATTTACCAAATGATTGAAACATGAGGCAGAAAAGGCTTCAACCGCATTACAAGGAAGTTTAGCTTGGGGCTGATTCGACCTCAGCCGCACCAGCTGAAAGTTCTTCAAAATGTGGCCCGCAGTGAACGTGTTAATAAGGACTGCGGGGTTCCCGCATCTGTGCGGTTAATCCCACGCGGGAATTTTTTGAACTAACTGAACACGTCTGTTCGGCAACTAAAAATTTTGAGAAAATACTTAAGGCTGAAATGACTAAGTACGAGAATAGGGATTAAAAGGTAAGTACTTGTCCCGTGTTCACAATTATCTGCACACTATCACCCCTACAAGCTCAGAAGCGGAGAGAACATCTTCTACAGCCGGTTATATCTGTAGTCCTATAAGGAATAATATGTCAGACAAAACAATTACTACAATATGTTTTTTACTCTCTTATTTTCAGAACAAAAAGTTACTTTTATTTTATGATTTATGATTTTTCTACTCGTTTTTTTAACACGAAGGTATATCTGATTTATAATATGTTTACTTTTGCGCTCTTCAAGTATTACAATTACCGATGACTAATTATTACTTTGTCGGTGCAATTGATCTCTTAATTTCTGGTAGACTTTTTGGATTTAGGAATATAACAACAAGCAAGAAGTATGCGTTAACTGAAATAGCGATAATAATCTATGTACGAGTATAACTTACAATACAATTAGTTGTTAATTGTTATTAATATTATCTAAGAATAATTTGTTACTTATTCTCCTGAATACTGATTGATTTCTGTTAATTAATATGGTTAATAAACACAGTTTTGATGTAGGTATTCTGCTCGTTTGCCACCTATACCATAAAAAAAGGTATGTTATGCTTAACTGTCTCACTTTTATACCGTGAACTGTTTAATTTAGCTATAGTAAAAAAAATACCATAGTAATAGCATTATTATATTCATATATAAAGATTTCTTAAATTTTTGCGGGAATTCTAGCGTGATCCAGCTCGAAAGGCAAATTTATGCAAAATTTCCAGCTGGTAAAAAAATACTGCGGGATTGCAAACCCTACACACAACGCCATCTAATCCTAAGCTTCGCAGAGCTTGTGTTATGGGTACTAGAAACTGATATAAATACTTTTTTTTTCATATTGTAAATACATACTTATCATACATAGAATATTATGTCATAAACATTTTCTTATTCAGATGACATTCAACTTGAATGGCTTATGTTTGTAATATTTTTTTCGTAAATACTTCTTATTATTATTATTTTAATTAAAATTGAAATTAAATGGCAAGGTGAATCTAAAATCTTTTAAAGATTTGCCTCACAGAGATTCCACTTCTTTTATTCAAGCGCTCTAATATTGATCTTGTATAACGACAATAGACTTTTGTTCTAAAACTAAATTATCTAATTCTGACGTAGTTACTTTGTCATTATGAAGGTTTAACTGGCCTATTGAGATATTATCCCTTACTGGGCATTATCGCTACTCAAAGTAGAAGCATTTCCATTAGAATTACAAACAATACATTGCTGCTAAGAATAATTATAAAAACAGCTAAATGACATTGACATTTCAGTGTTTTATGGAAGGATTATTTAAATATGTAAATACATAAATATTATACATAGAAAACATCCAAACTCCGAAACAAATATTTGCAGATGATACAAACATTTGGTCCGACCCGGGAACCGAATCCAAGCACAGCAGTCGCATACGCTACCACTGCACCACCGAGGCAATCAATTTAACTTTACGATAGGAATAGGGTAAAGCTCTTGCAGGGTTAGGATTCATTTATGACGAACTTTTGATGGCATCGTTTAAAACGCAATAAATAAAAAAAAGTAAAGATGAAGGTCGTCCCTAAGGATAACACTTTATTAAAGTGGTGCTGTTTACAATTATTCTGTTAATGATTCATCAACCACGCCCGCCTCATCACGAAAACATCCGGATATTAATTGGGAGTGTATCACCAAGAAGTATGCCACAATCTGTTGAAAATAAAACCAATGTTAGTCATTTAGATTTGTTTTCTTCTTCTATGTATGAACCTGTCAAAGTGACTCTACTCTGCGTAATGCAGCATTATGACCCACAGAATGGCGGCCTATTGAGATTTTCTGCATCATTTGGCCTCAGGTCTCACACTCACCAAACGAAACAGCACGAGCTGTAATTTTAGGCTCCTGTGTGGTATGATCGTTGGTCACATTACACTAGTTTGATTCAACAATCTACTTTAAATGTCTTTTGCAATACGGTCTTAAATTGAACTTCATAAACTTGAATAGTTTCAGTCCGTCAGTCCGTCACAACATCAGAAGAACATGAAGCTTACATAAAAAAAAAAAACAAAATAACATGAAAATCCGAAGATAAATTCATTTCTTACAAAATTCTTACCAAAATAAAGTAGTTGAAAGTCTCCATGTTGATTCTCGTTGCTAATAGATGATATTCTAATAAGGTTTAATGCTTTGGTCATGCTTATATACTCTCATAGTGTTTGCATTTACTTGTTGTTTCGATAAAAGACGACCTAATATCATACAGCTGTATATTTTTTCTTTGTTGGAAATGGCAAAATAATCAGCATTTCTAGATAATATGTTTATTTATTTCGTCTGTATATAGGTATTATTCTCTTATAATGAATAAATCATGAAATATTATATACAGCACAGGCAGTAGTATGTTTCAGAATAATATAAGAAAACAAAGAAGCGATTGAAAACTGATAAGCCATTCTCATTGTTAAATATGTGCGAGTATTCCGCTGCGAAGTATTTTCTTTGTACAGAAATAATTATTTTATTCTCTGTGAAATACATACCATGGCCGGAGGCCCAAGGACGCGAAAGCATCACAAGGCCGCCATGGTGTGGGTAACCATACTGCATTGTTGCATTATCCGCATTCGCAATGAGTATAGTGACCACCACTCTTGGATTCTGCTTTTGCTTTCCACCTGGTGGAGTAGAGCCATTTTAGGAGGCCCTTACATAAAAAAAAAAGACATTGATCATCATGTGTCCAAAGAGACCACTGTGATGGATCCAATGAAGCCCACTGAGGTTCGTGGAGCCACAGGGCGTGGGACAATAATTTTTGTGGTGTAGTACCACGTGAAAATATGTGTAATACGTGGTAGAAGTTATTAGAAGGAATGTTGTTAGTGATTTGAACAACGCTATTTGTGACGAACGTTTGCCGTTTTTGTGTTGAACTCTTTATCCAGTATAAAGCCACTTTAGAGTAACAAAGACGTATACCCTAACTGCTACATTCGGAGAGTAATAACCACAAAGCTCGAGGCGCGCTATGGTATTAAATATGTAAAAGCAAGGAGATGTTTGTCTTCATATTTATTAATTAATTGTTCTAAGAATAGCGGTGGTGATGTGCCGGAACACACAGGCTGAGCCTTATCTGACAGTTTACCCGATAATAATAAAGCTTTTCTGCATCCGTGAGCGATGGTTCATCAGGAACAGTAGATTTAAAACTGGCATAAAATAATGGTCACGAACGAGTATCGCCAGAGAAAGTCGTTTTGAGAGAAAACGTTTTTCATCCTATCACAAAACTGATTGTAGTATTAATTAATATAGTAGACATAAATCTAGGTGTATTTCGTTAATTTTGTGTAATTTGTAAGACTTTGTAAAATATCTGTGGTTAGAAAATTGCTGCAAGTTATCTAATATATAAAATTCTCCTGTCACAGTGTTAGTTACCATACTCCTCCGAAACGGCTTGTCCGATTTTTATGAAATTTTATATGAATATTTAGTAGGTCTGAGAATCGGCCAACATCTATTTTTTCATACCTCTTAATGTTTCTTTTTTACGGCAAAACAACGTTTACCGGGGAAGCTAGTTATCATACAAATTCGTGATTGGCGATTTATGAAACATCGAATATATATATAATTTTGATACGAGTAGTAATCGAGTGTGAATTCAATCATTTTAATGTTGTTTAATTATTATTTCACATAGCAAACTTATAGCGATATCTGAATAGAACGGCAAATTAAATAGAAAATGTATTGTGTCCAATTTGTTGTGCATTCAGGGCCTAGAATTAACATTCCCCTTTACCTTATTTAATGAACAACAATATACATATTACATTCTACCATGGAGCTAGTGATGGAACTGGTTTTTATAACACAGGCATATGTATACATAGTAATACAAATTTGAATTAAACTCTTATTGACAGTAATGTCACCGTGACATTACTATCGATAAGAGTGTGTGTCCGTGGTCACAGGCTGCAAGTCAGCCTGTGACCACGGCCAGTGCCACCTGGACGAAACGTCAGGCAAATCAGAGGTATGTAATACCTTTTAATAAGTAAATATAATTGTTAATATATCATGGAACGCGAAAGTTTAAAAGTTACTATAGTAATGTCACGGTTACGTTGTGTGTGAGTTTCTAGGCTATTTTCGGTTACAAACCTCACAAGAGTCGTCTAAGTACCTACTGCTCGGAGTTCTCTAAGGACTTTGAAATGACCCCATTAATTTCCCCGAGATTAGCCTTGAGCTTTATAAAATATCCTTTAATACACATACTAGACTTTAAGATTTTTAACAGTGTTACGTTCAGGTGGAAAAAGTGTGATCGGATACACACAGATAACATAATTATGAAAACCAACTAAGTTAAAATTTAGATTACCGTTTTGACTACAACTATTACCGTGAATCAGTGGGGTCATGCCTGATTTCTTAACAGTATGCTCCACTTAAGTCTTGCGATAAATACGTGTAATATCGCTCCTGGCAATTACATATTGGCTTAGATGATCATTATTAAAAATGTACATACATATACAATACTATCTGAATCCTATTAACAAAATTGCCTAGTTACTTTTACTAAAAACTAGCTGTTGCCCGCGGCTCCGCCCGCGTGTAGTCGGTAATCGCGGCAAATAGTAGCCTATGTATAATTCTGACATATAAGCTATTTTACTGTAAAATTTCATTTAAACCCGTCTAGTAGTTTTTACGTGAAGAAGCAGCAAACATACACACTCACAAACTTTCGCCTTTAAATATTAGTGTGATGTGATATTATAATAACTACAGATATAGCGAATATTAATAGGAATTCTATAGATGTTAGCATCATTATAACATTCTTTAAGATCTGATTTAACTTTAAACTTGTGATAAAACGTACAAGACGGAGTCGTTTTTTTGTATAAAAAAGCCGTTCCAAAAATCGGGAACGTCTATTATCAAGGATTAGGGGCCAACCCATAGAATCTCTTTTGAATGGTATACAAGATAAGCGGTAATTTATTATGTCGTAAGCCGAAAGCGAAATATATTCTATCGTTGAAAGGATTGAAGAAGATCCCACAGTTTTGTACTATCCCTTTACTGAATTTGATTAAGCCCAATCCTACCTGATCAAAGTTTCTTAAAGTATTATGAAGAGTATTCAGCTAAATTCACAGCATTTTTACGGGTTAATGGCTTCACTACGTATAAGGAAAATAAAAAGGCATTCAGATATTATATACTAAAAGACTTATTTTATAATTTTGTTAACAACTAGCAACCCGCCCCGGCTTCGCTCGGGCTTCATATGAAAAATATAATATAGCCTTTATTATTCCGAGAACATTATGTAACTTTTTAATGCGGAAAGATTTTTAAAATCGTTGATTAGTTTGGGTTAAATCGTATAACTTTATCGGTACAAGAATAATAACGGCGATGAGTAATGATGTGAGCAGTATTTATTATGTAGTGTGTCTAGCCCCTTGGTACTCTACTATTACATGGTGACGTCTGGTAACTGTACCACAATTACATCCAATTATATACAACTAAAATGATTTGTTACTGTGCATTAAATCATCTTATTCTCGTTGAGATAAGCCGTGTCTTTATCCGACGTGCTCTGGAATCTGCTGACCTAGCTATATATGGATACATTCTATTGATTTAATATAATATGACGTAGGAATAAATCGCAATACATAAAAAATCAAAACTTTCCTATTTACAATATTGCTTTAGACAAATATATTTCAAACATAGTAAAACAAAAACAAAACAACCGTAAAGAAAACAGTGTAATTAGTTTCGCTGTCAGTTAATATGATACATTCGTTCATTATTGTTTTCAAATTTTGAATCCGTACTGTTTTAAAGTTTTGGTATACGCAAATTTCTTACTTATAGAAGCGGTATTGGAAAATTACTTGTTACCTTCACTAGATGGTAAAGTCATCATATTGGTTTTAAGATTTCATGTCGATATATGTGGGTAAAGATGCGATCTTATGAACGATGCATTGACGTTATCTTTTCTCATGCGTCTAGTTATGGCTGGCTTAAATTTGATGTGAATTTCCGGAGAACAATACAGTTCAACCATTGGTCGGTTACCGTTGTGCATATCTCAGCTTGTTTGTCTCATTCCAAATAATCAATTTGCAATCTTTCATTGATTTTCTGATATATGATGATAAGTACTACAGACGTTATTACAATTTTTTTGCGAATGGACGTTTCGCCCAAATTCCAAAAGTGTGATTGTTATGTCAAACTATGCCACAGCAACGGCAATTTTCCTGTCGGATCTTATTTGGTACCTATGACCTGTACTTCTTGGAAAATTTGTTCCCTTTACTATCGATCGATGACAATATCATGTCATAAACATTTTTTTTTTACTTCTAACACACAACTAGGGTTTGAAATTCCGCGTTCCCACATTCCAGCGGTTTCCCGTGTGTTAATAAGGACTGCGGGTTTCCCGCATCTGTGCGGTTAATCCCACGCGGGAATTTTTTGAACTAACAGAACACGTCTGTTCGGCAACTAAAAATTTTGAGAAAATACTTAAGGCTGAAATGACTAAGTACGAGAATAGGGATTAAAAGGTAAGTACTTGTCCCGTGTTCACAATTATCTGCACACTATCACCCCTACAAGCTCAGAAGCGGAGAGGACATCTTCTACAGCCGGTTATATCTGTAGTCCTGTAAGGAATAATATGTCAGACAAAACAATTACTACAATATGTTTTTTACTCTCTTATTTTCAGAACAAAAAGTTACTTTTATGTTATGATTTATGATTTTTCTACTCGTTTTTTAAACACGAAGGTATATCTAATTTATAATATGTTTACTTTTGCGCTCTTCAAGTATTACAATTACCGATGACTAATTATTACTTTGTCGGTGCAATTGATCTCTTAATTTCTGGTAGACTTTTTGGATTTAGGAATATAACAACAAGCAAGAAGTATGCGTTAACTGAAATAGCGATAATAATCTATGTACGAGTATAACTTACAATACAATTAGTTGTTAATTGTTAGTAATATTAACTAAGAATAATTTGTTACTTACTCTCCTGAATACTGATTGATTTCTGTTAATTAATATGGTTAATAAACACAGTTTTGATGTAGGTATTCTGCTCGTTTGCCACCTATACCATAAAAAAGGTATGTTATGCTTAACTGTCTCACTTTTATACCGTGAACTGTTTAATTTAGCTATAGTAAAAAAAATACCATAGTAATAGCACTATTATATTCATATATAAAGATTTCTTAAATTTTTGCGGGAATTCTAGCGTGATCCAGCTCGAAAGGCAAATTTATGCAAAATTTCCAGCTGGTAAAAAATACTGCGGGATTGCAAACCCTACACACAACGCCATCTAATCCTAAGCTTCGCAGAGCTTGTGTTATGGGTACTAGAAACTGATATAAATACTTTTTTTTTCATTTTGTAAATACATACTTATCATACATAGAATATTATGTCATAAACATTTTCTTATTCAGATGACATTCAACTTGAATGGCTTATGTTTGTAATATTTTTTTCGTAAATACTTCTTATTATTATTATTTTAATTAAAATTGAAATTTAATGGCAAGGTGAATCTAAAATCTTTTGAAGATTTGCCTCACAGAGATTCCACTTCTTTTATTCAAGCGCTCTAATATTGATCTTGTATAACGACAATAGACTTTTGTTCTAAAACTAAATTATCTAATTCTGACGTAGTTACTTTGTCATTATGAAGGTTTAACTGGCCTATTGAGATATTATCCCTTACTGGGCATTATCGCTACTCAAAGTAGAAGCATTTCCATTAGAATTACAAACAATAAATAAATAAATATTTCGGACATCTAACACACAACGCCATCTAGTCCCAAACTAAGCAGAGCTTGTATTATGGGTACTAGACAACTGATATGAATACTTATATACTTTTTTTTTTGTAAATACGTACATATTATACATAGAGAACACCCAAACTCCGAAACAAATATTTGCGGATCATACAAACATTTGTTCCGACCCGGGAATCGAACCCGAGACCTCAAGAACAGCAGTCGCGTACGCTACCACTGCGCCACAGAGGCAGTTAACAATACATTGCTGCTAAGAATAATTATAAAAACAGCTATATGACATTGACATTTCAGTGCTTAATGGAAGGATTTTTTAAATATGTAAATACATACATATTATACATAGAAAACATCCAAACTCCGAAACAAATATTTGCAGATGATACAAACATTTCGTCAGACCGAATCCAAGCACAGCAGTCGCATACGCTACTACTGCACCACCGAGGCAATCAATTTAACTTTACGATAGGAATAGGGTAAAGCTCTTGCAGGGTTAGGATTCATTTATGACGAACTTTTGATGGCATCGTTTAAAACGCAATAAATAAAAAAAAAGTAAAGATGAAGGTCGTCCCTAAGGATAACACTTTATTAAAGTGGTGCTGTTTACAATTATTCTGTTAATGATTCATCAACCACGCCCGCCTCATCACGAAAACATCCGGATATTAATTGGGAGTGTATCACCAAGAAGTATGCCACAATCTGTTGAAAATAAAACCAATGTTAGTCATTTAGATTTGTTTTCTTCTTCTATGTATGAACCTGTCAAAGTGACTCTACTCTGCGTAATGCAGCATTATGACCCACAGAATGGCGGCCTATTGAGATTTTCTGCATCATTTGGCCTCAGGTCTCACACTCACCAAACGAAACAGCACGAGCTGTAATTTTAGGCTCCTGTGTGGTATGATCGTTGGTCACATTACACTAGTTTGATTCAACAATCTACTTTAAATGTCTTTTGCAATACGGTCTTAAATTGAACTTCATAAACTTGAATAGTTTCAGTCCGTCAGTCCGTCACAACATCAGAAGAACATGAAGCTTACATAAAAAAAAAAACAAAATAACATGAAAATCCGAAGATAAATTCATTTCTTACAAAATTCTTACCAAAATAAAGTAGTTGAAAGTCTCCATGTTGAATCTCGTTGCTAATAGATGATATTCTAATAAGGTTTAATGCTTTGGTCATGCTTATATACTCTCATAGTGTTTGCATTTACTTGTTGTCTCGATAAAAGACGACCTAATATCATACAGCTGTATATTTTTTCTTTGTTGGAAATGGCAAAACAATCAGCATTTCTAGATAATATGTTTATTTATTTCGTCTGTATATAGGTATTATTCTCTTATAATGAATAAATCATGAAATATTATATACAGTACAGGCAGTAGTATGTTTCAGAATAATATAAGAAAAACAAAGAAGCGATTGAAAACTGATAAGCCATTCTCATTGTTAAATATGTGCGAGTATTCCGCTGCGAAGTATTTTCTTTGTACAGAAATAATTATTTTATTCTCTGTGAAATACATACCATACGCAGTCACTGCTGCTGCGGCGAGGTAATAGCTTTGCGAACCTTTAAACACATGTTAATATTCGAAGAAGGTTACTCCAAAAGGAGATTCAAAGCGCAAGATTAGCAGAAGGCAATGCTTAAAAAGCGTACAAACGATGTGTGCTAAAACCTTCTCCTCAGGTATGTTTTTAATACATCAATGTAGTAGAACCACGCTGATTTCAGCATGAACGGGCCGGCTCGACCAACGAAATCAACGTTAAATGACAGCGTTCGTGCTGTCGTGTTTCCTTGGTGAGTGCGAGACCGGAGGCCCAAGGATGCGAAAGCATCACAAGGCCGCCATGGTGTGGGTCACCATACTGCATTGTTGCATTATCCGCATTCGCAATGAGTATGGTGACCACCACTCTTGGATTCTGCTTTTGCTTTCCACCTGGTGGAGTAGAGTCATTTTACCGTATTTTTAGGAGGCCCTTACATAAAAAAAGACATTGATCATCATGTGTCCAAAGAGGCCACTGTGATGGATCCAATGAAGCCCACTGAGGCCCGTGGAGCCACAGGGCGTGGGACAATAATTTTTGTGGTGTAGTACCACGTGAAAATATGTGTAATACGTGGTAGAAGTTATTAGAAGGAATGTTGTTAGTGATTTGAACAACGCTATTTGCGACGAACGTTTGCCGTTTTTGTGTTGAACTCTTTATCCAGTATAAAGCCACTTTAGAGTCAACAAAGACGTAACTGCTACATTCGAAGAGTAATAACCACAAAGCTCGAGGCGCGCTATGGTATTAAATATGTAAAAGCAAGGAGATGTTTGTCTTCATATTTATTAATTAATTGTCCTAAGAATAAATTATAATTCTCAGCGCATGGTGATATGCAGGAACACACAGACTGAGCCTTATCTGACAGTTTACCCGAAAAATAATAAAACTTCTGCATCCGTGAGCGATGGTTTATCAGGAACAGTCGATTTAAAACTGACATAAAATAATGGCCACGAACGAGTATCGCCAGAGAAAGTCGTTTTGAGAGAAAACGTTTTTCATCCTATTACAAAACTGATTTTAGTATTAATTGATATAGTAGACATAAATCTAGGTGTGTTTCATTAATTTTGTGTAATTTGTAAGACTTTGTAAAATATCTGTGGGTGGTAAATTGTTGCAAGTTATCTAATGTATAAAATTCTCCTGTCACAGTGTTAGTTACCATACTCCTCCGAAACGACTTGACCGATTTTTATGAAATTTTATATAAATATTTAGTAGGTCTGAGAATCGGCCAACATCTATGTTTTCAAACCCCTTAATGTTTCTTTTTTACGGCAAAACAACGTTTACCAGGGAAGCAAGTTATCATATAAATTCGTGATTGGCGATTTATGAAACATCGAATATATATATAATTTTGATACGAGTAGTAATCGAGTGTGAATTCAATCATTTTAATGTTGTTTAATTATTATTTCACAAAGCAAACTTATAGCGATATCTGAATAGAACGGCAAATTAAATAGAAAATGTACTGTGTCCTATTTGTTGTGCATTCAGGGCCTAGAATTAACATTCCCCTTTACCTTATTTAATAAACAACATTATACATATTACATTCTACCGTGGAGCTAGTGATGGAACTGGTTTTTATAACACAGGCATATATACACAGGCATACATAGTAATACAAATTTGAATTAAACTCTTATTGACAGTAACATCACCCTCACTTTACTGTCAATAAGACTGTGTGACCGTGGTCACAGGCTGACAGTCAGCCTGTGACCACGGCCAGTGCCACCTGGACGAAACGTCAGGCAAATCAGAGGTATGTAATACCTTTTAATAAGTGATCGCGTTAATTCTCGTAAAATTATTGACAGTAATGTCACCGTGACATTACTATCGATAAGTGTGTGACCGTGGTCACAGGCTGAAAGTCAGCCTATGACCACGGCTAGTGCCACCTGGACGAAATGTCAGGCAAATCAGAGGTATGTAATACCTTTTAATAAGTAAATATAATTGTTAATATATCATGGAACGCGAAAGTTTAAAATTTACTACAGTAATGTCACGGTTACGTTGTGTGTGAGTTTCTAGGCTATTTTCGGTTACAAACCTCACAAGAGTCGTCTAAGTACCTACTGCTCGGAGTTCTCTAAGGACTTCGAAATTACCCCATTAATTTCCTCGAGATTAGCCTTGAGCTATGTAAAATATCCTTTAATACACATACTAGACTTTAAGATTTTTAACAGTGTTACGTTCAGGTTGAAAAAGTGTGATCGGATACACACAGATAACATAATTATGAAAACCAACTAAGGAAAAATTTAGATTACCGTTTTGACTAGAACTATTACCGTGAATCAGTGGGGTCATGACTAATATCTTAACAGTATGCTCTATTTAAGTCTTGCGATAAATACGTGTAATATCGCTCCTGGCAATTACATATTGGCTTAGATGATCATTATTAAAAATGTACTTACATATACAATACTATCTGAATCCTATTAACAAAATTGCCTACTTACTTTTACTAAAAACTAGCTGTTGCCCGCGGCTCCGCCCGCGTGTAGTCGGTAATCGCGGCAAATAGTAGCCTATGTGTAATTCTGATATATAAGCTATTTTACTGTAAAGTTTCATTTAAATCCGTCCAGTAGTTTTTACGTGAAGATGCAGCAAACATACACACTCACAAACTTTCGCCTTTATATATTAGTGTGATGTGATATTATAATAACTACAGATATAGCGAATATTAATAGGAATTCTATAGATGTTAGCATAATTATAACATTCTTTAAGATCTGATTTAACTTTAAACTTGTGATAAAACGTACAAGACGGAGTCGTTTTTTTGTATAAAAAAGCCGTTCCAAAAATCGGGAACCTCTATTATCAAGGATTAGGGGCCAACCCCTAGAATCTCTTTTGAATGGTATACAAGATAAGCGGTAATTTATTATGTCGTGAGCCGAAGGCGAAATATATTCTATCGTTGAAAGGATTGAAGAAGATCCCACAGTTTTGTACTATCCCTTTACTGAATTTGATTAAGCCCAATCCTACCTGATCAAAGTTTCTTTAAGTATTATGAAGAGTATTCAGCTAAATTCACAGCATTTTACGGTTTAATGGCTTCACTACGTATAAGGAAAATAAAAATGCTTTTACAAAAATAAGTTTACAATATACGATTTAGATATTATGTACTAAAAATCTTATTTTATAATTTTATTAACAACTAGTAACCCGCCCCGGCTTCACACGGGCTTCCCATGAAAAATATAATATAGCCTATATTATTCTGAGAATATTATAAAACTTTTTAATGCGGAAAGATTTTTAAAACCGTTGATTAGGCAACCATCGCATGTCATTTGATTATACGTTGCCATAACAAGCATTTAATTTCTTATTATTTTTTAATGCTAATCTTTAAACTTATCACACATTTACTTATCATAGCTTGATCGTGTAGCATTATTTCATCGTCAAATTAGTTTGTATATATCTTCAATACTTGCAAAGATCGTAATGCCTTCTTTCAATGAAATACATTTCACATGTGAGAAAATGGCGTGTGTAAATACAAGGTTTTTACTTCAACACTAAGCCATTAAGATAACTCATGAATTGAGTGAAAAACGGAGTATTCCTGTGAATAAAAATTCAAATAAAGCGTCTAAAATATGAATTCCAACGTTTACTGCTATTTAATGATAATATCTTATCGAGCTTTATATGTATTACGCAATGTGATAGGCTATTTTGTCTTTTGCGTTTTATTTTTCTTACTTATCTTCTTTTTGTATCCCTGATAATGCAAAATTTCTTGATGATAGGTTAAGTAGATAAGACGAGAAGGCGTAACAAGTAAACTAGCTAGCTTTTATAATTGCAATAACAAAATGGATTTACATTACTAAGCAAATCATTAGAAACAGTGTAGAAATATCGGAATTTAACTGCTGAAAATAAACATGCTAAATTTTCGTTTCTTAAAACGTATAAAGTAAAAATCATCACGGATATTAGAATTTACATTGTTTATTTATCTGTACAACCAAGGTGTTAAAAATGCGCCCCGATACCAAAAACCTTCCTAAAAAAAAACAAGGATAAAATCATAAATGTAAACCAATTGTTTGAATAAATTATATTCACTGTAGGTACATCAACCGTCTAACCAGTGTGGTAATATATTTTCTATATATTATTATTATAATTATCTATATAAATAAGAATGAATCAAAAAAAATTATGTCATGTATGTATTTCAATCGACTGCATCAAACTGGATAATTATTTTTTTAAGTGTTTGTTATTATTAGGATAACCTTTATGTAGAAGAAAATTTAAACAAAATCGGAGGCGTTATATTTTCTAAGTCTGTTTAGTTCTACGTACTGCGGCCCTGCGGGAAGTTGAGGCGGACTTAAAAGAAGTTTTTCGGCAATTAAGAAAATATTCACGAAAATAAATATAGTGTTACGAAGTTCGCCAGGTCAGCTAGTAATATATACTCATAATAGTATATGTAATTTTGATGATAGGACATTACATTTTGATGTAAGAGGTTTACAGAATTTTTAACCGACTTCAAAAAAAGGAGGCGGTTTCTCAATTCGACCGTATATATATCTTTTTTTATGTGTGTTCGTGGATAAATTCGTCGTTTATGAACCGATTTTGATGATTATTTTTTAATGGAAAGGAGATATCCCGACGGTGGTACCATGATAAGGACATTAATATCTGATGATGGCATCCACGAGAAATCGAGTCGAACCTTGAAGTCGGTTTTATTTTTGTTAAAATTTTACTTGTTGTACGTTAAATGAAGTCAGTTAAAAGGAAAGCCCTTTTTATTTTAAGTGAACCTTGCTCGATTATTAAGTTCACAATCGGTTACCACTCTTTTACTTGACTAACAAAGGATGACGCTCACTTAAAAAAACAACAACAAAAAACGTAAACACTAGAAGATCACACTCATTAACCCAAAAACACTTGACAAAATCAACCTTACCGTGGGTACTTAAAAAACAGTGTTATAACGAAGAACACGAAAGTTTTTTGGCCAGTAAGATACACTATCGTATCACATTTAATTAAGGGCATGACTTACCTAATATTGTGAACCCTTAATTGTGATTGAAGGGATAAACTTCACTTTAAAGTTAGGAAAAAATAAATAAGATTGAATCTGACTCACACACCAAGTAAAAAAAATTGTTTATAAATATTTGGCACTGAGTTTTCGAATTTGGTTTTTTTCCCCTTTTTCTAAAGCTCAGGTGGTTTACAGTTTAAAAAATACTTTCCCGTTTATCTATTTAGCTCACAATCTATAATCTCAGGAACTATTGGTCCGATTTGAACAATTATTTCAGCGTTAGATAGCCCATTTATCGAGGAAGGCTATAGGCTATATATCATCACGCTTAGACTAATAGGAGCGGAGCACTAATGAATAATGTTACTAAAACGGGGGAAAACTATTACGCTACGGGCAATAAGAGATGTAAACGAAGTTGCGTGGGTCAGCTAGTGTATTTTTATCCAGTACTAGCTGAACCCCGCGGTGTTACCCGCGGTTATTGTTGTACCGCGAGTAACGCCGCGGGACAAAGTTAGTCTAAAAACAGTAGCCTAAGTCACTCCCTGGATCATCAGCTACCTGCCAGTGAAAATTCCGTCAAAATCGGTCCAGCCGTTCCAGAGATTACCCGGAACAAACAGACAGACAGACAGACAAAAAAAAAATTAACTACATTTTTCGTATATGTATCGTGTATACATACATACGCATTTAGTAAAAAGCGGTTATTTTAATATTACAAACAGACACTCCAATTTTATTTACTTTCAGTTATCTCTGCTATGAGATCTTGATCTTGAATTTTATTAAAGACTTCATTAATTAAATTAAACTATTACGTTAGAAAACGACAAAATACTAGTTACCCTGCTTGGTAGTTTGACTCATCATATTTTAGTAATATACTTATTCTATGTAGTGAAGTTTGCGGGAAACCGTTGGATGTTGACAGCACAGGACTGGTTGTGGTAGAGAGCCTTGGGGAGGCCTTTGTCTAGCAGTACTGTGGCGTCCGCAACTGCACACACATACACACATAGGGTAGTACATCCACAAGCCAGTCGGGGTGATGGTCTACGCACGATGACTGGCAGGAACTGGATGCGAGAAGTCAAGAGACATGCAATTTGAAAGCCTTATGTTAGCTGTGGACTGCTCTTCTTTAGAAAAAGGTTTCGACAGACTATTACTTAGCAAAATTCTAACTCTAATTCAACTCCAAATCTAAATCTGAAAGGCATTTGATAAAAAAATATATACGTCGCATACAAGATTAATAACCAATATATTAACAATTATTTTAACGGGAATTAACCCGATCACTTATTAAAAGTCAGTCAGTCAGTCAGCCTGTGACCACGGCCAGTGCAACCTGGTCGAAACGTCAGGCAAATCAGAGGTATGTAATACCTTTTAATAAGTGATCGCGTTAATTCCCGTTAAAATAATTGTTAATATATCATGGAACGCGAAAGTTTAAAAGTTAATAACCAATAATTTCGGGAAAGTTTATAAAAAATACTATTCTCGTGGTATTGGTTTGTGAATGCATAAGTGACTCAAAAAGCTTTGAAAAGATACATACAGTTCAAAGTTCATTTTATCTAATTTCTGAATAACCGACGTGCGACAACAAAGCGATGCCGGGTATAGATACTTCATTAGGTGCAACCTATTAAAAACAAACGTGTGAAGATAAATATTTCGTATTGCAATTCAATGTTTGTAAATGACATTGCTGACGAAGTCACATTTGTCTACAGTCTGTTTAAACACGTCAATTGCACCTGTGATACAAAAGGCACAATTTAAATAAATAACAACGAATGACAACTCATTATTTGAATAGTGATTAAATAATAATGTCATTAGAAAAAGTTTATAAAACTATAACCCGACAACGTAAAAGCTTAGGCAAAACTATATTGTTTATGAACCCCGCGGTGTTACCCGCGGTTATCGTCGTGCCGCGAGTAACGCCGCGGGACAAAGTTAGTCTAAAAAAAGTAGCCTAAGTCACTCCCTGGATCATCAGCTACCTGCCAGTGAAAATTCCGTCAAAATCGGTGTAGCCGTTCCAGAGATTACCCGGAACAAACAGATAGACATACAGACAAACGAAAATTTTTTTAACAAAATTTTTGGTATATTTACGTGTAAACATACATATGCATTAAGTAAAAAGCGGTTATTTTAATATTACAAACAGACACTCCAATTTTATATAATTGTATAGATGTCACCCGGGCGATTAATATGAATCTATTGACAACTATTATCCCTCCCGCATTAAAATCGACTAAGGTATTAGAAATTTATCTTTTTAACTTGAAAACTTCTGGAATCCGGGAGCTTATTATTATAATATCTATACAAATAAATAAAATTGGAGTGTCTGTTTGTAATATTAAAATAACCGCTTTCTACTAAATGCATATATATGTATACACGGTACATATACCGAAAGTGTAGTTGAAAAAATTTTTGTCTGTCTGTCTGTCTATCTGTCTGTCCGTCTGTCTGTCTGTCTGTCTGTCTGTTAGTTCCGGGTAATCTCTGGAACGGCTGGACGGATTTTGACGGGACTTTCACTGGCAGATAGCTGATGATCCGGGGAGTAACTTACTTTTTTTAGACCAACTTTGTCTCGCGGCGTTACTCGCGGTACAACAATAACCGCGGGTAACACCGCGGGGTTCAGCTAGTTATCTATACAAATAAATAAAATTGGAGTGTCTGTTTGTAATATTAAAATAACAGCTTTTTAATCAATGCATGTGTATGTATACACGATACATATACCAAAAATGTAGTTAAAAAATTTTTTGTCTGTCTGTCTGTCTGTCTGTCTGTCTGTCTGTCTGTCTGTCTGTCTGTCTGTCTGTCTGTTTGTTCCGGGTAATCTCTGGAACGGCTGGACGGATTTTGACGGGACTTTCACTGGCAGGTAGCTGATGATTCGGGGAGTAACTTAGGCTACTTTTTTAGACTAACTTTGTCCCGTGGCGTTACTCGCGGTACAATAAAAGCCGCGGGTAACACCGCGGGGTTCAGCTAGTTATTACATATATTAGTTTTTCTTAAACTATTCTGAAACATACTACTGACTGCACCTACTCTAAGTAATATTCCATGATTAATTCATAATGGGATGATAACAAATGTACATATTATCTAGAAATGCTCACTGTTTCACATCTATACAAATAAATAACATTGGAGTGTCTGTTTGTAACATTAAAATAACAGCTTTTCAATCAATGCATATGTATGTATACACGATACACATAACAAAAATGTAGTTTAAAAAATTTTTGTCTGTCTGTCTGTCTGTCTGTCTGTTTGTTCCGGGTAATCTCTGGAACGGCTGGACGGATTTTGACGGGACTTTCACTGGCAGGTAGCTGATGATCCGGGGAGTAACTTAGGCTACTTTTTTTAAACTATCTTTGTCCCGCGGCGTTACTCGCGGTACAACAATAGCCGCGGGTAACACCGCGGGGTTCAGCTAGTTTTTCAATAAAGAAATTAAATACAGCTGTATGATATTAGGTCGTCCTTTATCGAGTCAACAAGTAAATGCAAACACTATGAGAGTATATAAGCATGACCAAAGCATTAAACCTTATTAGAATATCATCTATTAGCAACGAGAATCAACATGGAGACTTTCAACTTGTTTATTTTGGTAAGAAGAAATGAATTTATCTTCCGATTTTCATGTTATTGTCTTCAAAAATATTTTTGTGTAAACTTCGCGTTCTTCTGATTTTGACTTAAACTATTTTTTATGAAGTTGGGGGCGAACGAGCAGACGTATCACCTGATGGTAAGCGATTTCACCCGTAGCACCAGAGGCGCCACAAGTGCGTTGTCAGCCTTTAGGGAATGTGAAAGGGGATGGGAGGAGAGGGGTGGTGTGAATTTGGTGGATGGGGGAGGGCTTATGGTGTATGGGCCACCGGTATCCTCACTTACTCGGTGAAACACAGCGCAAGCGCTATTTCAAAAAAGTTTTCTGTGAGGCAGTGGTATGACTCCGGTCGAGCCGAACCGTTAGCCGAAGCGTGGCTCTCCCACGGACTATTCAAGCTTATGGAGTTCAGTAAGAGACATTTGAAGTAGAACGTTGAACTAAATTACTGTAATTTGACCAGCGATCATAACACACAGAAGAGTAACCCAAAATGACAGCTCGTGCTGTCGTGTTACGTTGGTGAGTGAAAGACTGGGGGTTCGATGATGCAGAACCATCTTAATAGGCTGCCCTTGTGTTGGTCACCATGCTGCATTGTCTGCATTTGCGATGAGTATGGTGATCACTACTCTAGGATTCTGTTCATGTTTTGTATCAGGCACAGTAAAGACAAATTGGCAGGCTCATATACATTTTGATCAACTAAAGTCACTGTTATCCGAAATCAGATAAACTATCGGCTTCTGATAAAGCCGAGCTCAGAAAGTGCGAGTTTTTATATTCTTAATTGAATCGCTTTCATAGATAACTAGCTATTGTCTGCGGCTCCGTCCGCTTGAATGTTAACTATCACGATACAAAGTTTTAATGTAAACTTATGACATATTATTATTATTCTCTTCAATACATTTACATACGTATCATTTACATTTTCAAATCTATACTAATATTATAAACGCGAAAGTTTGTAAGTATGGATGGATGGATGGATGAATGTTTGTTACTCTTTCACGCAAAAAGTACTGAACGGATTTGGATGAAACTTTACAGTAATATAGCTTATAGATCAGAATAATACATAGGCTACTATTTGCCGCGATAACCGACATACACGCAGGCGGAGCCGTGGGCAAGTACTAGTACATAATAAATGTAAACTGTAATATTTATTTTAAAAATAATAGTAGATCATCGACCACGGATACAGGGAACAAGAAACCGATGGTTAGGGCAACCGTCTACCGTGAACCTTTTAAGATGCTGGTCGAGGCTCTCGGTTATTAATCCGTGAACAGATACAACTATCGGAACAATGATCACCGAATCTGTATTCCACATGCCGACAATTTCGTGATATGAATCCAAATATTTTATTCGTTTTTCTTTTATTAATTTTCACGAGATTCTCGTCATGAGGAATATCGACTATTATTGCACAACGCTCTAGTCGATCTATCGGATCACCACAATATTAGGCTTATTTGCAACAGCAACAATAGTCCTGTCTGTAATAATAGATCAATCCAAATAGAACGTAGCACGACCATTTTCAAGAATTGGGTTGGGCATATATCTGTAGTTTGACCACCACAAGATGGTATTTAAGAGAAAGTTAGTGATATGCGATCCTAGCTACTTGGTTGTGCCTGTGCAAATATTCGATTAACAAGACGAGAACAACCAGAAATAATATGCCTGATAGATTCACTAGGACGGTAACATGCCCAATACACATATCAACCGTATCATCTTTCAAGATATAATTCCGACTAGTTTTGCCCCGCCGTGGTACGACATATACCGTGGGCAACGCCGCGGGGCAAAAGTAAATGGCCTAAATTACTCCAGATATAATCAGTTACCTATCAGTGAAAGTCCCGTCAAAATCGGTTCAGCCGTTCCGGAGATTAGCTGGAATAAAAAGACAGATAATATGGTTTGTGACGGATCGCATTTCGCGCGCTGATTGGTAGAACAGCATATATGTCCCGCGCCGCCATATTTGTTTGTTGCCGAATGTAAAGTATTTTTGTGATCGTAAATTAAGTTTATGTTGAAAATACCTCTTAACTTTAGAATAAGTTTCATTGAATTGTTGTGATACTAAAATGAATTTGCGATTAATTAAAAAAATTCTAACCTAACTCTATGGCCATAGAACGTCATACTGTAAGACTGACCAGTCAGGGACAGTTTAGAATTTGACACGGGACAGATTGTAATTTACCGGTTTTACTACGATACATTATAATCTAACGAAAACTAATAACTTAAATTGTAAGCAGTATTTCACATTTGAAAACCTTTCGACATTTTACAATCTAGGTAGATTTTAAAGTTTTTGCAATCTTACGGACATATACACACATATACATTTAGTAAAAGGCGGTTATTTTAATATTACAAACAGACACTACAATTTTATTTATTAGTTCTCTATTTTACTGGTTTCAACTTTATTCTAATTTTTTCTTATTTACTTCTTACAACATCAAAAATCTGAAAGGGAACGTTCCATCAAAATAAATACAGCCGTTCCAGAGATTGGCCTGAACAAACAGACAGACGAACAAAATTAAAAAATAACATTTTTTTTGTGTAAATACTGCATGTATCTCCTGTAAAATTGTTAATGACTAACAATGGTTTTATTTTCAACAGATTGTGGCATACTTCTTGGTGATAAACTTCCAATTCATATATGGAGCTGCAGTTGATGGAGCGATCGGAGCTGCAGGTGATAAAGTGACCGAAGCTGCTAAGTCACTAACAAATCTAACAAATCAAGTGCCTGGCTTAGGTTTATGAACTTAATAAGTCAGAAGTGTTCGGCGGTGTGTTGATTGAATTAATTATGATGTTATTTATATAAGAACATTAAATTATAACTATAAATGTCATCGTTTTATTGCTTTTTAGGATTCCGTACCTAAAAAGGAAAAAACGGAACCCTTACAAGATCACTTTGTTGACTATCTGTCTTTCAAGACCCTTTTCTCAGGAACGCGTACAAATATCAAACTGAAATTTGTATCAAATACTCAGACACATACACTGGCCGTGGTCACAGGCTGACTGGCTCAGCGGCGCACACTCTCCGTCGTCGAATCCGTGAAGTGTGAGGTTCTTCGTCCACCCGCCAAACCAAAAAAAAAACTCAGTTCTACTGTCCCTTAGAGCTGAGAAAAAATCAAACATGTGATCGAACGCAATAAAAAAATACAGCCGTTTATGCTGCAAATTTTCGACACTCTTAAGGGAATCAAAACCTGCAGAGTACTTCCCGTGAACTCAGAATCTGAAAATTAAAAAGAAAAGCATACATTTTTAGATACATTATTTAATTTAATATAATATATTTACGTAACTGAACAATTATCTTTATCAGTTAAGAAAATATTTCACCGGGCTAGAGAATTTGCAACCCAGAACAAGTACAAATATTGTTAGTGTTTCAATAATTGGGTATTTTACGGAAACCGGATTGATCCCTGCCGCCTCTTTCCGCCATCGTCCTACGCGACAAAACCTTCATCCCCATCATGTAGATGGTTGGCAGTCCACAACGGTGCGCTTTTCAAGAAACTTTCTGCCTCGCACAACAAAACTGTGGAATGAACTGTCGCCTGCGGTATTCCCGGACCAATACGACCTTCAAACCTTCAAGAAACGAGCGTACTCCTTCTTAAAAGGCGGCAACGCACCTGTGACGCCTCTGGTGTTGCGGGTGTCCATGGGCGGCGGTAATCACTTACCATCAGGTGATACGTCTGCTCGTTTGCCCCCTATTTAAATAAAAAACAAAAAAAAAAACCTGAGTGTGATACTCAGATTTATGTAAGATCGGAACAAAGTCTTGGGGAGTTGGAAAAATTGCAATGACTATGTTTGATATTGTGTTTTCCTAGTTTACTATTTCATAATGTTTTACATGAAAGATGAATATTTCTTTATCTTACTTTCATAATATGTTTGCTAGGTTCTTGTTAAGCCGGGTTCCCTGTGACACTGTTTTATGTATGTACAGATGCTAATTTAAATTGGCATTGTGTAAACTGCCTCGTTGGTCTAGCGGTTGGCGTGAGCGTCTGCTGATCATGAGGTCTCGGGTTCGACAGTATATATGTATTTATATCAGTTGTCTAGTACCCATAACACAAGCTCTGCTTAGCTTGGGACTAGATGGCGTTGTGTGTTAGATGTCCGAAAAAAAAAAAAAAAAAATTTTGTTATTGTTTTGTAAAACTTAAATTCAATTGTTTTGGGCTACTAGTCAGTTATAAATTGAAACTTGAAGGTGATTGAATTGTATAGTGTATGTAGGTACATATGTATTAAATAGAATTTGTTATATAAGTTTATTGTAACTTGCAAGTAAGATTCTGCACCATGTCGCGTTCATCATATCAGGCTAAAATTGGGAGTGAATTGAGATGCTTTACCTCGGCACAGGGCCTCCTAGGCAGAAAGGATAAAAATGATGCTTTGTTGGCGCAAGCTATGGATGTGCCAGCTCGGGTGGATGTAGGTTTGGATTGCTTTGCCAAGGCCAAGGCCCTTGAAGAAGAGGAGGAGGTCGGCGATAAGAGAGGGTCGCCTATGCATGCTGATGTTAACCAGTACCTCTAGATTGCTGATGATATAAGGCAGCTTGTAGCAGAGATAGAGCGCCAGCGCGGGGCTGGTCACTGTGCTGAGGGGGAAGGCCCACGCTCTCATGGGGTTATATCACGGCTGCCTTAGATATAACTACCTAATTTTTATGGAGAGCTCGGAGAGTGAGTCAGTTCCATCAATTTATTTGATAGCTTGGTGCATTTAAGGTTGGATTTGCCTACATCCTATAAGATGGTACAACTGATGTCGGCTCTGAAGGGAGAGCCTAGGGAGCTGGTAGCTCATTTGACGGTGACAGATGACAACTATGAAATTGCCTGTCAACTATTGATAAGGCGCTACCACAACAAACGGAGATAAGTGGATGTGCAGCTCAATAGGTCTCACTTCATTCTTCCGTAGCTAACAATATTCTATCAAAAAATCAATGGCTTTAGATCCGGTATATCTACGGAAGAATAAACACTGGTGAGATAAATGGATGTAAGCGTATCTTGGAATTTTCTTGGATATTTCAAAGGCTTTTGACACTGTCCCTGTTACTCTGCTTTTAACAAAATTGGAGCGCTTAGGTATAAGTGGTATTTAGCTCTTGATATATTTTGTAGCTACCTCATAATTGATACCAACTCGTTAAAATTGGGGATATGATTAGTGATATACAGTCCGGTGTGCCCCAAGGCAGCATTCGATAAACGATGAGGCTTCATAATCGATCTTTGCTCAGTTTCTCTTAAAAATTGTTCCGGGTATAACTACGCTGATGACACAGCCTTATTAATACTCGGAAAAGACTGGCAAGAAACGGAACAATTCGCTCAGTTGGCACTAGATGTAGTGATGAGTTGGCTAGCCAAAAACTTATTAACGTTAAACACAGAAAAAACTAAAATCCTAAATTTTTTGATAGGCAAACAAGCCCATCCCAAAAAAATTATTTCTATCAAAGCTCAAAACACATCACCCATAATATGCATCGTGTCCTTGTCCTATCCTGTTGCCTATCAGTAACATCACAATTGAAGTACCTAGGTGTTCAGACCGACAAACACCTTAATTGGTATTCGCACGTTGATGACTTGATTTCTAGAAAACGCAAGCTGATCTACATTTCCAAAAAAACTTCAATACTCATGTGACACGAATACTCTTATGGTGGTATACTTTTCGTTTTGTCGCTCTTTAGGTACTTACCTATTATTTGCCGATGTGGGGTGGCCCACATCGGCAAGTAATAGGTAAAGTAGTAAGACCTACTTTCTTAAACTCGAAAGAGCACCAAGAGCCGCGCTTGAAGTCATGCTTCGCTAGTATGACAGATATCCCACTAAAAGTCTCTTCAGAGAGTGTAAGGTGTAGACGGCCAGGAAATTATACGTGCTCCAATCTACACTAATATTATAAAGAGGAAAGATTTGTACCTATTTTTGTATGTTTGTATGTTTGTAATGAATAGGCTCAAAAAGTACTGGGCCGATTTAAAAAAAAATTTCACCAATAGAATGCTACATTCTTCCAATTTGACATAGGCTACATTTCATTTTGAAAAAAATTAGGGATCCTTGGTAAAATTTGAACAATGTAACCGAAGGTGTAGAAAAATGAGTCTTAAAATGTCTTTCGTCGAATGCGCTGCCGAAACTATTAGCGATAGAACAAAATAATGTACAACAATATTGAAGAACATCATAATGTCTACAAAAAACTCCGCGGTAGCATATGTCCAACTATTGTAGTTATGTCACTACAACAACTTTTTTCATTTTAAACATTAATGAAAATGCTAACCAAATCCAAACCATGCTATTTATGTGTTTATATTAATCCTCATCCAAATAAATTATTTTATGGTCAAGACCATTTAACTACCTATAAAATAGTTTTTAAATTATTTAAATTGGACTTTCCATTCAAAATTTTCTTGTTTTGTGCTTTTTATTTTGGTTTTATATATTTTTTTGTGTTTTTTTTTTGGTTTTTATTTTTTATTAAAAAAGGGTTTGTCATTAATCATTTTCATTCTTATTATTACTTAATAATTTACATTTTTAGTATTTTTTATTTTACAGGTTTACTTTTACATTATTTACAGATATAATAATAAGGTAGATTTACGTTTTTTACTTTTATATTTGTCAGTTTTTATCTTAAAGCTTCACTGTAAACTACGTTGGCAGTGGTATTTGTAGATGGCAACAAAATATATTGATTTTCAGGAGATCCCACTCGAGAAAGGGCAACATATAGTTGTCCATGAGAAAAGCATTCTTTTCTTAGGTCGATGCCAACCATCGAAAATGTTTGACCCTGGGACTTATTTATTGTGAGGGCAAATGATGTTTTTAGAGGAAACTGTAACCTCTTAAAAGATATAGGCAAGTCCGTAGGAATCATGGGGATCCGCGGTATGTGGGCGAGCTGTCCGGCCGCGGCCCCGGTGATTATAGTGGCTACTATGACGTTCTCCCGCAATTCCTTCACCAGAAGTCTCGTGCCATTGCACATGCTGGGAGGGCATAGGTTCCTCAGCAGCATTACGGGAGTGCCTACCTTTAATTGTAGTTCGTGGGGCGGCAAGCCGGAAGGATTCAGGGAATTTAAAAATTCTTGTGGATAGTGCACTGTATCTTCGATGTTGCATACTGTGTCAATAGATTTGTAAGATTTAAATTCACCGGGTACTTTTTCCATAATAATTTTGTTAATCTCATTAACCGATTCATTTCGCGGGGATACTATCGCTCTCGAACAGAGCCAATTGAAATTTCTCTCCGTAAGATTTTGTATGTCCGGATATATTGTGTCCACAAGAATTTCTAGACTCTGAACGATTTGACCCAATTCGTTATCCAACAATACCTGGGGACTGTTTGCAACCGGAGACGGTAATTTTCCGTCTCCAAGTTTTAGAAGTTTTTGTGAGAAATTATTATCGTCATTGTCACTTAAATGTGCTCTCATATTTGTGCGCAGATTAAGAGTTTCAATCGATTGCCATAAAGTTGATGATTTAAGGCAAGCTCGAATAACGTCAGCTCGAGTACCTTTTGTTATAACTGGTAATGTTTGACGAAAGTCTCCAGCTAAAACAAACGTCACGCCCCCCATTATACGGTCTGAGCTTCGGATGTCTCTCAGCGTGCGCTCCACGGCTTCCACGTGCGCCCTGTGGCTCATGGTGCACTCGTCCCAGATGACCAGCGAAGTGTCTTGTAAGAGCTGCCCCAGCGGACCGTTTTTGCGGATCGAGCGCTATGGCGGTTTTGTTTACTGTTTGAATTTTTTAATTCGTAATATCTTTTGAATGGAAAGTCCAATTTAAATAATTTAAAAACTATTTTATAGGTAGTTAAATGGTCTTGACCATAAAATAATTTATTTGGATAAGGATTAATATAAACACATAAATAGCATGGTTTGGATTTGGTTAGCATTTTCATTAATGTTTAAAATGAAAAAAGTTGTTGTAGTGACATAACTACAATAGTTGGACATATGCTACCGCGGAGTTTTTGTAGACATTATGATGTTCTTCAATATTGTTGTACATTATTTTGTTCTATCGCTAATAGTTTCGGCAGCGCATTCGACGAAAGACATTTTAAGACTCATTTTTCTACACCTTCGGTTACATTGTTCAAATTTTACCAAGGATCCCTAATTTTTTTCAAAATGAAATGTAGCCTATGTCAAATTGGAAGAATGTAGCATTCTATTGGTGAAATTTTTTTTTAAATCGGCACAGTACTTTTTGAGCCTATTCATTACAAACATACAAAAATAGGTACAAATCTTTCCTCTTTATAATATTAGTGTAGATTTAAGTGCCCGCCAATTAAACCATCAAAGAAATTGAACATAAATAGACTTACATACAAATATAACTGTGGGGTTTTTTTAATATATAATTAATAAATAATATTTTTTTAATAAATAAAAATATTTGTGAAAAACTGTTTTTATATCCAAATTTCTGACGGCGGGCACAAATAATATACGCTATTACAGATAGTATAGTTTATTATAACAAAACCTTTAAAATAAAAAAAAATAAAAAAATAACAATGGGGTGAGTTTTTAGCACAGGAAGTTTTTTATGTGCAAAGTCTAAACCTAAGCCACACTTAAGATCCCGTCCCGAAGCGTGGGGTCTTCTTAGCTGATGGATGAAGGCCGTGCCGGTCAATCCCTGATGCTAAGCAACTTCGCCGAGGTCGGCCCGTGGATGGTGACCGTCGTAGCCAGTCGTGTTCGGGAACGTGTGGCCGCAGATCACGGACGAGGATGTGCTGTCGGTACTTCTACCTTAAGCCTGGACTTCAAGCCCAAGGCTGAACTTCAACCCAAAGGCCGGACTTTAGCTCCAAAGCGGGACTTTAGCCCCAAGGCTGGACTTTAGCCCCAAGGCCAGACTTTAGCCCCAAAGCTGGACTTTAGCCCCAAGGCTGGACTTTAGCCCCAAGGCTGCACCCCTTGTTCCTGAAACGCGGCGACAGGACACTTAAAGCGCGAAAGACCCGATACCCGGCACTAGGACGGAGTCACGATTCAAACTCACAAATTCAATAACGGAGTCCGAACTCCGTATCCCACGCCTACAAATTACTTCGATGCTCGTGAAGTACAAATTTCGACGCGTTTACAAACTTCGTGTATGTCACAACAGCTTAACATGTCTCGGTGATCAACAAAACCGTAAACTTTTAAAAACCTCAATTAATTACCGCACCGAGACTAGTAAGTTACGTTATGCATAATTTGCAGGATCTGAGATGTTATTATATTTTGGTTCAAAAAATTAAGAATATATATCTTTATATATATAATTCTTCTCTGAGTGTGTATGTCACTGAACTACTCTCAAACGACTGGACCGATTTTGATGAATTTTTTTGTGTGTGTTCAAGGGGATCTGGTAATGGTTTAGATTCACAATTTTGTCCGCTGGACAATGTTTTTTTAATTAATTTTTAATTTATTAGTAGTTATGGCAAAACGACGTTTGTCGGGACAGCTAGTACATGTATATAAACAAAAGATTTATTAAGCATTTTTTTTCGTTTAAGTCATTTACAAAACTATTTATATATTTATTTATTTGCATCCATAAATGATTTATATTATTTTTATTATATTTTTCATCGTATATTTCATACAAGAATCTCATTAGGACATCTCTTTCTGGTCGAAAGTATGGTCACATAAACCAACGCTTTGCCGCACGAATTCGTATCGCAAGTTCCTACGATGCAGCGTCGCATTGCATCGCATCGTAGTTTTGTGTGGGCGCCCTAAGAGTTGATAACTCAAATTAAGAACATTATTTTAATAAATAGTACATATTATGTTTGTTCTATCCCAAATCGACTATTTTGTATTATTGTAGTATTAACAGTAATGTTGTAATGACAACACTAAATAATAATAATAATAAATTATTTCGGACATCTAACACACAACGCCATCTAGTCCCAAGCTAAGCAGAGCTTGTGTTATGGGTACTAGACAACGTCACCAGATGGGGCAGGGGGGCTGCAAGCCTCCCCGCGCTTCTCGGCAGACGTCGGGGGATAGCCAGTCGACCCAGGCTGCCTCCGGCGTAGCAATCGCGTCCGCGTCGACGCCCATGGAGGAGGTTGTAGAGACGGTCCAGTAATGGACCACGTCTCCAACCTCCTTGTCCAGACGAACCTCTACCACTGCGCCGCGGCGCAGGATCTCTTCCTGCAAAGTATGGCGCAGTGGTCGATCGGTGTTGCCGTAGTCGCGGAGCCCTATTACGTTCCTCCCCGTCCAAACTGGATGGGTGACTGGGACGGCTCCGTGGCAGTCGTCGGTTCCGGGGCGGCTCATTCCCCGCCCTTGTCGCTTAGAGACAAGGGCTCGGGATATGTGGCCGCCGAGTGGGGGGGGATCACCGTTTACGGTGTATACTTCTCCCCCAACCGGAGTTTGAGCGACTTCGAGGTCTTCCTTAACAGCTTGGAGACCTCGATGCGGCGTTTAGCGTCTGGGCACGTCCTCGTGCTGGGGGACTTCAACGCAAAGTCCATTGCGTGGGGGTCCCCCAGGACGGACGCCAAGGGCGAAGCCGTAGAGGAGTGGGCGGCTTCGGTGGGCCTCTGTTTGCTGAACAGAGGCGCCACCAACACGTGCGTGCGACAGCAGGGGGGGTCGATAGTGGACCTTTCGTTCGCTACCCCTGCTGTCGCCGCACGAGTAAGGAACTGGTGTGTCCTGGAAGAGGTCGAGACGCTCTCGGATCATTTGTACATCCGATTCGAGCTCTCCCGGTCCCAGGGCCCCAGTAGGGGTCACGTGGCGCGGCAAATGTCCCACTTTCCGCGGTGGGCTGTCGCCAAGCTCGACAGGGACCTGCTGGAGGAGGCGGCCATCGTTCATTCGTGGCTGTCTCCGCAGGCCCCGACCGGAGAGGTCGGCGTGGACGTGGGGGCTGGCCGTTTTCGCGATGCGATTACGCAGATTTGTGATACGGCCATGCCCCGCGTCCAGGGTCGTCGGCCTCCTCGGAAGGAGGTCTACTGGTGGTCCCAGGAGTTGGCGGACCTCCGTGCGGCTTGTACTCGTGCCCGGAGGTCTTACACCCGCAGCCGGCGACGTCACCGCGGAGACGGTGGCGGGGACCAGCTTCATGAGGAGTACCGCGAAGCGCGGAAAACTCTGAAGCTGGCCATTTGCCGCGCCAAAGAGGTGAAGAAAAAGGAGATGCTGGAGAGTCTCGACCGTGACCCCTGGGGTCGCCCATATCGTGCGGTGCGACAGAAGCTCCGCACGGCGGGCCCCCCCCTTACCGAGACTCTCCAGCCCAGCTTCCTGCAGGAAGTGGTCGAGGGACTTTTCCCGCAGCGGGCGGAGCACACACCCCCGTCGATGGCCTATGCGGTCAGAGACGACGGGGGTCGAGAGGACGACGTGCCGCCCGTTAGGGAATCGGAGGTTGGGGCGGCTGTTCTGCGGATTCGTTCCAAGAACACCGCCCCCGGGCCGGACGGGGTTCCAGCCCGAGTTCTGGCCCGAGCCCTCGACCATATGTCGGACCGCCTCAGGGAAGTGTTGGACGCTAGCCTGGCGTCCGGACGCTTTCCTGAGTGCTGGAAAGGCGGGAAGCTGGTCCTATTGAGGAAGCCGGGACGGCCTGCCGATTCGGTCGCGGCCTATAGGCCCATCGTGTTGCTGGACGAGGCGGGCAAGTTGTTTGAGAGGATACTCTCTGCCCGCATCGTCCGGCACCTCTGCGAGGTGGGACCCGACCTGTCGGACGCCCAATTCGGATTCCGAGAGGGGCGTTCGACGGTCGATGCCGTGATGCGCCTTAGGGCCGTGACCGAAGAGGCAGTGAGCTGTGGCGGCGTGGTGTTGGCGGTGTCTTTGGACATCGCCAACGCCTTTAATAGTCTGCCATTCAGCTGCATCGGGGAAGCACTCCAATACCACGGAGTGCCAGAGTACCTGAGGCGGCTGGTGGCAGACTATTTGCAGGAGCGTACCGTCGTGTACGAGGATCGAGATGGCGCCTTGAGACGGCGACCCATGTCGTGCGGCGTTCCGCAGGGGTCTGTCCTAGGACCACTCCTGTGGAACGTGGGATACGACTGGGTCCTAAGAGGTCGTCTCCCCCCCGGGCTGGGCGTAATTTGTTACGCCGATGACACTCTTGTCATCTCTTGGCCCTGGACAAGACGGAGGCCCTGCTATTCCATGGGCCCCGTCGTGGGCCGCCCCCCGGCGCCTCCATAGTGGTCAACTCGGTCCTCGTACCGGTTCGGGCCCAGATGAGGTATCTGGGCCTGATCCTCGACGGTAGGTGGCTCTTCGACGAGCACTTCCGACAGCTTGGTCCCAGGCTGGTCGACGCTGCCTCTGCCCTTGGGCGACTTTTGCCCAACTTGGGTGGAGCCAGCGTCGCAACGCGACTCCTCTACACGGGGGTGGTCCGGTCGATGGCGCTGTATGGGGCACCGGTGTGGGTGGCGGCTCTGACTGCCCTCAATAAGGCCCGCCTCTGGCGGCCTCAGAGGGTATTGGCGGTCAGAGCCATACGCGGATACCGCACGGTCTCCACCGAGGCGGCGTGCGCCTTGGCCGGAACACCTCCGTGGGATTTGGAGGCGGAAGTGCTCGCCGAAGTTTATCGACGGGTGGCTGAATTCCGGGCGGAGAGAGGCATTCGCCCTCCGCCCGAAGAGGTACGCGAGTGGCGTGAAGCCGCCCGTCGAGCCACGATGGCTCGCTGGTCGTTCCGGCTGGAGACTCCACGCGCTGGCTTTGCCGCCGTGGAGGCTCTCCAGCCGGTCATCCACGAGTGGGCAGGGCGGCAGCACGGGACTCTTTCCTTCCGACTGACGCAGGTGCTTTCCGGGCATGGATGCTTCGGGAAGTACCTGCACTCGGTCGCCAGGAGGGAACTGAGTCCCGCCTGCCACCACTGCGACTGCAGTGAGGACTCGGCCCAGCATACGCTGGCGATCTGCCCCGCTTGGGCGTCGCAGCGCCGGGCCCTCACTGCAGTCATCGGAGGGGATCTCTCGCTACCGGCCATCATTCGCTCTATGGCCGGTAGCGACAGCAGTTTTACCGCGGTCGCAGCCTTCTGCGAAGACGTAATTTCGCAGAAGGAGGCGGCGGAGAAGGCCCGGGAGGACGACCTCCACTCGGACCCGATCCGCCGCCGGCGAACCGGGCGGCGGAGGCGCGCATACCAGCGCCTCATGCCGCCCTGAGTGTGGCCGCGGATGGTGGGGACGGGTTTTCCCCTCCATCCGCTTTAGTGGTCACCCGCGAGGAGGCGACGTTACGCGTGTGCCGTACGTCGCCTAAAATATGAGAGTTTTACCAGCAGACGGTGCCCGCTTCAGTGCGGGCAGGCGCTGGGAGGGGTCCGGATGTGTTAATAACAGCAGTCCCCGGATCCCTCCCGTCTCAGGCGCAGAGTGGCACACCGTGTGGTTTTAGTCGGTTCGATTCCGACACACCGCCCCGCCGCAAGCCCCGGCGGGGTGACGGCCCGAGGGGGTTTCCACACGTAAAAAAAAAAAAAAAAAAAAAAAATGGGTACTAGACAACTGATACAAATACATATATACTTTTTTTTTGTAAATACATACATATTATACATAGAAAACACCCAAACTTCGAAACAAATATTTGTAGATCATACAAACATTTGGTCCGACCCGGGAATCGAACCCGAGACCTCACGAGCAGCAGTCGCACACGCCAACCGCTAGACCAACTGTGTGATTGTCTTTTGACAAAAGAAGTGAAGCGCCTCTGAGTTTTAACTGTACACCGGTGAATAATCTGTGAGTGTTTAGCTTTATCTCTCATGGCCGGATATGGCTATTCGTTAAGGTATCCCTTCACTCCGAGGGTTCAGCCCTGGTGTACAGGATTAAACAATATTCAAACAATAATTTATACAGTGGCCAAAATCTGACCAAATTATTTATTTATTTTGTTTTTTTAGGTTTCTGCTCTTCTCCTCCATGTAAACGTTAACTATGCCAAATTCCATACTCCACCATTCGCATAATTATCGTAGTGTACAAAGTTTTTACTTCGCTTCATATATTACTCTAATTGTAGAAACAACAAAAGTTATGAATAAAAATCGCAACAAAAACATTTTCATATAAAATGTTGCCAACACGTCTGCATATGGCTTACCCTGTGAAAAAGATATCAGATCTGATGTAGAGCCAAGCTTCTGAATCTAGAAGCCCCAACTCTACCAATTGTGAAGTTAGGCTTCACAATCTCTACATCTCAGTAAAAATGTACGGCTTGGTTATTTCGTTACTTCAGAAACTAAGTATTCTCTTACACATCACTTCAGAAATTAACTAGATCTTTGCAAACACAAAAGGCGTTCGTTTCGCCTTCGTGACTGTACTAGTTTTTGAAGAAACAAAACAGCCAGGCCGTAGTACAGCCATTTAATACATAGTAATTGTATTAAATATAATTCAATTACTATGTTGGTGTACAGTATGCAATAAAACTAATAAGTTTAAATCTATACAAATAAATAAAATTGGAGTGTCTGTTTGTAATATTAAAATAAGCAGTTTTTAATAAATGCATATGTATGTATACACGGTACATATAGCAAAAATGTAGTTAAATTTTTTTTGTCTGTCTGTCTGTCTGTTTGTTCCGGGTAATCTCTGGAACGGCTGGACCGATTTTGACGGAATTTTCACTGGCGGATAGCTGATGATCCAGGGAGTAACTTAGGCTACTTTTTTTAAGACTAACTTTGTCCCGCGGCGTTACTCGCGGTAAAACAATAACGCGAGTAACACCGCTTGGTTCAACTAGTCTAATTATATGGCTATGAATTCAACTAACCATTTACAAATTTATTATACTACAGCTGCGTCAATATGTTATTTAAAGCATTTGTACAACAACAGATAGTCTTATAAACATGTCAACAATTGCACTCACACACTATACGAGTATAAAGTTATCACGCACGCACTGAATCTTATTATTGTATCGTCTATTAACTAGAATAATTATCATGTTGATTAACAACTACTTCATTTTGGTAAGAGTTTTCGTAATATTTTTATTTCTGATAATCATAGGGACAGAACTGTCGATTTTGTCTTTGTTTTAAACCACTGCGTTTTATGGTTTCAATTATAAATATTTATGCACGTAGTACAATTTTAATTATTTATTTATATTTCAATTCTTTATCATTTATTATTTTAATATCACTTCATGGATTTGAGCGATGATAACCAAGTTCGAGGTCTTACTTAATAGCCTAAGTACCTGGATGAGTAGTAAGTTCTTTTTGTAAATTTTCAAAAAATGAACACTAACTGAATCAAATTTATCGTCCCTGAAACCTCTCACTAACTAATATATACCTACTCCTACCTACCTCCTACCTATATATCTCCTATTGCCCGTAACGTGATAATGTTCCCCAGTTTTTGAAACATTTTTCTTTGGTGCTCTGTTCCTATTAGTCTTAGCGTGATGAATCCAACACTGAAAAAATTTTTCAAATCGAACCAGCGGTTCCTGAGATAAACGCGTTCAAACAAACAAACAAACTCTTCAGCGTTATATCTAATACATAAAGCTGAAGAGTTTGTTTGTCTGTCATTTTCATTCAAAACTTCTGTCATTTTCAACAGGTTGCTGTCTACCTCGCACTGATACTCCACCAATCCATATGCAGTACTCCATCCTCATCGGAACCATTGATTATTGTTCAAAATATAAACCAAAAAAGTACGAATGCTAGATTGTTATCATCATTGCTAGTTAAACTTGGTCTCCATCTGTAAAAAACTTAATAGAAGAATTAATTGTTAAAATGCCGTAATTATTATGAGAAAAAAATAAATTTTTGTACGTCGTAATAAGAGGAAAATAAGAAAAAGGGGAATATTTTTTGGCCATGAAGACAATCAAATCAATGTCGAAGGCCATTCAGTTGATTTAGAATGTATAAGGAAGGACAGATAATTGTCAAATACTTTTTTCTTTTTCCTATTATTTGGAGTATAAAAAAAAATTCACTATATCTATATACCTATGTTTAACTGTGCTACACGATAATGGTGCATAAAGTAGAAAATATCAGCAGATAACGTATTTAACTGCCTCGGTGGCGCAGTGGTAGCGTATGCGACTGCTGTGCTAGAGGTCTCGGGTTCGATTCCCGAGTCGAACTAAATGTTTGTATGATCTGCAAATATTTGTTTCGGAGTTTGGGTGTTTTCTATGTATGATATGTATGTATTTACAAAAAAAAAAAAAAAGTATATATGTATTTGTATCAGTTGTCTAGTACCCATAAAACAAGCTCTGCTTAGCTTGGGACTAGATGGCGTTGTGTGTTTGATGTCCGAAATATTTATTATTATTATTATTATTAAGAAATTATCATTTTATGCTGTACAATGGTATTACAATATGCATCAAATGCTAACGGTCTAAATCATTTTTAAAATGATAAGCTTTAATACTGTATTTGTCTAATTACCTTTGCAATCACCGCATTGATGTGACCAATTTTTTAAAACAAATAATGAGTATAGTAACTTATCCTTCAAAGATGGATATATGCCATCGCTGACTTATTTTTAGATTTAAAAGAAGAATATGCTTCTATGTAATATTTTATTATATCCCTACTGATGATGAATGATACAAAAAAATGATCAATTAATAGTTTTTTTCTTTATGGAATAGGAGGCAAACAAGCAGACGTGTCACCTGATGGTAAGCGATTTCCGCCGCCCACGGACGCGTCACAAGTTTGTTGCTTGCCATTAGGGGATAGAGTGGGGGATGGGGAGAGGGATGTGGGGAGGGATTAGGATATCCCGTATCCCTCACTCATAAGGTGAAACACAGCGCAAGCAATTTCACACCAGTTTTCTGTGAGGTCGTGGTAACACTCTGGTCGAGCCGCCCAATTCATTCTGAAGCGTGGCTCTCCCACGCTTGTTAAGAACTTATAATACTGGTTTTTAATAAATAACGTTGCCTTTAAATTACATATTGTTGTGATGAAATTAAATCTAAAAAATGCACAAAACCTCTCAAGCCTGTACACCCACTTATGTAGTAGGATCTTAGCATGTGAACCACCCGAACAAGACACATATGTATGTAAAGTAAAAGTCTCTGCTCCCCTGACCTCCTTAATCACAGTTATATATAAATTTAAAAAACTTGTTCCTGGGAACAAATTATTTAAAGCGCTTACAGAGAAATAAATTAGATATGTGTAAACTAGTATAGAATAAGGAAAACATATGTTAAAGATGCTGAATATTTCACAATCAGTTTATGTATTATTTTTTTGTTTTATAGACTTAAATAAAGCTAGTATGTCCGAAATATTTATTGGTTACCAGATGTGCCTGCTACTTCGTACACGTAACATTTGGATTGTTTACCATTTACACCTTCCCTGGACTACGACGAACATTTCGAAACCAAAATCAGCTAAATCGGTACAGCCGTTTTCGAGTTTTAGCGAGACAAACGAACAGAAATTGATATTTATATATAAGATTAAAATTATGTTTACAATATAAAGTAAATCAAATTAAATTAAATTAAATGAAAATTCATTTGCATATTTCTATTAGAGTACAAAAGCAATGTATATACTTTGTAACACATTGTTTAATCCAGTAACGACAGCGATAAACATCGTAGCAAACATAAACTTTGATTATTTTACGCAATTCCATAGATTCAAATTATACCACTCAATTATCTATAGAAATAAATAAAATTGAAGTGTCTGTTTGTAATATTAAAATTACCGCTTTTTACTAAATGCATATGTATGTTTACACGGTACATATACCAAAAATGTACTTAAAAAATTTTTTGTCTGTCTGTCTGTCTGTCTGTCTGTCGGTCTGTCTGTCTGTGTGTTTGTTCCGGGTAATCTCTGGAACGGCTGGACGGATTTTGACGGGACTTTCACTGGCAGGTAGCTGATGATCGAGGGAGTAACTTAGGCTACTTTTTTTAGACTAACTTTGTCCCGCGGCGTTACTCGCGGTACAACAATAACCGCGGGTAACACCGCGGGGTTCAGCTAGTCTTAAAATATGCATGTAGGTACAGTGTCGCAGTGCTTCAAATATGATTAATATTAAAATGTAGCCAAGTGCGAGTCTGACTCGCCCATGAAGGGTTCCGCAGCAGCATGTAACATAATATATTTTTTATTTTATTTTAATATTTGTGTTGATTGAATGAAAGGTAAACAGCAGTTTACGATTTATGACGTATTAAAAAAAGTACTTACTAGATTTCGTTCAAACCAATTTTCGGTGAAAGTTTGCATGGTAATATTTTTTTTAGTTTTGTCATTCTCCTATTTTAGGAGTTACAAGGGGGTAGGGAGACACACTTTTTACCACTTTGGAAGTGTCTCTCGAAAAAAAAAATTGAATTAGAAACCTCACTATTATTTTTGAAGACCTACCCATGGATAGGGTAATAGGTACGGGGCTGATGAAAAAAATTTTTGAATTTCAGTTCTAAGTATGGGGACCCCCAAAATTTATTGTTATTTTTTTGTTTTTGTGCGAAAATCTTGATGCGGTTAACAGAATACATCTATTTACCAAGTTTCAACATTATATTTCTTATAATTTCAGAGAAAAGTGGCTATGAGATACGGACGTACTGACAGACATACAGACGGACAGACAGACATGACGAATCTATAAGGGTTCCATTTTTTGCATTTTGCACGGTACCGTAACAATCTTTATTTATAAAAAAATTGAAGTAGAACAAATTAATGATGACGATTTTATTTAAGTGTGGAAAGATTCCTAGACAATCTAATCGAATTATTTATTTATTTATGTCTTTTAATTATGTAAACAATAGAATTATTGTAGCTGGTACGCATTATAGTTCACCTTCTGCCGGTACTATACTTAAAATGAATGAGTCATTGCTCTTTAAACTGTTCAGAACAGCTGTTAACACAGAGTACTTCGTGAAGAACCAATAATGTCTCCGAGGTCATTCATATCTTTTTTTTTATATATATAGGGGCAAACGAGTAGACGTATCACCTCATGGTAACCGATTATCGCCGCCCATGGACACCCGCAACACCAGAAGCGTCACAAGTGTGTTGCCGGTCTCTGGGGAATGTGAAGGGGGATGGGGATAGGCATTGGGGTATGAGCCTCCGGTATCCTCACTCACTCAGTGAATCACAGCGTAAGCGCTATTTCACACCGGTTTTCCGTGAGGCCCTGGTATCACTCTGGTCGAGCCGGCCCATGCATGCCGAATTGTGGCTCTCCCACGGCCCGTACTCTAATCATTTAAAGGAAATAGATTTCTCTACTTCAATAATAATAATAATAATAAACCTTTATTTCAGACCAATGTCCATATATATGTTAGTAAATTGGTGTTAGTAACAATAGTGCTTAAGTTGAGAAGTTAGTGTTATTAGTATTTACATTTTATTATTTATTTATTTATACAGACCTGTGACTGTCTCCACCCAGTGTTTCTGGAATGGGCAGTCTGGTCTGGCAGCAATCATTTTCAGAATGCTGTTGTCATTGCCATGCAGGCGCTGCAGTAATGAGGCCACTTTCTTTCGCATAATTGCGTAGTAATAGTAGTAAAATATAATAAGTAAAGGAAAGCTGAATTTCATCTTTAGAAAACCAATTCAATAAGATACATAATTTTTTACGGTGACCATTGCGATTGAAGACTCAACTTATTTTACTTTTACTTTTTTTTATAAGACAGCTCCCATATTAGGAAAATATATCCTGAGTCGCGGGGGATCCTAAAAACGTACATGAAATTCAAAATGATTTATTCAATTAAGACACTAAGACACATGACATTTATGAACGTTAAAGTGAAGCTGTAGTTAAGAATCATAGATCGACACAAACAGACGCGACAGCATGTGCTGTATTGTCGAGGTAAATTAGGCGAAAACACCAAAATCTACTGCCTGCCTGTGTCGATCCATAGCTTCCAGTTTCCAAAATGCGTAAAGCCTCATGGGAAGAATACTGGCAAAGAAACTCATGGCCACTCTTTTCAAAGTCAGATTTTCAGTTACAATAGTGTTAGTATTGCATGTAAGGTAAACAGTATGCAAGCTGTTGCCACCTGAATTTCCTTTTATTGAAATGCTCCAAAATCTAACGCTCAAACAAAAAAAAGAAAAGAAAAATCACTCATTGATAACGTTAAAGGTTTTAGTCTATTAAACATAGAAATCATTCAAGGTGCACATCTACTTACAATCAGTTGCAAAATCTGCTGTTGAAAATAATTCGTGACTAGATTAAAAGGCTACAGTTGCAGTTGAACGAACCAAAATAATAGTATGTCTAAAGCATCGCTGACTAGGCCGACCAATCACCCCAAGCAGCACCCGTTCACGAGTATGACGCATGGACCAGCCATCATCTCCTTCGCCATATCAGAGGGAAAGAAACGACCCGCCCCACGACGACACCGCAAGCAATGATATTTTAGTGAGCATGACAAACCATAGTCGAGATACTGATAAAAATCACTACTAATTAAATTACCATGATAATCGCCACGCATTACCCTCAACTAACAATTGTTTGTTAATATTTAGCTTAGTTATATAACAAAGAAGTTTGTGTGTATCTATCTAATGACACCTTAAGCCTATGATTGTTTGTCGTTTAGATAGTCGTTGATCGTATAGTAGGCTTTCCTAATAAGGTGATTTTTTATAGTTAGCTTGAATTTATTTACAGGAAGATCGATTACATGTATAGGAATTCTATTATAAAAACGTATATCAAGACCTTCGAATGAGTTGTGTACCTTATGTAAACGATGATAGGTACCAACGAGTTTAGATTTGTTTCTTGTATTAATATTGTGTACATCACTGTTTTTCTTATAGTCATTAATGTTGTGCCTAACAAACATAATATTTGCAAATATATACTGTGATGCAACAGTTAAAATACCTATACAACTCTCGAAGAGAGGCTCTAGCACCTAAATTATACATTGAGCGGATGGCTCGTTTTTGTAGAATAAAAATCGTTTTAATTTCAGCCGCCTTGCCCCAGAGTAGTATGCCATAGGACATGACGCTGTGAAAGTAGCTAAAATAAACTAACCTAGCTGTGTCCGTATCAGAGAACTGACGTACCTTCCAAACCGCATAAGCTGCCGACCTAAGTCTACCCGCAAGGCTATCAATCTGGGCTCCCCATTGAAGTTTACTGTCTAATGTAATTCCTAAGAATACTGTCGAGTCTACAATACTTATGATTTCATTATTTATTGTTAGATGAGTGCCTAGTTGTTTTACATTTGGCATAGTAAATCTCACACACTTTATTTCATTTGAATTTAGTAGGAGATTATTCGTTATAAACCAATTCAATACATCATTTAGTGCCCTATTCACATCGTCAAAAACTGTTTTCTTACGATCAACTTTAAAAATAAGTTACGTATCATCAGCAAATAGAACTATATTACAGAGGTCTTTTAAATAATACGGTAAGTCGTTAATATATATGAGAAAAAGTAAAGGACCCAGTATAGACCCCTGCGGGACGCCCAAGTAGCGGGTAATCCAGAAGATCTCGCACCATTGACATCTACATGTTGAAGTCTATCCTTCAAGTAGGAAACGATTAGTTCCAAAGCAATACCATTTACACCATAATGCCTAAGTTTGAGAAAAAGCGTGTCGTGTTCTACGCAGTCACAAGCTTTTGAAAGATCGCAAAATACACCTATCGCATCTTGCGAATTCTCCCATGCATTAAATATATGTCTCAAAAGAGTTGCACCCGCATCAATTGTTGAACGACCCTTTGTAAAGCCATATTGTTCTTTATGAAATAAATTATTTAGATTAAAATGGCTTTCTAGTTGCTGCAAAATAACTTTTTCAAAAATTTCACTAATAGCCGGTAAGATTGAGATTGGCCTAAAGTTACTTGGTTCAGTTGTACAACCCTTCTTGAATAAAGGTATTACTTTGCTATACTTCATCAGGTTAGGAAAAACACCAGAATAAACACATCGATTGAATGTTAAAGCTAGAAAAGGTGCTATATCAATTATAATAGTTTCAATTAATTTAACTGAAATCCCCCATAAGTCCCTAGTTATCTTAGAATTAAGAGACTTAAACGTTTTTATAATATCTGTGGGGTTTATGTATTCAAACTGAAATATATTCTTACATTCATTTACATTGGCCCTTAACAACAGTTCAGACCTGGACGCACAAGAATTTAAGGTACTTGTTGTACTAACTGGTATGTTTGTGAAAAAGGTATTGAAAGATTCAGCTATGTCTAAGTTGTTTGTTATAAACCTATTATTGAAATTTAACTTTAAATCATTATCTCGAGGTTTACTACGTCCAGTTTCATTATTAATTATGTTCCTTGTAGTTGTTATTTCATTATTGGAAGACTTAATCCTATCACTGATGTACAAAGACTTTGCCACACCACACACTCTCCCAAACATCCTTGAGTAACTTCTAACATACTCATGAAACTTTGGGTCGAAATTACTTTTTTTCTCAGCATATAAATCGTACAGCCTTTCCCTACTCTTGTATATTCCCGTTGTTGCCCAATCACAGAACGTCATTTTGGGTCGTTGCATTATTGTTTTTGACTTAAATATACTATTAAATTCTAATTCTATCACGTTGAATAAGTAGCCGTAAAGCTTATCCGGATCCCTTTGAGTCCAATCTAAATAGGAAACCTTTTCACTAATTTTCTTACTAAAATTTAATAATCGGTTACTAGTAATGGGTCTGAATATGGTTTTGTTTATTGTATTTTCTTTTATACAAGGCAATGTAACAAATTGCCCACAGTGATCAGATGTTAAATCACTCAAAATTGACTTATTAAAATATTCCCCATTGCAAAAGATGTTATCTAAGCAAGTTGCCGAGTGAGAAGTAATACTTGTGTAATATACACCAAGAACACCTAGACACAGAACAACAATTTGTGGATCACACAAAGTGTTGTCTCGTCTCAAACTTTAAGACTTTAACGATAAAGGCCAAGGCCTGTGTAATACTAAAATAACCGCTTTTTACTAAATACATATGTATGTATAAACGGTACATATACCAAAAATGTAGTTAAAAAAATGTTGTCTGTCTGTCTGTCTGTTTGTTCCGGGTAATTTCTGGAACGGCTGGACCGATTTTGACGGGACTTTCACTGGCAGGTAGCTGATGATTCGGGGAGTAACTTAGGCTACTTTTTAAACTAACTTTGTGCGGCGTTACTCGCGGTACGACGATAACCGCGTGTAACACCGCGGGGTTCAGCTAGTGCTTAATATAGCTACATTATAACAAAACTCCAATGGCCAATAAAATACAAAAAGTTTTCAAGCGAAATCACTCCTTAATGGTAATGTAAGAAATAATGAGGATCAGAATGTTATAAAAGAAAATGATTGATGAGTATGTGAGTGATTCGACGTTAAAGCTAAGTAACATCACAAAGATATTCTTAGTAACAAGGAAAATATGTAGGAGGAAGAAAATTCCTGACGTATTCCGTTTCATTCTGTTGGTTTGATTCATTTAATGAATTTTAGCAAATGAATAATGTAATTGCAAACTTCGTACCGTCATATTTACATATCTGTCTCAACTTCTCACAGGCAGTGTACAGTCACAGACATTTAAAAAGACGAACACATAAAAAAAAATTGGTGCAGTCGATCGGAAGTTATGCGCGTACATACATTTCGGCGATTCATTTATATATATATATATATAAATGAATATATAGATATTTATATATGAATATATAATATAGAATATATATATATATATATATATATATATATGAATATGAATATATGAATGAATATGGGGTCGCGCGTTGTCGCACAAGCAACAAGAGCTGGGGTTGGAAGCTTTCCCTCTTCCGCCATACTCACCAGACCTTGCACCTACCGACTATTACTTTTCCAAAATTTAGACAACTTTTTAGTGGGTAAAAAATTCAATTCCCGAGAGGCAGTACAAAATGCCTTTGAAGAGTTTGTTGCCTCCCGTCCGGCTGATTTTTACAAGAAGGGCATCAATAAACTGCCAATGCGTTGGCAAAGATGCATCGATTATATGGGTGATTATTCGAATAACAGAAATAAAAAAGTTTAAAAAAAATAAGTACTTTCACTTATTGCATACAAAACGGCAATTTCATAGGTAAAGACCTAATATATATATATACTAGCTGTTCACGGATAATAGGCGAAACCATATCGCGATCTCATTTAATAATAGAAGTTACATTGGACCCTGATAGATGGCGTCAGAACAAAATTAGATCGCGCTATGGTTTCGTTACATTAACGGTTATAAATAGATTTTTTTTGGTGTTTATTGTTGAGAGAGCAGCAAACGTCATTGTGCTGACTGTAACTAGTATACGTGATTAATATACAATTAGGAACAGCCTCAGTCTTTGATTTCCCAACCCTCTCGAAGTCGATCTTTGTACACTAGCTGTGCCCGCTACTTCGTACACGTGACATTTATATTATTTTTCACCGTTTAGACCTTCCCTGGACTACGACAAATATTTTAAAACCAAAATCAGCTAAATCGACCCACCCGTTGATTTTTACATATAAGAAGATATACGAGTATAAGCCAATTTACTATATACTATCACAATTCAAAAGAACAATTAAGAAAACCTCAATATAAGAAACTGTATAAAGAGTTGTATTTAAATAAATCTAACACATTCCATTACATTAACTAGCAAGAAGTAAATAAAACCATCTCGAGCAACTAATTTTAAAGATTCTACGCAGAAAAACTCGTTGAATGACAGTATTTTCGTAAAAAACATTTTTCAAATGTAAAAAAACTCAATGGGTATAAATTATTTTTTAATATGAAGTATCAGTTTTTAAAGCGATAGGTATATTATTGAAATGACATAAAGAAATGCATACTGCTAAATAAATGTAAATTGGTTTTAATCATTCAACTTGCAAAATTTTCAATGTGTTGTTTTGTATTTTATACATTTTTAAACATTTTCCATTGGTGGTCTTAGCGTCATGTTATATAACCTATAGTCTCCCTCGATAAGTGTACTATCCAACACTGAAAGGATTTTTTAAATCGGACCAGCTGTTCATGAGATTAAACAAACAAACAAACTCTTCAGCTTTATATATTAATATGGATTATATACATATCCATATAGCGATTCTGTAATGCATCTTACACAATTTTCGACAGCCTCGGTGGTGCAGTGAGAATTCGAGCAACCAAGTTTAGTGAGTAACCTAAGTTACTCTTTAGATTATTAGCTATCTGCCAGTGAAAGTCTCGTCAAAATCGGTCCAGTCGTTCCAGAGATTACCCGAATCAAACCAACAGACAGACAATTTTAAAAATGTTGTTTAGGTACATGTATCGTGTATACATATTATTTTAATATTACAAACGGACACTCTAATTTTACTTATTTGTAAAGATGTATAGATTAAGGAAGTATGGATTTTAATTTAAGGATATCGAAATTCCTTGAATAATTGATATGTACATAAATTTGGATGAATTATTCATTGCGGTTGGATATTCATTCATTAAAATACCGATTTTACATAATATCAAATAAATAAACATTCAGTAAGATTTTGCTTAAGCTTTATCCTTTCTAAACCTACGCTCAGATCCGTTACTTCTCTACTTAATATCAGGGCAACTTATTTTTTTTCAAAAATCCTCTAGATGCCATTTCGAACCGAATGACACCTAAATCATAATTTTCGGAGACTGCTAAAAATGTTAACCTTTTTGGTCAAATGTGGACTAAAAAACTAGACTAATTGTTGACTAATTGTTGACTAGACTAATACATGCATAAATCTATTATATTTTTGGCTAGATATATATATAGAAGATAAAACTATTATCATATAAGCGTAAAAGATTTTAACTTTTGCGCGCAGCTCCACCTACGTGTATCTCGGTTATCGTGGTTAAGAGTTGACTATGTCTTTCCTCATAAGTCAAAGTATCTCCAAGCGAAAGTTCATTGAGATCGTTGCAGCATAGCAGATAGACAGAGTTACTTTCGTACGTACGTATGGATAACAAAACTAAACTGCCTCGTTGGTTTAGTGGTTAGCGTAAGTGACTGAAGATCAAGAGGTCTAGGGTTCGATTTCCGGGTCGGAATGCTGTTGGGTTTTTCTTACAAGAAATTTTTAATAGCAGCTCGGGGAATGGAAGATGGAGAAGTTTCCCGCCCTTGCCTCGGAGAACACTTTAAGCCGTCGGTCCCGGTTGTCATGAACGTCTATGGCAATCGTTATTGGGAAGTCAGTGCCCTCAAATATACTGAAAGCTAGTTCAACTTTCGAAATCAGTTCACCTTCAGATCAGATGCCAGTCGTTCTGTGTAATAACTGATTTTCAGGTTAAACCGGTTAAACTAGTAGCCGACCCCAAATTATCTTGTGAATAATAAACAGACTAGAAAGAAGAGGCAGACGAGTATGGATATTATTTATACGTCTCTAATTTTAAACCAAGTACCTTTTTTTACTTAAAGCGATCATGTTCGTTAACTTGAATTGTAATCTTGTACAAAACCGTGATATTTTAATGTTATAATATTGTAACATCGAACCAATTACGTATTCACAACTGATTCAGGCTTATTGAGTTGAGCTGCTCCGACGGAGGCTTTGAAGCCTACGCTTCGTCACCTCACAAAATCACAAAGCGAAATATATGCACATATTAATTTTGCTGAAATTGTGACAGACATAAATGATTTCAGCTATTCAATACATGACAAATAACTTAACAGAATAGCTCTAGATACTTTGCTTTCATTTCAATTACTTAATTATTCAGTCGCTCATTACAGTTTTTATTTTATTGTATGATCTTTTCACCATTATGCACGGTTTATTGATATCTTATTAGCTTATTATTTAGTTGCTGTTTTAGGGTTCCTCATTTTCTAAGGAAAAACTAAACTGGTAAGTTATTTTTTCGTTATCTTTCATTCTTTTTATATCTCCTTAAGATATCTCAAAGTATTACGTTATAATATTAATAATGTATACATAGTAGAAATGGATTTAGGAAATAATAATTTAATTAATATTGCAAGTGACGTAATATATTTCTTTATATATTATTTTCATTTTTACATCTCAATAAGTTTCATACACTTTGGTACTGGTACAAAAAAACCAACCACCAAATCCAATGAATAAAGATTTTCAATTGGTAAAACCTCTAAAGTAGACATTATTATGCAAAGGATAAATCTATACTAATCCATACTATCATAAACCTTAACTGATTTAGATGAATTTCAGTATAGAGATAGATTGAACCTTGAAGAAGGTCATTGGTAGGACTCTTTGTTCGACAACCGACACACCCGCGGAAGGAGCCGCGGGCTTGCATACATTTATCATTTTAAATACGTACCAAATTTCCAAACATTTACCGTAGATATTAGTAGAGAAGCTCGCTCCTTTGTACTAAAGCGGCTAGCCAAAAAGGCAAAACGCCTTCTCGTTTTGCGTTGAGCATTTTCCGTGCTCTTTGACTGTTGACTCGTATCAAATACAATTTTGGCGCTTTGAACTCACTTTGCTGCATCGTTGAGTGAGAAGATTGATGTATAATAAATTGTAAAACAAAAGAGGAAGACCCTTACAATGACATGATCTAAACGTTCCACTCGTCCCATTTACATTTAATTGAAAATATTGTATAGCAGTTAATTCTCGATCAACATTATTATTGCAAACGTAACTCTGTCTGTATTTTACTTCAGATCTTTTTAAACATGTCCAACACTGCAAACTGCATTTATACGCGGATGAAACTTAGTTATATTTCTCATTTAAACCTAAACACAAATATCGGGTGAATTAATAAACTAAGACTTGAAATATAGAATGGGTGAAAGATGTGCAAGTGAGAAATGCTCGCAGAAGAGAAGCGAAAAATACCAACGGCGGTATGAAAAATAATGAAATGTTTCCTAACCCAAGCATTTTCAGAACAATAGACCTAATAAGTAACATGATATGGTATTCAATTCTTTGAAAAGGTAGAATATAATGCACGATTATAATTTCACAAAGACCATGTTGAACTTTGATATATGTAATGATATTAAGTGTACTCTCGCACCAGAAAACAAATTCATAGCCGCGTATATTTATAAGATTAACATATAATATTGCTATCTGACCTCACTTTCTCATTTGAAACAAAACTTTCAAGGTACTGTTTATGATAATTATATTGGCCTAATTTTATTTTAAAATTTACTCTTTCAATATAACATTTATACTATACTAACTTTTGTCAGCCGCTCCGCGGGTCTGTCGGTTATCGTGGTTTCATCCAAATCGGTTCATTGGATTAGTTACGAAAGTACAGATGCATTAATTAAAACAGACAGACATACAGACAGCTGCTTTGCTTGCTTTTGACTTTATAATATTAGTCTAGATCTATTATATAAAGAAAGCAACACAATCTTATTAGTTCAGTTTGTTTCGGAGTTTGGGTGTTTTCTATGTATAATATGTATGTATTTACAAAAAAAAATAGTATATAAGTATTTATATCAGTTGTGTAGTACCCATAATACAAGCCCTGCTTAGTTTGGGACTACATTGGCGTTGTGTGTTAGATGTCCGAAAATATTTATTTATTTATTTATTTATTAGTTAGAATAAATTACGTTAATTAATATCTTGATAGTAAATACTATTTATACATATAGGTAAAGTAGTAGGTAAATATATATATAGGTTTTTCAAAACTTTCAAAGTGATGGAATGATCATATTTTAACCCAACTACTGCAGACATGTGTTTTATCCATACTAATCCGTTATTATTATAAATTCAAAACTGTTTGTATGTCTAAACTGCTGAACTTATTACATGGATGCAGATACTTCGATTCTTAAGGAAGGACATACATAATCTTTACTTCTTTTTTTTATGGTATATGGGGGCAAACGAGCATACGTATTACCTGACGGTAAGCGATTACCGCCGCCCATGGACACCCGCAACACCAGAGGTGTCACAAGTGCGTTGCCGTGGGAAGGGGTTGGGGTATGGGCCTTCGATATCCTCACTCACTCGGTGAAACACAGCGCAAGCGCTTTTTCACACAGGTTTTCTGTGAGGCCGTGGTATCACTCTGGTCGAGCCGGACCATTCATGCCGAAGCGTGGCTCTCCCACGGTAAAATTAAAACTCTTTACCGCAATAACCAACATACACCCAGGCGGAGCCAACTGCAAAACCTAGTACTTTATAAATTTGTTTCTGGGCCTCATAAATGAACATTTTATTATATTTTCATTTTCAGATTTGAACTGATATCGACATACAAATATTCAGATAATTGACAATCGGAGAACAATAGAAAGGTGTATAAATACATCAGTAACGTCATTTCATGAAGATACAAATATTGCATTTGTTTACTAAATAGGTCAATTACTAATTCATTACTTAAAACAAACAACATAAACAACTTTCAACAACAAATTACTGCAAAGGAATTGGCTCTCATAAATATAAAAGAAAATTACCTGCAAACGAACTTATCTCAATATTAACCTCGTACTGAACATCAAGATACTCTTAAAAGGTATTTGGAACAGCTTCATATAATAGTCCCATCAGTAGTCAAAGGTCATACTTCAGTCGGAGTTCCAGAAGGCTGACGATACAGCCCGCATACTAATAACGGCCATACTATACCTTCGGAGCGAAAATATGGTGTCACTTATATTAGGTTCATATTTTAGAATTTTTCGGATGAAAAATTGTCACAAGTCTTTTTAATGAACTTTTATTCTAACTTTTTGCACCTCTATTTAACCATCTTACAATATTTATTATTGACTCCAACAAAATGTTTTCCAAAAGAAACATTTTGGCAGGAACAAACATAAAAAAAAAAGTTAAAATGAAATGTTCTGAAATTTTAAGGATTGTATTTGATGAATCTGACTGGCTGACAACCGTAGGGAAGCAATGTTTTAACTCATATTGGGCATCTCAACCGGAGTGAGGATATCGGAGATTAACACAATAGTTGAGGGAGGAAACACTCAGAAGGATGCATAGCTTATTTATCACTTGGGTTGCTTGTCTTTGCACTTATATTAATAAAATATTGACAATGTAACTAATATGTCAAGAAATAATGTAACACTACCTTATTCGTTTAACTTATAGAGTAACTCTAGATTTTATTCTATTTTTGTCCATAACAAAGTTAAAACTTACCTAGGAGAAATTTCTAACATAACTATAGTTATATAGAAAAATATTTCACCCTTTTCGCATCTTTCACACCTCAGTGCCTCCGAAAAGGTTACGTAGTCAAGTACACCATGGCAACGATCCATGACGTGTTCATCTGTTTGCCTCAAGGAACCCCATTTGGCAAAAAAAATACTTTGCCTCCTTAAAATTAATAATTTATCCATCCAATCATAGCTGTATCTCGAAGATGTAAGGAGAACTGATAATACAAGCTCTGCTTAGTTTGGGACTAGATGGCGTTGTGTGTTAGATGTCCGAAATATTAATTTTTATTATTATTATTTTCAAACAGAGGTGCAATTAATTTTTTCTACTAAATATTATTCGATGTTATGAAACAACATTGTATTACAAGTTTTTTACTAATTTATTAATTCTTTGATTGCTGTGGTTATTGTGGTTAGACATTAATTCAGATTTTAGAACAACCTTGTTTGCTTACGAGTTACGATTTATTTTAGAGAAAAATGCCTCAGGAATTGGGAATTGCATGCCTAGATTAAAGTTTCTGGACATGTGCTTGTGTGCCAAGGGTGTGACCTCAGCGTGGAGGACGTCTTATAAAGGTCACGCAACCTTAAAGTTAGAAAGATTTTTATAATGTTTGCATGTTTGTGTGTCATTAGTTTGTTCTATGCCTTATAAATACATTTGCTGTAACGGTATCGTTACAGCAAATGTATTTATAAGGAAGAGACGAAGGGCGTGTTTGGGCCTCCCGGAAGACCGGTTTACCCTCTAAACCCCGCGGCGGCCTACCTCGGCAGTCGAGAGAAGCACCAGGAACACATCAGCAGCTTCTGGAGTTCTCCCTGCCTCACCTCACAAATTGAATTTCGTAGTTAGATCTGTCTATAGAAAGTTTTTGACCTCCTATTCCACTTTAGCCAGACTGGTTGGTTGATTTGCTTCAAGTTCACCTTCTCTTTGCAGTGATGATGTTCTGCGTAGTTTGTTCCCTTAATCGGCTCTTACGATACCCACGAGATGAATAGGAGTGGTGATACTCCGTATTCTTAAGACATCACGACACAGACAACTCATGTATAGTCCATTCGCTTAGATACGGTCACATTAATCGCACCGCCGTGGCCCGTGCGGCACGCCGTGACATAATCAAAGAGCCTGCCTGTGGCGTACACCAAGCAAGTATGATTTGTCAGTTTGCGCCCTTGTATGAATTAATATATTCCTATTTCACAACAATGCCACGTTGCAGTGAATCACTCACACCGATGATATAGTGGTATTGATCGTCACCTCACTGTACCCTATTGCGTTCAGCGCTGTATGTTCGATCCCTACATGGGATAACACTTCGTATGATCTACGAATATCTATACAATCCTATATATGATACAACTAATCTGTCTTTGTTTCATATTATCTATTAAGATTGTTTATTTGAATTTATGAAACGAAATTGATTTTTGCTTCAATTGAATATACAAAATTTATATATACCAAGGACACAATTACGTTCTAATTCGTACGGAGCTTTTTACCAGGCTTTTTTAATTACTTACTTTGCTTAATTAAGAATAATCTTATTAAGGTGATTAGGTCAGTGATTCTATTAAAGGAAAAAGAATAAAAGAAGAACAATTTCCTTAATTTTAAATCGTTGAGAAAATAATGTCTCTGTTAGAACAGAGTAGTCGGCTAATTTTCCTTATCTTTTTTCTGAAGTCTTATTGAAAACTAGCTGAACCCCGCGGCGTTCCCCACGGTTATTGACATACTGTGGGTAACGCCACGGGACAAAGCTAGTCTGAAAAAGTAACGTAAGGTGCTCCTTAGATCATCAACTATCTGCCAGTAAAATTCTCGTCAAAATTGGTCCAACCGTTCCAAAGATTACCGGGAACAAACAGACAGACAAAAATTGTAAAAAAATATATATATGCATTAACTAAAAAACGGTTATTTTAATATTACAAACAGACACTCCCATTTTTTTTTATAGATAAAAACAGCCTTCACACTAAATGAAAACCGAAAGCTTTTTGAAAAGATTTCTTGTGTGATCCAAAAGTTTACTGTTAGATTACCTAAGCTTACTTTCCGACCTGGAGCCGAGACGTTCACAAATAAACTATTTATAGCGACGGCACAGGAAACCTAAAAGTTTCGAAGCTGAGATACGAATTACAGCATTACAGTTGAGGTCAGACCGTATTTGAGATTAAATCCTATCTTGTAAGTAAACAAGTTTGTGAGCTTAAAAGATATACTTACATACATACAGAAGCTGCTTGACACTAGAAAAGTTTATAAATAAACTCTTATTTGCAAAGTTAATCTCTGAAACTTCCATAAACTTGTCATTTTTTCGACTATATGTGTAATAACGTAATTTTTTAGGTTATAATATTGTTATAATCGACATTGAATCACTAGCAAAATGTAACATTTGAAAATATTATCATTATACTTGACAAATACTACATCAATATTTCTGAATTGTTTCTCACTGAACTCTTTATCAATAGAAACACTAATCTTTATCAATAGAAACACTAATCTTTATTAATAGAAACACTAATCTTTATCAATAGAAAAACTAATCTTTATCAATAGAAACACTAATCTTTATCAATAGAAACACTAATCTTTATCAATAGAAACACTAATCTTTATCAGTAGAAACTCTAATCTTTATTAATAGAAACACTAAACGTCATTCTTTCATCTATACAAATAAATAAAATTGGAGTGTCTGTTTGTAATATTAAAATAACCGCTTTTTACTAAATGCATATTATTATGTATGTATACACAGTACATATACCAAAAATGTAGTTAAAAAAGATTTTTATCTGTCTATCTGTCTGTTTGTTCCGGGTAATCTCTGGAACGGCTGGACGGATTTTGACGGGACTTTCACTGGCAGGTAGCTGATGACCCAGGAAGTAACTTAGGCTACATTTTAGACTAACTTTGTCCCGCGGTGTTACTCGCGGTACAACAATAACCGCGGGGTAACACCGCGTGGTTCAGTTAATGTAACATAACTAGCACTAGGGCCTCAAATAGTATAAAAGTCATATAGATCAGAATCCAATTAAATGCGCTACATATATACCACTAGCCGACCCACGCAACCTCGTTTGCGCCTTATATTGCCCGTAGTGTGAAAATTTCCCCCGTTTTTGAAACATTCTTCATTGTTGCTACGCTCCTATTAGTAGTAGCGTAATGATATATAGCCTTCCTCTATAAATGGACTATCCAACACGGAAGGAATTTTTCAAATCGGACCAGCGGTTCCTGAGATTAGCGTGTTCAAACAAACAAACAAACAAACTCTTCAGCTTTATATATTAGTATAGATACCGCTTACAATCGGGTGATCTCCAAGCTTAGTCGATAAGGTAAATATAATAATTTTATATATAAAAATATATAAAAGACTCGGGTTCTTTTACTAATTCTTAATCTGCTTGCTCATCGTTACATGAATAATTCGCCTTTCTTCTATATATTTTTGTTTTCACCAAAAACATGTTTGTGAGATAAAGGTTCTACATCAAATTCTCTCACATAGTCATCAATCATTTCCTTTCAGAAAGGGTCAGCATTCATCTTAGTCCAAATCTAAATCTTATAATTGAATTCTTAGAGAACAATTTTGTCTGGACTATGTTACGCTTACAGCATTACAGTTTTATTATCAAAGTTTATGATGTGATTATAGCACATATTTTCAACAACAAACATAAGAAAAGTACGGTCCCTATTGTATTAATGAACCTAGAATTTATAGCTGCCAGACGTTTGCAAGTCTTAAACGCTGCTTGTTCGCTTACTGACTTCTAAAAGTCTTTATTAATGGTACGAATTTTCATTAGCAGTTTTGATCATTATTGCCAGCGCTAATCCTTAAAATCTTTAGTCCTTATTTTTAAGGTATTGCCATTAATTCGTTATTTAATGTAAAGTGAGATTATCTTATTGAATCTCTTGCCATAAAGTAAATTAGTTTCGATTCTATCTTCTTACTGTAATGTACGCCTATAAACTACAGGCGGGATAAAATATGAACCATCGAAAACTTTTCAAATTTGCCAAAACCACTTACGACGGTACATTGTTTTTGTTCGAATAGACTTTTTCCCAGAAAAAATCACGCAGAGGTGACTATATCACAACCCATAACGTCCCACTGCTGGGCTCGGGTCTCCTCTTAGAAGAGGGTTAAGGCCATACGTCCCCACGCAGGCCAAGTGCGGGTTGGGGACTGGCAAGACAACGTTGTGGCTACGTAATCTTGCCGTTGGATGTTTTAAAGCCGCCCAAAGGCCTCCAACTAAGCTTCACGACTGTTATCCTACGATAGCAGCCGGGACCGACTGCTTAACGTGACCTCCGAATCACGGAAACGCTCATGGTATCATGCTACCAGCGGTCACCCATTCAGGTACTGACCGCGCCGTCGTTGTTTACCCTTGTTGTTGATTGTTTCTTGTTTCTAATTACCGAGCAACTGGACTATGAGGTGACATATCTCTCTCATAATCAGGTCACATATTAGACCCTATAATGTACGTGGGAATCGAATCCACACCCTCTGGCTTGGCTGGCAGGTTTGCCAACCTCTAGAGTCTAGAGGTTGGCAAACCACTGTGACCACGGCCAGTGCAACCTGGTCGAAACGTCAGGCAAATCAGAGGTATGTGATACCTTTTAATAAGTGATTGCGTTAATTCCCGTAAAAATAATTGTTAATATATCATGGAACGCGAAAGTTTAAAAGTTAGGTTGGCAAACCTGCTAGACTAAATAACAATTTTATGAACTTCTTTCCTTTATGATTTCATTTTAAATCATTTTTTACCAATTATGTAAAATACATATAAAGACGGCAAAAGTACATTTAAGTAGCCGGTTTACAAAAATAACTATCGACGAAACTATCGCCATTCAAACGAAAGTGCAATTGTAGTAAAATTGATTTTAAAATTGAAATAAATTTATGAATAAAGTTCACTTAAGAAAAGATAGTTTAGACCAAGAAATCACGAGTTACATGATGATTTACCCTCTACTACCATCAGATACCTCCTCCTTTTTTGAAGTCGGTTAAAATTTAATCGTTGCCGTGAGATAGCCACGCTTCGGCATGCATGGGTGTTTCATCGAGTAAGAGAAAATACTGGAGACCTATACCCTCTCCCCATCCCCCAAACAGGCGATACGTCTGCTCGTTTGCCCCCTATTCCATAAAAAAACAAAAACTCTAAGAGGGTAGGATGTACGGTTGAACAAATCCCACCTTTAGTCCCTTGGAAATGGTATACATAATCTAACCGCATATTTTTATGTCTGTTCATTAAAGTTCATAACCAGTTTCCTAAGGAAATTACAAGGAGAATCGGCCAGACAATATTCATTGTCTAATAAATCAATCAAAACATCTCGTAACTGTCTTTAATAAGATATGGGTCTATCCTAAATACAGCTTAATTAATAGCAAACATCTGTTGTATAGGTTCTATGTGTTTGTATTGTACAGTAGATGGAGCCTTTGATCGGGACAGGTAGTTGGGATCCTAGAAAGATAGATATTTTGGACACCTGACACACAACGACATCTAGTTCCAGACTAAGCAGAGCTTGTACTATGGGTACTAAATAACTGATATAAATACTTTTTTTTGTAAATACACACATGTTATATAAAGAAAACACCAAGACTACGAAACAAATATTTGTGGATCACACAAACATTTGGTCCGACCAAGGATTTGAACCCGAGATCTCAAGCACAGCAGTTGCATTCACTACCACTGTGCTACTGAGGCAGTCTTTCTGACGAACTTCGATATCGTCTTGTATTTAATTTGAGGGGTTTGGTGGCACTTTTGAAAAAAATGTAATTCAACCTTTTTAACCCACTTCAAAAAAGGAGGAGGTTTCTCAATTCGACCGTATATTTTTTTTTTATTTGTGTTCGCGGTTATCCGCGAACAACGAAGTTAGCTTCGTTGTTTATGAACCGATTTTGATGATTATTTTTTAAATGGAAAGGAGATGTCCCAACGGTGGTACCATGATAAGGACATTAATATCTGATGATGGCATCCAAGAGAAATCGAGTCGAACCGTGAAGTCGGTTTTATTTTTGTTAAAATTGTACTTGTTTTTATGTCATCACGCTTTGCTGTAGCACATTGCTATTGCTGCAAACTCTCTGCTGGTTTTTTTTTAGTTAACCATAAGACGAAACCGGTCAGGTGTAAAAAGGAAATAAAATAGTGGAATAAGTACAAGTGCGTTTAATTCTAGAATGTATCTCTGCTGGAACTAATAATATACTTTACTAACGTAGATGTAAGTTAAATTGTTACTAACACAATGAGTTTCATTACTTGAACACAAAAAAATATTGTTTTATTTGTATTGATATTAAATAAAAATAACTGGATAAAAAGAATCGTTGAAGTAGTTTGAATATCGTGTCAAAATTGGAGCTTAATTGGTGGAGACCACTGATTGCAAATTTTTGAACCGTACACAAACCAACCTAAAAAAATATTAATACAGATTAATTTAAGATAATTTTTAAAACAATTATTATTTGAGTATCTAGATCATTGATTTAAAATAAATGTTGTTAGCAGTAAAAGTATTTCATTCGTGTTATTAAAGCTTGCGGTCGCAGAAGTTTAATTTAATTAGAAAGCAAATAATTTTTTTACACTTATTTCTGTCGTTTATACACATATTTCTGCCGTTTAATGTTACAAGCAAAATAATTATTAATTTGCAAATATAGTCTTACAACTAATTCGAGAAGAAGGAAGTATTAATACAATACTTGTAATTAAAATGTTCTTTTGAAATATTTAGCATTTAAGCTTCGTTAAAAGATTGATTGAAAAAATACGTCACTATCGACCAGGCTTGGCTTCGTATGGAAGTCTTATGCATGTATTATGCATAGAAAAGTTTCCCTTTCATTGCTCTGTCCATTGCTGAAAGCAGCATTCAAAATAGTTTAAAAGATATAAGCGAACAAACAGTAGAAGTGATTTTATTTTATACCATGTAAAGATAAGCCGAAAATTTTTAATGCAACATAATTTAGTATCTATAACCTTTTCAATAGGAAATTCTTTGATATCAAATCCTTTTTTACCGTAATATTTTACCTGAATAGTATTCTACCTGTTTATGACCTTCTAACCACTGAACGTAATCACTTTATTTCCAGTTAAGTCGTAGCAATCCGCCGCTTGTCCCGTTCCGGATCTCACCTTACCTGATAATTGAGAAGGTTCACACCGACCCTCCTTCGGGTCACACATGACAGGAATTTGATATTAGACTGTAAATTATGTACATTGTCGAAATTAATTTAATTTATTATATTAGGAATTTCGCTTATTAGGAATGTATTGATGAAATTTGGTGCTTCTACTGAATATATTCTATGTAATATGTTATGATTCTCTTCTATATAAAATAATAAATTTAAGAGTCTACATATATATTTTCATAAAGAAGAAAATTAGATTCATTAGATTAGATCTTAGATTTTTAGAGATTAATAAGAGTTTTTTTAAACAAGGCTAAACCAGACTGAAACCAACTGAAAGAAAAATACTTTCTTAACAAGGTAATCTCTTAAACTAAGTTTTATTTAATATATGCTAAAATTAGTTTATTTGGTCCTAAAAACAATGTTTATACAATACACTTGTTAAATTTTTTCATTCTGACTACTTCGAACTTCAGCTCCTATTAATTATGTCAAAACTTACATACACTTTAAAAGCATGTTCCTTTCGCCGATTTCCACTTCCAGTAATGTTAACAGATAAAATTTTAACCTGTGACACATTTGAAAGAATAAAAAACTCACCCTACAACTATTTCCTTATCGTGTCTTTCGTTAAAGGACCAATAATAATAAATAAATATTTCGGACATCTAACACACAACGCCATCTAGCCTTAAGCTAAGCGGAGCTTGTGTTATGGGTACTGGACAACTGATATAAATACATATATACTTTTCGGTTTGTAAATACATACATTTTGTACATAGAAAACACCCAAACTCCGAAACAAATATTTGCACATCATACAAACATTTGGTCCGACCCGGGAATAGAACTCGAGACCTCAAGCACAGCAGTCACTTACGCTACCACTACGCCACCAAGGCAGTTTAACTAATAATAATTATTTATCTCCAGAGTGGGCGAACAAACGAGTGAGCCACTAAACAAACAAACTTTTTCAACTAAATTTCTTTATCTACGGTTGAATTGGATCACTAGGCGACCTCAATATACTAAATTATGTAAATTTAAATGCATCTCTAAAAATAACAGCAGCCATCAAGGGAAAACGAGCACTTAATCCCTTATCCTATGATAAAATAAAATTTAAACACGAATAGATTTTCTTGTAACTACACCCTTGGGACGTGACTACAATGGGATGTCTTAACAAGCGATTTCCAGAGTAAATTACGATGCAGAAGCAATTACTTAATGCTTTTAATATTTTTCAAAGTTGTAAAAGGTCGTAAGAAAATCTTTTGTAATACACATCTATGAACCTAAGTATATATACATGTTTATTCCCTGGTTCTTTCCCGTTTCTTCTTTTAAGTCTTAATATTCTAAACACTGAATCTTTCTCCTACTTTATAAATTTCTACGACAACCACCCAAGACAAAGTTGCTGTGAATAAAGTACCGAACTCAATATTTTGGCGTGTAAAGTGTTAACAGAAACTTATATTTAAAAAAAATATAGCATCTCACACACAATACCATCGAGACTTAAACTAAGCAAAACTTATAGTAATACAACATTTATTTATACAGATTGACTGATGGAATACTATATACTTTTTTGAAAAATACATAATAATATACAAATTACTTTTGAATTTGCACAAAGTATTTACCGAATCCGCAAATAATCCTGAACCAAATAATCCTGAGCCGAACAATTCGATGTCAGTCGAATTTCTGAAGTACTGAAAATCTATGAATAATCACATACAGATGGAACATGATCACAATTCAACTGTGTTATGACGTCATTCATATTTTGAACTTGAATTGAAACTCGCGGGCTTGGTTTCCGCAACTCGACGTCTTATTGCGCCTATTTTGCGTAGTGGGTCGGCACTAGTGGTGCCAACCCAATTCTTCCAGGAAGCCTAGCAGACCCCTTGCGTTGCCGACGACTTCCTGAAGTGACCTCGGCGATCCGAGGTGTCTCGCCCGGTATTTCGCCACCTCTGGACATGTCAAAATGACATGGGCGGCTGTTTCATCTTCCTCCATGCACGCTCTGCATAGAGGGCTGTCCGTTACACCTAGGGTAAAGAGATGTTTGTTTAATAGAGCATGACCAGTTATTGCTCCGATTAGGAGTCGAAGCGGCGGCCTCTTCAGTTATTTCAGCTTCCGTGACAATCCGGGGTTGATCGTCGGGAGGGCCTCTTTGGTCTGCCTGCAGGTACAAAGGTTGGACCAATATATTTGGTGTTCTACCTCGGTGTTCTGTTGCAGTGTCCGTCGCAGCCAGGCAGTCGGCAATGGCAGTATTGGTTCTGGGCCGACGTCATTCATATTAACGTAACTGTTGATAGTGTCAGTTTGTCCAACAGAATTGTAAATGAATGCATCAACATATTCTAACTTCTTGTGGCATGTGAACATTGGAGTTCAATGGTATAACGGTAATAATGATCTTCTCTAATACAGTAGTTACTAACCACTGTAGTAATATGTCTGTCAAGTTGTTTCGATGCGTTTCTAATTTATAACGCACCTTTTTATCTTCCTGCGAGTTCTATTAAAATCATTCTGTCTATTTCATGGGGGATCTGAATATAATATAACTGTTTTTCATAACAAGAAATGTTAAAGAATTGATGTCAGACGTTATTTTGTATTCTAAAAACAACTTACGAAAATAACAGCTAATTCTTTGTTTATTTGTCCTTGAAATTTTGAAAAAGCTTGTAAAAGGAAAACCCAGGTACCACAAACACTTGTAAAGAATGTTTAATAAAAAGAAGGCAGTTTTCAATAGTATATACTAGCCTAGAATAAATTACATCAACAAGATTAAGAACATATTTTTAACAATTAGTAAAATATTAGAAAACAAAACCAATCACGCGAATTTGTTCACCATAGATGAACAAAATCTGCAACATAGAATGATCACGGTTTTATGTTAGACTCAGAATATTGTTCAATAGATATATCAGTATTTGAATGAAAATGTCTACTATGTGTAAAATGTCACCAGTCTAATCTCAGTTTGTAGCATTTGTTTTTCTTAATTTGATTTAATTGTAGTTGTATCAACAAGAAGGTGAGCACAGCGCTCTCACGGTGTGTTACGCCCTTGCGAGTGGATCGACTGGCCGATCAGTTCACCCAAGAGGCACCAGATGGCGTTATTCTGCACTGCGTCATACAAAGCATTGTTGACAGTTCGCATCTTTCAAAATTTAAGAATATCATTTTTTTAGTATTAAGTTATATGCAATTGTTTACTTCTCAAAATGGTGTCTTTATATTAGAATATATCGGAGTGTGTTGTGCTCATTTTAGCCGAAAGTAGTGGGAAATTCTAGAAGTTTCGGTTCAAATCCTTTAAAAGATAGGATTTTGTCGATCACAGGTACACTGTCTATCTTCTCTGCTCTTATTGTGATAATCCTGCAAAAACCTTGTGATTGTTGTTAGCTGTGAATAGTGAAAAGCTACTGTAATCTTCAATTCCCCGTCTGAGGTAAAAATCAAATATAACCTATAAAATAATCTTAACCATATCTTTATTTCTTTGAATGTGTGTCTAGGAGATGTATTTTCTGTGTAGGGTTCATGGTTCCGGACAGAACCATTTGATTAAGGAGCGCACATCCTGGGTTGTGTGGATAAATCCCCGCAGAGAAATCCTCATAGCAGCCCGCAGCCCACCACCTGGCTCGCTTCCGTGTCCTGAGGATTGCTCACTCGGTCACGTAGAATTAAAAGTATCTATATTTACCTAGCACCCACATAAGGTGTTACAATTTCTTATTTATTGCTGATTTTCAATAGAAGCCCTAATAGACCCTCGCCTGTGGTCTGGAGGGTGTTGAAAGATCTTCTGGGTGTCTGTCTGCACTGCAGCGGCATTGAAGAGTATTTTTTATGTAAAATATTTTTTTCTTGTGTTAACCCACTTAGACATTAAAACTAAAATTGTAATTATTAGTGTGAAACAAGAACCTTTGAAATATATGTATGCATCACTGAGGAGTATTGTTTCTTCTGAAGAGCACCCTGGGTATCCCAAACACACACATCCACACATATTATCTTTTTTTAACTTTTTTTTATTTTCTACCTTTGTCTAAATTTATTTAACAAATATCTTTTAACGGCGCCCTGGGATCTCATTGTCTCTTAGGCTGATTTAGTCGGTGAGGTGACCAGCCTGACAGGTTCAGGGGTTACAAGTTAAAATCATTAATATCAAAATTTCTTAGCTATGTTATCACGTCATATTTGTCCATTGTTCAACAAGACAATTAGACTGCATCTTAAAGATAATGTAGAAAAAACCATACGGTACTATATATACTAAAAGAAAAAAACTTCCCGAAAAATTAATGAGTAAAATGTACAATCTACAAAATGATAAACAATGGGCAAAAAATGATTTGCAAATATTGACATAGCGAATGGTTGTTTACAATTTCTTCAATAACAGTTTATTCTAAAAGTGAGAATAATATCCAAATTTCCGCCAACCGTAGACCGTTAGAAAAATATTTCTATTCTTAAAACGTAGTGCTAACTGTATTCCTGGCAATATTCGCAATATTCGCTCAACCCGAGATCCAAGACTCATTGCATCCAAGACGGAAACTGCGCCCAATAGTAGCTTTTATTATATGAAACGATATATTTAAAATATTCCAGGTCGAGATGGGATATATAGACAGAATATTGAGAATAACATAAACTATATTACACACAGGTACAAAGGTATAGGTAAACAAGGTGCACATCTGAATTATTTTACGGAACTCGTGGTGCAGTTAAATTTCTCTACAATTTATTGCAGAACATTTGACTGACATCTTTGTTCCTTCTATATCCCGGGATGTAGGATGTATCGAAACCTTTTAAATAATTTTATCGATCGAAAAGTCCCGCTATATAACCAAAACTATGTGTAAAGTAGCTATAGTTTGAAAACAACTAAGATCCCATTCATTAAAAGATTTTCCTGTCAGAGTGCCAGAGTGTCTTGGCGGTAGAATTTGGCAGGAAACCAGTGTTGGAGGAAATAATTTACATTTAACCGTTTATCAAGCTTAACACTGCAATGGTCTTGAAAGCGAAGATGATGCAAATGTATTATATATTATATGTATTTTCAATATTATATCTGTTATTCCTTATTGATTAAAATTCTTGGGCACTACTTGTTTATTCAACTAATGTTATTTGCATAACCCATTCTCTAAATATTCCTAAGTATACAAACGCGACATTTGGTGGATGCCAAAGATACGATAATACAAAATTCTATGTATTGTTATTGTGAAAACAAATAGAATGTACCCAATAGTCAGTTGATCCTATCCCAACGGTAATCTACCAATCTTTCGGTATAATGCTGAAGATTTACGAATCCTTTTCGTTTATTTACCATATTTTTGGTTTGATGTGAATTTTGTTGATGGTTATGTAAAAAAAAGGCTTCGGTGTTGAATTTGATTGGGTAAACTAACAAATAGTCGGTCTACTTCGTTTACATTATATTTTATAGAAAACTCTTAAGTTACACGTAACTTTATTACCTGGCTCCGTGCATGAATTGTTTATAAATCTTACTTCAGATTTTGTTTTTTTTTTAAGCTATTGCATAGCTTCTATCGCGGGCCTTGAACGTGGAGACCAAATCCAGAAATTCCGTAACGAAAATAACCTAACACCCCCCACTCCGACCGGCACAGCGGTGATACTTTTCAGTTTGCCATCTATCGATGAATAGCAGAACTTTTATCATATCTTTTTTGTTTGGTGTAATTTTGTATTACTTATTTAATGAATACCTTTTACCACAATATCCAGGAAACATTCACAAAAAGACGACGATGCCCAGTTGAGATTTGAACTCGAGGCACCTTCATCATAAATCATTCACCTACACCTCCCAGCCAATAACTCATTACTACTACTTGTTAAAATTGTTGTTCTTATGCTACTTGATAAATTCTAACGGTTCGATAATTCCAAACATACATTTGTTTGTTGTCAGTATGGCACCAATTTGAAAAATGGTTTAGTATTTTTTATTCACAATATTAAACATACTGCATAAATAAAAAATAAATAAATAATAACAATTGCATAAGCTGATAAAAAATGCTATGCAATAGCTTTACCGCGGCAGTCCCCGAGTGCCACACGTCTTTTTTTATTACTTTTTGTTGACATCTATTAACTTAAACGTGACGTAACTGGCCTATTCGCTTCGTGATTAGTGACCCTTACAGCTAAATCAGAGATTGGGGTTATTATAAACCCACAGGAAAAACAATTTACTAATTATAAGCAAAACCTAATTAGAATATAATAAAAGCACTAAAATGAACAGCAGTTACGAATTGTAATAATATAATAAATACTCTGTCAATTTAATTTTTGTCCTGAATTTGTAATATATAAATATAATGTTTAGAAACAAACAGTTCCTCTAAAATGTCCCAAATAAACAAATCGGTAATTAACCCAGTACCTTTAGTTAAATGTATTTACATCTTTAATTGCCACCTTATTTGTTTCATGTTTCATAAATACTAAAGATTTAAAAGGGTAGAGTTTCCTTTAAAAGGTCCTAAGTAAACAAACGATTTAATGTCTCATTTAATTATTTGTGTCATTATTATTTTGTTGGTTTGGCCTGAATTGTTACAAGATATAATGGAATAAAAGAAGGGTGTTTAGTTCATCCACCATTGCTGCTTTCCTTTGAAGTGGAAGGAAACCTTGTGAATAGGCTTATACGGCCCATAGATATAAGCTAAACCCTCGCAGACCGATCACTGGTGAACGGATGTCAACAAGAGGCGCTATATCTCTGCCTATCTCAATTTTCTTATTACTATACTAACTTTTAAACTTTTGCGTTCTATGATATATTAACAATTATTTTTACGCGAACAAACTTCTACTTCACGGATTCGACGACGGAGGGCGTGCGTCGCTGAGCCAGTCAGCCTGTGACCACGGCCAGTGCAACCTGGTCGAAACGTCAGGCAAATCAGAGGTATGTAATACCTTTTAATAAGTGATCGCGTTAATTCCCGTAAAAATAATTGTTAATATTTCTTATTACTAACCTGGTGTATGCTCGGTGACATCCGAAGCGGTTAGGGGCGCCCCTGTGACGCTGTCCAATGCGCAGATCTTTGTACACCAGGTTCCGTTTATAATCTAAACACACTCGATGGTCGGGACGGATCCTGATATCCATACTATAGATACCCAGCACAATCACTTCGTGAGGAATCGCACGACAATTGCATTAAGTTTATACAATTAAAGCTCATCAAAAGTATTGGCCGAACGTTTCACCTTATCTGAAGCTTCAATTCATAATTAATTATACTGGCATCTTATGACCGTCCAACACCAAAGTTCAAGGTAATTTTACTTTTATTATGTTGATGCACCTCCGCAGGCATACAAAGCATCAAACACGCCAAAACCCTCCCAAAGCGAATTAATATAATTACTGAACAAGCTCTGGGAGGACCTTTTAACAATTAATAGGCCGGCCGGCGCCAACACACGTCCGTACGTGATACCTATTTCAACATTTGACTGAACATTTGACAACTTTGACATAACCCAAATGTCACCACAAATTACATTTACCTTAGAGCATACAATAATAGAGGTACATTTCCAGAGCGTACACCAAATAGACGTTTTGGTATCGAACAAAGGGATTAACAGGTTTTACGTTTTGAGAGTCCGTTATTTTTAGTAGTAGTATAATGCTGAGTTACATAAAAACGCATTACCCTAAAGCTTCGTATTCATGGTAAGCATTTGTTTAGCAGCGGTTGATCAACATTGTTGCAACTAGAATGTTGCTGGAACGTGAGTGTCAACTGCCGTTTCTCCGTGACTTGCAACTCTGCAACACGCAGTGTTGCAGAGTTGCAAGTCAGCAATGTGTTGATGCAACTTTGTTTATAAACAAGAGTTTACCATGAATACGGGGCTTAAAGATCAGACGACAACATCCTAAAATTGAATCCATGGTGTCCTAACAAGTCGCATTTCGCTACCCCTCCAATAAACAAGCAGCATTCAACGCAACCGAAACCGGTAAGAGGATATATTTATACTAGCTTTTGCACGCGGCTTCGCTCACGCAGACTTTTATTCCCTGATTTATCCCTTTAAGGGTGGAATTTCCAAAATTCCTTTCTTAGTGCTCACTTACGTTATATAAAGAACCTACATGCAAACTTTAAAGATTCTAGGTTCAGCGGTTTGGGCTGTTACGTTGATCTCTGGTTATGTCAGTCAGTCACCTTCCTCTTTTATATACATTTACCAGTTTACATTTTTATATACGATTACCCAGAACTGACAGACAGACAAAAATTGTAAAAATAATATTTTGGTACATTTACCGTGTACACATATGCATTTATTGAAAAGAGGTTATTTTAATATTACAAACTGACTATTTATTTGTAGTATAAATGTAGTATAGATAAAGAAATACCTACTCTCACAATTAACACGAACGTAGTAATACCACTTTAGTGGAAATTCATCAAGTCTTTTACACTACAAAGGAAAATATAAAATTAATATACATACATATACTCCAAATATATAGACGTCTTTTTAGCACAGTAACAAGAATATTTACTCTTTTCTGGGTTTAATAGTAATATAAAGGCTTTTAATTACGATACCCCGACATGTTAAGATTCAGTAATTTGATTGTGTCAACAACAAGGAGAAATTTAACTAAGTTAAGCAATTCTCGAAGATAATGTAACTCCAATCGTTGGCGAACCAGATCCTACAAAGATCTATTATTGCCGTAAAAATTTGAACTATACCGCTATGGTTTTAAGGTTGCTTTTACTTAATCTTCTTCCTATGGTGTGCATTTCTAATTCTATTTTAGGTACTATCACTCTGTTCACATGCAAATACTATAGATGTCTGGTACCGTTTGAGGCTGCAGATTGCAGCTATTGTCCTGTACTATTAATATCAACAAAAAAAAAACAACCTTATGTGTCCTTTAATACAGATCATGAACACGTCTTTAGACTTAGCTTTTGGACTACTATACCACATTGGCCTGACGGGTTGGTATAGGATTTTCTTTGCAGTGATGAATGGGGGTGGTGATATTCATAATGGTAAGTTTACACGACGACATCAGACACCAGACACTCACTGTGTACATCGAATGTCTGCGTGTGTACAGATGTAGTGACGGTATCGCTCTAGTGTGTGACGCCGCAGTGGAGAGAAGACATGTGCGCTTTTTGACAAAAGTGTCCCTAATTTAGAACCTGTACGAAATTTTTAGCTAGACTAATGACGTCACGGACGTGGCCAGCAGAGGAAATCAAATCTTTGATTTTATTTTATGATGCACTGCTAGAACTTTTGCAACTCAGCAGCAATAGAAAAGTAGGCCTTCTGCATAGGAAATAAACTGAAAATTGCATAATGAAATGAAAATTATATAAACACCTGGGAGTACTTTACAAGTTTGAATTTTTATTACCGAGGACCGAAGCAGAATTTACCACACTGAATAACAGTCAGTTTCAGGCATATCGATTTATAATATGTAGACACAAATACACTTGAACCGGTACACTAGATGTCTACACCAATGTCAACACAAAAAATCGCTTACCTTGTGGCCGCCTGTCGACAGAAATATCGAGTGTCAGTGTCGTTGTGTATACTTACCATTACAGATCAACCACTCAAACCTATACAGAAAAAATCGTGCTCATCACTAATTAAAATAAACTCAAACATTATGATGCCAACAGACCCGTCAATTCATTAGTAAAACGATGTCTAGTTATCAATATTCAACGTCTGTTATTTTAAAATATCTTCAACCACTTTCGATCTTTTCTAAGCACACATTAAACATTTAGTAATAATATATTAAACAAATATGTAAGTTGAACCATCTATTAAGAAGACCATATCTCAGGAGACATGTGTACACACACAGTCTAGGAAAGTGCATTAAGGATATTACTAGATAGCGCCATTAAGGAGACGTGATGTGGCGTAATCAGCTCGCCTACTCCGTGCCAAGGCTTTGTGGGCGGGATTAAATAAGATAATCTTCATTTAAGTGTTCGTCTGTACAGTTACATACAGATTATTGGTACCTATATTTATTCTTAGCAATGTTGGATGCATATCTATATAAAGTTTATAAATATATTATACTACTAGCTCTTGCCTGCGGCTCCGCCCGCGTGTTTGTCAATTATCATAGTAAGGAGTAGCCTATGTCCTTCCTCAAGAATCAAAGTATCTCGACAGGAAATTTCATTGAAATCGGTGCAGCGGTTTGACCCTGAAAGCGTGACTGACAGACAGACAGAGTTACTTTTGCATTTATAATGAAAGTATGGATAGTGCATGCATTCATATATACAAATAGCGACAATTCATATTCTCAAACAAAAAAAAATTTAACGTAGCTCCTCAAACAAAATTTTGAGAAAATACTCAAGTTCATAACATAGGTTTTGTTATTTCGTGGTATCATCCTTTAATCAATGAAAGAGCAACTTTAATTTAAAATTGGAAACATTTACAAGATTACGAATGTTCTGTAGGTAGTCTGTTATTTACAAAGGCTCTAAAAGGCTCTAAAGAGCAGTCTGACGTAAAATAATGTTTTCTATTAGAAATATAGGCCAAGTATTCTTATAAACTCTAATAGTGTGGTATATCGTAGTAATATCAGCCAAAAAACTTCCAATTTAGTATATTTCTCTTACGAGACCTATAGACCCAACACCTTAATAAATAAATAATGAAAGAATTCTTTCGTATCGAGTATTCTGAAGGTCGAAGTTCCTAACTAGTACGTGAGAGCATTGAAAATAAAACTAATATCGTTGAGAAGGTACGCGATATTCAACTTTGTCCTTATAAACCGTGTTTTAAAATACTTCTTTCTGGTCTTATTAAGTTGGATGTTTCGTTACTTTATTTTTACCCAACTGTATAACAAGTAAATTTTTACAAAAATAAAACCGACTTCAAGGTTTCCCAGCGGTGGTTCTTAAGAACTGTGCACCAGAGTTGTCTCCGGTATTGACGCGTCTGTATCGCCTGTCATATTCCTCGGGAGCTGTTCCGGAGGCTTGGAGAGAGGCGAATGTTCAACCTATTCCCAAAACAGCCTGCCTCGTTGGCGCAGTGGTAGCGTACGCGATTGCTGTACATGAGGTCTCGGGTTCGATTCCCGGGTCGAACCAAATAATAATAATAAATATTTCAGACATCTATTACACAACGCCATAGTGTAGATCATACAAACATTTGGTCCGACCCGGGAATCGAACCCGAGACCTCACGATCAGCAGTCGCACACGCCAACCGCGAGTCCAACGAGGCAGTCTTATGTTTGTATGATCTGTAAATATTTGTTTCGGAGTTTGGGTGTTTTCTATGTATAATATGTATGTATTTACAAAAAAGAAAGCATATATGTATTTATGTCAGTTGTCTAGTACCCATAACACAAGCTCTGCTTAGCTTGGGACTAGATAGCGTTGTGTGTTAGATGTCCGAAATATTTATTTTTATAAAAAAAAAGGCGACCGCTCTGACCCGACCAACTACCGTCCGATAACCGTCACCTCCATTATCTGCAAAGTGTTTGAGCGGATAATAAACAAACAACTGGTCCACTACCTAGAGGATCACTACCTACTAAATGATCAACAGTATGGTTATAGACCGAACCGATGAGGCCATCAACAGGCATGGGGAATCCTTGGCCATCAGCCTGGACATGACCGAGGCCTTTGATAGGGTTTGGCACCGTTCGTTTCCCTCCAAGCTACTCTGCAACTGGACTGCCGCATTTCTGCATCAGAGTCCTTTGCGACGGTTCGGCCTCCGATTTTCAGCCGATTAACGCCGGAGTACTGCAGAGCTCTGCGTCCAGGGACATATTTTGGGCACCCTTCAACCAAGCTTGCAGATATCGAGGATAAACGACAGAAGCTTGTCGTTCAACTCGACCAAGTTCTGGGCCGCATTTCTCAATAAGGCTGTGAAAATCTGGTCTAGTTCAACGCCAAGAAAATATAGAGGTGCGCGTTCTCTACCAAAAAATCTCCATACCTTCTCTTTCCCACTTTTCAGAACGCACACAAGGTAGGCTTGATATCCTGGGCATGGATATATGCCGAGATCTCAACCCACGCGAATACGTTGAGAGTGTCCCTAAAGCGGCCTCGTGGAAGCTAGGTGTTAAACAACGTGAGACGGTTCTTCTCGCCCGGGTTCTCTGTGTCTTCTTTACAAGACCCAGGTTTACTCATGCGTGGAGTACTGTTCTCATCTTTGCGATGGTACCGCACAGTACCTGTTTGACGCTCTCGACCAGTTGCAGCGAAGAGCAATCCGCATTATCAACAGTCCCGAAGGCACCGAGTCTCTTGAGCCCCTGCAGTTGCGTAGAGATGTTGCCTCTATGGCTGCACTCTATCGTATCTACCCGGAACTTACTTCCAGCGCACGTGTTTCTCTCACAGTATGATCCTGGGTCCTTTAAGCGGGGCGTAAAAAAGCATCTCACTAGGCGGCCATAGTCACCATGCTGCAATGCAATGTCATTCACATTGAGGATAGTGACCACCACTCTTGGAATCTGCTCATGCTTTCCATTTGGCAGAGTCTCTGCTCTGCCAGTGCAAAAGCCACAGTGAACGTAAATGTAAATTTTTTTTCTAAAATAAAATAAAAAATTGAATTGTTTTATTTTGTAATCAATTTAACTGTATCATATTTTAACATAACTGCTATGGAAGAGCGCAGTGGCCTAGCATTATTTGTTTAAAAGGTCAAAAAAAAATGTTAAACCTGGTTAATGAAATAAAGTGTTATTATTAATTTATTATAATAAATCTAAACCAAGGAATCCTAATAATCCACCATTGAAACTTGTCTGATTCACTATTTGAATAATACATATTTTCGGTATGGTTGTAGTAGTAGTCGGAGCGTTGCATATAGATTGGATGAGCATCATCACAAGGATTATAACCTGTTGAAAATAAAAGAAGCATTAGAGGTTTATAACTAAGTTTGAGATATTAAGATTTTAAGCATACACCTACCAGTCAGTTTATACTAAATTTTTGACAGAGTCTTTTTCCCAAATGAGTTAGAGTCTTAGAGCTTTAAGTCTACTATACTCGTAATACGGTTGGCTCAGAGCCCCTGGCTTCAGACCTGCACAACTTTAGAACAAGGCGATACCAAAGTTGTCAGTCTTTTTAGGGCTCCAAGTATCGGTAACGATTGCTCCAGATGTTCGTATGGCATCCAGGACCGATGGCTTAACGTGCGCTAGACTTAAAGCTGGCTCCAACCTAGTTTGGAAAATGACTCAAAGAAAGAATACTTCAAACGTAAAATTTGAAAGCTTTCAAAATTCTTACCAAGATAAAGTAGTTTTGAATCGCCATGATAATTATCGTTTAAAGCTGATATAATAATAAGGATAAGGGTGTGCGTGACGCTTATATACTTTGCGTTTGGGTGCAATTGTTTATGTTCAAAACTATATATTAACAATAGAAAGTTTTGAATACACATGTGTTTAAATGACATGTTGACACAACTGCAACAAAATTGATTTGTAAAGAGTTTGTTAAATTTATAGCATAACTAACTGTTACCCGCAGCTTCGTTCGCGCACGTTTACTTTAGAACTTCTTTTACCATTCTTTATTAGCTCTTTATTAAAAAATATCTACATAGTCGAGCGGCATATTTGAATTGAATTGTGTAATTAGATAGCGATTATATATAAATATATATAAGACTAGCTGTCCCGGCAAACGTCGTTTTGCCATAACTACTAATAAATTAAAAATTAATTAAAAAAACATTGTCCAGCGGACAAAATTGTGAATCTAAACCATTCCCAGATCCCCTTGAACACATACAAAAAATTTCATCAAAATCGGTCCAGTCGTTTGAGAGTAGTTCAGTGACAGACACACTCACAGAAGAATTATGTATACAAAGATTTTAAGCATACACCTACCAGTCAGTTTGTACTAAATTTTTGTCAGAGTCTTTTTCCCAAATGAGTTAGTTAGAGTCTTAGAGCTTTAAGTATATATTTATAGTATTATTAAGCTGTGCTAGGTCTGGGTATCCTTTATGTACCTTTCATGTATGCTTGTTAAGTCCCCCACAGGATTTACTCGATGCGAAGCGAGACTCATAATTTAAAAAAAATCTTTTTTTTTAAATTGCTGTATTGTCATGGGCCCTTGAACTCTGTGCAAATTTTCAAGTTAAACAGACTCCTAGAAGTAGGTGAAATAGAAGTTAAAGAATTCCCTTACATACATACAGATCAAGCTAATAAAAGCGTGTTAAAAAATAAAGAGAACGCAGAAAAGAATACACTCTTGCACGTCTTAAGATTACTAGATACAAACAATAACCCTGAATTACCATGGCTTGTGGGTTATGGTTTGAATTTTTAAGCATCTTTAAGCAACTGTAAACATTCCAAGTCAGACGTAGTATACTTTAGATATCATAAAAATCACCCGGTAATCGAATCGTTTTACCGTAGGCTAATCCCGCTGCGTTCACTCCGATATCATTTCCAATAGGTGCACGCATTCCTAATAACGCGATCGGAAGCTCATCTACCCATTAATTGAAATTGTTGACTACCGCAATATGTAACTCCAAATACAAACTCTTACTAAAAACATACAAACTCTTTGGTAATACACTGTACCTGTGGGGTATCTATGGATAGATTTTTAAAAATGATATTGAAGTTTCTAATATATTTTTTTTCTAAACTGAATCGTTTGCGCGAGAGACATTTCCAAAGTGGTAAAATGTGTCCCCATGTAACTTCTAAAATAAGAGAATGATAAAACTAAAAAAAAAAGATGTATCTGAACATGTAAATTCCACCGAAAATTGGTTTGAACCAGATCTAGTTAGAAGTTTTTTTTTTAATATGTCATAAATCGTAAACCGCAATTTACCTTTCATTCAATCACCACAAATACAAAAATAAAATAACAATTATATTCTGTAACAGTCAGACTCGCACTAAGCCGCTATTTTTAAAATAAATAAATAAATAAAAATATAACGGAGTACTTAATGATCTGTCAGCATTTATTCTAAGGATGTTTCAGCTCATACGAACCCACATAAAGAGTAGACATTTATTGTCAAAAATCTATCACTGCTACATATTGATCCATCAGGGAAATCGTGCAATAGAGTTTTTAATATGATTGAATATTTTCGAACATCTAACATACAACGCCATCTAGTCTAAACAACTGATAGAAATTCATATGTATATACTTCTTTTCAATGTAAATACATACATATTACATATAGAAAACACCCAAACTCCGAAACAATATTTGCAGATTATACAAAAATTTGGGCCAAAACGGGAATCGAACCTGAGACTTCATGCACAGCAGTCGCGTACGTTACCACTGCGTCAACGAGGCAGTCACAGAAATCAATGTTCAATGTCTCAAGATGTAAAATAAAATATTGTAATAATAAATAGAGTGATTCTTTTAAATAACTACTGCATTAATGTGTTAAACTAATTTAAAAAAATGTATTTTTTCGAAACTCCTTTGATTGGAATGGGAATCTGCGGGATTGCTACCATGTACCTTTTTGTTTATGAGTATCCGTGATCATGGCACTTGCAACAGCGCCGAAATATCGGATACTCATAAACAAAAAGGTACATGGTAGCAATCCCGCAGATTCCCATTTTAATGTTACTGACCATGAAAGTTTAAACAATATATCCTTTGATTGGTATTGATAAGATTTCATTTTCAGGCTAGTATAAGCTTAAGGTACATAATGTACTATGTATTCATTCTGGGCAGTACTTGGTCCAACGTCCATACAAGATAGGTCAATGTCCTTCACTTTGCTGCAGCTGCGTCAATATCTTACTTAAAACACATGTACAACAATAGATAGAAATAGTGTAGTTAACAATTGCACACAGAGACAATGCGTGTATACAACAGTAACGCAGGCATTCACCTTTATTGTATCGTCTATAAACAACCATAAATTATTATTTTTATGGCGATTTACGGAAACTTACTTCTGGTAAATTTCATACAAAAGGTTTTATTAAATTTGCATATTTTTAATATTCAGTAGAAGTAGATTTCTCTACAAGCTGTGATTTTATTTATTTTATTTAAAACTTATTGCACATGACGTACATAGGCGGACTTAATGCCATGAGGCATTCTCTTCCAGACAACCTTCGGGTGATGTAGAAGTATGATGTGGTAGGTGCAACGACAAAGAACGAAATTCGACAAAATCACAACAGTTACGTAAATAAAAAATACTAACATCAAATACAACTAGTATATACCACTAAAACTACATTTATTCATACATATACAATAGCTTAAGCATAAACATACATATATTTAATAAGATATGAATATACACAGACAAGTACTAGCGTTGTGTTTGTACTGCCAATTCCTCCTGAAGGAGTTCTCGTACTTTTTTCTTAAATGTGAGGCGGTTTGTGGACATCCTGATTTCAGCTGGAAGTGCATTCCAGAGTAGAACAGACTGTACATAGAAGGAAGAATTGATAAAATTGGAGGTGTGAGAGGGGCATAGAAGAAGCAAGTTGTTTGTTGACCGAAGACTCCGGTCGTGGTTGGAACATAAGAAACGGAAGTGTGGAACAAGGTATTCGGGTAATGATGGGGAGTTGAGTAACGAAAATAGACAAGTTAGAGCTCGCAAACTGCGACGTTGACGAATTGGAAGCCATTGCAAATGGGAACGTAAAGCAGATACATGATCATACTTGCGAAGATTGAAAACGAATCGAATGCAGTTATTGAGAAGGCGATCTAGTTTATTGAGAAGGTCTGCATTCAGGTCAAAATAACACACATCACCATAGTCGATCACGGGAAAAATTAGGGATTGCATAAGCGTAGCCTTAGTTTTAACGGGAAGGAAGTTTTTAGGCGATATAAAACGCGGAGACACGAGGTGACTTTTTGGCTGACGTGTGAAATCTGTGCCCGCCAATCAAGGGTAGAGTCCACATATAATCCCAGGTTTTTAACCACTGCACTCAGAGGTATGCTCGCGTTGTTGTAGACGATTGGTGGGAGGGTTGCCATATCCAACCTACCTATCATATATTTACTCCCCAAGACAATCGCCTGGCATTTGGTTGGATTTACTGACAAACCAAACCTAGCAGACCAACACTTTATAAAGTCCAGATCTTTGTTGATTTTATCGATAGCATAAGAAATGTCCTCAACCCTTGACTGTGTGTATACTTGCAAGTCGTCAGCGTACAGGTGATACATACACTGAAGGTTTGGTGTTACGAGATTAATAAATATTGAGAAAAGTAATGGAGATAATATACCGCCTTGAGGGACGCCAGTGAGAAGATCACACCAGTTCGACGACCGATCATCGATATGAACACACTGTTGTCGTCCCTGAAGATAGGAGGAGAAACATTCCAGAGCTGCTGAGGAGATCATAAGATAGGAAAGGATGGCCAGTAGGATGTCATGACAGACGGTATTAAAGGCATTCGAGAAGTCGATCAAAGCCAACACTGTGACTTTGGTGTCCTCCATGCCCTCTCTAATATCGCCCGTCACTTTAAGTAGAGCGGTGGTTGTGCTGTGACCGGATCTGAACCCAGATTGTAAAGGACTAAGGAGATTCTGCTGATGTACAAAGTGTGAGAGCTGCTTGTGTACGCAGGCCTCTAGCACTTTAGAAAGAAAGGGAAGTATAAAAATAGGTCGGAAGTGTTCGGGGAGAGAAGGGTTACTTTTTTTAGGTAGAGGAATGATGTAGGCCTTGCGCCAAATAGAGGGAAAGGTTCCAGAGTCCAGTGAAAAATTAATGATATGGACTATTGCAGGTAGAATGTGATCCAGGATGGTAACAATCATGCGACGACTAATGCCGTCGCATCCCACAGCATTGGAACGAATGGACAGGATAATCTTTTTGACATCCTCATAAGACACCGGAGAAAAGTCGAATGTTTGAATGTCCGCATGGGTCAGACTATTTATGTAGCTGAGGGTTTGACTTTTGGTTGGATGATCCAACTGAGATGTGGTTGAAAAGTGACGGTTGATTTCATCCAAGCCAATTGTCATCCTAAACTCAGGGCGATGTTGCTTCCCGATGCCCAGTGTTCCAAGAAACTTCCACACATAGGGCGGAGAAGAGTTTTCTATGTTACGAGTTATGTTTCTGTGATCTTCCTAAACAGGTAATAATAATAAAATAATATATTTATTTGCTTAAATACATACAAAGTTGTTAAGGCGCGTCTCCACCGAAATTGTTGGCAATATCAGTGTCTCCAATTATTGGCAACTCGTTATCGTGGTAATTATAAAAAATCGTCAACTTTTGTTTCCATTGTGTCTACACTGAGTCGCCAACAATTTGAAAAACATTCCAACTAAGCGTCTCCACAGAGCCAACAAATATCTGCAACAAGCGTATTCTTTTGATGTTTACTGCCAAAAACAGAAACACGGTTCCCAACATTTGTTGACAATTTTTGTTGCCTACACATGGAAATTTCATCAACTTTTGACACCCACACGTGTTGACAACACAAAAGTTGCCGACTTTTGTTCGATGGAGACTCGGTTTTACATTTTATATATTTAGAGTACATCACGTTTCGTTAAAAGCATGCAAAAAGTTTTCGTAGTCTATTGAAGAAACGCCTTAATACTTTAAAACTATTATCTAGTAGCCAAGCATGTAAATTAATTAAAGAGCCTTAAATTTTATGTTTTTATTTGGTTTGGTAACTTATTACTATCTAAGATCTTACTATAATATAAAGATCTTACTTTGACAAATCGTTGTTTCTTGTTTTTCTAAGCCTTACATGTACCGATTTCTGAGGTTTATATTTTATCTTTTTAGTTAAGAAAACCTTACCTTCTTCTCTGTCAAGTCCTAATTTTCAAAGATTCAAAATCAGATTTACAAAAAAATACTATCATTTTAAAAGTGAACAAAGTATTACAACATTGCAACAATTTCTAAATCTCTTAAAAGTATACGGTGCATAAAGTTCACGACAAAAATGAAAACTCATACTCTGACCTCAAAGATTATGACGTCGAAGTGTCTTCTAAAAATAACGAACGAGAGAGTTCACCGTAAAATAGTTCTACACTTTTGATACACCGCAATGCCGCAACATGTTCTAGATATTATCACACGGGTTTTACTAGGGGTGTCAAAAATCGTTTTTTCTTGAAAAGATATCTTAAAAATAAAAAGTTCTTTATATTCAGTAGTGAAACCTTAAATATTTAGTGTTACAGCTTAAGATAAGATTAGCATAAACATTGATAAAAGTTTATAGTTGTTGTATACAATTCTGCTATCGTAATGAAATGAGGTGTAAGACATTACTTTGTTCATAAATAGGAAACAACAATAATGACGTCATAGACTTTTTATTTCAAACTTACAAACTTCTTTAGAATACACTGCTTTGACTTTAGAAAATAATTTGTTTTGCCAGTTTACAGTGCATAATTTACGAAGACGCTGCAATGTCCTTAAAAACACCGTCAAAAATACCCCAGAAATTACCTTACACTGCCTTATCCTAAATTTTTATACCAACTCAAAATATCATTATTTTAGATTGTGTTTTTTCTTCATTATTTTACGGTAAGGTTGATCTAAAGCGGTAACAAAATGGGAAATATGAAGGTGAAATTAAATTAGCTTTGTGAAAATAAGCTTTAAAAAACTTTGTCAGTTTTTTTTACAGCACGCTATAAAGAAACCCTTTGTAAGTTGAAACAAAATAAAAACAGTCTCAGAATATTTTGTTATAGAGTCAAAGCTCAGAATTGTTTACTTATAATTGGATAATTTTACTAAAAACGATTGATTCATTTATATTACTCAAATTGATATTGGAAACCTATGTCAAAAATTTGCTTAAACATTTTCATCAAGTAGTATTTCGCCTGTAATATTATTTACTAGCTGAACCCCGCGGTGTTACCCGCGGTTATTTTTGTACCGCGAGTAACGCCGCGGGACAAAGTTAGTCTAAAAAAAGTAGCCTAAGTTACTCCCTGGATCATCAGCTACCTACCAGTGAAAGTCCCGTCAAAATCGGTACAGACGTTCCAGAGATTACCCGGAACAAACAAACAGACACACAGATAGACAGACCGACAAAAAAAAATTAACTACATTATTTGGTATATGTATCGTGTATACATACATATGCATTTAGTAAAAAGCGGTTATTATAATATTACAAACAGACACTCCAATTTTATTTATTTGTATAGATATAATTCTAAACGATATTGGTATGTGCCTATCCGCACGCACTATAAAATTCAACAGTTCTAACTTCGCGATCTTGAAAAAGCAGGTGAACTTCAATAAGCTACAAGACAGAAATATTCATTCAGCCAGACATTCGGGCCGGAAAACCGAAACTTGCCTGAATTTTTTATATTCACTTTGGCAGAGTTCCAAACTAGGCTGTTACAGAACTAAACTCTTTTACTTTTGGACGAATACATTATATACCTTTCGTTTTGGTGATAAGGTAGATTTATGCTTGGATTTAAGAATTTATGAATAAAAGTTCTATGGCAGGAGTGTGTTGTACATAGGCCGGATATTTTGCCAACATACATTGTACTAGCCGACCCACGCAACCTCGTTTGCGTCAAAATTATCACGCTACGGGCTCGCTCGCTCGCTCCTATTGGTCCAAGCGTGATGATATATAGCCTATAGCCTTCCTCGATAAATGTACTATCCAACACTGAAAGAATTTTTCAAATTGGACCAGCGGATCCTGAGATTAGCGTGTTCAAACAAACAAACAAACTCTGCAGCTTTATATATTAGTATAGATATAGATGTACATACCAGAGGCTTGTGTGTTTGTTACCGATGTATACCGTAGCGCCTAAACTACTGAACCGATTTTAATGAATGATGTGTCAATAGCTCTATAGCGACATAGGCTATATGAATTTTAAAAAAGCTTTTACATAGTTGGCTTTTGAACTTTTTTTTGTTCTAATGTCTGTATTTCAGAAATGTCTGACTGATACCGATTTCTAAAGGAGATTAATGAGATGGTAATCTATGTAACGGCTGGATCGATTTTGACGGGACTTTCACTGATAGGTTGCTGATGATATAAGGAGTAACTTAGGCTACTGGGTACTTTTTTAGACTATATTCGCCCCGCGGAGTTATTGGCGGTATGACAATAACCGCGGGTAACATTGCAGCGTTCAACTAGTATTTAATATGGTTGCATGCAATGTAGATTAAAAAAAAAACTAAAATTTGCTGAGTGCAACCTACTCGCTTCTTTGTGAATAATATTCTTTTAAATAGTCAAAATTTCGGGTCTAAGATTTCAACATAGCCATTTTAAATACTTTTAATTGTAGAAAAATATTGGAACATGATTACATTTTGAGTTTGATCTGATTCTAAACATACTAGTTGTAATAATTTCCACATGTGACAAGTAACATTATAACAACAGGAATCTTATTTCTCCATTTGTTGTTTGTTGATTTTGTTAAATTCTTACAAGGTAGAAAACATATCCGATATTTTATCATGATTTATATATAAATTATCTAAGCTTCGAATCCTACAGTTTGATCTGAAACCACTAACAATTCCAAAACAATCGTGATCAAAATAAACACAGACATTTACACAGTAGTGAGCTTTACCTTCACAGGAAAACTTTCAAATAACTAAAACAAACCAAATTCCTAATTCCGTTACGATCTGAGAACTTTAATTGGAAAACAAAATTAATTATTTCCAAAGTAAAACCAGGTTTAGTTTGTATCAAAATTAAATTATAATTAATTAAACTTTTGAATCATCAAATACTGTAAAAGGCCTTAGAAGTACTTTTGAGCAGAATGTTTGAAGATAAAATCTTGCTTTCGTTTGTTTATTTTATTACGTTAAAATTATAAGTAGGCCTAGCATTTTGTTTTTCTGATTCTATTCTTGTAAACCTTAGTACGTACTAAGGTACCTACATATCTATCTTGGTAGAAAAAAACGTTGTCCTTACAATGTAAGTTTAGAGTTTATTTACTGACTTCAAAAACAAAAGAGGTTGATTGGACTGTAAATAAATAAAAAAACTAAACCAAGACTTTTAAAACCAAGACAAGGTTAGGTCAAGGTTCTGCTTGCGTTTATAAAACAAGGAGTCAAGGACAGACAAAGGTTCATATAGATAGTAAATGTAGAAGTCCTCTGGAACACATTGAGTTCAAGCTGTATATTTATATGTTTTAACTTTTATACTTACTATAGACGTCAGAGAAACAGATATATCAAAAGATTTGTTGTACCCGCTTTCAACAATTACTATGGACAAAGATGTAGAATATTCCACTTAGTTATAGTTTTATTTATAATTTACCGTTAGAAATAGGAAATACTTGCACTATTATATAAAAGCTTTTAAAAATAAACTTCGCAAATACCTTCTAGATAATTGTAATGACTTCATTAAAGTTTTTGCCAGATATTCAGAGTTTTATCACAACTGTTGGTCTATTACAGATTTAAATTTTATATTGATTAAAGTTATATATAGTATTTTACTAAAATCACAAGAGTCAACATAGAATATTATTATGCCATCTTCGAATGATATTCTTGCTTAGTAACATATTTATTGTAAAATGTGTTTCACAGATTTCAATCACTACATTTCTATAATAAAAAAAGGGAGCTACATCTGCCAATAAACTGACAAATCTATTATGAATAGATATAAGATAGAGATATAAATGGCATAGGTAATATGTGTAAGAATAAACAGTATTATCATTTCAATAAATTAAATGAATTATTATTATATTAAAACACATACTGAATTCAATACTCAGACGATATTTATCGACGATAAATCATTAATTCTGAGTTACTACATATAATTCAATAGGTAACTTAAAATACTACTTATACCGAAAATACGTTATCAATATAATCGAAATGGAAATAGGTAAACTGTTATTTAATATTTTTAATCAAAGATCTCGATGAATAAGTATGGAATAATAATTTAGAATTTTGGTAAATTCTAAATTATTATTCCGTCTGATAGACGGTACAATAAAATTAGCATCCCCGCCTACCTTCTTCATTTAACTCAAGCTTCAATAGCCTCTGTGATTAGCTCTCGGAGAAGCGATCATTATTTATTTATAATGTCCTTTAATTTTCTATTGTTTAACTTTTACATTTATTTGCACAAAGAGTTTGACTCAGATACTTATATTGGCTCTAATATTTTGTGGTTATGTTGTACTCTGTTATAGGAAAACGTTATCGTGGAAGAGTCATCGCTTAGGGGACAGCTTGACCGGACTAATTAACTACATATTAGTCCAGTCAAACTACAGAAAAGTGGTTGTTAACGTTTTTTTTTTCACAGAGTGCGATTACTAGATACTGACATAGTTTTAAAGAGGTATGCACTTAAAGCGGGAACTATGGTGTCATGATAGTGACTACAAGAATTCAATCTCTCGTGTAACACATTCTTTGTATACTAATGAGTACCAGACCTACATCCTTCATTAATCTGCGCTTGACATAGCTCGACCGACCAATAAGATAAAATAAATCGAAACATTAAACACAGCTGCTGTATGTAACAGCTGTTTTACAAGTACAAAGCATTAATAAATCTTCAGAAAGAATAAATGAACAACACTACAAATTGAATTAATGTGCCTACTAAAGCCACAATGACCGTAAATGGAGAGAAAAAAATATTCCACTTCATAGAGTGATTCTATATACCGAAAGTAGCGTCCACCCACGCAAGGATCTAAAATAAATGGCGCATATATGTTACGGCGAGTGAGTTGGTTAAATTAAGTTCTTGCACATTCCATGACAATAGACCGCGGTCTTTGTAAGGCAGAGCGTATCCCGGATGATTGGGAACAATGTTTTAGTTTTTTTATAGAATAATGGTCAATTCATGTCTCCTAATGAATTAATGGTCGCTAGAGCCGAAATTTGCTAGAGTGGAGACCACGATCATTCAAACTTAGCAGCAAGGGGAAGTAATGATTTGCATAAAATGGCTAGCGGCGGATGGGTGCAAACTGCCCATGACCGGGGTAATTGACGTTCCTTGATGGAGTGCATTGCGCCTTTACAGTGCAACAGAATTTGAGGAAAAGACTGTATCGTGGGTAACGTCACACACTTGGTGAAAAGCTGCAAAACAATTTCTATCACCGAATTTCTGTCAGGAAGTGGTATGAGTCTAGTATTAGGTAGAATAGTAATTCAAAGTAGTTCCATGTTTTATAATATAATATATAATACATGTTATATATATATAATAGTCCATAGTATCGTTATATGGAGTTTTTGATGGGAAAGATACTTATAACTACATACAGATCAATACAAAAGTCTATCCATAGACTGGTTTAACCGTACAAAAAATATAAGGGCTTATAGAATAGAATACATTTAGAATACATTTATTAGTCACACATAACGTACATGTAAAAGAGAAAGATAAGATATTTAACTTAGAGTAAATAACAAACACCTCACGAACGCGTGCACAGTTTCAACAATAAAACATACAGGAAATAATGAAAAATAAATAAAAAATACATTTAACCTACAAGATATATAAGATTGACATACACAGGTTAAAAATATAATAGTAACAGGAACGTATTTAAGACTAAAAATATTTCAAAGACCAAAAACATTACAAAGCACTAGATTTTTGCAATGTCAAAAAGAAAACTCTAATTTTTGACTTAAAAGAATTATGACTAACTAGGTTGCGAAGTGGCGGTGGCAAATTATTCCAGCACTTTGTTGCACTTTATCGGAATCCCCCTTTAAAAGCTGTAGTTCTGTGTCTAGGAAAGTGCAGTGGCACAGACCCGTCCCTGCTTTTGTGCATTTTGCGTTCCATTCAGTCCAGTTTCTCAGTCCAGTCCAGTCAGTCTCAGATTAGTTAAAGGATTTAAAGTTATTATATTTATATATAATAACTTTAAATCTCAGAGGTAAATTTACTAAATAATATAAAGTATGTTTAAAATAAGTGTGTGTGCGTATAAAAATATATAATATTATATGAAATGGCAAAAACCACTCTTAAGTTCTTCTATTAACCATATCCGGCAGGAAAAAGTTGTTATTCAAGGTTTGGTTTGCCTAACAAAACTTAGTTTGGAAAATCAGAGATTTTTGGATAAAATTACATTCTTTAGTATCTCAAAACATTGTAAGATTAAAAATATTGATAAAAAGTATATAAATTACAAAAGAAACACACATTTATGTAATTCTTGAAAAACTTCTTAGCTTATTTATCTCATATTGCTGTTGCTGACAGATCACTATACAAAAAAATTTAAATGATTTCTTTAATCAACCTTAGATCACTTTCATGACTTTCTAAAACTTTTTTGTTCACCTCCTGTATTTTTGTCACAAATATTTGGTACTACTGAAATACCATAACGATATACAACACTGGAATATATTTCTCCTGAATTCTCATATCCTTCACATTACAATCGTTAGTCGAGCATTCCACCGACGCATACTTTTATCGGAATATGTTCCGCCAATCTCAATGCGCGCCCTCATTTTGTTAAAATGTTTCATGTATTTGTTTAGGCATTTATATCAGTTCCTTGTTTATTCACAGCTTAATTCTCTGAGAGTAAGTGAAATTAAGGAGTTTACTTTGTGTTACAAAGACTAGCACGGAAAAAAATTACTCTGAAGAAAAAAGAAACTCTTGTAAAAAGCTTAAGGCTAAGAGATGATTAACGGAATACTTCCTTTATGTATAATATTGTATGAAAAGATACGGACGTATGTAAAGCTAATAATGTATATATGAATAGTGAAATAACTAGATAAGTTAAAAAATATATCAAACAAAACCAACTTCAAGAACAGGACCAAATTGAAATGGTTGAATGAACATGGGAAGCTTTCAAGTAAAGAAAGAATCATCGAAATCCGTTGATGTGATATTGAGTTATTCGTCAATTTGTCGTGCACATACTTAATGCAAATTGAAGACTTATATTTTTGTCTTATAGATGACATTGTCAGAACTGCACCAAATTGAAACACGGGAAGCACTAGCTTTATGTCGTCGAAAGTTATGAGGTAACAGACATTAAAAAATACAGTCGAACTGATAACCTCCTTCTTTTTTGAAGTCGGTTAAAATTTTTTTACACATTTTTTGATTTTCCTTTCATCGAAAAATATTTTGTTTTGTTTACTTAATTTTTATTACTTTTATCCTCCTAAATGAATTCAGACATAAATACAGAAAGAAGTACTTGTTCTAAAATCAGCTTCAAAATAATTCACGTCTTTAAAATTTTACAATTGTGACAAATCTAAAATATGAGTATGTTCATAGTGGTAAACAAATCAGCAAAATTAAATCCAAATATGTTTCATTTCTAAGAGACTCGAGAGTAAAAATGTCTTTCAAAAAATGTTATGTGACTTCTAGTTGATAGTGCTTATTCTGATACATTTTATCTGTGAAAGACGTGTTTATATGTATAAGACTTTACACATCTCTCAATCTCTCTCTCGAGTTTATTATTCTTCTTTATTGCGGCGGTGAATTGTTCCCACTAAGTGCCTTATTCACGAGTATCGGTCCCATTCGAGCGTAATCTAAAAGTCTTACCACGTAGATCTCGTAAACAGGAAAAAGCCCTTTCAAAATATTTCATACACTGAAAATATTTTGTTTTTTATTCAGACAAGCTGAACTTCTCACTAACAGATATTGTGGGCGAAAGAGATTGTATTTTTCTAAAACGCCCGCAAATTTTTTATAGCTATGGTCTTACTATGAAGCTCTAACACCGTTTTGAAACAAAAGTAAACAAAAATAATAATAGTCACATAGTTCCGATCTATTTACTTGCCTTAGAGCCTCCGCAGACTACAAACTTTTGAATAGTCCATAATTTGGTTGAATTTTTAATCATTAAGCAACTGCCTCGGTGGCGCAGTGGTAGCGTACGCGACTGCTGTTCTTGAGGTCTCGGGTTCGATTCCCGGGTCGGAACAAATGTTTGTATGATCTGGAAATATTTGTTTCGGAGTTTGGGTGTATTCTATGTATAATATGTATGTATTAAAAAAAAATTATATAAGTATTCATATCAGTTGTCTAGTACCCATAATACAAGCTCTGCTTAGTTTGGGACTAGACGGCGTTGTGTGTTAGATGTCCGAAATATTTATTATTATTATTTATTATGTATATATATATATTATGTATGGGAGTGCGCACATTATAACGATTCGGATATCGGCCGACAAATAAGCCTCGCACAGAAAATACATCACGCTTAGGTCAATAGCAGCCGATCATGGTTGGAAATAGACACAAACAGTTTGATATTTTATTTTTATTTTATTTTATTCGGGGAGCTTACAGCTAAATTTACAATATACTTAAAATATTGCTTCTCTATATGCCAATTAAAAGCTTCCGCATATAGAAAGAAGACAGTGCTGTAAAATACAATCAGAATGTAATTAACTCTAAAATATAACATAATATATGTAACTAAAATAACATTTCTGGTTCATGAGACATAAGACTTACTTGTAAATTAATGTATCCTAAGTTGCAATTCTCCAAAAGAAAGTTTTATTTAAATACTGAGTAGAGTTTATTACATTGGTAGTTATTTTTTACTTTAAAAAAAAAGACAACTTCCGCGTTCGGAATAAACATCCAGTGTCGCGGGGGACTTTACAAACATACAAGAAACGGACAAAAAGAACACCCAGACTCGGGACAACAATTTGTCGATCACACAAAGTTTTGTACCGCGTGGGATTTGAACCCACGACACTTGTAGTAGCAAGACCCCTAGCGATCGCTGAAATCACTAGGCCAGTCGTGCAGTCAAACTTTAAGTTTGCTTCATGATTATTCCAAAATTAATCATCCCACTTTGATATATACTTAATAAATAATATTAAATAACAAGCCTGTCTAAGCTCTCTGCATAATCTTCTTAAAGCTAAGCGCTGATTTGTATACAAGACGACAAAATACACAAAGTTTTAATTTAAACATAATATTTAGCTATTGTCATGAAGAACATTCAAAGTTTGTCATACAAAATTCATATTTTGTTTCATTCCTGCTGCCGTTGCGAGGTAGAACAATAGAGACTTAATTATATCTTGAAACAGGAGAAATATACTTCAATATAAACATTATCGCTTCGTGAATTACTTAAATGAACTACTATCTACTGACAGGAGTTACCAAATACTGAATAATAGTTATAAACAAACCTGGGGGCATAAAGGGTACAACCACGTAATTTATACCTCAAAATGTATCTTAACTGTGGCCACTACAATTGAAAATCGCTATGGAAAAACAAGAATATCAAGTGTTCTCAAAAAGATTATTGGAATATCAAATACACAATCTATACAAATAAATAAAATTGGAGTGTCTGTTTGTAATATTAAAATAACAGCTTTTTAATCAATGCATGTGTATGTACACACGATATATACATATACACGATACATATACCAAAAATGTAGTTAAAAAATTTTTTGTCTGTCTGTCTGTCTGTATGTTCCGGGTAATCTCTGGAACGGCTGGACGGATTTTGACGAGACTTTCACTAGCAGGTAGCTGATGATCCGGGGAGTAACTTAGGCTACTTTTTTTAGACTAACTTTGTCCCGCGGCGTTATTCGCGGTACAACAATAACCGCGGGTAACACCGCGGGGTTCAGCTAGTATTAGATATTAAAATAGAGCTTACTTGAATTATGAGATAAAAACGCACCATTTTGAAAAACGGGTGCAGGAGAAATACTAGTACTAATGTAATTACGTCCTTTACATCTATACTAATATATAAAGCTGAAGAGTTTGTTTGTTTGTTTGTTGGACCACGTTAATCTCAGGAACCACTGGTCTGATTTGAAGAATTATTTCAGCGTTAGATAGCCCATTTATCGAGGAAGGCTGTAGGCTATATATCATCACGCTAATACAAATAGGAGCGGAGTACTAATGAAAAATGTTTCAAAAACGGGGGAAAATTATCACGCTACGGGCAATAGGAGACGCAAACGAGGTTGCGTGGGTCTGCTAGTTAACCATATTTTTACACTATGTACTTTCTCTATTATTCAGATGATATTTGTTTGAGGCAGATGTATGCAATGAATATGGTCTCGCTTTGAACTGAGCTAAATTCACTTCGTTTCCGCAAAGTAATGAAAAGTAAACATCAATCAATTCCGGCATTCAAAGTGGGGAGGATCGCTTTTGTATACAAAAATGCATCTTGTGATTCATCACAGTGGAGTTACGCTCATTGTACGTCGTTGTATGTTCATAACTGTATGCTCATAACTTCATCAATGTTTTGTTGTGATGTTGCCACGTTAAACTATCGTCCTTAAATCGACTTTACACGCAACCAATTTTGTAACAATCTTAACAGACTGACTGTTATCTCGTTCGGGTAGTCTTAATTTTTTTTGTAAAACTTAAAGAAAGTATTTGAGAAACATTGACATTGGACAATGGTGTACTGATATTGTAAGCATCTCTAGGTAAGGTTTATGTTTTGTGTTTTCTCTACCAAGGCGGTACCATCTCACAGAAGACCAAGCTAAAATGACAGTGTTATGATGTCGTGTTTCGTTGGTGAGTGCGAGATCGGAATCCCAATTATGCAAAAACATCGCAATAGGCCGCGATGATCGCCATGCTGCATTGTGGCGTTGTCTGCATTCGTAATGATTATGGTAACCACTGCTCTTGGATTCTGCTGAAGCTTTCCACCAAGTAGAGTAGGGACAATAAAAAATATTCACTATATTATTGCTAAGGCAATTGCAACTTAATTTATCCTTATTGATATAAATTAAACTGGAGTCAAAGGCTTAAGCTGAAAACCAGCGCTTGGAATTCCAAGCTTTAGCTGACGCCTAGACCTTTTGATTTTGGTATTACCGTTTTTGTGTATTTTGGGTGTGTACTGTGATACTGAAATCAATAAACTTTTATTCTATTATATTCTATTCTATTCTATTCTATTATATTCTAATTATACGAAATTAACTCTGGCTGACTATTTCGCATTCACGGCTGCCCGATTTTAATGAAATTTAGCACGAAGATACTTTAAGCCCATGTTCAGATGACGAGCGCTCAACGCGCGTTTCGCTAACGCGCGTTTACAACTACATGTAATTAGATCTAAGAGTACACATGCTAACGCGCTTTTTTACATGTAGTTGTTGCGTTGTGCTAACGCGCGTTAAATGCTCATCATCTGAACATGTCCTTATCCTTAAAGAAGTTAAGCTACATTTCACCGTGTCAATTGACATACAAGTGTACCGAGCCGCGAGTAAAACCTAGTGACAGATAAAGTACTTAAAGTTAATTTTAATATCACCGTTTTCTAACTACATATATATATCATATAACCGACAAATACTATGAAACTGTTAATGTCAAGTGCAGTGAAAAAAAGGTATAGGTTATCTCGGCCTAAGTGGGTCACAGGTGTACCTAGCGTGTATTTAGGTCCATAACTGTTAGGAGTTCCACTGAAGTGGTCATTAATAAAATGTTTGCCTTCCCCTGATCGTACCCTATTCTATAATTCACCTGCTTTCGTTATCACTTGTACCGCTATTACCACTGAGTCCCTGTAAAAACTGTAGGTATATATATATATATATATACATTCATAAAAGATAATTTAAAAAATTATTTACTTCTCTGTCTCAACGATTCGAAGTGTTTTTTTTTACTCCTTTGTTTCTTTTACTTGCTATTACTACAATCTGATCAGAAAATGTATTACTTGTGCTGTTAGCTCCTTGAAAGAGGGTACAAAGTTTTATACATGCTAACAAAAATGTGTTTAAATTAGGTTTTCTTATCACCCGTGTAACCACGTACTTACCTAAGTGAAAAGTCTGCATGAAAGAACCTGTGGTTATAACTAAAATTCTTTAAGAACAATGCCGTGTCTGACTGCTTCATTGTCTCTTTCTTTGTCCAGGCCACGCTTCAAGAGCAAGGCATGATATGAAGCATTCTAGCTTTTGCCCAAGACTCCGCCCGCATATGTCGGTTATCGGTGTAAACAGTAGCCCATGTTCGTCCTCAATAATCAAAGTATTTCCATGCCGAATTTCATTGAAAGCGTAAAAGACAGACAGACATACATAATTACTTTCAGATTTATAATATTTTTAAGGATATAAATTAATTGTATACCTAAGTATATATATTACATATAGATTACATTATTATAGTTTTTTTAAATATTTATACAATTATCATTATTTTATAAATAAATATTTATACTCCCCGAATTAAAATAAAAAACATTAGATTTTTTGCTTTTTTTACTCTTCGAGATTAACTACTTACTTCAACAAATGGCGTAAGCAACAACTAAGATCCATCATGCACGCTTATAATATGTAATTTGAACTAAGAACTCCAGGATGCCGTGACGTCATATAGAATCTTATTTTGTATCTATTTATTTATTCGCTAGCCTCAACTAGTTAACTTTAAATCTACTCGTAAATAATTATATTCGAATATAGCAATCGTTTTAGTTTAATCAGAACATATAACCCGTCAGTATATTTCTAATCGTCGCCGGTATAGTAGTCGCAGTGAAGCCGGATAAGATATATTCCTGCAGTAAGATCCGGTCTAGTGGGTCCGGATTATCCTGTTAAAATATAACCGGGCGTCTGCCGAACTGTGAAATACGTACCGGATTGTATGTTGTAGCGTATTTTATTCACAAACTAGTTTCTCGTCTATATAGTTCGTTTCAAAGGAACATTATAATTGAACTGTATTACAAATTCGAAGGAAATCTTCGACAAATTTATTCAGGAAAAATTATTTCCATGCAGTCACACGCGTGACTCTGCCTACGTATATGTAGGCAAAAAAGTCTAAAGTTTATCTATACTTTTCACCGTGAGAGAGCCACGCTTCAGCATGAATGGGCCGGCAGGACCGGACACGGCCTCACCGGCGTGAAATAGCGCTTGCGCTGTGTTTTACCGAGTGAGTGAGGATACCGAAGGCCCATTTTTTTTTAACGTTTGGAGACCCCTCGGGCCGTCACCCCGCCGGGGTTTGCGGCGGGGCGGTGTGTCGGGATCGAACCGACTAAAACCACACGGTATGCCAACTCTGCGCCTGAGACGGGAGGGATCCGGGAACTGCTGTTATTAACACATCTGGATCCCAGCGCTTGCCCGCACAGAAGCGGGCACCGTCTGCTGGAAGACTCTCAATTTAGGCGACGTACGGCACGGCACACGCGTACGTCGCCTCCTCGCGGGCGGCCACTATAGCGGATGAAAGGGAAAACCCGTCCCGACCATCCGCGGCCACACTCAGGGCGGCATGAGGCGCTGATAGGCGCGCCTCCACCGTTTCACCGGCGGCGGATCGGGTCCGAGTGGAGGTCGTCCTCCCGGGCCTTTTCCGCCGCCTCCTTCCGCGAAATTACGTCTTCGCAGAAGGCTGCGACTGCGGTAAAACTGCTGTCGCTACCGGCCATGGAGAGTATGATGGCCGGTAGCGACAGATCTCCTCCGATGACTGCAGTGAGGGCCCGGCGCTGTGATGCCCATCCGGGGCAGGTCGCCAGCGTGTGCTGGGCCGAGTCCTCACTGCAGTCGCAGTGGTGGCAGGCGGGACTCAATTCCCACCTACCGTCGAGGATCAGGCCCAGATACCTCATCTGGGCCCGAACCGGTACGAGGACCGAGTTGACCACTATGGAGGCGCCGGGGGGCGGCCCACGACGGGGCCCATGGAATAGCAGGGCCTCCGTCTTGTCCAGGGCCACCCGTAAGCCCAGCGCCTCGATGCGCCCGACCACCAGAGAAACACCAATGGTGGCCAGGCGCGCCGCCTCCTGGAAGTTCGCCCCCCGGGCTGTGACAAGAGTGTCATCGGCGTAACAAATTACGCCCAGCCCGGGGGGGAGACGACCTCTTAGGACCCAGTCGTATCCCACGTTCCACAGAAGTGGTCCTAGGACAGACCCCGGCGGAACGCCGCACGACATGGGTCGCCGTCTCAAGGCGCCATCTCGATCCTCGTACACGACGGTACGCTCCTGCAAATAGTCTGCCACCAGCCGCCTCAGGTACTCTGGCACTCCGTGGTATTGGAGTGCTTCCCCGATGCAGCTGAATGGCAGACTATTAAAGGCGTTGGCGATGTCCAAAGACACCGCCAACACCACGCCGCCACAGCTCACTGCCTCTTCGGTCACGGCCCTAAGGCGCATCACGGCATCAACCGTCGAACGCCCCTCTCGGAATCCGAATTGGGCGTCCGACAGGTCGGGCCCCACCTCGCAGAGGTGCTGGACGATGCGGGCAGAGAGTATCCTCTCAAACAACTTGCCCGCCTCGTCCAGCAACACGATGGGCCTATAGGCCGCGACCGAATCGGCAGGCCGTCCCGGCTTCCTCAATAGGACCAGCTTCCCGCTCTTCCAGCACTCAGGAAAGCGTCCGGACGCCAGGCTAGCGTCCAACACTTCCCTGAGGCGGTCCGACATATGGTCGAGGGCTCGGGCCAGAACTCGGGCTGGAACCCCGTCCGGCCCGGGGGCGGTGTTCTTGGAACGAATCCGCAGAACAGCCGCCCAACCTCCGATTCCCTAACGGGCGGCACGTCGTCCTCTCGACCCCCGTCGTCTCTGACCGCATAGGCCATCGACGGGGGTGTGTGCTCCGCCCGCTGCGGGAAAAGTCCCTCGACCACTTCCTGCAAGAAGCTGGGCTGGAGAGTCTCGGTAAGGGGGGGGCCCGCCGTGCGGAGCTTTTGTCGCACCGCACGATATGGGCGACCCCAGGGGTCACGGTCGAGACTCTCCAGCATCTCCTTTTTCTTCACCTCTTTGGCGCGGCAAATGGCCAGCTTCAGAGTTTTCCGCGCTTCGCGGTACTCCTCATAAAGCTGGTCCCCGCCACCGGGATACCGAAGGCCCATGCCTCAACCCCTCCCCCATCCTCCAAAGGCCGGCAACGCAATTGTGACGCCTCTGGTGTTGCGGGCGTCCATGGGCGGCGGTAATTGCTTACCTTCAGCACGTTTGGCGCCTATGTCATAAAAAAAATTACTAAATTCATGAAATCGGTTAATCGGCAATAATAATCACTGTTTCCACAAATACAAACAAACAAATACTCCTAGCTATAAATAAAATAATATCGTCTTTCTGTAAATCTCTTCCAGTCCAGATGAAATTAATTATCACAAAGTTATACAATAACATTAATAAATCATTTAATTTTATGACTTTAATTAAGTGCACAAACAGTAAATTTATTATATGTAAATCACTAATATTAATTCGTTTTCACACAACCAATTCATAGCCCTTCTTCGTAAGAATTAAACACGTTATCGTATTACAGAATACCCTACGTCCTCCTTCAGGAGTTAAAGTATATCCATACCAAACTTCCATGCAATCGGTGCAGTGGTTTAGTCGTGAAAGCGTAACAGACAGACAGACACAGTTACTTTTGAGTTTATAATATTAGTATGGCGGTATGAATGTGGATACCTACCTAATTGTCTGTGTTGTGATGGATTCAGAATACGGAATATCACCTCACCTATTCAAGCCTTGGGTATGTAAGAAGCGACTAAGGGAGCAAACCATACAGGACAGCATGACTACAAAGAGTGAGAAAACCGCCCCTCTGTACCGGTACAGAAGGCTAAACCTCCTTCATAAGGAGAAGCCTGTGTCCAATGAAAGACTGTTATGTGTGACCTAGTTTCTATTAAAATTTCTCTTTCAAAATCATTATGCAATATTCATAAATTACGCTCATACAGATGAAAAATGTGATATCGAAGTAGCAATTTTATATAATTAACGTTTTGTTGATATCGCTAATGAAGAAAGTTCGTAATACGTGACTGGGATTACAAGAACTTCCTTGCTCTCATACGACTTTTTGTTACACCACACTCGCTGTAATGATCCTTGTAAGTTATGGTTGAAGTGATCTTACTCCGCTATTATTCTCGTAAAAACCCTTTCGGGATAAGAAACATATCATCAATCTTTCTGTTAGGCTGTTCCTTTACGACTTTGTAGCTGGTGATGTTGACTTTAAACGGTTTAAATTTTGTACAATTTTAATCTTTCCTTTGCGTTGTTAAATGCTGTAAGTAAGAGTTATTTACACTATTTTGTATTGACTATATATAATCCGTCAATTTAGCTATTGATCGTTGTCATCGTTACGTAGAATATGTTATGTTAAATATGTTATTTTTGTCTTGCACATTCTAAGTTTAACAATACTGTAACCGTCTATTATTTTAGTTACAACCACTTAATACCACATTCTAGACTTTTTAATGATTTGATTATAGCTATCATAAATCTGGTCTTTATTTTGTCTATTGTATCACTTGTATATACATTCTATTCCAAATATTTAAAAAATAATTCCTGAAATCGATTCAGTCCTTTTTCGAGGAAATCGGCACCATATACAAAAAAGAAATGAATCCAACGAATTGACTTTTTTCCTAATTCTATCAAGCACTATATAATATGTACAATAAGTGGTGTTAAATCGTATGTTGCATGTATATGCGAGAACACAATACACTCATACAATGAACACTAATGTATCCCATTTTTGTTAATCTATTTCTTTCATTAACAGATGTCCACACGTTTTGATTAGAAGTAATTTTAAAATACAATGTGTTCAATAAAGACTGGTGCTGTTGAATGTCGGATATTGACAAGTTGAACGTCTCATGGCGGACGGAAATTGGTTGTTAGTAGCATTCGTATAGACGCGCCCCTATTTGGACGACCATTACTAACTTCTCCCCCTCTCTTTAAGTTAAAATTCTTTAGGAAATGATGTGTAGTTTTAATTTTCCTGTAGAATGTAATAGGGTTTAGTAACATAAGTGAAACAATTTAAACTTACTTGAGATCAACTATGAAAGAACTACCTTGGCCCGGTTTTATATGAAGCCGTGATACCAGCCTAGTAGAGTGGGAACTATCTATGAGACTATGCCAAAAAATTGCTTAGGCTTGTATTTTTCCTTAAAAGTTTCGAAACATTAGAAAGTTTCGAAATTGCCTCTTAAGTAGAACATGCATTTTTATTCATTCAAATTCTATAGATTTCGCAAAAACTCAAAAAAAAAGGAATGAGCATACTCCTTTTTTTAAGGCCGGCAACGCACTTGTGACGCCTCTGGTGTTGCGGATGTCCATCGGCGTCGGTAATCGCTTGTCATCTGGTGCTACGTCTGCTCGTTTGCCCCCTTTTACATTACAAAAGCTACTCAAACAGATATCCAAGCATCATAACAAGAAAACAACCGTAAACAATAGACTCCCTAAAATAAAATATTTCTATCTCGGATTACCAAGATAGAAATATTACAATATTGTATTGGTACTTTCCAGGGCAAAATGAAATCAAATTGCCACTTTCATAAGAAACGTTTTATTTCGAAGAATATCAACTTAAAATTGTTATGAAATCCAATGTTTCCTATTCAATAAGCTTGAGCAATTTAATAAACAGGCAACAACAAACTCGATGTTATAAAACTCAGTGAACCGAACGACTTACAAAGTTTTGTATAAGTACCACAGTTATGAAATTAGTAGTTCTGGTTACTGACAACTAGTTAGTAATACTTGCCTTTAGTTGAAAATACCTTTCCATGTGACTAAATTGGTAAACAATATTTTGACTGAATAACATAATATTTTTATTATGTATAGGAATAGTAATAGAAACAGTAATAGTGTATCGGCGGACTTTACAAATATATATGAAGCTGACACAAATAACATTCTAATCATCAATTTTTGCAACTCACAAAGTGTTGTTCCATCTAGGTTTTGAACCAATAACAATCATCAGAAAGCGGACCGTTTAAGCCACTAAACTTTACGTGGAATCAAATTTATTATTATACAATAATTTATTATTATTTACTAACTGCACCCTGCCAGCCTGCAACGCTTCGGTGTGGCATATTGTCGTTGAATTGTTAATAAATGAGGTACAAAACTGCTCTAGAATTCATCTTTTCATATTCTATTTTTTCTATCCTAAGGTTGCCTGGAACAAATTGTGATAAGGCCGCCATTTGTACATAATCATTCAATCAATCAAACAATCAGTTGCGAGACTAACTGCCTCGTTGGACTCGTGGTTGGCGTGAGCGAATACTAATCATGAGGTCTCGGGTTCGATTCCCGGGTCGTACCAAATGTTTGTATGATATACAAATATTTGTTTCGGAGTTTGGGCGTGTTCTATCTATACTATTATTTACAAAAAAAAGTATATATGTATTTGTATCAGTTGTCTAGTACCCATAACACAAGCTCTGCTTAGCTTGGGACCAAATGGCGTTGTGTGTTTAGATGTACGAAATATTTATTTACAATGAGTAATTTTTGTATGTACATACACAGAATCTCGGAAAAGACTCCAGCCATTTTCATGAAATTTTTGTTGGTTGGTTTTGTGAGCAATAAATCTATCTAGTTACAATAAATTTTTAGACAATTTACTAAATGAAACTGTTTTACAATTAAGTCTATTCTATTCTAAAACTGACGTGTGAAATGAACAAAAACAATATTTAAAGCGGGTTGTGCCTCAGATAAAGAATACCGTTGTACTCGTATATCCAGCCATTATCTTAATGCAGAACTTTTCGAGTTTCTGAAAGGTAGATAACCTAACTCAACATTTTAATGTCTATATGTAGATTAAAAAAAGTATATTAGGTGCAAATGATTGGCATAATAAAAACTTTTAAGCTTGCCAAAAGTTGATTACGAATAGTTTTTATTCATAAGTTTTTAATTAAACTTCTGTTGTAGCAAAAACAAATCTCCGTTAATTAGCTCAACTATTACAGTGATACTAGCTTTTGCCCGCGGGTCCTACCGCATATATCCATTATCGCGGAAAGGGCCACCTTTGTCTTTCTTCAAAGTATCTACATGCCAAATTAAATTAATATTGGTACAGCGGTTTACCCATGAAAGCCTAACAGACAGACAGAGTTACTTTCAAATTTATAATAATAGTATGGATTGCGAAATGTATATATTTGAAAGAAAATTACCTACTACTAAAATAGCGTAGCTTATACTGTTAAAGAGTTTACTACCCGGATATTACAATTCAGTCACAGCTGCAGTCTCTGCTTTGTAAATGCAAGCCCCAATACGTTCAATACACAGCCACAAGCCGTCTCGAGATTATTGAACACCTTATTCTATCAAAGGAAATCATGAAACCTTATAAATATCTAAAAATGAAATTTGCTACTTTCACACTGAATTTTTCGCCTTTGAGGTAACGTCAACATAAGTAGGTCTTTTATTAAAATTATATATTATTTTAATATCACACTAATACATAAAAATATCTAATACAGAATCATAGAAATAGTTGTTATTTAATTTTTATATATTGCTTGACAAAGTAACTACTCTGCCTGTTGGAAATCATGAACAGAATCCAAGAGTAGGTTATTAGGTAGGTCACAACCTGGAACTCACTATCAGCATACGTGTTTCCCTCCCACAATGATCCCGGGTCCTTTAAGCGGGGCGTGAAAAAGCATCTCACTAAGCCGCCATAGTGCGGGTCACCATGCTGCTTTGTGCTTATTCGCAATGAGGATGGTGACCACCACTCTTGGATTTTGCTCATGCTTTCCATCAGGCAGGGCAGAGTTATTTCGGTTGCTGACAATAAAAAAAAAATGACACCCAGTTACAGAACAAATGAACGTGTTCATCACACAAAGATTTGTTCCAGATATGTATCGCACCCACTACCTCTGGCTTAGCAGTCAGGATCACTAAGATACTCCTGTCAAAGACTCGTTTATTACTTCAATATATAATTTATACTGTCGATTGTCGGCACTTGATTTAACTTGTTGTAATACATTCTAGAATCAAACTCACTTGTACTTATTTCAATATGGAATAAGTACAATTGAGTTTGATTTTAGATTATATTACTTTAATATATTCATAAATATGTTTATTAAGCAATACATGTATGTGCCATTGTTAAGATATTCACAAAAGTAAGAAAAACGTTCCAAATTGTTAACACAAATTATTCAAAGAAATTTCAAATGTATTTCAAATTGAATTGCCACTCCAAAACTCGAAATTGAATGTGCGGGGTGTCAATGTGAACGACTACTTTTTAATTTCATTAAGCTGTGAAACCTTCCGAATGAATAATTCAATGCTGAATATATATCCGTTTTGACACAATGTCTATTGAATTGGGGCAATATATGGATGTATTATCGAAGTGATATTATTGGATTAGATCGTTTTGTGGCGGTTATTGAGATAAGTAAGACATTTTTCACGCTTGTATAATTTAGTGACTGAGGTTTGCTTTCAACGAGATGATTCAGAAGTATCTAAGTCAAACCAAACCAGTCAAGGATGTTTTTCTGTAACCAACTACTGTAAATAACCAAAATTGTTTACATGCCTTTGTCCGTAATCTTTTCCCCGTAATATCTACACATTTCTCCTAAATTTAAAGAAACACATCACTATCTACACTCTACACCTTCAATTAAGATACTAAGACGTAGTTCTGGGATCCGTTACAAAGCCGTAGACCTGTAGTCCTGAACCTCTGTATGCTCTTACATGTCGTTATAGGAGATTGTAGGTAGGTAGACTTCTAATCATAAAATATTGTTTTGAATATGAGATTTCTCATTGAAGGTTCAACCTCTGTTCTTAGACAAATATCTGTCCTAGAAGCACAATCAACCATTAAGCTTTTAAGTCCGTTTCTTATCATTTCCTTTCTCCATTTGCTACTAAGTATTGCGACTTTTAAAATTGCATATCTTTGAAGGCTTTTAACAAAAGCCATTGTCTTCTCCAACCAGTAATTGGAGTTATTTTTTCCATTTTGTAGAGGTGCCAAGATGAGGTAAAGATTCAGTATTGTTCTATAATGATCCTAAGATTAATTGGCGAGTGGTTGAAAAGAATGTGTGTATATGGAGTCAGACAATGTGTAATGAAATGTTCAGAGCTCACGCTCACATTTTGAAACCTTTTAATCGTGGTGAACAATGTATATTACGAGTACTACAAACTAATAAGTATAACATTCAAATAAAAATTTAAAAAAAACCCCACGCAGCGTCAGGTCGAAGTTATCAAGTAATTATCATTTAAAGATTATACTGACACGCGTGAAGCAATTAATCAAGTAATCATACATTAACAGTTATTTTTACGGGAATTAACGCGATCACTTGTGACCGCGTTAACGGCCCACGGCCAAGGACCACGGCCTGTGACCACGGCCAGTGCAACCTGGTCGAAACGTCAGGCAAATCAGAGGTATGTGATACCTTTTAATAAGTGATCGCGTTAATTCCCGTAAAAATAATTGTTAATATATCATGGTACGCGAAAGTTTAAAAGTAATCATACGCCAGAAATGCCATAAATCATTTTGGAAAAGAGCTGATACTCTTACACTGCTGGACCACCGCAAGGAAACTGTCTTTGAATTGAAAAAAAACCCATCGACATTGGTCCGCCCGCTTAAGAGCTACGACACCACAGACAGATACACACATAGACAGACAGACAGACATCGACTTCAAATTTATAACACCACTCTTTTTGCGTCGGGTGTTTAAAAGTACAGTATGAAAGTTCTAACACTTTTAAGAATAGGGAGAATGTCAAAAAAATCAGTAACTGTTCTACAATATCCGATTCTCGATATCATTTTCTTATATCTACAAATCGATGTCAGTTTTACAGATTTTTGTATTAAACAAGTAGCATATAATATGTAAATATATCCTACTAGTATTATAAACGCGAAAGTTTGTAAGTATGGATGGATGGATGCATGTTTGTTACTCTTTCAAGCAAACACTAATTAACGGATATAAATGTAACTTTACAGTAATATAGCTTATACATCAGAATAACACATAGGCTACTATTTACCGCGATAATCGACATATACGCGGGCGGAGCCGCGGGCAACAACTAGTGTTACATATTGTTACAATAACCAACGATAACTCATAAACGATTAATCAAAGAAAAAACTTATTTTCATAATGCATTTTCATTGACAATTGGATGTCGATTACAAAATACTAAAAATAATTTAATAAGTTCGATTACCTATACGTAAATTTCAACGATTATGGGTATAAAAGTGAATTTGAAAAGTAACAACACTATGGGAAAAGACCCGACCATATGTATTGAAATGTCTAAAAAAAACTTTTTATGGGTATTGTTTCTTTTTATTTGTTTCAAAGATTCACATTCAAATCTATACTTATAAAATAGTAAGTCCTGACTGACTGACTGACTGACTGACTGATTCATCATCGCCGAGCGTATACTATGATAGTTAGGGCTATGAAATTTGGTGAGTAGGATCGTTTTATTGAGTAGACACCCACTAAGAAAGGAATTTTGGAATTTCTACCCCTAAGGGGGTGAAATAGGGGTTGAAAGTTTGTATTGAAGTCCGTCATTTTTTAAGTTAGAAACCTGAAACTTTACTTTTGGGCTGCTGATTAAAAATGAATAAACACCTATTTCAGCGTTTTTGGATATTCTACCCCTAAGGGGTGAAATAGGGGTTGACATTTCGCATATAGGTTAGTCTGGAAGTCTGACATTTTTGAAGTTCGAAACATGAAACTTTGTTTTTGGGCTACTGATTAAAAATGAGTAGATACGTATTTAGGCGTTTCTGGATATTCTACCCCTAAAGGGGTGAAATAGGGGTTGAAAGTTTATATGAAAGTTTGTCATTTTTTAAGTTAGAAGCATGGAACTTTATTTTTGGGCTACTGGTTAAAAATGAGTAGATACGTATTTAGGTGTTTCCTGATATTCTACCCCTAAGGGGTGAAATAGGGGTTGAAATTTCGTATATGGGTTAGTCTGGAAGTCCGTAATTTTTGAAGTAAGAAACATGAAACTTTATATTTGGGCTACTGATTTCAAATGAGAAGACACGTATTTAAGCGTTTTTGGATATTCTACCCCTAAGGTGGTGAAATAGGGGTTGATGGTTTGTATGGATGTTCGCTATTTTTGAAGTAACCAACATGAAACTTTGTTTTTGGGCTCCTGATTAAAAATGAGTAGATACGTATGTAAGCGTTTCTGGATATTCTACACCTGAGGGGTGAAATTGGGGTTGACATTTCGTACATAGGTTGGTCTGGAAGTTCGTCATTTTTGAAGTTCGAAACATGAAACTTTATTTATGTGTTACTGATTTAAAAAGAGTAGAGACGTATTTAAGCGTTTCTGGATATTCTACCCCTAAGGGGATGAAAAAGGGGTTGAAAGTTTGTACGTAATTTCGCCATTTTTCAAGTTACAAACATGAAACTTTGTTTTTGGGCTATTGATTAAAAATGAGTAGATACGTATATAAGCGTTTCTGGATATTCTACCCCTAAGGGGTGAAATAGGGGTTGAAAGTTTGTATGGAAGTTTGTCATTTTTTAAGTTAGAGCCATGAAACTTTGTTTTTGGGCTCCTGATTAAAAATGAGTAGATACGTATGATCATGAAACTTTATGCATTATCAGCATTTATGCGAATTCTGTTCCTAAATGGAATGAAATATGGGTCGAATGTTTGTATGAAAGTTCTTTTAAATGGGCTATTGATCAAAAATAAATAAATACGTTCAAAAACATTAATAAATTTCTGATACATAATTTTACACAGTTTTAAATAAATACATATAATCAACTTCCACGCGAGCAAAGCCGCGGGCAACAGCTAGTTTAGTTATAAAGATTGTACATCTTGTGATTAAATATAATAACTTCATAATTCCACAATTTCACGGTACAGGTTATTGTGAGTTTGTGAGTAACGCCTGTACATAGTTATTTTTTGTTGAAAAGTATGAAGCTTCATATAGATTAGATATACTATAGTAATTCAAATCTCGTGTCTTTGATATTTAGGTTGACTACAACCTTATTGTGTTCTAACATACACACACTAAGAACCAAGTGGCGTGACAATCGAGATTCGTATGTCCAGCAGTGGATTGCGATAGGCTGATGACGATACACTACAGATGCCGCACAGATTTATAATAGTACTAGAAAAAAATATGTCTTAGTAATTAATCTTTTTAGAAAATCGGATACGCCATTAAGAACAATTCGGTATTTGGGTCAAGTTTGTCCATCGGTCTTGGAAGGACGCACTCCGCATTAGTAATGAGTCTAAGTCATATGTTAGTTCTACGTATCTATATTTATGTATATTATTGCCGTAAGAGAGTAATGTTTCTGTAAATATTAAGTGACTCCACTGATATCATGGACTTATAGAAAAATTCAGTGTTAAGTAATCCATTATTTATTTTTTAGTGAGGTTCATTTTCAGGAACTGAACTGGTAGACTTTGCTGGACGTGACGTACATTTATTATCATATGTATCTTTATGTAGGAAAAATGAATGATTTAAATGGTTTAAACAAAGACGTTGACAAAATATGCACGTGAAATTCATAAGAGCTCAAACTGTTTTTCAATAGAACCCCATTTCATATGTCTAAATGCAGATTTACGTCAAATATATTTTTCCAACAGATGGGAGGTTATTTGAATATTCAAATTCAATTCGACTTCGATTCGACGTTATCACAATGTCATTTCACAGTCCACCTACGTCATTGTCTCACCACTAATACCCTGTCATTTTGACAAGGGATAAGTAATTTTTGACAAATCTTCAATATTCTAAAAGTGTTTCTTTATTTTCAGAAAACCTGTTCGAATATGTAATTACGTATATGATGTGGATACTTAACCAGCAATAAACACAAAGAACACTTTCAAATTTTTATATAAAAGGAACAATCTTGAAAATTTTCAATAAATTGTTCAATTGAGTAGTCTAAAACAGTGACGTCACAAGTTTGTATTTAGAACACTAATCATACAAAGTTATCGTTTTGACAGATGATAAAAAGTAACCAATTTGACTAAGGTATCATCTACCCTATTATGCTACGAAAAGGACTAGTTCTGACAGACCAGACGATCATAGGACTTTAACCTTAACTGAAATTTTATTCGTCGGACATTAAAGCGAACGTAGATCTGGGAAAACCTGTTTTTATAATATTTTATTAAATAATTGATTCACGCTTAGCTTTAAACTTTCACAGGCTTTAAGACAAATTTCTAGGTATTTCGTTTTAACAAATCTCTAAAGAGGTTAGATTTATAACGAGATTTTTTGTGCCGTTAAAAACAGACTAGATACCTAGAATATAATGCATGAAATGCTTGTTATACAGTACTTTAAATAATATAATAGGGTGTTTCCTAAATAAATATATATATGAACAAGTAAATAATTGTCAACCCGATAGAGTTATGCCTTCAAAATCTATATCCTAAAAGCGTAATTGACTTTGTTAAACTCGATTTTCTAATAATAACCTTAAAAATAATAAGTCATCGTAATATCCATAAAACATTTAACAAAGTTAACGTTATTAAAATTCACCTAAAAACCCTATCCAAGCGTATCCGACCGTAAAAAATATTTATTGAATCTACATATTATGATCGAAAGTACCGTACCATATCAAAAATCCCAATGTTTTACGAGTGGGTATCCATTCCTGCAATAAAGTTCTGAAATAAATGTTTTAGTATCTATGTTGTGCTTGCTGAATCTATTTTTTATTTGCTTTTGAAGTTAACATGTCCATTGATCTGAGATGCAGATTTATGAATCAACTAGTTTTTGCCAGCGGCCCCGCCCGCGTATATGTTAGTTATCGCGGCAAATAGTAGCCTATATGTTATTTTGATGTATAAGCTATGTTACTGTAAATTTTCATCCAAATCCTTTCAGTAGTTTTTACGTGAAGAAGTAACAAACATACTTTCGTATTTTTATATTACTGTGATGTGAAATGTGATTAGTCGTAAAGTAAAACATTAAGTAAGTAGTGGTTAGTAGTGGCTACAGTATTTTGTATTACAGGAGTCCTTAATAGTTCACAGAAACATATCAAACATAAACGTAATCTAATGGTTCAAACCGTTAGATTACGTTTACGTCGATACATATTATTTATTTAACTAATACCTTGTGCACTTATGTTGCATTGACGAGCTTAATACCGGCGGCATTATCTACCAGTCACCAGTCACCAATAGGGCTATGCAAAGAAAATAGGAAGTAGGTCCATTTTACACCAAAATTACATTAGAGCCTTTATCGTAGTTTTATATCCTATTATCTTACTACAGTATCTAAATGAAACTATCTAAGCATATAAAATCCCTACACTGTTGCCTCTGTCTTAAAGAAATAAAAAAATCTTATCTTTACCTATTACTTGATGAAAAAGGTGTTCATCTACACCACTCCACTTTATATTTTACGCTTATCAGGTTTTAGAAATAAGCCTCCGACATAAATTCCTCATGTAACTGCACGTCCTTTCCTAATGTCAAACCTTAAAGAGCCCCGTCATCACGTATAAATAACATTAACGTCTTATAATCACAAAGCACAATACATTGCTTGGAAAGTTATCAAACGCGTAGTAGATATCTTCATTCAACAAGCAATGTAAACTTAATTAGACAAGAAAAACGATCCTCATAGCCTACCTGAAAAAGGGAGCAGGTCTGCAGAATTCAGAAGCAGCCGTTAGTATGAATATAAATGGTCCTTTTGTCCCTCAAATGGATTGAGGTTTCTACCTGCTTAAGTTTATTGCATGCTGTCTGCCCACCTGTTTTTTAGTCTCATGAAGGTTAGTACAGACATCGTGAGATAATCAAAGCTTTGAGAACTTTTATTAAAAGAACAGCTTGTCGGAATCGCAACTAATTTATTAAAATACTTTGTATTTGTTAATAAAATAATTGTAAAATGTAGTCGTCAAGAAATATTCTATCAAAGTTACATTTATTATATTTTTAAATACATGTTTGTCAAAAATATTCGTTTTATTTTATGGTGAAACAAAATTTAGCAATTTTTTTATGACATTAAAGAATATACAAAAAGAGAAGTGTCTTCCCTTCTTATTTCTATTTCACCATCCTCATAGTTAGCTTATCAGTGAAAACACACTGTCACATAATTATGTGTTTTTATATAAGATTAGCGCGTGGCTCCGCTTCCGAAAATGAGTTTTTATTTATTTCTTATGCATTACTTTTTCTGGATGACGTCAGCCCTCGTCCTACATCCTTTCTGTATCCCTTACATGTCATTGCTAGTGATTAAATGAAGCATGAAAACATTATTAAGATGACACTTCATTTAAATATATTTCATTAGTGAAAATGTTTCTGCTATCAAAAGTAATAAATGTGTGCCTTTATTTTTTATTAATTAATAAAAAATAGTACTGTCCAAACGTAGAATATAGTAGGATATTATTGTAGTCATCATTAGCTACATATAATATTAAATAAGTGATTTAAAACTGCCGTACTTTTATACTAGCTTTCGCCCGCGATTTCGGTCGCATTTAATAAAAAAGTGGCCAAGTGCGAGTCGGACTCGCACATGAAGGGTTCCGTAGCAGCAAGTAACATAATATAACAGTTCTTGTAGTTCGTTGTAACTTTGATCGATAAATTACGGTTTACGATTTACGACGTATACTACTACTTACTAGATCTCGTTCAAACTAACTAGAACTACAAGAACTGTCATATTATGGTACTTGCTGCTAGGGAACCCTTCATGTGCGAGTCCGACTTGCACATGACCGCTTTTTTTTAGCATAGCTTTGCCCCGCGGCGTTACCCGCGGTTTTTGTTGTACGTAGTCATAAATACGTTTGAGTTTATTTTTACAAAACCTACCCAAACATTTTGTATAAAAGCATCATTAATTCCGAAAGAGGTGGCGAGATACCCAATAAATAAGTTCCAATGTCAAAACTTCGTGGTGAGGCTAAACTAATGTGACCATAGAGTACTTCTGAGTCAGGACTGACGGGAAAATACTACCCAAGTTTATCTAACTCGATTGTTGGCTAACGTATTTATTTGTATTTACGACTCTGATACATTTCAACAAAGTCTAAATAGTTGTTTAATGTTGCTAATCTGGCTAGAAATAAGTTAGATGTCCATTAACAACAGAGTGTATGTCGTAAATTTATTTAGCGATAAACAGATCAACAACTATATTTTTCAAAATATGTTTTATAAAGAAAACAGATGCTGTATGGAATACGCTCCCACTCGAAATCAGGACGTCAAAAAGTTGTTTCTCATTTAAAAAAAAACGTCAGCGTAGCTACCTATTGACGGGATGGCAGGAAAACAATATAAAAATACAATTTAGTACTAACACAGTGTACGAATGTAGAGTTTATGAATTAGAGTGTATACTGTACGATTTTCAGCTACATCGCTAATGTTTATGCCTGAAAATCAGGAATAAACTATCAGTAATGAAGTAATCTATTCAGGCACAGACTTAGGAAGAGTACAATTTCTGTCTCTATCCCATAGACAAAGCCTACGGAATAGTGTGTCCATGAATTCCGAGATATTTTGATGAAATCTATCCAAGAATGCTAAATGTGGTCCAAGTTTCACAGTCTTAGTAAAAGTAACTATTTAACTTTCGTAAAATAGCTGTTCAAAGTAAAATAATTAAAACTTTTTGATTGAAAACATTTTCAACTTTTATTTTCATAAAGATAGAGTTCAAATTTAAATGCCACACATGTCAAATTTCATTTGTTTTTATTATTTACCTTATTATTAAAATACTTAATATTTAATAACGATATATAGGGCACATTAAACAACTGTTACGATTTTTATAACTCTTTAAATTCATAACGCAAATAGTATACTTCCTTCTATACTGCGGCATTCTAGTCACGCCTTAGACATCGCTACGTCGTAGCTTCACAGTAACACAGTGTCTACGATATCGACAACTTGTATAAATTTTACAAAGGCGAAGGAATTTCAGGTAAAAGAAGTACCTAAGTCTTGGTCACTCTACCTTCGATAGAAAGTTTTAAAGCCCTTTTGTCATCAGCCGCAAGGAGATGAATGACTGATTGTAATGCTATTAAATTATTTTAATATCTGAGCTTTGTAAACTTTCAAACTTTTCTGATACTTACCCTGTTATTGAGTTGCCAAAGATTCTAAAAGTTTCTATGAAGATTAAGCGAATAAAGGCTACCTGCCGTAGAACTTTTTATTGATATTTGTTTTTTTTAACCGACTTCCAAAAGGAGGAAGTTCTCAATGTGATTGGTATTTCTGTTTATGTATGTACACTGATCACTCCGTCAATTGTGGACCGATTTAAAAAAATATTTTTGTATCCGAAAGGGTATGCTACCCATGTACTCCCATTGCAACTATATCAGGATCTGGTGATGGGATCCCAAGGAAATCGAAGGAAACCCTCAAATTAGTTAGGTATGTACTATGTTTTTCATATATTTTCTAAGGCTATTGCAATATTTACACCTGGTTACAACTCCTTAACGGTTAGGAGTTGGATAATAAATTTTTAAATGTCATGTGTATGTATGTGACCGTTACTCGTATTCTTTCAAGTTATTTAGATGAACTGATGATGGAAGATACAATTCCTCAACAGTTAGGAGTTGAAGGATAATTCTTTCGATTTCATACGTATCTATACACCTATAGTTGTACCAAATACACGAAAGAGCCTTAGTTGTATTCTTTCAAGTTGTTTAGGTGATCTGATAGGTAAGGTTCGAAGATAGGTGAAACTTTAAGATACCAATCTAGTAGCCAGTAGTCATGCAATGTATTATGTACTTGTAAATGTGTTATGATATGTGTATCTACGGTGTTATGTATGAAATGTGTACTCTCACAATTAATTTTCAATAATATTTAAATAGCAAAACACATAATATGAGATTGTATAGACATAAACCCTTCCGATGTCTCCTCATAGCTGTCAAGTAACATATAAATAAATAACTCCATTAATCGTATTAGAATAAATATTATACAGAACGAAACGAGACAAGGGACACAGGGGAGCATTATTAACACTGACGCGACTCGTAACTCAATGTTATACTTTAAGAGTGATAAAGCCCCACATCGACTGGAGCGATAGCTGATACAGTTCGATTATTTTCGAACACATATAAATTATGGTGCTTTTTACTGGCCTTTTTAATTTGCTGACTAAAAAGTTAATCAATCACACTAAAGTAACAAAACTGCTAGTTTTTTCTTTCCATGAAAAGCAAGTTGTATAAAAAAATTACTGAGCTTTGCTCGGTAGCTTTGCTTTGGTAAATTTTCTAAAAATGAATCCTAGCTATATCGAATTATCCCCCGCAAGACCTTCTGTATACTACATTTCATGAAAACCGTTGGAGTCGTTTCCGAGATTCAGATTTTATAAATCTATACTAATCTATAAAGCTGAAGAGTTTGTTTGTTTGTTAGAACACTCTAATCTCAGGAACTACGGGTCCGATTTAAAAAATTCTCTCAGTGTTAGATAGCCAGTTTACCGGGAAAGGCTATAGGCTATATATCATTACGCAAAGACTTACAGGATCGGAGCACGAAAGAAGAATGTTCCAAAAACGGGGAAAAATTATCACGCTACAGGCAATAGGAGACGCAAAAGAGGTTGCGTGGGTCGGCTAGTATATATATATTTACACTAGCTAGCGACAAAAAGTTTGGAAGCACAATGTTCCCAATTATTTTGAACTAAAAAATAATAAAAAAATTAGAAATAGTATGACAGACAGTATTGAAAAATGAAATGATTAGGCACTTAATTCCTCGTTCAAAAGTTTGATTTTATAGACCAGCCAAGTGGCAAAAGAGTTTTCAAATATAAAATATTAATAACATCTCTTTTGATGTAAAATTCACACAATAAATGTTTTTCTTTGTAAAGACGAAAAAAGTAACAAATAATAAGATAACAATAAAAAGAGCACAATAATAATACAGGCGCTGGCCACATGTGCTGCAATACCGTTCTAATCTCGTGTATAGGCTCATCAGTTAGAAGCCTTGTGCCTATTTATACCACAGACAAATTGAATCACGTAGGTAGGTTTTAATACTGTCTTTTTATCACGACTATGAACCTAGTATTATATTTCAACTGTAAATTGTGCCATGGGGAAATAGGGTCGATAATGCGCTAGCAATCTCACTGGTACTGTGAGTATAAATATAAATCTAGGACACAACGCTATCTAGTCCCAAACTAAGCCGAGCTTGTACTATGGGTACTAGACAACTGATATAAATAGAAATATACTTTTTTTGTAAATACATACATATCATACTTAGAAAACCACCCAAATTCTGAAATAAACATTTTCAGATCATAAAAACATTTGGTCCAAAGTTAAAGTTTCATCCAAATCCGTTCAGTAGTTTTTGTGTGAAAGAGTAACACACATCCATCCATACTTACAAACTTTGGCGTTTATAATTTTAGTAGGATGAATCGCCGAAATGTATGTGAGCGCATAACTTCCGATCGACTGCACCAAATTGGATAATTCTATTTTCTACATGTTTGTTATTGTAAGGATAGGCTTTGTATAGAAGAAAATCAAAGATAACGGGAAAAATATTTTTTTTGTCCACGACTCCACCTACAAAGCTACTACTACTAAAAACAAGTGTTCCAGTTATTTTGAAAGTATTAAGAAAGAAACATATGGCAGTATGAAGTTCTTCGGGTCAGCTAGTAATAAAATAAAAAACAGACCTGTGTACACACGAATGCTGATCTTCAAAAAAAAAATCACCATTTTATAGCCGACATATCGATTCTTAAATCATATTGCCAAAATGCTAATCTTGCGAACATAAATATAAATTTGGTAAAAGTAAAGCAAAACTCTCTACTGGTTTCGAAAAAAGGTAATAATATGGCAAAGACGGTCGAGTAATTCGGACTTGCAATGTTCACATGCCACGAAGCACAATACCGAAGTGTACACAATCCCTAACAAAAGCAGTAAGCTTATTTTCAAAAGAATTTTACTTGAAATATTTCTTATATTTCGTTGTGCTCTAGGTATGTGATGAATTAATGTATTTCTAGCTTGGGAATTAGTTTTTGATTATTATTGGAATGAAAAATTATAATTGGAAAACGTCACTTAACTTTGGAAATGTTTTGTCACGATATTGAGATATTAGACTTAAAAATACGATAACTCTAACTAGATAGAACTTCCAGCGGGTTGACATTTCTATGCTTAAACTAGGCTCGAAGCCTTTTTACTATAAGCATCAGCCATCTCCTCCTGATAGAATTATAATAAAAGAATATAACACAGTGTGTTTACATACATATTAAAAACTTAAGGTTAATTACATTCATCTGACTATCAGCAATGAGTAAGTTAGCTGATAGAAATACAACAATTCACATATTATTCTAGTAGGTATCTTAATAACAGTGTATGAAATATGGTGAAGTGTGTAAGCATGTGTGTGTGTGTGTGTGTGATGACAATAATTTTGTCGTGTCGTTTTGTCATTATTACGTGTTATTGATTCAAAGCAGCTAAAATTTATCATTTATTCTTAGTAGCAGTCAATGAACAAAGAAACGCGATTATTTAATACAAAATTAATATAACTAAGGTATAAAAATATAGACTTACCTGTTATGCTCTTGATGTCAAGATACCTTTATATTGCTATATTTGCCTCGTATAAGTGAGACGTAACAAATTACGTTTGGCGCCATTTATTTGGCTTGGAGGCGGTAAAATGGGCATTTTATGTGTTTTATTTATAAAAGACAAGAGGGTCATATATTACTCCTGATGACCTCAACCGGGGCAACAGCGATTTTTTTTACTTATCAATCCCCGGACAATACGTATAACATCCATCTTGTGCGTGACAGTGATTTATTAAAAATGTATTATGAATTTCAACAATTACAACAAACATATTTCAGAGTTTTAAGTTTGAAGAAAATACAAAGTTTTAATTGCCTCAAGTTTTAATTTTCAACTGTATCCTACTTAATATTATAAATGCGAAAGTTTGTAAGGATGGATGGATGTTTGTTACTCTTTCACGCAAAAACTACTGAACGAATTTGGATGAAACTTTATAGTAATATAGCTTATACATCAGAATAACACATAGGCTACTGTTTGCTACTTTTTTTTTACATAGACATATACGCGGGCGGAGCCACGGGCAACAACTAGTATAAAATAATACTGAACACTACAATACATAATAATAAAAGTTTATACAAAATAATAGAAAAAAATAAAGCTTTGCAAAATGGTAAATAGTAAAACTGATGATTATATTGTTTAGTATCCAATTCATAGCAGTTTAAAAATTGTAACATATCAAAATCAAGATTTCCCTTACTTATTTATGTATGTTAGATGAATACTTATCGTTCATTTCTAAATATTTTTTTTTTGTACCAGTGCAGCACCTCGATATACAGAGGCAGGTTTCACCAGGTTACATGAGGAAGACCACGCGAGCGATGGGGCGAAATGGAGTAGACAATCGAAGAAAGCTGATCCTACCACCATGTGGGAAGAATAGCGTGGAGAAGACAGTCATAGAGAGAGTTTATCTTGATGAGAGAGACCTGTTTGGAAACAAACTTCAATGGTTTCAAAGTAGTTTCTTAATTTTCGGTCTTAACAACTCAACAATTAGCAGTCCTACTTTTGTATATTTTGTAGCAGTACCTATTAACATATAGTTTCTTTGATTACCCCAGTAAATATGACAGAAATAAAAATATTGACTAGTTTTTGCTGTTTTCTTTAAGAAACAGTCCGCTTTCTTGTTCATTATATGTTTGAAGAGAAAGGCCTTTAACTTTTATGCAACTTAGTTCACAAACAATCTCGCGAATACGCTATCCAAGTTTATCACTATAAAAACCCATGCTACACAAACACAAAATTTGTAACAAAAAAATCTACTCAGAAATCTGTTTATTTTTTACCGACTTAAAAAAAAGTAGGAGGTTTCTCAATTCGACGGTATATTTTTTTATGTTTGTTCGCCGATAACTTCGTCGTTTATGAAACGATTTTGATGATTTTTTTTTAATGGAAAGGAGATATCCCAACGGTGGTACCATGATAAGGACACTAAGATCTGATGATGGCATCCAAGAGAAATCGAGTCAAACCTTGAAGTCGGTTTCATTTTTGTTAAAATTTTACTTGTTATGTTACTTAATAAAATATTTTAATTTAATAAAAAAAGATTTACACAGTTTACAACCAAAATTGCTTTAGATCCAATCACCTTTCAAAGAAATAAAGTTAAATAAAAATCGGGTTATCGCATGTATATTTTCAAAAGAATATCATTAAATGAATAAAATACAATTTCATTAATCTAATCTATGTCCAGTGGCCGCTGTCGTCTTTTTAACAAGTTTTTAGGTATTATCTTCACCTGTATGCTACACTGCGTCGTTTATTGAACCCACCAGCGAAACCTTTGATGGAGATGATGGATGACCCGTGCTGGATACCAAAGCACCATAGAAAAATGCACAATCTAATTAGGTATTTCTTACTTGAATACTGCTGCTGTGGTAGGTAACTGCAATTAAATGTCGTTGTCTATTTAGTTTTTCATATAAGTTTATTCGAAGGTATAAACAGTTTTTGAAATCTTTTTCATCAGAGGCTATCTATAGAAGGAAAAACTCCAATCGACTTGCACAGTCTATGCTCTTTAGAATTTTATTGTATCTGTGGTACGGAGTCGACCCGGGTGCAATTTACCTGCACTTTCTAAAAGTGGAAGAATAACGTTCGTGTCACTCGCAGCATTATTAAATTTTACTGCAGCTCGCTAATGACTTCATTAAAAAGCCGGACAATTGTGAGGGAGAATCATGCCCTAGGAGTTCCGCATAAAGGTTATTTTACTAAAAACAAAGTTACGTTCACAGCTGTAACCGTAGGGATGTCAGTTTTGATTTGAAGACTAGTGTATTGTAATGTACATTTGTAAAGTAAAGCAAGTTCGGTTCTAACAACCTACATACATATGTCCCCACACACCCCAATGTCGTCCATTGTAGGTACAGACAACCAAACTCGACTTTCTACAATCCTTACAAACACACCTTTCTGGCCTTTAGTATTCTCAAGAATAATATGGATTGGCTACTAAGATTGAATTAGTTGTCAGTATGTTTGAGGGCTCTGACATCCCAATAAAGATTGTCATAGGTGTTCATGACAACAGGGACGGGCGGCTTAACGTTCTCTCCGAGGCACGGGCGGAAAAAACGCCATTTTCCATAAACCAGGCTCCTGTTATAAATTTCTTCTAAGAAAAACCCGACAGCAGTCCAACCCGGGAATCGACGCCGAGACATCTTGATCGTATGTCGCTTACGCTAACCGTTGGACCAACGAGGCAGTCCCTTACAACACACCTATGTACTGAAAATATGAACTAAAAACCCATTTTCTGTCAACTTATAACAATTTTGATATAATATTCTATGAATTTACAACAACAAAAATTTGTCGTCTTTCAGTTGCCGTTGATATAAACATAGATAATTTACCACACATGTTTTATTAAAAGCCACGTTTAACGCTATAGGGTACGCTTAGGTATATCCAGGCATCTAAATTATAAATGTTCAGATAATTTCAGACCAAAATAATAAAACAATAAAGTGGATAATTTAAATTTGGTAACCGAATACTAAAATAACTTAGAGTAAATTGAAACAATTATTTATTTTACTTGATATCTTAAGAGTAATATTTGAGATTTCATTCAAAAATATTCAGTTCACGTCCAACTAACCCCTGAATAACTAACGAGCATAGTTTTTGCAATTTTAAATTTTCTCAGAACTGATTCGGTTTACTATATTCTCGTTTCAGTTACTTCGAGAGAACTTGAAAATTTGACTTTCAATTGATCATTATCATCGTACTGGCCGCTTGCTATTTCAGCGTATAGGGATGTGATGTATTTTTTATGGAATAGAGGGCAAACGAGTAGACATATTTGACCTGATGATAAGCGATTACCGTGCTTGTGTGTGTGTGTGTGTATTGTTTTGCAGATCATTTTTTCTCAACAACAACTCAGAAAAAAAAAATAAACATGGCTAGACTCATTAATTGTCTGTTTCTAATTTCAAATTAACAGCTTTTCACTAAATGCATGCGAAAGTATATACGGTACTTACAAAAAAAAACAATTTTTACTACCCGACTACGGCAAAGCCAAAGGAGGGTTATGATTTTGACAGGCTATGTATGTATGTATGTAGTCACACGTTTTTGATGTGTTATGGTACATTTCTACGTAACGTGTGACTACGAATTTTGAAACTTGTTTCATACTTTTTCCGCGTCGTTCTTTGTCGTAGTTGGGTTTTAGTTTTTACTTTTTTTTATTTTGTTTGTCTGTTTGTTCCGGCTATTCTCTGACCAATATCGACGGGACTGTGACGGGCCGAAAGTTGATTATATAAGGCGTAACTAAGGCTACTTTGTTTAGACTACCTTCACCTCGCGGCGTTACCCGCGATGGTTATTCTACCGCGGGTAACACCGCAGGGCTCAGCTAGTACCACGAAGCAAATACAAAGAGGAGATGGCATAAGCGCATCACCCCTGTGAGAAAATACCGCCCCCGACGTCATCGCAGTTGACGCAACTTGCAAATTATACTGTTAACGTCAATGTTCTAGAACTGCATCGAAAAATCGTAATACATACTTGAATGTTCTCGGTACAATCAAGTTAAAAGATGAAGTGTTGTGTTTTATCTTGTACAAATAACTCAGATAGACGTTCTGGTACCATGAGTGGCATCATATTTCTTTTATAAGTAATTATATAGCTAATTTTTTAAAAAGTTCTAGCAAAATCTCTTAGTGTTTTATTGAAATGTTATTATATTTACTCGCCACTAGATGGCAAAACTTTGTGTTACTGGAAATAAAAATACAATGGTACGTTGACCTGAATATTAATTAAACATACCATAAGACGATACGGAAATGAGTTCTATATTCTTACCTAATGAATTTTCATACATCATAGTATTTTTTTTGTATTTTTCTTAATTATATTGTGAACAGACTGACATCTATCGACATCTATTCTAAAATAAAAAGATAGGGTCGTATTTAGAATCCAAACATTTTATCAAGTTACGACTATATTAATCTTGCATTGAAAGTTGTTACTTCAAATATTGAAAAAAAAAGAAATTTTACTTATGCTGATGATTTGACGGGTTTTTTTTTTAAAATTCATTAAAATAATACAATGTACCAGTATACAGGTGATGTTCTAAATTTTCATCTAAAGATAGTATTGAAGAGCAATGGATCAAAAAAATAATAGGCAAAACTGGACTCCTACAAAATACACCAATATTTGTTCTTCCCGTTGTGATTCGAAACGATAGTGATTCATTTCAAGGAAAAATCATAAAAAAACGAAAAAGTAACTTATTATCTAAACCCAAATTAGGCAAGATTAAAAGTGACTAGATGTGGATATTAGAGACAACATTGGTATGACCATTCAATTCAGATTTAGATTAGTTGATTTTCTAAGATTGGCGTTATTTAAGCATTCCAATTCCGAAGTGAAATCTAAAATATAAAATTCTCGTGTCACAGTTTTCGTTGCCATACTCCTCCGAAACGGCTTGACCGATTCTCATGAAACTTTGTGAGCATATGCTCACATATGAGAGCAAATTGAAACAGATGAGCAAATTGAGTAGGTCTGAGAATCGGCCAACATCTATTTCCCCCTAAATGGTAAGAGTCACCCATCCTTAAATTTTTTTTATGGCAAAACGACGTTTGCCGCTGCAGCTAGTAAAATATAAATTTATTTATTTTTTAAATAAAATGATTTGCACTACATATATTAATTTTTGTTTTACATAATCCACGTGTAAACCAAACATATTGAACAATATTTTATTCAGGGTTATTTATTAGAAAAAAAAAGTTCACTTTTGCAAAATTATTTACGTTATTAATGATGTTTTTTGTTCAAGATGCTTATAAAATTGACCTTGAAAAAACTACTCCTTGAAATTCTGAGTACGTCCACACTAGTGTCAGCTAGCTAAACTACATAGCAATATACTCGTACAACGATGCAAGTAGTTTTGCTATTGTCTGGTAGATGGAAAAGTGTAAACTAACACCCCCTCACCCCCGCAAATTGTCACGCATTGCTTCATACAAAAATCTCATTAGGGCGTCTCCTCTTTGTATTTGCTCCGTGGCTAGTACATATGTATATACAAACCTGATACATACAAATTGTTATTATCTATATTTCAGCTAAGTTTTGTTCCTTATTTCTCATCAATGAAACAATAACATATGTTGGATGATGCATGGCAAAAATTATGTTTTTTTTCGTTTTTTAATAATAAAATGATAGTGATAACCCTAGCTCAAAATATTTATCGAAAGTGCACCGTAACGAGTCTCTACAATGAAGACGAAACTATTTAACTTATATAACTTCGCGATCAGTTTATTACAAGAAGTTATAACTAGCTCTTTACTTGCTAGCACTGCTACTAGTCAGTAGTTCAAGTCGGGTGAATCTGTTGCGAAATAGCGTATAATCAATTCTGTATTTTAAAGATTTTTTTCATATACACAAATAACATTCAAGAAAAATATTTTTATCTCCGAGCATATTCATACTATGACGCCAAAATAGTAAACGAAACTAGACACAAGTAGATTAGTGAACTGAAATAGATAACAAAGGCTGCCCACTTTTAATCAAGGTAACAATTGAATGTCAAAATTTGAACGTACAAAGTCTCGATAAAGTCGTTATGGAATTTACACATCCCAGGAACTAGCAACAGAACATAAACTAATTAAAGGTTTTGAGTAATACAAAATTTAAACAGAAAAGCTAATCAATTATGCTCATATAGCTCGCAACTAGCTTTAAATATATTTCATTCATAATTAAAATCTGACTTTGATTGAGTAACAGAACAACAAAATTGTGTACCTTTATATCTTTTCTCAAAATAATGCGTCTATTTGCCAAGTCTCAAAAGCTCAAAATCTAAATAAATATCTGCCTTGAAACTTGGATAATATGAACCGCTAATTTCGGAGAGATATCAAATTTTCCCTTTGATTAATGCTTAAATACACGATTAGTAATGCGAGTGAGTGGGTAAGAGTTTATTAAGCGTAATTTTAGCGGATTGTAAGGATTAAAGAGATGGATGGCTTTAAAATGTTTAAGATCGTGTATTCTACGTTTTATTAAGTTACTTTAATTGAGTAGGAATAAATAATGAGACAGTATTTTCAATGATTTTATGTTATAATTGGTGATTTTACATATTGTTTCTATATTTTTTATAGTTCTTATACATTTGAGTGGTGTGGTTTCAATTCCCACATGGGACAACACTTTATGTAAACCACAAATTGTTGTTATGGGTCTGGTTGTTCTTAGACTTGCGACTGCATCGTTGGTCTCGCGGTAGCCGTGTGCGACTGCTAATCATGAGGTCTCGGGTTCGATTCCCGGGTCGGACCAAATATTTGTATGATCTACAAATATTTGTTTCAGAGTTTGGGTGTTTTCTATGTATTATATGTATGTATTTACAAAAAAAATATATATGTATTAGTAGCAGTTGCTTAGTACCCATAACACAAGATCTGCTTAGCTTGGGACTAGATGGCGTTGTGTGTTAGATGTCTGAAATTTTTATTTATTTATTTATTACTAGCTGAACCCCGCGGTGATACCCGCGGTTATTGTTGTACCGCGAGTAACGCCGCGCGACAAAGTTAGTCTAAAAAAAGTAGCCTAAGTTACTCCCCGTATCATTAGCTACCTGTCAGTGAAAGTCCCGTCAAAATCCGTCCAGCCGTTCCAGAGATTACCCGGAACAAACAGACAGACAGACAGACAGACAGACAGACAGACAGACAGACAAAAAAATTTTTAACTACATTTTTCGTATATGTTCCGTGTATACATACATACGCATTTATTAAAAAGTGGTTATTTTAATATTACAAACAGACACTCCAATTTTATTTATTTGTATAGATTTAGTGTCCATGTGTTTGTAAATTCCCCCGTGACACAAAATTTTATGTGTATATATGTAGTAGAGCCACGCTGATATCAGCACGGGTGGGCCGGCTCGATCGGGGCGGTACTACCCTCGCATAGAAAATAAACGTAAAATGACAGTGTTCATGCTGTCGTGTTTCGCTGGTGAGTGCGAGACCGGAGGCTCAATGATTCAGAAGCATCACTAGGCATCCATGGTGTGGCTCACCATGCTGCATTGTTGCTTTGTCTACATCCGCAATGAGTATAGTGACCACTACTCTTGGATTCTGGACATAAATAAAAAAAAATGTGTCCTCATTACATTACTTATATCATCTTTATATTAGCACTTATAAAAGACTTGTTTTAAAAGCTTTTTTATTTATTGATTTATTTTAGAACTTTATGTACAACAAGATGTACAATGGCGGACTTAATACCATAGGCATACTCTAACAGTCTCAGTATATTTATATGTCTGCTTTGACTGTTAGGGGTTTTTTGTTGCAAATACAGTGACAACTCGATGTCCCTTTACATCTATACAAATAAATGTGCATGTGTATATATACACGATACATATACCAAAAATGAAGTTAAAAAATTTTTGTCTGTCTGTTTGCTCCGGGTAATCTCTGGAACGGCTGTACGGATTTTGACGGGACTTTTACTAGCAGGTAGCTGATGATCCAGGGAGTAACTTAGGCTACTTTCTTTTTAGACTTACTGTGCCCCGCGGCGTTACTCGCGGTACGCGGTACAACAATAACCGCGGGTAACACCGCGGGGTTCATCTAGTAATAAATAAATTAGAGAGAAATGACCCAACTAAAATATAAGTAGACGTTCCCACCATAATTTCGTTTTTTATCGCCAACGCCTGAAAATGAAAAAACGGCACCCTAATAGGATTACTTCGTGAACAGTCTGTCAAGACCCTTCTTCTACGAAATGCACGAATTTTATAAATTGTAACTGGCAATATCCGAAAATCAGTAATCTTTTCAAAAAAAAAATGTGTAATACAAACCAAGATAAATGTTCACGCCTGTATCCCCAAAGGGGTTGTCCAAGATGTACTAAGCGCCCATTATAACTGTCTCTAATTTTAAGCATATTAACATAATTAAGGGCAAACTTTTACCTGTCAAAGTCACATAAACCAAAGACCCACTAATGAATTCGTTTAATATTAATCTTATTTTTATTAGGGTTCCGTACCCGAAGGATAAAATGGAACCCTATTACTACTGTCTGTCACCGGGCTGTATCTTATAAACCGTGATAGTAAGACAGTTGAAATTTTCAGGTATTTTCTATTTCTATTGCCGCTGTAACAACAAATACTAAAAAACAGAATAAAATAAATATTTAAGGGGGCTCCCATACAACAAACGTAATTTTTTAATCGTTTTTGTTCGATATTGATAACGGCAACAGGTAGACGCTTGAAATGTAGGTATAGATAATGATACGATACGGAACCCTTCCTGCGCGAGTCCGACTTGCACTTGGTCGAATTTTTAATAATGCATGGCCAATTTATTGGTTTTATTCAGTAGGTAGTGATATTTTTTTAAACAATACTTGTATTGTTTAAAAAAATATCACTGGATTAACTCCAACAATCCCATTAATCCTAACAACCATATTCTAATATGATTAGACATTTCATTACTCTAATTAGATCGCAGTAAAACGTATCCATACGCACGTGACCAACTCAGACCGCAACAGTCGCTAAATCTTGAAATCGATTACAAATTTCCAAAACTTCTTGTTCGAAGAATTAGATCCAACTTAAATCTCTTTTTTCCAATAGAATAAACCTTCGATTTCATTAATTAGTTAGAGCACCCCTCTACCTGTCAGATAAAACCTTGCGAAGCCGATCAATTAGTCTTTTCAAACATTGTCCGACACCCTTCGTGTTTTCTTTCAAATTGTCCCTTTATTTATTTATCGGCCCTTCGTCGACCGAACCTTAAGGCCTTTAATAGTAATAAAAATAAAAGCCCAAAGAGATTTGAAGGGACAGCTTTGTATACAAACAGCTTTTTGTAACCCACGCTATATTTTACCATGATTTCGACCAATACTTAGCTTATGTCATGAGTGACTGGATAATGGGTCTGGACGATGCGATGAACTTTGTTGTGTGATCAAAAAATATTTTTAAATGTATTTTTCGTGTTTCGTATGGAATTCGTAATCCTACTAATATTATAATCCTACTTATCCTACTAATATTATAAATGCGAAAGTTTGTAAGGATGGATGGATGTTTGGATGGATGTTTGTTACTCTTTCACGCAAAAACTACTGAACGGATTTGGATGAAACTTTACAGTAATATAGCTTATACATCAGAATAACACATCAGCTACTATTTGCCGCGATAACCGACATACACGCGGGCGGAGCCGCGGGCAACAACTAGTATGACATACTTTCAGACGTATGATGCATAACGACAGATTTGATTTGCGCAAAGACTCACAAATTGTTGAGACCTGAAATAATGTGAACACTGGTGAAGACTGATGACGTAGTGATTTAAGCTGTTCTGCTACGTTGAGTGTTCTGGGCTTAAACCGCTCACGAGACTACATATATATACATACTACTATATGTGATTCACAAATTGTTGTTCTAAGTTTGCTGTTTATTGTATATTTGTATTTATTGAGATTATTACAGACCGATATATGAACTGCAATATGGTGATTGAATAGATGACGAGTTATTCCAATCGCTTCTAGAATCCCTGATATTCAATAATTCACTATGTTTGAGTTTTAAATTTTGGTGACTTTTACAAATTTCTTGCTGTGATTGTTTTATCTTTTCCTGGAATTACAGATAAGATAATAGCCCAATTTATTATGAGCATTTTTTTTATGGAATAGGCGAGCAAACGAGCAGACGTATCCCCTGATGGTAAGTGATTACCGCAGCCCATGGACACCTGCAGACACTAGAGGCGTCACAAGTGCGTTGCCGGTCTTTGGGGGATAGGGAGGGGAGATGGGGGGAGGGAGTTTGGGTTATGGGCCTCCGGTATCCTCACTCACTCGGTGAAACACAGCGCAAGCACTATTTCACACCGGTTTTCTGTGAGGCCGTGGTATAACTCCGGTCGAGCCAGGCCATTCATGCCGAAGCGTGGCTCTCCCACGGTAGGCATTTAATTCACTTTTAATAAGTGTTACCAACATGAACCTCCATCACTGATATCGTAATGATATGGTATTCTTTATTCTTTAACTGTTCAACTTTAGGATTGGTATTTTTCCTTAAACTTAAATGGAACCAAATAAGAATTAATTTCTACAAAATAAAATAAGAATTTGCTAAGTCAATGTCTTGACGTAACAAACATCCAAAAATGTAACTAACTATAGAATGTTAACATTTAAAAATGCCATGAGGTGGAACCGATTAGGTGTTAATTTAATTAGAATAATGCAATAAGTACAAGTAAGTTTGATTCTAGAATTTTTTGCAACGAGTTTCATCAAATGCTGATAATCGAGAGTATAAATTACTTAGCATGTTCTACTTTTCTTGAAGACGATTGAAATGATACTAGTGGTCGCTTAGTACTCTAAATTCGATCATAAGTAAGTTTTTATTTTTAATTTTTTAATTCTGCACTACTCCTGTATATAAACTCAACCATACCTTAAAGTTCATATTCCTCCGAAAATTTTCTTAAAAAGAGGTACAAATTTATTGCATATAAATATATAGCTCGGAGTTTGGATGTTGGTCTGAACTCCCGTGCCTCGGAGAGCACGTAAAGTTAAATCTCTCCTCGATGGTGTCGGTTAACCGTTCCATCGGATTATAAGAGTGACGGAACAGAGAGTGCACCTGTGTTTGTGCACACACTTGTGCACTATAATATCTCCTGCGTAGTTGGCTGGTCTCCGTTGAGACTGATCGCTGTGGCCGTAATCGGCTAGGAGAACATCAATATATAGATATTAACTGTCAATAATAATAAGCTTGTTGTTTTATAGAATATACTTAACGTAACAATAAATAAAACTAGTTTAAGAACTGCACTCCAAGCGCATAAAGTTTTCCCCGAAGTAATTTCCTCAACACTTAAAACACAGGTTCTATCAGCGACCGAACCTTAATAAAATAAACATCTAGTAAACATGTGCAGTCCTCAGTAGTCTACTTATTGAGATAGATAGATGGGTTGGGACTTTACTGCACACTGTAAACAGAAGCCATACAATATAGAATATAGAAATAGTAGGATAGGTGACGTAATTTTGATTTTAAAACATATTCTCTTGATACTACAGCTTAAAGCAGTACATATTTAAAATTTTCCACACATTTATGTACAATACACGAGTCAAGAATACGCACTAAGAAAACTATTTTCTAAAACAAAATAGATAATACCGTACAGTTGCTAAAAGCAACTTCACATTGATATTTCCGGTAATTTAATCCAATCTCCTAATCCGTTTTCTCAATCCCCTTTCCCAGTTAATCCTATCCCCATTTATAAACAGTGTACTTTTAAACCATTGGTCAGATTACTAATTTGCTTGGCGTGTTGTAATTACTCACCGAGGTTAGAACACCTTTCGCGGGCAGGTTAGCTTAAGATTAATTAGGGTTCTGTGAAGATTTCATAAATCATTCACGGGCAGAAGGGCGAGTGAGTTACGTCAGACTGTGCTATTGCGTAGTTCTAATGTGCAAGACGAAGTTTATTATTGATGTGATGGCACGCTCCGAGGATAACATATCGTATGCCATGACGGCACAAAACATGACGCTTTATGCCGCCTTCTCCGTTTCCACCCTACGCAAAATGTCGTAACGGACTCATGCATGCAATTTTTAATTAAGGACCGTAAACTTTTATCACTTCATAGGAAGCCGTAGAATACCCGGCTTAATATTTTACCGGTAGACAAATGGTATATGACTTTTTTAAATATAATTGGTATTTAATTAATGATTGCATCTGATTGGTCTCTATTTATTCTGGGTAAATCTCGATACATAGGTCCCTAATAGAGATTTTACAACACCTTTAGAGATACCAGATTTTTGGTTTTGATCAAATTGCATCAATCATCGCAATATTACGAAAAGACAGATCATAGTCAATCATTTACATTTCTAACCGACTTCAATTTTTTTTAAAAATTCGACTGTTTTTATGTTTGTTACCTCACAATTTTGACTGGGTGAACCGATTTTGATGATTTCTTTTTTATTTGAAAGCTGGTGCTTCCCGTGCGTTCCCAGTTCTTTTGTTTGTTTGTTCTTTTTTCCCCGTTATTAATTCAAGTATAAAGTTTTAAAGCGATAATTTTAATGATGCTTAATATATTTTCACAGACCTTCTGCAATGAAAGTAGTTTCTTTGAAAGAAACAAATTGCCAAATCTAAGCTCAAATTATCCGCTACAACACAACACTGGTCGATGTTCTAGTTTATTGTTCTATCGGGGATCATTATACGATAGTCTAGCGTAGAACAACGTGATTTTTGTACTTACAATTTACTTTTTATTGCAGCTCCGTAGAGGAATTCTTAAAATTTCCTCCTTTATCAAGACAAAAATACTATTAAAAACTTAACTCGGTCAAGCCCTATGAGAAATTTATATAATTTAATAGCCACATTTTCCTACAAATAGCAAAAGTTTTTCTCCCCTGCTACTCCTGTTAGCTACCACAATCGAAAATTTTTGTTAGGTGTAAGCTGGGCCCCACATCAAAATAAAGCCACTCACGAAAAATTAGCTTGATAGTAAGAACCTGTAATTTGTTCCGGGGACCCCGTTTGTCAACATTTCTGACGAGTCATAAAATAGTACGAAAATATTTTAAAGAAAGTATTCTCATTTCGAATTGAAATAATTACTGTTTGTTTTACATCCTATTACCTACAGTTTTCAACCGACTTCAAAAAAGGAGGAGTTTCTCAATTCGCCCGTACCTATATATTTTTTTATGTGTGTTCGCGGATAACTTCGTCGTTTATGAACCGATTTTGATGATTCTTTTTTTTTAATGGAAAGGAGATACCCCAATGGTGGTACCATGATAAGTACACTAAGATCTGATGATGGCATTCAAAAGAAATCAAGTCGAACCTTAAAGTCAATTTTTATTTTTGTTAAAATTTTACTTGCTTGCAACAAATCGATTGCTAAGGTTCTAGCTTCCTATATTTTAGTTGACGTTCATTATGATAGAAAAAAAATATATTGATGGATATTTATATCACGGACATTGGACGCCTCTAATAACAGAATGAAGATAGATATGAGAGCTAGCACATCGATCACGCCAGATCACAGCCAAGAGCTTTTCTATGTCACTCTGAAGTACACATGTCCATAAAACAGAAGTTCAATTTCACTCACTATAAGTAATTAAGGTCTTATAATAATTAAGAAAAAGTTATGGTCATAGGTAATAAACATAAAGGACAATGGAAAGTCGAACCATAAAACTAACATTTTTGAAATTTAATTTTTAACGCTACATTTAATTTTGTAATAATTTATAAATAAATTATATATTTATATTATGTAATACTAGATCCTTTCAGACGTCCGAAACATTTTACTATTTACTTTAGTTAATAAACCAAGCATATTAAAGCTAAAGGTGAAAACATCATAAATTAACAGGGTTCTGAAATACCTACCAACACACACTACACCTATACAATAAAAATAACTAAATTAAAAAAAAATGTCATTGAAAAAAATTCAAGAATCAGTATACAGCGTGCCACATTGATTTTAGTGTTAACGGAATGTTAATCACAAAAATATCCAACGAAAATTCTCATAAAATTAAATGTACGAATCATAAACTAACACGTCGTCGTCATTAAACTAAGAAAAAAAAATAAACGTCATAATTTCTTTTGGTTAATAAGTATCTATTTGTGGAGGTGCACGCCATGTAGTATTTGTAGATTTGTCTGTCAAACACAGATAATATTGGAATTACTGTCTTATGAGTTTTCAATGCCTTATGTACTAGAAATGTCGCACATCGTGGACTTATTCCGTCGGACAACTTCGCCCTGTGAACGTAATCTATTCTTTAGGTAATCTTACGTGATAAACTGTATCGGTCTCAGGACGTACGTCTTGCTTGATATATTTTGTTTACTTGGGGTGAATGTTTGATAAACATCTTGTGTACATAAACCTTCTTTGATGGTTTGTATAAAGAAGACCGTCTGAATATGATCTCATTAGGTAATAAAATGTTTGTTAATATACCTGAGTTTACCAACATTATTATTAGTAACAGTAGTCAACGGTCCACATATCTGAACAGGGATCTTTCGAATGGAGAGAATTAAATTTTTAGAATGAAGGTTTGGTATATGATTTGATTCTCATTCATGTTTCCCTTCTTTTTGCAGTGCTGTTTCGTGTGTAGTCTGCTTGTTTATTAGTCTCTTACGACACCCAGAGATTTGTCCTCTGGGTGGTGAGGATGGTGACACAGTTTTTTTTTATAGATCGGCAAACGAGCCGACGTATCGCCCGATGGTAAGCGATTACCGTCGCCCATGGACACCTGCAACACCAGAGGCGTCACAAGTGCGTTGCCGGCCTTATTCCGGATTGTATTCATAACACCGCGTATGGTGAAATACATACGAGCAATTTCTTTATAAATCACATTTTTGCAATTAAAATGCGGTGACACTTCATCTGCTATAAAGTTCTCCAAGTTTTCTTTGGTTCTTCTTGTGGTCAAAACACTCTTTACCTTCTAAGAAATAAGATACTTCTTTTGTCTCTTTACCCGCATGCCGTCTCTTTTTCTCTCTTTTACTTTATTAATCTACAATGAATGGCCAACAATGACTCATGAATAAAATAAACATATCCCATGCCGACGATATCACATATTCTTGGCACGAACAACAAAAATGCATCATATTAACTTATACAGTTTTATATACAATCTTGACCCAGTTTACAAGTAAACCATGGCAAGGATGGAATATCAACTCACATACTATGATATAAAAACAACGAGTGGACCTTTGGGAAAAATATAAGGTGATTGGTGATCTATTAATAATGTGAATGCATAATTTAAATGTTTACCTGATTAGATAAGGAAGGATAATATTTAAGGCAATCTATGACTGTTTGTATGTTCCACTGTAGCGTCTAAATTTAAATTTGGCGACGTAAGCTGGTCCCGGTAGGAGAGGAGTCTAACTCCTGCCAGCCGTTTAAGGCACTTGTGTTTGAAGCAATAAGATTTCCCCGGTCGATAAATAATTGGACCGATTAAAATATAATACAAGTATTTCATACAAGCGATGTTTTTCAATTACAACATCATAAGATGTTTACAAAAACACGCACATAAACATCAGACACACATATACGAAACAAAAACACTGAGCCATGAGTGTGACGGTCTCGCAGGTCAGGGAATGATGGCTGTGTGGGATGTCTTTGGATTGCTTGGGATGACAAAGCAAAAATAAAGACACATCAAATAGAACAGTAAATATTGGAGAGCTGTGTAATATAAAAATTATATAGGATTAAAATTATATTAAATATATAAGTAAAGTATTAAAACATTCGGGTCGAATATTATTAACCATAAATGAAATATAATAAATCTAGTTTAAAACAGTTGCGAACAGACACGGAAAAATATTGTATATAATAAATATATAATAAATAGTAAGCCAATAAGAACAAATATATTAATAATAAGAATTAGATAATTAGAAGCAAGAACTATATATAAGTAAAGAATAATATAAGACTAAACTAAACAAATAGTGTTAATAATAAACCTAGTTAACAATTAAACTGATGGAAAAAGAATTATTGTACTGAAGCACTTAGTGCTAAAATCTTTATAATTAAACGACAAAATAATAATAATATTGAACAACAAGGTCCGGTCGTTGTAATGGACGGGGAAAAGCGGAGTTATCCCCCATGGGATAACAACAAAAAAAAAAAAAAAAAAAGAAAAAGATGTTTACAATATATTTTTGAGTTGTATTTATAATTGTGTTTAAATAGTATTTATTTATATGTTGTGAATAAGTGTCGTTCACTATTCAACCCCAAAATAAAGAGAGAAAAAGAATGTGAGCACCTTTCTTTAACAGCCGTTTTTTTTTACTTAATGCCATCCTGAGACACAAGGTCTTTGCATCTGCGCCATTTTCCACTGCTCTGTTCCTGCAAATAAATAAAATTGGAGTGTCTGTTAGTAATATTAAAATAACCGCTTTTTACTAAAGGCGTATGTATGTATACAAGATATATATACCAAAAAATGTAGTTAAAAAATTTTTGTCTGTCTGTCTGTCTGTCTGTTTGTTCCGGGTAATCTCTGGAAGGGCTGGACCGATTTTGACGGGACTTTCACTGGCATGTAGCTGATGATCCAGGGAGTAGCTTAGACTACTTTTTTTAGAATAACTTTGTCCCGCCGCATTACCCGCGGTACAGCAATAACCGCGGGTAGCACCGCGGGGTTCAGCTAGTTCTCTATAAATTCACAGTGTCTACGACGGATGTCGCTGTGGTTTAAGGATTCAACTCGCAGCTTGCCACTGTACTGAGTGTTGTAGGTTCGATCCTAACATGGGATGACACTTTGTGTGAACCATAAATTGTGTTGAACATGGTTGTTCTTTATGTGCGTTTCATTATGTATCTGAAATCTTACTATTTTATACTTATATTAGCTGTCCCGGCAAACGTCGTTTTGCCATAACTACTAATAAATTAAAAATTAATTAAAAAAACATTGTCCAGCGGACAAAATTGTGAATCTAAACCATTTCCAGATCCCCTTGAACACACACAAACAATTTCATCAAAATCGGTCTAGTCGTTTGAGAGTAGTTCAGTGAAATACACACTCACAGAAGAATTATATATATAAAGATAGCCGACACACGCAACCTCGTTTGCGTCTCCTATTGCCCGTAGCGTGATAATTTTCCCCCGTTTTCGAAACGTTTTTCATTGCTGCTCCGCTCCTATTGGTCTGAGCGTGATGATATATAGCCTATAGCCTTCCTCGATAAATGTAGTATCCAACACTGAGAGAGTTTTTCAAATCGGACCAGTGGTTCCTGAGATTAGCGTGTTCAAACAAACAAACTCTTCAGCTTTATATATTAGTATAGATGGGAGTTATATTTCAAAAAAATATTATTTAAATCTGACGGCTCTAAGCATAATCAGGTATTAATGAGCAATTTAATAAATAAAAACCTAAACTTTAGTGTTGTATAGTTAACTAGCCGACCCACGCAACCTCGTTTGCGCCTTATATTGCCCGTAGCGTGAAAATTTCCCCCGTTTTTGAAACATTCTTCATTGTTGCTCCGCTCCTATTAGTAGTAGCGTGATGATATATACCCTATAGCTTTCCTCGATAAATGGACTATCCAACACCGAAAGAATTTTTCAAATCGGACCAGCGGTTCCTGAGATTAGCGTGTTCAAACAAACAAACAAACTCTTCAGCTTTATATATTAGTATAGATATGCTAATAAATTCTAACTATATAGTAAAGTGAGTTTTCTTTTTTTTTGTTACACTTAAGCCACATAAAAACGGTCAAATAAAATACTACGTTTTCAGAGAGTGATTTTTGACTACTTTTTTTATATAAAACACGAGCGGGTGAAGTTCCGGGCAAAAGCTAGATAAGTAATAAACGTGGGAAATCACTACGTCAACACGCCACGTCATGCGACAGACCATAATTACACCGCAACTTTTAATCAAGTTTGTGGGTCGTTTGACTACAAGCCTTTTAGACATAATTATGGTAATTTATTTTTTATTCTTATTTATATTTTTGAGTCAGGTGTATACCTTGTTGTATTAAATGAAAGATATTTTCTTTCTTTGTGAGAGAATAGAACGCAGGTGGCTGCGATATTTACAATAAATTGTTACACTTTCCTCTCACGTAGCCAGGTGATTTGTGACAACAATGGCACGAAGCTTAGAATCATACTATATATAGTATATAGCTACATACATGTACATAAATACTGTAAAACGATGGTAATTAGAAACATAATTTATCTTCTCATATATAAATCAATTGCTGTTCTTTTCTCTCGCTAAAATTCAAGAACGGCTGGACCAATTTAACTGATTTTGTCGTAGTCCAAATAAGGTTTAAACGATGAAAAATTTAAAATAACTTGAAAATCCAAATGACATGTGTATGAAGTAGCGGGTACAGCTAGTAAGAAATAAATGCTCAAAGCCATTAAAAAAAGTTGAAAATGAAATAAATGTTTTCAGTACCTACCTAGGTACTTAAAAAGTATGATACTTGTGTCTTACCTACTTAAAATGTATCAGCAATACTTTTTTTTGGGTGCATTAGGTGATCTAGAAAAATGTAACCTTGTTTACGACGTACCCGCGTGTTTACTAATACGAGATGCATAACAACGAACGTAAGTTACCATAAATGCGTGAAATCTCGAATAAAAAAAATCACATATATCATCATTTTCAATCACATGACAACGAATTCCCGCTGCAACGAAAAAGTTATCACTGAAACTACAGTAGCTCGCTAAACTAAATCTCGAACGAGAAACATTTATTTATTATTCAAGTCATTTTAATATTCAAATTGACATTCAGTGCATGACAATGATGATGATGAAATAACCAACACATGGAGGGTAACACGAAAACATCGTGGCCGGATTTGTTACCCTTCATATTATGAAGTAATTCAAAACTGGTAAACTAGAGATTTAGTTATTCCAGATCACATTGCTACGGATCAAGTTTCATTAGAGATTAAGAGTATCTGTGTTATATTTTTATTTTTAAAGAATATTATATTACACAGACCCTGTCCTTGAAAGTTTTTGCGATAAACTTTTTCTATGTATTGTCTTAGATTTCTTACTTTTATTATACGAAGATTATGTTCGCCAATATTTTGATGGATCATTTTTATTGACATTTTTATTATGAAAGTTAGTAGACTTTGTCTAGCCTCTAGTAATATCAGTACATATCCATACTTATGTTATAAGTTCGAATAACTCTGAATGTAACGTTTTCAGAAATAAACTGCTGAACCGATTTGAATGCAATATAAAATGGAGATCCTTTGATTTTTAAGGTAATAATGGTTTACTATTTACCGCGATAACTGACAGGAGCTGCGGAAAAAAGCTTGTTCTGTATCCATATTCTATTTTCATACCGCAAGGAAACCACCTACTATTTTCTATAAGACTTCAGAAAAAAAGATGAGGGAAATTAGCTGACTACTCAGTTCTAACAGAGACGTTTCTCAACGATTTGAAAATAAGGATTTTTTTCTTTCTTTATTATTTTTCCTTTAATAGAATCACTGACCTAATCACCTTTATAACAGTACTCTTAATTAAGCAAAGTAAGTAATTAAAAAAGCCTGGTAAAAAGCTCTGCGCCAATTAGAACGTAATTTTGTCCTTGCTATTTATAAATTATGTATATATACCATATGAGAAAAAAAAATTGTTTTATAAATTTGAATAAACAATTTTAATATATAGTATGAACCAAAGACAGATTAGTTGCATAATTTATAGGATTTATAGGGTTCGTAGATCATACGAAGTGTAATCCCATTTGAGGACCGAACATACAGCACTGAACGCTATAGGGTACAGCGAGCTGACGATCAATACCACTACGTCATCCGTGTAAGTGATTCACTGCAACGTGGTTATCGTTACAGCAAATGTATTTATACAAAAAACACATACAAACATTATAAAAAATCTTTGTAACTTCAAGGTTGCCTGACCTTTAGAAGAAGTCCTCTACGCTGAGGTCACATCCCCGACTTGGCACAACCACATGTCCAGAAACTTTAATTTAAGCATGCCATTCCCAATTCCCGAGGCAATTTTCTCTAAAATAAGTTGTAACTTCTAAGTATACAAGGCTCTTCTAAAGTCTGAATTAATGTCTAACCACAATAACACAGCAATCAAAGAATTAATAAATTTATAAAAAACTTGTAATAGAATGTTGTTTCATAACATCGAATTAACAGAGCTATTTAGTGAAGAAAATTAATTGCGCCTCTGTTTGAAAAGTATGGCCGGGAGCATGTTAAATTAGAGACACTTCATATTTACCCACATAAAGAAGTTCAGAAAAAGAAAGGAGCTGCATAGAATTATATGGTGATGTCTCCATGAGCTACGTGCCATCTATACAAATAAATAAAATTGAAATGTCTGTTTGTAATATTAAAATAACCGCTTTTTACTAAACGCATGTGTATGTATACACGGGACATATACCAAAAATGTATTAATTTTTTTTTGTCTGTCTGTCTGTCTGTCTGTCTGTCTGTTCGGGTAATCTCTGAAACGGCTGGACCGATTTTGAAGGGACTTTCACTAGCAGGTAGTTGATGATCCAGGGAGTAAATTAGGCTACATTTTTTAGACTTAATAATAATAATAACCCTAGCAACACTGAAAGCAGATGCGAAATTTTTCAAACAAATTTTCAATAATTTATTTTCTCGTTTTAAAACATTCTGGAGTAACAAAATCAACAAAAAATAGTTTCGAAATATATTAAAAATGCATTATTATCATCAAAGCAGAATTAAATTGAACAAAAAGGCGTTATAAAAGAAAACATCCGATAAGTAAGACATGACGTTTTGAACGTCAAGTCACAACAATGATTTTCTATGTGAATAAATTCCTAAAATGCTAACAAGGGCGAGATCGAGAGCACAATTACTAACTCCGGACTCGTCGCTACGCTCCGCCTTGCCGTCTTCGGATGCCAGAACAGAAGTGCCAACTGTCGCAGAGGCGTCGAGCTCTTCATCAAGTGACGAGTTTTTCTCTCCACCGACGTCGCCAACACCTGTACGTCGGCAGGAGAGATACCGGCCACCAGATAGCTTGGGACCCCGAGGACCACTGACCTCGAATAGGGCCCCCGCTGCCGGTGGTAATGTGCGCCGCATGAAGTGGACACATTCAATTAATGAGAATGTCATGCGGGCATATTTTCGGGCTACAGAGTTGGGAACGAACCTTACTGCGTACCGTGTTCGACTAGTCTCTCTGTTTCAGGAGCTTGAGCCAGCTGTCAACGTGTCGGCACAACGACTGTCGGATCAAGTGCGAGCTATACAGCGTTGTCACCTGCTGGATGATGCTGTACTTGAGAGGATACGCTCTGACATACGGAATAGCTTGGCTGTCCCTTCTTCATCACATGTTGTGGATACGATAGTAAACACCACATCACAATTACCACGAAGTGAATACATTGATGAACTAGTGGACAGTGAAATTATCTCCGTAAGTACCCAGTGTAATGATACGATAAGGAGCACTTTGGAGGATGCGATTCGGGAATACCGATATGTAGATTCTAATAACAGACCCCGGTTGTCTCGTTTGCCCATACATAAACGAAATTTAGCGCTGGTGAGTGCCTTGGATTCGTTATTGCCAGATTATTTTAATAATAGCGAAGATCTCAGTGATACACATTCCATTCTATACTGTGCGGCTATCGCAGTTTGTCGAGTAGCTGGTGTTAATTTTGTAGAATGTAAAACTGCTACTCGACCAAAAAATACTGTGCCAGCTTGGCAGTGTAGAATTTAACGTCGTATTGCTGGGACCAGGACACTCATTGGTAAGCTAATTAGCTTCAGATCAGGTAATACGCGACCAAAAGTGATGCGCTTTGTGAAACAGGCATTCTTAGGGACTACTGTCAGTCCTCAACAATACATGTCATGTGTCACAGAGCGCATAGACTTTCTGAAGCAAAAAGTTTATGCATGGGCAAATAGAATTAGGCGCTATAGAAAACGAACAGATCGGTATAATCAGAATCGCACTTTCCAAAGAAATGAGAAGTGGGTGTACCAGAAGTGGGAGAAACTGAGTCCCTGTATGAGTGATGAGCATTTACCAGATAAAAATGCCACAAATTATTTTTGGCGAAACATCTGGTCAATGCCTGTCATTCATACAGAGGGTCATTGGTGTCGGGATGTCGAGCGCTCATGTGAGTCAATAACACCTATGGAACCAGTTGGGATTGATAAGGAGGATGTAAGTTGTGCGGTCCGTTCATTAGCGAATTGGAAAGCACCTGGCCCAGACGGACTGCACAACTTTTGGCTTGAATGGTTCCGTAGCTCACATGCGTACTTGGCATCTCAATTCCAAACGGCATTGGATTCAGGTTCATTACCACAATTTTTAACCACTGGCATAACCCACTTACTCCATAAATCTGGCAGTACCATGGATCCCAAAAACTTTAGACCTATTACTTGTTTACCAACGTTATATAAACTTCTAACATCTATTCTGAGACTCAAAATCACTACTCATATTAATAATAATTCGATAATTTCCGTTTCTCAGAATGGATGTAGAAGTGGGACCCGTGGCACTAAAGAGCTCCTTATAATAGACATGACCATTAGCCAGCAGGTACGTCGCAATCGTAAGAGCCTGGCGACATGCTGGATAGATTACAAGAAGGCTTATGACTCGGTGCCACATACATGGCTTTTGAGGGTGCTGGAGTTGTATAAAATTGATACAACTCTGTGCACGTTTTTGAAGTCATGTATGAGGCAATGGAGAACAGTACTTCGCTATCCAGGATGTCGGCAGTCTACGATGAACGACGTACTTATAAAAATCGAGCGGGGCATCTTTCAAGGTGACAGTCTGAGTCCCTTGTGGTTTTGTCTAGCTTTGAACCCTCTTAGTACTCTATTAGAGGGTTCAGGGATAGGCTCTAGGTTGCAGAAAGATGATCGAGTTATAAGTCACCTCCTTTATATGGATGATTTGAAACTACTTGCCCCCACTAAATTACAATTGACAGCGTTACTAAAGGTCACTGAAAACTTTAGTAATTCTATCAAGATGGAATTTGGTGTTGACAAGTGTGCAGTCATGTATGTAAAGAAGGGACTGATTGTGGAATCCGAAGGAGTAGAGCTTTCAGATTCCACAAAACTTCGATCTCTATCTGCCACTGAAACCTACGAGTATCTAGGCTTTTCACAGTCCTTGGGAATACCAGAATCTGACTTGAAACAAATGTTGCGGGAACGTTTCTTTGGCCGCCTGAAAAAAGTGCTAAAAAGTCTTTCATCGGGTGGTAACAAGGTGCGGGCCTACAATAGTTGGGTCATGCCGGTTCTGATGTATTCCTTTGGTATACTTAGATGGACTCAGACCGAATTAGATGCTTTTGACAGGAGAGTCCGTACATTGCTAACTGCATTCCGAATGCATCACCCACGTTCATCGGTTATGAGATTGTATATCCCGCGAAAGTTTGGGGGTCGTGGACTATTAAATATCAAGACCCTACACAATCGCGAGATATACAATCTTAGAGAATATTTTCTCCATACTGATGTGGAAATGCATCGCAATGTAGTTGCAGTGGATACCGGACTCACTCCACTCGCTTTGGCTACAGAGAATTGGCGCAAACCTGTAGTACTTAGTACTAATGATCGCAGGGAGGTATGGAAGGGCAAAGAACTTCATGGTCGATTTTATCGGGCCCTTAATGGGCCTGATATAGACTTTAAAGCATCTACGTCCTGGCTACGGTATGGTGATCTCTTCGGAAAAACCGAAGGTTTTGTCTGTGCGATTATGGACGAAGTTATCATGACGAATAACTATCGGAAATATATCCTGAAGGATGGTACGGTCGACATCTGTCGGGCATGTCACCGTCCTGGAGAATCTATCAGGCATATTATTTCTGGTTGTTCTCGTCTTGCTAACGGCGAATATTTGCACAGGCACAACCAAGTAGCCAGGATTGTACATCAACAACTTGCCCTTAAATATCATCTTGTGAACTCAGAGGTGCCATACTACAGGTATGTGCCCGACCCAGTTCTCGAGAATGGTCGTGCTACGTTATATTGGGATCGATCTATTATCACAGACAGGACTATTGTTGCCAATAAGCCTGATATTGTGGTGATAGATCGATTGGAGCGCCGCGCAATGATTGTCGATATTGCCGTTCCACATGACGAGAATCTCGTGAAAGCCGAAAAAGAAAAACAAATAAAATATTTGGATTTATCTCACGAGATTGTCGATATGTGGAATGTGGATTCGGCGATCATTGTTCCGATAGTCGTATCTGCTCACGGATTAATTGCCAGGAGCCTTGACCAACACCTTAAGAGGCTCACGTTAGATGGCTGGATCAAGGGTCTGATGCAGAAGGCAGTCCTCCTTGACACGGCTCGTATTGTGAGGAGGTTCCTGTCTTTGGAGCCCTAACCACCGGTTTCTTGGTCCCTGTACCCGAAGTCGGTGGTCTACTATTTTTTATGTTATTAAATGTATTTGTTTTTATATTTATATTTAAAAATGTAAATAATGTGTATATAAATGAAATAAAGGAAATAATAATAATAATATATCGCTTTATTGTACACCAGATAATGCTATGCTAGGTGTAACGCCAAAAGGGCAATCTCTTCCAGGCTTACTTTGTCCCGTGGCGTTACTTGCGGTACGACGATAACCGAGGGTATCACTGCGGGGTTCAGCAAGTCAGACATACGAGTACACACACAACAACAAGCAGAGACTTAGCTTTACCTTATTCCAACCAATTACGTAACTAAGAGACCAAAAATAAATAAGAGGCAAACTGTCTTTTACCATTTGATTCTGGTAATTAAATTGACCGGGGATGTCTTACAGGAGAAGTGTGCGATAGAAGGCCGTCTATTTTGAGAATAGTAATCCGTAGTTTGTGATATTTTCCTTGGGATTTTATTTATCTTTCTAAACATTGAATAGTTGTGCTTTTGGCTATTTACCTTAGGTTAATGTATATTAAATTCAATCTTGTTAATATACTTACTTGGTGTCAATACAAAACAACCTAACATAGTTTAACAACACAAGGGTGATCCTCTTCTGTATACTCCATAGAAATAAATAAAATTGTAGTGTCTGTTTGTAATATTAAAATAACTGCTTTTTAATAAATGCATTTGTATGTATACACGATACATGTACCAATATACATATTTTTTTCAATTTTTGTCTGTCTCTCTGTCTGTCTGTTGTTCTGGATAATCTCTGGAACGGTTTAACCTATTTTGGTAGGATTTACACTGGCAGATAGCTGATGATCTAAGAGGTAAAATTAATAAATAAATAAATATTTCGGACATCTAACACACAACGCCATCTAGTCCCAAACTAAGCAGAGCTTGTATTATGGGGTACTAGACAACTGATATCAATACTTATATACTTTTTTTTTTGTAAATACATAGATATCATACATATCATACATAGAAAACACCCAAACTCCGAAACAAATATTTGCAGATCATACAAACATTTAGTTCGACTCGGGAATCGAACCCGAGACCTCTAGCACAGCAGTCGCATACGCTACCACTGCGCCACCGAGGCAGTTATAGTATATCTAAGTTACCTCTTAGATTACTTATTATATATTATTACTTTTTCAGAATAGCTTTGTCCCGCGGCGTTACCCCGGGTACAACAATAAACGCGGGTAAAATCGCGGGGTTCAGCTAGTAATAACTAAAATATAATAACTAAAAGGACGTTTGGTTTTCAGTCAACTTTATTTTAAGTCTACAAATTTAATCTGAGCAGTCTTCTTCAAACTTATCTTCAATCACTGAGACAGAGCTTACTTCAAAGATGTTCTCAGCTTGCTGAAAGATAGAGCGTTTAGTTGACAGCGATATGAAAACTTTAGACACTTTATTTTATTTTATCAACACTAAACTTTCAGAACAAACCCGTTATAAGTCTCTGTGAAATCTGAAAAATTAAACCGTAAAAGGTAAAAAAGCCTGAATCGTAAATTGCCTAGACATCTTTAATTGCTTTTGAATACACATATGTGAAAAATATACTTTTACATCAAACTATCTTTCATATCGTAGGTATATTGGTCATCGCGGTAAAGTGAAGTATATGTCCTTTCTCAATTATCAAAGTCCCTGTTTTCCAATTACAGCACTAGAGCGCATTATGCGGCATAATGCTTAACTTTGAATGATTCAACTACAGCAACGCTTCGCACAATCGAGCACTCTCAAAAGTAGTGTTTTTGCGTGATGCGTGCAATCGATACCAACTTGACAAAAATTAACAAGTGTTTTTTCTTTAAGGTGGCATTGATCAAAATGTTTTATTTATATATTATCGTTAGTATTTATTGTTGAAAAAATTTTTAAAGCTTTCGTTTCGTTGCAGTTTTTTCGAAATAATCAAAGTTAATTCAAACTGTGTTAAAAAAATAAATATAAGTATGGATGAAGGTAGAACTCATTTAAAAAAATTACTCAAATCAAACAAATGTTAATGTAATTATCAAAATCCAAATTACTTAAAATAACCGTAAATAGTTTTCAACCAATTTTTATGTATACCACTTTGCTTACAAATTAATGAGGTTATTGCTAACTCTGAATATTTTTTTTTTTTCAACACTGAACTTAGCGCACTCTGCTGGTGCATTTGAAAACTAATTCACGTTCCAATTAAGCTTCAGCATAATTCAGCATTGTGCGCCAATGAGTCGCACTATGCTTTGTAATTGAAAAACGGGGAGTATCTCCATGCCAAAGGAGAATGGCAGATCCTGTAACGCTGGTAATATGTTATGAATGGTTATGAGATTTATACCGTTTATTAAGTAAATCATAATTATTTTTATATTTATTTATTTTTTTGTATTTATTATATTGTTAGACATGTGCTAACAGAATTTTAATTCCGCTTATAAACTTGTAAAAACTGCATTAACAAAACGCATAACAACCTATTCTAAACACGCTATGATTAAAGTCTACTTAGTCTGAAAACTAGATGGCGTTATGTGTCAGATTGCCGAAAATATTTTACATTACTATAAAATATGTATCACATAAAAAACGATTAAATATTTAAATCTATTTTTATGAATGAGTTTACTGGTGAATTTAGTAAAAGAGCAACATTTTAATGTCGGAGTACGAAAATCGTGGACGAATGATTTTGATTTAAAAAATATAATATACGCCATCTTGCTGACAATAATGACAACTCATTTGTGGTCCATGTATTTTGTTGTGATCTAAAAACTAAAATAACTTTTTAATTCTATGTTGTAAAAATTTAGGAATTTAAAGTGTTATTGTCAGTGTTATTAGCAGCCAAAAAAATACAAAACAATCCCTACCATGACATACGACAAGCGGTAGAAAAGTCCCATACAAATCTGTCATTGTTCTTTCATTGAAACCGGTGCAACATTTTAGCAGTTGAGACAGACAGGCAGAGAAACATTCGAATTTAAAAATAAAGTAATTGAACGACTTCAATTAAAATCGTAAATCTATCTATATAAATAAATATGAATCGCCGAAATGTATGTACGCGCATAACTCCCGATCGACTGCACCAAATTTTATAATTCTTTTTTTTATGTGTTCGTTATTGTTATTACAATGTGAGTTTAGAACAAAATTAAAATATTTTTATGGTCCGCGATAGTACACTACTACTACCTGTGGGAAGCTGAGGTGTACATATTTACAAAAACTATTTTTTCAGAAATTTTGATACTATTTACGATAGAAAAAATGGCGATTCGAAGGTCGCCGGATCAGCTAGTTTTAGGTACATATTATATTTAAATTTCGAACCATCCAAGGTTTGGGAAAATCGCATTCAAATACTAACTTAAATATGTAAACCTAACAAAACATAGTAAAATTTTTAAAATTCCACTACACAATTATTCTTAACACACAAAACCATTCCATGGTGATATTCCATAGATACATGTACAAATTAGTGTCAATTCGCGTTGTATATCTCAAAGTTAAAACAGCTCTATTATACATTACATTTGAGTTTACACTTGATAAGGGTACAGTTTAACGGATGGCCGGTCTAATCCCGCTTTATTGATAGCCCTGTCAGAGCTGATAAAGTCGCAGCACTGATTACAAAATACCGATAACACGTTTTCGCACTACCACTTTCGGGGGTTTTCGAAAAAAGTGAGCTTTTCTTATCCGTGTTTTGTTACGTTACAATAACCAAATATTTCTGCCCTTTTTCGATAACGCCTGAACTTCCTACGTCAAGTACACAGTCTTTTTTTGGATATTAATATGTTGAGCAACAAAAGAATGAAATTGGCAATTAATAATACCAACTAACCCAAGTAGTCCATTGGTCCACTTTTCATGGTCAGAAGGCGTTCGTGAGCGTGGCCGCTAAATGGGTAGGGCTCGTTGCATTTGCTATTCTTGCTACGGCATATGAGGCAGTGAGCAAACGGGTCACATGAGTCACGGTCACACAGTTAGTAATTGCTACCCATGGTCACACATGCAAGTCAAGAGTCACAAGAGCATGGAGACCCTTTGAGTCCTAACTTCTAGAATCAATGGAGGAGAGGTCAGGCTCCGAAAGAAATGCCTAACACCGGTATTCTGTGTAAATACAATTATAATAAATATGAGTCACATTAATATTAACGCACTAATAACCAGTCTATGTATAGAACCACGCACGAACTGTGAACATTAAACAGAGTACGTGATTTCGTACGTGACTTCCTATTCACCGTTGCAATCATAGATCATTCACATTGCAGGAAAATGAATTTCTTAACTTATAGCCGACACAAGCTTACAGTATGCGGAGGCTTGCAAACCGGCTAAATAAAAAACTGAGCCGTTGCTGTACGTTTGGCAGATATGAATCATCTAATTTCTTGTCCAAATACGGCGAAGCTAAAAGGAAGGACAATAGGCGTCACACGCCGTGATAATCTGGTCTTTCGTGTTACCTAGAGTAAAATGTATGCAATGCAGATGATGTAATCACGTTATTCCTATGATGAATGGATAGTTGCTGAGATTGGCGCGTTTTCTGGCATTGCACAGGGCATTATAATATAATTGCTTGTTCTCTTTTATCAAACGACTGTTTAAAACCATGTACTGTCCTGTATATGTCTGGATAAATAATTTCCTTTCTTTCTTTCTTCAAAGACAATAAAGAACATAATTATAAAACTTGTCAGCTAAGCAATCGGGATACAAAGTCAAATAATTTTTCTGATATAACCTAAATCCGATCCTATATTCACAATAAACAACAATTACATTTTTTTCCTTTACACGTATCTTAGATTTAGGTGGAAATACTCGCACTATTTATTTGGCCAAATTGATACAAATGGTGTAATGAATGAAAATTTATTAACACATGTACTTCACTTCTAAACTAATCGATTGATAGACGTGTTAGGAAACCCTTGGGTGCGATATACGAAAATCGCGAATAGCGTAACTATTACTAATAGGGACTTAAGCAAAAGTTTCCCGAAGGATAAATTTTTATGCCCATACGAATAAATCTTTCCATATGTAAACAAACAAGGATAGTGTACACTATACAGTGTTATGCTAAGTACTCACATACGGTTTAACTTGATCGAGCAAACATGTCGAGTAAAAAGCACGGCATGGGCTTTATCTGTACAAATTTTTACTGTAGTGGTGTGCAATAAATTTGTATAAATAAATAAATAAATAAAAGGTCGAGCCATCGAGCCGGCTCGATGATAGCCTTCGAGTTGTGAGTTTTGCGGTCCACACATTAATTTTTACTCGTTTTGGAGTAAAACTATCGAGTAATATAGCGTGTGAGTACGGACCACTATAAATGAAGAAGCATGATCCACATAAGATGTAGGGTGCCAGTAACTACTTACTGTCAGTGTGCCATCTGCTTGTCTATCTCCTTTTTTGTAGTAGTTATATCAGACTTATCATCTTCAGCCTGTACTGGACATAGGCCTCTTTAATAGGACGCCACTTGGTTCGATCCTCGGCTATGTCAGACTAGATCAAACTAAAATACAGCATGGTATCTAGGGCACCAGTAAGGCACATCCCAAGTACCCTGACCGACCCCAAAGCATGTTCGTTTACTCGCTGTACCATAAAATAAATGGTGAACGTAAAAAACATTAATACCATGTTATTCTATCAATATATATAAATCAAATTCCTTTGAGATAAAATAATAGAGCAGCCATGTCGACCGCATATATACCTATTGTTTCCTCGTGGGAACAACAAGGCGAAACAATACCTTACTGCAGACACTACAATAAGGGATGCTTCTTTGTTTCACAACTAAAGTAGTTAGTATTTTTCAAAAGTAAGACCAAAATTGTTAGTAGATGATCCAAAGACACTTGTATTACTGGAAAAGAGACTACTTAGGGAATTCTTAAGATGTAGTACCTACTTACGAAATGTGAAGAAAGCCATAATTTATTTAAATGACGCACCAGGGTCATCTTTGTAAAAGAAAACTAGACTTTGTCAATGGCTTCAAGTTTCGTAATGGTTTCCTTTTTCGGGCTGTTTCTAAGCTCCATGCAAAATTTTAAAAGATTTATACGATTTTAGGCCTGCAAGTGTAAAATAAGAAACAAACAATATAGCTTTGAAATCCATAATTATAGTCCATTTTCTAAATATCTATATCTATATACTTATAATAAAACTGTAGAGAGGTCAATTCTGTACATTGAATATATATTAAAAATTATTATTGGGGGATGAATGGTTATCGATACTGATGCCAAAAATGTAATCAGTAAGTTTTTTGTCTGTCTGTCTGTCTGTCTGTCTGTATGTGCACGCATGGATCAAAAACTACTGAAGGGATTTTAACCAAACTTGGTACGATTATAGTCCATACTCCTGGGCAGGTTATAGGCTATATAACATAACGCTAAGATGCATAGGAGCTGAGCAGTGACGATAAATTTGAAGCAAGTCGGATGAAAATTTTCGCTTTCGAGTTCTTATCCTCGCATACGTTGATCATACACCAAAAATATGTATTACAAAGATGATGGTCTTCAAAAGATCTACAAAAAAGTCCTTAATAGTATATTTCTATCTTTTATAAATTAGCCACAATAACGTGTTTAAGCGTTAGGCATTTCTTCAAGATGTATTAAATACTTAAATATATTGTATTTCACATGGATATATCCTTATCACTATACACTTTAATATCTTTTTAAAATAAAATACAGAATTATAAAAGTATAATTAATAAACACACAAGATATAGATGAAATAAAACTTCCAAATCTCGCCGCACCAGTATTAGTACGCTATTATGGTTGATTTTTCTTTAACACGCGAAGCGGCGGGAAAAAGGCGGGAGCGCTCACGCCGCTCACGCGCTGACTTCACTCGAATTGTCACTGTTAATGCGAACGAACGTGGTTCTTATTGACTCTTCTCGGAATAAGCGCGCTTTAGATTTAAAAAATACATAGATACGTAGTTTTTAGATATCAGTTTATAGTAGGTATTAGATAATAATATAATTAGTTTGTTTAGTGTTTTTGTTTGTTTCTCCTTCTTTTCCTTATATTTATAGTTGTAAAATTAATAAGTATAATTTCAAATAAGTAAATTTATGCAATGACAATAAATAAATCTCATCATCAGACTTTCCGCGTTGCTGGAGTAGATCTTAGTCTCAGATGTTTTTCACATGGGCAGTTGTACGTCGCTTTTTCCTGGGTCAGTAGTTCCACAAATCTTTATGCATACGTACCGGAAGCGTCCACTTTGAACAAATGTAAACAAGTGTAGTGTGCAAAACAAAATTTACTCTTCGGTCTTAAATAGATTTTAAAGGCAGCGTCATATTTATCTATTAAATTGTAGTTTAATAGTCTATAGTTACAAAAAAAACATTATTGTAAAAGGAGATCCACGCGGACGAAGTCGCGAGCACAGCTTTAAACAATAAGATATTATGTCGCATGTCTGGTCAAAGTACAGAATATTGCTTCATCCATCGGGTGGTGAAACGACTACTTACCGAATCAAATTTTTAAATTCGTTACTTTACTTACCACTTTTACCCAATAATAGGCTATTTGACTGATTATTGGAAATCGTTTTAAATTATTCTTTATTACATAATTAGCACACTCCGATATTTTGCAGAATTTCTACTGTATTATGAACTATTATAATAGTAGAATATTAATAATAGTATAATATTAATAAAATTGGGGAAAACTGATAAAATGAACTTAAATTTAAGATAAAGTTCAAGTTTGACAACCATTTCAAAAAACGATATTTCTGTAATGGCGCTGGTCACTTGAGACGCGTGACGTCACACTCTAGCCACAACAAAACAAAACAGCGCAGTTTAAGTTAATTTTATCAGTTTTCCCCAATTTTATTAATTAAAATGTCGAATAAATGGTGTGTAGTGCCACAGTGAACAAATCTATACATCTATACAAATAAATAAAATTGGAGTGTCTGTTTGTAATATCAAAATAACCGCTTTTTACTAAATGCATATGTGTGTATACACGGTACATATACCAAAAATGTAGTTAAAAAATTTTTTGTCTGTCTGTCTGTATGTTTGTATGTTTGTTCCGGGTATTCTCTGGAACAGCTGGACCGATTTTGACGGGACTTCCACTGGCAGGTAGCTGATGATCCAGGGAGTAACTTAGGCCACTTTATTTAGACTAACTTTGTCTCGCGGCGTTACGCCGAAATGTATGTATGCGCGTAACTTTCGATCGGCTACACAAAATTATATATTTTTTTTATGTGTTAGTTATTCTTAGGACAAGGTTTGTGTACAAGAAAAATAAAAAAATTAAAAAAAAAGTTTTTTTGTCCGTGACTACACCCTACCCATGGGTAGCTGTTAACGAAAGAAAAATATGGTGGTACGAAGTCCGTCGGGTCAGATAACATCTTTAAATACCACGCTTTGTACTATTTCAAAATGTAACCTAAAAGCATTGAGATATACCTACCTACATAAAGTAAATTAGATTTTACAAAAATAATGAATGGATTTTCCAGAGGTTATTACAGAAACAATTTTATGTTGTACTTATGCAAGTGCAACATAGCTGCTTTAACATTTTTCAGTTCTGCAGCATAGTTATCAGTGTTATTATTATGTACTAGCTCAAAGCCGCGGTGTTACCCGCAGTTATTGTTGTACCACAGGTAACGCCGCGGGACAAAGTTAGTCTAAAAAAAAGTAGCCCAAGTTACTTCCTGGATCATCAGCTACCTGCCAGTGAAAGTTCCGTCAAAATCCGTCCAGCCGTTCCAGAGATTACCCGGAAGAAACAAACAGACAGACAAAAACATTTTTAACTACATTTTTGGTATATGTACCGTGTATATATATACATAGGCATTTAGTAAAAATCGGTTATTTTAATATTGCAAACACACTCCAATTTTATTTATTTGTATAGATAGAAAAGTGCAAACATAAAAGCGTCTATCTTATGTAGGTTGCTGTTATCGGCACGCACAAAATTTGGTTTCTTTTTTTCGAACCACTTATTAAATAGTTTATTAAAAAAAGTACTGCAGAATTAGCTCACAGATCGATTATTACCACTCCGAAAACATAAAACGCAAACAATATTCAATAGAGGAATCTTTCGTTTATTAGCATGTGACGTCACCAGAGTTGCAACCAATCACAAGGCGTTTATGTCGCAGACAAAATTTCAAAAAAATTGATAGTTTTATTTCGTGCAATCTGCGAGAAACTTAAATTATTTTGTTTGATTTATGTTATATGTCTTTTTAGACTATTATCTTAAAGGATGACCCCAATCCATAGTTTATTTCCCTTTCTGCTTTAAACGCGTGCAGTGTCTGGTGAGTATGTGAGTCTATGCTTTGCGATGACGATAAACAAGACATAAGGTCAGACGTTGCGCACCGCAGGCATAGACCTCACCACAAACTGTTTCAGCAACGGAAAGCTCTATGTGGCAATGGCATTACACATAACATAGTATACAGTGAAGCTCTTTAAATAAAGGTAACACTGTCACAATATGTGGACATATCAGTGAAATTGCATGCTTATACAGGGTTAGGGAATACATACATATAAAAATCACGGTAATACTCATAACTATTACCGTGAGTTCGAGCCCTGAAATCGGGAGAAAAAAAAACCGATACTAAAAAAATTATTTTTCAACCCCCTTTCGGTTAGCATGAACTTTCCTTTTATACATTTTTTGACATTTTGTTGCAATCTTGCTCAGTATTAATTATAGTTTTTATTCATGGGCATCTACGAAAAAATGTTAAAGTAGTGGAATACTTTGAGATTTATCCGCTAAGTATCAACTAGAGACTACACAAATACCTATATGTATATTACGAGAGAGCCTCGGGAAAGAGACAACGTTTAAAACATGAAATAATAAAGACTTGCACGAAGCACTTTGTTTCAGTATTTTATACGCACAATGAAGAAACTCCATACCTGATTTACTGTCTTCTGAGAAATACAAAGAAAGTCTTGCAAAGTGCAACGGATCATATCGTTGCTTAATCCTACTAATATTATAAATGTGAAAGTTTGTAAGGATGTATGGTTGGATAAATGGATGGATGTTTGTTACTCTTTCACGCAAAAATTACTGAACGGATTTGAATGACACTACAGTAATTTAACATAAACTTCAGAATAACACATAGGCTACAAATAATAAAGATAGTGTGTGAATTCTCTAAAATATGACGATAAGTGTCAAGTAGGTAGTAGAAAAAAATCTACCATCTGTGAGCTAAGCGTGCGCCGCCAAAATCGCTAAAGTTTTACATATGTAATGTTTGATGGAAATATTTATCTTAAAAGCCGTTATAGTTAAAATGTGTAAGCCATTAAAGCCAACATAGTGAACCATAACTACAATAAAAATTAATGATTTATTTCAAATGCACATTTGGTATGGTACTAATAAGTTGATTCCTAAATGAAAATGGACACATTTATCGCTTCTGGTATTTAAAGTAAATAAAATATATCTTTTGCGCTACATCATTTGGACAAATGAATATTTATACAAATAAATACATACAAATAAAGACAAATAAATAAATATTAAAATTAATAGTTGCGATAATGACAAACCGAGTGCGTGATATTAGGATGGCGCATGGCGGTTGGCGCGGGGAATAGGTTGCTCATCGCTGAGTGCGCTACCCGAACGCGGGTAGGTAGGTTGACGAGTGAGGGCAGACGACGATGTTGGTTGTGTCCGTTTTGCGAATTTTCAAGGCATTTACAATTAGCTAAAAACGCATTTTACTAAAAGTAATATAGGACTAAGGTTAAGGACAGTTTTTTTAGAAGTTACACGTACGAAATTCCACGTACAAACTTCGTTTTTATTTTAATTAGGTAGGTAAGTTGTCAGTGTCAGGCTGTTATATTTTTCAAATGCGTCTAGCACCAAATATATTATATGTTTAATTATACATGGTATTATGTTTTTGTTTGTTTTACCGTTTTTATCATCAATTACACTAACATTATAAAGGTGAAAGTTTGTAAGTGTGTATGTTAGTTACTCTTTCACGCAAAAACTACTAAACGGATTTGGATGAAACTTTACAGTGAAATAGCTTATACATCAGAATAACACTTAGACTACTAACTGCCACGATAACCGACATACACGCGGGCGGAGCCGCGGGCAGCAGCTATATCCTACTAATATTATAACCACAAAAGTTTGTAAGTATGATGGATGGAGGATGGATGGATGGATATTTGTTACTCTTTCACGCAAAAACTACTGAACGAATTTCGAGCTTTACAGTTATATAGCTTATACGTCCGAATATCACATAGGCTACTATTTGCCGCGATAACCGACATATACGCGGGCGGAGTAGCGTATATTCTATATCTATACAAATAAATAAAATTGGAGTGTCTGTTTGTAATATTAAAATAACAGCTTTTTAATCAATGCATATGTATGTATATACGATACATATACCAAAAATGAAGTTAAACATTTTTTTGTCTGTCTGTCTGTCTGTCTGTCTGTTTGTTCCGGGTACTCTGGAACGGCTGGACGGATTTTGACGGGACTTTCACTGGCAGGTAGCTGATGACCCGGGGAGTAACTTAGGATACTTTTTTTAGACTAACTTTGTCCCGCGGCGTTACTCGCGGTACAACAATAACCGCGGGTAACACCGCGGGGTTCAGCTAGTTCTAAATAATTTTGGTTTGTCTCTTTTTTCCAGATATTGAGAATGTTTTCGTTCCATAATATTAAATGTAAGGTAAAATTACAAGTCAGATCCTGCCACGTTTCGCTGTGACATATTTTGATTGCATCAATGAAAAATAAGGAACAAATGATAAACGAAAACTAGGTATAATACTCGTAGGTAATTGTCGAAATGTGAACTCAATCGGTGCTAAAATTTTAGAGTTCTTGAACCAACTTAATTATGTATATAACAAAAATAAATAAGGAAGATATAAGTTTTATATACAATTAAACTGCGACTACATAAAACAATAGTATTAAGACATTTCTTCTTATACCTAAGGCAAGCCTTGGGGGACTATCCCGCTAAATTAATACTTCTACTTAAAATTTTACTTCAAATAACTCAAAAAGTTATGATCCAGGGGACGATACGCAATGCAGCAGTACATTGACAAGGCTTACCCTCGGGGATAAGCCCAAAAACACGTCGAAACGTGTCTGACTCAGCCGTGGTAATGAAATTAAAGTTACGAGGTGACTGAGTGAAATATAAAAAGACTTCGTACTGTCTCTAGAGAATTGTGTTCGGACAATTCATAATGCCGCATCCACACGCTTGCCAAACCTCTACTAACTTCAGATACGGCGTTCTTGATTCTATCTTCGTCTAAATGACGTCTTTTAGTCTTGGGATTGCATATGCGACCATTTTTTTATGACATCATAAAATATATATATATACATATAATTTTAGTTCATAATATCACATCAATGTGCCCATACTTTGGTGTATCCAAGTGCCCCAAAAGTTTTTTTTTCCAAAATGCGAATAATACTAAAGAAACTAAAAGATTTATTAATTTTTTTTTACTAAATCCATATTATTCGATGCTCAAACTTATCTTTGAAATATAGATCCTTACAAGAAGTTTAAAAGACCGGATAAACACTTTTACAGTTTACATATGTTTTTAGTTGGTTGAACTCTAAACACAAATAATATACTAGTTGTTGCCCGCGGCTTCGCCCGCGTATATGTCGGGTATCGCGGCAAATAGTAGCCTATGTATTATTCTGATGTATAAACTATATTACTGTAAAGTTTCATCCAAATCCGTTCAGTAGTTTTTGCGTGAAAGAGTAACAAACATCCAAACATCCATCCATCCTTACAAACTTTCGCATTTATAATATTAGTATGATATTAGTGTAAAGTTTCATCCAAATCCGTTCAGTAGTTCTTGCGTGAAAGAGTAACAAACATCCAAACATCCATCCATCCTTACAAACTTTCGCATTTATAATATTAGTAGGATACATAATTACATTTCTATGACCGTTTTAAAGATCACCACTCGAATACATTCAATCTATTAACAAATAATGCTTGTGAATCTATGTGCCCCGCCTCCCCTTACGGTTTTTATAAATTTTTAATATCCAACATCATCTTCAACTTTGCCGTATTTTCGTTTCCTTTTGCTTATTTTCTTGTTTTGATATTTAAAAAAACTCAAGCCAAATGTTATGGACGATACAAGCTTTATGTTCATCACGTCTGGCATGCTTGTCTCTTGGGAACACACTGGAACACACTAACTCACTCGCAAGCGTGTGGATGGCGACGATTGATTTACAAAATCAAGCCAAACGTTTTTAGATGGATGTAGATGGATTTGGAGTTTGCGGCAAGTGCCAAGCGTGCGGACGCGGCATAAAGCGAACCTCGCCTATTTACCAAGTTAAGTCATTGTTTCAGCAACGCTGCAAAATAAAATAATATTATCGCTAGAAGGTTCTACTTCTATAATCGTACAACATTTAGATTATACGATCTAATAGCTATTAGCACTGTCTCACCCGCATTAAGTTTATAGTAAACATCGCTTCGTTTGTACCGCGTATTTGCCAACTTTTGTGTTGTGTACAACAGTGACAAGCTGATGTTTCTATGAGTATCTAATATTTTAGATAGTATGGTATACATGTAAGATATCTATTGAGAAATGTTATACGTATTCTTACTTCTCTTATCTTACCTCATATTGATAATGTAGGGCTAACCTAAGAAACAAACTGAAAGCTCTCTATATTAAAAAAGCCATGTTGGCAAATACGGAAAACCAGTAAGTTTTTATGGATATGTTCATGGACGATCACGCTTTCCGCCCGTTCAGCTGCCCCTCTATGTATATATGCTCTAAGACATAATAATTTACAAGTAAATGTACATATAAGATGCGTCGAAGTGTATGTCAAGGCTTTAGACTTTTCAAAGTCGAGTAAAATCGATTTCAGACCCTGAACTGTCTTTCTCAATTCAAATAAAATATACTAAGTTGCTCAAATATTAAATTTTGCAACGACAAAATCTTTAAATAATTATATTTGTTTTAATTAAGAAATACAATGAAATACTATAGTTCCCTTAAAAAATCATAATAATCATAGAAACTAAGAAAAAAGCAATTGTAATACCTGTAAATGAAAATCTCGGAAACAGCTCCAACGATTTTCATGAAATTTAGTATGTACGAATCATTTTTAGAAAATTTAGTAACAAAAAAAAGCAAGGCGAGTAAAACTCAGTCATTCAGGTATTATTGCTTATGCACAGTAATTTGTATATTTAGTATAAATAAATAAATAAATATTTCGGACATCTAACACACAACGCCATCTAGTCCCAAACTAAGGAGAGCTTGTGTTATGGGTAGGACTAGGGTAGGTAGCTACTAGACAACTGATAGAAATACTTAAATACTATCTTTTTGTAAATACATACTTATAGATAGAAAACACTTATGTAATTACCGTAATACTTTCGTATGCATTTAGTGAAAAGCTGTTAATAGACACTTCAATTTTAATTATTTGTAAAGAAGAGTTTTTAAATGTTAAGTAGGTTTTACTCCTCAAGATGTTACATAAAAGACACACCAAATAAAAAATCAGTACTAATATAATAAATCCAAAAATAGCTTTCACTGCTAAACTGCTGAACCGATTTGAATTGAAATCGCAATCTTTTGATTCTTGAGGAAGGACATATGCTACTATTTACCGAGATAATCGAAAATACGCGGGCGGGACCGCGGCTAAGAGCAAGTTGTTTATACTAAAAATGTAAAAAATCATATCACTGTATAGAAAAATAAATATTTGCACCCGAATGTTCCTCCCTTACAGTACACATAAGCAAGCTTATGTATACTCTAAGGTTCCTCCACTCTTAATGTCTTTTAACACAGTAGGTACTATAACAATATGTTAGATGAAAGGTTTTCAAGAGTCATATAATTCGTTGTGTTGTGTCACGTTAGCGCCTTAAATGCCCACAGCCTTAAGGGTGTTGTTGAGTCAATATTTATGGAGTTAAAAGGTTTTAGTGTGAACAGGGTGGAAATATAACCTCATGGCCTCGACAAACATAGGTAACGGAGTTCTGTAAATTACTGTCTGTTCTGACATTCACATATCCCGTTACAGCAAACATCTGCCAGACTGCACCATAGATAAGTATATGTACTGGACTGCACTATTGGCTTAGTGGTTTAAGCGTTTACCATACCATACCACTGTCTACTGCGCCTACTAAGTGTTGTGGGTTCAAGTTCTACGTGAGACAAAATACAGCGGCATTCACGACATATTAATGCAGAAATTTAACCCTGTCTCAAAAAAAATAACTTCTTTAATTAAAACTGGCACAATTCGCTCTTGAGTCTGAGGGTTCCATATTTACATACCTAGTATCAATTTAATGAGACACTGTTATGTTCACATTCTATTTCTGTTCCCAAGCAATCTTTATTACAGCGCACTCTAGTGTTTTTCATAAGAACTAGAAGAAGAAAGAAGAAGAAAAGTCGGACACAAATCTTTATTTCCTATTCCAATGGCGTAATATGACAACTTGTTCATAATTCTCGTTTAGGTTTAAACCTAAACGAGGATTATAAACAAGTTGTATAAATATAATTAAGAAAATTCCGTTCGATCTAATAATAATATGTAAAAATTCTTTAATGTGTAAGTATCCGCTAAAAGGATTAAAAGTTTATAGTCTATTGAATACATTTTAGACTTAGACAAAGAATACTAATAGAGTAGTTACGCCAACAGCGTTACCAAGAGCGAGTGAGATAACTACACCATTTTCCAGTGTGTTAGTGAAAAATAGAGATACGTATTTTTTATCCCTAACGCCGCATCACTTTTTTCGTATGACACATAAGATACGTGTCAGATAATGTTCAAAGCGAAAATATAACCTTTCACACGTAAGTATAAAAATAAAAAGTTTTTTCGGCATAATATTGTTTTAAATATTAACTACGGTTAATTACATCAATCGTTATTTGTTAATATGCAGAAATAATTCAAAATAAGTGATAAAAACTAGATTCTAAAGTTTAAAATTTTTGTAATTAACTGACTAGTTCGAACGACCGAATAATGTGTAATGGTAATTTTGCAAGGTTATCATCATTTCAGGGATAACGTACCAGCCTTTCAAAAATACCTCATACGGTGAGGAAATACAATTTGATTGTTTTATTGTTCTCCAAATTTTCTAAGGATGAAAATATGCGTAAAATGAAATATATAATAAACTAGACGACAAGATTGGGAACCGATAAAGTATACCCGAATGTGTTCCTGCCATTTTGAGTGCGGATTCATTCGCAAAACGGAACACAAAGACAATAGGCTATTTGACTGATTTATGGAAATCGTTTTAAATTATTCTTTATTAAATTATTAGCACACTGCGTTAATATTTTGTGGAATTTCTACTGTATTAAGATTTTAAATTTATAATAAAGTTCAAGTTTGACAACCATGTCAAAAAACGATATTTCTGCAATGGCGCTGGTCACATGAGACGCGTGACGTCACTCGCCAGCCACAACAAAATAGATTAGCGCAGTTTAATCAGTATTATCAGAATTTTATCAGTTTTGACCAATTTTATTAATTAAAATGTCGAATAAATGGTGTGTAGTGCCACAGTGAACAAATCTTAGATATAAAAATGAATCGCCGAAATGTATGTACGCGTAACTTTCGATCGGCTGCACCAAATTATATATTTTTTATGTGTTTGTTATTTTTAGGAGAAGGTTTGTGTACAAGTAAAATTAAAAAATAACGGAAATAGTTTTTTTGTCCGTGACTGCACTCTACCCATGAGAACTGAGGCGGGCATGACTGCTAAAACCAAGGTTTTCAGAAATTTTGCAAATATTTATGATAGAAAAATGTGGTCGTACGAAGTTCGTCGGGTCAGATAACATTTTTAAATACCTCGCTTTGTATTATTTAAAAATGTCCTCCTTAAAAGCATTGAGATATACCTCCCTACCTAAATGTAAATAAGATTTTACAAATATGATGAATGATTTTTTCCAAAAACAATTTTTATGCTAACAAAGTAAGTGCAACATAGCTGCTTTAACATTTTTCAGTTCCGCAGCATAGTAATCATCGTTATTATTATGTACTAGCTGAACACCGCGGTGTTAAACGCGGTTATTGTTGTACCGCGAGTAACGCCGTGGGACAAAGTTAGTCTAAAAAAAGTAAGCCTGAGCCTAAGTTACTCCCTGGATCATCAGCTACCTGCCAGTGAAAGTCCCGTCAAAATCCGTCCAGCCGTTTCAGAGATTACCCGGAAGAAACAGACAGACAAAAACTTTTTTTAACTACATTTTTGGTATATGCACCGTGTATATATACATATGCATTTAGTAAAAAGCGGTTATTTTAATATCACAAACAGACACTCCAATTTTATTTATTTGTATAGATAGAAAAGTGCAATCATAAAAGTGCTGTAGGTTACTTATGTAGGTTGCTGTTATCGGCACGCACAAAATTTGGTTCCTTTTTGTTTCGAATCACTTATTAAATAGATTATTAAAAAAGTACTGTAGAAATAGCTCACAGATCGATTATTACCACTCTGAAAACATAAAACGCAAACAATATTCAAAAGAAGAATCTTTCGTTTCTTAGCATGTGACGTCACCAGAGTTGCAACCAATCACAAGGCGTTCATGTCGCAGACAAAATAAAAAAAACATAGTTTTATTTCGTGCAATCTGAGAGAAACTTACATTATTTTGTTTGATTTATAGTGAAATGTGTCTTTTTAGACTATTATCTTATAGTATGACCACAATCCATAGTTTATTTTCAATATTGTCAAATATCCTATTAGTATTTTTTATTAGGTGCTACTAATTAAAGCTATATGTAAAAATATTTGAATGTAAGGATACATTACAGCAAAAAAAAATTTGCTGAAAACGAAAGAGAAAAATGTTAAAAATTTCTCTAACAAACTTATTTTGTTTCAAGGCCTATAAATACTATAAGCTTCTATAATTTGTTTTTTTACAATCAAATCAATCCCGATCCCGGTTGCATCCTCGGCTTTCACTTTGGGCCAGGACCTGCCATTCTGAATTAACCATGTTTGACAGATTTGTTAAACATTTGGAACAGTAAACAGAGTTAGCTTTAACCTGACAACATCAATATTTGATGTACTTTGTTTCTATCCCGGGTGTACGCATATATGTCAAGTCTATAGTATTCTTTTTCTAAAGATTTTTTTATGATTTTAAATCAAATTTAGAAGCGGTATTCTACTTTGTCGATTGTCTATGAGAACAGTGTTGCCAACTTAACATTCATGTGCTATATAAGGGTCTGAATATTTGAAGGGAAAAAAACGAGTCGAGGTTATATGCAATGCAAAACATTGTATATTTTAGGAATCACCATAATATGAGCAATACTAAAAATTATAACTATTTTAAATCCTGTATGCTAAATAAATGTATTTTTGTTAAAAGAATCAAGGGTATTAACTATATTAAATATGGCAGCACTGTAAGCAGTCTTTTCTGTCGTGTTGGGTAGTAGACGTACCTACGTACGTCGTACATATATCGGCCATTTTGTTTTCTTTTCCATCCAGAGCGCAGCGCTTTATTGCGTTGCGTTTGTATAAATTTTCTTCTTCTTCGCATTGGAAATATTTTCATTGCAACGGACCCTGTAAGTAAATAAGTCTTAAATATATTTTCACTGCATTCTATAAAAGTGTTAAAGTGTACCTAATTCATAATCTGCTGTTTCATTGACAAAGTGATTTTTTCTATCATTAGTTCGTGTCTCATTTTAACGCTGACCTTTAATTTCTAGGAATAGAAATTAGTCTCAAAATGAAAGAAGGTAAATGGGTATATATGGAAATTCAAGAAGGTGCTTTGGATGCCGTGACCTAACTGCTGCCGTGGAAGAGGATCGTAACCTCATGATGGATGTCAAAGCCGTTCAAATGTAAAAGGTATAAGGTCTATCCATCGAACGAAGCATAACTGATTATTGCAGTTTGGCTTTGTTCACCATCAAATGCATTCCCACTATCCATGCAAAAAATCGTCATATTTTTTTATGGCGCAATATCATGTATTGCGCAGTTATATTTCTGTTATCAAAGAACTTCAGTGACGCATATCTGTGAATATGGATTGTTGGAATGCATTGTGGCTCTTACGCCATTGAAAAATCGATTATTTTTATAAGAATTATCCAGAAGATAATCTTAAATGTCTATTGGTTCTCACTTGCAAATGCGGTTGAAAATATCTAGCAAATCTGCTCAAAAAGCAACTTTCACGTAGGTTTGTTGGTTATGGGAACTTGGCAAAGTGGATTAGGCCTATGGGGGAAACCACTTTAAAAAAAACGCACCTAGTGCTCTACCTCTATGGTGGTGTGGAAAAGGGCATTTACTGGTAATTTTCTTTTAAATTACTATATCCAGCTTTACAAAAACTACATTTTTTGATACTGCCTTTTTATATAGTGTAATAAATAAATGTTTTCATTAAACCTTCGTTTTTTTTCAGTTGTTTGCTCTTAGATTCTTCGACTTCGGAAGCTACTAAATTTTGTGCCTATAACTATTAGTATGTTGTACGTAGTTCAATCTGGACACATCGAGGACCCATTTGTTTATTTTTTTAAAAACTAAGTAATATTCAAATTGTAATTAATTTAAAATGGTAAAACGTTAAAGTAAATAAAAATTCATAGAATGCCTTGACCTAAATATCAGAAGTACTCGTCTATAGGTCATAAGAATTCAGTCATGTTTTTCTTACGAGAATCCCAAATCTGCAGGATACGAATTTTTGAATTTATGACGGAAAAATATTAGGCTCTCAAGTCAGTAACGTTAATTTCATCATGAAAGTTAAAATAGTTTGCGTCGGGGTTAAGTCAAGAACACACATCAAAAAAACTCGATAGCCGACAGCAATACTAAATAGTAAATACATATGTATGTATACACGGTACATATACCAAAATTGCATTTTTACAATTTTTGTCTGTTTGTTCCGGCTAATCTCTGGAACGGCTGGACCGATTTTGACGGGACTTTTACTGATAGGTAGGTGATGATATAAGGAGTAACTTAGGCTACATTTTTTAGACTAGCTTCACCCCGTGGCGTTACCCGCCAATGATGACGGCGTATGACATTATCGTATGACAATAGCTGCGGGTTTCAGCTAGCTTGTATATGAAAATCAATTGCTGTTCGTTTGTCTCGCTAAAACTCGAGAACGGCTGGGCCGATTTTGCTGATTTTGGTTTTTATATGTTTGTCGTAGTCCAGGAAAGGTTAAAACGGTGAAAAATTAAAATAACTTTAAAATCCAAATGTCACGTGTACGAAGTAGCAGCTATTTTATTTAAATAAAAATGAATCGCCGAAATGTATGTACGCGCATTACTTTCGATCGACTGCACCAAATGAAATAATTGTTAATTTTATGCGTTCGTTATTGTTACAAGGTTTGTGGACAAGAAAAAATATAAAATTACGTACGAAAAGGTTTTTTTTTAACCGCGACTTTACACTGCCTGTAGGAAGAAGCTGAGACAGGTATGTAAATATGGCGGCACGAAGTTCGCCGGGTCAGATAGTAAGATGACAATATCCATAGTTAGCAGCAATATAAATATATATATAAATAGCAATGGCATAACTATAATTGCGAAGATAAATAAAACAAAATTATTCTTTATTTCAAAATTATTTATTTTCTAGTGGCCCGTAAATTTAATTAATGAAATCATTCACTCGGACACATTGAAAAAATAATACTCATTATGATAATCACTAACCTACTTTACTTTTTATACTTAATTTTACTAAATGTACATTATCCGTCTCGATACAAAACAGAACTAGATTTTAATTCTAGTGCGATTTCATTCTGATGATCAAAAGTTTTATGCAATGTCACCTATTTTAACACGAGTCAAAATTAATAAATTAACCAGTATAAGATGATCAGATTACAAGATTTTGTATTTTTAGCAGGTATCAGTCTACTTAAAGTACTTAATTAACAAAAATTATGTCAAATAGTATATTTTTGCACACCATGCAAAACTAGGTAAGTGTATTTTACAACAAATAATCAATTCTTTAAGTGTGTTTAAGTAGTGTCAACAACTAGGCTATTATTCGAACAAAATACTCGTCAACAATATACTTGAATTAAATTGAAATGCTTTTAAGACACTAATTATAATCCATCCATGAAACATACCTTTCCAATTTTCACTTTAAGGACTACAGCTTTTGTTTAACAAAACAGATTAGAAATTATAGGTACCTATTTATTTTGAGTGAATAAAAATCCATAAGTGGTAATGCTACACAAGTATTACCGTAAACAGATCTCACACGTATCATTGTAAACTATACACACTGTAAAGAAAACACTAGAAGGGTTAAATATTACTTCCTGTGTACACAAAATTCACATTGGATATGTGAATTTTGTTATACTAACTTTTGAACTTTTGCGTTTCATTCCATGATATAATAATAATTATTTTAACGGAAATTAACCTGATCACTTATTTAAGGCAAATTTTAAGTATGTTAACCTTTAATTTGATCGCGTTAATTCCCGTAAAAATAATAATGAATTTTGGTACACTTGAATTATAACCGACGGTGTCTTTTCAGGAGCAAAATCGCATCGCAACAGTACTTATTTTTCTTGGTATAAACTTAAATTTATTCTATTACATTGATATCTCACGTATTGTTAGAGGTCTAGTTCTTTCCTGTTAATCTATACTAATATTATAAAGCTGAAGAGTTTGTTTGTTTGAACGCGATAATCACATGAACCGCTGGTCCGATTAGAGAAATTCTTTCAGTGTTAGATAGTACAATAGGCTATATATCATCACGCTAAGACCAATAGGAGCACCAATGGATAATGTTTCAAAAACGGGGCAAAATGATCACGCTACGGGCAATAGGAGACGCAAACGAGGTTGCGTGTGTCAGCTTACGATAGTTACGCATTGATCTAGTCCCGCTCCCTAACCAACCGGCTTTCTAGATGTTGTCTTGTGTATAAGCTTGATTTCTAATTGGTCAGAGTGTGGGATAGTCTCTATTCGACGACAAGTCTTCAGTTATAAGTTAATACGTGTTATTTTTTATTAAAAACAAACTGCAGCGGCTAGCATAGTACAAACTGTCCATATTCAAGAAAATACCATTATAACAAAGGGTTGAAAATCGCTGAACGTCGCCATGTTCTTTGCTTACCAAAAGTTAAATACCCTAAACAAATTGAGTACAGATTGGGATTGTGACGCATCTTAATATATCATTATTATTTTCCTTTTGTTAAAGTATTACAGAACTTTGTGTTATATTTATATGGATTTTTATTTAACTGAGATTAATTTCCTTTGTATGCATTTACACCAGTGACCGTTTTTAAACAGGCCTATGGTTCAATGCACGAATCTCAGATATTGTTCATGTCATACAGGACTTGTGCGATAGTTCTAGACGCTTCAACACTACTCAACGCGATTGTTGCGAGATTTGCCTCATAGGAACGCAGTTGCCTGCAACAAAAAGTTTTATCTTCATAAATACATTAACAAGTACAATTTAAAAAAAAAACCTACTTCAAGGTTTGACTCGATTTCTCTTAGATGCCATCATCAGATATTAATGTAATCATGGTACCACCGTTGGGACATCTCCTTTCCATTAAAAAAAGAATCATCAAAATCGGTTCATAAATGACGAAGTTATCCCCGAACAAACATTTAAAAAAAAAATATATATATACGGTCGAATTGAGAAACCTCCTTTTTTTGAAGTCGGTTAAAAATATATGTTTGCTTGTTCGCTTTTTAAAAAAGATTGACTAAAAAATTATTACAGTTCAGATGTGTAAATGAAATTTATAATATTCCAAATATGTTAAACACTTATATCAATTGATGCCTTTTTGGGGAGATTTCCAATGTATCGGTAATTGGACTAATATATACCGTTGTTATATGTATAATTGTTGCCATAAACCATGATGAAATGTATCATACCTTCGTCCAGTGTTAGAATAAATGACAATATTCCTCAATATGAGTGCAGCTGTCAATCGGATACTCTTCGTAACTGGACCCTCGTTCTCATCCTGCCAAAACAGATATTGAGTCAAAATTTTATTGCAATTAATTAGAATCAGCCATGAGATCCCCTAAAAGGTTCCAAAATGAGAACACAGACAGTGCACAAAAATGAAAATAAAACATGCTACATTTAATGTCGACGTGTAAACAAATACTACAAAAACAAATGCTGACATACACAAATAGTTGCTGACATACACAAACAAATAGGTACATATGACGAGTCCTTACACCCATCTAAGTAATCTTGGTCATTATGAGATTTTACAAGTTATAATCACGATCTAATTAGCAAGAACCAGTTGCAAATAGAAAGCAAAAATAATGTTTCTTAAACGTTTTTTAATTTGTTGGTAATAGGACGCACAAATTGACGATCCTCGATCAAGATCCGCTCATAAAAGAACGTAATAGAGATATCCACTTCACTACTTAAATAAGGACTCGAATAACCAATTACCACTATACGTAAAAATATTATCTGACCACTACTTACTAAATTATACATTTCGTAATCACTGACGACAGAACCAGAAGAAGGCTTCCTATATTCATTTCATAAAGTTTTTAAGTTTTAATAAAATTATACATAACCATAGAATAAACGCTCTATGTCTATCTGTGTCATTCCTAAATAATAGGGTAGTTGACTGTATCTATACAAATCAATAAAATTGGAGTGTCTGATTGTAATATTAAAATAACCGTTTTTAACAAATGCATACGTGTGTGTACACGATAATCTATACAAATAAATAAAATTAGAGTGTCTGTTTGTAATATTAAAATAACAGCTTTTTAATCAATGCATATGTATATATACACGATACATATGACAAAAATGTAGTTAAAAAAATTTGTCTGTCTGTCTGTTTGTTCCGGGTAATCTCTGGAACGGCTGGACGGATTTTGACGGGACTTTTACTAGCAGGTAGCAGATGATCCAGGGAGTAACTTAGGCTACTTTTTTTAGACTAACTTCGTCCCGCGGCGTTACTCGCGGTACAACAATAACCGCAGGTAACACCGCGGGGTTCAGCTAATCAAATATATTTTTTTACAATTTTTGTCTGTCTGTCGGTCTCTCTGTTTGTTCCGGGTAATCTCTGGAACGGCTGAACAGATTTTGACGGGACTTTCACTGGCAGATAGCTGATGATCTAAGGAGTAACTTAGGCTAGTTAGTCACCCGCAGTCCGATAATAACTGCGGGATTCAGTTAGTCCTAAATAAATGCCAATGTCACCTTCATTGAAACGAATATTACAAAACATCTCTGAAAATATAATTACTACAGCTTTCCATTTATATAACAAATTTTAATGAAATAAACATTGAAATATATTGCTCAATTAAGAGCCTAAAACAGTGACGTCACAAGTTGGTTTTTGGTACATTGTTCTTACAAAGTTATCGTTTTGACAGATGATAAAAAGTAACTAATTTGACGAAGTTGTCAACTACCCTATTGAGACTGTGGAAAATTTTATTCACTTTTCAAGCCTAGATTGTAACCTATAGACAAGTTCACCTTTTGAATATATTGGCCTTCATTCCTTCTAGCGTCATTGATTTAGCAGGACATTTAATCTAATTCTAAATAAAAAATATAACGTCGATAAAGAACAATTACAGAGTCTAGTGTGAGTTTTTTTTCAACATGAACCCGCTCTTGACGAAGAGCGCGATGATGCGATTGGCCCGCACCAAACACTTCACAAATTACAAAGCCGAACCCTTAATAACCCCGAAATTTATTTTAACTAACGGTGACCATGAAATTAACTCACACCAGACTATCAGCTAACACTAAACATAAAACAACAAATACACCTAAACATAGACAAAAACAAAAGCGAACACAAACATGGTTTGTTCGACGCACAATGATTACACCGTAGGCATGTTATTTCGAAACCGAAAAGAGCTTTATTACTATAGTAGCAGCTTTCATTTCCTTTTAAATTGGTTGATGGCCTAGTTGTTAGTGATCCTAAACCAAAATTGAACCAATTATGGGTCCAATTTCCATATCAAAAAAAAAATCTATTCCATACCAAAAAAAAGTTATAAATCGAAACAAAAACATTACTCTGTGTAGTATCAAATCAAATATGGGATCAAAGGGTAGTGTCTCAAATTATTTGAAATAGTTGCTCTGCGAGTTGATGGCATTGAAAATAATCCATACAAATATTGTAAAATCGAAAGTAACTCTGTCTGTCGGTCTGTTACGCTTTCACAGCAAAACCCCTCCACAGATTTCAATGAAATGTTTCATGATAGACAAAATCTAGTACTTTAAATGGAATTGGAAAATTTTAAATTATTTAAGTTTAGAGCAATCTCAGGGCTAGCAACTGTTCCTAATAGACGAGATGCTCCGGTAATAAAGCTTCAATATATTTACGTGTTTATTTTTAAATTAAAGTGCAAATATTTATTATGTGTTCGTAATGCCAAACAGTGTAATAATTATGTTCGTATCCATAACTACAGGTGTATGTGAGTCTCACCAGTTGCTCCGGTGTGCGACTGAGTTCGGCCCTGTGCTGCACGCACACAAATACATACACGTTAGTGACGTCACACACACGCAGCGTGACACTAGTAGTGGTATATAGCGATGGACAACTACTTGCTAGTTTTCAGTGTATATGGGGATTTAAATTCATGTAAATCTTTCAAATCACGCGATGTTTCGTTAATATGAAAGGGTTTAGTTAGATAGTTGGTTATTTTTCTTCAATCAACTATGTCAGCACATTCTTGGTCCTCGAAAGAAAAGGATATAACTACTACTTCGAAATTCAAAATCAGCTTTTATTTTAAATAAATTAATTTACTTTGAACAAATACAATTAGTAAATTGAAAGAGTTACAAGAATTCAACTCAAACATAAAGGTATAAAGCTTTTCTAAATTATAAATGACAAAGAAAATAACTTGGTTAAAATTTAATTATTGGGTCTATCACATTAGTGTGTTGTCCCATGATGGGACTACAACATGGGGCTAGTGGGATAGACCCAAATTATTAGGGAAATCTGACAGTAGGTATTTATCACTTTATTAAATATGCGTATTTACTTCGTCAACTTGGGTTACAGGTTTTAAGGTCATGATTTCGTTTCCCATTCAGGACGAATAATTGTATAATGAGTACGGTCAAATGCTCTGTGTATGAATATGAATTTATTTTAGAAATATGTAAGTACCAGCTGGCCCGTGCAACTTTCTTTGTGTCTCTTTTCAATCATGCTCAGCTACTATTGGTCTTAGTAATGTTAACTATCGTATCTCAGGCACGCCAGAAAAACACATTAAAAAAGATGTCAAAATCGGGTAAATAGTTTCGGTACTCATCGTGAGTACACACGGATATTATTCTACTAATATTATAAATGCGAAAGTTTGTAAGGATGGATGGATGTTTGGATGTTTGTTACTCTTTCAAAAACTACTTAACGGATTTGGATGAAACTTTACAGTAATATAGCTTATACATCAGAATAACACATAGGCTACTATTTGCCGCGGTAACCGACATATACGCGGGCGGAGCCGCGGGCAACAACTAGTATATAATAGATGTTTAGTATTCTGGTAGGTACAGGTTCATCTTAGTTTGAGAACAGACGGTCGTATTTGAGATATTTAATTATTATTTGTAAAGTTAAAATACGTAAATGTATATTGCCCTGTGCCTCGATTTTGGGTATGTCACAGAGATTATATGATGATCACAATAAGGTAGTCCACTGTATCGTAAAACTGATGTGTCCTTCATTAAAACGAACATTACAAAACATCTCGGCACATAAAAATGTTACACCTTTTCATTTCTATTACAAATTTTAATCAAGTAAACATTCAAATGTACTGCTATATTGAGTAGGGTAAAACAGTTACGTCACAAGTTTGTATTTAGTACGTTTTTCATACAAAGTGATCGTTTTGACATATGATAGAAAGTAACCAATTTGACTAAGGTGTGAACTACCCTGGGGTGAGGGTGTCTTACCATGAGTTCCCTGGGGTTGAACATGTCGGCGGCGTGTTTGTTGAGAGCGGCCAGAGCGGCATTGGGCGGGTAGCCCAGCGACACCGGCTTGCTCTCAGCCTCACTAGCCGCCAGACGACGAGAGTTGTAGATCGCTTTTAACGCCTGCCAATTGTATAATAATATGTATAAATTATTGTTAGATTAAACTAAATTCCGCATAGTGACAGATTCAGAATACGAAGTATGAAGACCTATTCAATCAATCCCTATGTGAACTCATTTGGCTAACGTTGTATAGAAGACCTAAACTCCCTTTTTAAGGAGAGGCGTGTGCAGTAGAGAACTATTATAGAATTTGATGTGATCCATACTCAGAAAACGGTGTTTAGTAAACATTTAGTTGTAAGGCACTGAATTAGTCTAGTTTAGTTTATCGAATTCTGGGAAGAAATAGAAATTGCAGTCTGTTCTTTTAAGATATCTATAAGAATAAGGGGAGGAGGGGATGTTTATACGGTAAAAACCATGGGCTATTTGTTCCAGAGAATAACTCTCGAACGCAAAATATAATATATGGCGGTACCGACCGCCTAAATTAAGGCATGAAAATGCGTGCCTTCGGTGGATATTGGTTACAAGGTAGTAGAGACGCTGATTTCAGCACGAACGGGCCGGCTCGACCGGGGCGGTACTATCCTCGCACAGAAAATCAAAGTAAAATGACAGCGATCATGCTGTCGTGTTTCGTTGGTGAGTACGATACCGGAGGCCCAATGATGTAGAAGGATCACTAGCCCGCCATGGTGTGGGTCACCATGCTGCATTGTTGCATCGTCTGCAATATGGTGACCACTACTCTTGGATTCTGCTTATGCTTTCCATCAAGCAGAGTAGAGATATTTTAGCAAGGCCAAACATAAAAAAATAAAATTTGGCGGTTGGAGGAATACGCGGTTACTACACAAAAAAAGTAGGTGTGTACTGACATGAGGTGTGCAGTGCTTGTCGGTGAGGTGGTTGAGCAGCGCGAAGGTCTTGCGCGGCACGCGGTCGCAGTCCAGCCACAGGCACGCCGCCTCGCCGCCCGACGTGGGCGGGCAGTGCGTGCGCGCCGCGTGCGTGAACACCTCGCCCGAGCTGCCGAACGACCTGCAACATTACAACCGACTACTGTTACCAATACTGACACTTGTCTACAGTATTGATAACTTCACACTTAAATGTAGCCGTCTGATATCAAACCAGCCAGCCTGTACTGAGATACGGTAAGTTACAAATAACAATAATACAATTAAAAATACTAAATACATACATATCACAGGTACGTAATAAAATATGTTATTAAACTACTTCTAAATTGTATAGAATAGGTAGTAAGTAAAATACCTACATATAAATCAATAACTTTGTAATACGTTTAGTTTTTAATTTTTCAAAATTAATAAATCTTTATATATATAATTCTTCTGTGAGTGTGTATGTCACTGAACTACTCTCAAAGGACTGGACCGATTTTGATGACATTTTTTATGTGTGTTCAAGGGGATCTGGGAATGGTGTAGATTCACAATTTTGTCCGCTAGACAATGTTTTTTTAATTTATTAGTAGTTATGGCAAAACGACGTTTGCCGGGACAGCTAGTCAATCTATAAAAACCAAGTTTTTGTGTTATTTTTTTTTCAGAATAGTTACTGAATCATCAGGTTCTTCTCGTAGACCCCAGCTAGGGGTCTCGGGGTAACTTCTCCAGGTCTACGGCCTGTCACAGTGATTTTCCACGCCGCCTGCAACAGCAGACGGGTCACTGGGTTCTGCCCAATTGGGTCTGTTGGTAGTTCCGGGGTGTCAGTCCGGTGGGGAGGGGTAGCTAACGAGGTCGTGATAAACTTGCTAGTTACGCCCTTGTCTTGCAGTGTGTTGTTGCCTATACTTAGCGAGGTCGAGCTCCGAGGGATGGGTATCCCTAGGAGCGCCCGTCAGCCAGCACCAGGTCAGGAGTAGTGGGTAGTTCGGTAGGGTTTGCCACGGAGACGAGGTCCCGCGGTAGGCCATGCCTGTCCGGAGGACGCCGATGGTAGGGCGCGAGCTCACGCAGATGGCGGGCTTGCGAGCCATCGGTCCGCGTGAACAGGTTTGAACTCAGGCGTCTTACAAAGTTATCTAGGCTCTCCATGCGCAGATCCCTTGAGATCGTCCTATTCCGCACAAAGCGGGGGGCGTTTACAAGAGTGCGTAGCGCTAGCGACTGCTGCGCACGCAGCCGGCGGCGGTTCGTCTCGGAAACGAGCGCAAACCAGGCCGGGGCACCATAAGTTAGTCGGGTGCGAATGTACGCCTTGTACACGCCGAGCTTTGCACGGAGCGGCAATCGGGACGATAGTACGGGCCGCAGAAATACTGAATAAATTTTAATAGTTTGACCACTCACATAACATAACCCTACGACAGTATGCTTAGAGCTGCAGCGGTGAGCACAAACGAAAAAAAGACCTTTTCCTTTTCTTTGTCTTATATACTAGCTAAGTGTTCTGAAAAGATTCCGATCTCAACGTGAAATAACAGCACTCATTAATAACAACCAGTGAATGTGGTTATACATCTTTTTTTTTGCATTTGCATTGTTCATAGCTGGGAGAAATGTGTAGGATAGGTTAAGAAAATGTTAAAAATAAGTTTTTTTTTTAACCCGACTTCAAGAACTTGACCAATCTGCAATTTGACCACACGGCAAAAATCAGCTTTCATATAAGAATCATAAAAATCAGTTCAACTGTTTTTGAAATCGGTTAAAAATGTCTTGTATCATCGTTGATCGGAAACTTTTCAGACTACCCACATGTTGGCTTTATTTTAATCTAAACCAAGCTGTGATGAGATATCGCAGACTCTTTTTGGAATCGGTAACGTAGGGTACAAAAGTTTTAAGAGACTCACTTTCCACATCCTCTCCAGTGACAAATCCAGGGTGTTTCATCTAACGGAGGGGTGGTTTGTTGAGCTGGCTGAGGGGTCGGCGCGGGGGGAGGTGTTGCTGCTGGTTTAGGTGTGGCTGGCTTCGGTGGCTATTTACATACAAGTATATTAATGTACAAAAAGTGGGCAATTGTCTACAATTAATAGGCAGTTTTAAAAATTTGAGTCGGGCAATAAATTTTCCCGCCTGTTTACAGTTTAAAAAGTCAAGGTATTATATTAGTACACAGGAACATTTAGTAACAGAAAAACATAGTGAGTATAGTAGAATTATGCTCCTTGGAGAAAATCCGATTCAAAACCAAAGCTTTGCAGAAAAATAAAAAGTTAGCACCTAGTTAGTTACTTTGAACAGTTTTATGTAGACAATTGAAACTAGACCACAAAAATAATTTCTTGCATTTTTTGTTCGACATTCAAAATGTAAAAATTAACATATAAGTTTAGATTCAGAAGATTATAAATCTTGGCCATGAGCTGTAGTTAAATTTAAATTACCTCAGTTACAGTTTGTGAAACGACGAATTCTTTATCGCCAATTTTTGTGTTGCCGACCATGACGGGCTGCCGAGTGATCACTTGCCTCATCACCGGCTGTTGCGACATTTTCTGTTGAAAATCCAAAAAAAAAATATTAGTGATAGCATAAAGATATATATTTCTGTATTATATTAACTAACTTTAAAATATTGAGAAAAATTGTCGAGCTAGATGCTCGCAATTAAATATTTTCGCCTTTTTGGCTTTGTATTGTATTGCACAATTATAATTATATTATAATAATTATAGAATGATCAAGAACTCACGGCACTAGTCTGTATAACACTAGTCTTTCCTTCTGCCTGCACAACGGACACAGGGTTAGTTGTTTGCACGTTACTAACAACCGGGCTCCTCTGCGGTTGTTGCACGCTCTGAACAACCCTGTGCACGTTGGACTTCATCGGCGCGTTCACTATCACCGGCTGATTATTCGAAACTGTAATTATCTGCTGACTCCCTTGTAATAGTTGTTGGTTGCCTTGAATCAACTGTGGGTTGCTCGTCACTATTTGATTTGTTGATGACGTCATCGTGGTGCTTATTAACGCTGGAGGTTGTTTCTGTGTTGCAACCACGATCTGTTGCGATGGTTGCGGGTTGACGAGCTGAGCCTTGTGTGGTTGCGGCTGTGTTGTTATTATAGGTTGCTGGCTTGGAGTTATTTGGGGGGTGTTCTGCGAATTTGAGTTTTATGTTATTATGGTAAATAAGCAAATTCAAATAATTACTAAAAATTTCGTTAAAATTTAAATAATATCTATAGCAAAATGTCTAACAATACATAGTTATTAAAATGAGAAAATTTATAAAAAAGTTTAAACAAATGAAACAGTTGAGGCAAACAGCGGCTATAGCGGGACTGTGACGCCATCATAATGTAATATGCAGTCATCGGTATTTGTGACCGCTGATTACTTCAACCTTTAGGCTTAACTACTGTTACAATGATAATATGTCATTTTACAATCACAATATATAAATTAAAAACATTGAAAGCTGCCTTTTCAACTTTCAAAATAGGCAAGAATTAATAAAAAAAATCGCATCTTAAGCATACATATTGGCAGTCATTCACAAAACGGGCAAGCGTGTTTTTTATTTAACGTTAAAATATTAATAAATGATGCAATTAAAAAGCAAAGCAAATAATACTTATGATAGCGTAAATTGAATACGAATATACCTTTTGTAAAGCAAGATATGTAAATTTTTTAAACCACGATATAGCAAGAAGAACTAGCAAAGATCCTAAAAACATCAAATAAACCTTTCTAATTTTTACTTCAATAATGCAAGTGTATCATTTCTATTTCAAATTCAATCAACTATTTATCAGCTACGAAACGAACTATTCTTTAACATCCAGCTCATTAATTATTTTCAATATTCTAAGCAAAATAAAATATATAAAAAAATTGTTTACATATATATATAATATAAAAGTACTCATGCATAACAAGTTTACATAGATCGATATAACAATCAGGTTTTTAGAACAAGAAAACGGTTTATTATGTTTTTTTTTGTTATATTTATGTTAGTCGTGTTACAGCGCGTTCTGGAAAGCTTTATTGAAATGATTTGTTTGTATTGTTATTTATAAAAGTATTTTCTTTTTTATACATTGTCTGGAAACAGTTTATGTGCTACAACGTATGAGTAAATAGCAAGCCTACCCTACGCATGAAATATTCATGTGATTAATAAAAATAAATCATCAGTACCACGAAAATTTTAAGCAATGTAAACAAAGACAACTGATCGCTATGTACTAATTTAAACCGTATCTTATTCCAAAGGCCTTGAAGCAATAAGCTAATATAGTGTGCGTGGCACCTGAGCTATGGACGTTTTGACCACTGTGATGCTCTGTCCACAGTGGGACGTGCTCACCAGTGGCGGGAGCATTCTCTGTGTCGACTGTATCACGCCAGAGTTCTGTGCGTGCAATATACTATTGTTATTGCATCTTTTTTAAATGGTATAAAGGGGAAAATGAGCACACAAGTCACTTTACAGTCGCCTAAGGACACTAGTAACTTAAAAAACAGAAATGCTTTGACGCTCATTGAGTGTCAGTATATCCCTTAACACCAACGATATCTTGGTAATTCAAAGAGTGTGTTTTCAGTGCATAGAAGTGTATCAATTTTATACAACTGTAGCACCTTCAAAATCCATATATGTGGAACAGAGTCTTAAATGCATATCATATTTATTTTTAAGTACAGATTTTTGTAACATTATAAAGGTAATACACCTTAAAATATAGGTTTCTAAGGATTTCAGTAAATATCATTTAGTCATCATAAAGAAAACCTAACAAATTCTAAGATTTCTATCTCATTCCTAATTTATTAGGGATTTTATTATGTCTGTATTAGGAAAAGCCGTCCATGAGAACAACACCTTAATAACTCAATGTAAGTAACTCAATTTTAATTGTATATTACGTTATCAATTAAAAATAAAATGTATAATTCAACCAATGATTGCAGATATGTAAATCATATTTGCCTACTTATTAGTTATGTTGGTTAGTGATGAGACTTGAGTACGACTTATTTCAATTAAAACTTAAGAAATAATACTACTACTACTATTTTGATAAAATTTTCGTCCTGATTTGTGTGCTGATTAAACATTTATAATTAGATTATTAAACAAGCAATATCACACATTATTACTTAAAATTTAATTACCAAAATACTACCAATTGAATTATAATTATGTTAGTAAAGCTTTCAATATAATATCATTAAATACGTTAGCATTGCAATATAATGAAATTTATGATTCCCCTCTCTTACATGTTGTTATATCTATATAATATTTATATAAAATGAATCCGTTATTTATTATAGGTTACGGCATCACACGTGAACGACGAGTGTTATTGAAACAATTATTTTAGAGTCAGATAACTCATTTAGGCCAATAGGAGTTAGGTAATGATGCAAAATGTAATGCAAAAACTGGGAAATTTAATTCCTTTTGAGAGTGGTAGACTAAGTTACGTTGCATAGTTACTATATTTATAAAAATGATACCCTAAATCCCTTTAAAACAGTTGAATCAATTTCGCTGATTCTTTAAGCATTGGATAGCCCACTTATCAAGGAAGGCTATAGGTTAAAAAACATCATGCCAAGACTGATAGGAGTTGGGCATCAATGAAAAATGATGCATAAACTGTATATATTATTTGCTTTTGTGTCACAAACCAAGAAATCTAAGAATATATTAACCTATTGTAGTGCCGAAGAAAGCATAGTGTTACTGGAACTTTTTTTTTGAACAACGTAACTCCAGTACTAGGAATAATATATATTGTGCCGTAGAGGACTTAAGGAACACACATGAACGGACAAAGAACATGCCGACTTAGAAAAACAATTTGTCGATCACACAACGTATTTCCACTCACTCTGATTACGATAAAGTTGCCAAGTGTATTGCCAGTATTTTTTTATGGTATCGATCGGAAACGAGCAAACGTATCACCTGATGGTAAGCGATTACCGCCGCCCATGGACACCCGCAACATCAGATGCATCACAGGTGCGTTGCCGATCATTGGGGGATAGGGAAAGGGATGTGGGGAGGGGTTGGGATATGGGCACAGTTCTACACTGCGTAATTAAGCTGTTTCAGACCAGTTTTCTGTGAGGCCGTGGTATTACTCCCACGGCAGTTACTGTGGACTACTAATACTATGTGTTTTTATAGCCTTGGGAATATCAAAAATGATATGCAAAAATCCTTTGTGAGTGTAATGACTTTATATAGCAGGATATCTGCTATATTGAAACAACCATTGTATATAAAGACTGTCGTTCGGAGAGGTCTACGTCCAGCAGTGGACAACGTTAGGCTGATGAGAGTTTATAACATCAAAGTCAAAAGATCAACAGCATAATCTCGAAACAAATAAGAAAGACAGTTTATCATAGTGTCATCAAGCGATGCCATCTCAGTAAAACTTTTTTTTTTACACGAGCAGACCTATCACCTGATGGTAAGCGATTACCATCGCCTGTTGACACCCGCAACACTAGAGGAGTCATAAGTGCGTTGCCGGCCTTTGGGGGATGGGTAGAGGGATTTGGGGATTATAGACCATAAAAATAAAATGAAATACTCACGGAGAAGTAAGGAAAGATTCGTAAGTGAGAAAAGAGAAAAACAAGAGAGATAACCTACCCTTACTTTCTCGTCCGCCACTTCAGACAGATTATGTATATATATATCTTGCAAACAGATGTAAGTTTATACACAACCCTATTTAAAATAGAGAAGAATCCTATCCAAAAAGAGCCTTAATTCGCATAGCCTATCTTTTAAACAAAAGTATCCGCTTGTTAGACACAATAAAGCAAAGCGAAACGAGTTAGTTTTAATGACTAATAAAACCCTTCCATTATTAACAAAGGAAAATTATTAGTAATAAGGTGTATTAGAGAGAAAATAGTTATGAGATGAAGAAAATGTTGGCTATTAACGGCACTAAGTTGTGAGTAAGCATGAAGCTAGGTATAAAATAACCTGTATAATTTGCTGTTGGGTTATCGCCTCTGTAGCCTGGGTGATAAGACTGTTTAGGGTCGCGTCGTCCAAACCTCCTGGGTTGTTCACCTTTTGTAACATTATTTATTAACTACCTTAAGGCAAGCTAGCAAACATTTATATTTTTATTGGATTAAATCTCCAAGCAAAATAATTTAATGTTCATTTTTAATTTGACTAAAAGTGATAGATCTGACTAGAAGTGATATTTTTGACTAATAGTGATATATTTGACTAAAAATGTAAGATTTGGCTAGACAGAAGTTATAGATCTGACTATATAACCGCATTTTTATATTAGAATTTTCTCTGCCTGGTGGAAATCATGAGCAGAATCCAAGAGTAGAGGTTACAATTCGCATTACGAATGCAGACAATGCAACAACTTAGCGTGGTGACCCACACTATAGTGGTCTAATTTTATTCTGAAGTTAGGGAAATTGAAAGAGTCTGCCAAGATTTCTGATTTATGATAATTACAATATGTGTGTATGTATATTCATTCCCTCAACGAGACACTCCCTATAAACATACATAGACATTCTAATGACACAATTTTGTACTGAATGAGTGATTATGAGATACATACCGTCAGAGTCAGAGGTCCACCTCCAGTAGGGCCTTGGACGATGATTATAGTTTTCTGCATCATGCCGCCAGGTATGTTCTGGGCTAAGTAGCTCAATCCTCCTGAATTAAAAACAAGACACATTTTTTAAGTGATTTTATGTTAAACTAACTGAGCCCCGCGGTGTTATAGCGTTTGTTGTTGTACCGCAACCACGGGCAAAGCTGCGGGGCAAAGATTATCTGAAAAATAAGTCTAAGATACTTCTTATACCATCAGCTATCTGCCAGTGAAAGTTTCGTCAAAATCGGTCCATCCGTTCCAGAGATTAGCCGAACAGACAAGCAGACAAAAATTATAAAAAAATGGTTTATGTACGGTACATACACGTATACACATACATTTAGTAAAAAGCGGTTTTTCAACAGACACTCCAATTTTATTTATTTGTATAGAAAATCCTCAGAAGTATCTATTGCTATTAAAAAAGAGGGAAAACTTGTATGCCAAGTGGTCGTCATTCCTCTACTAAAATATCTCAAACTCCTTATATCTGATTTAATAATACGTAACGTAATGTCACGCCAGACGGATCCAGATCCACTCACTACTTTACCAGATCTACACTTATTTTTTTCCGTCCATATTTATCAAACGCGGTGTGCAACATGCACACTATTGTTATAATATTATTATATAGATAATACAATTATAAAGAAAAGTTTGTGTGTGTTTGTATTTTTGTCACTTATTTACGGTCAAACGCCTCAACCAAGTTTGATAGGTATTAAGGTAATTTAGGGAGTAGATATGTGGTGTTCTCAAGGTATGAATGAGCAAGGAATTGAAATCTACTGATAAATGACGCAGTCAGGGAGTCAGGTAAAATAAAAATATTACCATACCTTGAGAAGTACTAGGCGTCGCGATAATCTGCATTGGCTGTTGAACGAATTGTGTTGTTTGTTGAGACCCAATAGTTTTCTCTAAAAAAAAAAACAATACTGAGGTTAACAGAAATGTCGTTTACTATTTTATTTAAAAATTTATTTTGTTCAAGATACAAATTCATTATTAAGCACCTATGTTAGTAGACAGTTGTAAAGTCAATTGGTAAAAAAAATAATTTATGTTATCCAATAAGAATTTACTATATCCCAAAAGAATTTCAATAAAAAATGCATATTGCGTCGAAATGCCACTATGAAATTATGTGCCTTCGGTTTATTATGTTATTTCTAAAATTTGTGTTTATGCAAAGCCACTTTTAACTTGTTTATGAAAAATGATATTTACTAATTACTTTAATTTACTTTCATAATTAAGTGAATATCATTCTATTGCCCACACGTGTTTTATAATATCTTGAATTCGATATTTATTTTTCTAAGTTTTTAGACATACATCTCATTTACTTTGAAGAACAAGATTTTCTCTAAAAACCCAGATCAAACAATGTACAGCAGATTAATTCAAGTTCAGATGTGGGCCGATCCCGGCGGCACTGCAATGCCGGGCCGACCCGTGACGGGAGTGGAGCGAGCCCCGAACATCCCGTCAGTTTACAAAAATCAGTTTAATATACTGGTCCCTCATTGAGGGAACTTTCAGATATTAAGCTGAAAAGAACAGATACTACACTTTGATCTTAGCCAAAAGGCCGAGAAGCGATACCGTAGACACAAATTCCGGGGAAGGTCATGCAATTGCTGAGACTCTTAACACCGCGATTCAAAAATTCGCATTACGCCATCTATCGAGCCAGTTGGAAAACTTTTTCACAGTACATGATTCCACAAATTATTATTTACTGATATTTCTGTACTGATAATTCCCGATAGGCAGTACAAAATGCCTTTGAAGAGTTTGTTGCCTTCCGTCCAGCTGATTTTTACAAGAAGGGCATCAATAAACTGCCAATGCGTTGGCAAAGATGCGTCGATTGCATGAGTGATTACTTCCAATAACAGAAATAATAAAGTTTGAAACAATAAGTACTTTCACTTATTGCATGCAAAACGGCAATTTCGTAGGTAAAGACCTATTATAAAATTCTAAACACAATCATTCCATTCTTCACTACTTTCCTTACCTTTTGTTTCAAAATGAACTGAAAATGGGTACACATAAAAAACGTTTTATTTAAACTTATTTTTTGTGGATTCTCAGCACAATATACTTATGCTGGGTCATAAGTATATTGTACTTGTGACCCAGGATAATATGTGAATTTATGTGTTTAAAGTATATAAAAATGTAATGTCTGTATCGATTCTTGGAAATCTACGGTCTCAGTAGCTATACGAACATCTGCGGCAATCCTTACGGGTGGTTATTGCATTAGTTGTTGAAGATTGATGGCAGTGGCAGTGGCAGTGGCAGATGGCAGGCAGTAGTCTGATTGTAATAAAGAGTCGACCTCAACATAGTTTAAAAAACTATAAACCGACTACATCAAGCCTTTTGATAAAATGTATATAGCCTATGTCGCCCGAGTCATTATAACGAATCTATTGGCACCTCATTAATTAAAATCCATTCAGTAGACGCTACGATGACACACAAACATACATAGCCTGCCTCTTGGCTTTGGCATAGTCAGGTGAAAAAGCCTCATTGGATAATTTCATGTTTATACATTTTTATCTTCATAACTAGCTGACCCACGCAACCTCGTTTGCGTCTCCTATGGCCCGTAGCGTGATAATTTTCTCCGTTTTTGGAACATTCTCTATTGGTGCTCCGCTCCTATTGGTTTTAGCGTGATGATATATAGCCTATACCCTTCCTTGATAAATGTACTATATACAAATCGGACCAGCGGTTCCCGAGATTAGCGCGTCCAAACAAACAAACTCTTCAGCTTTATAATATTTGTATAGATTAACTTTTTAATCCTCACCTTGCAAAATAATTTGACCCGATTGAGATGCTATTAGATTCTGGACATCCATCGGTTGCACTTGCAGCATTGGTTGCTGCACTTGCAACGTCGGTTGCTGCACCTGTATCGTGTTGCCTTGCACTTGTAAAGTGGGTTGTTGCACTTGCAGTGTTGGTTGTTGTACTTGCAAAGACGGTTGTTGTACAGACATAGCTGGTTGTTGAACCTGAAAAGTGTATAGTACTAATGTACTGACAGTCCTGTTTCCTTTATCTCTTAATCTAAATTAATGCTTCATCCGTTGCCTTTACTTCAAGTTGTCTGTCTATATTGCCTCGTTTAATGATAATATTCTCAAGGAGAGTTGTCGCCATATCGGCGGTCATCAGTAACAGAAACAAGCGAAAACCCATTGCTACATTTCCAACGGTCCCTAATGTAATATGCCTAAACACAAGACATTAAATTTTAGTCATTTAAACATAATTTTTTCATCAGTTCCAATCTTATTAGTTTACACATTTGAAAACCATATATTTATATCATTATATTTATCGAAAAAATTACACACAGATTTTTCTAACAGTGTTTTGTCAATTTTTGTCATATTAACATGAGAAAAGTAAAGCCGGGAACAAAGTCTAGTTAAGATGAACACATACCTGTAGAATAGGTTCTTGTATAAAGGATGCGTTGTCCCCTGTCGCTGCTACAAGCACAGAGGACTGCATAATATCCACTGGTTCTTGTTTCGGCGGCATCTGAAAGTATTCAAACATCAAGTATTAATGAACACGTATTAATTGTTACACCGGATACCAGTAGCTATAGGGCATAGATATATAATGTATTTAAACATGTACATGCACCTAGTTTCTATGTTTAGGTATCTGTGCTCATGTATGTAGTTGTATGTATATAGTTTTATATGAAGTGACGTCACTCTGCTTAATGGAAAGCTTGATGAATCCAAGAGTAGTGGTCACCATACTCACTGTGAATGCTGACATGCAGCATGGTGACTCACACTATGGCGTCCATTGAGATGTTTCTGCTCATTGGGCCGCCGGTCCGGCATCTATATATATATAAATGAATCCCTATTTGCTTTGGCACGACATCACGCGTGAACAGCTGAACCGATTTTGCTAATTCTTTTTTTTTTTTGTTGGATAGCCCATTTAGCGAGGAAGGTTTTAGGCTATGTAACATCACTCTACGACCACTAGGAGCCGGGTATCGACCGAAAATGTTGGGAAAATAGGAAAAAAAATCTTATGGAGAGACGCAAACTTTCAGCGGGTCAGCTAGTTTGTAATAATTTTCAGATCTGTCTTTTCTTTACACATCACCATTAACGGACTTCTGCTAAACATAGGTCGTTCCATAGAAAAGAGGTGTAGGCCTACTATAGCACGATTTTTGATGTACATTTTTATTTTTTCTTTGGGCAAAATGTCTTGTAAATATATTGATGGTTATATAAAGAACATCTAGTACAACAGTAGTATGGTACATGCACAATTAAATCAATGTCGTGTTTGCTTCAATGCCGCATTTTGAGGTTATCTTTTCCGTAACAAAACGCACTAGCGTACGTGTTATTTAGATTATGAATTTACTTATAATATTAATCAATCTAGCAATATCATTACGTTTAATACTATCGGGAATCAGACAACTTCTTAGAACGCGTTTTAAGTAAATCATTAATCTTATGCAAAAATAGTATTGTTTTGACTATAACCTTTTGACTACGTGAAAACATGTTCACAATGTGTTCCAAAATACACAACACAGCCGGTACAACAATACATTTTATTTTGACAGTTAAACATGTCTGACCTGTAAGTATTCGAGTACCATTTAAAAAATTACCAATTTAGATTGCATTAAAAATAAAAAAATCTGAAGCGAGAACTCAACAAATTAGATATTTTCGAAGACTATCCGATTCCCGGTTATTTTTGCAAGACAAAAACCAACAACGTATCTCAAATTTAAATTCTAATAATGCAATTTTAAATATAATAATCTAGTTGACTAATGATTGAACGGCTCATGATCATTATCTAATGAGGCAAACGGATGGAGTCTCTACGCTAATGCTGCAGCTACATGAATTTACACGACATTTATAAAACATTTGTTAAATAATAACACTCTTTTTCTGCTGAAAGAAGACCTTAGCACGTAGAGCACCGATCCGCAATCCGCGTGGCCGCTGTAACGTCAGTATGTACAGACATGGAAAAAATAAATAATTACAGGTGAACTTCAATTACAGTAGAAACTCGATTATAAGTACCAACCGTGACCAAATAATTAAGTCATATTGCGAGTTATAAAATGTTTCCCGTTGAGTCGAATTTATACAAGTATAAAGGTATTTAAACTGGCATTACCCAATCCGCGTCCCGTAAATCCATAATTTCTTAACAAACATTGAACATTTCGTTGAAATGTAGTTGTTGTTTTTAGTAAACACATAACATTATGTATGTATTACAATGCACAAAACCCGTTTCTTTTCATACATTCGACTATCCAAATCCCTAACGACAACAATTAATTCGGTTAATCGAGTATCCACTGTATATACACAAGCGCTTTGCAAAACTCACCTTATGCCTGTTGATTAAAAAGGCTAAAATTGAATGTATTAATCTGTAAGTTTATGCATTAGTTGCCAGCATAACAATTGATAATTTCAGCGCAGCAAACAAATGAAGTGACCGAATCACATGTTTCCTAGTGCTGATAGTATTAAATATATGAAATAAGCTGTATGGAAAGCTTTCCAAACTAATGCTAGAAGTTACATACCCGACTTGCCTTTTTAAAAGTTTGTTCATTGGTTCCTTATAACGAATACTGGTAATATGTATGTATTTATTTACTGTAGAGTACGTTCTAGACACAGTAACGAGTTTTGTCTATCTAGGATCACTTATACGCAATGATGGGGACTGCGAGGCGGAAGTGATCAGGCGCGGACAGATGGCAAAAGCTGCTGTGAAAAGCTTGGAGAGGATCTGGAAGAACAGAGGAATAACAAAGTCCACGAAAGTGCGATTGATGCGTGCCCTGGTCTTCTCCATTTTCCTGTACGCTTCAGAGACCTGGACGATGAAAGCACGCATCCGTACCAGGATAGATGCATTTGAAATGTGGTGCTGGCGCAGAATGTTGCGCATACCCTGGACTGCACACAGAACTAATGCATCTATCTTGAAAGAGTTGGGTATCAAGACACGTCTCTCCTCAATCTGTATGCAACGCCTCCTAAAATACTTCGGACACGTGGCGAGGAGAAGCCCGGATAATTTTGAGAAGCTTCTGGTCGTGGGACACGTGGAAGGCAAAAGGAGCAGGGGCAGGTCACCATCCCGATGGATGGGTATGGTTGAAGAAACCACCAAACGCAATGTGCAGGCGTCCATCCGCCTCGCTGAACATAGAACGGCCTGGAGATCACTGGTGAATTGTGCGGTCCTGAAAGGTCACGACCCTCAGTCATGAGGAAACGACGAAGAAGAAAGAACATTCTAGAGGAACCAAAAATAGGGAACGTCAAATTTTTTTCTAAAACTGAAGATCTAGTGCGAGATTTTCATGTCAATTCAATTGTCATGGTTTTTCTTGCGTGTGAAATACGAACTTACAATAGACTCTGTCCTGGGAAAGCCTAGGCTTCTATCTGGAGTACAGAGCTCCAGATAGTAGCCTAGGCTTTCCCAGGACAGAGTCTGGTTGGGGTGACCTTATATAACATGGTCAGAGTCCTCCCCAGAGCAAGGCGCCTGAGATCCCGAGGAGCTGATTATCAGAAGGAATTTTCCATCCCGTCAACAAAAGAGTCCCATCTATACCATCTTGGGAACACTATCTACTCCCAACAAAATCTTATCAAAGCAAGCGAGCATATTCGTGCTACTAATCCTACTATGTGTGTGTGTGTGTGTGTGTGTCATGAGCGTGTTTCTATACAGCGTGATAACTATTAATAATAAGTTACCAAGTCCTCCTCGTCTTCCAAAGCTGAAGCTGCGAGTGCCGCATATAAGTTGGCTGCTGTTTTAGATACGCTCTCTTGAGGCGGGACGCTCTGTAAATGTTTAAATAAAAAAAAATATTATTTGATTTTAAGTTTACAACCACGATGCAAAATCATCACAAGACCGCCATGGTGTGGGTCACCACTCTTGGATTCTGCTTTTGCTTTCCATCAGGCAGAGTAGTCACTTTGGCAGGCCAAGACATAAAAAAAATGCTTTTTAACCGATTTCAAAAAAGGAGGAGGTTCTCCATTCGCCCGCATATATTGTCTTTTTTTGTGTGTTCGCAAATATGCACATAAAGTTTTGTCTCTTGTGGGGATCTACAACAATCAGCGCAGTAGGAAAGGGAGATATGATCACTTAAACCACTGTTATCTGTGCATCTGTAAAGTTTTCACTAGCAACATGAAAATGTTTAGAAATTAGATAATTGCTTTTTAACCGACTTCAAAAAAAGGAGGCGGTTTCTTAATTCGACCGTATATATATTTTTATAGTAGTAATTTAGTTATTACTAGCTGAACCCTGCGGCGTTACCCGCGGTTATTGTTGTACCGCGGGTAACGCCGCCGGACAAAGCTAGTCTAAAAAAAGTATCCTAAGCTACTCCCTGGATCATCAGCTACCTGACGGAGAAACTCCCGTCAAAATCGGTCCAACCGTTCCAGAGATTACCCGGAACAAACAGACTGACCAAAATTTTAAAAAATCATATTTTTTATACATGTACATGTATCGTGTGAACATACATAAGCATTTATTTAAAAGCGGTTTTTATAATATTACAACAGACACTTCAATTTTATTTATTTGTATAGATTGCTGCTGTAAAACAGTGGTAGTGTTATATACCTCCAAAAGATTACAAAAATGTTCCCACCAAAAAACGATTTTTTCAATTTTTACGTTGTATAATTGAAAAGTGTCAACTCACCTCTTTTTTATCTTCAAGTTTGACCTTCTTAGCCGGAGGCTCCGTGTAAGAGTGATCAATGACCACAGTTTCGGCTACTTCCTTTTCATTTTTCACCTGTACTAACTGTCCTTGATCATTTTTAAACTGAAGCAAAGGTGCCGCTAGTTGATCACTCTTTAGATGAATGATTTGACCTTGTTCATTCTTTATTTGAATGAGTTGACCTTGTTCGTTCTTGATTTGAAAATATTGGTTTCCTTGTGCCACAATGCCGGCGTCTGCGTTGAACTGAATGACTGGAGTCGGGTCTGATTTGACCTGAACGATTTGACCCGTTTCAGTGATTTGAATTGTAGGAGCATTGATTTGAGGTCCCATCTGTACCACTTGAAGTGGTGGGTTGGAGTTTTTCTTCAGTAGGTCTGCTAACATTTTATTCTGAGCTGTTTTCTGTAAGCAGATATAAAATCTTTTATAAACACTTCATGAGATTTACAGTGTTAGTTCTGCCTTGTTTGATATGTGACCCGGGTGTCGGCGGTGTGTGAGGAAAAAAGATTTCTTTGATGAACACGATCATTTGTTCTGTGTTTGGTTGTAATTTATCTATAACTAGTGGATTCCCGCGGTGTTACCTACGGTTATTGTCGTACTGCAGGTGACGCCGTGGGAAGAGGTTAGCGTAAAAAAGTAGCCTAAGTTACTCGTTATATCATCAGCTACCCAACAGTGAAAGTCCCGTCGAAATCAGTCCAGTCGTTCGAGAGATTAGTCGGAACAAAAAGACAAACAACAATTTTGGTAACATTTGCATTTAGAAAAAGCTGTTATTTTAATATTACTAACAGACACTACAATTTTATTATATTTTTTTTATGAAATATGGGGCAAACGAGCAGACTTGTCCCCTTATGGTAAGCGATTACCGCCGTCCATTGACACCCGCAACACCAGAGACGTCACAAGTGCGTTGTCGGCCTTTGGAAAATGGGGATGGGGGAGGATATGGGCCTCCGGTATCCTCACTCACTCGGTCAAACGCAACGCAAGCGATATTTCACACCGGTTTTCTGTGAGGCCGTATATTCCTAATCTGTCACCACACATACTTGTAACTAATGAAAGATTCATATTACTTCTATCTTAGAACACTCATACTTACGATAGTAAATTGTGTTTGCTCGTCTATTTGTATATGTACTGGTTCTTCTTTGGGCACTAAAAACAAAAACATTTAAAATTAAATACTCTTTACGAATAAGTAAATTGGTTTTATTACATTCCATTTTCTTTTTCAATGGTTTCATTCAATTCTTTATGTCAAAAGTTATTGGTTTGTTGTAATTAATTTAAAAAGTTTTTTTTTCTAAAAACAATCTTTTATTACTTGTTGATTAATAAAATTTATATATAATGGCATTGTCATCAGAACTAAATGTATATTTCAATTAATCGGAATTCGGGAAGTGGTTCAATTTAGACAAACATCAGGACAGGTGAAGCTAAATAGAAGCTTGTAACATTTTTACGTTTTTCTCTCCATAAGCACCTTCCTTGTGCCTCAACGAAAATATAAGAATAGCCCAATTGGTCGAGCGGTTCTCGATTTTTGTGTTTAGCAACACATTTTTATCTAGATTGAAATAATGTGATTTATGTGACAACCTTATTTAATGTATTTGGTATATTTACCTATCAAGTCTTCGGAAGTGATGACATTAACCTGTAACGGAAAATAAAATTGTTTGAATTTTTTTCCCATAAAATCTGTCATTTTGTTTCTAAATCTTAATCTTACTCTTATCAGTAATGATATTATGCTGAATTATAATATGAAATATTAAGTGAGGATAATACCAACCTCATTTATAATCAACAAATATAAGCACAACAGTGAGCAAGTACTCAAAAGGCGGCAACTTCTCTATTGAGTTACAAGTGTAGCATTGGTTTTTTTATTTTATTTAATTAAAATGATATGATCCGTGCGGTCGTTTGTCCCGTTTACAGAGCAACAGCGCTATAGGTACGTAGCCTATTGACATTTTGACTATCTATACTAGTCGCAAAGTTTACAGGGCATTATGTTACTGCATATTTACAACAAAATATCCCACTGATTTTTCATCATCTTCTACAACCCATAATATCATACTTCTGGGCTCGGATCTCCTCTCATGAGATGTTTAAGACCATAAGTTACGTCGCTGGTCGAATGCGGGTTGGGGACTGGCAAGACAACGTTTTGGCTACGTAATCTTGCCGTTGGATGTTTTCAAGCCGCCCAAAGGCCTCCAACTAAGCTTCACGACTGTTGTCCTATGAAAACAACCAGGACCGACTGCTTAATATGACCTCTGAATCACGGAGACCTTCATGGTATCATGCCAACAGCGGTCACCATCCAGGTTCTGACCAAGGCGTCGGTTTCTAATCACCGAGTGCAACGGGGCTTTGACCGCCTTTCGCGCCACTCATTTTAAGATACCGTCAATCAAAACAGTTACCTTCTCTTGCGTTGCAGCAGGACTGCTACTGGCAACACCGCCGGGTGTTATCGTTGTACACTTGATCAAAGCTTCCGGATCAATATCCATAGTCTGTACCTGGAATAAGTAATAACTATATATATTAGGACGGTCTTCATTACTTTTTTCGGGATGTGTGTATCAGGCCACCTATTTCCACGTGGTGCGCGGGCTTCCAAAACATGAGATATACCTTCATTCTTTTAAATTACTATTTCTTTTAAGTTGTATTGAATGATTGAATGATATGAATTTAAATGACTCTACTCTGCCTGATGGAAAGCATAAGCAGAATCCAAGAGTGATGGTCACCATACTGCGAATGCAGACAATGCAACATTGCAGTATGGTGACCCACACCATGGCGGGCTAGTGATACTTCTGCATCATTGGGCCTCCGGTCTCGCACTCACCAACGAAACACGACAGCATGATCGCTGTCATTTTACGTTGATTTTCTGTGCGAGGGTAGTGCCGCCCGGTCGAGCCGGCCCAACCGTGCTGAAATCATGCATGCGTCATCATATTGTAGGTAGCGTGGATCTACTACCTACAATATTATATGATGATCCCTCTGTCATGTCAACACTATGTAATTGTACTAATAATAAAAATGTTAATAGGCAGTCAACATGTCTATTAACATTTTGGCTACCCATCAGGCTGTTGAATATAGTTATAAAAAGCTTAGATAATACTAAGAATTGATATTATGCTTACCTGAGTAGGTTGCTGTATTACTACAGTACTCTGAGTAGCTGGAACTCTCTGTTGACTTTGCTGCCTTTGTGCTACCTAGAGTTGCGCAAAGATTTATCATTATTCACTTCTATCTATTGAATAGACTTTTGTGTTTAAAGAGAAACAAACTTGACTTCTAACTTTACGATGAAATCGGAATTCCAAATTATTAAAAATACTGATATGTAACGTACTAGATACGTGTTATACTCTATTAAATGTTACTTGGAAAATAAACTTTATTCTTATTATAACATAGTCTTTATTAATTTAACTCAAAATGGAGCATATTCTATGAAGTACCAGATTTGGAAATAAGATCATTTCTACAAATAAAAAATACATGCTGACAAATAAGCTAGCGTTGTGTACATGCCGTTCAAACCAGTTATTTTATTGTTAGTTTTAACTAGTATAGGTGGCATGCGTTACTACATAATATCGCTTTGTACTGCCACTACAACATAATCAATATTCTAAAGTCTACAAGTCATGAAGGCCGATGAGAGAACAGTGTCCCTTGACACACGCTACTCAATTATAAAATGTCGACCTTTGAAATTAATTTCATACTGTGTACGTTTACAGTTACAACGATAGTTACTTAATTCAATGTTCGTTAGGAAACGACTACGTATTAAATATAGAAACCTGATACAAAATCGCTACTAGAAGCTTGTAACTTCTAGAAAGAGCTGGAAAACCGTTCCTGAGTTTTAAGTTAGAATTAATACTGTTTTTTAATTATTTAGATAAGTATATTACAACCATTAAACATTGTTAATTATTTTTATAGATTTATAAAGATTTTTACAGATATATTTTTATGTTTCCTTTTTATATATATTTGTGAACTAGCCGACCCACGCAACCTCGTTTGCGTCTCCTATTGCCCGTAGTTTGATAATTTTCCCCCGTTTTCAAAACGTTTTTCATTGCTGCGCCGCTCCTATTGGTCCGAGCGTGATAATATATAGCCTATAGCCTTCCTCGGTAAATGTACTATCCAACACTCAAAGAATTTTTCAAATCAGTCCAGCGGTTCCTGACATTAGCGTGTTCAAACAAACAAACAAACTCTTCAGCTTTATATATTAGTATAGATATTCTTTGATCACGAAGATTTTCTCTTAGTTTAAATACTATACAAATTGTTCTATGCTTTAGAACAAAACTTCAATTTTAAAATTAAAGCTAAAATTCAAGCTCAGAAAACTGCATGCTTAATCCTGTCTAATCATTGTCAAATCATAGTTATAAATAAAAATAAAAAAAACTCAAAATCTCATGCATACTGTTATTTCTTCAAATTGGTGTGTGTAGATACCTTATTTGTTGCTATCTTTATCACCTGCTTTTGTCTACTATCAGATATAAATCATAATTAAAAACAAAATAAAAGTAAATAGTAATTTAAAAAAAATACTTTTAATGTATTTCCCAATACTACTTGGTTTTAATTGTGGTTTTTTGGTTCAATTTGATTCCAAACAAATAATAAGTTTTGTATACGAAAGCTTTTATATTCTATTCTCATTTAAATACTGTTGACTGATGATACTTAATTGAACTTACTACACATATTGAGTCACTTGTATTGTACCACAGTATTTACTTAATTAAACCTAATTGGTTCGGCGACATCGGTATGGTTTAAAATAAAAGTGATTATATTTGATATCTTTGTTTTCTTTAGATTGACTTAGTTCTATCAACGCTAATGTAACATATGACATATGATAGCCGTTGTGTTCTATCCGTACGCTCATTAAAATAATCCTTTCCTTTCAAAATTCACATCTTAGATGCCTATCTAGAGAGACAAATTATTGTAAACTTATTTTTTTTTACCAGTAAATAAAAAAATCCCTACAATTTGTAAACCTATTTTATCGTTCTTAACTCAAAAATATATCAAAAACGAAAAATATTACTAATAAATACTGATTTATAAATTTAAGAAAAGAATAATACTAATATGACCAAAAATAATAAAAATTCTTCTTTAGCATATAAAATGAAACGAATATAAATCCATCAACTCCACCAACACCTAACAACTGTTCAAACTCATCACAGCACGTTTTAGTTGTGTTAGTATGCACTTACTTGCGTTGGTTGTAGTGCGGGGCTTACTTTATGAGCTAACAAGTGTTTAATTAACGTAGTGTTCGACGGACTCGACTCCAGCGCTTGGGATAGATGCGGGTGCGTTGTTGTTGGCTGTTGTTGTGGTTGCTGGAAAACAAAGTTGAGAGTTAAAACAATAGCTCAATTTATATGGTTTTTAATTCATATAATTAGCTCATAATATTTTAAGATTATAAATTGCCAGCAATATCTTGTATAACGTTGTTGGCGAATGGTTTCCTGGTAATAAATAGTTTAAGCGAATTGTTGGTACCATTGTAAAAACATTGTTTTTAGTTGTGAGATGTTTCTAAGTGAATGTATGATAATAGATTGCTCAAAGATTCAACGTACAAACAACCCTGACAAAGTTTTGTGATGTTTTATAGCTAACACCTGAATTGTATCCATATATTGTATCAATAAATAAATAATAAAAAAAGGATAGTACAGTGGGGGCAAATTTAATGCCGAACGCAGTCGCCATTAACAACTGAGTTGATATAAAATAAACTTGCGTTATACCCTCAGGTTTTGTTTCTGCTGCGTTTATATGAGCAGCGAGGATACTGGATGCCCATACCCCAACCGCAAATCCCCAAAAGGCCGGCAACGCACTTGTGACGCCTCTGGTGTTGCGAGTGTTCATGGGCGGCGGTAATCGCTTATCATCAGGCGATACGTCTGATACATTTGCCACCTATTCCATAAAAAAAATATGGATAATAAATATCATACCTGAGCTTGAGGCTGCTGGGTGACGACGGGCTTCGCTTCTGTTACCGGTGGTTTGCTAGTCAGCTGTGCTTTCAATATGGGTGAAGAAGGCCCTTAAATATAAACACAACGCTTTATTATTACTTTAATGGCTATACGAATGGAAGTGCAGAAGTTTGGTCTCTAAAAAAGAAGAATTTATTTACTAAGGAGTTTTATACAATGTCGGGTTCTGAATTTATATAAATCATTTCAGAGCCCGACACAAAAGAAGGGAAAATCAAGAGAGTTATAGTCCGAACAAGATAGAACACTTGACACAAAGTTATTGGTGTGAATGGTCAAAGTTATCGAGTTTTCACCGTACAGTAGAGTACTAACCTGCCGCAGAAGCAGTTCTGTTCTGAACATTTCTCGCTCTGATACCAATATACACCTGTTGTGACTCTCCATTTGCCAGGTTCAAGGTATTGGGACCCACTGTGCCTCCGAAAACCGTCCTAAAACAAGATTGTTCAATTGTTATACAGATGATTATTGTTGAAATAGCACCAAACCTGAGGTTACTTTTTAACCGACTTCGAAAAAGGAGGAGGTTCTATGTTCCACTGTATGTTTTTTTTTATGTGTGTTCACTGATTGTTTTGTAAATTGTGGCACATATCTTTCTTTAGGCCTCTCCTTAGAAGAAAGTTTTTTTAAGCACAATAATGATAACTTTGCACTAGGAATATTTTACGTGCCAACGGGGATTTTACAAAGATGTATTTATATGATACGAGCACAGGGAACACCCAGACTTCTTCTTTAATAATAACAATGTATAGATCACACAAAGTATTGTCCTATTTGTGACTTAAGCCTCCACTAAGCAGTGGTAAACGACCAGATGACAACTTAAACCATAAATTAATTTACTTTTGGAAAGCTCCAGTGTTCAATTTAATTACTTAAAAATGTGAAAGTTTCAAATGTATAATATAGCTATAAGCGGAGGCTTAGCACAATGTAATACACTACAGATCTTAATTATATAGTGTCACGTGTGATTCTTAAGGTCAAGGTCGTTGACAAGGTCAAAGAGCGTGTACTGACCTGACGAGGCGGGGGAAGTGCGCGGGTGCAATGACTCCCTTCCGCGAGAGCTTGGTGCAGCACGCCAAGTACTGGCGGTACACCTCGCTCGCCTCACAAGCACTGTTGTCGTTTGCTGGTAACACTTCGTACGCTGATCGCAGCCATACTTGGGCAAAGTGTTCGTTTTCCTGCAAACATATTACATTTATTTAGAATATAATAAATATATTTTGACTTATTGTTTGCCACAACAGTTTTCGGTTTAGCGGCCAAATGGGGCAAAACACTGCCACTTCAGTTTGCTAATCCTGTGGGCTAAGTCGATGATCTTGGTTCTACCTATTTTCAACATATCATTTGGTCATTTCACCAAAATGCCAACTTACTTGGACAGTTCTTTGTTGAATATGCGATTGTTGTATAGAAGAGACAGGTGCTAAAGAAGAGACAGCAGGAGTTGCTGGTGTGGTGGTAGTGACAGGTCCTTGTGTCACCTCAGGCGCTTGTTTCACCGGTGTTGTTTGACTCTATAACAAAGTTTCATTATATAGATGTATCTAAAGATAATTTCCATCGAATGATTCGATTCGAAAAGAAACTTTAAGCGATATTATATCATGTATACAGTAAATAAAGTATATATTACCAAGTCGATAGATCGCGGGCGTCTTCTGCGACACTCAATTGTAGCCGTATGTAGCAATATAGACTTTAAATATTGGGAACATGGCTTACTATTGTTTACAGAATGTAGGTAAAATTCTTTCCCAAGGGGATTGTTCACTAAAAATTATACTTTAAACTTTTTCATACTTTATTTACTTATTATTAAATAATGTTTTAGAAAATACATGTTTTTAAAATTAAATTTATAACTGAGCACTTATTTAAAATATAACATAAATATCTAATTAATATTAGTGTACATATTTTTTAATAAATCATAAAATGTAATACATTTCGTACTCACTATTTTTATTCGAGTTTACTACAAATGTTATAATTTATATTAACCACTAATATAATGTTTCATTCTTTCCTACGGCAAACAGCAAAATTTATGCCAGTATACGATCATAGTATGTGCTCTGTTCAATATGAAGGAAGAGAATATATTCTCTTGACGGATGCACTTAATTGACCGCCAAGGACGTTTATCCATGTCAAACGAAAACGTGTTTATTACGCCAACGATCGTAGGTCACAATAAAAATAAGACGTCGGCATAATTTGTTCTGAGGTGGATACATAATCATATTTCGCCCGCGGCTTATACTGCGTCATTGTCGGTTATAGCGGTTAAGAGTAGCATATGCTTCTGCCTTCCCCAAGCATCATAGTATTTTCATGCCCAATTTTATTAAAATCGGTGCAGAGGTTTAGAAATGAAAGCGTGATAGATAAATGTAGTACCTGTGGTGTATGCGGTTGGGTGCGTTCCTGCGCGTCTCTGTCGGCCTGGGCGGCGAGCGCGCTGGGCCCGCTCACCGTCTCCACCACGCGCATCAGGATACACGCGCGCGGCCCGTAGCTCTGCGCCTACGGGTTGCACCATTAACCATCAACTAAACGATACCAAGTCGATACGATTAAAGCTACACAATAGCGTACGATGTATAGAAGTACGTTCATGGCCGTCAGAATACATATTTTTTTATTAATTTAAATTCAGTATCTCAAGTGATCGCAAGTCTTATTTGCTATTAAAAAAATAACAGTTGATTAACAGTAACTCTTTAAACGTATACACAACATATTAAGAAGCACACTTCTATGTACTTTCTAATTACTCTATACTCGAGCACGAAATTTTTAGCACCCATCGGCTATCTGAAGAATAATCTATACAAATAAATAAAATTGGAGTGTCTGTTTGTAATATTAAAATAACCGCTTTTTACTTAATGCATATGTATGTATGCACTGGAACGGCTGGACGGTGCTGGTGATCCGGGGAGTAACTTAGGCTACTTTTTTTAGACTAACTTTGTCCCGCGGCGTTACTCGCGGTACAACAATAACCGCGGGTAACACCGCGGGGTTCATCTAGTAACACATAAAACAAGATATATTAGTAATGAGCATGGAGGATTCACATCCAGTAGATCTCAATAGGGTTATTTCTGTACTCATATTTTTCGCGTATTTGTGATTGTACATCAATTTTGCGAATTTTAATAATTAGCGTGGAAGAGCCACGTTTCGGCATGCATAGGATCGGTTCGACCGGAGTGATACCACGGCCTTACAGACAACCGGTGTGAAACAGCGCCAACGCTGTTTTTCACCGAGTGAGTGAGAATAAGGGAGGCCCATACTCCAACTCCTCCCCTCCGCCATTCCCCAAAGGCCAGCAACGCATTTGTGACGCCTCTGGTGTTGCGGGTATCTATGGGCAGCGGTATCTTTTAATCGTCGATCAGTAATCGATACGTCTGCTCGTTTGCCGCTTTCCCTAAAAAAACATTTATAATAAAAAATATGTATACCTCAACAGTGACCAATGAGACGAGAGTGTGTATAAGTCCAGGCACCCTCGCCACGGCCTCACTCGCGCGGTCTCCCAGCGACGTGAGCGCGTACACGCACTCCAGCGTACACACCAACACCATTATGTCACGTAACGTCAGTAGACCGCACACGTCGTGGTATACCTAACAACGATTGCACAATATTTATTAATCATATTTTATACTAGCTGTTGCTTGCGACTCCACCCGCGTGTACATCGATTATCGCGGCAAACAGTAGCCTATATGTTATCCTGATGTATAAGCTATATTACTGTAAAGTCTCATTCAAATCCGTTCAGTAGTTTCTGCGTGAAAGAGTAACAAACACACACACACACATACATCCTTACAAACTTTCGCATTTATTATATTAGTAGGATCTCACATCCGTGTTTCAGATTAAACCTATACATCCCGTTAGCGTCGTAAGAGTCGACTAAGGAAGTTTTCTCCCGTTAGATCTATCACTCTCCTGTCTTCGTTTCTTTGATTGATGTAATTTAAACATTGATAATGTACATTATACCAAAAAACTTAATAGTTACTCAGTGTCGTATTTGAAAGTAAATGCAAAAAAAAATAACTAAAAGCGAAGACCAAGCCTTATTTATTTCACGGAATACCGGAATATATTAGAAACAGTTGTACTTACAACAATACCAAAAGATAAAAGTATTACCTTAGCCTCTAATGATTTGAGTAGAGCATCTTCGTTAGCTTCATTTTGAGCAAGTTTATTGAGTAGCTCGAGCGCGGCGAGTACACGCGCTCGATCTTGGGACACTAACGACGACTGTATAGTCGATAGTATGTGACGAGATATCAAGCACGTAGCTGGGTCCTGAGACAGATTACACAAAGCTGATTTAATATAAAATATAGTGTGGTCCGCTAGTTATTTGTGAATATTTAGCAAGTTAGTTGAGTAGCTCGAGCGCGGCGAGTACACACGCTCGATCCTGGGACACTAACGACGACTGGATAGTAGACAATATGTGATGAGACATCAAGAACGTAGCTGGGTCCTGAGACACATTACAGAAAGCTGATTTAATACAAAATATACTGTGTTTCGCAACTTATTTGCAAATATTGAGCAAGTTTGTTGAATAACTCGAGCGCGGCGAGAACACGCGCTCGATCCTTTAACAATATGTGACGAGATATCAAGCACGTTGTTGGGCCCTGACACACATTACACAAGGCTGATTCAATATAAAATATAATGTGGATCGTAAGTTATCTATCAATATGAAGCAAGTTTGTTGAAAAGCTCAAGCGCGGCGAGGCACATTTGATCCTAGGACAGTGCTTAATTTGATACCTATCTAATATAATCTGAGTGTCAAATTTTCTAACTTAACGCTATTATTTTCTTTTTATTAATTATGTCTAGATTGTTTAATGAAAACAAAAATAGGCTAGAGTAAGCCAAGAAAAACAGTGGTATAAGATCGTCTGTCAGCCGGTCGAGTTCATCTAGTTCATGACTTCGGACCTTTATGTTGACATTGTACTCACATATAGCTACATAAGGTGAACGAGTTTTATGTTTGAATAGTATACTTTAGTAAATTTCTGAAGGACTAAGTAATTTCAATGTATTCACCTTAATAATTAGCTCCGTGGACACGTTACCAAGTGTGTCTAACCCCGATTGTCGCAATGTGCCGACCCAACTGTTTGCACAAAGTAATAAAAATCTGAAAAAAGGAAACTAATAAGATTTTCACTAATTATAGGCAGTACGCTGGCAAATATGTTAAATACTGTTAAGATTGTCGAGTCTAATCTTCATATCTAGATACCGCATAAAATATAAAACATTTAGAAGTTCTTTATTTTAAAAATAAAAATCTTCAAGAGAATTGTAATTTTTTTATCACATAGGAAATAATGTACTAGGACAGTAAATAAAAATAACTCCAGAGATAAATTTGTTTTGATTGGTAATCATAACGAATAACGTCGAAATTTCATCTGAACTAAAGTGAACAATAGAATCAATATTAGTTATAAGTGTCATTACAGTTTTATTGCTTTTGCTAAGCTAACTCCTTTAAATTTACAGGCAGAAAAGTTGATTATTAATAGATCAAGGCCTTTACCTGATCAGAGTGGTGTTCTTAGAGAGATACTGGACATTCTCTTCGTGAAATGACAGAGACCGTACTATGGAAGCTATCTGTAATACTCTCTGTGTGTACACGCAGGAAGCTCCACCTGGGAGCTCTGGAGCGAACAGCTGGTGATCGTCTGAAGGTTCTGTTACCCAATCTTCTAAAACCTCCTGGATAAAAATGTATTATAGAGTTAGTTTAGTTGAGATACTGGCTTTTGCTAAGGATTGAGCTCATGTAATATAACTTTTCTATAGAAACAAATAAAATTGAAGTGTCAATTTGTAATCCCAAATTATCAGCTTTTCACTAAATGCATATTGAAGTAAGTAATACTCACATCATCAACGATCTTCTCAACCAAATCTTCTTCACCGGGCTCGTTCATCAGACAATCAGTGAGGGTGTTATGAGCTGCTCTAGCCTGAACTATGAGGTCTGGCTGTTCGACGTCCGGCTGCATAAACTTGGTCTCGTCGGCGAGTTCCTTCGCCCCTCCACCACCAGCCCTCATTTTCCAAAAGTCATCAGGATAAAGACCTCGCGCTTCGTAATACGAGCGGCCGATTGTGTCTCGTAGACTCGCTTAATGATGAGAAATATTAAAATGATTATTATTGAAGAGCGTACTCCTTCTTAAAAGGCTGGAAACGTACTTTTGATGCTGCATTGCTCTCTTCTGCTATTGCGGGTGTCCATGGGCGGTGGTAATCGCTTACCATCAGGCGATACGTCTGCTCGTTTGCCCCTATCTCATAAAAAAATAAAAATAAGTCAAAATACAGGAATTGGGAGTAAAAGGTTTAGAATGATATATAGTGGTTAAGCTGACCCATGCAACTTCGTTTCGATTACTTTACTTGTCTGCCTTATACTTTGTATGGGCATTTTTTTTTTATTGTGGGATAGCCACGCCACGGCATGAATGGGCCGGCTCGACCGGAGTGATACAACGACCTCATAGAAAACCGGCGTGAAACATCGCTCACGCTGTGTTTCCCGGAGTGAGTGAGGACACCGGAGGCCCATACTTCTCCAACCACCCCCCTCCCTGTCCCCCAAAGGCCAGTAACGCAATTGTGACGTTTCTGGTGTTACGGGTATCAATGGGCGGCGTTAATCGCTTACCATAGGGCGATACGTCTGCTCGTTTGCCCGCTATACCATAAAAAATATACATTCTATAATGAAGTCACAATAGTAATAATTTATCGCATTATTATAACACTATATTTGCAATATATATTACTACATGACCTGTAATAATTGAAACAACTCACAATGGTTATACACTCCTGCATGCGCCAGCAAAAAGTCCAATATATGTGGTGTGGTACTCAAGGGAAGTCTATTCGAATGGTCCGCAGCCAGAACAGTGCACACGTTGACGGCGAAGTCCTGCTCGTTGGGCATCGGTGACAGAAGAGACAGCGCGAGACGTTCTGACGCAGCCGCGACCCGAGACCCAGTACGGAGTTGCTCACCTGAAGCTTAGTCACGATAAATAATATTGTCTAACGACTAGGTATATTCTAACATGCAGATATAATACCTTTGGTTTTTTTTTAATCATAATCATCAACCGCCTTTAATAGCCTTCTGTTGGGCATAGGCCTCTTGTTAGTAAAGAGGTTTGGTCCGATATGCCTCACTGGCCAGTCAGTTGGTATAGTATTTCTTTTAAGTTTCCTTCTTTTTATAGTGATGTTGTCCTGTAGAGTTTGCTGCCTTAGTCGACTCTTACGACCCATTTTTTAAAATTAGGAATATACGTTTATTCGAATGAAAAAGTTTCTTTTTTTAATTAAATGGGATTACTTTTGAATAGGTATCAAAATGAGGCTATCTAACAATTAAAAAAAATACTAAAGCAAACATATTTTCTTTCCCATAATCCCTTTTTAGATGTTTTTTTTTTTATGTGTTTAATAGAAATAAAGTGTTTAATTTTATAATAGAAATAGGTATAAACATTAATAAAAACAATGGTATTCATTGAAATTTGTGGAAATTCAAGGTTATTCTAATTTCTTGTCAACATAGTCATTTAGAACAAAAAATGTAACTATGAATAACTAATTAAATACTAATAAGAAATGAAATACATATTATAATTAAAATAAATCAAAACTCTTCACAAAAATACTACAAAAAATACACTATTCTAGGTGAGTGCAAGAATTCCAACACCATATTTTTTTTTTACTTGTGTTCAAGAAAGCTTAAATGAATCTATGAAAGATATTAATCTAACTAACAGAGTAATAGACTAAATAGTTAGAATATAGTCACTAACATGAGCTTAAATTCAAAAAGCAAAAGAGTCACTAAAATTGAGCAACTTATGATTAAGCTTCATTTATTTCAATTACACACACATTTATTGAAGTGATAATTTCTTATGGGAGGGTAAACTGCTTCGTTACGTAACGCGTTACGGCGCCAGTCTGTCTGATTTTTAAATGAAAGGATCTAATATGTGATTTGATAACCTGCTCAACTTTAGTAGAAAATTAAAGGAAGGAAGAAAGATTATATCGAAATATGTTTCAAATGAAACATACCTGATATGTACGTACCCCCACCATATGACATGCGTGGTACGGCACTACTACGACCTCTGCGAGGGTCTTCATCCATGTCGTTGTCGTCATCTCGACCGGGAGGGCCTTTAGCGCGTTCGTATCTATAAAAAAATTGTGTTTCTTATTATACTTAAAGTTTTTCATATTTTTCATAGTTCACACACAACGTCATCTAGTCCCAAGCTAAATAGACCTTGGGTTATGGTTACTAGACAACTGATTTATATGCATACTTTTTTTACTTTTAGTCCATAATTTGTGAAATCAATAATTCTATATTATGATACTATGCAATAAAACATTGATACTCAATTGAAAACGTAACATTAAATCTTATACTAAACCCTTCATCTAGTTACAAAAGCTTAGTATCTGCAGAAATAAAAATTTGAATACCATACATAACAGAACTTACTTTTCTAAATGTGTTCCATATATTCTTCTGAGTAATGTGGACCCATTAATACATGGATGTGGCAATCTTAATGGTCGCAGAAATGATTCCCAAGTGTCATTTTGATTTACCTGTAAAAATTTTACTTCATTAACCTCTCTATTAATAGTAAAAACTATATATTATTTAAACTCTTATCATCCTACAATCAGCCCGTATATTAATTTCGTTGGATTTTATGAATTTGCATTATGGTGGTGATGTTTGGTTTGAAATCCTGTTAATTTTTGTATCTGATGGTAAGCAACAAACAACACCAGAGGCGTCACAAGTGCGTTGCCCACCTTATTCGGCAAATATAGTGTGATATCTACAACCATTAGATCTTGGGACACATGTCTCTTTAATCTTTAAAAAGTTGTGCCAGACTCGTTTTCCATTAGGTTCCTTGTAAGTTGGTTAGGGTGGCTATGCATGAATTTGTGATAACTTGTAATAAGTTTGCCACCTCTTTCTTAATGGCTTTTATATCAGTTCACAACGCAAGTGGATCACGTGAAGCATTCTAGACGAAATCAATTTGTTTTTACATGAAATGGACACCAAGAACACCTCGAACCCCCAAAGACTAATCATTTAACCAAGAATTACTTGAAGACTGGGTACTTAAGGTATGAAAATTTGCTTCTTATTATTCTTTAATAATCTTATCAAAATAAATTCATAAAAGTTATTCTACATGAATAACTAAAGGAATTTTGAGAAACCGCTATTGAAATTTTTAAAATTCACATGCACCCTGTTTCAATCTCGAACATCGAATACATACTGTGGAGGAACGAGGTGTCATGTCCCTCCAACACAAAGGGAGGATCCTCCGACCAGGCGAGGTGATCATGCCTGGCGGGCCACTGCCCAACGGTTGACGTTGGGATTTTTCTATATATGTTAATCGGCGCGAGAACTTCTATTGCGCTATGCAGGATTGGTAATTTCTTCGTATTGTATATTACTTCGTAGTTCAGTGTATCTTCGGTAGATGGCGCTGTCATATGTTTTTTTGTTGATGCGCTGTACGTGGAAGTCGCCACATCACTCCCCTCCAAGACCGAAGGTCGATATTATGATGAGTCAGCTGTCTGTGCTCTGTTGCGGAGCTTGCCAGTGCCAGGTGTAGTTCCAGTGAGTTGGAACTGAGTGCCGCAAGTTCCAGTGAGTCGGAACTGAACGCCGCTAGTCCCAGTGAGTCGGGACTGTAGTCCGCTGATCCCAGTGAGTCGGGATGGCGTGCGGTGCGCGGTGCTGCGGTGAGGTTCCCAGTGAGTCGGGGCGGTTGCTGCGTAGTGGCTGGCTGCTGCATAGACGGGAGAGATATGCTCTGCTTACAAGAACCGTAGCTGCAGTGTGCTGTGCCTAGACGCTGATGCGGCCGTAGGGGTAACCAGGCTGGAGCGGTCGCTTCCTGCGTATGGTGAATCCCTGTTGAGGCCGAGGTTGCTGGCTGGCTGAGACTTGCTGTGGGAGTGAACATGATGGTGGCGTAGTAATGCTGCTGCTGAGAATCTGCTCCTTCGAAGGCTGCTTCCAATCACGTCGGGGTCACCACTGTGGGGTGTGTCCCACCAACACAAAGGGAGGATCCTCCGACCAGGCGAGGTGATCATGCCTGGCGGGCCACTGCCCAACAGTTGACGTTGGGATTTTTCTATATATGTTAATCGGCGCGAGAACTTCTATTGCGCTATGCAGGATTGGTAATTTCTTCGTATTGTATATTACTTCGTAGTTCAGTGTATCTTCGGTAGATGGCGCTGTCATATGTTTTTTTGTTGATGCGCTGTACGTGGAAGTCGCCACACATACACTCGAAAAACATAACCCTCCTTCTGGTGTAGTCTGGTAAAAATATCAAATAAGTGAAAACAATTTTCACTCACCCTATAAAATAAGTTTCACAAGTCACAGTCACACAAAAAGTATATGAATTGACTACATGACTGGCATAATAATTTAAATGGTCATTTCTCACTGCTACTGCACTAATAGTTGTGGATTCAATGAATCTGAGTGTTCTGTGTCTGTTTCATGTATGTTAGTGACACTAGAAATATTCCTAGTGTGTTAGTTAAAGAAAAACACAAACCTTTCCGAGTCCTCCTCGTTGTTGTACTAACATATAAAATAAGTAAAGATCTATTTCTATTCCATTAACTATTGGTGTCTTAGTTGATAAACTGGAACAAGAAATAATTGTTATCATTATTAAGTCACTCCAAACGTGTACTTGGCTATTAGTTTTTAATAATCTATAATATTATAAAAGGTAAAGTTTGTGAGGTTGTAGCTAGTAACCTCTGGAGCTATTTAATTGATTTTTTATCTCTATTTAATTAAAATTCTAATTACTATTTGAAAGGCACATTATTTGTGTCTATCATAGGCTATATATAAGCACATTTCATAAAAATGATTACCTCAATATCAACAGCTAGTTGGAGAATAATTTTACCAATATTTACATATATATATATATCAAAACTATGACTTGAAAAGCTGAGGAACAAGAAATTTATATCAAAAATCATATTTCTTCTCTTTTTTTATTTTAAGTTTCTTATTATACTATACTGATGCTTTCTTGAACCCCATAAGAGCTATTTTCATATCAAATATTGTAAATTCTTCAGTTTAAAACAATTCAGAATTCTCCTAGAGTAGTGAACTAATATGAATAATACAGTTGAACGATATCAACACTGTTAGACAATTAAAAATCATAATTCAAAGCCTCAGATCAAATAAAAAATGGTAGATAACGCACTGCGTAGCTCTTGTTGAGCAGAAGAAAGTAGCATAGTTCCAACTAAACACACGCATTACGCTCTAACTATGCTATAAACTATGCTACTTTTCATCAGTATCAAGTACAAGTTGTTGTTGTACGATGCCGCCTTTTTTTGTTCAACATTAGCTTTCAACATTTTTGTTGAAGAAGAAAGGAGGTGCGTTTTCTACCTCTTTTTAATTGATCTGAGTTCAAAGCATTAAGATTTCTAGTAAGATCATAATAATTGTATTGTTAGTCAATTTCATTGAATGCTAATTGGAGATTTAGCATTATGAACCATGATCTTAATTCTGAAGCTATTTTAATATTAGAAATTACAAGTTTAAATTGATTTTTAACTATACATGCTAACAAATCTTTATACAGCATCACATTGTAGAGTGATAAACTTCTTAGAAATAATACTATTCTTACTTTTTACTCTCGTTAAATTGCTTCAGATCCTTAAGAAAAGCGTCTCTGTCTTTTGCGTAGTTGCTAGATTTCGTATTTATTTGTGCTTTTGCCATTTTTTCGGTTTTTAAAAACTGCACGAGACACGCTTTTATCACTGAATAATGACAACTATCACTACCGAAAAGCGATTAGAGCATTACTTTCAACAAAACTTATCACATTATTAAGTTTCATTCAAGCTTTGTTTATATTATAATTATAAATTTATGAAAATACAATTACTGAACTGTTTGCTTTGCTATATTTTTTGACATTCACTTGACAGCAACCAAGCCGGCCAACGGACGCGATTTTTTTTAAACCTAGATTTTACGGCTTTGGGTTTTAGCTTTTTTAAGCCAGACGGACGCGATTATGTAATTCAGCATTGCCATTAAAAAAAATTGTGACTTTCATACTTGGCAAGTGATGTGTAGCGATAATCTTTTACCATGGGGGGACCAATCTGTCGTTGAAAGTAAGCATGAACTTTTGATCATGTTTTTCGATTACTATTTATGTATATAATATAGGAATATCGGAGATAGGTGGCGGAAATGGTATTTTGTCAACACAAAGGGAGGATCGGCCGACCAGCGGAAGTGATTATGCCTGGCGGCTGTCCAACTGTTTCTATTTTTATCTTTATTTATGGAGCTTAGTCACAATTATGAATATGTCGGTTTGTTTTGTTAAGTTGTACATAAACTGTATCTGCATTCTGCATTGCGATGTTAAGCCGCGGCCTGCCCGACATGATCACATTGCTTGGTTGGAGAATCGCTTTGTATTGGAGGGACATGACACCCTTTCCTAAACACTACCAATACTCAATGTCATCAACGTATTATGGAACTTTCAATTACTTACTCACATTTTTTTTGTATTCCTGATCTTCACTTGTTGATTTTCTACCTTGTTTTATTGACAGTAAGTATAGGAATTCATCTTCATCATCAGCAGCAGCCGTTACAATACACTGTTGGACGTAGGTCTCTCTCAAGGCATACCACAAGTTTCATTCCAAATATTACTTATTCAAAATGGAAACTAATGAGTAATGAGTGTAATGACTATGACTAATAACTGTTACTTATTATTCAAAAACTGTCAAGTTGAATATTTAGTAACTATTAGAGTAAAGTATCTTTTCCGTAGTCGTTTTCTGGTTGTTGGAGAATGGTAATTTATCTATTGGCTACTTCTCAAAATTTTATGCATAGCGAGCTTAGAATAGAGCATACCGATACCTACATACATGGAGGGAGTGCTCAACGAACGGAAAGCTTTTCAAGGTAGTAGAGCCACGCTGATTTCAGCACGATCGGGCCGGCTCGACCGGGGCGGTACTACCCTCGCACAGAAGATCAGAGTAAAATGACAGCGATCATGCTGTCGTGTTTCGTTGGTGAGTGCGAGACCGGAGGCCCAATGATGCAGAAGCATCACTAGCCCGCCATGGTGTGGGTCACCATGCTGCATTGTTGCATTGTCTGCATGCGCATTATGGTGACCACCACTCGTGGATTCTGCTTATGCTTTCCATCAGGCAGAGCAGAGACATTCTGGCAGGGCGAAACAAACAAAAAAAAAAGGCGTTAACTCCGATCACGTTTACCTCGAGAGAGACTGAATTTGGTAAGCGTAAGACTAAGTTTGGTTACCAAACTCACTCTCTCTCTCTCTCTCTAAACTCCGATCACGCTTTCTGCCCGGTTAGCTGCCCTCTAGGTATATATGCTCTAAGCTCCAATCACGTTTTCTGCTCGTTCAGCACTCCGTCTGCTACAGTATGCTCTAAGATTGCGACTTGCGAGTGATGCGACCCTTGCAACATTTGCATTTGTCAGTTTGACATAAACGTGATTGTTGTTCTAGGTTAGAACGTGCATAAACTGTTTCTATTTTAAATTTAATAGTAAAACAAAATATAAAAATGGTGAAAAAGAAAATTGATAATCGTATCAGGGTGATGATTGAGAATGGCGTCAAATTAGGTCACCGGACTATGTTTCTCCTTGTAGGAGATAAAGCCAGAGATCAAGTAAGTACCATAATTTTGAATTATTTTCAACAAAGTTACATGAATGTGTTTATGATACAGTTGTTGGGTTACTGCACTAAATTTGGATAAGCATGTTTTTAATAATGTTCACATAAAAAGTACATAACCTGTTACAACACGCAGAATGTAACATAAATACCATGGTTTAAAACAAACATGTTATTTAAATTTATTTCATGAATTTTATATTATATGTTCGTAATAAAGTTTGGCTGAAAGAAAATGCCTGTGGCATTAAGTCTGCCTTGCGCAATATCTTTGTAGGATGTTTACAGAAATAAATCAGTTAATATATAAATAACAGTGTTTAATGACGTCAGCCTCTTATTTGAGAGAAGGAGGCTAAGGAACAAACTTTAGAAATATTCAATGATAAATCACAGTAACTTTCATAATAAATTGGTTTCAGGTACCTATTCTTTATGATATGCTTGTAAAATCCACTGTAAAATCTAGACCAACTGTTTTGTGGTGCTACAAAAATAAAGATGAAGCAATCAGCAAGTAAGTAAAAGTATTTGATATAGTTTCATGTGTTTATTATTGAAAAAGTTTGAAAATCTGAAACATTTCATAACTTGGTTGTTGTGAGTTTTTCTGATATTTTCCTCTTGTTTTCATATAATCTCTGGGAGATACATTCTTTAGGGGAAAGGGGTGGAAGTGTATAATATTAGGTCTTTACCTATGAAATTTCCGTTTTGTATGCAATAAGTGAACAACTTTTTACTGGGTAAAAAATTCAATTCCTGAGAGACAGTACAAAATGCCTTTGAAGAGTTTGTTGCCTCCCGTCCAGCCGATTTTTACAAGAAGGGCATCAATAAACTGCCAATGCGTTGGCAAAGATGTGTCAGTTGCATGGGTGATTACTTCGAGTAACAGAAATAAAAAAATTTTGAAAAAATAAGTACTTTCACTTATTGCATACAAAACGGCAATTTCATAGGTAAAGACCTATTATATATAATACATAGTGTGTGTCTTGACAACAGATTTTATAAATTATTGAGTACTCTAATACTTGTTTTGATTATTATTTATTTTCCTAAAATCAGACCTAAAGCATTGCGAGTACTATACTTAAAAAAGAGACTTAAAAAACATACACTTTGTGGTCAAGAAATTCAGTCTTAAAAAACATACAATCAAGAAATTCAGTGCCTTCAAACAGCAAAGTTCAATTGTAAAAATATCTGAAAAATATTGACTTACAAAAATAAATATCACTTATTTATCATTTTTTATGAAATGTTAAAATTACTATAATAGAATTTGTTCAAATCCCCAACACAAATGTTTTACTTCTTCTTGAGTAATTGAACCTGGAATATTTTAAAAACAGTAGACTGCAAAACTACCACAATTTTTTAATTAATATTACATTTGCAGCCATGGTCGTAAAAGAGCAAAGAAAATTGCAGCAGGAAAGTTGGCAGTGTCAGAAGAATCTATATTTGATGCATTCAGAGTAGCAACTACTATACACGGAAGATATTATTCAGAGAGTCATGCCATGCTTGGTCAAACATACGGAATGTGCGTCTTACAGGTATAAATTTTAATCTATACTAATATATAAAGCTGAAGAGTTTGTTTGTGTGTTTGAATGCGCTAATCTCAGGAACCGCTGGTCGGATTAAAAAAAATCTTTTAGTGCTGGATAGTACATTTATCGAGGAATGCTATAGGCTATATATCATCACGCTAAGACCAATAGGAGCGGAGCACCAATCAAAAATGTTAAAAAAACGGGGTAAAATTATCACACTATGGGCAATAGGAGATGCAAACGAGGTTGCGTGGGTCTGCTAGTTTCTAATAAACATAATTATATTTCTCATGTCACATTGTTGCTCACAATGAACTCCGAAACCATCTTACCGATTTTCACATTTCTTTTAAATGAGGGATTTGCTGGTCTGCCTAAGATAGGATAGTTAACATCATGATCAAACTAATGAGGGTCATGCATAATTGAAAGGAATTGTAGACCAAGCTGCAATGATCAGCTAGTTAGTTTATAATTATTGATCACTCTCTTAGGTACTGAAAATATGCATAATGATATCAACCAAAACTTGAATATTCTGTAATAAATTATATTTTCTATTTTTAGGATTTTGAAGCTCTCACACCAAATTTAATGGCACGGACTATAGAGACGGTGGAGGGTGGTGGTTTGATTATATTTTTGTTGCAAACAATGGACTCTTTGAGACAATTGCATTCCATTGCAATGGATGTACATTCAAGGTTAGTATCATGGCTTTTTGTTGCCAAGCCTTTGCAAACACTAAGATGATTTACATGCTTGCAAGTAAATGGCATCTTTGCGATTAAATGTAGCATATTGTTCAAACAAGTAGACATTTACTGGATTTAAATTAACAGTTACATCACTGTGTACCATTTTTATTTCGTTTTATGGAGTAGTTGGGCAAACAAACAGACGTATCGCCTGATGGTAAGCGATTGCCGCCATCCGTAGACACCTGCAACACCAGAGGCGTCACAAGTGCGTTGACGGGCTTTTGGGGATGGGGAGGGAGTTTAGGTTATGGGCCTCCGGTATCCTCACTCACTCGGTGAAACACAGCGCAAGCACTCAATTCGCACCGGTTTTCTGTCAGGCCGTGGTATCACTCCGGTCGAGCCGGCCCATTCATGCCATTGAGACCATGTTGCTTGTGTCCAGTAAATTTTAAATATGCAATAAAAAATTAGAAATGGAGTTTTACTTTATTGTTCTGCTGTTCTTCAGGTTCAAAACAGAAGCATATGATACAGTAGTGAACCGTTTCAATGAAAGGTTCCTGCTGTCACTGGCAGATCACACTCGATGTTTAGTCCTGGATGATTCACTCACTGTACTCCCAATATCATCCAAAACAAGAGAAGTTGAACGAGTTGACGCACCACCAGATGTAAGTTATAAAAACCTGCATGACCGAGGTTTGCTTGGTATATTTTTTTGTTAAATTTCCTAAAACTGAATCCTAAACCCCCAGCATACAAAATTTCTTGAAAATCGTTTTGAATTTATATTTTTGTATGTGTCTGGGTGTAATTTGTTTATATGTATTTAGAAATATAGTAGATACAATCAGGTTACAATAATACAGGATCTATCCAACCTGGGATCCAGTGGCCATGTGAGTTGGTCAAATTTTTATTATTACTTATTTCTTGCAGAGAGTAAACCCGAAACTCACCCAGCTGATATCTTCACTCTCAGATTCTCCTCCAGCGGGACCTCTGGTAGCGCTGTGCCGCACTTATGATCAGGCTACCGCTCTTGTTGCACTTATCAACACACTTGCTGACAAACAAACCAGGTAAAAACTTAGCACTAGTTGCCGTCCATATATTAATACTAATACATAAACATAATATAACCCTCTACATACAATACCCCATCATACACTCTTATATGCCAAACCATAAATTTTAACTGTTATAAAACATTTACTGCATAAAAACTGCCGTTTCAGAGATTAGCCGGAACAAACAGGCAGGGATAAAAATTGTAAACATATGTATGCATTTAGTAAAAAGCGGTTATTTTAATATTACAAACAGACACTCCAATTTTATTTATTTGTATAGATTTTTTAGTTATAAGTTATTGACACCTCATTCATTAAAATCGTTTCGGTTGAATAACCACTATGGTAGAACATATAAACATACATAGACTGCCAAAAGTATTACTATATTGATTGAAAATGAATTTAGATTATGTTACATTCCTTAAGACTATATTTTTTGTTCCAGGCCACCCCACTGTCTAACAGCCGCTCGTGGTCGAGGCAAATCAGCTTGCCTGGGTCTCGCCGTCGCAGCTGCAGTAGCTTTTGGCTACGTAAATATTTACGTTACTTCCCCACACCCGGAGAACTTGATCACGCTATTCGAGTTCTTATTCAAAGGACTCGATGCCTGTTTATATCAAGAGCATATTGATTATAATATCGTGAGATCTACGAATCCAGATTTCAAGAAGGCAGTCGTTAGAGTCAATATCTCAAGGAATTCCAGACAAACTGTGCAGGTAAGCTTATAGGATTAAAGGTCCATCAATGAACGTCACACAACCTTAAACATGGTAGTATGTTCTAGTGTTATGGTCCTGTGAATTCTTTGTTTAAAACTCATTTTCTTATATGAAAGTGCTCCAGAAAATTATTAACCATTTACTCAAAAATTCATACTAACAAAATGAAATCGAAAGTAACTCAAGTGTGTTTGTTTTCACGGTTAAATTTAAATTTAATTAAGGTTAAATTGTTGAACCGAATGTGATGAAATTTACAATGGAGATCCTTTAATTCTTAAGATAGGAAATGATATAGACTATTATTTAACGCGATAATCTACATACACGCGGGTAGGACAGCTAGTACATAAATATAGTTACGTGTTTGGGTTCGATGGATTGGAAAATAAATCTTCTGATGTGTAAAAGAGACTTTATTAACAACAATATCTAATTTATATCAAATTACAATATCTAATTTATACTCTCGATTGTCGGCACTTGATGGAACTTCTTGTCATACATTCTACATACATTGTAATACACATGACAGGTTTCGCCTCGAAGGCGAAACCGGTCAGGTGTAAAGTTAATTAAAATAGTGGAATAAGTACAAGTGAGTTTATTTCTCCAATGACTTACAATATCACTCCGAATAACAATCCTTAATGGTCGCCGAGGTCGCTAGGTTGATCACTGATATCACTTCGACGTTTATCGCAATGTATTTCAAACTGAACTAACTGCGGCCCGCGAGAGTTCGTGTATATATAGATTTTGACATTTTACTAGCGCTTTCGAGAAACGTCTCGAATACATGAGGGCGTATTTATTTATTATATTAAAATAATCTTACTTGGTAACAATATAAACGAGTGAATTATTGAGTAATATTTGTTCCAGTACATAACCCCGGACGACCACTCGCTGCTGTCGGCGGCGGACCTGGTGCTGGTGGACGAGGCGGCCGCCATCCCGCTGGTGCACGTGTCGGCGGCCGCCCAGCGAGCCCCGCTGGCGCTGCTGTCGTCCACCGTGGCCGGCTATGAGGGCACCGGCCGCGCGCTCAGCCTCAAGCTCTTCGCGCAGCTGCAGACTCAGCACAACGCTCCACCACCGGTAAACTCCTCACTACTACTAACTGCCTCGTTGGTCTTGCGGTTGACGTATGCGACTGCCGATCAAGACATCTCGGGTTCGACTCCCAGGTCGAGCCAAAAATGTTAATGAGTTTTTCTGATTATAAAAATACTTTAAAGCAGCTCTGAGTTTGGAAGTTGGGATCTGAACCCCTGTGCCACGAAGAGCACGTAAAGCTGACGGTCCTGCGCCTGATCTCTTCCAGATCGTGTCGTTTAACCGTCCCATCGAATTATGAGAGAGAGGGAACAGAGAGTGCACTTGTGTTTACGCACAGACGCACACACTTGTGCACTATAATATCTCCTGCGTAGTTGTCTCTTTTGAAACTGGCCGCCGTGGCCGTCATCGGCTAGGAGAACTTATTACTAACAATGAATTTCGCCGTAATAATAATAATATTTATTCACTCCAAAGGAGTTACAGCTATTTAGTCTGATATGTAAATAACATTGTTTTATATTACACATGAACAACAGAGGTACTACCAAGAGATATCTACTGTGCAGGTTGAGTCTTATTATGGACAGTGTCAGTCCCTTTCCTATTGACTCCTATTAAGTATTTTTACGTCTATTTATAAATTATGACATATGAAAAGAAATCATACTCATAAAAACTCTTGTACCATATAAATATTTGCATTGGACAGTGAATTCCTGACGCCTGCCTTTGCTGTTGTATAATGTTCTACAGCTGTGCATCTGTACTATAATAAATGGTGAATACCTGTTTTCAGGTCAGTAAATTATTTAATATTATGTCCATAGATAAAGTTAGAGGAACCAATTCGTTACAAGTCTGGTGACCCGGTAGAGAAGTGGTTGAACGGGCTGCTTTGCCTGGAGGCTATGCCCTCGGCGCCAGGCGCAGGAGCTCCGCCCCCGTCCGCTTGCGAGCTGTACCGCGTCAACAGAGACGCGCTTTTTTGCTACCACAAGGCTGCAGAAGTGTTCCTGCACCGACTCGTCTCTATATACGTGTCCAGCCATTATAAGGTAACTATGCACTATGATTTAGTTTGTTATATCATGTAATAAGTCTTATAATAGGGTAGTTAATATCTTTAGTCAAATCAGTTACTTTTTATCATCTGTCAAACGATAACTTTATATGAAAAATGTACTAAAAAGTGGCTTGTGACGTCACTATTTTAGACTACTCAATTGAGCAATATATTTCAATGTTTGTTTGATTAAAATTTATAATAGAAATGAAAACCTGTTACATATATTTTTTCCGAGACGTTTTGTAATATTCTTTTTAACGAAGGAGACATCGGTATTTATTTGGGATACAGTTAACTAACCTATTAATTTATCCATAAAATTTAAAAATGGACCAGATCATCTTTTCCAAAGAGAGGGACCATTAACCAGCATTAAAGGCTAGTCTTTTAAAATAATATACAATAACATCATCATTTGTAAATGTTTATAGAACAGTCCTAATGACATCCAACTCCTAGCGGATGCGCCCGCGCATTGTCTATTTGTTCTCCTGGCACCAACACCTCCTAATAGTACATCAATGCCGGAAATCCTGTGTGTCATACAAATGTGTCTTGAGGGGAAAATATCCGACCAGTAAGTATTGAATTAATGTCATACTTATCCATTGCTTGTAATCGTATTAGTCCCTTATTTTTAGTATTTAATTGCCATATTGTTTGTTATAATTGGTTGAAGAGGAACTTAATTTATACAATATAAACACCTGCCAAAGTGACTCTACTCCTGATGGAAAGCATAAGTTGAATTTAAGAGTTGTGGTCACCATCCTTATTGCAAATGCGGTATGGTGACCCACACTATAGCGGTCTAGTGGCCAGTAAAGTGAGAGGGAAATATAATTATCGTGACCCAGTATGTTTGAAGTGTTTTATCTAAGTATAAATATTACTAGTACAGAAATTCTACTGAGTAAATAATTTAAAAAAGCGACCCATGCTTAGACTGTATGAAGTAAACCAATCAGCTTCTAAGTTTTCGCATGGAACGATGGTTTTTAAATGATGTCACAATTTTCTTAACGCAAATTGACTGTAACACTTGTATCCACAGGTCAGTAAGCAGCGCCCTAGGGCGGGGACGAAAAGCGGCCGGAGACTTGATCCCCTGGAATATTTGTGAACAGTTCGGGGACAGGGACTTCCCCAAGCTGTCTGGTGCTAGGATCGTCCGAATAGCCACCCATCCTTCGTATCAACGTGTACGTATATAGCTTTATAGTAATGTTTGGGTTAATATGAGTAAATTTTTTAACAAATCTAACTGGTTTTTACTTAACTAACTTGTATACTTAATATTTTGTGTTCTTTCTAACAGATGGGATACGGTAAACGTGCTCTACAGCAGCTAGCAGCATACTACTCCGGCGATATACCCTGTCTGGACGAGGAAAAGTCTGATGCAGAAGAAGAGTCACCTGCCAATGGAAATACGTTGCATACGGAGAATATTGTGCCCAGGTACTTTGACTTGATATTTAATTTTGATTGCACGGTTGGCGTAGTGGTTTTAAGCGGTCGCCACGCTGCCTTCTACTGTTCCAAGTGTTGTGGATTCAAATCCTACATGGAATAACACTTTGTGTGATCCACGAATTGTTGATCCAAGTCTGTGGGTGTTCTTTGTGTGTTAAAGTCCTCCGCGATACAGAATATATATTTCTAATGAGGAAGGTATCTTTATAAAAAAAAGTAAAAAATAAATATCGGCTAATAACAAAGTAATTCAGGTACACTATTTCTTATTTTATTTAACTTCTAGTCGTTAATTGTGAACTGCTGTTATAGCAGCAAAAAAGTAATGTAGATAATAATATATTTACACAATTTTTTTATTATTGAACTTGAGATTAAAATATCAGCCTGAGATTGTATGGGCTTCACCAAAATAAAATCTGAGTACAGTTGTACTAAAACAATAAACAGTTTTATTGTTTTAGTATTAGAAACATATAGACAATTATGTATTTGCTATTTTGTTCCATTTTAACGCATAATAAACTATAAAAAGTAAAACTAGCAACTTCTGATAACGGATATGGTGAACAAGACACTACTGACAAGTAGGCATTAATAATAATAATAATAATAATATATCACTTTATTGTACACCAGATTAATTATATAACTAAATTAAACAAACTAGGACGTACAATTGGCGGCCTTATCGCCATTAGGCAATCTCTTACAGGCAACCATTAATGAACAGAGTCTTAGCCCTCGTGCCTCGGAGAGCACGCAAAGCCGTCGGACCTGAGTCTGATCTCTCCCCGGTTGTGTCGGATAACCGTGCCATCGGATTCTGAGACTAAGGAACAAAGAGTGCACCTGTTGCTGCTTGCACACATACTTGTGCACTATAATATCTCCTGCGTATTTGGCTGGTCTCCGTTGAAATTGGCCGCCATGCCCGAAATTGACTAGAAGAACATCATCTTCATCAATGAACAGAATAATTTATGTATTTGTACTAATTGTTCGTGTGATAAATAAGTGTGATTGGATAAGTAATATGTCGCCACCGCCGTGAAAAATTAAAACAAACAAACAAACCAACCAATCTCGCCAGGGTGGTATGGTAAACCAAAATTTCCTTCCTAAGGAGAGGTAAATGTTCAGAGAGGACTGCTAAAAGTTATTGATGATAATGATGATTGTACTTATTATAATAAATGATTTTATTGCAGAGCAAAACCACCGACTTTACTGAAGCGTCTATCAGAGGTGCGAGCTGAACATTTAGACTACTTGGGTACCAGCTTCGGACTCACAGAAGTGTTACTTAAATTTTGGAAATCACAGAAATATGTTCCAGTTTATTTGAGGTAAGTTTTTAAGACTCCAATAATATTTGCTAAGGAGGGAAGTGGACTTATCATATTTCCAACTCCTCCTGTTCTTTTCTTCTGTTTAATTTCGTTGCGGGTTCCAAGACAGTATTTTTTTCCTGGGACTTTCCGAGTGTCATAACTCGGTGTGTTCGTGGGTCACTGCTGTTGATCCTGGTGTACAGGAGTTATAGTGGTGGGCGTGTGGGCGGCATTAGTCCCACTCCAATAATATTTTCTTGATTATTTTTTTTGTAATAAAATCAATACAAAGGTAATTACTAGAGGTATCACGGCATTTGAAAAGATCACATTAATATGATATTTTGACATAGGGTCACCTTATGACGACCGTATCCACCCGGTATAATTTGTAGATCTGAGAAAATTCACGGTAGCAGCATACAAAACAAATTGAAAAGAAAAACTATTACAAATAATTAAGCTTTATTATATTGCGAGTAACTTATTTGTATCGACCCGTTAATATTAAATAACAAAATTCTCTTGCTGTGAAAACACACACACACATTGGGTTTCACTCAAACCAGCGTCCAGCCAGACACTGGTGTGAGTATTTGTTGCATACAAATACTGACACCAGTGTTAGTTAGTTAGTTTATATTTATGATTTGAATGATGTCATATCGTGCAAAACGTCAAAAATATTATATGATTTGAAAACTGATGGATATTGTATTAATTTATGATACTTTTTTCAGTCAAAAAGCGAACGAGTTGACGGGCGAGCACTCGTGCATACTGTTGTTGGCGCTGGGCGACAACTCGTGGCTGCGCGCGTACAGCGCCGACTTCCGACGGCGAGTGTCGCGTCTGCTGGGGCGCGCTCTGAGGAAGCTGCCCGCCGCGCTCGCGCTACAGCTGCTCGCAGGCGACAGCACCAAGGCGGAACGGACAGGTGTGTGCACTGTCAGATACTGCTCGTCGGTTTCAGCCACGGCGGCCACTGGCCAGTTAACGGAGACCAGCCAACTATGTATGCTCGCTAACATAGGTGCACTATCTGTTCCTTCACTCGCGCAATCCGATAGGACGACTATCCGACACAATTGAAAAGAGATCAGGTGCACGACCGATAGCTTTCCGTGCTCTCTGAGACACGAAGGTCAAGTTAGCTCTTGAACTTCCAAACCTCGAAATGTAAAACTTCAGAAACACGCAAAAATACTTTTTCGAGCCGACCCGGAATTCAAATTCAAATTCAAATTCAAAATCATTTATTCAATTAAGACACTAAGTGACATTTATGAACGTTAAATTGAAGCTGTAGTTAAGAATCATAGATCGACACAAACAGACGCCACAGCATGTGCTGTATTGTCGAGGTAAATTAGGTGAAAACACCAAAATCTACTGCCTGCCTGTGTCGATCTATAACTTCCAGTTTCCAAAATGCGTAGAGCCTCATGAGAAGAATACTGGCAAAGAAACTCATGGCCACTCTTTTCAAAGTCAGATTTTCAGGTACAATAGTGTTAGTATTACATGTAAGGTAAACAGTATGCAAGCTGTTGCCACCTGAATTTCCTTTTATTAAAATGCTCCAAAATCTAACGCTCAAACAAAAAAAAGAAAAGAAAAATCACTCATTGATAACGTTAAAGGTTTTAGTATATTAAACATAGAAATCATTCAAGGTGCACATCTACTTACAATCAGTTGCAAAATCTGCTGTTGAAAATAATTCGTGACTAGATTAAAAGGCTACAGTTGCAGTTGAACGAACCAAAATAATAGAATGTCAAAAGCATCGCTGACTAGGCCGACCAATCACCCCAAGCAGCACCCGTTCACGAGTATGACGCATGGACCAGCCATCATCTCCTTCGCCATATCAGAGGGAAAGAAACGACCCGCCCCACGACGACACCGCAAGCAATGATATTTTAGTGAGCATGACAGACCATAGTCGAGATACTGATAAAAATCACTACTAATTAAATTACCATGATAATCGCCACGCATTACCCTCAACTAACAATTGTTTGTTAATATTTAGCTTAGTTATATAACAAAGAAGTTTGTGTGTATCTATCTAATGACACCTTAAGCCCATGACTGATTGTCGTTTAGATAGTCGTTGATCGTATAGTAGGCTTTCCTAATAAGGTGATTTTTTATAGTTAGCTTGAATTTATTTATAGGAAGGTCGATTACATGTATAGGAATTCTATTATAAAAACGTATACCAAGACCTTCGAATGAGTTGTGTACCTTATGTAAACGATGATAGGTACCAACGAGTTTAGATTTGTTTCTTGTATTAATATTGTGTACATCACTGTTTTTTTTATAGTCATTAATGTTGTGCCTAACAAACATAATATTTGCAAATATATACTGTGATGCAACAGTTAAAATACCTATTTCTTTAAACAACTCTCGAAGAGAGACTCTAGCACCTAAATTGTATATTGAGCGGACGGCTCGTTTTTGTAGAATAAAAATCGTTTCAATTTCAGCCGCCTTGCCCCAGAGTAATATGCCATAGGACATGACGCTGTGAAAGTAGCTAAAATAAACTAACCTAGCTGTGTCCGTATCAGTGAGCTGACGTACCTTCCAAACCGCATAAGCTGCCGAACTAAGTCTACCCGCAAGGCTATCTATCTGGGCTCCCCATTGAAGTTTACTGTCTAATGTAATTCCTAAGAATACTGTCGAGTCTACAATACTTATGATTTCATTGTTTATTGTTAGATGAGTGCCTAGTTGTTTTACATTTGGCATAGTAAATCTCACACACTTTGTTTTATTTGAATTTAGTAGGAGATTATTCGTTGTAAACCAATTCAATACATCATCTAGTGCCCTATTCACATCGTCAAAAACTGTTTTCTTACGATCGACTTTAAAAATAAGTGACGTATCATCAGCAAATAGAACTATATTACAGAGATCTTTTAAATAATACGGTAAGTCGTTAATATAAATGAGAAAAAGTAAAGGACCCAGTATAGACCCCTGCGGGACGCCCATAGTAGCGGGTAATCCAGAAGACCTCGCACCATTGACATCTACATGTTGAATTCTATCCTTCAAGTAGGAAACGATTAGTTCCAAAGCAATACCATTTACACCATAATGCCTAAGTTTGAGAAAAAGCGTGTTGTGTTCTACGCAGTCAAAAGCTTTTGAGAGATCGCAAAATACACCTATCGCATCTTGCGAATTCTCCCATGCATTAAATATATGTCTCAAAAGAGTTGCACCCGCATCAATTGTTGAACGACCCTTTGTAAAGCCATATTGTTCTTTATGAAATAAATTATTTAGATTAAAATGGCTTTCTAGTTGCTGCAAAATAACTTTTTCAAAAATTTTACTAATAGCCGGTAAGATTGAGATTGGCCTAAAGTTACTTGGTTCAGTTGTACAACCCTTCTTGAATAAAGGTATTACTTTGCTATACTTCATCAGATTAGGAAAAACACCAGAATCAACACATCGATTGAATGTTAAAGCTAGAAAAGGTGCTATATCAATTATAATAGTTTCAATTAATTTAACTGAAATCCCCCATAAGTCCCCAGTTTTCTTAGAATTAAGAGACTTAAACGTTTTTATAATATCTGTGGGGTTTATGTATTCAAACTGAAATATATTCTGGACGCACAAGAATTCAAGGTACTTGTTGTACTAACTGGTATGTTTGTGAAAAGGGTATTGAAAGATTCAGCTATGTCTAAGTTGTTTGTTATAAACCTATTATTGAAATTTAACCTTAAATCATTATCTCGAGGTTTACTACGTCCAGTTTCATTATTAATTATGTTCCATGTAGTTGTTATTTTATTATTCGTCGGAGTCGTATCCGAGGCCTCATGATCCCGATTGTGTATAGTGCAGTTCGCATTACGCGACAGCTCGTTGTTACGCGGTACGACGCCAACTTCTGAGACTATTTGAATTGAATATAAGTCCCTAAAAACTTCATCCAAAAAAACTATATTAACCATCACTTTAAATTTTTTAGTAATACATTGCTGAACAACTCTTTCGAATGCTTTTTTCTGTACTACTTTCATAGATAAATAATTAATTGTACATTAAGTACACGAGCATAATTAAACCCATGATTATTTCTGTATTCTTTCACAGTACTAACGAAGGAACTCATAGAGCAGCAGTTATCTCCCCACGACTTGGGTCGCCTCGAGTCTTACTGCAGACAACAAGCGGACTACAGACTTATCACAGACCTGCTGTCTCCGCTAGCGAGTCTCGTGTTCCACAACAAAACTTCAGTTAAACTGGACGCTGTACAAAAAGTGAGTGATCTTAATTTAAGAGTTTGATCTGAGATTTGGTAATTACCTTTAATTCTGTCTGATACCAATACTTAAATAAATTATGTATCATTGTAAATCCAAGATGGCCACCGCTACAAAATGGCGGATTTTTAGAACTACCTCAATATATATATCAAATGAAAGAGCTTGATTAGTAGAATACTGTACCGCTATGTCAAATTTCGTTACGAAAAAAATTGTTCGACAAATGCCTTAGGTTGTTGAGGAGGGTGTCATGACTGGTATCTAAGACCTACCTAGAGTGGAGAGAAAATTAATCGTCATGAAGTATATAAGGGGAGGTACTTACAGAAATTGACATTGATACCTTACCTCCAGCAAAAAGATGAAGTAATAACGTTTACACAGTCCTGTTTTACTAGTGTTTAGTTACCCTGACCGCTAAACTGAAGGTGGTGGATTCAAATCTCACCTCGTCATATAATTGTGAGAAGAATGTCATCGTTTATTCCGTGCCTGTGTATAATTTACCCGTAACTAATGTGTTTAGGAATGTTAAGATGTGTTTATCAGCAATATGGTTCCCATTGTACACTCTCTCTAGTTTGGGCCTGTGTGTAATGGTCTAATAATACTTTTATTTTTTTTAGGTCGTCTTGATAGCAATGGGATTCCAAATGAAAGATGTTGACGATATATCGAAAGAATTGGACTTGCCCGGTTCACAGATTCTAGCAAAATTCTATGATTCCTGCAAGAAGATGAACGCTACCTTTAATGCCGTGCTAGAAGATACCGTGGCTAAAGAAATTGGTATAGAAGACAAGAATACAGATGACGTAAATATGGGACCGGTCAAGCAAAGCTTACAAGATGAACTGTCGAAGGCTGAAAAGGTAATCATTTGTGGCTTTTTAATGGTAGCTTTAGCGATGTGGATTAGAAATAAATTTTAGATCTTTAAACATTTGAATTTTTATTTATTTATCTCAGTTACTGAAATAGAAAGTTAATTTTAGATAATTTTTAAAATTAATTTAATAAGAAAATTTTGTTTTTTTAAAGTCTGCCATAGTGCCTCTTCTCTGTTTGATAAAAAGCATAAGTAGAATCAGGTGGAAAGTTTTTTTATATAAGTTGATGATAAACCATTATACTGTCAATTTATGAGTGGTCCATTGAATAATTTTATAATATCCTAATTATGAATGAGAATGAAGTTGTAGCTTTATTTTTTCTTCACGTTAATTTATTATATTTTAATTAAATTGGCATTCTCAAGGTTACTTGAGAATGCCAATTAAATTAAAAAAATAATCTAAATAAAAATTGAATTTATCAATGACGACGATTTTGTCGAACTTGAAGTATTATATCCTTGAATTCGGCTAAGAAGTGAGTTTTGTATATATTTGCCTCATCAATGTCACATCAACGCCCTTAAACAGACCACTGCGGACCTCTCCTTAAAAAGGAGATTTGGGATACTATACCGAATGGGTTGGTAATAAGGATTGTTTTAAGTTTTCCTTCTCTTTGTTGTTGTCCTGCGAAGTTTGCTCCCTAAGTTGCTTCTTACGACACCCATGGGATGAACACCCATTGGTGATGACACTCCATATTCTTTCGGTCACTACACAGACAAATTAGATTCGCGTTAATATATAGCCTATGACGATCACAAATAATGTGGCTATTAGTAAAAGAAAGACTGCACGATAGGCCTAGTGGTTTATGCGGTCGCCACGCTGCTTTCTACTCTGCGAAGTGTTGTGGGTCCAAATCCTACATGGTACAATACTTTGTGTGATCCACGAATTGTTGAACTAAGTCTGGGTGTACTTTGTGCCCGTTTCATGTATGTTTGTAAAGCCCCCCGCGACACAGGATGTATATTCGAAATGCGGGAGTTGTTTTACAAAAAAAAAAGAAAAAAAAAATCAAAATCGGTTAAGTAGATTCAGAGATTACCCGCTAACAACCCGACAAGCTTTATCTCTTTGTAATATTTTTATATTTTTGACAGCCTCGTTGGCGCAGTGGCAGCGTATGCGATTGCTGTGCATGAAGTCTCGGGTTCGATGCCCGAGTCGGACCAAATGTTTGTATGATCTGCAAATATTTGTTTCGGAGTTTGGGTGTTTCCTATATATTATATCTATATATTTAAAAAAAAAGTATATAATATATGTATTTAAACCCACAATACAAGCTTTACTTAGTTTGGGACTAGATAGCGTTGTGAGTTTAGATGTCCGGAATATTTATTATTTATTACTTTTAATATAGATAACCTTAACTCTCTCAATCAACCAGTGTGGCTGTTATTACATACATGTTATTTTTCAGGAATTGGAACGTAAGCAACGTAAGGAGCTGTCACGTCTCATGGGCGAGGACTTGGCGCAGTACAGTATCAAGGGCGGTGAAAGTGACTGGAACAAAGCGTTAATTAACACCAAGCGGAAACAACTTGTATCTGTTAAAAGGTTAGTTATCCTTTCAACGACGCTCGTGTTATCGATAATTCTGCCAAACTGGCAGTGCCCGAGTGACTAGGCCTAAGTATAAGTCGTTTTACGAAGCAAAATAACCGCGAAACTGTACCTCCTATCTTACTAGCACTTATTCTATTGTATACGGGAAAAAATAGACTACCAATAAAATCAAAAATATGAACTTTTATAGGTCCGTGCGCGTTAAGCCGCTCGGCGCGGATGTTCTTGATGGCAATGACTTAATGAGTAACTTTATAGTGATTTTATATATCCGTGTTAGCTAGTCCATGTACAGAACTTGTCAGTGAGCATATTCTAGTTTCGCTATGTTTTTAATGAGAAGACACAAGAAACTAAAAGTTCACAAAGCGAACTCTCAGAAAGATTCGTTATTTTAAATAAAGGTGGTGAAAGTTCTCGAGTTTCGCTTTAGAACACGTTTGGCGAAGCTTTTTGATTTAGATAGATAGATATACTAACTGACGCACGCAACCTCGTTTGCGTCTCCTATTGCCCGTAGCGTGATAATTTTCTCCCGTTTTTGTAACATTTTTCATTGGTGCTCAGCTCCTGTCTTAGCGTGATGATATATAGCCTATAGCCTTCCTCGATAAATGGGCTATCTAACGAATTTTTTAATCGGATCAGAGGTTCCTGAGATTAGCGCGTTCAAACAAACAAACTCTTCAGCTTTAAAATATTAGTATATATGACTTGTCCCGAATAGTAATTGAACCCACGACGGGGGCTTAATAAGGTCACTAACCCATAGAACAACACGCCAGTCAATGTATATCTATTCTTTTCTTACATTCTTTATTTAAAATTCCAGCGGAGAGAAACGTCTCGGCGACGACAGCAAAGAGATCGATGACTTAATAGAAGCTCACAGTAACAAAAAGCGGAAGAAAAAGAAACATGTACGAAATTAAGTGTATTCAATAAAGTTAAGTTGTTATACTAAATTGGTTGTTTGAATTATTTCTTTTACTAGCTTTAACCCGCGGTATTGACCGCGTGTTTCGACATACACGCGGTCAATACTAATCCTCAAATATCAAAGTGTGTCCATGCCAAATTTCATTGAAATCGATGTAGTGCGGCAGCGATTTAGCCTTCACGGCTTACGCCTAACAGACAGACAGAACCAGAACACACAGACAGAATGTATTATAATATATATATTATATTAGTATAGATACTGTTCTAATGTAGTAGGGGAATTTCGAACTCAGGCTCTTGTTCCGAAACGACTTTATTTTTAATAAGATATACGAAGAGCATTCATTGGTTTTTCGTTAAAATACTACAGCTCGAACCCCTTTGATTTAGAGAAAAGAATGAAAGGGTCGCGACACATTCTTGGTTTGTGCCTATGAGGGACGATAGCCGCTTGCTATCCTTTGAGAAGTCTGATCATTTGTCCCCTTTACCATAGAATTTAAAAAAACGTAGAATCCTGATAGATTACAAACTGACGTTGAATTGTCACGTCACGTGTACGCGGGTTTCTGTAGTCGGGAGACCCACTTATAAAATTGACGCTATATATTTTCCAATATTTTAAGGTCATTCATAAAGTTTGCTTCTAATCAGAACACAATGGTGAATGTTGTAGGTTAGATATTTTAATGTCTTGGCGTTTATTTATTTAATTGCCATTTTATCAACTTTTGCCTTCGGTTCCGCACGTGTATGGTCAGTTATCGCGTTTAGTTAAAGCCTGTGTGTTATTCTGATGTATAATCTACGAGTATAGTACTATAGTTTCATGTTTCATCTAAATCAGTTCAGTAGTCATTCGAATTAATGATATTAGCAGGATATACTTTTCAAAATTGCCCTGTAGCATGGATAATAGAACTCATAAAACGTTCGCAGACCGCTCCAATGAAAACAACAGGTTCAATAATAATTTCTATAATTATTGTAATATAAAAAAGTGTTGGTAGTTATTCAACCCTTGGAATAGATAATAGATATTTCCTCTTAAACATAACAAATATGAGGAGCGCGGTCAGATCGGGCGTGATCCTTCGCTCGTAAAAAAATATCGTATTTTAATGCAACCGGCTAAGGCGCGCGCCCGTCCCGCCCGCCAAACGCACACTTCTATACCATTTTATTACAATATAATGTGATCTAAGAAAAATAATATTTTCGTCTAACGCCCGGTACAGGGCGTCTGGTAAACAATTTTATTCTATAATTTGTTTGTCCCTTATCTTAATACAAGCCTTCTACCCGTGACAACTGTATGGGAACATCGGCTTGCGCCGAGCCACGCAGCGGTCTAACGTAGACCGCCCTTGTGTCGAAGCAACCATCCGACCCAGACCCACCTATCATAGTCAGGTACATCTGGATCGAATTGCTGTCTTTTACATGTGTCAAGACGACGCTTTACGCTATCATATCGAGATTAAAAACATCCACTACAAAACATAATTTAGAATATCATTAATATTAGCTGCTATTATGGTGATGTACAGGATTTCGTTAATTTATACACTAATTAATGTTCTCACTTTGTCTTGCGGGACACTTTCAACAATACAAGGAAGTGGAAGGAGGAGCTACGTATTTTAACAAAACAACATCGTGTAGATATAAACACATTCTCACTTATACTACGACACTTAATAAATTTGCTAAGTTATTTGGTGTTTAAGTTTAAACGCATCTGGACTGTTTTCAGTAAGCACGATGATCCAGGCGCTGAGGTGACGTAGAAATATTAAATAATACATCGGTAGATAGGTAATGGAGAAGGAATTGCACTTAGGAAAGAATTCGCAACTCTTGGCACTTAGACTTACGCTAATAATTTGTCTCTGACGTGAAGGTGGTGCTGGGGATAAGGTAGGAGGCAGTAGGAGAGCTGTGCGACTGTGAAATAAACGTGAATTTTTTAAAAAACCAAACTCTTCGTTATTCATTATTTTTACTGCAATACAAATAACTTTAAGCAATTAAGAAAACTGATTATAAAAAACTTGAAATATTTGAATCATTGTCATTATATCAGTGCCTGATAGATATAAAAATAATATTTTTGGGAGAACAAAACCCTTTTACCCTAAAAGTCTCTACATACATCAAAACCTAAATTAAATGTATCACGTTTGTCTCAAAACCGTACGGCAAATGTAAGGAGTGTGGTAAGCGACAGAGGAAATTAAGGCCCGCGACGTGTCCGCAAGGGATGACGCAATCACGTATTCCTGCGTGCTTGTTTGTACGTACGTATGCGTGCGCGCGCGACACAACACAACGTGAACATTGAACACACATACATCTCATTTCACTACGTAACTAATTACTTTCACTTGAGATAATATATTATAAAATATAAATATACTTTTAAAACGTCAAGAATTTGAACTTATTGTACGTACATGGTGTGAGAAGCAGTGTACAGCGTCAGGTCGACAAGTCGGGACAGGGTTCTATACACATACATCGTTTGGTATTTACTCGAGAGACACAAAAGCAAATGCACTAGACCTTATTGCCACACTTAAAATTATTGCTACCACATATACATACCGCTCTACGTACAATATATTGTAAATATAATCAATCACAACATCCAATAAAACAAAAATATCGCTTTAAATATTATTGCATTAATTTCAACTATAACTCAGAGGGGGTTCTTAGATAAACCACTGTATATATTTTACAATAGGTGCGATTAGTGTACAGTGCTAGTGAACATCAGAAATACTGCGAAGTTAATACTTCAAATCGACATCGACCAAAATAACACATCTCTTATCCGCGTCTCAAGATGAGAGATTCCAAATGAAATTGGAGGCTAAACGATTTATCACTAAGGCACAATTTAAATTTCCATTTGAACTTTATTTAACTCTAAAATAAACAAATTCAATTCTCCCCTCAAGCCGGAGGTTGAAGTTGAATCGCAAAGACCTGGCCGCTCCGCACATCAGAGGTTGTAGCCGGTACTTCACACAAAGATATTACGCATATCAAAATCACTGCAAAAATATTAAATGCGAGTGTACAAGTTTAATGCACTATTCATCGCATCGTACAAACATTCGTTTTGTAATTGATTGTAAGAATAACATTAGTCGTCGTTTAAGAGGTTTGCTTATTGGTAACTTATATTTTACTTACGTGGTGTATAAAAATTGTGTTTTCTGTTGCCGAGTAATTACCCTATCATAACTTTATAGTAGGTAAACTTCTCTAGAAACAACTTGGTAAAAAATTTAAGCAAAAATTTATTGGTGTTTGGCTTGAATTATAGAAACTCGAATTTAGCCAATTATTTATGTTATGGACTGTTTTTCTTGATATAAGATCCTATTAATGGTGGAGTGGATACATTAATTTTACCTCTATGGAGACATTATTATAAAAAAAATCACACAGTATTTAAAGCTAAAGCTAGTCCTTGTTAGATTAAAACTTATATTTATAGTTGAGTTATATATAACAAAAACATAATGTAAAAAGCGATTAAGTACAATAAATTCTTGTGCTGAGCGATTAAAACATGAAACTCACTACCACCGCACGTGTTCCCATCCCATTATGATCCCGGGTCCTTTAAGCGAGGCATAAAAAAGCATCTCACATCGCCATAGCGTGGGTCACTATGCTGCTCTGTCCACGTTCTCATTGGGGATAGTGACCACCACTTTTGGATTCTACTTATGCTTTCCATCTGGCAGAGTAGAGTCATTTTGGTAACTTGATCATAAAAAAAAAAAGTTGTATAGACATCCAAGAAAATCATGAAATATTTATAATAATGATTACTATTATTAACTTTAGTCAACTATAAATATAAGTGCTAATAAATTTATATTCATTTATATTAATAGCTTTATATCGATTGCTGCGTTAACATAATACCTATAAAATTTAGTATCGCAAAACTATTATTCGTCTATCGTATACAAAAAGCGCGTCGCGAGTTCGAGCTTGCAGCGGTCCGACACAAATCTAACACTGAAACTTATATAATACATATACAAACTTTATATATGGTTGATAACTTTATAATTGATATAGTCCTTTAATATTGGTGTGTGTGCATCGCGGGTCAGTACTGCAGCGATAGTCGTAGGCAGTTAAACATTACTAGACCATTCCGTTGTAATTCCTTACTTTAGTGCCCTTCCAAAGTTATACGCCTAACTATAGTAACTAAATAATAGCAGGTACGTTAATCTCCTAGAAATCTAAATATTCTAAATCTATTAATAAGCCATTATATCGTCAAATTAAATAACAAAATGTTTCTACCTAAAACTTACAAATACTTTATTGTTCTACAAAAAAATGAAATAGGAAGTAAATATTTAGTACGAAGTACGAATAATAGAAACTGAAACTAGTACGTGATGGTTAGGCAAATCATCGTCAATAAATAAAAATAATTTCTATATTTATTCGCGATTATTAACATATTTAATTCATTTATTTGCAGAAATGTTTATTCTTTCATTCATTTATTTCATTCAATGTAAATTCATTTACATTCTACCATTATATAATAGTGTGCAACATATTATAAAAGCGATGTTGCTTTTTGTTCTTGCAATTATTTAACTACATTTGTACTACCATGGCCATACAAAGGCGAACTTATGTGTATTGTCAGTTCTAATTAATATGCCCTAGGTGCTGCAAGAGTAAAAATTAACATTGACAGATTTATTTTTTTAGAAAAGGCAGTATAGTGTAACAGTTGGAATAAAAGTATTTGTTGTAGCACCTACGAACGGTGTTATTTTGTAGATACACTAAACATTTACTTCATATCCTTCCGTGTTTTAGGTGTCCATATGGACCTTCGGAGGACATTTTACTAAACTTGCTCTAAAATTCAAAACACCCTTAAAAATAGAAAGTACACAACTTAAACTTTCGCCTATTTATATTTATGCTTTAATAATTGTTTATAAACGTATTATCACTTTTTATTGCTTTAAAGTTCTAAGTACGTGTTTATTGTAGCCTTAATTTGTATATAACGTGCCTTATTTAACTACAAATATATTTAGTCGATGCCTACATAAACGCAAATCCTTGCGCTTGTTTGTCCCAAGTTAATAAACTTTTATAACCATGTTTAAAGAAAGCTTATACGAAAAGTGAATTTAATGTAAATTAAACCAAAATGGACAGCCGTGTGGAAAACCTCGTGCCGTCACCTCACCAGGGTTTGCGTCAAGGTGGTGTGTTGGAAACGAACCAACTAAAAGTACACAGCATGCCACTCGGCGCTTCAAATAGGAGGGATCTGGGGACACTACTATTGACATCTAGGCCATGCTTTGACATGTGAGTCAGACACGACCGGAATAATACCACGGTCTCACAGAGTGAGTGAGGCTACCGATATCCAAATCTCCGTCAATCCAAGTCGGATTAGGGGACTCAAAAGGCGGTAAAGCATCTGTGGCTCTTGAGATGGACCTGATTTATCATCAGTTGACCCATCCGCTTTCGGGATATTGTCCCTAATTTCCCTGGAACTCTTCACCGAAAAACAATTCCAAGTTTCTGAGCTGACTTTCAAAGAAGCTTTTTGTCATCTGCGAAGTGTGGAGTGTAGACTACAAGTCTGAGAACTGAAATTCGAAAATACAGGTATACTTATTAACAGGTATTCAAAAGCAAAACGTCATAAGATGAAGAAAATGTCAGGCTTTTTCTACGGCATGACGGCTTGGCGAAAAATGACATGGAGCTTTGGGGGTGTAAGTTTATCTTTGGGTTTGGCTTTGGAGTTTACAAACATTTGCCTTTGTAAACTCCTAACCTATTGCTGATGGAAGAAGAGAATGTTAATGATAGAAGATGAGAGAGCTCGTTTAGAATTTAATACGAAGTCACAGAGCTGTGAAACCATTTTTATTTCACCTGAATATTCAGGTTCCTGGTTAATTTGAATAAAAACAAAAAGAAAACCCACCTATACCTTGGCTTTCTAGACTACCTAGAGACAACATTCCTCTGTTCCTTCTTGTACACCGACTTCGGGATGTCTTTGTACCGACTGGAATGCTCATGACAAAGTCCATTTGCATCGCGCCGCCGACACAAGTGCGGCAGGTCAGCACAAATCAAAGGGCCCGCCTGCGATAGACCCACAAGGAAGTATGATTTGTCCGTTTACGCCGTATTTATTAATATATTCCTATTTCACAACAATAACCACAATTGTGTGCGGGTGCTCCGATTCTAAACGGATGGACTATACCTTCGAACTTTCATTTCATTAAAATAAAAATTACAAAATTTCAGCATACGGGTGCTTACAGCATGAAGCATTGCAGACAAATTAGAAAAATATCAAATTACAAGCGTCAAGAATATGTAACCTACTTACTTGCTACATCTTAGTTTCGCTATATATACGACTAAATGCTTAAACGTTTATTCCATCTCTGAATTATTGACTAATAATACGAACTGCAGTACTGAACCCAGCGGCACATTGTATATCGCAATAAATATTACGTCTAAAATTTGCAGCCGAAGATACTCGCTATAAGGCATTACTGTCGATCACAGCTGTGCTGGTCAGAATTATATTATTGCGACGTTAGCTTCTATGGAACCAGCAGATACGCGATTGATGTTTTCGGCAATTGACGAAGGCATTTTCTATTACACTAACACTTAATTAAAATTGCCTACAATTTACCACCCACTCAATTTACCTAATAAACTTTCTCTTTAATTGACTAGCCGGTATCGAACAAGAAAGTGAAAAAAAAAAGGAAAAGGTAAACCAAAAAAACATAAATCCATACATAAAAATTAATGTATTCTATTATCAATAACATAGGGTATAGTTACACAAATAATAAAATTAAAGGAAAACAAATTTATACATAATTCTTAACTAGAATAAAAAAAACAAATTATACATGCTATCAACACAAGATGCTATTAAAAATGAAAACAATATTTTACAATTTCCTAAAACAATCGCCTAATGCTTTCTAACCAGCGCTCTTGTTTATCAACTTAGGGTTTAATTGTCAATTTGGTTTCAATTTTAGGGTTTACTTCATTGAGATTTTGAAATCACCTCAAAATGTAAGGTTTTGATACCGTAATATTACATGTGCGAGGATCATTCAACAATTAAGTAATCGACACGATACTTAGAGAAATAACTGCACTTTGAAAAATGCTTGGATCGCTTTTAAAAAGGTTTCTTACTTTTCAGTAGTTCATAAATCACGACCCTGAATCAATTTTAGATTGGAATTAAATACCTTAAACATTTTATTGCATATTTGTGTATAGTTCAATCACAGTAATTTAATGATATTTTCTATAAAGGTCAAACTAAGCTTAATCACAAAATAAGCAACAAAACAAAAAATATATTGAACTAAAACGATAACAAAAACCAAGTACATACACGCGAGTTTCTAAATGAGATGCAATTTATGCTTCGTAAAAAAATAAAAAAAGAGTAATTGTTCAAAACGGATCAAAATAAGATATAACTTAAGCCGAACGTTTGCAAGACAACGCAGCCAGATCTTATGCCTCGCAATAACTTCTAAAATTTAAGTAAACTTCGCTTCGTGTGCAATAAACATTAAAAGTAATACGATGCCACAATAAATAAAGTAACCAACTAAACGTATAATAAAACATTTGTGCGGATTGTAAGTACCGATCGTCGCATGAGAAACAAACAAACGTTGCTGCAATTATTTCAATTAAGGTAAACGAATTGTTATGTACGATAAGTGGATACCGCGGCGTCCCTCGTATCGTCCTCGTCATACGCGGCTCGCATCGAGCGCGTGCCAATAGGCCTCGTAAAATTTAAGTAAAAAGGCGGTTCAATCAGTGACTAACACACAGTTTACTCCCGTAAATTGTACCCGACGCACGCTACCGATAAATCTGACACGTGTGTTTTTATCCTAACTAACTGTGTATGTGAGAATCTCAGCTTACATGTGATGTATTGAACGGGAGATGCGAGCCGGCGGTCGTACGACGTGGTCGAGGCGCGGTTGTGGGTCGGTGGTGCTAGGTTATGGTTATTGCTACACAGAGCACCGACCCGGGGCTGAACCGACTGTTGAACACCTAACCTATACACTAACAACTGAACGCTGCAAGCTCACCTACAAACATTTACATCGTCGACAATATAACCGAGTCTTGCGCAGCAGGCTTCCAGAGGCCCGCCGTCGCCAGGCCCCGACACTTACACATCCGATACACGCACCATTATACAAACTTTATTATGTTAATTTCTCCTTCTCCACTTATCTATAGATATAGTTACATAATATAAATTAAAATATAGAATGAAAACTACACATTTCTTATAATATACTATGTACAAGGCATCTGTTGTCACGCGCCGGCGACTCGTCCCGACCGCGCGAGGCCTCCGTCCCCGCCTCAACACACTTACTATAAACGTTCATACAAAAACCTATCTGGCACTAACATGTATATTCATTACAAAATGTATAATATAATAATATTATGTATATACAATCACAACATAAATTTGATAAACAACCGAGAGAAATAGATACATAGCTTGGTGTTACGGACCGTTGCAGAGTCAAATCTGTTCATGTCAACCGTTGTACTCTTTAAAAGTATTTATTAAAAAATATTTTGAACTTTTTATTCATAGCGAAAGAAATATGAATGTTGATTTGTTCTGCACTGCACATGTTTGTCAGCACGATTGTTTATCCAAGGGCTATATGGAAGTTCCATACCAATCTAGCTCCCCTAACAGAGAATTTATTGTCACTCCAAATAATGTTAGCGATAACAAGAGATCAATGACACGTCTTGATCGTGATGCTTTGATTTCCCTAAGCGTACAAAATTATATAAACGCCACCTTTAAATCGAATGATGAATGATTTGTCCCCAAATTATTTGATATGTATACGAAATAATGTTAAGACATGACAATAAACAGGGCTTTGCTCAATCAATTGTTCTGTAACTATTCAGTTATCTATTACTTATAGGAACATATTCTACAGTACACTGTTCGCTAAATGTTTTGTCATGTACGTTGAGGCAACTTGTGACTTGCGTACTCATTTATATACCCTCTTCAATTTTTTTATGAACTTTAAGATATACAAGGATACCAATATATGTTATTTGAACACTGAATATATTTAATATACACTTATCGCATAGTGCGGAACTAAAAAAGTTTTAATGGCTTCAAAACGGCCTAAATTATTCCAGAGAAGACCTCTGTGAAGATATAACCTATTTAATAAAAATATTACTTATATCTGATCACTATGACCCAGATAGAGTAAAACATAACAACAGTATCCTTGTTCTATTTTAAAATATCAGTTTACACAATTATCCATTAGTATAAACACTTTTATGTTCCAGAAATGGTTAGAATCTGTTACTTTCGTAAGCCAATGTGATTGCTTTTAGTTATCGTCAAAAAAAACCCAAAAAAAATATTATTTTGTGTAACTGTAATCAAGTGCTTTTATTATATTTTAACTAGCCACTAAATATTTAAAATTAAGTAATATATAGCCATTTTAAGATGTAACGTTACACATTACAAATAAACTTTAGTCTCTAGGTGCACAGTGATTACGGCGGTCGCTTCACAAGTAGACTCAACGTGACTTTGACATTTCAACATATTTTAATAAATTGGTGTTTGTTTGTTGGCATTTCATCAGCTCTAATAATATCCCCGACGAACGTTGCACTATATTTATTCACTAAACTAAACAATAAATCAAATTACACGTACCCCACTCGCGCTAAATGAACATAGCGACGTATAATTCTGTAAATTATTGCGAAGACCTACCAGTGTTCCCTTACATGTTGAGATATTAATAATATACTCGATTGGCCCACATGCGATCAAAATATTACTTTTTTGTCGTATAACTCCCTTTAGACTAAGAAACGAGCAATTCGTATATGTGTTCCCGACAGTAAAACATTTCCATTGATAGGGAAGTAAAACTACAACGCAAAACACTTAAGATATGATTAGTCTATCACTTACATAATACAGAGCCATCAGTGAATGGCTTCTCGCTCACCGTTGCCACGCAACGAAGCTCTATGTACAGTTTCTTACAAATTTTACACTTTTACATTTTTTATCTTTTTGGTCATCGATTTGGGAAGAGAACGAGATGTGAAGACAGTGTTCAGTTAGGCGATGATTGGAGTATGTCGTACTGTGGCGAACGTTGGGACCAACGTTGGCGCAAACTTATAATGGAAGTTTCCTTGAATACAGTCTACTTTTACATTCGCCCAAGCAGGCGATAATTGTTGGATATCAGTTCGTTACTTCTACTAGATTGTAGTTTACCATTTGATAAACAAACTTGTCTTATTTGCCAATACGTTAAACCGATATAGAGTTTTTCTTATTACATTTAAGTAGTAGTATGGCCACACTGTTCGGGATGTTGCCAGTTCATTGCACTATGATTTGCTAACGTTGGCACATGCATGTCCAGTCACCTGCAGTTCACATATCACAATGTTACAACAAATGCATATACATATTTTGCAGGTAACTGTAGATGCGTGTAACACTCGACCAGATTGACCATTACTATGGTAAAAGGTACAATATTGAATTATTTCTGAGCGTCCAAACTACATACATTCTAGTCAACACATAGTTTCAAAAATTATTAAAGATGTTTCATATTTAAATCCCATTTTTATTTGACAAATCCATTATTATTTCATCCATTTACATGGCGTTAAGATTGACACAATTTTAAAAAAAAACCCTTGATTGGTGTTGCTTGTCTCGATCTTATATAAATTTAGTACTTAATATTAAGTTTTTACCCTTGGTTCGACCCTTAGGAAACTAAAATGAGGTATAATATGTTTTCCTTTTAAAAATAATAGTCAGACTAAATTAAGAACTTTGCGTTGCTGAAAATAGATACGCCAAGTAAAAGGGATGGCTTGGAAAGCGACTAAACCAAGTGACAAGTACATGGGATGTGATGGAAGCATTCACTTATGCAATCATTACAGATTGTCAAGGCAGCGATGAACTGCTTTAGACAAAAAGACACTTTTCATATCACTTTGAATTAAATTCTAAGAAACTATATGCATTTTATATTGCTGGGACGCCCATTGTTGTATAAATAACATAACACTGTGATGTCTGAAGTCTTGTAACTATAGATTGAAACACTGTAGTCCAGTATTCTCCCTCAGTCTCTCTCGGCGAAGTAAATGTCATTCCCGTGGAACGCTCTTGAGCAGTGAGATGGCGTGACGAACGTACTGGACGAGGTGCCGGAACGTCGACGATAACGAGAGCGGGCCGCACTTGCGGTCTACTGCTATGAACAGATCTGGAAACAAAAATAACTGTTAGTGCCAACTATTAACATACAAGAATAATAGTGATTACTACTTATTTCCCATCGGCTGTGTTTGACCTGCGGTATTTTCCGCTGTTTTTTCAGGCAAATTTCAATTTCTTGCTAATTCCACGGAAATACCATACTTTTTAATAATTATTTCATACCATAATTTGTATAATATGTATGTATTTACAAAAAAAAGTATATAAGTATTCATATCAGTTGTCTAGTACCCATTTTTTTTTTTTTTTTTTTTTAACGTGTGGAAACCCCCTCGGGCCGTCACCCCGCCGGGGTTTGCGGCGGGGCGGTGTGTCGGAATCGAACCGACTAAAACCACACGGTGTGCCACTCTGCGCCTGAGACGGGAGGGATCCGGGAACTGCTGTTATTAACACATCCGGACCCCTCCCAGCGCCTGCCCGCACTGAAGCGGGCACCGTCTGCTGGTACACTCTCTAATTAGGCGACGTACGGCACACGCGTAACGTCGCCCCCTCGCGGGCGGCCACTAAAGCGGATGGTGGGGAAAACCCATCCCGACCATCCGCGGCCACACTCAGGGCGGCATGAGACGCTGATAGGCGCGCCTCCGCCGCCCGGTTCGCCGGCGACGGATCGGGTCCGAGTGGATATCATCCTCCCGGGCCTTCTCCGCCGCCTCCTTCTGCGAAATTACGTCTTCGCAGAAGGCTGCGACCGCGGTAAAACTGCTGTCGCTACCGGCCATGGATCGTATGACGGCCGGTAGCGAGAGATCTCCTCCGATGACTGCAGTGAGGGCCCGGCGCTGCGACGCCCAAGCGGGGCAAATCGCCAGCGTATGCTGGGCCGAGTCCTCACTGCAGTCGCAGTGGTGGCAGGCGGGACTCAGTTCCCTCCTGGCGACCGAGTGCAGGTACTTTCCGAAGCATCCGTGCCCGGAAAGAACCTGCGTCAGTCGGAAGGAAAGGGTCCCGTGCTGCCGCCCTGCCCACTTGAGGATGACCGGCTGGAGAGCCTCCACGGCGGCAAAGCCAGCGCGTGGAGTCTCCAGCCGGAACGACCAGCGAGCCATCGTGGCTCGACGGGCGGCTTCACGCCACTCGCGTACCTCTTCGGGCGGAGGGCGAATGCCTCTCTCCGCCCGGAATTCAGCCACCCGTCGATAAACTTCGGCGAGCACTTCCGCCTCCAAATCCCACGGAGGTGTTCCGGCCAAGGCGCACGCCGCCTCGGTGGACACCGTGCGGTATCCGCGGATGGCTCTGACCGCCAATACCCTCTGAGGCCGCCAGAGGCGGGCCTTATTGAGGGCAGTCAGAGCCGCCACCCACACCGGTGCCCCATACAGCGCCATCGACCGGACCACCCCCGTGTAGAGGAGTCGCGTTGAGACGCTGGCTCCACCCAAGTTGGGCAAAAGTCGCCCAAGGGCAGAGGCAGCGTCGACCAGCTTGGGACCAAGCTGTCGGAAGTGCTCGTCGAAGAGCCACCTACCGTCGAGGATCAGGCCCAGATACCTCATCTGGGCCCGAACCGGTACGAGGACCGAGTTGACCACTATGGAGGCGCCGGGGGGCGGCCCACGACGGGGCCCATGGAACAATAGGGCCTCCGTCTTGTCCAGGGCCACCCGTAAGCCCAGCGCCTCGATGCGCCCGACCAGTTGTCTAGTACCCATAATACAAGCTCTGCTTAGTTTGGGACTAGATGGCGTTGTGTGTTAGATGTCCGAAATATTTATTTATTTATATATTTTGGGAAATGAAAAGTAGCCTATGTGTTAATCCAGGATATCAACAAAGGAATAACTTTTACTTTTATAATATTAGTATGACAGGTTATGGGAGATTGAACTGTAATGTGAAGTGTGTACGGTGTAGTGTTGCAGGTACGTACCCCGGTTGGCCCGCAGGCGGCACAGCGTGTCGGCCTGCTCCCACAGGTCGTGCGCGACGTAGAGGAAGGCGTAGTACTTGTTCAGCAGCAGCAGAGCTTGGTGCGCGTGCGCGGGCACGGAGTGTGCGAGCGAGCAGTAGCCCGAGGACGCCGAACCTGACCCCACCGACCCCACTGACCCCGCCGGGGATGGCGTCGGTGACAGAGGTGACACCGACTCCGCCAGCGCTGGCTGTAGACCACATTCACACGTCATTTTCTTGCTTTTACCACGATCTCATCGCATAGCACTACGTTTTTAATTGCTATTTGCATCAAAATCTATATATATATATAAATGAATCGCCGAAATGTATGTACGCGCATAACTTCCAGTCGGTTACACCAAATTAAATAATTCCTTTTTTATGTTTTCATTATTGTTAGGACAAGGTTTGTGTACCAGAAAAATTTAAAGATAACGGGAAAAGGCGTTTTTTTTTGTCCGCGACTTTACACTGCCTGTTGCCACAGCTGAGACAGATGTGTCAATATTACTGTACAAAGTTCGCTGGTTCAGCTAGTAATTTATATTTCAATCGACACTTTGCATTTAATTTTTTTATAAATTGACGGTTTGGAGTTTTGAATAAATCAAATACAAAAATGATCAACACATTTAGAAAACAGCTACCAGGAAAATTACTGTAACGAGAAGGAAATCTTGAAGCAAACCCGATACCAACCTGGCTACCAAGCCTGGCTAGCGTAGATATAGAAGGCCCAAAACTCCATTCAATAGAATAGTCTATGCCCAGCAGTGGACTTCTAAATGCTGTTGATATGATGTGATTCAAAACAATCTAAAAGTATCTCATTAAATGGTAAATGCATGCTTTAAAGACAAAAGTAGAACACTGAAATACATATATCCCAACATTACGCCAGCCTAGTTTTTTTTTTCAAATTCTAATGATCAGATTTTTTACTTCAATTTTTTAAATTTCAATTCATAAAGATTGCAAAATAAATTTAAACTGAACTAAAGCTTGTTTTAATTTTTTTTAGTGTTAGACAAGCGATGACAAATGAATTATATACTATGTGCTGTGGCGGTTAGTGATAAAGTATATATAGTGAGCGGATACAGACATCGGCACGCACCTTCTGTTGGTACTCGTTGACTATCTTGTTGTACTCCTTCACTTCGCGGTTGTACATCTTGAACATGCGCAGATACAGTAGAGCTTGTACTCGCAGGCTGCAATTAACATACGTATTTGGTCAAATTGTCTTTGTACCAATGTTTAATGTATGCGAGGGCAAAATATTTAAATACAAGATAAGTTTAGATCATAAAAGGAGCTTTAGTGTTATGGTTACAATAGGCATGATGACGAAAGTTAAGTATTTATCTGATGAAATAGGGTTCATAGAGTATAATATATTTATTTTCATTGTTTCATAATATAGTAAATAGTATTTATTTTCATATTTACAGTGAGATTAATAGTTCATTAACAAAAATGAAACTATAACAATCCGCCATGTTAAGTTAAACGCCAATCAGAGCGAGTTACGTCACGTTTCTGTAAACGTCATTATGTTTGGATATTATCGCCGATCACTTGACTGTTTTAAGTACTATAATTGACACTGGGTGACAAATGATTACGTCAATTCTGCGACGCGACGTCACATGCTGACGCAATGAAATCACCGAGCGTTTTGGCGTGAATTTTAAACTTAAAATTTAAATAGCATATTTCCCTACTAAAACTTAATTTTTGTAGAAATATGATTGTTTTTAACAATAGGAGATAATCATAAAACAGTTTTTCACAATTAGTCATCATGTCTATCATGAACAGATATTTAATCCTGCTCTTTGTGGTTTGTTATATTTTACATATGAAAGCAGTTCAAAAAGTTAAAATCTCTCTCTTTTTTCCTAAAAATGTGAGTTTTTAAATTATATGAAGATTACATTCAGCTACATTTTTCATGAACCTGTTGAAATAACATATTTTTTGGCCGATTTGTGATTGGAAATATTGTGTTACGAAGAAATATTATTCCAGAACAACTATCTAAACATCTGAAAATACCAGTAGTTTTCTTGGGGCACAGAATAATGAACCTTATACCGATATACACAGCGTCGAATATAGATTGATTGTTGCGCGGTTGTTTCGAGCGATGTCGTATCAACGACCTTGTATTTTACACATCAGAAGGTTTATTTCTCAAATCCATCGAACCCTTGCACGTAACAATTGCAAAGGTTATATTAAAGTGCAGATGCTTACCTTAAGATGTCGAGTTTGTTGAAGGTATCGTGCGGCGAGGCCCTAAACCTCTGCGGCATGGAGTGTATGGACTTGATGTACTCGATGGTCTCGCGGTAGATGGTGAAGGCGCCCTTGGTGTCGAGCTCGAGCTCGAGCACGCGGCCCGTGAGCACGAAGCACAGCACCGACTCCAGGTACAGCATCACTCGCGGCAGCGGCTCCTGGGACCGCTCCGCAGCAGAACGGAGCCTGGTCGCTTCTTCTAAGTAATATCTGCCATACAAAACACATACTTGAATTTTATAACCAGTCCAGAATATTAATTTTAACAAGATTGGTAATATTGCCTACTAGTAAGGAATAAAAATTTCTTTTTAATCACCTTCAAATAGGAACAGGTTCTAAATTCGACATTATTTTATTTTTATGTTTGTTACCTCAGATCTTTGGACTGGTTGACGCGACTTTGATGTTTTTTTTTTTATTTGAAAGCTGGTGCGTGCGGTCCCACTTCAATCTGGTCCAGTTTTTGAAGTCGGTTTTTTTTGTTAACATTTTAATTATTGTATATATTTGAAAATGTATGTAAAATTTCCTTACAACAAGTCTTTACGATTCTACAATGAAAAAATATGTCGCGATTTCACTTAAGTGTCTAAATAGAAAGATGCGTACTTGTGGTCCCTCTCTTCGTCCGAAAGGGCGTCGGCAGGTAAGCGTTCGAAGTATGAGAAGTAGATGGGCGTCTGTCCCGTGTACGCGTCCGTCCGCTCGTGGTTCGTCGCTGCCACTTCTCCACTCTGCACATACATACAAATAAGTAATGTCTAATTCGAGAAGATTCATAATATCTATAGAAACCTAGTATTGCTATTGCCCGTAGATTGCACGTTTGGCTTATTGGTTTAAGTGGCCGCCACGCTGCTCTCTACCGAGTTAAGTATTGTGGGTTCAAATCCCACATAGGACTACATTTTGTGTGATTCACAAATTATTGTTGAGTCTCGGTGTTCTTTGTGTCCGTTTAATGTATGTTTGTAAAGTTCCCAACGATACAGGATGTAAATTCCTAAAGAGGGACATGTCTTTAAAAAAAATGCCATGGAGGCTACGTAACGGACAGCTCTCCCATCGGATTGTAAGAGTGAGGGAACTCAGTACACATGTGTTTGTACACTATATTATAGTATGAGAATAATGCGGGACTTGTCTATTTTTTTTAATTGGTTGTCTGTAAGGTCGGTTTACGGATGATAGTTTAACGTGACAACGTCATAACAAAACATTGATGAAATGATGTGGAACGGGACAATAAGTCATCCTTTTCCGTGTATGTATACAGCCGGCGTTCATCAATTTATTAGACGTTGTTCTGTCAAAGGAACAAGGTTTGTGTGCAAGCGTATAGGAATGTGTTACCTGTTCGGTGTGCGGTGTGTGCGGTGTGGGCGGGCGCTTGGGCAGCGCGCGGCGCGGGCGCTGCAGCGCGCGCAGCAGCTCCGGGCGCAGGCGCGACAGCGGCAGCCGCACCAGCAGGCGCGCCCTCCGACGCTCCGACACTGCACGCAACACACAAACACCACGGTACCTTAAGCCGAGTCTCCACCGAACAAAAGTTGCTAACTATTATGTTGTCGACATTGTCAACAAATGTTAGGAACCGTGTTTCTGTTTCTCGCGGTAAAGATCAAAAGAATACGCTTGTTGCAGATATTTATTGGCTCTGTAGAAACGCTTAGTTGGAATGTTTTTTAAATGATTGGCGATTAGGTGTAGACACAATGAAAACAAAAGTTGCCGATTTTCTGAGGATTTGCAAACGGTTGGGAACACTGAAATTGCCAATAATTTCGGTGGATACGCGCCTTTACTCTTCGATTGGACGTTAACCATAACTATATTACGCTAAAGTAAAATTTAATCACTCACCGTTAGAAGACGCCTCCTCTAGTCTCTCGGAACCTCGACCGGTCTTGATCCCGACGTCGGCCTCGGCCCTGACGAACGTCCTTTCCGGTTTCTCTCCCGTGACCTTTTCGGTCTTGGATTCCACCAGTCTGTCGATTGAAGCTTTGCTCTCCGCCAATCTGTCTATTAACATTTTGTTGTCCAGCAACCGAACTGCTTTTGTGTCAGTATGACGTTCGTGCGGAATCTTTTCGCTTGCCATCCTCTCGTTTGACATTCTCTCTCCAGATAACCGCTCGTGAGGCACCGCTAAACGGTCCATTTTATCACTTAGTAACCGTTCCGTGGGAGGTCGGTCTACGAGGCGATCGGGCAGCCCACCCGATAACCTATCGACCGACCGCCGATCGTTAACTGTCGACGAACGGTCGGACGTTGTCCGATCCGTGGACCGTTGGTCCAGAGGTATCCGGTCAACAGTGAGTCGATCCGGTATCCGATCGTTGGAGGTACGTTCAATCGGTATCCGATCATTTGAGGTGCGTTCCATTGGTATCCGATCTGAGGGTATCCGTTCGTGGGAACTTCTTTCAGATAACCGATTAGGAAATCGATCGTTAGGAGGTCGCTCGGGTATTCTGTCTGAGGGTACTCTTTCGTTGGAGATCCTTTCGGCGGAAGGTCGGTCGTGTCTTTCTATGTCACGACGTCGATCTGGCCTCTCAATTCTCCTTTCGACTTCTTGTGGCGGTGATACTCTAGCCAAAGCTTCTTCGTTTCTTCGCTCAACAGACCGAGATCGATGTCGCCTAGATTCTTCATCGGCGCCAGATTCAGGTGTCCTTTCAATAATAGTCACCTGGCCCTTGCCCTTGCCTCCCTTGCCTTTTCCTCCCTTGCCACCTTTGCCACCTCCCTCATCACTTTTTGCCTTGGGTGTGAAAACCTGAAATGAATATGAAATCACTTACTGAGTTGTCTGGTGAATCGATTTGTATGTTTTTATTATATTATTAGATGATTAGTCATGCATATGTATTATCGTGATACTGACCCTGCGAAAGATATGTGTCTTGTTGTCTTGAAGCGGTTGGTGTTGCGGAGGGTCAGGTTCCACGTCACTGTCTGCAGGTGGATCAGGGGGCGGTAGATGCTGCGTGGTGACGGGTGGGGTAGGAGGCCGCGTCTTTCGAGGGCGGCCACGGCGCTTCTTAGGCGGACGTTCCTCTGAAGGTCGCGCTTTAGGCGGCCGACCGCGCTTCAAAGGCGCTGAAGGTTGTGACGTGGCCGTCGACTACAAGGAACATAAGAAAATGTGGTATTTAATTTTATGAAAATAACAATAAAAGAAAGAAGAACGGTAATGGTTGGATTTGTGTTCAATATTAACTGTCCCAAGTTCAACAACCCAAGATGTAATTGAAGCAAAGTTTAGTTAAAAATACTTTTATAAAGTGGTCATAAACATTCAGTAAGAAAAAGGATCCTAAAGTATAAAATAATATCTGAATTAAATTTCTTACAGAATGTCTAGACGTTTCCTCGTCGCTAGAAGCTGTAGACACTCGGTTTGGTATGGACCTCCGTCGTCTGCTCACACCTGGCGACGGAGACGACGTCTCCGAGTCCGACATCTCCGATATCGGACTCTGCTGTTCAATAAAAAGAACAGATCAGTCATGGCTCTATTCTTCATCATATCTTTAAAACTAGTTGGTAGAATTAAAAATCGCTCTCTTCATTTCATTGAATGGAATTTAAAATGTATAGTATTCTGGTCGATGTTTTCCTCAATTAATAAAAAAAACCTTGTATCTCGCGAACTTAAATTAGGATTTCTTTTTCTATAAAATTTATAGTGGAACAAGATCTCTTCAGAGTTCTAACCAGAAAATAGTTTGACATTGACGTGGTTGCAATATTCCCATGTAAAGCGCCCACAGATTGCCACAGCATATCCTTCATCTTGAGATATTTGTACCAAACACTTAGCCTTTTCTCTGGAGCAACGTGGCCCATGAAATTGTTCTCAAAACTCAAAAGGCCATAACGGATATTGCACTTCAAAATAGCGAGTTTTATCCATTTTTGTCTCATGTCATCGGGGCGCGTGTACATTATCTCATGAACCCAGTTGTTGAACAGATCAAATAATGCCTCCATATGAGTGAGATTAATTCACAAACACTTTTAAACTGAGAACTTTGTATTACATAAGAAAATAAATTAATCTAGTATTGTTAAAGAATTAAAGCTTGATTATATTCACTTCAAGTACTTATAAGAGTACACCTCCATTTCTCAAAGGTATAGAGTTACAGTGTGTTCTTAACTCTAAACACGAATGGATTGTACTTTTAGCGATCTCAGAATCACAACATAAGCTTATTGTTGACGCTTTATTTTGTAACGAATGCTTACTAAGATTTCTAAGGAGAAATGTTTACCTTTTGCAACTCGACACCTGGGAAAGGTTCGTGTGTTCAAATATGGTTCTTGCATATAGAACGGAATAAGGTAACATCATTATACGTCATACATTGTTAGACTCAAATAGTGTATTTGTATTTTTGATACAAAAACATGAATCCATGAAGTAAAGAAGGTTCTAGCAATCGGCTTTTAGTGACAATAAAGTCCGATGCTTTGTATTTTCCCTTAACTTATATTTTCTTCCATTACATATATGGCGTTAATCTTATATGTAAAAATCAATTGCTGTTCGTTTGTCTCGCTAAAACTCGAGGATGGCTGGGCCGATTTAGCTGATTTTGGTTTTGAAATGTTTGTCGTAGTCCAGGGAAGGTTTAAATGATGAAAAATGCATAATAACTTGAAAATATAAATGTCATGTGACGAAGTAGCGGGCACAACTAGTATAATACTCGTACAGAATTATCAACAAAAACAAGTGCTCTCACGAAACAAATTTCGCTATTCTTCAAGAGTAAAAGCATGTTACTACATGAAATAGAATATTTTCATCGATTTAGTCACAATATATCTAACGTAATGTCAAAAAAGGCAAAACAACTCACTGGCTTCCCTTTAATGTCGGCGAGTGCATGTCTGAGTTCCTTTCCAGAGTCATAAGTCTCTGGTGGATGAGCTGTAGGAGGTGCGAAGTTTGACAGAGACCACGAAGAGCGCTGCGTGGGCGCAGGTGCGGGCGCGGGGGCTTGAACCGCCGGAGCTGGCGCCGGTGTTGTGGACTCCGCCGACGAAGATTCACTTTCCGAATCCTCAGAGGGAGAGGAACTGCCTGAGCTAGGACTGCCAGATCCAAGTGGAGAGATAGGCCTGTCAATGGTAACATGTTTTTTATTGCCTGCTGGTTTTTATCAGTAACAAATATTTAATTTCAGAAATAAGAATACTCACGGTCCTATCGCATGCGTGTTTGCGACTTCGTCATCGCTTTCCGATAACCCGAGGTCTTTGTTAACATCACAGGAACTGAAAAAAAATGAAATGATACCTTTACAAAATGAAATTTACATACTTTATCCTACACATAATCTTGAATTCAGTTTTTCTAATTCGTTTCAAGAAAGTTTTGAACGAGTTTGAAGTGTTTCTATTGTCAACTCGAAAAGTCATGTAAATAATATGAAGTTGTAGTTATAACCAAGCTAAATGAAAATGATACTTACGGCGACACTGAACTTCTTGAGTTCGATATCCGGTTGTCTAAACCTGCAACAATTAAAAAAGAAACACGTTAAAAAAATTAAGTAAAAACATTTGAATAGATCCTATCATGTAAATGGTCTCTAGCTTTGAGTGTAATTAAATACATTGTTCATTAAAAAACATATCTTAAAAAAGTTGAACCGGCTTCAATGAAAACGTATGTGATTGCGTAAACAACTCATATTTATGCGATAGCAGCAAGCTGTTGATTTGTTGTATTTTTTTTTAAGAAATTCGTTGCCTGTCTTCGAAACAAATCGTCAGATCTATATGACATTAAAATGTGACTAAACACATTCAATCCAAAACAAAATTTTGCAAATCCTTCCACAAATGGCGGACTTATGCTCAAACATACATAAAAAAACATTCTAATTGAGAACCTCCTTATTTTTTAAGTCGGTTAAAAATAAATTACACATCAGATTCAGGCCTAAATTACCTAGATTCACAAAAATCAGAAACGTCTGAAGGGAAGACGATGAAAATACTTGTAATTGTGAACTGACTTAATTAATTCCAGAATATAACCAAAATGTTTCAAAGCAAAGCTAAGCCTAATTACAAAGCTAAGTGATCCGTTAAATGTGTTATTTTAGATTCGCGCACAGAGGGGGTTGGTTACTGAGGCAGTAATTGAATGAAGTCGCAGATATACCGACCTATAATAAGAAGCAGAGGTATAATAAATACTCTTTAATTATAGTGGCAATGCCTCAAATTTAATGCCGGATTTTATATCTATACATTACGTATGTAATTTTTTATAGATATAACATATAGGTATATTTTTTTCTTTTTTTGTCTTTATTTTTTTAAGACAACTCCCGCAATAGGAATGTTCCTGTGTCGCTAGAGACGTTACAAACATGCATGAAACGGATAAAAATATTACCTAGACCAGACTAGATATATCAAATTCAGAACAACAATTTGTTGATCACACAAGTGTTGCCCTATGCGGGGTTTGACCCCACTATACTCAGTGCAGTAGAAAGCGGCAAGGTTACCATTTAAACAACTGCGTCATCCATGCAATCTAATCTTGGAATATAACACAGCGTATAGGAGAATATAGAAGATATAAATTCTTTAAAAAATTTATGAGTTTATATCCATTTTTCTTCGAAACCTTTCCTGATCCTTAAGTATATTTGGTGATATTAAACCTAAGTACGGTCCTTATTTTATGGGTTTGTGCCTAGAGTCGTGTGGTCGGTTCAAATTGTGTGCCGGAATCCGCAATGAGTATTCATTAGCCGCGACAAGGCTCACAAATAACCCTATACATAATAAATGTTATGTACGTGTCGCAGTCAGTCCCACACATTAGTCGTAATCGAAAAGGGCTGCATAATGCACCACACGTATCTTCATAACTACTACTATTACTTACTAACTCTATATATAATGTTCTTCCGGTTGTCTCAAATTACTCTAATGGTTACGACGAGAATGCATGTGCATATGCGAATCCTAGCAGAACCCCGCGGTGTTACCTGCGGTTATTGTCGTACCGCGGGAAAAGCCGCGGGGCAAAGCTAGTCTAAAAAAAGTTACTCCCTGGATCATCAGGTACCTGCCAGTGAAAGTCCCGTCAAAATCGGTCCAGCAGTTCCAGAGATTACCCGGAACAAACAGAAAAAAGAAAGACAAAAAAAATTGTATAGATTACGAGTATAATGTGATTTAAACTGAAATCGTGTGTTGTGTCAGTCAACGCAATCGTACGAACAAATAAATATTTACCTAAAAATGATTATTTATTGAGTTATCTTTATTATTTAATATTTTAGCCTCCCCATTTACGGTCAACATACCTGTATGTTTATGTAGGTATATTATCGGTAGTGACAAGTATAAAAATAATTTAAATCGAATGGGTCTCCAAATATTTCTGACTTAACGTGCAGTCGGGCAGGAAGCCGAAATACGAAGCAGCTCTATTGACATTATAATTAATGTTGTAATTTACTAAAACAGTGTCTGTTTGATATGCAAGCAACTGGACGCGCAAGGTGACCTTGCATCTAAAAAACCGAACTAAAGTTGAAGAACCGGTACAAGCCTACGTAATCTACGTCATTGCAAAGAAAAATACTAAAATAGATTTCGATATTCAAAATCTATATCCATTGAAGAAGACGATGCGTCATTGCTAAATTGATTACTTTTGTTTTTCCGTATTCATCTGAAATGTTGTAGATGTCCGTATGAGACAGTTTAACAGTAACTTTATACAGTATGTTTGTAAGTGCAACACTGTGCCCGAGAGCGGTTGTTTACTTAGGCGTAGAGAAATGTAAACACAAGGCGGTGACTACTCGCGGGTTCGGTGCCGGCCGATACCCTGTCGACTTTAAACAACCTATAAAAGTGCTTTGAACTCCAAGGTGCACATAATTATTTTTAGTGTAAACATTAAAATTACTCACGGTTCTCAAGGAGCTCTCTAAGTATTGGAAGTTAAATCGTTATAAGTATTTACTTCTTGTAATTATTAGGGAACATACACCCTTATAACTTTAAAACCACTTAACAAAAATACTTTGTAAACATCATTCCTCTGTATAATACAAACACCAAAGAGAATCAAAGTTTTTCAATTTCAACGCAAATGTTTGTAGGAATTGACAATTACATCAACTGATTTCATTCAAGAGACGTCGTTATTCAAAGAGAATTTCTATCAACATTGAAATGATCTACGATGTATGTATCATGTTAACGATACGTCAAGGTACAACTAAATTGTGTTCAAGGCACAATTTAGTTGTACCTTGACGTATCGTTTTTGTGCCTTGAACACAATTTAGTTGTATCTTGAGACGCGTGACGTAGGACAGGACCGTGCGACCCACAGTCCTTCAGGGTCAGCGACCCGTGGGGTAGCGGTGACTTGTCGGTGTCAGACAGATGACGAAGCTGAGGCCTATGCGGCCGGCTTGGAAACTAACAATTACATAGGCCGTTGCGTTTTACCCGAGTAGACGACCTCTGCGTGAGTTTGTGTAAAAAATCATACGCATTCATTTGTTAGAGTGTACTCTATGCTGACTAGGTGGAATGGAATTTTTCGTGTTTATATGAAATTTTCTTTGTAAACGTATTAAATTTTACCATGTGAAAGACATTATATAGTTTTTATAGGTAATACAATTATACAACTGAGATAAAACAAAAGTAGGTTGTTATTCGATATTTTTACATACTTAATGGATTCCACAAAGGTACGGAATAACTTTACAACAGTTTATTAACTTACTTTGAAGAACACATTGGAATTTTTGACTCACAATAGTTCTATATAACACTTGTACATAGATACACTGTTATCTAAACATAACAGGTACACATCACTCTAAAGTAATAAGTCGTTTTAAATCTTGTGATCAAACACGTTGGTTTATTAATAGGCTAAACTAACACGGTTAGTGGTGGACGGAGTAGTCACACGGATACAGTGCGGAAGTTGCGCCGCTATGGCTGTTGCCGTCGATGTACGCTAACTTGTGTAATGACCACCCACGTTACTTAGGCTGCGTGCACACTGATAAAATACTACAAGTTAAGTAACACGTTGATGTATTTTGCGTCAGTGTATGTTGATCCTAATGGATGTGGAATAAAAAGTTGTTTTCATTCACGCTATTTTGTACATTATGAAAATTTACTTTAGAACTTTTGTTTGATATCACTGTCATAACTGAGGTTAGTAATAAAGCCCCGAAGTTCAACGAGAACTAATCAATAGCTAAATGCAACCAAAAATTACAAAACTATTTTGTCTCTCATCTTTAATCTGAGCTTAAAACACAATCAAAACCAATTATGTGAGCATTAGTTCCCAAGTCCGCACACTTCGTCTTTAAACCCTATCATATTACTAATCCAAGGCAGAATATTTCCAATATCTCAACAAGTTCGTTGAACTCAAGTGACGTATAAACGCCTTATCGTAGGTTCGGCCTAGAGACAGTAGACTAGACCAATTAAAGGCGTCGCTAGACACTGATCCCTTCACCTTGAAATTTAAAGGATTCGTATCTACACTTTACACTATTATATTATTTTTTTATACTTTTATTATCTATACAAATAAATAAAATTGGAGTGTCTGTTCGTAATATTAAAATAACAGCTTTTTAATCAATGCATGTGTATGTATACACGATACATATATCAAAAATGCAGTTAAAAAAATTTTTGTCTGTCTGTCTGTCTGTCTGTCTGTTTGTTCCGGGTAATCTCTGGAACGACTAGATGGATTTTGACGGGACTTTCACTGGCAGGTAACTGATGATCCAGGGAGTAACTTAGGCTACTTTTTTGGACTAGCTTTGACCCGCGGCGTTACTCGCGGTGTGATGATAACCGTAGGTAACACCGCGGGGTTCAGCTAGTTATAAATAATAATGTATGTCAACGGTGTCCTGGTATTTTATTTTAAATTTTCATCATTATAAACAGAATTATAAATGTTAATTTTTAATGTCTTTTAAATACTACTTGCAAACTTAAGTCCTTGCAGTTCCCACAATTAAGCAAAATGCTTGTTTTAGTAATGGGTGAATCGGTAATGGAGTTCGAACCCATGGCTACTCGGTGGTAATATCGACGTTTTAATCATTACGCTGAAACCGTCTACAAAGCTAAGGTAATTGATTTGCATCGCGTAAGTTGACCCACTGTCGAGCCAGTACTCATTAGGCAGACTGTCTTTGTACATCAACATGTACATAAAACGAACGAAGAATATAAAGCAACAGATGTATCTCTCTTACAAGAAGGCGTACATATTCAGTAAAAGAACAACAAAAGTAAATGTTTCCAAAGAATACCTTAATTGTCCAAAAAGGGTTAAAGGCATAAATATTCACTGGTCCGACATTCTGAGTCTCTTTGTTTATTGCAACCAATTAGTTACGAAATGCGAGACCAAAATAATCCCGCCATTGATATTTTATAACGCGTTAGGCAGCAACGCAATTGTGTTGCCGATCAATGAAAAGAATAAAAACACAATTGCTCTTTTTTGAGAGTACATCTATAGGAGCTGGGACACAAACGAAATTACCGTGACTTCTGACATAACTGTGAAGTTGACAAAAACAGTTATTTATAGTCGGGCTTACAATTTTTAAATGTTATGACCAAAAGAATGAAAAGTTTTTGATACGAAGTGACGTCATACTGACGTCACTGTACACTTTTTTAATAAGGTTATTAATGAACAATGTATTCGTAAGGTTGTAGTCTAGTGGGTGGGATTTTAACCTGAAAATATGCGATGTCAACTTGATGTTACTGCTGCATCTAGTGAATAATATGCAGATTAATAAAATAAATGACTAGAATATAAAGTTGGCAAAATTTGGTTCTTTTAAAAAAAAATAATACTATTGTGAGACCCCCAGGATGAGAGGTTATAGAATTTTCTGATTTATTTCTTTAGAAAGACGACGAATTTAGAACTGAACTAAGACGTCTCGAGTTGATAAACCAGTAGAGAATTACGGGAGCATCATTTTTTTCGGATAATAACTGTTTTTGAAAGCACAAAGTAACAAAAAAGTCAGCAAACTCAGTCTACTTATCTCTAATTAAAAAGGTCACCTCGTTAAACTGATAAATATCGATATGTATACATTGTCGCAGAAACGACAGAAGTTAAAAAGATTAAAAGCGACAAGATTGCACAAAAACAGCATTGATTTAATTAAAACGCGTATCCGGTACAAGCGAAATGGACTCATTGTCGAGTGTTGACGATGCTAACGCTTCATTCAATAAACGTGACAGCATCACAAAGACTTTATTGTCGGTAGAACTTGGTTTTTAACTTTTTTATTTGATACAATCGTGGAACAACTCCATATAATAATAGAACAGAATCTGTTTTACTCTCAGATCTGATCTGCTGAAGTCAATAAAATGTTCTGTAGTAAATTCTTCCAAATTTTAGAAGGCATATACTGTTTGTCGAACCGAAAATATAAGATGTAGTCAAAAACATATAACATTCGTCATCGTCCTCCGTAGAGGAGACAAAGAGCGTGTGGGACTCCTGGAAAACCGGCCTACCCACTATACGACGCGGCGGTCTACCTCGGCAGTAGAGAAAAGCTCCAGGAACGCATCGGCGGCTTCTGGAGCCCTCCCTGCCTCACATTACAATTGAGAGATGATGTACATCCCGCGATGACTACGAACACAACCGGAGCAGGACACTATCGCATCTCTCGCCGTTCTAAACAGTAAGAGGCGGCACAGCGCCCCTCGCTAGACCATTACAATACGTACCTGAATTACAAATCATTCATTTGCTGCTGTGTGTTGTCTTATCACTTTCTTCGTTTATAATGAAAACATCGCTGTTATCTCAATTTATTGAAATACATATTTCATGATATTTTCATTTCAATATTACATATTATCAAAAGGCATGATAATTGCACCAAGAGTGCAATGTTCGACATTAGTTAGGTATCACTGGTTGAAATAATAAATCTTCATACAGTTGCGTTAACATAATAGCTACTTGTGACTGCGGTAATGTTAATTTGCAAGTATTGCAAATGTGCTTATTAACCATTTAACGTGGCACATGATTTTAAGATAGCTTGTTGTTGAAAATCTTGGAAAAGTCGTTTTATGGTAGAGATGCTAATTAAATGACGGACTGGCATATAATGTTTTTCTATTAAATGTACCAGAGTAGGTACCAAGAAGAGTCTGAATTTACCAAGTAATCGAGTTTGAGTAGTACTAGTAGTACCTACAATCCAATTTAGTTCAAGACGTATTTAATATTATACCGTTTTTTTTTAAAACACTACTCCCGCAATAGTAACAAATATTTTTATAAACATACTGAAACTACAAATAGACAACATACAAATAGACTTTACAGACATATGTAGATGAAAAGGATACAAAGAACACTAAGATTCAAAACAAGAATTTGTGGATCACTTATAGTGTTACCATATATGGGGTTTGAGACCGAAACACTCAGCGCAACAGATAGCGGGGTGGCAATCGCTTAACCCACTGGGCTAACAGTAGCAGTAGTAGTCAAACCTACGTGCTGATTTAAGTCTTAAAACCGACTTTTTTGATTTGCTTTCTACCAGGCGGAGAGTCATTTTGGCAGGCCCATAAATAAAAAAAAAACCTAACAAGGTAATATACGCCATTGAGGATATTATATTACCAAATGTAAACGAACAGTATTCAGTAAACTAATCATGAGAAAGTGGTTAATCAAACGTTAATTAAAATACTATAGCTAATATACGGACACAATGCGACTATAAATAATGAGTTGATACGATCGAATGCGACGCGTGCGCATGTCAAACGGTGCTTCGCTTTAATATCGTTGCTAAGTTTATACACTGCTGCTTGCACTAAGCTACTTATTATATACTAGCTGAACCCCGCGGTTATTGTTGTACCGAGAGTAACGCCGCGGGACAAAGTTAGTCTAAAAAATAGTAGCCTAAGTTACTCCCTGGATCATCAGCCGTTCCAAAGATTATCCGGAACAAACAGACAGACAGACAAACATTTTTTTTAAACTACATACATTTTTGGTATATGTACCGTGTATACATACAATTGCATTTAGTAAAAAGCGGTTATTTTAATATTACAAACAGACACTTTCATTTTATTTATTTGTATGTATAGATTTTCTCACATCATTATTGCAATTAACATACCCACATATGAAGCATGTCGAGCCCTTTAACAACTATGTATGTTAGATTGACACAGATGACTGTCCCACAAAAAGTGACAGCCAAAATAAAAACGTATTTTGTTTTAATTACTGCATTGAAATGATTTAAGCCTACACAGTAATATCATAACAAAAATACCGGGTTAAACATTCGTAAATAAAACTTTGTATTACTTTTTTCTTGAATCAAAACAAGTGTGTAACTATTTTATCACCAAAAGTATGAGAATAGCGTTTTTTTTTTGTTTTCGCTTCGACGAAATGAGGCTCTATTAAGTACCTTTTGAGATATCTATACAAATAAATAAAATTGGAGTGTCTGTTTGTATTATTCAAATAACAGCTTTTTAATCAATGCATATGTATGTATACACGATACATATAACAAAAATGTAGTTAACATTTTTTTTGTCTGTCTGTCTGTTTGTTCCGGGTAACCTCTGGAACGGCTGGACGGATTTTGACGGGACTTTCACTGGCAGGTAGCTGATCGGATCATCAGCTAGGAGTAACTTAGGCTACTTTTTTTAGACTAACTTTGTCCCGCGGCGTTACTCGCGGTACAACAATAGCCGCGGGTAACACCGCGGGGGTTCAGCTAGTATGTAATAAATATCTCAAAAGCTATGTAATAACTATAATGTGCATGTGACTTATAGTTTTGGTAAAATATTTACGCACAATTTAGTACAGAGGTAGAACGAACTATCATTTCGTTGCATGCACATACCAGACCCTAACATAAGTATGCTTTACAAAGAAATCGCGGCCCAGCTTAGAAATGTGTGTTTGATTTGAGATAGAAAATAATATAAAAGATAATATTACACAGCAGAGCAATAGTCTTGAGCAGTTAGCTTCTGCAATAGCATTGATTGATAAACGCGCGCAGCTTGCGAATAACTGGTTCCTAAATGTTCACTGAACGTACTGTTTTAATTAACAGCTTTGTATCATTAGCTTACATAAAATCAACATAACATCGTTTGAGTTGAATTAATGAGTTGAATATCATTGCTGTGAGTCAGTAATATGGTCTTTGTGAGTTTTTACATACATATATGAGAATTTTTACTTACGTAATTTATACACATCATGTGATTGGCCCCCAAAGTTAGTAAAACATATTATAAACACGTTTTATGGATGACAAAATAATATAGTTACACAAAGGATTACAGAAATATAGTTTATCAGTGAAGTAAGCGCTTATTTCTTTCTTCTTCTTGCTCTCCACGCTTCCAAGTCCAAATTAAATAATTGTTTTTAAAATAAACTTCTTTTTGTGTAATTAATTCCTATCCAAATATAATATTCAATCCGTTCCATGTGTATAATCAATTGTTAAAAGGAATCTAAGAGAAAATTTTCAAACACAAATTCTTTGAAATATAACAATAGAAACGCAGTTTTGGAAAACAATAGTAGGTAACATTTGTAAATTGTAAAGACATCATAAAGTAAGAATAACTAAGTTATTCAAAAAACACGTTTGAAAAAAGTTAACGTTTTCTATTTATTTCGGGAAGACACTAGTCTCAATGAAATGTTATGAGGAGATTATGACAGTTAAACTTGATTTATTATGTCAACTAGTATCTCTGTTTAAGTTCCTTAAAAGCAATGGAAAGTAAAGAATCACTTGCTAGCTTATACGTTCTAAATAACAGAAAAATATTGTACTAAGCACACAAACTTAAAACAAAGGAAATAATCATAGAAAAGAAATGAAGTAGTTTTGAAGTTTTACGCATGAAAAACAAAATTAATAAATAAACACACCATAATGGGACAACTCCCTCCCCAGCAGAACGTCTCCACATTCGATGAGCTGCTGCAAGAGAGTCATGCGGTTCTGGTAACCGAAATCCGAAGTTAGTAATCCCAACATCATTTTATCACATTCATACACTTTCTTAAAGATAATTCACAAGAACAAATCCATCCATATTCTTTATTTCACAGTTCACTTTTTAAAATGTCCTACACAAACACATGCTGTTTTGGCGCCAAACGGAGACAGATGCGCTCGCGCCGCATGCCGGTTGCGACTGCCTTGCGTCTTCCGAAAGCTATTACTACTACGGACAGGTGGTGACAAAGGAGACCCTACTTCCCCTCTATTCCAAGCTAAATACAACCGACTAGTCGTCAGATCGGTCGTACTTATTCGTCGTGGAGTTATTCTTGACGTTTGTCAAAGGAATTAATTAACAAACAAGTACTGCTTCGAGCTCTTATTTTCAGAAGAGAAATAGTATATATGAATCATTAACTTCCTTTTTTGAATCAATTAATCTTTTAAGGTAGAGGATTCAAAATAGTCCCATGTTTCTATCTCTATGATACAAAATCAATAAGAACAGAGTACTGCAATCGAAATTGGTTAAGTGTATGCATGCCCTGTGTACGTGAGCGGGTGCACGTACCACCCTCGTCCATTCGCCATTATTCCTCGCAGCGTATGAGGGTGGTTGAATCGGGGTTTGATTATTCGCACATCAACATGTTTGCATTTCATCGATCGATTTTGTCTTAGGTCTTGGCGTTGTAGAGTTTTAGTTTAGTAATTATATTGTAATTATCAGTCCTTGATTAGTATTTTATGTTTTTATTTTGTTTCAGTACGAGGGCAATTAATATCACTGTAGCATGTTCGATGGAGCTCGATAAATGAGATAAGGGTAACCGTGCACGGAGTGTGGTAGTGAACGAAGCACGCGACACGATGCGTTTCTTATTTATTTGTGTCTGCCGCACGTGGGTATAGTCGGGCTTTATATTATTCGCGGCAAACGTCGCGACGCATCGACGTACGCGAGTGTACTGACCGCGCGGCTTTCGGACGCGCGTCATCCGTTGCACATGATTGTACACATACAGTACAGTATTGGGATAGTATGGACATTACTCTAATTAAAAGCTAATATTTATGCATATGAATGATAATTGACGGTATTAAAATTATATGATCGTTATATAATTTTGCAGTTTAATATACGTTGCGTTATAGCATACGTTGAGATTATTAAATGTAATGTAACTAACGGCGGTATTTAAATTATGACTTATTTAAATTAGGATAGTAAAGCATACATTAACTTTAAGTACTCAATAAAAATAATTTAGGTAAAAAATCGTTAACGAGGCAATACAGTAACGTTAATTCTGATCGATAAACAAATGTATTATGTAAAGAGTAGACACGACAAATGCATTGACAATGCATTCGGTAAGTGCACCATAGACGGCGCAGACAAACCCATCTATTTCCGTATCCGACAGATATTTCAGCTATTCGGCTTCCCTGCATCTCGTTACACATACTAACTGTTATATTCTGTGATCACATATTGTGTTCAACTTTAGACCAATATTATCATTCCTTAGTAATTTGATATTCCTTTGTTGAAATATCCTCTCGACATTTTCTTATAAATAAGACTCTTTTGAACATAATTAACTATTATTGTGAATCTAAATATAATTGTTGGGTGTGGCCTTTATTTATTCCGCCATCTCAGATCTGTAAAGTTCTAAAGTTGAGAAGAACTCAGAACGGAAACCCCACAATAATCCTCTCGGCAATAATCAAAAGATGCTTTTAAATATAAATTTTGGGTTGTGATTTTTAGCAACTGAAGATTAAACTTTTACCATGACACGAATTACGTTGAACATATTTTTAAAAGTTTGTATTTAACTTTAGGCAAATCAAGTTTATTTTAACCAAGCGAGGACATTTGTGTTAAATATAAATTATATAATTTTATATAATATCATCGACGGAGTCAGAAAAAGAACTGTAGGTTTTCGCAGTATTTTCTACATACGTATCAGATTATGTGAAATCTTATATATATACAAAAATGAATCGCCGAAATGTGTGTACGCGCGTTACTTCAAATCGACATGACAGTACCAAATTAAATAATTATTTTTTTATTGTACGTTATTGTTAGAACAAGGTTTGTGTAGAAGAAAAATAAAAAAATTACAGTAAAAGTATTATTTTTTGTCCGTGAGTGTACACTGGCTGTGGGAAGCTGAGACAGATATGTAAATATGGCGGTACGAAGTTCGCCGGGTCAGCTAGTTTTTTATAAAACTGACTTGCGAATAAAGTCACCACGAACGTTTTAAGTTCCTTTATAAAAAAATACCGCAATTTTGCGTTTGATGTTTTATTTTGTTTGTTCAAAGGATACTAGTAAAATGGGTTGATGTTCACTAAATGAAAACATTGTAAGCGAAGTACTTTTATCTTAAAAGAATCTAGTCTACTAACTGAGCGTCGCAAGGTGGTAGCATACATGAGATATGCTATACTATCTCCTCAGAATTCAATAAAAGCAATATTACAAGAAACAACTAACTCTACAGTTCTTTCACTATCCCTTATATATGTAAATGTTCTGAAGTAAAGTGTAAATAAATTAAATGTAAACATCTCATCCAATTATTGTAATTAATTATTAAGGCAGCCTAAAGTATCGACTACGTCCCTGGCAATTTAACACCGACGTATTGAATTAATTATAAACCTTCTTGTTTGTTTTTCCGTCATCTCAACCATTAACCTTTTGGGCACTACTTTAATTGTAAATTTACATCACTTTACGATGTTCCACTTATTCCTTTTTTAATAAAAACACATATTAATTTTTGTTATAAACAACAATGTAATCACATGATCCACATTATCATCAATGGAGGGTTCTCGTGCGAATAAAGGGCCAAAATCACTACCCTAAAATTAATATCACACTGGCAATTTAAACAAACCGCTTCAACGAACCGCCGGGTTTTAATTCATATGCATATCTAACTTGGTCACATTGGCGGCACTTTTGCTCGTGATAACTGAAGAGTGCGATAAACGATTTAAACATCTTCGAAATTCTTTGTTAGGTTACTAAAATTAATCAGTTACCTTGAGTTTCTTAAAATCATGTATCTAATAGTTATTACACGAATCAGTAAATTTTAAAAGCACTCATGGTTATTTCGCCGCCTGTCGAGTTTATACACGTGCAAATTCACGTTGCGCCCCTCATCCGGTGTTTAACAGGGGATGGAACAAGGTCAGTGAAGACTTTGACGTAGAGCGCTATACAAATCATATTTTGTATTTATAACAGATTTTATATCACATGCACCAGATTATCGTGAGAGAAAGGTTAAAGCGAAATCGGATTAGCAGGATTGTTGTTGTTTTAACGGTTTGTAAATAGCCAAAGTGTTGCAGCAATGTAATAGTAGCTCCCTATGTTGAATTAACGAGCGATAAATCACGAGAACAATCAATACACGCCTCGGCTTGCTCCTTCATTGACTAGCTATACTGTGTTGTTTATATGTATGTAGCTACAGACTAACCATTTTGCACGCATAGACTGTATAAAAAAGAAGCAATGAAACGTCAAATAAAAATTTACTAACAATGGTTATTAATGAGGACTAATAATTCTCAGCACACATAGAAGTTTCTGGTCTTAGCAAAATGTTTTAAAAATTCCATTTACGGATGCTTTTATACGGCGCAAGCTTTTAAGGGCACCGCAGAAATTACCTAAATAAAGGTCGAGTAGTCACAAACTGAAAAAAATACCTCTTAACCGGAAAACGAGAAGTGCAAGGCCTCACTCGACAGTAGGTACCGCTTCAGTTTTCAGGCGGCATTATAGCACTCGGTATTAACTCGGGAAATATTCGTGACGCTCAAGTTCTTTTGGAAAGTTAATGGTGTTGGTTGGGGTCGTTTTATGGTTATTGAATGATTTTGTTAGGACTTAATCTGTATTCTTGTTTCCAATTTAATGTTAAACATAATTTTAGGAATATTGGATGGTTACACCATTCTTGTTGTTGCGAATCATCTTGCATATTAGAACTTTCTAAAATTATTCCCTAGAAAGTTTAAACTTTGATTACAGAATGAATTTTTAATAAGTTACATAAGAACATTTTCGGCGTGCACTCTGCACCCGTCTTATAGCTCGTGCTCTGGTCAGTAAGTTGCTATTTTGGTATTGTTATTTTATATTTTACCAACTGAACCCCGCGGGACAAAGCTAGTCTGAAAAAAGTAGCCTAAGTTACTCCTCAGATCCTGCCTGCCAGTCAAAGTCCCGTCAAAATCGGTACAACCGTTCCAGAGTTTACCCGGAACAAACAGACAGACAGACAAATTTTTTTAAAAATGTTGTTTTGGTACCTGTACTACCGTGTATACATACAAATGCATTTATTATAAAGCGGTTATTTTAATATTACAAACAGACACTCCAATTTTATTTATTTGTATAGAATCAATATACAAGACCGATGGTAATTACAAAACTTGAAATTAATTTACAAAATTTATTCAAGTTGTATTAAAAAAGGATATATTTATACGAATAACAATTATTTATAATATGAATAAGGCAATACATTTGACTTCTAAAATAATACTACTAACTACATTGAAAAACTACCATTATTTAATAAACTATCAGGTTTACCTGAGAGAGTCTATCATCATATCATAGGCTTGTTTAAAAAGCCGATTATACTCGTATTTGACCGACATTGAAGCAAGCGATATTAAATTCGTGTGACCATAAAATAGCAGTATAAAAAGGATAGATAGGATGTAAAACGTTAGTGTATAGACATTGCGTAACAGAATGATCGTCGACCATCAAGCTAGAGGAAGTGTATGGTGGGTGGAGCGGGTCATACGTGAGTTGCGTTTTAATGCCGTACCACGTATAACCGTATAGCCCCGTATTCCGAGACCTCAAAACCCTCTACTATTGTTATAGAAAGGAATCGTACTACTCGTACTACGAAAACGACATTTTTCTTCTGTTTTTCAAACTCGATAAAAATTACGAACGTTCTTGCCTAATGCTTAACAAAAATAAATCCTCTTGCTATACAGTTTTTAGTAGTAATATCCGTTTTTCTATGGTATAGGAGGCAAACGAGCATACGTATCACCTGATGGTGAGCGATTACCGCCGCCCATGTACACCCGTAATACCAGAGTCGTCACAAGTGCGTTGCCGGCCTTTGGGGGATGGGGAAAGGGATGTAGAGAGGTGTTGGGATATGGGCCTCCGGTATCCTCCGTATTAAATTTTAGAATACATACGATGAAAAAAGTTTTGAGACGATGGATTTCATAACTAAAAGACAATTTTCAATATTTTGATACATTAATATTACAGTTGCGGATTTAGTAAACGACTTGTCGAAATAAAAACAAGTTCCGACAAATTTCAAGATTAAAATCCTCGTAATGCCAGGCAAATCAAGATTAATCTATTGTTTACAGATGATATTAATATTTACTTTGTTACCGAAACCTAGAATACAGACGTTATCGAGACGTCTGTCCTAGTTTTGTATTTGGTTCACCCCCAAGTTGGCTTCAGCATTTTACATAGTATTTACCATCGTGGCTTATAAAATGAACGAGAAAAACTTATTTATCCGAACGAAGTGAAGAAATCGCAGTACGATAAAGAGATCGAATGACTTATGGTATGAGTAAGTCGTAGACTTGTAAAGTACAATATCTACTAGCCATAAAGTGTCAAATTCAAAGTGGGTTATGTCGAGAACCCATAGTTGTCCCCCACACACATTACTTTAGCCTTTTTATCACCCATACACCCACCTATAACATATACCGTAGTGACGTAGCGCGCGAATTACCTTCCGGAATTCATTCTTACAATGTCTTTGTTCAGAATTTTCCGAGAATTTGGTGCTTTTGTAAATTTCAATTTGAACGACTAATCCAAACGATATTGATTGTATCAATAATATTATTATTTACATACAATAGTAACCCTATTGTTGACGGACGCTATAATGGAAGAGTATTATAGATCCTTTACCTGCTATCCAAATAGTTCTAATCTGTTTTATACTTATTATGCTTTGCAGACAAGACTACTATTGTTTTTGGTTGTCAAAAAAGGTTTTAAATATTACTAAATTAATTAAATTACGCTTAAGTATTTGTGACACATGCCTAAAGTCTAAAGACTTAACTTTTACTGTGTGTAACAATTATGTCTGATGAAATATACACATGTGTGTGTAGTTTACGATTAGCTGTCCAACCATGAATGAGTATTGCCAACATTGAAAACATAGAGTTATTTAGCGAAGGGCTCTATTTAGCTAATAGCTTTAAGTAAAAAAATATTTGTGTCATGCCGCTTTCTCTCTATCGAATAGTGCACAATAGTGGCCAATAGAATCTAAATCTGTGCATATCAATACACTACTAGTAGTGCTATCGGTAGTAAACTAGTGACTGCTCTCGAAATAGATGTAGCTACATTTGTGTACAGCGTAGTAAAGCGTAGTATGGGCGTCACGGCCGAGGACGAGGGTGGGCCGAGAGTACCCGCCGGCCCCTGTCCCTCACACCCGATCCCTCTCTGTACCTATGCTCAAAGATAGATGGCGCTCTGAGATTAAATTGGCATATCGGATACACGATTTATTTCACTCACCGATTTAAATGAAACATTATTCCTTTGAGTAAAATAAAAAAGTAAACTTTACTAAAATACATCAAATAACTCTTATTGACGAAGTAATAGTTTATCATTTTCTTAAAGATTTTTGTGTCTTAATAGGTTCGTTAAGCAAAAAGTTAGACTTTGAGGGATAGTATCAAATCTTACCTCTCTTTTTAACTTCTAAATTCTTGTAACAATCCAAGAGATAAGAACCTGTCCAGATTATGTAGCGTAATATGTATTACTCATTGGAAAATGGTATATCGATTATTTAATGCAAAAATTCACTGTCAAATTCTCATGTAACCTTGTAAATTTTTTGGTAGGTATCACATAATTTGATACTTTGAATAAACAAATGCTCATTTACACTGTTCAAATATGCAAACTGCAGATGTAAACTATCAGCCGCCGTAAAAATTAATAGATTTTTTTAATAAAATGCGTCATCATTTGCGTAAAGTTAAACAAACATTACGCTTTGTAGTAAAATAAAACCTTGGTCTGCAGTGCCCGTTAATTGAATGTTTGATGAAATAAGTATCCTTTCAAATAAATAAAGCTGTCTGGGGAATTGAACAAATTCAGTTACTGGGTGAATGGAAGCCTTTTTAGCGGCTGAAGATGAGCCAAATGAAAAGTTCGTTCCCGGCAGTCTGTCGGCTTCAGCTCAAACTTATCAAACAGATTAATAACTGAACCGGTCTCGGACTGAAATCGAATAAACCGCGATAAGTACATCTTACTGACATGGCTGATAACGTTGGTACAATAAACCGTTGTTTTGTATGTTTTTTTAGCATAATAACGTAAAGTGTATTCATTCGAGCTTTTCAAAATGTTTAATTTAAAAAAAGTTTTAAAATTTAAATATGTACGATTTTATTAGAATAAATGACCGTGACATTCTTATTTTTGAGAAGTAGCATTCGTGTTTTTGTAAGTTAAATTAGCTTTGCTTGTTCTATGATGTAAACAATGTTATTCGATCACAGCAATCATAGACATTTCTAGGCTCATGAAAGATACCTTGATATCTCGTACCGAGAACGGCGATTTAACAAGAGTGAATCCCCGTGGTATGCCGCCGCGCCACCAGATATTGGTAGCAGCCTCAAATGAAATGCCACCGACTGTGTACAGACTGAAACTCTAAATTGTTTCAGCGCACCCACCCACTTTATAACAATGAATCAGTCAATTCGAAAAGTTAAACCCGCAATTTTTACAATCCATTATGTTCTTCAATTTTGGAGTGTGCTTGTATCCTTTTATTTTTATCCGATTTACCGTTGTTCGATACCAAATCGCCTATTTGGTATTTGTGAGGAAAATTATATGCTCTAAAGATGTGTTCCCTCTATTATTGTATGCTCTAAGTTAAATGTAACTTGTGGTGACATTTTGGGTTACGTCAAAGTTGAAATGTTATGTCACTCGGTAATGGAACTCTCTGGAGATGGCTCGAAAAGTGTAATATCACCGTACGAACGGTGTCTTGTTGAAGATCTTAGCAAGGGCCAAGTTTGTGGTGCCTGCAGGGGCCTGATAGCTTGTGGTGCCTACCGGTGGCCCGTTATTGTAAAAGTAAAGCGACCGTGAACTTTGGTCTCGGACGGTCACGTAGCGTAGGTATAATCGGTAATTGATTGTGCATCGAAACCTCGATGTGAATAGTTCGGCTACTAGTTGATGAGTTTTGATTGTATAAACTTAATATGTAATGATCGGGCGGCGAGGCCGCCATCGGGTGTAGTAGAATTTGGGAATCCGCCCCGACCTCGTAGGAGTGTAATTGTATTTGTGAACGGATGGTGGTGTGTGAAATAATCTACATGATTCGACAAGGTGCGCACCTCTTCGCAGCGTAGAAGGAAGAATCCTCCACTGCCCCATCCGTGAATAATGTTCTTTATATTACATTGAACGGGGTGTTGGCGCCTCTAGTTGACCTCTGTGCACCAGTCACCGGTCTTCGATTGTCTAGCTTATATCTATGGACCGTATAAGTCTACTCAGAAGAGTTCCTCCCACTTCAGGAGGAAACGAAGCACTGGTTGACTGACTAAACAACCGGAAAAGATAAAATATGAAAGAACAATTAAACTAGTAACTAGTTCATTTAATTGTGGTGGATTCTTCTCGTCAGGTCGTCATTATTTTTCAGGACTATGGTTCTCATTCTCATGTGCATCTTATTCTTCACGATTGTGTCCTACCTACTATAATATCTATATGTATATATGAATAAGATATGTTAATTTGATTATGTATCTGTATTCGTTGTTGAATAGATTTTATAAATTATTAACTCTAAATATCTACATAGCGATGGAAAAAACCAAAGTGTACGAACTGTGATAAAAGACTTGAGTATTTGAGTCAGGATTTAAGTAATCAGTATGCGAGTCGAGTGTTCTGTTCTGCGCTCCTACCAATGCCAAACAGAAAAAGCGCAAAAAAGTTAAGAAAAAGATTAGTATGAAGAATCATCTACATTATATCGTAATATGATTATCTATATTCAAATCTACCTATTAAGAAACACACGGCGTATGCAAGAAATTGAACTGTTATCACTTCTAGCTATTATAAAAATATGTATTTCCATGCATTACATAGATACTGCAGTATTTAGAGTCATACTTTGAAACGTTTAACAGTTTTTATTGTAAATTCTTTTACATTTTCAGCGGCAATGGTGTAATGTCACGCAATGCACTAGTGAGCACACGACACATTTGTACTACTATACTTAAATGAGTATTTTCTTTCCTAAATACTACTTAATCGATATCACCTACAATATATAATCAGATTATAAATCTATTTATATAAAAATGAATCGCCGAAATGCATGTAGGCGCAAAACTGCCGATCGGCTGCACCAAATTAAATAATTCTATTTTTTATGTGTTCGTTATTGTTAGGACAAGGTTTGTGTACAAGAAAAATAAAAAAATAACGGTAAAAGTATTATTTTTAGTCCGTGAGTGTACACTGCATGTGGGAAGTTGACACAGATATGTAAATATGGCGGTACGAAGTTCGCCGGGTCAGCTAGTTATATATAAAAGTCAGTCAAAGTTAGAGATTTTCAACTTCCAAAAATTATCTAAAACTAAAACCTATTCAGACGACAAATATTCAACTTTATTCGCTTTTTATGTCATAGAAAGTCCTTATATGTATGTTGCCCGCCTTTTTCGATTAATTAATACAAAGTTTAGTTTAAAATATTTAAAGGTTACGTAAGATATATTACATGAAACCAATGGTCATGACTTCAATCGATGAAGTCTCAATGGGACGTTACATCAGTTATGTAAGCGGTTTTGGCCAGTAGAATGCCTCTTAACTAATTTTAGGTAAGTTTCGATTGCGACTAAATTTGGATTTAAACTCCACCAATCTACGAAGGTATTCCTTGGTGAATTATGAAATACTTATAAACATACACATATACAATACATAAGTATAATGTATGAATATATAGAGATGAAACGTTTAAGATGATGATGAAGGGATATTTTACAAATGTATATATTTATAAAGTCCGCATTCAATATTCAAGAACAATAAAATATCGACGAAGCGATTGAAAATTCTTAACTTTTAACTCCTATCGTCCACCAAGCGCAAACTTTACAAACTTTGTACCATTATAGAACATGAACTAAGGCGAGCGAACGATCCAATATTTTTCTTAATCGTCTATGAAACGAGACACCAAAGTAGAAATTAAAATTCGAAATTCAAACATCAACCGTCTATCTTGACTTACTAGACATATACCTATTACCTCTGGAATAATTTTAACAAGTTTTAAGAATTTCCAATTTTGCTTAACGTAAAAAATTAATTGTGAGACTGTCTTTTACCTTTGCTTTTTAAAGGAGGGTTTTTCTAGTTTAGTTTATTATATCTGAACTCCTGCTCTGTAATGTTCAAAACGAGGTTTAACGAAAATGTAGGTAAATTATCTAAAAACTTTTTTTTTACCGTAGGAGAGCCACGCTTCGGCATGAATGGGTCGGCTCGACCGGAGTGATACCACATCCTCACAGAATACTGGTGTGAAATAGCGCTCGCGCTGTGTTTTACCGATCTAACCCCCCCCCCCTCTCCCCTCCACCGTCTGTGGTGTTGTAAAGAGTTTTAGTGTAAACTGAATTCTTTATTACCAGTCAGGCAGTGTCTGCTCGTTACCTGACAATTAATCCTGTAGGCTCGAAATGTTCAGTGTGAGTGCAAGGTGAACCCACAAGTACCTTATGCATTAGTTGCTGCACAAGTCTAATTAGTTACACATACGTATACGTCTAGATAATAACTTACTTAAAGATCATTTTCATTTCTCCAGCAGTTTGAATATTTAATTGCTACGGTTGGAACCATTCTGTACTGTCTCGTCCACAATTACATGGCGTAGTGCTCAGTTCTAATGGTTCATTCAGTGCATCGACGTGGGGACTAATGCTATGCTTAATGGACATGTTAAATTATGCCAGCAACAACGTAGATCAAAATAAATATATTAGAAATGGACAGAATTTGAACCCGTGGCTCTGGTAATTATGCCGGAGCTAGTATCATGTTATGAATTATTTTGTAACTGATTCATTGACAATGAGAGAATTTGCTATTGAATTGGCCGTATTTTTTATGGTATAGGGGCCAACGAACAGTCGAATCACCTAATGGTAAGCGATTACCGCCGCCATGTTGTTTTGGAGCGATTTTGTAGACTAACTAGAGCGGTAACCACATAGGAAGATTTAGAATTTTTTTAAAACGATGAGCATGAACGTTCATTTGCCAGGGTTTTTTAAAATATTACTAAAATATTAGGTTTGAAAGAATTCACAAAAATGATTACAAAACTTACGATATTTTTCAGTACGATTAGCGTCTTCATCGTTTAAGATTGTCAATGTTTTTTGAATATTTAAGGAAAATTGTAAGTATGCTTTGAGGATATTTGTTGAAAAGAAGAGACATTGATTTTAACATTTCAAGAACACAAAAAATACGAAATAAAATGTATAAATAATAAGTGTTTAATGTTAACCCAGCTCTCTGTGATTAAAACACTGATAAGTTACCATCAACACGAAAAGGAACAAGTGCCACTGTCACATTAAAGGTGTTGCGAATTTAATCCAAATAATGGGCTAGGTTATTTATTGCATTCTACACACACATACGTCGTTCAATAAAGGCTACACCTTTTCAATGACCTAAATACTGATTTATTTATCAGTACTGAACCCTGCATATAACTCATAGGGGCGAGGGTGGTACGGGAATGAGGTAAAGAGGGAGAATGGGGAGAAACGGAAGATGCGAACAGGAACACTTTTACGATTTGACAATCGTAAAACTTGGAAAACAATTCTGTTGAATACGTTATTTTAGAGAGTAAATCCTATTACCATATATTTTTAGGATATATATCTTTATTTTAAATAGTTTGAAACAGGAAGTAACTAAAATTTTTAAGTTTTTACGTTTCAATGTTTTCAATTATTCATATCTTTAAAAAAATAAATGCAGTTTTTTTACGACTGTAAAGATACTTAATATTTGTCCTGCATATACTTCCTAAATACAACCGTTAAAGAGGCCTTTATTCCTAACAACCTGTGCTAAAGAACACAGATAGTGTAAAAAGAATCGTACAATAAACAGTTTGAACGTTTCAATTTGCAGACAGAAAAAGGAGGTTTAGTCAGTTTTTATTGAATAAAAAAGGAATCTAATTCACGAATCTGACTCTCGTTCACGTCACGGACAGGCCTATACCGATTTACGTTGTATGTGACGGCCACGAGCCAATAGAACGAGACTTTGAAAAAAGGTTTAACGTCTTATTTTACACAATCGACTATATAGTCTCTTGGGCATTATTAAACATTGGGTCTTAAATTTTAAAGTAACATAGTTAGCATAAGAACCTCTCTAACTAACAATCATTAAGTTTGATTAGAGAAATTTCCGAGTAGAATAATAATTAAGCGACTCAGGCTAATAGAAACCACTACAAACTAGTACAAACAAACCCAGGCAAACATTTAGCATAACTTTTTATTAAGTTCGAGTATTTAAGTATTAATTAACAGTAATCAAACTGTAAAAGGTAATATTTATAGAGATCTAGCTGAACCCCGCGGTGTTACCCGCGGTTATTGTCGTACCGCGAGTAACACCGCGTGACAACGTTAGTCTAAAAAGAGTAGCCTAAGTTACTCCCTGGATCATCAGCTACCAACCAGTGAAAGTCCCGTCAAAATCGGTCCAGCCGTTCCAGAGATTACCCGGAACAACCAAACAGACAGACAGACAGACAAACAGACCGACAGACAGACAAAACATTTTTTAACTACATTTTTGGTATATGTAGCGTGTATACATACATTTGCATTTACTAAAAAGCAGTTATTTTAATATTACAAACAGACACTCCAATTTATTTATTTGTATAGATGTATAGATATAAGTTGTTATGCTCTTAATTTAATTTACAGAATGACCTTTTAGAACGATTACGAAGAATGTCAAGTAATACTTATCGCAAGAACGAAATACGTTGAAAGCTATGCTATTCACAAACTGCTTGATAACGCGAGTAAACCTACAAACCGTACGATTTTAATCGGACGCCGCTAGTTTTGTTTTTCTTTTCGTCACGTAGTTGTGACTCGATCTGCTCTGGCTGCAGCGCCGATGTAAATATATACCAAGTTATTCTTAAAAGACTTCGATTTATTGAATGGTCTTTCGACTCGATTCATTGAGAACAACTACTACACTAGAAACTTTACAAAAATAAACTTAAATCTCAACATGAACTCTTTATGAATTTTAGTCAACTTTTCTTTGCCAAGTTACTGACAAGTTAGCAGTTAGTATTTACTAAAACGACTACTTATTTCCTGTAAACTGGTAGTAGTATAATATAGATAAGTTAACATCTAATTCTAACATGAAGTTGGAAGCAAAAAAGGCGAGAAGTCCAATTTAATAGACCAAAATCCTTCTTATATCCTTCTTTTAACGATGACAAAATGCAATAATCATATATATAGAAGTGAAATCGTCTACATAAACAGCTATATTATTACATTAATGGGTTACAACAAAGCAGTAGATATTAAATTAAAATGATTCGGGTTACGTCCGGTTCACTTGTATTCATTATAATTCAGTGAGCAAGAACAAATATTTTAGCCTGCACTCGTTTTATAAGCGAACCTTTCATGTGTATGTTTGTGTTTATGTGCGAAATCTGCACATTGGATGTTTTGTGCTTTTTTCACAATTTATTTATCCGCGTCGTCGACAGGTGGCGCTGCCGGGCGATCTGCGCCCGCGATAAGTGTAAACTGGCTTTCAATATTTCATTCCACATTTTATTTGGGTGCAGTGAATTGTTTACTGAATGCGAAGGTATTGTTAGTAGAGTGTTTTAGTTACATATTGTAACTAAACAGCAAACACACATGCGCTTCTATTGGTCGGTTTTTCCTTATTTTCTTAGGTATTACTCAGAAAATTAACAACTAATTAACACTCGTTTTGGATATTTTGCGTCTTGACGTTGAAAAATGTGTTTATTCTGTTGTTAGTATATTTGAGTAGGTACGTTTATAGAATTATAAATTAACGTTGTTACTTTAAGTTTAATCAAACGTAAATTTTTGTGACGAACAATGGAACAATTCCACGACCGAATGAATCAACCTTGGCGAACTTCAAAGTGTTAGAAAACTTATAATTAATAATATATACAATAATCTGAACTAAAACAGAGCTAGAGAGCATTTACTTGAAGACGACGCTAGGGAAATAACATAGCGAATATATGATTATTTTGTTACTTACCGGGCTTAGGGAGGGGAGGTTTGAGATCGTTGGAGACCAACTGGGGGTTTTCTTGAACCTGTAAAGTATACATATGTTAGTTGATATGAAATGAGGGAGAATGAGTCTTAGAAGTTGCATCATAAAAACTTGTTTACATTGATCATATCATTATAGTGACGTCACAGCGATGTGATCAATTTTAGTTTGCTATTACTGTCCATGTAGCATTCAGCATAATTGGGTATGGCGATTATTTTTAATCCCCACGAATAAGAGGGTTTTTACAAATTTTATGTCTGTTTATGGTATCATAGCTCCAAAACAGATCGACCGATTTGGATGAGATTTTCTTACAATTATATTACAGAACTAGCTGAACCCCGCGGTGTTACCCGCGATAATCCTCGGAACGCGAGTAATGTCGCGTGACAAAGTTAGTCTAAAAAAATTAGCCTAAGTTAATCCCTGGATCATCAGCTACCTGCCAGTGAAAGTCCCGTCAAAATCGGTCCAGCCGTTCCAGAGATTACCCGGAACAAACAGACACAGACAACAATTTTTTAACTACATTTTGGTATATGTACCGTGTATACATACATATGCATTTAGTAAAAAGCGGTTATTTTAATATTACAAACAGACATTCCAATTTTATTTATTTGTATAGATTGCAGAGTTTAAAGTGAGCACAGTTTTTGACACTAAGAAAATCTATCTAAGCAGTAACTAAATTATCTGTGAAGTTTTGTGGATCATAGTCAGAAAGAAGGTTATTGCTTCAAGACGCGTCACAGTCCATGTGACAGAATGGCGTCTTTGGTTTATTTTTTTGGTTTAAATGGTTTTTAATGGTTTCTATCTCATCAAGTTTTGCTTAAAGTGCTTTATTTCAATAATTTGGTTTTTTGTTTGGATTAATTTGGTATTATTATATCAAAATTTATATTGCCCTGTTTGAATATGTTGTATATACAGAGATATCTAAAGGTTAAATATATAAAAAATTAAACTACAAAACCAATGCCGATATGATTTCCACTTAGGATTTTGTGATGGTTAGGCATACAATCTATTTCCAGACTCAGAGGCTAAGATCTTGACTCACATCTTTTAAATACAAGTTAGATTACTTAACTCAAATACATATATGTTCTCCCATTGTTTAGGAACTGATTAGACAGCAGGTTAATATGGTTCTATAATTCAAGAATTCAATATAAGTAATAAATTGTAATAAAGATAAAAAGACATGGAAATAAATCCATAAAGTATTCCTCTAAGTTAAAGGTTGTCAAAAATAAATACTTTAACAAAAAACCAATAACATTTTGACGTTGACAATTCGAGTTAGGTACGTACGTACGTACGTACACTTTACGTAACTCGCTCTAAGAGAGAATTTAGAATTTCATATTACGAGTACAGAGTACAATTTAAATGATATCAGTTTTTTTATGTGTTACTTTTTGTTGCTACATAGAAATTGCATAAAATCATTCCATAATAAGCTCACGTTTTATTGCTATCGAACGTTCATTTACATAATTTCCATACGAGATGCCGGGCGGATTGAAATGAATTCTTGCAATAGCAACGTCTAAAGAGTATGTTAATTGGTTTTGTTTCCTAAATTCATAATAACTGAGAATGGAATTTACTAAAAACTTCAATGAAATTAGGACTATTACAACTTACTACGTGTGCAATAATTAGGCAATAAGGAAACTACGGACTTCGACACCGGACTTTATATATTTAGTAGGCTTGTCATTCTATTCATATACACATAAAGGTGGATCAAAGTTGGAAAAGTAACACAGCACGTTGTACACTATCCCTTAGACTTTCGAAGGCTCCTTTGAATTTAACATATACCAATTTTTTAAGAATAGTTAACTAAAATAGACATTACATTTAACTATCTGGTATATAATATTTTGAACCTATTAGCCTTTTAGGTTGACCTTGATTTTACCTTATTTATTTAAGATAACACATTCATAGCATCAAAACAATATTAAATAGTCATTTTTGCCTTAATTTTATTACATTTTTCTTATTCACTGAATAAACTAATACAGTCAGCACTAACACTTGGAAGCTTGTCAACATAATGGTATTTCTCTTTGAATTAAAATATGAATATTTTTATCGTTGCGTTCGTTACACATACAGTTCGCCATATTTTTACTAGCTATATTACCTCTGAGCCTAGTTTGGGTCTAGTCATATTTATCATTCAAATAGTAACAAATAAATAATTGATTTTCCGTTAGTTTCAAAAGGAGACCAGAAATCTCCTGAAAGTTCTAATCGAAGCTTGAATGTTGTAGTTAATAATAAATAAATATTTCGGATACCGAACACACAACGCCATCTAATCCAAAGTTAAGTAGAGCATGTGTTATGGGTACTAGACAACGGATATACATAAATTCACATATACTTTTTTAAGTTATTTGGATTAAGCAGTTTAAGAAATCGTAATTCGTATTACGGACGGAAAATTATTAAAAGCGGGGTAGGGTACTTTTATGTCCAGGCCCGAGAACGGGCCAGGTACCACAGGCGACTCAGGCGCCGGAGATCGGAGAACGATCTCCGTCCTCCATAAGCGCTAGCCTGGGGGTGACAAATGAGGTCATCTGTCACCCTAGCAGAAGCAGGCCTGGGTGGCGGCGCGGACGCTGCGGAGCGTGCGCGCCCTGGGGACAGTAACGGGAACATTGGTGTTCCCACACAGGAGGGGGCCGTCTACAAACCGTAGGTGGCCCGAGGTACGTCGGGGTTCCAGGGTTTTCCTTTCTAGGGTGCACCTGGTTCCCCGGCATCTAGTACCCGAGACGGCGTGCGTTTTTAGTCGGTTCGAGTCCGACATGCCACCATAAGGTGGTATCCGAGGGGACTTCCGCACGGGAAAAAAAAAGGGTACTTTTATGTAATTCGAGCTGCCTGGTGTAAATATTCCACGTAATAAAAACCATGGTAAGTTGCAACATTTCTGGCGAAATTTTATTTTCGCATCATGAGAATGGTCACCTTAGTTCTACATGAGGAAAATGTGTTAAAAAATATGGAAAACACTGCCCTTTCTGGCATAATTAATGTATGTTTAAAGAGGTAAACGTATGAAAAAAGGATTTATACAGAGTGTTCAAATAAATAGGGTCTTTAAGACACGGTAGAGTTGAATCTAATTCACTCTGCAATGAATGTTAAAAAATAAGCCTATGTAGTTAGGTCGCGCAGCCCATTATGTGTCGAATCCTTAGGGATAAAACTTTTTCCTATAATCGCTTCAGAACTTGTTTGGTACTCACGGGTTGTAAAATTTGATCATTGTGTTCTATAAAATCCTGTGTCACTGTTTTATATTTTATTTTTGTATGGTTGCCTTAGGGATAACTTTTAGTTTCGTCATTCGATCGATAGCGTTGCCAACAACTTGGTATGACTTGAATCTACAATATGATTATTTTTGGGAATGACTTGCCAAATATGTCATTTACATTTTAGGCGAGTAATTTGACCTTATACGTGACCTTCTATCGCTTTGTATACGTAACCGTATTGTATGTTAACGACTGCAATGCTAGTTGTTGCTAGCACTAATATACCAGACTATACGACGATTATATTTTCACGAATAAAGTAATATAGTCAAACAGAGTATGGCACACGATCGAAAGACACTATTGAGTGTGAAAAGAAAACAACAAAATTTAAAAATGGAGTAGATTTCATATAAGTATTAATAGGAGAGTGAATTACTGACATTTAGAAAACGGCAAAAAATGCTGTGAATATTACGTTACAATAAATCTTAGTGACGCGATAGAATTGAATGTTTGGCCACCACTCTCTCAAAGATAAATAAATGATGGTTTCGTTGGATTCTCATATGTACATGACTGGAGTTTCTTAAAATATCTAGACCCAAGCTACTTAGTTTCTCTCGGTCTCGATATTTATAGATATTAATGTTTGTATATTGATATTGGTTCTAGTTAAGCAACATATTCTCAGGACGTACGGATATTCGCAGGGCATCAAGGAGACGTTTCAATTGAGTTATGTCATCGTAAATCAAGTGGGATGTATTTTTGTCGCGCTCGTTGGATCGCGAGGCCAGCTGCAAAACCAAGTATGCTGATATACGTTTATTTAACACAAATTAACATTTATTTATTGTAATTGTTCCGTATTGACGGCAGCTGAGAACATGTTTTATAGTTGTTTACATGGAAGCATATTTTTTGACATTTATTTAAAATGTCCTGATATTTAATTCATTCTTCAGAAATAATTACGGAGGCGTAATTGAAAATCGGTGTTAAAGTCAGTATTAAATTAACTAGTCTAAAATAAATTTTAGTTTTATTTTCAACTTGTTTAATGAACCGATTTTAATAGTAGGTATTTTGTTGGTTGTAGGCCTCTCCTTGGAAAGGTTTTAGCCTACCACTAAAAATCAACTTTATAATAAAATTAATCTAAACAGGAATAGATTGTATAAAGACTATAAAGCACAGTTCAATCTTTTAACTTCATCATTCTAATCTAGATTATAAGGTTCATGAGATAAGGTTTCTTTGTTGAGTATTGTATTTTTTTAAGGTGTCTTTTATTTTTCGAAAATGATAAGGTATTCTGTAACATGACGTGTATGGGTGCTTTTGTATTTTAATTACACATATATATACATATAGTAAGTGTACCTATAATTTTAGTATTTAATGGATCTTTATACTCGCGTCCGTTAACAGAAAAAGTTCGCCTAATTTAATTGAATAGAGCTCGTATAACTGGACATTAGATGCTATGCGATGCTATGAAACTACTATAAATGTGAATCGATTTAAATCTCCTCTTTCTCGAAATCTGTTTGAAGTCTGAACAATCAATGTGTAACACTGCAAAGGATTTAGCTTGTTTTTGTAAGGCAGGGCTTCAAATCGCTTTTAGACCAAGAAAAATATCGTTTAAGAAGAAAAACGTTTAGGTTGAAGGAGCTTGGAGTAAGTAAAAGGTACTCGGAACTTAGGTACTAAGGTTTCGAACCGATATCTCTGTTTTGCGTGGGTATGCTGGACGATATTATGTGGTCTATATGAATAAGTTAAAAGTTAAATATAACTGAATGCTTACCTTATTCGTATAAGGATTAAAGATGAACTTGTTTTCCAGTTCTTTCCTCGGCGTCGCTGCAATGACTGACAACGGCGTTGGTAAGGACTTCATCTCCTGTATAATAATTGTAAATTAGTCGAAGAAATTAGTACATCAAATTCTCTTAATCAGTGTATTATTTCCTATTTTTGTAAAGTCATGGTCGCCAATAAACATTATCTATGTATTGTGTTATCATAAGAAGTGTCAGTTGCCATAGTTTGAAATTGATATTGGAACTTGAGATGTTAAGGAGATTTAAGATTGTTGTCCGTAAAACTAAAATTGATACTGGTCGCTTATGGACCAAGTATGAATCAATGTGCTTCGTCTGACTGGCTCGTTAGTCTAGCGGTTAGCGTATACGACAGCTGATCGTGACGTTTCGGGTTGGAATTAAGGTTCGGGCTCAAAAGTGTTATTGAGTTTTACTAATTTTAGAAATACTTAATAAAAAGCTCGGAATTTGGAAGTTGGGGTCTTTGCCTCTGTTCCTCGGAGAGCACGTAAATCCGTGGTTTCTGCGTCTGATCTCTCCCCGGTTGTGTCGGATAGCTTTCCCATCGGATTATGACAGTGAGGGAACAGAGAGTGCACCTGTGTTTGCGCCAGACTTGTGCACTATAATATTTCCTGCGAAGTTGGCTGGTGGTTTGAGATTTATGTTAAATAAGGTTTGTATAATATTACTGACCTTTAGTATACTTTCGATTGGCGGTTGACTGCTATCGATAGCATGCTGTAAGAAAATAATAAGAGTTATAATTAACGGATCATTTTTATAGTATTGTTTAAAGGTATGGTATAATATCGTTATCAGAACTGTCAACCAGAATGACGCTGTTATGATGATGGTCAGACTTTCAAGGAACTTCTGTCAATTTTCATTTAGCCTTTAAAGCAAACGCAAAAAAATATTTCTTGACTATTCGTGTGTACAAAATTCCATACAATTCTCTTGGCTTAAAGACAAATTTGTAATTAACGTGATCATCAAATCACAAATAACGTGATTACATTTTAACTGTTTCTTGAGATTTTATTTCGATATTGGAGGTTGGTTTTGCTTTCTATAACTAAATTAACTAATACTACTTTTACTCTCAGTGCTGTCAAATGCGTAGTATTAGTGAATTCTCTTCATAAATGTAAAGTGATACCCAACCGCTGTTGCTATTGCTATAGTAGACAGCCACTACAGTTGCATTCACATAGGCCTTTGTGAACAAGATTTCTGTCACAGTGAACGCAGCGAGAAATACCCCACGCATTTGTATTTATATTTGTTTGCATAGCTTTGCTGTTTGTATAAATTTGAAATTTATTCAGGGCAGTATGGGTGTAAAAATATTTTATATTTCTTTCTTTCTTTCATTATTTATCTGCTCCTTTTGGTTCTACTACATGACATTATTATTATTTTTTGTTGAAGCTTGTAAAATGTGTGTGTCCAATAAATGTTTAATTCATTCATTCATTCATTCAAATTGGCATGATAGTATGTTCCAAACCTCCATAGGATCTTTATGGTCATTAACAAGCATATACGCAGAATAGTTAGATATTTGTAAAGTTAAAAAATAACTAAGTTGTGAAATTAAATCAAAGTCTGATACAAAGTGCCATTTCAATTTAAAACAATTTAAATTTGCATTCAATCCATATTGAAATGAAGTATATTTTTATTTAACGGTCGAAATGAGAGAACATTATGCCAATGTAATCAGCAGCCGGCCGAACTAATTTTATTTGCTTAACTATAAAGTACAGCGTATCTGGAGGCAACAATAATATGTAGGTATCTATCATGTGGAATTGTGGACCAACAGAATATTGTGACGTCACTGAATGTGCCGTTTATTCGCGTTTCATAATTTATTGTGTACAAAAGAGAGTTGACGAAATAAGTCTCATAAAGTATTGGACAAATTCGTCATAGGAAGAATTGAACTATTTTTACGAGAACACATTATGCCCCTGAAGCTGAGCGTTACGATTAAATTTAGGGCCCGTTTACGGCTGTCCATACCGCATGAGTTACGACTATACGGCAATAAAAGTATTGTATTATTGCTTTTGAAGGAATTCTCTACGAACCATAGATACAACATATCTATCTGTCTAACCGCCTATCCTCTTTGTTCTTACTTCTAAATCAATATAGAAAAGAGAGACCACACGAAGTTTGTCAGACAGGTTTACAGGTTTATCGAATGTAATGTCCGACGTTGAGTGAATTATTTCTAAAGTGAAGTGTTATTTCTTTTGTATAAAGCTAGACAATTTATTACATGTATATATAGTCTATAAAGTCATAATTGACTTAATCAGGGCTAGAAATAATTACCATAAACTACTGTAGGTAAATAGCTTTAAAAACTTTAGATTATACTTTTACACTTATAAAAACTATTAATTGATTAAAAGACAAGGTAGGTAGGTATACTAAAAAAGGTAATATTTTAGGGTACTCCTCCCACTTGTTGGTAATGCAGGTGAAAGCGAACACCTACATTGCCTGTGTAGGCGTATGGATTTAGTGTAAAGTTCAACGGGACCTCCTACATAATAAATGAAATTATAAGCTTATACAATTTATTTCAGTCTGAAACCGGGAGAATTAAATAATTACGAAAAACTGTAAATGTTAAATAGATATTAGTCTATGTCTAAGTCTATTTTAAGTATTTAAGAAATTTTTTTTACACTTATGCGTCATATAAAGTCGGTGGTTATTGTTGTGAAATACGGATTTATTAATTCATACAACGGCGTAAACTAACAAATTATACTTGCTTGTGGGTGTACGCCACAGGCGCGCCGTTTAATTTTGTGGCCGCGTTCAAGGTGACCGTATCTAAGCGAATGAACTATACCAGGCTCTGTTTTTGCTAAATAACGATCAGTTTAGAGGATTTCTATGGAAATACACTTTTCGCGTCCTTGTTGACAAGGACTTTGCTCAACTATAAACAAATGAGCGAAATTTTGTAGCTTAAGACTATTATAAGAGCAGAACGATTACTCTAATAATTGTCTTACACACTTACTATTAACATCATTACCAATCTTACTCTTGTACTTTCGACGATATAAACTCTCTTATAGATTACAATAACATTTAAAATACATTGAGCCGCTTAAATATCCAAAATATCAAATTTAGATAAAACTAACTTGTGATGATTGAACACCGTTGGGTATCCGAAGTGGCGGTGGTCGGTGAATAGGTGCTCCCGTTGAACCGGACCCATCGCTCTGCAACAAACACACAAAAACATTATAATTCTGAAATATAAAGATGGTATCTATCTTAGATTCTTATTAATATTAACTATAAAACCACGTGTCGTAAGGTTAAATATAGACGACTACATCAAATGTAAGAAGAAATTCTGAACTTCAAAAGATACTCGTAAGTCTTACAATAGGGAATAATCCTTGTGTCGCAAGTTTACGAACATACAATTAACAGACGCGTACAAGCGTACAAGGCTCGGAACAATCATTTGTAAATCACAACACTCGTAGTCACTTAAAGAATAACAGCAGACAGTTCATTAATTTTAAAGTTAATTTAACTTTGAGATTTAATTCAAAGAAGGAGAAGGAAAATTAACAGAGAATTAATCAAAATTGTGTACTTCAAGAGAGTTTCTGTAATTTTGCTAAAAACAAAACGAAGTCAACGGACTGACGAATTAAATTTATCCTCATATGAACTGATGACAGCAAATAAATGGTTATTATCGTTACATTTCTGTGTTTTGAGGATCAATAATCTTCAAAGTTTTGACTTTATAAACACGTTCATTTTTCTATGGGCAATATTATTAAACCGTGCATAGGCTTAAAGTTAGTGCTTACTATTAGATAACTGAACGCTTTATGAGTAGAGATAAATAAATGTACCATAAAATATGCAGAAAGATTCACATGTTTTTTTTTATGTTTGGCCTGCCAAAATGACTCTACTCTGCCTGATGGAAAATATAAGCAGAATCCAAGAGTGGTGGTCACCATACTCATTGCGAATGCAGACAATGCAACAATGCAGAATGGCGACCCACACCATGGCGATCTAGTGATGGTTCTGCATCTTTGGACCTCCGGTCTCGCACTCACCAACGAAACACGACAGCAGGAACGCTATCATTTTCGATGCGAGGGTAGTACCGCCCCGGTCGAGCCGGCCCGTTCGTGCTGAAATCAGCGTGACTCTACTACCTTACTACTACTGTATGATAAACGGAATAGAGATTTCAAAGTATTAGATTTACCCGTCTTTACCAACAAAACAACTCAATAATACACACACATACTCAATAACATCAAGAGCTCTGATTTGTTAACTTGCTAACTTTACTGTATCAAATGTATTCCACCATTCATCAACATACATGTAACAACTTCCCCCGAGTGATCGAACTTCGTGGCGCCGTTTTGGACTTAACAACATTAAACTTAATTACAGTGTACGCTCGCTGAATATTTCAACAGAAATTAACTAGTCTAAGATGCGGCGCTGCGGCGCAGGCGGCCCGAAAGACTTCAAGTTAGTCGTAAAAAGGCAGGTCACGTATTGGATGACCCCTTTGATCAGTATCCATACGATCATACCCCTTTTAACGTGTTTGTAGCTCTTAAAAACCAATACAGTTTAGACACCCAAATTTTAATAATAAAACGTATTTCTAAACAGCGGAAGTTCCAAAACTTGAGAAAAGTTGTATCGCCACTGGCTCAGTTAAGCATATTTTAACAGCACCGAGGAGATTCAATACAAAAGATGGTGGTATTCACAAGTTTGCTGACAAATTTAAGTTTCATGAAAAGACCACATTTTCCTCGTTGATATTGCTTTGTAGAATCTACACCTTAACAATAAACACCATTGTGTGCCGATAAGCTTACAGTTATAACGAAATTTCTCTCGATTTACACAACCTGCGTAATAACGAGGCGAGGATATCTCAGTGCTCGTTTACAGGCGAGACACGCATCTGTTATTATTTATCACAGGCGGTGGAGGAGTGAACGTATTTTGTAGTCATTGGCCAAATTCATTTTTTTACCTTGTTGTGGGAGATATGGGAACGTTGGTGGTGTATCCTCACGCCGTTCTGTATTGCGTGCGCCGGCTTCTTGAACTCGCTCTCCCGCCGTGACGGGGGACCTGTCAACAATACATATATATCATTAGTATATTATACGTGACGCACACTTGACATCGGCGGTACCGCACCGGGCTTATTATGTAACACCACGAACTAGGACGTAATATTATCGAGGTAATTATATGCGAGCCCGTTCATGTATGTGGTGATACGTCTGTAGATGTTGGGAAGTTCCAAGGAACCATTTAACTGACGTCGGTTTCCACACGGAAAGACAAAGTAATTATTGTTTGGTGTTAACGTTTACGAGCGAGGCCTGAGATTTTTATGGATTAATAAAAGAGCGACATCACCTTAGTGTGGCAAGTCTCGAAATCATAAGGCACTTTAACTCCCGTATAACTAGAAGATGGGGGAGGAGGTTGCCACCCCGGGCAGCCGCCCCTCGGGTCTCTCGTGAGGGGAATCTCGGCTAGGTGTTTAGCTGGTTTATGGAGATTGCGATCAGGACAAAGAAGTCCAAGTTACGACGCCTAGATTGCGCGCTGATCCATATAGTCCCCCCTAAATAGATAGCTACCTCACCTTTTTCTATCAGAAAGTTATGGAATGAGTTTTATAGTGTTTGTATTATGTGACGTGTAATGGAAACGAAGTATATTAGATGTAGTAGTAGATAGTTTACGAGTATAGTCATAGATGTTTTATAGAAATATTTTAGGATAATGACTTTACCGGAGAGTGGATTAAAAGAAAAATTGAATAAAATTTTTGGCGTTTTCAAATATGCCTACATAACAGTATTTTTTTTATTTCAAATAAAAACAAGAGCTCTGCGGAAGAACTACTTATTAATTAATCAATTTGACAGAATTTCAGTATTCACATCAACGGAAATATGTAATGAATACTGACCTGAGTTCCATTAATGAGCAGTTACAATTTGCATTTTGATGTGCGATAACGATCGTACAAAAGCAATTATAACGAATAAAAAGGTTTGAGCTTGTAAAAGGACATTACAAGATTAATCTTCCCAAGATAAATTCTAGCAATAATATTGTAATTTCATCGAGTTCAACGGTCAGTCTGACTATGTAAAGTTATGAAAGAGCAATGCTCGAATTCAAACATAAATTTAAATAACGTATGTACACTAGCAGTACAAGATAGAAAACTTATTGGTGAAATATATCGACACAAAGTGACCGAGGCTGTCACAGCGGTTCGCATACATATACATATTACATTTTAATGTGTGTGATACGTGGCTCTACGTTTCTAGATAACTTTCTTTGATAGATAATTTTAAAGAAGTAGGTATTAGTCATTTAAAAATAAAAAAATGTTGTCCGTAAAGTCGGTTTACGGACGGTAGTTTAATGTGACAACTTTTAATAAATTGTTGAATGCCGGCTGCATGAACGAAAAAGGATGATTCATTGTCCCGTTACGCTCATTGTACGTCGTTGTATGAAAGATCATCTATATCTAATCGTTTCATCTGTTTTGTTATGACGTTGTCACATTAAACTATCGTCTGTAAACCGACTTTCCGGACAACCAATTTTTTTATTATTCTTACTTTTCACGTTTTTTTGGCACCTGTAATTTGGCCAAACTGTTTGTCCATCAACATCAAGTTAACAGAGTAATGTCACCAATAACATATAAAGTCCCTAAATATTTGATGATTATGGTTGACATTTACTATAATTTCAGAAACGAATAACAAGACTCTAACTTTTCAATCCAGCTTAAACTATTGGTCTTGTCGAAAGTAGCAAATCAGACTCGCTAAAATCTGGTCTACAAACCTCATAGATTCCTTTGTTAAGCTAAAATAACTGCTGGCTAGACGATGCCGAATGGAGCTCAATGTTTGTGTGATTTATCGTAGTAGTTTTTCTTTTATTTGTACACTTGAAAACTCAGCACTTTCGAGAAAAAAAAGTCAAACTACGTCGACGGTAGCAGATTATTGAAGGCTTCTTTCATGATTTCTCCCTTCCATTCGTATTGGAAAAACCAATTAAAAATTTACTGCAAAATAATAGTCAATTTGCTTCAAATAACTTGATATTAACAAGGGTAATACGTCACTCTTGGCAGTTGACTGTGGTGTATTACAAAACGTTCTCGTTCGTAGTGTAATCAACACGTAGGGGAATATTTTGATTATTTTATTTACCTATAAATGTTTTATTTCCATCGTGCCTATTACCAGTAAATGGATATTTTTCAACAAATCTTCCCAGGATTCCAAAGAAGACGATGAAATTTTTTCCCATAATCATAGCAAAGCAATTTCATTTTCTAAACGTCCAAGAAATAGGGGCATTTATGTAGCAATGCACTTTGCTAGTTCAATCACGGAGACGCACGCTGGTAATATTGACATGTGATTGGACAATTACTATTTTCCATTACTGCTTCTATAACAAGATCCGATTGTAGCTGACTAAGCTACCGGATCAGTTTAATTCTTTTTGAATTAGGGCTGCCACCGAAAGAATTCATAGTTTGAAATTCAGGACTTGAATCTATATTTATACTGGTACACTTTACATGCATACTAACTTGTAGATTAAACTAAATTTATTCATTAAATGTGTCTAAGTGTTTTTATTTTTTCCTAGAGTACCTACTTGTGTGCTTTTCCCATAGCATATACATATTATAATACAAGGCAAGTTATTTTAAAGTACTTAAATAAGTAGAATACATTGAACTTTGAAATTTTGACAACCCTGTTCAGAAGTCCATTGAGATTATTTACTCACTTATGACAGAAACAATATCGATGGGGTCTGTACCTTATGTATTGTACACACAAAGGCATAATCGATGCGAACGGGAGAGATGGCATACTTTTGTAATACGTGTGCTTGTAGGCGAACAGGTAGCCACTATATCCCCGATCTTATACGTTTATCCACTCTTAGTACAACATACAATGTGAACTACTGGACTGAATTTTTATTATACATTAAATGTAATACGCGTAACGAAATCGGAAGCAATCTGCTCTTAACAAAAGGTGACGGCCATACAATGCACAGGCCCCCAGCCCTCGACGATCGACACGCTCCCAATACCACTCTCCAATGCCGTATATAATGGCTAGTTGATTTTCTTTACTCATTGCGTTTTATAAGACGGTTGAACACTTTATTTTTTTTTATATAAACGCACCTACAACACTGGTGGTCATGAACAATAGTTACTCTATTGTGTCTGATGTGAACAGTAAAACAAAAAGTGTCTTAATTATAATAACACACGCATTATGACATACACTTAAAAATAATGTTTATCGCTTCGGAATAATAGGAAATAGATGTTTAAACAAAAAGGTCACAATTGAAACTATATCACAATGCTTTTTTTTATATTTGAAAACTTAAAACGGTTATAATTAAGGCATAGACATAAAAAATTAGCTTAGTTTTTAAGGCATGTTACTATCTTGCAACCGATCATTTCATTGCTACAAAATAAAGTTTCGCTATCTAATTACAACATGGAATGATATAAATCATAGGAATCTTTTAAAAAGTTACAATCTATTAGTTAATTTACTGGTTTCTTCATTGGATGCTACCACAACGCAATAAACTTTTTAATAAATTTTAACTACCCCTCCGAGGAATGGTGTTACCATTAATGTCTCGCGAAATAGATTTATGAAGTGCGTATCAGCCGAGCACTTTAATATTTTTTTATCTATCATATAAATGTGTAATTACTACAAGAACTTAAAAGTGTAAGCTAAATTTATGTTTCATTAAAGTGCCAATAAATTCAAAACGGTACTTTCATTGAAATAGTGTATGTTCTTGAAAATTTATTTAATTAATAACATTTTATTACCACATTGTTGTGATCACATTACATAATTATGTTGATTTGACCGTGACCTCTGATTTTTGAGGATATTTAAAGAATGAAATATATCCTAAATAAAATCAACCATCGTAGACAGATGTTCAACGAAAGTTGGTGGTACGCTAACATTACGAATACAGTATAACAGTGAGAATGCTGTACTTTCTTGGGACTATAAGAAATGAAGAATTGAGCTACGATACTTAATACACACTTGTAATAATACAAAACAATAATAAAACTCGATTGCAATTCGCGCGCATTAGCTTGTAAGTGATATGGCAGGTGGTTCGAAGCTATTTGTTATTTGGTTGTTTAAAAGCAAAAAGATTAAGAATGAGTCAGCTGGCACCGCTGTTTGCAGGTAGCCGTGTAGGGTAGTTTTACTTTGTCGATGTGAGTACCTGTGAGGGGGGGAGGTAGAACAATGGACAGGACTGAATCTCACCTGCGGACATTGACATGTACTCATACATAATGTGCCACGCGCTTACTGCTTTACATATATTTAATGCACACTTTACTAGTAATTTTACATTAAGAAAACATCGTCAAACAATAGAATAACTTGAGGGTTATTAGACTTATTAGCATCGTGGGGTTACATGAGTTTGCTATAATTTGAATTGAAAGAAACTGTAAATCGAATGGCGTCTCGAAAATTTTATTTCTTTTAAGATTGAATTAGATTTAAAACATTTAACTTTGATTTAAAATGAAGCTGGTGTACTTTTGTGCTGTATTTTGCTTGCTTGTTGCTTTGTACTGGTGTACTTCCAAAAGTGAAAGTGATTTTTTTTTCTAGTCTTATTAAATATTGTTTATATTCACTAAACTATCTTAGAGTACTTCACCTTACTGGGAGTTGAAATTAACTGTGAAGTGGTGTTCCAAAAAGTAATTTAAAAAGCAACTTTAATCGATGAACAAGAAATTTATTTAACAATGAAATTTGCTTTGAAAATAAAAATGATTTATTAGGTAATATTGATATGATTACAGTAGTCTGTATCACACAGAATTTGTGTTTAATTTATATGAGCTTGCTCATTAAATATAATAAATTACTATATAAAGAAACATATTTATGCTCAAAATTACACATCACACTATCACACTAACATATAAAGGCGAAAGTTTGTGAGTGTGTATGTTTGTTACTTCTTCACGCAAAAACTACTAGACGAATTTGGATGAAACTTTACAATTATATAGCTTATACATCAGATAACCGACATACACGCGGGCGGAGCCACGGGCAACAGCTAGTTGTAATATAAGGTTATACAAGTTTGCATAATTTGAATCTATTTTTAGTTACGCAATAATTTATTTGTATTTTCGGTCAGTTTACGCAACCATTAGTGTAGTTTCAAATTTCATTGTAATTGATAAATGTTTTCTAAATGTCAAAAGGGGTTCCAAATGTCGAGCCCAAGATATTTCCTATCTACCAAAAAAAGAAGAAGGGTATAATTTCTGTAACAATATTAATAAAATTATCACTTTGAGACCCTGGGCATTAACTGGCAGGGATCCTATTGCCATTCGCATACTGTATGGATGCAATATAATTAAAATAAATTTACGATGTGACATATCGATTCAAAGGCTTGTCTTGTTCAATTCAATCAAGACTCTTTGGAACTGAGCAGTATTACGAACAAATTACCAGGAATTTCAAAGAAGGTAAAGTACCAAAAAAGGTTGATATACTATATAGATTATGGGTTTTAAATTGTTATTAATGCGTAGATAGAATGTGGGTTGTGATACCTATATTTTAAAGTGCGAGTCCCCAAAATATTCGTGGGCAAAATTTCATAAGCTACAAGAGACGGTGAAAAGGAAATCACTCAGCTGTAAAATCGCTATGATGTCTTTTAATAACTTTTCTCCTTTGAACCGGGTATGTTCGTTAAGCCGCTTAGCCGCTTGATTAAGATTTATTATAAACATTGTTGAAAGTTTAACTTTGTATACAATAAATCTTAATCAACTGTCAACATTACACTACCGATTAGGAAATGTTATTTATATTTAATGGTCTCTCTCTGGGTTACTGGGTTCTACAAGAAGTCTTTTCATTGAGAAAGTAATTAAATCTAAACTTATTTGGATTGGGTACTGAGGAAAGTTTATCTTAACTAATAGTTATAATTACGAAAGTTAGTTTGTTTTATACATGTAGTTTCACGACCCAACTATTCAATCGGTTCTCATTTAATTTTGCATAGACATCAAATGTTACCAAAAGATTCTTAAAAAATACTTTTTCAGAGGCAATTTACAACAGATCTCTTTGAGACTGTGTTGAATTACGGCTCACACGTGGGAAAAGAAATAGAGACAGCGGTATTTTGTACTCTCTTATCTTCGTCTGTTTTCATTTTGAAGTCATCTGGGAACTCAAGTTCTTAAGATGCGAACATAATTTTTTGGATGATAAACACTTCGGAAAAGTGTTACTACAAACAAAAATGATAATAAAATGCTGAGCACGCGCTCTCAGTGTTTGTGGCGAGGTCGCATCACATAGCACCGCGAACTTAAGCGGGTCAATGTGATTCGACGGTATATCTCGAGGCCTTTCCCTTGGTTACAAGGAAGTAAATACGTTTATTCATTCTTGCATAAATAATATACACAATTTATAAAAGTGCCAAGTGCTCGCCGCTGCTTGCCAGCTTCCTCCATCATCGTTTTTAACCACCTATTGACCTTCGAGTAAATAGAAACATTTATTAAAACTTTCTAACCGATTAGAATTCTGACTGATACGTTCCAAAAGGAATCTAAACTAATATTATAAAGAGGATTTTTTGTAACGATTTAGCTTTAAAATTACTTCTTTTATTTATTTTTTTATTTACTTCTATACCATACAATAATATATATAATGATAGGATTACAGATTAGATAGTGTAGAACAAAAATGAACAATACATACAATACAACACAATAGACAGTACAAAGATAAAAAAATGACTTATTTGAAAAATTCTTTCACCATTGGAAAGCTAAATCATCCCTGAGTCACATAGCCTATGTTACATTTGCAAAAAGTTAGGGATCCGTATCAAAACTTCGATAATGTAGCCCGAGGTGTAAAAAGAAATACCCAATAAAATCCATGTTTGCTAAGAGCGTGTTATAATTTATAATATTTAAATTTTTGGTTAAATACCAATGTTCACCGTGCGTCGCCGGGGCCGACTGCTAGTCACTTGTATATTTTCGAAGCTGATATAAACTATCTTTATAAAAAAGAGACGCCATACAATATTTTTACCGTATTAGAGATTTGTTCCTATTCTATTAAAACCCTACTATCCTGCATATCAAAAAGCTATTATATAAATTAATAGTACAAGTAACGTGTTAAGTTTATCTTTCAATAAACAATTTAAGTCTCATCGAAATCTCTGAAAATTATATATTACTGACATTGTGAACTTATTCATATTTTTAAAACTGTAACATGGATGTGAGCTCCAAAGGACTTCATAAGTTTCCTATCAAAGTGTATTGGAAGAGGCGTGGTGTACCGTCGCCACCAGTATTTTGTATGCAGACAACCGATTGCATAAACAAAGAGAATACACTCGACAACGCACACAACGCTATCAACTACCTTCTACACAAAGACCTCGTTGAAATTTTTTGCGTTTAAAAACAATATCACAAAACGAAATATAAAGACGGTATAAAATTCAACGTAAGGTTCAATATTAATAATGTTTGTGTTTGCTTCGCAGACAAAGTTACGACTTTTGAGCTGAGTCTTAACAAGATAAGGTGGTGTGGACCGTAAACAGTTTGGCTACAAATTTATGGTAAAATAAATATGAAGTAACTCAGTAGAAAAAGCAAAGTTATACCATCAACATAAAACAGCAAAATCCAATCAAACGTATGATGTACAATGCATTGTCGGTTTGCATTAAATCGGTTAGAAAAGAACAAAGTGTTCTTTGCCAACAACTTTAGTGATCTCGAGGTAATTTGCAATACCCTTCCCAGTTCCCTGGTCGATAAATATCTAAGTTTCTTTCACGTGATCGTAACTTTTAAACATATTTCATTGCCTTTACGAGAAGAAAAATCCTTATTTAGGAGAAGCTTATCTTATAATAGTCATAAAAAGAGGATTAATCCTCTCATAACTTTATGGGTTCAATTTTTTGGGTCGTGTTCGCAATAAACGTTATTGTCAGAACATACCTATTACTTTAAAGTAAGTGGTGAAAGTTCTTCAAAAAACATCCATCAACGGGTATAACTTTAACTTCTGTTGTTTTACAAAACATTTATCACAGGTATTTATTACGCACATTAATGGTTTCAATTTCACTTTTACCAACCTTTTACCGTCACAACATGTACACTCAACCATACCGTTAGTGAGTATTCGACGAAGTGTTTTTGACGTATTCGAACAGATTTAATCCACACACTCATTCGTCACGTGTTGTAAACACATGCGACCTTAAATACTTGGAAACCGGGAGTTCCAACTTACATAAACAAAATAATTGATATGTTTTTTTATGTCTGAAAGCACATACTTGTTTCTTTATTCTGAAGATCACATGAACAAAAATAAAGAAACCTGAGAAGCGTTAATATAATTATTTTGACCCTGATGATATTCAACGCGATGCATACAACGCTTTAAATAGACCTCAACGTTGCAATATGCCACAAGAATATTCTAAATGGTTACATCAAGCAGGAACTCAATACAGAATACCAGTAATTTCAGAAATTTACATATAATCAACGTCTATGCGAGGTCCCTTGAAGCACGTCCGATACGACGTCTGTCGTCGACATTCGAACATTTGTATGCACATCACACACTGGCGGATTTCAGACGCAACTTACTAACAGGCGTTTGTTTATAAATAACTTTTTTTTATTTCGACTTGCATTCACAGTAATGACCACCTAATTTGTTTATTGGCAAAAGAAACATATTTGTGTACAGTCTACCTTAGTTTAGTGTTGAACCTAGCACTGTCTAAGTTTTTGCTATCGCACCTCCGCTTTCCTATTCCTATCCGTACCAGGTCTAGACCCTTAGTCGTTCATATACGACGATAAATTTTTTAGATATTTATTTTAATAAAAAATTGCTTTATGTTATGTTTCTGATAAGTAGCCATCAATCATAAGTGTAATAATATTAAATGACCTGCTCTGTAGTTCATAAGATATTTACGTACGTTCGTTAGTTTTCGTAGGCAGAGAAACCTCTAAATATTATAGAAACTTTATATAATGTGAATGGCGGTACCCCGAAATTTCCCAGTCTCAAAGTCGAACACAATGATAATAGATTAGAAATGGGGAGTTGGAGAGAGGAGCGGCTAGTGTTGAAACGCACGTCCAGTGTCAAATAGCAATAAATTGTCCGTGTCGCCCTACACGGTACTTTATGGACTTTGCGACCTTAACTCACCGATATATAGCTTTTACATATATATATTCCGTGTTGTTCATTTTTCTGAACTGCCGTCAAAACGAATTTCCCGTAATAAGTAGAAGGTAATAACTAACTTAGTTGTCCATCATCAACAAGGGCCTTTTTTATGTATGGTCCTGCCAAAAAGACTACTCTGCCTGATGGAAAGCATAAGCAGAATTCAAGAGTGGTGGTCACCATATTCATTGCTAATGCATACAATGCAGCATGGTGACCCACACCATGGCGGCCTAGTGATGCTTCTGCATCATTGGGCCTCCGGTCTCGTACTCACCAACGAAACACGACAGCACGAACACTGTCATTTATGTCGATTTTCTGTGCGAGGGTAGTACCGCCCCGGTCAATCCGGCTCGTTCGTGCTGAAATCAGCGTGGCTCTACTACCGACCCCCAGAAAGTCCAAATCAATGACTCGACCACCCAAAATAGAACTATCTGGCGAAAAATTACGAGAGCCGATCCCAATTAAAATTGGATAAGGATAGGTAAAGAGAGAGAAGTAGAAGGTGACCTTAGCATTGGCTTTTATCTTAACAGCACTCAAAATCTGTTATGTCATCTCTAAGTTGTAATCCTTATTCATTCATCCCCATTCTACTCTAGCATTTATTTTCTTTCAGAAGCAGATAAATACTTCACAATGTTAATAATGTTATCTAACCAAGGTCAACATTGTAGAGACTCTTCCTTAGTGGCGCGAAAATTGAGTGCATTTATTTTTAATCTCTGATTACAGACAATAGGGATGGTAATTGAATAAACCACGAGGAAAAGAGGCTGCGAAAATGAGAAATTAAGGAAATAATTTAATAAAAGGTTTTTCATATTATAATTGTCCCTAACCCGCACTTGGCCAGCGTGGGGACGTTTGGCCTTAACCCTCTCCTGAGAGGAGACCCGAACCCAGCAGTGGGACGTTATGGGTTGTTAATGATGATGATGATATTATACTTATTACATGGTTTACTTGTCAAATATCAAGGTAAGGAAGTACAATAGGAATAATTACTTTCAAAGGCGTTCTAAATCAATTACAATGTACTGCACATACATAGAACCTGCAAGGCGAGATGCCTCTATATTAGTCTACATGATAAATTTCGATATTGCATTTCAAGTACAACAATTAAAGTACTTTGACAGGAGATATATGTTCTAAATTGCAATACATAGCTTTAAAGCACCTTAAAAGTAGCTAGGCTTTCTATAAACCAATCTTTTATTTGCTTTTTAATTCAAGGCAGCCTCGTTAGGTTTTAAAATGGATTTTATTAAAAACGAATAGTTACACTATTAGTGGGTTTAAAGTAAAACTTTTCGACGTTCTATTGAAAATAATGCAAAATCTTAAAAACTTTAACTAAGAACGATTTCCTGAGTAATAAAATGTCGTTTTTCGACTTCATAAATCTGAACATAATATTTAATTAAGTAGTAATTCACAACTGACAGTTGCAGAAGCAATTATTTCTGATTACAGCCAAGTAATTACGACAGACCGTCTGTTAGTGGAGAAATATCACACACTTGAGAAGCATTATTTGTTATTTGAAAGAGTATTTGCACATTTTAAACCACGTTGCCATTATAATGCAAAGTATAATCAATTTCATTAGTACTTTAAGTTAAAAAGAGTAGTAATGGTTAGTACAATAGAAGGTATTACCAAGATAACCATATAAGTCACGGTCACGATCGCGATTACACACACAACCTTGACTTTACTAGGTTGCATCTTATACTCAGTATACGGCTGCTTTTGTATTCTGACTAAATGAATGTGACTCATGTTTTAACCATTTTGAAGTATTGATATGTGTACAGAGTTTATCGTTCCCACGCTTTCGCCGAAATGATCAATTCGGTTCCGTTCGAAGGAAATGGTTATGTTCGGGTTTTACTTACGTATTACTTGCATGTAAACAGAAGTAAGGACAAGAAGCTGTCGTAAGTTATTGTGTCGGTAATAAACTCTAGAGGTAAATTTTCGATTTTATTTCACTGAGACCGTTTATAGCTACTTAATTTCATTAAGATGCGGAGAGTGTAACTGACTACAGGCGTAGTTGTAATTGGCTTTTTTCTTTCCCCTTTTTAAACATTTAACGACTATATTTAATAAATCAATATGACCTAATATACTATAAGTTTGTAATCATTCTCATGGAAATCCAGTCTGTGTCATTGCTGTAAATACCAGATTGCCATTCGAGGAAAATACAACAATACATTATTGACAGTAATTTTATAATACTTTCATTTTGAACAATAACATAATGAAATGTGAATATCCATCACAAAAATTATGTATGTTTAAAGAAATCTTAAATTTAATATCAATTAATAATTCCTTACTGCCAATAAACACTGTATGACAGGCTACGTACACCCACGCTGCCGGCCCTGCTACCCGTGTAGCCATAATTGGTTGCAGGCAAAAAGAAACAACGCGAAACTCATAGCTACCACACTTGCATGTACGAGTAAATATTAATGCACTTTTGAATTAGTGATATTATATGATTAAAGCTTGTCGTGTGTGATCTCATTTAGGGTCGTTTTTATGTTGCAGATATTATAAGTTGATACCTATTCTATGTTGTGATTATTCGTTTTACAATAATAACCAATAACATTTGTAGGACGATAAATATGACAAAAGATATTATAATTTTTCTACTGAGAATTTTGTTCTTACACCTGAATATAATATAAAAAGAAGTCACTTTCGTTGTCTGTTCGCTTAGCTCTTTTAAACTACTCAACGGATTTGAATGCAGTTTTCAGCAATAGATAGAGTGTATAGTAGAGAATTTCAATATAATAAACGACGAAATAACTAGAATCGGGAGAGATTTCTGTATAGATAACAAAAGTAATCAAATGCAAGTGCACATTTAACTCTCATCTATCTCGATTGGAATTAAATTCTTTTAATAGTTTACAGTGAAAGAAATTTACAAATTATTTTTCATGAATATTATTAATTAAACGGTACTATGTTACAATGAGACGCATTACGGATTCATCCAATTCGTGTGAATTACTCCCCCAGGCGTGAGCTCAAAGGTAACTTGTCAAAATTTAACAGTAACAGTCAAATTTCTACCAAGTACTATACTTTATATTAAATTTACTTTTGCGAGCGAAGACAGGCTGACATATTGGAGTTTTCGATGGCGGAAATTACATCAACTTTAATAACATTAACGTGTTGTAATATTGACATATTTACATACTTTATGCCAACAACATTTTAGAGCTAAATAAAATTATATAAACAGGCAAATATTGACCAGTTCTTTTCTATGTTTGTTAACCGACACTGTTTATTTATTTATGTAGACAGAAGTTATTTCTTTCATATTTAAAGTATAGTTATCCGACCCCAACCTTTATAATAGTACAATCATAAATAAGATGATATTAATCATTGACAATACGTTTGAATTTCAAATATTTGTAATAGAATACTTAGTATCTAATATAATAGTAAAAAAATAGGTGTGTTAATTCTCATGTCCGATAGTAATAGCATTATGTAATTCACAAAGATGACATAATTATAGCCCGATGTAAGAACGACAATAGATCAATTAGAAAGCCTTGCAATGATTGTGGATGTCAGCATCTATAATGACGAGGATCTCACGATAGATGAAGTTAATGACACACGAAGGTTAATAATTATTCGGGTAATAACTACCCTTGGTCATTAAATTAACCTCCAGTCGTTGAAAAAAGGTAGTAGAGCCACGCTGATTTCAGCACGAACGGGCCGGCTCGACCGGGGCGGTACTACCCTCGCACAGAAAATCAACGTAAAATGACAGCGATCATGCTGTCGTGTTTCGTTGGTGAGTGCGAGACCGGAGGCCCAATGATGCGAAAGCATCATTAGCCCGCCATGGTGTGGGTCGCCATGCTGCATTGTTGCATTGTATGCGTTCGCAGTATGGTGACCATCACTCTTGGATTCTGCTTATGCTTTCCATCAGGCAGAGTAGAGTCATTATGGCAGGGTCAAACATAAAAAAAAAAAAAAAAAAAACTTATTAAAATGTCATGAAAAAACAGGCATACCAAAAGGCTCAATTAGAGGAATGATAAGGCTTGAATCCCGTTACGCACCTACTTGAAGATGATTTATTATGGATTATAAGGGTTAAATGTATATCAGTGCCACTGCACGAATCCTAAAGAAGTGAATTAAAAAACTAGAACATGAATGTTATCAAAAGGAATAACGAAACGGATTCTGTTGCAAAAATAAACGTAACAGATACTACTGCATGGAAGGTCACTAGCTCCTTCATAACTATTCGTTTTGTATATTCAGCAACTTGCATGCAAGAGAGAATTTTTAATTTTGTACAAGAGCCGTCAGTTAACACTGTTGGTGAATGCATGAATGAAAATGAATTGCTAGAAATAGCTTGACTTACATAAAAATATTGAAAACCATAGAGTAGTTTCATATTTTTTGTTTACGTAAAAGTTAATACATTTACTGTTTTTGTTTGTAGAAAAGCATGATATATTGATTTAAAAGGACCAGAGTATACATGTATAGTTTATAGCCTTTTACTGTATATTAACATTGTACAATATGTATTTACGTATTCGTATTATAGCATTAAAAATGTAAAAAAGTACGTACGTATTTTTCAGAATATATATTATCTGAGTTTAAGGTGCAGTTGCTTCACGTTGTCAAACCACTGTTTCCTTTCGTTTAAGTGATTAAAGTAAATATAAGCTAAGAACATACTAAGCCCTTAGTATAAAAGCTATGGTCAGATTAAAATCCTTTCAAAATGTAAACCATATGAGAACGTAACTGTTAACCATTTTCTTCAATTCATTTATAGACCTTTTTCAGAATAATGCGATCATAACCCAATAAGTCTGGGCGATATTTTCACTGAGAATACCAAAAAGCCTTTCGTCTTTAATAAATTCTTGTTAGAAAATGTTCCCTGCAATAATTATGAGAACTCGAGCTTATTGAGTTACCTTAATTGAAAGCTTATATCTAACTTAAGAACGGCAACAGTTAGTAAATGTTTTACTATTTATTGTTTTATTTATTTACATAATCTTCACAAGTTTAACGAAAGGCTTTCTAGGTATAATTCAAATTAAATTTAATTAAAAATAAAATGAATAAATAAATTGCTGCAGGAAAGTCGACTCCGATGGTATGGCCATATAAGACGCAGGTCGTCCGACTATTTAGGAAATAGATGCCTCGACCCACTGTCCAACGCCCTAGATCACGCGGCAGGCCCAAAAAGCGCTGGCTGGACGTCGTCAAAGCGGACATGGAAGAGAACGATCTCACACCTGAGGATGCCGAAGATCGGGCAAAGTGGAGATGATTAAGTAGGAAAGCGGACCCCAGCACTAAGCAGGGAAAACGCTAGGCCGAAGAAGAAGAAGAAGAAAAATAAAATAAGTATATAATTAAACTGAGCACAATCCTATACCAGGACACTGGTTTCTTATGAAATCCCGCGTGTGCGGAAGGCGCTCGAGGGATTAAGTGCCTCTTTTTGCAATATTATGGCATCAATAAGCAATCAACACTTAAATACCAGTTTTGTTTTTTACAAAAAATAACTTAATTCAATAGCGTGAACGTGTGGTGTCAGAATAGCGAAAGTTTCACAAGAATTATAGTTCTCACGACGAAGCAGCACTTTCGTCTAAACACGCAGTAACATAATATATACATAGGTACAATTATAACATACAGGTACTTGGTAAATGGATTTCCCAATAGTTTTAAATGAACGGGTATATTTCATCCCAGGTTAGCTAGGTATGATGTTGTATTCCGGATATTCGAGCGAAATAATGTAGTGACAAGTCAATATACAGCGTGCATCGAATGTCGCGGTTGTCAGCGACCACGTTGCTCATCATTTATCACCCCTCACGCTGAAATGTAAAGTTACGTTCTCCTGTTTATCAACAATTATTTATTTTACAACTACTGTGTACTATTTTAGGCATCAAACAATGACTCATTTATATTCGTTTGAAGTAATTTGCAGCACAGCGCGCTATTTATTTAAAGTAAATACGTTTTTGTTCGATTTAGAGTATTTTGGTTTAGTTATTAAAATTTACATTTGAATGACTTCAAAACAAAATATTACATGACATCCTAGTGAATAGATTATTGCGGTAGTCTAGTACCTCTTTACCAACTACAACCAATATTGATTTTTAAATGGTTACATTACATTTCAGATATATAATTGGGCCTTGGATAGATAACCTGGGAAGGGCAAATAATAAATAAGGTGTCTCAGGTCTCGACTTGTGGAAACTTTCTTTGGGACATGATGAACACTAGTTGTTAGTGGAATTTAACTATTGCAAATACAATTGCACTCTCTTGAGTGTTCATCGGGAATCGAACTCGATTGACGATATTCTAATTCAGTCAATCCTAGAGTGGTGCATATTTTTTATGTATTATTTAAAAAGTGATGTGCACTATTCGCTTTTTAAAATATAGACTGACATTAATTTTCTAAATTACAAATCCTATTTCACTTTCACATCGATAATTGTTTGACGTTCAAGCAATAGGTTCTGAATGTCCCCGTCCGTAACTTGAGAGACGATGCACCAGTGAAATGTATTTTCCAATATCGTAATAGACACGTTCACACTACACTTTCTATTCTACATAGTTTATTGCGTTGCAATAATACTGGCACTAATGACCTAGTTAGACTAGAGTTATAGTTTAGAGTGTAGACGAATAAGCCGATCTGTTCAAAGATCCTCTATCTAAATATTCTTGAGGAACGCGATTTGAATGGAAAGCACGACAACCTGTCACTTCATTCTGGTATGGGCCTTAAAAACCCAAACAAAATGTGTTCGACGACATTGTTATATGTCAGTAGGTACAAATAAGGCTTGTCGCGTGACCGAGTGGTCGAGCTAATAAACCATCGGTTTACGTGATAAGGCGGGCAGCCCGAGTTAGTTACGGTTGCCTGTAACGTTACAATGGGAATTATGTTTTAACGACTTAGCTCATTGTTCTACCAACTTTAATTGTATACACAGGTATTGCAAGAAGAAAGAAACCGATCATGACGTCATCGCCGTCATTCAACAAATACTCTACGTAAAGAAAAGAGTGTTTAATTTAATTATTCTACTTGATTGAAAAACTTAACAGCTAAAAGCCGAATACACTATTATTTTTCAGGGAAATTATTTTAAATGCTGTAGAGTAGTTTACGAGCTCATCAGCTGACTATATTACAAAAGGCCATTAAGACCAGCTAAAGAACAACGTGGTCTATTACACGTGTGGCACATATAGGCGCCTATAATAGTATATAAAATAAATTGAAAAGCGTTAATGGCAGAAGGTCCTTTGTTTCAAGTTGTGGGCTTGGCTCTCGTAGCATCTGCGGGCGACACGGCGCATGTCACACGACTCACACGAGTCCAATATTTGTCACGCGACGCGAAACGTCGCTTGCGATTTTTCAAACATTTATCAGCCGCTTGTTTACTCCGGTTTACGCTACCCTGTGTGACCGGTTTTGACGCCTGTGTAAAAACTAGGTCATTATTCATTACGGGCAGAAACGAGCTAGCTTCAGTTCATTGATTTCTATAGCGCGTTTTTACTTTTTATTTAAGAATTCGCGTGATGAGAATGGCATTCCATTATGATATTAGGGTCAATAAAGAACCAATTTTATAGGGACAAGCGGCGCTATATCATTGCTTCGACAACTAATGAGTAATCACATTAACTCTATGCCTTTATTCCTGTAACAAGTAACAACTTATGCTAAGCTCATTATGTCGATTTACGCTAGATACGAGAAGATACCTAGTGGTCACTTAATCACTAGGTTTTTTCTCGAATTATTTCAATATTTTCAATTCAAGGATACAGCTTGAACACGTCTTTTATTCAGTGCAATAAAAGTAGACATTTAAACAACAATTAAGTATTTAAATTCTTCCTATAAAAGCGCGTTACACATATACACTTCATCGTTTGTTCGGAAAATATTTTTATTTATTCTATGTATATTAGCTAAGAGTAAGTTACTAAACAGCTCCATGCTTTCTGACAAAGCAACTAAAAGTAAATGTATAAAGAGTATTTTCCACCTGAAAGAGGTTTCGTGATAAAAGGGGTCTTGCAGTAAGTGTGTGAAGTAATTTTTTTAAACATCTATACTGCGTCGTATTACATATTAGAAAAAGCCCTAATGTCTACTCGTTAAAAGTGTTGGTTGGCCACCAGCGTGATTTTTAAAAAGACATTTAAGTGACTTTACTTGTTTTAAACACCATTTACAAGAAAGAAACCCCTTAACGAGTATATCGATATCATAAATAGTTTTCAAAACACGAACCTGACAAACCAATTTGAAAGCTACCAATATAATCAGTATGTCTGATTGGTCGTATGTGTTTTGCATGTATAATTAATAGTCCTCTCAGGGAGTGAGGTAACATTGTTCTAGCCAGTTTAATTAAGAGCTACGGCGAGGGGTGATCGTAAAACGCGGCGATAGTTGCCTTTTATGAGATGTCTTACAATAATTTCCTCCTGACAGAATACCATTATGACTGCTTTTTATAGGGGTAACATTTTTATAGCCGTTTATTCTTGCATATAAATCCCGGACTTAGAATAAAATTGTTCGTGGAGTGTGCAATATCGTTAGTCGAGATGCCTGAGGCTGCCACCGTTGCTATAATTGGTCGGATGGTTGAATAACCGGACATTGGGTGGATCGGCCGTTTAAAGCTTTTGTACTCGAAGGGTACGAGTATAAACAAAATTAGTAAAATATAGAACGGTTGTCTTGAATACATTTGTTATCGTTATAGAATACACATCCACAAACTTCCGTATAAGATCTATATGATATAACAATTGATTTTGGTATTATATTAATAGTAATAACGAAAACATACTCTTTCTCGCAATTGAGATATATTCTTGAGTAGCAGAGATCTAAATTTAAAATGGAATGGAATTTATCTTCAACATAGTGGGTATGATAGAGACATAAATGATTCATTCGACCACGTGATTGATGCGATGATTGCTCGGAAATCGGGTTTATGTAGACTATAAATAGAATTCCGATTAGAAATATATTGTAGTTGGATTAAAAACCAAAAAAACTGTGTGTCGGGACGCATTCTTGTAGCGAATTCAGTTTCAAAAGGTCGAACTGATAATTGGTCACAGATGTGCCATCATAGTTTAGTGCTATGCTGTGACTCAGAGTACCAAAATAATGTCAATATTATATCACCCGCCCATCGTCATAGTACGTAATACAACGAATGAACGTAGTGTTCGCCAGTGCTACCGCAATCTTCCGTCACGTCAGCGTGACGTGCAGTTTCGCACGTCATCGTCATGATAGCTGTGACGTCACCGTGACATAGTGTGCCAACCCAGAGCACGTTACCCAAATGCCACTTGCCGTATTAATTTGGTGTGTGTAGTTGCCAATATAATAGTCAAAACTATATCGAAAGGCGGGCCATTTTAGTTATTACTATTTTATCGTCAGACGTTATTTTATTCGTCAAAAGTTGTGCCATGAAAATTTTAAGTGATTATTTTTGTGAGTTTTTTGTCCACGGTAGTTTTTTTTTTTTAATTAGCAGCCCAAAACTAAAGTTTCAGGTTTCTAACTTAAAAAATGACGGACTTCCATACAAACTTTCAACCCCTATTTCACCCCCTTAGGGGTAGAAAACGTTTTATGCTTATCTTTTTTTTCACATTTATTTACTATCATTTAACACGTTGTAGTTTTATTGAACTACAGTTTTATATAGTACTAGCTGTTGCCCGCGGCTTCGCCCGCGTGTATGTCGGTTATGGCGGCAAATAGTAGCCTAAATGTTTTTCTGATGTATAAGCTATATTACTGCAAAGTTTCATCCAAATCCGTTCAGTAGTTTTTGCGTAAAAGAGCAACAAACACACATCCTTATAAACTTTCGCATTTATAATATTAGTAGGATATAAAAAACCTTGCTCCAATTCATCATACATTTTTACTAACTTTTCGCCTACAATAACGAACTTTTCTCAGAAATGAGATTGAGATACCAAAATAATTTCTAAAATCTAAAAAGCCAAAGATGTTTATTTTACGCGTACAATTTTACAGTCATGTTTTAGAACATGTCTATGTTTTATATAAAAATATTACCTTGACATCGTACTTTCAAAAGCTAAATTCGTGTAGTTAACATTCTGTTCATACACATCGTAACTTGAAGTTGTAAAACCTATACGTCTTTCTCAGTAAACGAGTTTTCCAATGCAAAAAGATATTTAATATTAAGATTCTTGAGATTAGCATAGCATTAGACCCTAATTAAACTTACTTCTTCATATTATCAAATGATTGAATTTGGGAATTATTTTAAAATATAACATGGTAAAATCTTTTTTCCAAAAGGTAATCGTGAACAAAACACTTGTAATCTAAAAATATAGTTATGTAATCAAATATCACTAAGTAAAAAGTAGTATGAAAGAGTCGTTGCATTTTATAGTACCGAGGCACTCGTATACAAATTGACCTAAATTAAGTTCAGACTGGACTGGAGAAAAAAATATCAAATAGCTTCTGTTCACCTGAAAATTTGTAGAATCCGCAAAGTAGCGCGGGGGGCGGTGAAAGCCGCGGCCGCGTATCAAATAACTTTATCGTCCTTTGTTATGGTAATGACCTCACCGAAATTATCCGTCCTGTGTACTATATCTTGAGAGAAATAAAAACTCCGCTTTCGTTCATTTAGTTTTACACCACACCTTGATAATTGTAATACAGATCACATTTATGCATCACATTCGTTACATGTAACAATACATACACATCACAGACAGACTTATATATTAAGACGGTACTTAAAGAATCTGATGTTTCCTTTTAACAAGGACTAGGTAGTGATATTCCTTTGCAATTTAATATTAAGTAAGCTAAGATAGTTTTTGATTTTTGTGAAACATTTCTACAAAATATAAAGAAAACAGACTACTTAGATAGGTACTCAATTATAACAGAGATAAAATAAGAAAACTTTTGTTTTTTTAAATAAGCTCTCTACTTTCTAGGCTTTGCAACTTTTTATCACGAAACTGTTTTAATTTATATGTTTATCTATACTAATATATAAAGCTGAAGAGTTTGTTTGTTTGTTTGAACACGCTAATCTCAGGAACCGCTGTTCCGATTTGAAAAATTCTTTCAGTGTTAGATAGCCCATTTATCGAGGAAGGCTATATATCATCACGCTAAGACCAATAGGAGCGGAGTACCAATGAAAAATGTTTCAAAAACGGGGGTAAATTATCACGTTACGGGCAATAAGAGAAGCAAACGATGTTGCGTGGGTCTGCTAGTAATCTATATAATATTTACGTATGTTTGTTTATATACCTATTTATTTAAATCAATTCTCAAATGTACATAGAAGCATCACTTGAGTATGATCGACCCTAAACCTGATAATTGGTTTATAAATATAATTTTTAGAGAACAAATAGAAAAAGTCTGAACTTTTAATAGTATTTTTAAAAGGAAATATTTGTAAAAAATTTTAACGAGTTGATATTGAATTTCATTAAGTGAAATATGGTAATACAAGAGAGGTTTGCTGGTTTGCTTGTTTGGTCATAGCAATACAAAGTTGATTACAAGGCTTTGCATCAGCCCTTCATAGTCCGGACATATCACCTAGTCCTCTCTCCGCCTTAGATTTGTTTGCATAGTCAAAGCCATCATAATATACTAAAATAGAAAAGACTTAATAATATGTTTATTATTTTATCGGTTGAATAGATTATTTATGTAAATCTATGAATTTTTTTCCTTGTGTATTTATTTTTATAGAGGCGATCGAACTGATTTTGATCGGAAATTCCTTCAGGTTTATTTCCTTGGAATTCTAATCACATAATTCACATACACGAGTACACATACATAAGTATCCTTATTCAACTACCCCTTTAAAGAATGTTTCGTCTTCTCTACTTAATTTTTATCTCATGCTAATTTTATGCCCTTTGCATGTACGAAACAATATTTATAACAAAACAATAGTAATTACTTTGCAACCGTCAGCGTTAATGTGGAACATAGCGTGCGATGCTCCACATACTTAATTATACAGCGATATAAGTTTTATATCCGGATGTACTACGCGTTCGCGCTTTCTCTCAAACATTATACACACATAAAATATGATTGTAACCATGGGGCAATAACATTAAACTTTAGTTGAAGACAAAGAAGTTAGAGGTCGTTTAAATCAAGCGATAAAGGTAAATATAACCTTTCGACCGCTACTATCCAGAGAAATAGATATATTGCAATAATCACAACGGCTAGTGGATGGATTATCACAGCATGTAGCTATTAGCGCACAGCTGGATAAGACTGCCTATCGAAAGTACTCTCCTAATACGATATTTCTCAAGGTAGATGTCAGGTGGTCGTCTTATGGTACGTTTTATGCCATTAATTCTTATGAGTCGTAAATTTTAATTATTCAGCTTTATAAGAAACTCTACAAACAAGAACCATAAACCGAGATCTTATCCGTACAATTTGTAGTCGACGAGCTAAACTATCGTAGATATAACCCGACCCGGGGAGGAAATCCATACGAAATTAAATGGAATTTCTACGCGGATGGTTTGCGGAGCTCGAAGCCTTTTCCGAGCGGTATGGCAACAACAGATGATCAAACGGAACTCTCTTCTTTCTATAATTTGGTAAATAAAGTCGAAGGTAAATATATATTTTCAAGGCTTTTAAATAAAAGGGATTCGATGTTGTACGGCACTCGTAATGTCTAAGTGATGATGTACAGAGGTGCATCAAATACTTTCTAGAGTATTTCGTCTGATATGAAGTCTCCTTCACGTTCGAAATCAACTTTTAATAGGTTTTGATGTTGAAAATCTTAATTCCATTGAGCTTAAATATATATTTAAAGAACAAGCGAATTTTAATTCAATAGTTGATCAGTTTCGGCATTGTTAGATAAATTGTACCATAAGAACTTTACGCTGTAGTCATATATTTAATCCTTTAATCAATTAAATTATAATAACTTGTACTCACATGGTGCGGGGCTGGGTGGTTCAGCACAGATACCGATGGACTTGCTGGGATCGTCGATAAACGACTGAGCTAAATGATAGTCGCCCAATTTCGTCTGTATCTGTCGACTCACGCTGTCCTGCCTCCCTGTCACCTGTATTAACAAATATGTAATTAGTTACTGCTAGGAAAAGTCGTCATACATTCGCAAGGCCCAAAACACATCACACTAATCATGGTATAACAACATACTTCGCCAGGTATGTCATTCCGAGACACAGTGACGAGACATAGAAACCGATATGACGTCATCATCGCTATCGCTAGTTCTGATTGGTTCATTTCATGATAAGATGCTATAAAGTGGTAACTGGATAGTGACGTCACACCGTGTCACTCTCGGAATGCAATACCTTGTTTTCTTAGACCATGACACTAATCGCATTAATTGCCTTCAATATTCTGCCTCTCCTTATAAAGGTTTTGGCTGTACCACGCTGGCCGAACGGGTTGGTATGGTGCTTGTGTTAAGTTTTCCTTCAACTAGCAGTGTTGCTGTCCTGCGTATTATACTTCCTAAATTCCTTATAACACCCATGTGATGAGTAGGGGCAGTATCATTGTACAAGAATCCGTCAACAACCGCACACGTAAATGATTACAAACAATATTAGATTAGTGTAAGGATATATTATTATTTTTTATATTTTCCTTAAGGCACAAGGAAGGTTCTTATGGAGAGAAAAAGCGTAAAAATTGCGAGGAAAATAGTAAAAGCAAACCTTCTTCTATTGGACTGCGATAGGTCAATAACTTTTGAAAGAACGAAGTCTGTCGGGGCAGCAAGTTTTCAAATAAATAAAATTTAACTACATTGTCACATTGATCATCATTTTGAGATGAACATTTAAAAGGACTTTAGTAAATATTATGTGACCGCTATCGCACAATAAACATAGTCTCGGGGATTATCAATGAACATGGTATTTGCTCAAAGTAAATATTCACAATGATCATTGAGCAGATAAATTAATCGCTGTGCGGCGTTTGAGGGTTATCCTCTAGATACCTATATTGTATTTAAGCGCCACATATACATGCTAAATAAAATAAAACTATTGTGACACGGTAATATTTCTTCTGATCCTAATAGTAATATGCGATGAAATTACATGACAACAATATACAATAGTATTGCATTACCTATTTCAACATGGATATTAATAAATTATAAAAACCAAAACTAAATTAGCATGAACATTTTCAAAATAAGTCGGAGAGTTAGGAAAAAGAAACTTGAAATAGAACGAAAGTGTAGTTTTAGTGTGTGTAGTAGACTGGATCCAAAAATATCTTTATAGTAATTATTTTAAAATATTTCAGAACTGAGAGCATTTGAAGGCATTTCTGCACTTTATTTTGAACAATCAGATGTTTCAACTAGTTAAAAATAAACACAAAATATTGCCATGCTCGTTAAAAGCTGATTTGATTAGACACGATTTAAATAAAAACCTTGTACGATAGTGCCTTAATCTGTTAAAACTGTAACACGATATTCGAATAAAAAACTTGACAAGTAGTAAACTATCGTATTCCCTAGACTCACCGAATTTCCTGACCCCGTTCTATAACCTAGATTTGCATAGCCTTGAATAGATCTCGTTATATTACTCTATAAAACTGTCTCTACGTTTGGCATAATTACACATTAATACTACCTTAATCGAGGTTATAAATAGTTTGACGTTCACAAACAGAAATATGATTGTAAGAACTAGTGTGTTATTTCTGTGTGCTAAGTATAATTTGTGTGATCTTTCATTAGACGGAGTAGTAAAAAAAATGGATATTAATGATTCAAAGTTATATTTATAATACATAATATATACTGGTCACGTATACAAAAAAAAACTAGATTCAACTAACTCCAAAGATGTCTTTTCGTGTGAATTCGAGATCTTTTATTAGTTAAAAAAATTTAGCTAGACAAATTCAACAACTTTCCCACAAAATTTCGTAATATGCATTACATGTAGGTATATCAAGTTAAAAATGCAAGGAATGACAACCAATACAAAGAAACGCATTTAATTATGCAAATATGTAAATATAAAATGTTTCTCTAAATTATACATTCATCTCATACCTACAATCTGTACTTCCATACGTAGCATCATAGTTAAGTTTAGTTCGTTCATATGTACATTACTTATCGTATATTAAGTTGTTAGATCAATTCCCTAATATATCTTCGTCTATCAGTACCGGAAGTTAAAAAAAAAACAAAACATATTGTCGCATGTGTTGGCTCGTTTATGTTGATGAGCAGTGAAGCGGCGATGAATCACGTTCACGTAGCTCGAGAACGAGCCGTGAGCCGGTCTATTTAGGCCGAGACGACACATGGGCGCCGCCCTTGTGGCAATGATACATGCGCTGTTTGCGATTACTGCCTTTTATATTCTTTATACAGCGATCCATTTGTGCTAATTTAAAACACAAAGAGTAGATGAACTCGATGTGATTGTCAAAGCTGGGTGATGAAAGCTTTTTGTGATTCGAACTTACAAGAAATTTTAATATTACGCTGTACAAATGTTAGGATGTTTTTAAGACTAGTAATAGGTTTTTTCAAGTTTTTTCATTTGACTTATAGTACGTACGTACTAACATTATATTTAACTTTTTTAGTATAACTTACGTAACACTATAAATTTTTACTATCATAACATGAATCAGCAACTCAATAAGCAATAACATAAGTTCGATTAGTATATCATACTCACATCTGCTCAATAGCTTGGAACCCTTCAAAGGAATACGGTATTCGACATTTTTCTCAAAGTTAATAGTAATTCCGACTATAATCGAGCAATATTATAACATTCGGGCATATCATGGCTTTATTATGTGGGGACGTGGGGTTTGGCCCCCGATCGTTCAAAGTACTTTAGGAGAATTCCACGCGCGGAGAATACTAAAACTATAATAATACAAAAAGTATTTGTAAATTGATTATAGTTACTCATACTGAGGAGACATTTATTATAATAACGTATATCACCAAAAGATAAGACTTAGTTGATATATGTAAGAGAATGCTTTAAGTGCCTATGTAACATACAAAAAACAGTACACTATCACTAAATAAAACATTGAATGAATCGTCAATCTCCACACAAACCACATAAAATATTCCGAAGCCATCTACCATTTTAAATCCGTTTACCTCACCAAAACCTGATTCAATTGCACAACAATTGTAGAAATAAGAAAGAAGTTTAAAACTTCATTTTTTACTACTATCAAAATGAATCGAATATACTCGTAGTAAACAATAATAAACAATTCATTTATCGAGTTCCGATTTAGTTACATCTATTTATCCGTACTTTCATGTCTATTTACAGTATTGCATTATTTTACTTCTTGAGTACTTCCTAAAGGGTAACTTTATTTCCTTTCAATACCTTTTACATCTCTGCTACGAGCGGTTCGATTTACGCTCTGACATGATTACACTAAGTTCTTTTGTGTTTAGGAGTATTCCGTTTCTGCTTCAAATACTTTGTGCTCTTTATAGAAAGAATTCTACAACAGCGGTCTGTTATTAATAAACATAAAAGGATCCATATATTTCCCTGTAATACTTTTATTAACCATCCAATATAATAATACTTTTCTTTATCTTTATCCCTTACGCCAAACTAGTATAAAATTATAAAGATCGCCGTATCCAACGTAAATATTGGCAGGTATCTTCAACTATCACTTAAAAACTAAACATCCGTTTTTATCATGTGAACATAAAACCTTTGATTATTAAGATCAGAATGTTAGGTCGTGAAAAATACTTGTTTGTGCGGTTAATATGGATGTGCATATATAAAATCATAAGACTGTTCGCTCTCTCCTTTCGTTCAAAGCTTTATAAATGAAGTGAGATGTAGGTCAACAGACACATAAAAACAATCGTTCTCACAACTAGAGTCTCATTCGAATTAGGTTATGACGTCAAAACAAAACAAAAACAAAATGATTGCGTTAAACCATACAGTTTTGTAAGTTATACGATGTTGATATCGCAAACAATGTTTTCCGGTTCATGGTGATAATGAGCAACAAGTCAATCCGTTTGCGGGTATCGTTCTGATACAATATATCTCAACGCCACGGTTCGCACTTTCTCGCAGATATAAATCTCCCCATTAAGGTGAACAAGTGAATTTCGCCACATGTTATTCGTATCTGTGACTATTATAAATTCCGAATGTACGTCGGGTGCGGAGTCAACGCCCTGCCCCGCGACCGGCGATGTGGGGAACGCCGCTGAGCCGCCTGCCGCCCCCCGGGCGAAAGGACGTACTTCAGCGGGCGGTTACATCCACCAGTAACCGCTGCGCCTACCAATGCCTCTACTCTCCAACAGATCTATTACGTTCAAGGTCGCGACATATTTATGAAAGGAAATTCGCACGTAGATAACTTTGATAAGATTAATACTATCTAAGAAAATTTTGTCGACATTAAAGAGTAAAGTTATTAGTTTGTATAAGCAATATTTTCGTTTGAGTTAAAATTCAAAATCAAGTAAATATATAAAGAAGATGCACAGATGTATATTTTAACAGACAATAATGTTTAGTTCGCCTTGAATGTGAAGGTATACAGTTATGTAGAATATGTAGCATTAACTGTAAATTATACTTTTCCACCGTTTCCTGAAAGTTTCGAATCGAACAAAGAATAATTTTCCTTCTTCATAAGACACATGACGCATGAACATATTTCATTTTGATATGTTGTGGAGAGGTAAATATCAAAACGACGTCATCATATGAAGGCTTTACGTTTTAGTTTGTTGTGTATTTTTACTAAATGTTTTTAAAACAGATAGATTGGCCAGAACTAAAGGCCCTCTTGATATTAAATAGTTACTGGAACGTTTTGTCCTTGGAGATTCAAGACACATTAGATTAATACTGGCTTATTTCGTATTTCTGGCTTAACTTAGAGTTAAGCCAGAAATTTCTGCTTGTAGAAACTACTGTTTATAGTGTTGTGAACTACGAATACAACTCAATATGTAGTTAAATAAATAATGCCATAAAATGCAAGGAAGCAGAAACTGTTAAAATAGAGTAATCAAATCTAAGTCAAATAAAAATGACAGTTTAGCAGTACATAAATGAATTAGGACCCATACTGAATAAACTACAGACCGTTTCAAATTCACAGACTGTCAGGTTAACATGTCAATAAAATGAGAAACTCCAAGTTTTATCTACGCAGTAAGGTTAAAGACATTAAAGGTAGTAACGACTGTTGATACGCTGAGATTTCACGATTCAACAATAAAGGAGAAAAAAAGCGGCGAGTCAACAGCCTGGAGTTCACAAGGGTGCAAAATAAGTACAGGGAGGACGCTTACAAGGGTCGTATTTTATTGCTAACATTAGTAAAAATGGGGAAAATAATGCTATAACTATAAGAGACGAATATTATATTTCACCTTATAATATATTGTCAGAAAAGTTGAACGTGATGGGTCATTGACCTCAATCGAGCAACGACACTGTCTGATAGGCGCGGCTAATTCATTAACTCAGTTCACTTGAAATACATAAATTTAGGTTTATCTGTGTGCGAAACTCAGACGTTCGTTAATTGACACAATCATTTCGATGCAAGCATTGAACTATAAATTAAAACTTATATGAAAATCTATAAAGGTTGGGATAACTAATATAGTTTAATTCTGTGATTAAAAATTTTAAGACGCCATGTCGTAAAAATAAAGATTGATTATCATTTTCTACCCAACTACCCTTGCACAGAAGATCAACATAAATTGACAGCATTCGTGTTGTCGTGTTTCGTTGGTGAGTGCGAGGCCGGAGGCCCAATGATGCAGAAGCACAATTAGGCCGCCATAGTGTGGGTCACTGCATTGATGCATTCGCAATGAGTATGGTGACCACCACTCTTGGATTCTGCTTATGCTTATAATCAGGCACAGTAGAGGTATTTTGGCAGGCCCTTACATAAAAAAAACTACGGCGAAACAATGAAAGGGTAATAGTTTTGGCTGTATCTATGTTTTATGTTATGGGTTATGTATGCTATGTTAGCGTATAAGTAACTAAACCGATTTTAATGAATGAGGTATCAATAGATTCGTAATAATAGCTTGGGTGACACATGCTATATAAACTTTATAATTTTTTTTATGCAGTCAGGTTTTGTTCTTAAACTGAATTTTTTTTTATATATACTTATATTACAACTTGGTCTAACGTTAGTTTAAACAGAGGACAAAACCTTTTGTGTATACGTACGAGTACATAAATTAATATTTTAAATTAACGGACAGGTCAGAAATCCTGTGGCACTGACACGGGTCAAGTCCGGACTCGAGATCAAATATTACTTATTCAAAAAAATACTTTGAAAGCTAGAACATGACCGCAGTAGAGGACTTGGTTTGACGTTTAATTTTACAATTATTTATGTCACGTAAATAAACACAAATTGTACATATAAAAAGCAAACTTTGGTGTTAAAATAGATCATTATCGTCATTAACAGCTTCTAACAGTTCACTGCTGGACATGTCCTTAGTCCTTAGCACCTTTGCAAGGAGAGGTTACTACCCGGACTGGTTAGTATGGAGTTTGTTCTAAGCTTTTCTTCTTTTCTTTTCAAACAGATATATAATAATTTTTATGTGAACATGGAATGGTTAAAAGGCATATTTTCATTAGATATTTGAGTGGTGGATTGGGGTGGCGCGTCGGAGATGGAGGCGGACAGTAATGAGGGCGTCTAGACACTCAGCAATACTACATTGTATTTGTACTGGGAGCTAGCAGCTTTTGTGTACTACACTCGACTTGTATTTTATATTAATGAATAATCACCGAATCACATATGTATCTCATTCTGAGATCGATTTTAAGACCTAGAAAAGTCGTGAATTGTAACACCTCTATGTATGTTAATCTATACTAATATATAAAGCTGAAAAGTTTCTTTTTTTGTACGCGCTAATCTCAGGAGCCTCTGGTCCGATTTGAAAAAATATTTCAGTGTTGGACAGTACATTTATCGAGGAAGGCTATAGGCTATATATCATCACGCTAAGACCAATAAGATCGAAGCACCAATGAAGAATGTTACAAAAACGGAGTAAAAAAATCACGCTACGGATAATAGAAGACGCAAACGGGGTTGCGTGGGTCGGCTAGTAGAAGATAAGTGTTAGAGTCACCAAATTCATTATTTTTCTTTTTTTTTTATTGATGATGATGATGATGATGTAGATGGTATATTATGTAGATAGAGATGAGATGAATAAATATTTGATTTTATGTACACACTTCCAATGTATTGACTAAGAATATTGCAGTTTCATTAAATCAAAATGTCGACTTCAGGAGAAAATTTATTTGTAACTAGCTGAACCCCGCGGTGTTACCCGCGGCTATTGTTGTACCGCGAGTAACGCCGCGGGACAAAGTTAGTCTAAAAAAAGTAGCCTAAGTTACTCCCCGGATCATCAGCAACCTGCCAGTGAAAGTCCCGTCAAAATCCGTCCAGCCGTTCCAGAGATTACCCGGAACAAACAGACAGACAGACAGACAGACAGACAGACCGACAGACAGACAGACAGACAGACAAAAAAAATTTTAACTACATTTTTGGCATATGTATCGTGTATACATACATATACATTTAGTAAAAAGCGGTTATTTTAATATTACAAACAGACACTCCAATTTTATTTATTTGTATAGATATTTTATTAAAAAAAAAAAAAATATTATGTTAAAAGCTTAACAAACAATCAGTTGGAAATACTAATTATTTGCTTGTTGCTAATAATAACTTCGACTTTACTATGTTGCTATAAGAGAATTGCAGTAACTATAACTAACCATACATACATAGTTATCTATACAAATAAATAAAATTGGAGGGTTTGTTTGTAATATTAAAATAACCACTTTTTACTATGTGCATATGTATGTTTACACGGTACATATACCAAAAATGTAGTTAAAATAAATGTTGTCTGTCTGTTTGTTTGTTTCGGTTAATCTGTGGAACGGCTGGACCGATTTTGACGGGACTTTCACTGGCAGATAGTTAATGATCCAGGGAGTAACTTAAGCTACTAGGTTACTCGCGGTGTAACAATGACCGCTGATAACACCGCGGGGTTCAGATAGTATTTCAATATTACGACTGTTCTTCTTATAAACAATTCGTCCTACTATTTTTAATATAAAAAAATACGAATAACGAACATACATCACAAAGATAAATAATGCACTACAAATGATGATAAAAAGATTTTAATACTCCATGCAGACAAAGAAAACGAATCCCATTACTAAAACCATCTCATCACATAATATATAACAAGTTTTGTAACAAAGAGAATACACACGAATAAAAATAACTGTGGTCAGAAATAGATATTATTCTCGGAAAGTAATCATTTACCTTCCCTCTTACTCATTCAACTACAGTTAGAAAGAGATAAGTTTATTGGACGAAAGAGTACTAAGGTATTAAAATATAAAAGTCTTTACTATTAACTAGTGTTTCAGTATTCGTAATACAAAACGTTCCATGAGAAAATACTTAACTATAGTTATATCCTCAGCTTAAAAATGCTTTAAATTTCTAACCTAACTTCTTATACTAATCTAAAACGTTCACATCGATAGTAGAAATACTGCGTAGGGTTGTATACTAAAGTGACCGGAAACATTATCTCCATTCGTATCCAAAAAGCGACAAAATTTCTATTGAAACCGCGAAAAAACCAAACAAATCAATTGTGAAAGAGCAAAAATGTAAAACTCATTTTCTAAGACTGACCACAAACTCAATCAAATTATTCTCATTAAAGATCTCCTATTTTACTACGAGCGTAAATAAGGCGATATAAATAAACAGAAACAAAGTGATGAACAGAACACCAACACCAATCGAAAGTGAAACCCGTCTTGTTGCCAATATCAATAATGACGTTAGAATAAACTAAACATTGCTTTATCAGCTTTAACAATGTCCAGAACCCCGACCGCTCACAACTCCCCCTCACACATTCTGATTTGTAGGGAGAGAGGGGGGCGAGGTAGATTTAATTATAGTTGTATGTTTGTGTTTATACATGTGCCCATGTGTCATAAAGTAGGTCGTGAGTGCAGCCCGTTGGCTGAGATAAGTCCACCGCTTTTAAAAAGTTATTTAAACTCACTTTTGATGCTATTGCGTTAACTTTCAGTGATAAATTGTTATAAAAGCTATTAAGGTTTATTGACATCGTTATTTTAGGTGCGGTACAGGTGCGACTGGTGTGATTAGAACCTCGGCCTCGGTGTTCAGTAAAGAAAGTGAAATCGGTTGACATTGAACAACAACGTATAATAATGTACAATATATGTACATTTTATAATTACACATTGTACATTTATCTTATCAACACAAAAAAAGTAGTACCGCACGAAAGACGATTGAAAGAGGATTAGAGTTGAATGATTAAGTTAAAACCAACGAAATACGCGCTTATGTTTCAATTCTTAGTTTCGGTTTAAAATGATTTATATTCTTTCTCGGGAAATTACAAGAACCAAATCGTGGTGTCGATGTCGCAAAACATAATGGAACAAGCTTCAAAACTTGTAAAACAAAACACTAAATTACGTACCCGAGCAAATTTCTTGTCGGCCTAAAGTAAATAAACATAACTTTTGTAGCAAAACAAGAACCATTATCTTAATTTTGTTTTACCAGTGAAGTACTTTTGAAATCATTTTGGCAGCAATTTACATCGAGCTCGAAGGCGCATCAAACGTAATTACGGGACAAGTAAACAGCAGTCGACCTCGACTCCAAACACGCCTGCTCTCTGAGGATACCAAATTCTAATTGATCATACAGGGAAATTAGTATCTTATCAGGAGTCCAGTTAAAGTGGTTTTAGACAGCTATCACTTGAAGCTACAGCACTTGTTTGTACGGATCCTGGAGTTTAGTCGACACCTGGTAATAAAACCACATACTTTAGCCTAACTGCAGTCGATCACGCGACGAAAGACAGCCATATCGCAAGATAGGCGTTCATAGACGCCGTTATTTGTGCAAACGCCTTGAGTATTTTAAGTAACGTGCTACGATTGCATGCTAAGTGTACATTATGTGTTAATTTTTATGATTTAAAGGTAAACGACAGTAAGTTTCAGGTTCTTCTTCTCATTAGCAATGTTTGTAACAGTTTGCTAACCCTTGGGCGCTCCCGCATGACGGGAATAGTATTTAACTGGAACACTTTTCTAAATATCCATTAATGTAAAATTTACATTTAAATAATAATAAATATTTCGGACATCTAACACACAACGCCATCTAGTCCCAAGCTAAGCAGAGCTTGTTTAATGGGTACTGGACAACTGACATAAATACATTTTTTTTTGTAAATACGTAGCTACATATTATACATAGAAAACACTCAAACTCCAAAAGAAATATTTGCAGATCATACAAACATTTGGTCCGACCCGGGAATCGAACCCGAGACCTCAAGCACAGCAATCGCATACGCTACCACTACGCCAGCGAGGCAGTTTCTATAAATTTAAAGATAGTAGGAAAGTTACTCGCTCATTGCTTATTTCATCATCATAGGGTGTCATCCTCAAAATGAAGTTTGGAGGTCAGCAAACGGTATCCCACGTAGTCATTAGCGGCCTCTTTTAGTTGGCGATAGTCCAGAACCAGTCCGGTCCAGCCCATGTTGTTATCTATCCACGTCCTTCATGGTCGACCTGGTGTCCTCTTGCCAGGTATTTTTTCCTTCTAAACAAGCCACAGTAATTCATGTTGTGGCCCCCTTTGCATGTGTCCAAAGAACGCCACTTTCCTTTTCACTTTAATAGCCATTAGTTCTCTCTTGCATTTGGCTCGCTCCAGCACTTTTACGTTGGATGCTTATTACTTACTTAAAGCGCCACTAAATAACAGAAATGTCAAAGTAGCTTTAGACTCGTAAAAAGATTATAACAAAGGAATTTCTCACATGACAACATAAAAGGTATCATCATATCGTTTATTTTCTAAACTTCGTAAAGCTCTTGGTGCATTCTCAACCGATGAGCAACTCGATATGAACCAACAAATCATTTGCTCAATATATAAGAGAGTTAAGTTTTAAGTGAAAACTTTTGTTTGCGGCGTGGCCGTCTGCTTACTACTAGACAGTAGTTAAAAAAGAAATAAAAAATATCGTTTCGACTTAGTAGCGCTAGTTTAAACAATTCCTAAGGGAGATAAAGCTTTTAAATTGAAGTACCTAAACGTTAGTTCAAATATATTAGTAAGTTAAAATTAAAGTTAGTCTGTATAGGGAACGATTGAAAACGTAAATATTTTGCCCGGATAAGTAACCTATATTACCTACAACCTTGCCTTGATATGGAGAACTATGTACTCCGTTTGATAATTGAGTGGTTTATGACTTAAGGTGTCCTTACACATTCATTTTCATTTCATAAATTCGATACTAATATTATAAAGGTGAAGAGCTTGTTCGTTTGAAGACGCTAATCTCAGGAACTACTGGTCCGATTTAAAAAAAAATTGTGTTAGATAGCTCATTTATCGAGGAAGACTATAATCACGATAAGGCCTACAGGAGCGGAGCACCAATGAAGAATGTTACAAAAACGGAGGAAAATTATCACGCTATGGGCAATAGGAGACGCAACGAGGTTGCGTGGGTCGGCTAGTTTGTAAATAAACAATAAATTTAAAAAAAAAAGGGAATAAGAATTATTTTTAATGAAAATATGGATGGAAATATGAAAATTAATGTAGCAGCAATGTGCAAAGTTGATCAAAGATGTAGAATACTAACACAGATCTATTAAACCCAACGACGCCAACCCACCCAGTTAACAACGGATTACAGAGAGGTTGGCACACTTGTAGCCCGGTACACTTGTCGAGCAAGAGCGAAGTGTAATCCTCAAGTGTCTAAAAATATTCATAGTAATAAATGAGCATCATAGATCCTGGCTTAGAGGATTTTGTTATTTCTAGAAGAGTTTCCATAACTCAATCGATAACCGATTCTGCGTACAACACTAATGAAAAATTTCTTCTATTTAGAGGTTCATATCAGGTATTTACAACTTTATTACTTTAGTACTTTTACTGGAAGCAGTAATATTTTCGTGCTGTGACATTGCAATACGACACGCGCGAAGTATCGACTGCCGCTTCGTAATTGTGACGGTATGCTTCGACGAGAACAAAGGAATGTTGTAACCGGACAAAATATAGTTTGCTTACTTGTTAGTTCTGCATTTATGTCTGTATTTTTAATTTATACACTTGAATATCTTACTATTACTATAAATTACTTTCAATTGTGTGGTGATGAATTAAGAATACTAATTGTCACAAACCCCTATTCATCCCACGAGTGTCGTGAGAGCCGATTAACTCCGCCGAGGAGACTCCTATGTCCAGTAGAGAAGTGTAAAAAGAAAAAGCTATCGATGTTTAGTAGAAATTGTCAAAATGCAGAGACAAAAGACCACCACCAGTGAATGAATCCCAATGTAAAAGATCTATATAAAACGGTTACTTAGATGAAAGGCCCGTATTCACTCTGATTTGTAGAAAATTCGTGTGAACAGCGAATTCGCACTCCGCACGTATTTTCTACTGATCATTGATCACTTGCACTACGCACTTGCACTCGCACTAAGCAAAGTGAATACAGGCCCTAACATAGCTTACGTTAGTTATGTGTTTTTCAAGAAAGAGTTACAGTGTTTGGTACACATAGCCTTGTACTACAGTCATAAATTATTTTGATAGGATTGCGTGGGGCTTGTGATATACATTGCAAATTTTCTAAAGAGCACGCTAGCGATGACACGAATTATAACTGCAAGTGAAACTCAAGTGTATGCTAACACAAATCATCTCAACTCGACTCGAAGCTAAAGGATGTACACGAAATACTCGAAGTGGAAAGAAATAATGAATTTAATAATAAATCTATCTTCATTTTCCTAAATATAGGTACTTATATTTGTTCCTTTAAATACTTCACGTTCTTGTGAACATTGTGAAAATATGTATTTAGAAGAATGTTATGTAAATTTAAACAGGTATATTATATATTATTGAAGTTACCTAACAATTAAATCATATCTATTTATATTTTTACCCAAAAACACTATAATGACTTTATTGTAATTTAAATTTATTGAACAAATCATAGGCAACTGGCACCGAGTTCATCTATCTATAATCTATTCAAATAAATAAAATTGGAGCGTCTGTCTGTAATATTAAAATAACCACTTTTTACTAAATACATATGTGTACACGGTACATATGCACAAAATGTTTTGTCTGTCTGTTTGTTCAGATAATCTCTAGAACGGCTGGAACTATTTCGACAGGACTTTCACTGATAGGTAGCTGATGATACAGTGAGTAACTTAGGCAACTTTTTTTAGACTAGCCTCGCCTCGCGGCTTCACCTGCGGTACGACAATAAGCGCGGATAACACCGCCGGGTTCAGCAAGTTGTAATTAAAAGCAGAACCTAACAATAGTGACGACTCTATAATAAATGATAATATACACAACATCTAGAATGACAAGGTCCTGTCGTATCTTTGGACGGGGAAAAGCAGCGTTATCCCCCCCTATGGGATAAAATTAAAAAAAAAAAAAACAAAAACAAAAAAAAAAGAATAGTGACATGGTGTCCACACAGTCCTGTTGTTCTACTTTGAGTTCCTGCTTAAAACTCATGATAACTTATAGGTACTGTACAATATTATATAAAAAAACAGTATTGTATCTCTAAAAATAAACTGTAAATAGAATGTAAACTAAAAAGCCCGGTTTCAATAATATAAATCTTACGTTAATAATAAGTTTTGATAGAACTTTTATTTATTTTTAGTGTATTTATATAAGAAGTTCGGAAATATTTGTCTCCCGTTTCGAATGTGTTACATTTAAATGCAAACATTACGCGACTCGAACGTAAACATTTTGAACTTCTTAATGTAAATAGAAACAAACTTCCTTTGAGTGGAAACACGCATTTTTGGAACTACTCTTGTTGTTATGTTTTTGCTTCTTGCAACATATTATTGAGTAAATATTGAGCAAATGAAATACAACTGACAATACAAAACCAGCTAACGTAAATAACAGAAGCTTGTTAAACATTACATGTTTTAGTGTAACTTGTTGATGATATCGAAGCGTGCAAGCTATTAAGAGCACTTGGTATAAATGTATTTTTTTCAATTAACTTAACAGAGTGGTTGAATACTCAATTTAGGCTGAATTTGTGTGATCTTTGTTTCCTCTTCAAGGCTAATATTTAAATAGATTGCTTACTAATATAATATAGTAAAAATCAAAATTCACCTCAAATAAATTCCTGTGTTTTCTATTACTTATTTTAATATAAATACCTTTGTAAATTGTTTTTGTGAGAGAAAAAACATAAATTGTCAATTTGCTAGAAACAAATCTTGGTATTACGATTGTTTAAAGCACCAGAAAGGAAAGCCTATTTTCCTTCTGTAGAAAAGATTTGTAGCATGATTGTTAAATGAAATATTAAATTTCTATTGTCCACTTTTGCTTTGTGATAGTCAAAAACCTGTAGTCATCGATGCTATAACTCACAAGGTATTTACATAAATAGCTCTAACTATACATCATGTCTGAAAATTCTGTTCTGTAAACAAAACTATGATTATTTAGTTGGAAGTATATAAGGAATTGTTGTAAGATGGTTGTCAATAAGAGATTGAAGTTCCACCGTTTAACACTCGCGTTTGTAGATTTTGTTTTGTGATATTATATATGGAATCATGTACTGACCCTGACTGGTGCCGGGAAGAGCGACGAGGCGTCGGGCTCTCGGGCGTGCGCGAGCGACATCTGATGGGCGCGCATCTGTCGCTCGCGCTCGCGGTCGCGTTCGCGGTCACGACCCGCCCACGCACCGCCTGCGCCGCTGCCGGCGCCGCCCGAGCCGCCTCCCCCGCCCCTGTCCCGGTCCCACTTGTCGTACCTGCAACAATTACATTCAATTTCAACACTCATGGTTTAATATAGCTTCATATGTCACATATGACATGTATATTGGAAAAAGTTATAAAACTTTATTTTTCTTGTTTTTCATGTTCATCAGGCAAATTGTTTCAAATACCTACAAACGTGTTTTATAAATATTTGTTTTCAAGGACTATAATACATTTATTTTGGTCATAATAAACAGTAGACACGAATTCAACGTTAACTAACTTTCCTCGCTCGTGCATGACCGAGCCAATTCCCTTGTACAAGGAGCTACTGCGACCCTGTTGACTAGCAAACAAAGCAATATGCACTATTGTTGTTGCACTGAGGGTTTATTGACATTAGCATCTATACTAATATATAAAGTTGAAGAGTTTGTTTGTTTGCTTGCGCTGTCTCAGGCACTACTGGTCCGATTTGACAAATTCTATGTGTTAGCTAGCCCATATATCGAGTAAGGCTATATGCTACATCATCACGCTAAGATTAATAGGAGCGGAGCATTAATGTTACAAAAACGGGGGTAAATTATTACGCTACGGGAAATAGGAAAAGTCAACGAGGTTGCGTGGATCAGCTAGTCTTTTATATATTTTTAGTAAATGTTTTCCATAATGATTATAAACAAATTAGCTAAGTATACTAATTGTTTTGATCGCAGGTGTACGAAATTAATGCTTGGTTGTTGATGACACAGTCCCACCCACTCAACTCTGCTCCTGTATTTCATTTTCAGTAGGCGTAAGCTTTACTTTGTCATAAAGGATTTATATGTAAAGTCAACATCAATATGGCAAACGCGTTACCAAAACGTTAAATTGAAAAGAGTTTGCGTACGAAACCCTTACGTTTCAATTCCTAACTTCACGTAGAGTTTCGAAATAAAATAACGTATATACAAACGCTAAGAAAGAATTTTTATAGACGACAGTTTTGTATAGTATGTTGGTAACCTACAATAAACGAGGATAGTCAGTTAAACCATTTACGAGCCAAACATAAAAGTATAAATCGCTGACACTGGGGCTTCTCTTCTGCTTAAATAATATAGGTAAAAATATCTTTGAAATCCGAATGTCCTATTGTTTCAGTTTTATACTGGAAACTCGTAGAACGTGTAATGCATAATGTGAACATAACCCGTGCGAGTTCTTTATAGTTCCTACAAGAGGATAATCCGCTTAATATGCACGTGCATTGCGCTGTCAATGCTTGATGCCAAGGGTGATTCTCTTTTTTAAGAAGTCAAAGAAGTTATCTACCGCATTTTTTTAAATAAGTAGATAGCTGGAAGTTCAAACATCATTAGACGTTAGTTCATTTTTAACTGACTTCAAAAAAGGTGGAAGGTTCTCAATTCGACAGATTTTTTTTGTTTGTTACGTAACTAAAACTTTCGACTGGGTGCACCGAATTCGATGTTTTTTTTATTTGAAAGCTGTTGCTTCCCGTGTGGTCCTATTTCAATTGGAACCAGTTCTTGAAGTTGTTTCTTTTTGTTGCAATTTTTTTTTATAGAACCCTCACAATATGCAATGTATCGGTATTATTTTACATTATTGAGTAACTGTTCATTAGTTTCATTTTTCATTCTTGTTTTATAATGAAAATACACCCAAGTGTATACCTAAGCAATTTCCAAGCAAATATTATTTTAATTACATAGGATAGACGTTTTTAGACTGTCGGGAGAGGCGAAAAACTAAATTAATACGAACGAGGCTAAGAAAGTTAGTACACTATAGGAATTTCATTACCAAGAAAATTGACCACGCAAGAGTTCATTCTTTGCTGGTCATTCATTCACCGACCCGCCTTGGCCGCCTTCGTTAATCCTAATTTGGTGTGCATTCAGGATAAAGTCTATTTGTGTATCAAATATCTTCTAAATCAGTCTAGCAGTTTCGAAGTACCAACAAACCTAGACACGATTAATTATATACAAATTATTAGAAGGATTATGAGGGCATTTTACTAAGGAACTTACACTAGAGCTACCATCTTTAATATTTGGAAACGAGAACAAGAAATGTATTCCTGGAGTTAAGAGTTGAAAATCCGGACACGTCTACAGTTTTTTTTTTAAATTAGTTCGTCGTCGTCCTACATTATTTATTTTCAAACAAACTTTTGACAAAAAGAATCATCGTTTCGGTTTTGACTTTTAAACAATAATAAATATTTCAAACCCAGATTGCAAATAAAATCCGGACACTCTCTAAACTAGGACAAATCCAGAAAAACGCGTACGAATGGCAGTTTATACTAATAATCTTGGTATTGTCAGTTTGATATAGAATGTTGTGTTATCTACCACGTCCTGTTGTGTTATCAAAATATTTTTTTCGGAAATGTCCTTGAAGTTAGTTGCGTCAGGTATAATGTAACTTTAAGAAAATCACCATATATGTATCGTGATAAGAACGTCGTGATAAGAATAAAATGTTGATAACTTTCGTAAATGATTTATATTAATAAACCTTTACATTTGATAACGGCTTTCTAAGTAATCTTATTGATTAATCGTAACTAATCATCAAATGAACAGTTTAATCATATTGTTACATAATACGACATCCATAACTACTAATATTACAAAATTTTAAAGTTTCTCTGTTTGTTAAGTATTCACGCCTAAATCGTTGTACCGATTTCAATTAAATTTGGCATGGAGATACTTTGATTCTTGAGGAAAGACAGTTACTCTTTACCGCGATAACCTAAATATGCGTGGGCGGAGCCGCGGGTAAAAACTAGTATGATCATAATTAAATCAATCACTTATTAACTATAATTGTTTTTTAATAAATATATTAAGGTTTCATCAACATTACCAGTACTCTCCACGGGTACTATACATTCATTGTTGAATCTGTCTTATATGGCTTCCAAGAAGAGCTATCTTGCACCACCTCCTTCCAATGGCTTCCTGCCGCTCTCATTGGGTCATTGACAATTGTATTTGTATATCTTTTTCTCCCATACAGCATATTTGGATTTTAAGTTTAAGCAAAGTGTGATACTGAAGTTATGAACGTCTGAAGTTTGAGTTTGAGGCTCTGTTTATCAAAGCATATATCTTATCTATATAAGTATGTTGATTACAGTATTTTTCACGAACAAAAACCAACAATTCCCACAAAAACGTACTTATTGATTTTTCCTTCTTTTGCAAAACTGATGTTAATAAATACTCGTATACATAGATCACTAACTATATTTATGAAAAACAGCTATGACAGTGAAAATAGAATTTTAAATAACAACGTTAATAAATCGAGATAATTCTAAGTAACAAGAATAAGTTAAAATAACAGGAGGTTATCAGATGCATTATAGTATTACAATAAAACAATAGACATTTGACTCACGGGACATACGTCCTATAACAATAACAGTGACGTATCGCGCTCGAGAATTGTATTATACGATGTTGGATTCAGCGATTTATAATATTAAGCAATACTTATGGTAATAGAGCCACGCTGATGGGCCTGCTCAACCAGGGCGGTACTACCCTCTCACAGAAGACCAATCTAAAATGGCCTCATTCGTGCTGCCATGTCGTGATTGCGAGATCGGAGACCCAATGATGTAGAAGCATCTCAATAAGCCGTCATAGTGTAGATCAAATTGAGTGTGATGACCACAGCTCTGGCCATGCTTTCCATCAGGCGGAGTAGTAACTTTGGCAGGCGTGACATAAAAAAATCCCATTGAGCGAGGCAGAGTGTACCACATCGTAACATGATCGTCTCGTGGTATTGAACATGCATTGCACTTATATACGTATGTGTTGACCAACTAGCTTCAGAGTCTCGCCGCGTCCTTGACAAGTGACTATAGAACGAGTTTTCACATCGATTTATTATGACACCGTTTGAGATATTGCCCGACGCAAATCGCAATGTTTGCTGCAACGAGTGCGAGTTGTATCCATTGTTCGAGATGTTGTTCAGAACCGGATATTTTCACACAAGACAATTAGGTAATTCAGAGCATAATGTTATAAACCTATTGGTATAAAATACGTGAATAGACTCACACCGTGCATGGCAGATAAGGCACGGCATCATTATACGTACAAATATCATAACCTCGAAAATTACTCCCTCTGTCTGTCTGTTACGCTTTCACGGCTAAATCGCTGCACAGAATTTAATGAAATTTGGCAAAAAGATACTTTGATTTTTGAGAAAGGACATAGACTACTCTTTACCGGGATAACTAACATGTATACACTTGGAATGAGCCGCGGGTAAATGTAGATTGGCTGGTGTTTTTATTTCTTGGTAACATTAGCATAAAATAGGTAAATAGGAAGATAAATTTAATAACCTCAATGTTAGGTTTCCTCGAAGTAATAAAGTCAACATGTAGTGGAGAAAAAACCTCGAGAACAAATTTACGGTAATTTCTTAGCATTTTCACTTACACTAAACATGTTCTCGTCATTTGTTGAAAGATTTATAAGATAGCTTTTGTTGTTTTAGCTGTAAGTGTTAGCCACTGTGTTGCATCATTTAAGAATAGACTACAACTTGGACGTAGTACTGTTGCCTGTACGCAAGTCATTTACATTCTTTATAACTACTTATGTATCGTATTGCTATGGATTTGTGGTATTTGTATTGATGGTAAAATCACTGTTCGCAATGTTTAACACGCGTAAATAAATGAAATAACGTACGAATAAACTAAAACATGATTTAGTTCGCTTAAATATAAATTAAAAGCTAAACGCCTAATTCGCACAAAGCACATGAGTACAAATATTATTCTTTACAATAATTGACACGTTACATCCACTATGCAATCGAGTGCCATTAAAGTGCATAGTAAAAAGCACTTACGTCACATGCAATGAAGATAGATGTGGTATGTCGCCGTTTTGAAAAGTTACGTTAACTTTGTGAGTCCAAACCAGACAGTAAGTATTTAATATACAATATTCATTACAACTACAAAATCTAAGGTCATGACAGTAACAAGCGATGCGTAACTCTACGTAACTATTAACAAGAATTATTTTCTTAGTCTTATCGTCTCACATTGCGGTGGATACCTATTCAAACAATATATAATTTATATATTTTAAATAATTTAATTTTCCTTGTACATTTCTTAGAAGTTGAGATTGTTTTTGTACCTTTATATTTTTTAATCTTACTAATTTATTAGTTCTATAAGTGGTTGTGACTTTATTACCTACGCTCTAAGGGTCGTTGCGCCGAAAAGCGTTAAATTATAATGTCAAATTTCAGTCTAGTAATAACTTTGAATACAAGTCAACCAAAGTCGGTAAACATATTCATATAATTAAAACATCGCTTCACTCTTCATAATGGGGTACCAAAGTGAACGGCTTACATCGAAGGAAATATGAAAATTATTACTTTAATACATATGAATGAAACGATAAATAGGTAATTACATTCTCTGCTTTTAGCAGAAAGAACATGTAAACATATTCTGATTGATTCCATTAGAATTCTCATTTTTAGTAATTCTTTGATTTTATGTTTACTCAAATCTAAGACTAGTCTTTTGGTTTTGGTATTTGTCTTCTCAGATGTTTCAATGAAAATCTTTACTTACAGTTATCAAGAAATAATTTAAAAAACTCTACTGAGTTTTGTTTGGAAATTAACTAACTTTAACTTCAAACTCTAAATACTCTTAAATTACAAGTTTTAAAGTCATATAGAACACACAAACATTTTTAATGGTCAAACAAAGACTGCCATTAAAAAACAAGTAACGGCAACAGTTTTTTCAAAACAGAAAAAAGGCACTAAATATATTTGAGTGCTTTAACTTTTTAAGTATTATTATTCTCCTTGAAATAGAGACACAACTAGCGCTCTTCCGCCACGCTTAAGGACAACGACTTCGTCTCCACAAAAAGGTCCGATAAGCCTAACAAACAACACACCAGTGAAACCTTTTAACACCGCCATCATGCTTGCATTTGTAAAGGTTCACCCAGTACCAAAGAAATGTAGAAATATTTGTTAAACATTTTCTTGATTTAATACAAAATACTGAGACAGATTGCGAAAACTGCGGAACTCATAGAGAATAGTTAGTAGTTCAGCAATAAATGGTCAGCAAATTAATGCAATTTTCAAATAACGTAATTGAAATGTCAGGAAATATGGTAAAGTTCAACTTGGCATTCTTTATATATTACCGTTATAACAGTTTTTTTTTTATTATCAACAGTATCTAAGGTTCAGATTTTGGTATTAGACAAAATGTCTGGTTCGTATGCGTCTGGTAAAAACTTTTACATTATTTATGAGGGTTTTAAGAAGAGACAGAATAGTAAACATGTAGAATCCAGGTTACGAATATCATTCAGCAATTACAAAAAGAAAACAAATGTGTATTACTAATGAAAAAGTTTCGAAAGAAGTCATTTCCTGGAAAGTGGCTTCATTCAAATAAGAGATATATTTCACATTTAATAACGTTCTCTACGACACTTAATACGAAATGCCTGGTGGAATACCATAAAACAGCATACTGAAATTTCACTTGGGAATCAAGATTCCCGATACTAAGGACAATTTAGATTCTAAGACAGAAACTAATTTGGAATAATTTCAATGTTATAAAGTAGTAATGAGCAATTCTCGCATAGGAATAAAAGGGTTTTAGATCAGATCAGTCGAGGTTATCTCACGCTTAACAATGTGACACATTGCTCATGCATATAATTAAATTACGTGTGGAGGACAGGTCCAGTACCCTCTGCAAACACCTGCGGAAATTGCGTTATAATGTATTGCTGAAATATCTTTGTTCAATGTTATCACAAATGATAACATAGTTAAGGTTGTTTTTCCGGCAATGGAGTGTAATCTATACAAATAAATAAAATTGGAGTGTCTGTTTGTATATTAAAATAACCGCTCTTTAATAAATGCATATGTATTTTTACAATTTGTGTCTATCTGTCTGTCTGTCTGTGTGTCTGTTCCGGGTAATCTCTGGAACGGCTGGACCGATATTGACGGAACTTTCACTGGCAGGTAGCTGATGATCTAAGGAGTAACTCAGACAAATTTTTTAGACTCGCTTTGTCTCGCGGCGTTCAGCGGCGGGTAATACCGCAGGGTTCATGTTTTATGAATTTTCCAACCAGGTACTTCACAAGTCAATTTATTGAAAAAATATACTTTGCGTTATTTTTTAACTTGTACGAGTAACTAACAATTAGTAGTTTCAATTGGAAACAAACCGTGTTCTGATTTTGTTTGATTTAACAAAATGATTTTGTTCATTTCTTTAATGTCATATTTAGTTTCTTTTCGAATATTTTATTAAGTTTTCAATCTTTTCATTTTACTGCCAAATAGGTTAGAATATAGCCTATATATTATCCATGATCCAATAGAAGGGGTTATATCAACCGCAAACCGCACGTAGATATCAGTACTACCACACAATAAACAATTCTATAACGTACGAAATGAGTTTCGTGGAAATCTCAATAAAATAACTACAGTCTTGCCACATCGTTAAATACAATTTGCCATGAACTTATATATTTTCTAGTCAAGAAATATGGCCCTAATGTTTAGTTTTTGATAAATATAATTCATATAATTCCTTATTTTTTTTATATCTATTATCAACAGATTTTATAGAATAACTATTCTGGGACGGACGATAGAAACAATACCAATCTAATAAGTACCTGGTAAAGCATTAAACTTACATAAACGTCTAATCGTAATGTTCTGTTGCTGTAAACAAGCATGTTCACCTTTAGCCTTATAATTACACAAGCTATACTGGGCCGCCGAATGAAACAAAATAACTATGTTCTTTTATAACAAAAGCAAACTGTAAATATTCATAATTGTAAGAGTACAAAAGGTGAGATTTTGTAGTGATTCGAAAAGTAAACAGCCACGACTAACGACCGCGCGTCTCGCGCCATAGGGTTGTAGGTAGGGTTGCAGGGTTGGTGGGTCGTTGACACGATTATTCTTCAGAGGGCACGTTTTATCAGTAGCCGATAAGTACAGACGCCATTGTGTTATGATAACGGTTTGCGCCAGCAATAAATAGTAAAAGACAAATTAGAGTAAAAACTGAAAACATAAAGTCTCTACAAAGTGTTCCAAGGAACTATAGCCAAGACTTATACCTCCAACCATGACAGAGTAAAGGACGTGGACCAAAAGTTACAGCAACATTACAACCAAGATTAAGATCTCTTATGCACGTGGAATAAGTTACCAAGTGTAACCAGGTAAAAAACAAATAAAGCAATAAATGGTGTTGAAAACTTTGACATAAGGATATTTGGTAGGTTTAATGACATTTCGAACTGACAGTAACAATAAAATATCAAACCTTGAACAACAAAAGTCGAATGTTAGAAAATAACTGCAAAGAGAATCCTTCAAATGAGTGAATAACGTTTCAAGAACTATCTAAAAACCGTCTAGTTGCTCCAAGAGTAATAGAGCTCATGAATGTAAATCGTAACAGCGTAGCCAATGTAACTTCAGTATACGAGTAGGAGGACTTAAACTAAAGGTACGAAAGGATTTTATACGCACTTTACTAAGTTTATAGAATTAAACAATAAGCTAACGTACTTATATAGGTATTGACCTTTATAAGTCCGTTTATAATGAAGATCCAACAGTGATAAGGAAAGCATGTACAAAACAGCATGAGGAAACAAAGAAGGAAAACATAATAAGGAAAAACAGAATTAAAAAAGGAAACCAACAAACCACTTAAATGAAAGATGTATAAACGTACTGAAACGAAAGAACCATTGCGAAAACCATGCTGTTTATTTACCCTTTATCAAATAAGGGACTTTATTTCTTTGAGATACCTAATTCTTCTTTTGAGAAATGTTTGTTCTAGATTTACACTATCAACAGTAACATTACAGTATAAAGTAAAATCATTTAAATCGATACACGGCAACCGCGCTGCTAATATATAAGGTAGAATAGAGCTTAATTTTGGCTGCACCTGACACATAGCCTTTCATATAAGTTGGCGATTACATTCATTTTATTTAGGCATTTTTCAGAATACAGGCAACATGGACTTATTACGTCTTTCGGGGCCTACTGGGACTGACTCGCCCACTCATGTGGGTCTTATAAATTTATTTCCCTATTCACTTTATCCTTTCAATATCCTTACACCATCGCAGTATCGCTTTCTCAATTCTTGTCACTACATCTTATTTCAATTGCCATCTTATTTGAATATTATACCGACAACAGTATCTATCTAAAATAAGTCATACATATTCTCTCTGTCTGCGGGTCCCAAACCTTAAACAATTCAAATAGTATTACATAAATCTGCGAAAGTGTAACATTAAGTAGTCGTTAGCACACAGTTACTAAGACAGCCATCGTCACAATCGTCTGTTAATGTTAACTTAAAATGTGACGTAAGTGAGCACTGTCTAAATGAGCATAACTACATTTGTCAACGGCAGACCTAAGTGTTCCCTAGCAAGTAATTAACTGCTGGTAGCGTTGTGCAATATCAAGACAATTATATACTGAGGTAGTTAGAGTAAGAATGACTCGCTTAATGTGAGTTGATTTTATTACGATCGATGAGTATCAGACTTAATCATAATATTTTTATAAATTTTTCAAAATGCGGATAAAGTTGATATAAAATACTTGTGTACATAAAATACAACGGTTTAGACCGCTAATGTAGTTTACAAACAAAGAATGGATTCTGAACAATATTTTATAAACATATTTTTTCCCATAAAGGTACGAAACGACAGAACGATTTTGTGTTGTTGCTAGTTAGATCACATTAATGCAAGCTTTTATTAAGTTAAGTAATATCCTACTAATATTATAAATGCGAAAGTTTGTAAGGATGGGTGGATGTTTGGATGGATATTTGTTACTCTTTCACGCAAAAACTACTGAACAGATTTGGATGAAACTTTACAGTAATATAGCTTATACATCAGAATAACACATAGGCTACTATTTGCCGCGATAACCGTCATATACGCGGGCGGAGCCGCGGGCAACAAATAGTTTAAAAATAAGAATTTCAAAAACTGATGCTGAAACAGGCAGATGCTAAACGCAATTTAAATACATTGAGCAATCTGATATCCACCCAGATCTATTAAAATTCACACAAAACCCTTAGTTAATATTTACAAATCATTAAACAAATCTACTATGTGAACAATGTAAGCGATTTACAAAGCAAAGAACTAGATAACGCAGTGATAAACGGTTTATACGACTTGCCTAGGATACAGGATGCATTAATTGTATTAATTGCACAATCACTTAAGCAATTTTATTGGATGACCCGTTCACGCGATGGTATAAGGTAGATTACTTGATACCTTATTGCATAGATAACGTGAGTTAAAGGTAAGGTTGGAGCTGCGACATAACAAGATATTCCCATTTAAACATTGCTAACAATTCATAAACAGATACTCGTATATGTGGGTAACATTAAACGACAAATTTCGTACTAATACACCCATCTTGGTGCATTAGCTTTCGTGCGTGATTTCTGTCTCTTGTTTTATTGTAAAACAAGTTACAGAAATCAAACGATAACAGGTTATATAAAGACAGATACAGACAGATAATATTATGCATACTCGCGATAACCTCAACAATATGGGGATCAGCAAATAATATTCATATACCTAAGTATATACCAAATTCGCACGGAACTGACATATAATACAACACTACTGCTGAATTACAGCTTAAAACAAAAGCTTTACTAATCAAATCAAAAACATATCTGCATTTATACTGTACGCAGGTTCAAAATAAAAAATCTGGTGTCAGATAGGGTGTAATGCTTGAAGTTATACTTCAAAAGCTGTTATTTACCCTACTAACATTATTATAAATGCAAAAATTTGTGAGGATAGATATAAAGATGTTTGTAACATTTCATCTAATGAATGAATTTAGATAAAGATTTACAGTAATTTATACATATATGAGAAAAATTATACACTACTTTTTACTACGACAACTAAAAAAAGATAGTATTATTTAAAAAAAAATTGTTGAAATTATATATACATGTATATATTAAGTCGTTAAAACTAACCATTGGCTACAAGTTTGTCAACTGCACAAAAGTAATCCAGTTACAGAAACTCGTGTAAAGTTTCAATACTCCCTTTCGAACCCCAGTTATAGGCAACTTGGTGCTGATAATTCGTTTTGCTAAAATACCGTTAGAATTGGGGGTTCTTTAATTAAATATAGCGTTTATAAACTTCGGAATTTGTTTGCACCATCTTTTTATTGCTGCAAAGAGATACATCACTTTATATCCTATCCTACTTCCTTCTCCTACTAATATTAAAGATGAGTACTTTTGACTTCTGAGGATGCATGGATATTTGTTACTGTTTCACGCTAAAACTACTGAACTGATTTAGATGAAACTGTACAGTAATATAGTTTATGTATGAGAATAACACAAAGGCTTCTATTTATCGCGATAACTGACATATACGAGGACGGAGCCACGGGCAAAAGCTTGTATAAAATATAAACGGTAACATAAGATTTGTGTGTGAACAAGATTCACTATACAATGGGTAATACGCCTTAAAAATTTGTTCCCACTGATTCCATTTCCCTTCTGCTCATTAATATTGTAGTAGCCTTCAAAAATTTATTAAACGGAATATTCCCAGTTCCTTTGAACGTAAAATAAAATTTAATTTGCGAAGGTAGAAGAACGTTATGGTCTAAATATTTTGCTCTGGGAAAAGCGAATTAGTTAAAAAGGTTTGCGTGGAATAAATTTTATTTCGTATGTCAATTACTTATGTATTATTATAAAAGGTCTATAAAGATGTTTATTATTTATTCATTGTGCCATTGTGATATATTGTCATTTCCAATTACACAACAAATGTGGGAATCGTGTTATTATAATGAAATGACAGCATTTAGCGCAAAATCTTGCAGTTCTTTTGTATCTGTAAGTCGTTGGTAGTTATTGTCCATACTAATAATATAAATTCCAAAGTTACTCAGTCTGTCTGTTACGCTTTCACTGCTACAGTGATCAAATTTACAATGGAGATCCTTTGATTGTTAAGGAAGGATAGGCAACTCTTTTTATTTTTAGTAAATATATCGCTTTTACGTTCTCATACTCAGAGACATTTTATATATTTACTTAATTTCCATAATAGGTAGTTACATTGAAATAGTTTTTGTTTTAACTCAATGAAGATATTAAAACATTAAGTAGGTAACACTTCCAAATCCACATTATTAGTGATCGCATCTCATCATCATCTTCATGATCACATCTGAAGGATAATTACTACTTTAATGAACGAACACACTCACTTTAACTTCATTTGGAACGATTAGACCACTAAGTTAGGTTTGTAAAACCTCGCTACTTAGTTTATCATCGAATTATAAACTAGTAACAATTGGCAAATGGCTTAAGTAATTCGATAAGGGTGGTTTTTTTATGTATGGCACTGTCAAAATGACTCTACTCTGCCTGACGGAAGAAATGCAATGCAATGCAGACAATGCAACAATGCAGCATGGTGACTCACACCATGGCGGCCTAGTGATGCTCCTTCATCATTGGGCCTCTTTCTCGCACTCACCAACGAAACACGATAGCACGAACGCTCAAATTACGTTGATTTTCTGTGCGAGGGTAGTACCGCCCCGATCGAGCATCTTCTGGTGCGTGGTAGTAGGCCAAAACATCTTTCTAAAGAGAGGCCTATGTCCACTGCTGGATATCCTTTGTCCTTTCCAGGAACTTTATTCGCCTCAAACTCTACAACTAATTGAGTTAAAAGTAAATAACTGAGCAGAACACCGTATGTTTACGAGAAACTGAGGAAAGCTGTAGGTCAGAAATAGAATTAAAATTCTTTGGCAAATATCACCTAAACAAAACTTAATCTTTTAGCACACTGAAGCAATAATTACGAGGATGATGATAATAAGAATAATGTGTACTTGTGGTAAACACATATCATTTCGGTTTGTTCATAATCTGTGGTGGACAAATAAAACCTTTATTACGCGATTAACGACATTCGAGAAAATAATTTATTTTTAAAGATACCTAGAGTATTTACTAATTTTATAATCATTAGTCATCACAAGACTGTCATCAGGGTAACTAACATTACTACCATACTTTATCTGTTCAAAACCTTTTTCGTAAAAGAACCAAAAACTGTTTACACGTCCGCCTCAAACTGTTCCTACGAGATATTTCTACGAAACCAAAAAGTACGTGTGACATATCACATTTTGTATTAAATATAACAACATTTTCGTGTGGTGATGATGATGATGATGATTTAGAATACAAATTGAAGAAGTTGACTCAAACCGAATTTCAACAACCCGTACAGACAGTCTGGTTTACTGGGCCAAAACCTCCTTTGATATGAGAAGTTTATGTTCAACAGTGCACTATTAAAAGCTGATTTGAAAATTGCAATATTTACTTCCTTTAAAGGAAAGGTACGTGTTTTTTAGTCAATTAAGTATGTTATTGACTAAAGTTGACTACACACCATTTTTAAGAGGGATGTCACTCATTGTGTAGCTCGAAACTGGGGTATTATATGTGCAACATTTCCGGCTCGGTAGCACAGCAACCGGAAATAACCGTCTACCCCTAGAAGAATAAACAGCAGCATTGGAAAATAAAAAATACTTATAAGGCCTTTAAAACATCTTTAATGTATAAAATAAATTTAAAACGTTTCAAGAGAAAGTAGGTATTACTTAACATAGTTAATTGTGATCATGTAAAAATAAAACAATTAAAAACTAATTTGAAAAGAATAAAAAATATTCTGAACCTCATTGGTATCTGTGTTGTTTTACATAACTTTAAATGAAATGTAATATAGTATACATAAGATTTGAAATAAGTGATAGTAAGCCTTCTGTTGAATATTTTTATTTTACGCTCATACAATAAAGTCGATTATTGCTTGACAAAGATTCTGAGGTCATTGTTTGACAACTGTTGCTATACATACTGCCCGACTTAGGTACCCTCAATAAGTATCAATAGTGGTTTAGGCTAAAAGTTATTTTACCTACTTCAACAATTCTAAACGAATTATCACGAAGGTGAGTCACGATTCGAGTTTGTTCACTATACATGTATGTGTGTGTGATAGGGTAGGTTAGTTAGTGAAGACAAATGACCCCAACATACCCTTATTTACAAATAATGTATTCACGTTTAAATGACGTCGACATTCAGACCACATACCATTTACTACGTAATTTTCCTATTTATGACTTATTTAAGATAAATAAGTCATAAATAGGAAAACCTTTTTACCTTATGTCATCAATACACATTAAAGGCATAACAAACTTCGTCGTTATAATCAACTAGGTATAATAACATGGCATCGTGAGAAATAGTATTATGTAGTAATTGAATCAGAGAAGTCAGATTTCAAGCGCAATAATAGCACCGGAAAATTTTAAAGAATTGCATGACTTTATACCAAACTATATGCTAGCTGTACCTACCCGGTAAACACTTTGTTCTCTCTACTCCATATAAATTATATTTGTGGAGTATATTTTGGTAAAAAATAGTGATTGATTGTGGAATACTGAAAATGTAGGTTACAAAGTATTTTGAGGCCAGAAAAATATCTGGAGAGAGCCACTCTTATCACCGATGAATATAAAAGTCATCAATCCAACAACTACATACAATACAAAAACGAATATAGGTCCAGTCGTTACGGAGAAATTCGATAACTAACACTTCATGAGATTTATATATATTAGATGATGTGCAAGGTTTTATGCACGATAAAGTTCAAACGGTTACTGTGTATACATATGACGTTGTAACAAAAAGGCACTTGATAGCGTACGCACGGTTGAGCAACACCGCTATTTGAAGTTCGCTTAATTGATTCCGTGGTTAGTGAAACCACAAGTCTCGACTTTTGTAGGAATTTCCCATTTTGGAAAATATCAGAAACGTACCTACTACGAAATGTTAAGCCGCCAATAATATTTTGTTTGTGGCTCTTAAATATGATTATTTTTGCGTTTTAATTTAATTCGAACATTATTTCTGTATAATCCGATTCATCGTTTTTGTTATCTGGCATAAAATGTCATACTAAAGTCAGTAAAATAAAAAACGTTGAAAAGAGTTAACGATTAGTACTGTAATTTAGTAGGCTACTAAAGTAATCCCAGAATCATTAGCAGCTTGTAATAAACCTTTAATGCATGGTTTTACATGATTTCGCGCTGCAGCTTCGTGAAGAGGGCCGATATATAATCATTTGAGATATATGCAGTTTATATAAATCTACTAGCATTTGCGGTCCTGAGATATAATCACTTAAGAGATATGCAGTTTGTACAAAACTAGCATTTGCCCGCGTGTATGTCGGTTATCGCGATAATGAGTAGCCTATGTCCATACTCAAGAACCAACCATACAGACAGACAGAGTTTATTTCCGAATTTATAATATTAGTAAGGATACAAACAACTTCTTTCAACATAATGCCTCAAAAGCATCAATAATATTTAGTCAGAAATATCAAGTCTCAACTTTTAACTGGAATCTGGAAACACTAACGTTCGCATGATATAAAGTTATAAATTGTTATTCGTTTCGAACATGCACTGAAATTACTTAATCTCATTAACAACACGTATGTATGAGTACCTAAAAACCATTTCATATATGTGATATATGTTTATATACTAGGTGGCCTACAAAGTTTTTGACTTTAATGTGAAAATAGCAGTTCCCGTAAATAAAAACTAATGAATGTAGTTAAGCATTTTTGCATTGTGCTTCGCTGGAAAAAGTGTGTAGGGTTACCTATACCCTATGTTGAAAAAAAATCTTGTACCATCGTTAGGTCAGATACTTTTTCGACCACCCAAAAGTATTGGGAACAGGTATCAGCATATACCTAATAGAGACTGATAATTATCTAAGCCGTAATTATATGATTATTCTACTCTTCAGAATATAAGGAAAAATCAACTTGGTTTGGATAAAAAATGAATTGAGTATTAGTGTAATTAAATATCCAATGAATATGAGATTTAACGAAAGACTTCTCGATATTTGGTATAACATATAGTAAGTTCTAACAAGGTAACATACTGTAATGAAATTCCTTTGAAACTAATACGAAAAGCTTTAAGATACTTCTTAGAAGAAAGCTTGCGGAAAATCTGAAAGGATCACGTGAAGTCTATTGACTCCGGTGTAATATTAATTAATTTCTAAATTTCAAATACCAATATGTTTTAGTGTAGGATGGATCAGATAGGCCGCGAGCAATACAGCCAATATGCCTCATAATTGATCATTTGTGACAAAAACAAGCCTGGAGAATTATCAACAGGCGTAGCCGAGGATAATTTCTTGTTGTACCTACCTACACAATAGTAAAGGTAACGGTAAAACTGATAAAAATCTACTTCGATGTGTATTGTTTTTTGATTCGTTCGTTTCTTAAATGATGCGGTGATATTTTGTAAATAAATCACAATTGTACATAAACCTACAATGATAGATAACAAAAATTCTTCCTTATCCAAGCTGTAGCCTATCGAATCATCTACGGTAGACTATTTTTTTTAAAACAAAGAATTTTAAGTAGAAACAATTGCTAAATAGATTATTCAGTAATTGCGTCATTTTGCGTAAAGTACACACAAAATAATTATTCAGTCAAATTAAGAACCTTGTCGGTTTAAAAATCATATGCAATTATGTTAGTATGCTATAATAGGCACCGCGACGGGCAGACATCGACCGCAAGTATCTCATTTGTATACGAAATAAGCATAGCTGAAAACACTGGCCAGGCGCCTTAGCCGCAGAATACCCATTAATTGTACAAAGGCATAAAGTCTGAATCGTGGAATCAGACGCGAGTGGCGTTTTATCACCTGCGTTGCTTTTGGTATGAGATTAATCTGAGCTTGATTGGAGAAATCAATCTCTTAGTGTAATGACGTGAACGATTAATGACATGAAATTTTCTTTTGAGGTATGATATTGAAAGCCACTGGGTTCGATCCTGAATCTAGTGTCGTGTTATTATATAGGTCTATGCCCAGCAGTAGATTGTGATACGATGATTACAATGATAGAAAGCTTTTGTTTGTCATAATATTTTTTTATCCAATTTGTGTATAAGTATATCTTTTTTAATTAGATCACGTACATGTACTCGCATATGTCTGCAATTTTATGTTATATTGTGTTTCTAAGAGTTATATGATATGGCAACAATATGAAAACGACCCGTTGCCTAAAGACAGGGGGTGGTTGTCACCCTTGAGGCGCTATTCAATCGTTATGAATGGCATTCAATTACGACGCATTTGAGCAAATGGTGAAATTTAGAATTGAGACTTACACATTATTAACGATTTGTCTAACTTATTTCTTTTAAAAGACAACTCCGCCTTAGGAATATAAATCCTGTGTCGTGTGGGACTTTGCAAACATACATGAAACGAACACATGAAACATATAACATAATGTGTATTTACTCATTTTGGGTGGTGCAGCCAGGGCAAGTAATTTTAAACGTAGGTATAGATTTTCGTATAATAAACGTACAGCTATAATATTTCTAATTAATTAAGTTGTAGATCTCAACGTTCTCTCTTAGGTCAACTATTTACTCACGCTTTATTTAAAGTATCGTAGTTGAAACCTCTAATACCTAATGTTATTAAATCCTTCGAGACTAAACTAATACAGTAATTTACATTAATAATTTTAGCTTCACCAGAATATATATTGTGTTTTAGAAGTAGAGTAGTTCTTGATAAAATTATTAGCATAATAAATTTAACTTGGGAAAGTTATAGGAGGTAGGGCATGGAAGAGCTTTAATTGGAGTTGTCTGATTGGATAAAAACAAAAGACTTCGTTTAAACCGCTATATTAGGACATTACTCTTAGTATCTATGTCGTGGTAAAGGAGATGGGATAACGTTGTTTGTGTACAAATAACCCAAAAACTGTTATGAGTGTTTATAGTGACTGATAATCGCTTAACATACATATTGTACATGCGCGCCGTATGCTTGTTTGCTAAGTTAAATAAATAGAGACGAGTACGATGTGCGTGTTTAACGATGAAGGTATGTATGTATGTATTCCATTCTTTATTTAATCGTTTTATTCAACAACAATTGTAGGATATCTATGGTTGACACATACTACAATCGTCACTAACGTGTTTTTAATTAGGTAACGATGTCTATTTATGTATAATTGATATATAATTGAAGTTGATTATATTTTTAGGTCAAGTTTAAGCTTTATGATCTTATTCTGGGCCAACTGATCTTTAGAATATAATAAAAAAAAAGAAATGTGCATTTTTATGAAAGAAAAAAAGAGATGAAGAAACAAAGATCTAATGTTAACGACCTTCTAAAAACCTTATGCCGCAGAAAAGACCGAATCCCTCATAAGTTTTTAAAAGCATACTAAAATTTACATTTGTACCGTCGTAAAGGCGTTCAATACTCAAACACGCGACCTTAGTGTCTTGCTCGGGAATTAATTATGCGCATACTTTGTTGTGGAACTGAACATCAACAAACAATACGTAATAAATAACGATTACGACGAGTTTACAGGAAATTAAAAAAAATGGAATGGTCGACCGCTTGGGACTGTGAACCGTACGTTGACGCCTGTAGCTACTTCAGACAGCATTTTTTATAGTAACATTAACAACTTTTTATAGATCAAAAAATCAGCTCTTTATTTAAACTTAGACCCATAAATATTCATAAAAAGTAATGTTATAGTATGGAACCAAAAGAGCATAAACAAACATTTTTGATTAACCTAGTCGAAGTAGTGTTCCACTGTTTGGCTTAGGTAAATCGTTTGCTTTTAAGTTTACTATCTAAATTCGGTTTGAAGTGCAACAGCGTGTGCAAGCAATTTTCAACCTATTGAATAGAGCGTTAAATAAGTTAATTGTATGTTGTTATTCATTATTTCTATATTTGCTTTAAAATATACACTCACAATGGATCTCCGGAGTGAGTAGAAACTTTGCACAGTTGTTATAAGACTTTGCTAAATGAGAGAAGGTTGTATGAATGTATCATGTGATATCGACTGTACCTACTGTACGATCTCACGTGTAACATCCGAAATCTGACAGCCTACTCAAACACCGCGTGCTGATTGGTCAAATCACGTTCCAGTTACACATATCCGTTTCTTCAGAAGCATTCGTATTAACACACTTTAATTGTATTTTTAAATGAATCGTAAATAAAGTAGCTAATGTACTAACACAGATGTTTAAATAATTAAAATAACATGAGTCTGGTGTATAAAAGGTTGATTTATATTTACAACTAGCTGAACCCCGCGGTGTTACCCGCGTTTATTGTTGTACTGCGAGTAACGCCGCGCGACAAAGTTAGTCAAAAAAAAGTAGCCTAAGTTACTCCCCGGATCATCAGCTACCTGGGAGTGAAAGTCCCGTCAAAATCCGTCCAGCCGTTCCAGAGATTACCCGGAACAAACAGACAGACAGACAGACAGACAGACAAAAATTTTTTTAACTACAGTTTTGGTATATGTACCGTGTATACATAAATATGCATTTAGTAAAAAGTGGTTATTTTAATATTACAAACAGACACTCCAATTTTATTTATTTGTATAGATGTATAGATTGACTGCATATTCGATACTAAAGTAGACCCAGTAGACCCAATATCTTTTTGAATTGAACATTCAACCTTTGGTTTATGCAGAGAATATAAGTAGGTGAATCACAAAAATATGTAAATGTATTGTAAAAAAATGGAATATAAACTAAAATTTTATTACATAATACACAGTTTGACGACTTTTTAACGCTATGCATTTATGTAAGGTCCTTCCTGAATAATTGTAAGAATTTTTACACGTTCAAAACTTGATAACAATAAAAGCTTTAGTGTAGCAGTAGCAAAAGTGACATACGATTAATTAATCAACTTGATATTCGTAAAACACACTACGGACAGTAATAAATATGCTACATTCGCCTGTTTAAATAAATAAATAAATAAATATTTCCGACATCTTACACACAACGCCATCTAGTCCCAAGCTAAGCAAAGCTTGTGTTATGGGTACTAGACAACTGATATAAATACATATTATACTTATTTTTTTGTAAATACATACATATTATACATAGAAAACACCCAAACTCCGAAACAAATATTTGTAGATCATACAAACATTTGGACCGACCCCGGAATCGAACCCGAGACCTCATGATCAGCAGTCGCACACGCCAACCGCTAGACCAACGAGGCAGTCAGTTTATTATTACTCAGTGACCTTGTAAGACCATAAGTGTTGTAAGAACGATTCCCTGAATTCCATTGTTGTCTTTTGGACGGGTACGTCAAATATAACTTCAAGTACAAGGTTTTATTTGCGCATTTATTAATTTTCGTGTAAATGTCTGTTTGGATTTAATATTTTTAGTTGTTAGTATATTTTTCAACAAAGCAAAAGATAAATTATTTGTTTTAGGAAACTTTTATATAAGTTTGCATTTAGTCGTTTACCTCTGGTTAAGAATTTAATGCAGTCTACACATAGGGCGTAGTACTTTTCTTTTGACTTGTACCCAGGTCACACCTGAGGTATACGTTGTGTTAAACGTGTTAAAATAAAATTTATATTATATCCGTATATTAAACCCTTTTTAATACTGTTTTAAAGATAACAATGTCAAATTTCTGTTAGTAATAAGTACCTATCTATTTTTTTCGAATCTGATCGTCTACTATCTATGACCTACAAGTATGATAGTCAAAGAAACAAATATTTATAACTAAACTTTTCCATTTCACACAGGTATTAAGAACGTCATCTTACCCTCCTCGGTTCAGGGTGGTGATCAAACCGGGTCTCTCATAACACATATGCATACCAGCAATGTCTGCGGTGCACTTATCAACACTTATTGTAATAAACAAACACAAATTTTTAATCAATCCACTCCACTAACACACATTTTTGATTGAGACCAACCTCAATCGCACACACTTGTAGAACCTGAAAATTTAGAAATAGCACCTATTATAGCAATAATTGCTGACCTTAACCATGTCATGCAGTATTCTGGGAACTGGGAGTTTACTGTAGGATTAGATGACGTCACGAGAACTACATCAGTAAGGTACAAAATAAATAAATTCCAGTACAGGTACAGTCGCGGTAAGAAGCTAAATTAATATGATTTAATTTAAATGATTTACAGTTGAATATCCTTCAATCTTTCCTAATTTATAAAGAAAATTGGCATGGGCCTTATTTAAATGTATTTATAGAAAATACATTTAAATAAAGTCATTTCACATGTCGGAAAAACAATTTTGGACTAAATTTTTTATGCCTTATTGCCGATTTAAAGTTGCAATTTCATGTTTTGCCATAACCCAATTATATGAAATTTCGCTGAAACGAATAATTAAAATTTACATACATTTTAGATTCTTGAAACAGCTATAATATATTACTTTGAGTAATGGAATCGAATTAGTCTATGAAGGATCATTTATCTTGATAGAAAATGAAAAATAGATAGTAAAAATGTTAAAACGTTAGAAGCTGTTTGTAAATTGAAGGATCGTAACAGAAGCGCTACGTGATAATGGATTACTGTGGGTAATAAGGGAGACCGGTTCGGTCAGATGATTAATTAGAAAGCAAGACGAGCAGATACTTTTTGCCTTATTTAGCGAATTTCCGGTGAGTAGGATGTGGCATTTTTTTTCAGAGGGTCAGAAGGAGCCATTACGCGGGTGTTTTCCCGTGTGATTGATCTTAGTTACGCGGTCGCTCATACTCGAAAATGTTCTGTTCAAAACATCGGACCGTTTACTGTAAACTACGTGGAGTAACTATGTATGATATTTTTTTTAATATTGAGTTTTGAAAACGTAATCAGAGTGAAAGTATTAAACTGTGTGTTACTTTAATTACTTTGCCACTCTTTGACCACACACTATATTACAAAAGTCACAAAATTTACATTTCACTTTAATAGGTAATTGTTCACGTCGACCCTTTCTGGAGCAGGCGTGGGAAAGGCCCGTATTTCTTGTAATTCTTTTCATAATACGTACGGACTTACACGATTTGAATGACAATAGACCAGATGGTGAATTACAGGTAAAAAGCAGGCGTTCTCATCGACATAAAATGGTCTGTCAGAGTTTTAAACACTACTATTTATTATTGAACATGCAATAGTTTTAAACTTCAATACGAGCCAAATACTAAGTGTCCTACATTTAGATACACATTAACCTACTTAAAAGTCGAGGTCGTTTTATGGTCAATTCGTCACTGCGATTCTCTAAGAATTTACTACAGATAATACTTAACAAACATTGAGCTTATTCCAGAGATATCGTAAGAATTTAAAAAATGTGGCATCAATGATGCTCTTTATGTAAGACATGAAATAGAAGTTTCAATAGGGATATATTCAACATTATCGTAGAGTAGGGAATATAATTATTATCGTTTAACAATTAGTAATTAAGGAATCACCATAATTTCCTTTAACGTATTTAAGTATGCTCTGGGAGCTCATTAAAAAAACTACTGGCACTTTTAACAGTTACCATTAAATCGAAGATACGCAATTAATTTATTACTTAATTATTCCGTAAACACCTTGTAAAGCGCTACAGCGGAACAATACGGAACTAACATTCATATAATACTTCTGTGTTCAACTGTACATAATTATATTTAGATTAACTAATAAGCTAGTACTGATGAAGTAACATTTTAACTGCTTTTTGGATTTTTTTTCAAACAGTGCAGGATTTTAAATCCATCTTGAGATGAACTTCAGACATGTTGTAAATAACTAATGATTTAGTATTATAATATCCATTACTTAATTAATTAATTATTATTGCTAAAGTGCATATTTAAAAACAAAGCAAATATTTAGTTGTCCAATTCGTAACTACAACAATCCTTTTGAATTGACTCTATTCCAAAAGTAGCGATTATCTTAGTTATGGTGGTTACCAATTTGCAATAGATATTGTAAATCATAAACTCCCAGTTCCAGCAATCAAGTGCGTCATGCATGAGTCAACATCATGGACATAACATCCGTCGGAGCGATTCTTACAAAAACTATGCGGTTGCGTCGTCCGTATCTATCCTACGATCCAACACTGCAATCCAAATAATCACTGGTGGTCCTCACAGATTTCACTGTTACGCCGCACAGTCACACAGAGACACTAAGCTCTGCCAACACGCACGCATTCCATGTCCAAATGCAAAGCGCATCACGTTTGCCACTCACGTCCGTACGAAAACCCGCCAAAAGCGAGTTCCCCGAGTACCTTTTATGAGGTGTCTATAAAGTACAACAATGCGTGTTACGCGACCGGCACAAGCACACAGCAAGAGAGGACGCGCGCGACTGCCGCCGAAGCTGAACGGCCGAACTGTGCGGTGCCGCTCGGCGCGGGGCGGGAGCGACGAACGCCATTCGCAGGTTATCGTGAGTCGGCTACACAGATAATGATGTCAAAAGTGGATCGGACTAATTGTTGTTCTCATATTTAGTTGCAAACGTTCAAAATACGTCAAACTGTCAGATTATGTTGCATGACAAAGCTGTTGACTACTAGTGAATATCTGATGGAAAATCATTGTAGTATCCTACAATCAATTTTTGATTAGGCGCAAAATATACATAAGAAAATAGATGTGAGCAGTATAATGATTTTATAAATAGGTTACATTTACCAGAATTAGAGTTTTATTGATTAAAAAACTGAAATTTCTTACAAAAGTTGTATTACGAAATACCATAACACATTAACAACGCGTGACTATGGCTTTTGAAACTTGTTTCATACTTTTTCAGCGTCGTTTTTTGTCATAGTTGGGTTTTAGTTGTTACTTTTAGGCTATTGTATAGCTTTTATCACAGGCTTTGAGCCCTTTAAGCGTGGTCAAAAACCTGACACCCGGTCGAGACAAGCTGCTCCGAACGACGTATCAACGAATCTGCTTGCTGACTTCACTTCACTTCAGAAGTGAAGTGAAGTGAAGTTCAAACATGACGTTCGCTACATTTCGGGGAATTGGCGCAAATTTCTGTTTGAAACATCATTACACCTGAATAATGAAATAATACAAAAAACTGAAATTTCAAAATATTTGTAGATAAATAATCTAAAAACTTATAAATATATCAGAACACACAGAAGCTGATTTATATAACAAATGTGACAAAATATCTGTCCCACTCACGTTTATCACGTTTATACATATCCAGGAAACATTCACAAAAAACAACGACGCCCAGTTGAGATTTAAACTCGAGGCATCTTCGTCATAAATCATTCACCTACACCTTCCAGCCAATAACCCATTACTACTAAATGTTAAAATTGTTGTTCTTATGCTACTTAATAAATTTTAACGGTCCGGTAATTCCAGACATACATTGGTTTTTGTCAGTATGACACCAATTATATAGATGGCGGTGTACTTCGAATGCGATGGAGCATTTGTAAAATAGTTTAGTATTTTTCATTCACAATATTATACATACTACATAAATAAAAAATAGATAAATAATTATATTTGCATAAGTTGATAAAAAATGCTATGCAATAGCTTAACCGCGGCAGTCCCCGAGTGCCACACGTCTTTTTTTTAATTTATATGTTTTGGTGCCCCTATAATATTAATTTCTTTGCAAAGTATATTTTAAATATGTATCTATATCACAATTATCGAATAAATACGGACAAAGTATACATATATATATAATAATATATATATTTTTGAAATGTACAAGTAACGCCCTTTCCCATGATACCAGACACGGCATATTTATCTAAAATTTATTTTTTAATACAGTACTTTATGTCGGTTAGAGGGCGCCACATTAGATTCAGTGACACATCATATAGCCTATAACCAGCGGACAATCAAGACGCTTCTAACAACACCTCATTTGTCCAGTTCTAATAAGTAGTAAGGGAGCTATTAGGGAACAGATGAACATACATACATACATACATAGCCTGTCAAAATCATAACCCTCCTTTGGCTTTGTCGTAGTGGGGTAAAAAAGTAAAATAATATCACTCATCGAAGTGAGCGTGCGGCGCAAAACACCGGCCGTAATTTTTATTGTCCCACGCTGGGCGCTGTGTCACACCATTATGACACTTGTTAACAAACAGCAAGAGCAAAAATGGCTTAGCATCACTGAAACCCGCAAAGTATTAGTCAAATCGAATAATGTTGATATTTTGATGAGCCACCAAATGTGCACCGTATTGCGAAGGCACTCAAGTTGTATATGAATTGTCTATCTAAATGGAGATGACGCTTTTTGGACTCCACGTGGTTTTTAAATGTAGCCGTTTTATTTGACGTAGTAAGGTTGGATTCCGATTGTCTAACGAGATGAATGCCTTTTATGTCCATTTAGTTTCTTGCCTATATGTATATTAAGTTAAGTTGCAATAAAACCTTCAGTTGCTGGATATTTTCCTTGTAAGATTTTTGCAATGCTTAGATACCATATAAAAGCGTAACACACACAAAATTGCGTTTTATACATAAAGCAACGGAGTCATTTATAATGTGTAAATATACAAATAAATAAAATTGGAGTGTCTGTTTGTAATATTAAAATAACCGCTTTTTACTAAATGCATATGTATGTATACACGGTACATATACCAATAATGTAGTTAAAAAAAATTTTGTCTGTCTGTCTGTCGGTCTGTCTGTCTGTCTGTCTGTCTGTCTGTTCTGGGTAATCTCTGGAACGGCTGGACGGGTTTTGACGGGACTTTCACTGGCAGGTAGCTCTGATGATCCGGGGAGTAACTTAGGCTACATTTTTTAGACTAACTTTGTCCCGCGGCGTTACTCGCGGTACAACAATAACCGCGGGTAACACCGCGGGGTTCAGCTAGTGTGTAAATAAATATTATAAATACCACTTCATAAAACTAATAAACTCATACCAACGTAACAATCGGCATAGCAGGTTCTACATAACTGGAAATTTACATGACGTATTTTACCCACTAAAATCTATAGGTACATTAAAACAATATTATACAAAAGTAAACACGCACAGCAATTAGCACGTGCAAGTCTGCAGTAAAGCTATTCTATCGCGAACAATTATTACTCACGTTGGAATAGCGGGGAGTAGGCGTGTGCTAACTGAAAATAGTTGTGTATTGACCATTAAGTGAATTGCACTCGGATAACTAATTCGTTGTGACCCAAATTCCGAGTAACAAACAAAGAGCGCCTGCGACGCGCTCTTGGCGGGAATAGGTGGACGATCCCAGGGGAGCGGGGGATACTTAGGGCCGCACAGGGAACACAATCGACATTACCAAATACAAACCATTTTCTTCAAGTCCTTATACTTTCTTTAACATAACAAGAGTTTGCAATACCACGCGTAAATAATTTTACACCTGAGATTCAGAACGCTTACTTTTAGGGATGTTTTAGACTTCACTACTGCGGAAATATTTATGTCGGGGTGTTTTGAGATTGAAAACGTTGTGCTTTTTGTCGTAAAATAGCATGCATTCGGTCAATCAAATGAACAGTGAAATATAGGGGCGTTGACTTAAATAATCCATGGAGAGATAACGTTTAACAAAATCTTTGTATGCCTGAATCTTTTTTAATTAATGTATGGGACATGTCTTTCCAAGGATTTTATAGGAATTAAAATAATTAAAACGTTCGAATATCACAGAAAGTCACAGTTGGTTTAAAAGGTATTCCGATTTAGGGATATCCTTAAATATGCATGCGAACAGTGAACCGCTTTGGGTATTGGCACTCGTGTATAGAAAGATATAGTACGTAGCGCCCTTAATGTAATTACACCGGATACACGAACGTACGTGTTAGACCAGAGTTAATACTTCATACATAAACAACAGAACATTAGAAACCAAATGACGTTTGAGGTGAGGATTGATTGTAGAATATATTGCATACCAATGTAATACTAAAAATATAACTGTTAATATTGTTATCCTATACACATCCTTTAGAATTTAACGAGGAACCAAAACTGGTTCAAGATAAAAAAAAAACAATTGTTTCTTTTTTATCTTTTTATAACTAGCTAGACGTACCTCGCCATCCTTTGTGTGGCATATTGTAGTTGCATTGATAAGAAATGAGGAAAAAAACTGATGCGAAATATAGATAACATAAATATTTGAAGCCGATTGTAGGTAAACAAAAAAAAATGATCTCAATTAGTGCAAAACTTTTTGCATTTTTGAAGCGTACCCAAGTAGCTAGTACTAGCAGTAGCTAGTTAACGTTGTTTTTACTATTAACTGTACCTACTACTTTTATTTTACAAAAGTATAAATGTAGCTTTGCCTCGTGGTAGTTCTCTTTAATTTTAATTATAAAAATATCTAATTTTATAGTTCACGGTGTAGGAACGTTGCAGATAAAAGACAAGGTGGTTTTCGGGTGAGGATGCTCTGATTTCAATTTTATTGCGTTGCACATTCTTATAATTTGTATTGTAATTTTAATAATTTCTTTATTATTTTAAGCAGTTAATACTGATATGTTCTTACATAAAAAAAAAACTCTGACACAAATATTTACTAGAATCCTTGTCTCGAAAAACAATTTTGAGATTTTTTTTCATTCATAAATATAGTCTAATGTCCTAGGTTCAGCAGTAAACTGCAATGATGATGATGTGGAGAAAAAATTCGTTAGAGTTTTCTAAAAGTGGGACCTGGAAGCGTACGATGACAAACTGTAAGAGTGTTTGCAAAAGGCAAACAGTGAGAATATTTTCTAGTCCTACTAATATTATAAATGCCAAAGTTTGTAAGGATGGATTGATGTTTGGATGGATGTTTGTTACTCTTTCACGCAAAAACTACTGAACGGATTGGATGAAACTTTACAGTAATATAGCTTATACATCAGAATAACACATAGGCTACTTACTATTTGCAGCATAACCGACATATACGCGGGCGGAGCCGCGGGCAACAACTAGTATTGAATAATTCATATCAATCTGAACAAATCTGGATATTAAATAATAAATTACAATAAATTTATCAATAATATTTTAACGGTGCTGTTATTACAAACATTTGTCGCATCTTATCAGTGAGTTTCTTGTCATACGACCGATAGCATTAACCGGATTCAAGGACCCAATAACAGAATAATACATCTACATTATGTTAAATTTATGTACGTAAACATTTCATTCATATCCAGGATCGTACATTATTGAAACGATGTAAATGACAAAGTATTTCGATAAAAAACGGACGAGTCTTACAATAGTGGCAATGATGACATCTGTCAACCTGCACAGCGCGCGTTCATTGGTTGAACCAAAAAGTGCGCTTGCGCGGGTTCCTTTCACACACTTCTATCTGGATTGCAAGATTGAAAGGAAGACAAGAAAGGTGTTACAAGTCAAACACATTTTTCATTGTTCTAATAATTCAGAAAAACAGATAAAAACAGCCTTTTTTTAAATGTTTGACATTTCTCATGTCAAACTAATGAATATCACTGGAAATTGATTTTTAATGTGTCAGATCATTTTTTAATGAAAAAGTACTTTGGCCAGATGAATATGCAGTGGATGCCAGCCAAGCAACAATTTCTATAGAGCGCCATATTGGACTTAGTGTGACAAAAAATAACCTTATATGAGCGGAAGATCATGACACCTGTGATACTCGTCGTACCATTTGTTATGTTTCGTTAAGTTATTTGGAAATATACATATAATACTCAAATACGCATAAAAACCGGCGCTACCTAAGCTTGTCACACATTTTTCAATTGTAAGCGTTGATTTAAAAGCTCTAACCAAAAAATTTTAATGGTCTCTTAATTGTCTCTGGACCTGTACTTCTACATAATTAAAAAAGGAAAAGAAAACAACAATGGGATCAAAAACAAACAAACATCACTACATTCAAAAATGTATAAACGAATTACTAGATTTAATTTTACTAACAATATTATGATTACCTCTCAAACTAAAATTCGTTTAAGTTAAAAAATTAGATTAATTAGCTAATGAAATCTGGCAGACTCCAAACGCGTAAGTAACCGCGTAATTAAACGGTGTGGATTTATTTATCAATTCACGCAGATGGTCTTTTATTGACAATGACTAATGACTTTCCCACCAGTCGCCCTTTGGTAATAATCGTTTGTGACGTCACATGCACCTTTTGTTACTTATTTTATTACTTAAAATGCGATTTTCAGAAGTATGTTGAGGTAAACCGTCAATTCGGGGAAATGATTAGAAGTTTTAGAGGATAAATGTTAAAAAGTGTTAATAAAAAATGAAAAAAACCCGACAGCAAATAAATAATGCATATAATTTTTTTAAAACGTTAAATTTAAACCATGGTGGATTTCAGAAATTAAATTTAAAAAAAAGAAATAAAATTTGGTTACAACAATACGTATCTTAATTTTTAACCGACTACAAAAAGATAAGGAGGTTCTCAATTGAATTGTATTTTTTTTTCAAAATCTAAAACTTAACTTCACATGTGTTTTTTAAACATGATTTGAACGGCATACTACTATTGGCTGCCTCCGTGGCGCAGTGGTAGCGTATGCGACTGCTGTGCTTTAGGTCTCGGGTTCGATTCCCGGGTCGGACCAAAGGTTTGTATGATCTACAAACATATGTTTCGGAGTTTGGGTGTTTCCTATGTATAATATGAACGTATTTACATCAAAATTATATAAATATTTATATCAGTTGTCTAGTACCCGTAACACAAGCTCTACTTAGCTTGTGGCTAGGTGGCATTGTGTGTTAGATGTCCAAAATATTTATTATTTATTTATTATTATTTTATTATTGCTTTTAGCTATTAATTTACTGAATGCCAAACTAAATATTTAGCAAACTCTTGTTACGTTATATTAAACTAAAGTAATGTAAAAAATATTTATACATTCATATATATCTTGTTTGTTTCACAGAGCTACAATGTTGTTAATTAATAAATTACTGATAATTAGCGAATTACTACAAAAATTAATTTCGTAGAAATAGTTTCGTAATGACATCTGGTTCATTTATGATAAATTCTAAAGAATACAAATAAAAAAGACATTCTATTGATTGACATTGGCTTATCATATAAATATAACGATAAGCATTATTGAATGTAGATAATAGTTTAAAAACGTGTTTATTATATCACTAATTGATTTTGGTAACAATCTAGTTTAATGTTCTATGATGATTAGTGTTTGAATTATTATTTAATGATTGTTAATAATAGGCATTTTGGACGTGTTAAAGCTAAATCACCGTAATTATAGCACATTAATAAAATTTAATAGGCTGTTGATGTGTACATGGAATTTTCTAGAACTGCGTAATAGGGGAAATGGTGATTCACGTCGTTAAATAATCAGATAAGGTCTAATAGTTGTTCTTTAGATTTAAGTACATCGTCTTTGTTTGAGGGTTTAGTCAAGTGTGGGAAATTAAATTAATATCTCTTTTGCTTTGCTGAATTAAGACTGTTCTTATTCCAACGAAGTCAGAAGCCAGCCCACGTCTTGGCCAATTCTTCTGCACGTTTCTCACTAATTGTGGTACGACTGTATTTTTTTACAGCGATTGAGCCGAGTTCAGGGTCGCAGATTCTGGGTTCCTCTAAAAACGGTGAAGATGTGTTTCTTTACCCGGTCGTGTACTAATCGTACCCGGGATTGCAACCCGGGTACGATTAGTACACAACAGGGGCCCTTCACGTTTGCGCGAAAACCGTGCCTTTTACCTATACATTTTAGCTACATTATATTATCTAAGCTTAAATGATAACTACTGATAGTACACTGCTTAGTGCATAAAAGAAAACTTTATAGATATACAAGTCTATACATTAATCTAAAATGAAGGATGAAAAAAGTGCTCGTTCAACCCCTTTAGCTAGACAGAAAAATACATTGTTGCCGATTGCTTTCCTCCCCGGAACGTGAAATGCAAAGTATGAAATAATTATGGCGGGAGTGCGCGACATGTCGCTTCCAACTCCCGCTCTCCTTGTCCTTGCATTTCTCCCACCCCTAGTCAGCCCATAGTCCTCGTCAACCGATCTACCTCCCAGACTAAGGTGGCAAGGGCGTCGACAAAATGTCGCCATAAATAGCGGTAAAAAGGGACTTGTTGCTTTGTCAGTGTCAGAAAATACGTTGAATAAGTAATATCCCGTTACATGACCTATATTATTATGTGTACTGGCTGGACAATAGACATCTAGAAAGTTTTAGGTCAGCGTGGTTGTCTAACGGGCTTTGAAGGTTGCGATATTGCAACGCAATAAATTTAAATTCATACATATATGTAAGGATTTTCATTTGTAATCATTGTTACTATAAAGAAGATAAAATAAGAATTATTTCCCCCCCACTCATGCATTATGACTAGAGGGACAAAAGCGAGATTCGAAAGAGGAATTTCTTGCAATGGATTCTTTAAGTGAACGGTCGAGCAGGCTTTGCGTCCGACAGAATGTTAGATAATTGAAATACCTAAAGGGAGACAGAACTGCTTCAGCTGGTTCAGAGCGATTTTGGAGCCACATTGGTATCCAGTAGCCAATCGTGGTTTACTAATTATAAAATTAATATTCAAAATGGTCTGAGATCTAGAAATATCTTCATTCGTTGACGTTTTAAATTTTTAATGATTAGATAACCGGGTACTTTATAGGGTTACATCAACCACTATCGCTCCTTTTTTTAAAAGGAAACTCCCGCATTAGGTATATACATCCCGTGTCGCGGGAGACTTTACAGCCATATAAGTAACAAAAAACATCCAGACTCAGGACAACAATTTCTGAATCACACAAAGTGTTGTCCCATGTGGGATTTGAACCTACATCAATTGGCGCAGAAGAAAAGCGGGGTGGCAACCGCTTAAACCACTGGACCACCGGACTGGTGCAGTCGCAAGTGTTCCTGGATGGGGCAATATGTGCATGGCTTGCATAGTCACGTATATTGTCTTGGCGCAATGATTAGTTAAAATATTTTTAAAATTATATTCCCTATCATCAATCGTCATTATCATTAGTCATAGGACTCATTTGCTATTAGTTTATTTAAATATATATCCGTTAGGCAAATTATGTTCAATTCGGTTACGGTTTCTTAAGAGTTTGTCTTACTAACAGAAAAAATAAGAAAAATCAAGTTATGTCACATTTTGAACGCAATAACTTCATGATGGTAACACATATCCAACTTACTGCACAGTGCCTATATCATAGGGCACCAGACGTAGCAATGCATGAGCGATGATATTTCATACTAGCTGCTGCCCGCGGCTCCGCCCGCGTGTATGTCGGTTATCGTGGCAAATAGTAGTCTATGTGTTATTCTGATGTATAAGTTAAATTCCTGTAGTGTCATTCAAATCCGTTCAGTAGTTTTTGCGTGCAATTTCACTGATATGTCCACATATTGTGACAGTGTTACCTTTATTTAAAGAGCTTCGCTTTAAACTATGTTATGTGTAATGCCATTGGAACAATATACGAACATATTAGCATTGTCGCTCACCCTCGACAGAGCCACATAGAGCTTTCCGTTGCTGAAACAGATCGTCTATGCCTGCGGTGCGCAACGTCTGACCTTATGTCTTGTTTATCGTCATCGCAAAGCATAGACTCACAGACTCACCAAAAACTGCACGCGTTTAAAGAGGAAAGGGAAATAAACTATGGATTGGGGTCATCCTTTAAGATAATAGTCTAAAAAGACATATTTCACTATAAATCAAACAAAATAATTTAAGTTTCTCGCAGATTGCACGAAATAAAACTAACAATTTTTTTGAAATTTTGTCTTCGACATAAACGTCTTGTGATTGGTTGCAACTCTGGTGACGTCACATGCTAATAAACGAAAGATTCCTCTATTGAATATTGTTTGCGTTTTATGTTTTCGGAGTGGTAATAATCGATCTGTGAGCTATTTCTGCAGGACTTTTTTTAATAAACTATTTAATAAGTGGTTCGAAACAAAAAGGAACCAAATTTTGTGCGTGCCGATAACATCAACCTACATAAGATAGACGCTTTTATGGTTGCACTTTTCTATCTATACAAATAAATAAAATTGGAGTGTGTTTGAATATTAAAATAACCGCTTTTTACTAAATGCCTATGTATACATATACACAGTACATATACCAAAAATGTAGTTAAAAATGTTTTTGTCTGTCTGTTTGCTTCTTCCGGGTAATCTCTGGAACGGCTGGACGGATTTTGACGGAACTTTCACTGGCAGGTAGCTGATGATCCAGGAAGTAACTGAGGCTACTTTTTTTAGACTAACTTTATCCCGCGGCGTTACTCGTGGTACAACAATAACTGCGGGTAACACCGCGGGGTTCAGCTAGTACATAATAATAACATTGATAACTATGCTGCAGAACTGAAAAATGTTAAAGCAGCTGTGTTGCACTTGCATAAGTACAACATAAAAATTGTTTCTGTAATAACCTCTGGAAAAAAAACATTCATTATTTTTGTAAAATCTAATTTACTTTATGTAGGCAGGTATATCTCAATGCTTTTAGGTTACATTTTGAAATAGTACAAAGCGTGGTATTTAAAGATGTTATCTGACCCGACGAACTTCGTACCACCATATTTTTCTTTCGTTACCAGCTACCCATGAGTAAGGTGTAGTCACGGACAAAAAAACCTTTTTTCTTTATTTTTTATTTTTTCTTGTACACACACCTTGTCCTAAGAATAACTAACACATAAAAAAAAATTTGGTGTAGCCGATCGAAAGTTACGCGCATACATACATTTCGGCGTAACGCCGCGGGACAAAGTTAGTCTAAATAAAGTGGCCTAAGTTACTCCCTGGATCATCAGCTACCTGCCAGTGAAAGTCCCGTCAAAATCAGTCCAGCCGTTCCAGAGAATACCCGGAACAAACAGACAAACAGACAGACCGACAGACAGACAGACAGACAGACAGACAAAAAGAATTTTAACTACAGTTTTGGTATATGTACCGTGTATACATACATATGCATTTAATAAAAAGCGGTTATTTTAATTTTACAAACAGACACTCCAATTTTATTTATTTGTACCTATAGATGTATAGATTTGTTCACTGTGGCACTACAAACCATTTATTCGACATTTTAATTAATATAAAATTGGAGAAAACTGATAAAATTAACTTAAACCGCGCTGTTTTGTTTTGTTGTGGCTAGAGTGTGACGTCACGCGTCTCATGTGACCAGCGCCATTACAGAAATATCGTTTTTGGTTGTCAAGCTTGAACTTTATCTTAAATTTAAATTCATAATTAATCATAATACAGTAGAAATTCTGCAAAAAATTTGATTCGGTAAGTAGTCGTTTCACCACCCGATGAATGAAGCAATATTCTGTACTTTGACCAGGCAGGCATGCCGGCATGCGACATAATAATTATCTTATTGTTTAAAGCTGTGCCGTCCGCGTGGATCTCCTTTTACAATAATGTTTTTTTTTAACTATAGACTATTAAAGTACAATTTAATAAATAAATATGACGCTGCCTTTTAAAAATCTATTTAAGACCGAAGAGTAATTTTTACTACATCGCATCGTCACTACACTTGTTCAAAGTGGACGCTTCCGGTACGTACCTATGCATAAAGATTTGTGGAACTACTGACCCAGGAAAAAGCGACGTACAACTGCCCATGTGAAAAACATCTGAGACTAAGATCTACTCCAGCAACACGGAAAGTCTGAAGATGAGATTTATTAATTGTCATTGCATAAATTTACTTATTTGAAATTATACTTATTAATTTTACAACTATAAATATACAGAAAAGAAGGAGAAACAAACAAAAACACTAAACAAACTAATTATATTATTATCTAATACCTACTTTAAACTGATATCTAAAAACTACGTCTTATGTATTTTTAAATCTAAAACGCGCTTATTCCCAGTCAATAAGAACCACGTTCGTTCGCATTAAGAGTGACAATTCGAGTGAAGTCACCGCGTGAGCGGCGTGAGCGCTCCCGCCTTTTTGTAGATTCAGCGGATGGCCGTTTCGCGTGTTAAAGAAAAATCAACCGTAATGTCGTACTTATACTGGTGCGGCGAGATTTGGCAGTTTTATTTCATCTATATCTTGTGTGTTTATTAATTATAATTTTATAATTCTATATTTTATTAAAAAAGATATTTAAGTGTATAGTGATAAGGATATATCCATGTGAAATACAATATATTTAAGTATTTAATACACCTTGAAGAAATGCCTAACGCTTAAACACGTTACTGTGGCTAATTTATAAAAGATAGAAATATACTATTGAGGACTTTTTTGTAGATCTTTTGAAGACCATCATCTTTGTAATACATATTTTTGGTGTATGATCAACGTATGCGAGGATAAGAGCTCGAAAGCGAAAATTTTCATCCGACTTGCTTCAAATTTATCGTCACTGCTCAGCTCCTATGCATCTTAGCGTTATGTTATATAGCCTATAACCTGCCCAGGAGTATGGACTATAATCGTACAAAGTTTGGTTAAAATCCCTTCAGTAGTTTTTGATCCATGCGTGCACATACAGACAGACAGACAGACAGACAGACAGACAGACAGACAGACAGACAGACAGACAAAAAACTTACTGATTACATTTTTGGCATCAGTATCGATAACCATTCATCCCCCAATAATAATTTTTAATATATATTCAATGTACAGAATTGACCTCTCTACAGTTTTATTATAAGTATAGATATAGATGAGACGACTTTTCGAGCACTTGTTTTATTCCCGTCCTATTGAATGCGGGATCCTGCCAGCACGTATTGTACGTATCATGATGTAATTTGACGCGAGTGAAATGTTAAACCGATTTTTATATTAAACATAGAAATCAATTCATTCATATTTTCCAATTCAATCAACCGAAATACATTAATGTGCGATTACATCGAATGTTAATGAGATACGGGGTGGCAACATGTTTTAATCATTCTGATATTATAAATTTTGGTGTTGATTCTGAACCTATTATCATACGTTTTACCACATATTTTTGTATAGGTATGAAAGGGAATTAACGCGATCACATTATGTGTGCACAATATGTGTGACCATGGTCATGTATTTTAACGGTCGTGCATATCTGTCTCTATTCTAACATACACTTACTCTATAAATAATCTTGTAAATGTAAATTTAGTGTCTATGCCTTTTATTGGTCAACAACTCAAATATGTGATTTACTAACATACATATATAATAAGATATATAAAACACCGGTGAATCTAAAGTGAGAGTGGTATTTAATGAAGTAAATTCAAGCTCTTAGCAAGCTGTAAGCACTAAGTGAAGCTGTTTTATTATACAGAAAATCGTAATACCAACAATGTAGAATAGATACGTCTAGACGGGCAAACATATATCGACAGCTGTGAACCTCTTACACCCCTCTAGTTCTACTTTTACCATGATAATTATATCGGACCGTAAGAAAAGCTTTTATAAAAAACCTTTTTATTAGTGTTTGACTTTTACATATAAATAAATTTTTAAAGCAAATATTTAGCAATTGCAAATAAAAGTTTCGTTCAACAAAGTACAGATTTGCAAAATAAATTATTGCATATCAACTAATTCTAAAATTTTATCTAGAATAAATATATTTGTAAGCTGTATTAACATTTTCCAAATCGTCCTTTGATCAATCAATTTTAAATAAACCACAGTACATTTTGGTTTTCTCCCTTTCGTTGGCACTTTATTGTGTAAATTAGCTTTTGGATTCGCGTTCGTATTAATATATTCAACAACGTTTTCTATATCATGAAATACTTAATAAAGTTTATCGTCTCTGTGGCTGACTGTAATAACGATAAACATCATAACAAAACTTGGAGTGAAAATTTTCTTGTGTTAAGATAGTTAGATATTAGAACAAAATAGCTTCAATTTAACGCTTCAATGAACTTCTTTCGTAAGCGAGTGGAACTTATTATTGGAAGAAGCTAATATTCATGGCAACTTAGCTTTATTCACATTGCAGTAAAAATGCATTTTTTACCCCTCTGCGAAAGAAGGAGGGTTATGTTTTTCGAGTATGTATATAGCTGGTCGATGTATGTATATAGCTGGACCAAATTGACTAGAAGTAGCTAAAAACAGAGATACCTGGCACTCTCTGGAGAAGGCCTTCACCTGAAGGGTTCTCTAAAAATATAATATTTAATTACTTTTAAAATTTTCAAATATTTTAAACTTTGTTTTAGAGAAATATAAGGCTTTTTAGGGTTCCGTAGCCAAAATCCAAAAAACAGAACCTATATGGATTCGTCATGTCTGTCTGTTTGTCTGTCTGTCCGTCCGTATGACACAGCCAATTTTTTCTGAACCTATAAGAACTTGAATGTTGAAACTTCGTAAGTAGATGTATTCTGTAAATCGTATTATGATTTGCACACAAAAATAGAAAAAAAAACAATAAATTTTAGGGGTTCCCTATACTAAGATACAAATCTTATTTTTTTTTAATCTAACCAGTACCTTTGGGTTATGGATAGGTCTTCAAAAATGATATTTAGGTTCCTAATATAATTTTTTTCTAAACTGAATAGTTTGCGCGAGAGACACTTCCAAAGTGGTAAAATGTGTGTCCCTCTCCAGTAACTTCTAAAATAAGAATGAATGAATAATAAAACTGATAAAACTAAAAAACAAATATGATGTACATTACCATGCAAACTTACACAGAAAATTAGTTTGAACGAGATCTAATAAGTAGTTTTTTAATACGTCATAAATCGTAAACCGCATTTTACCTTTCATTCAATCAACTCAAAACTCTTCATGGGCGAGTCCGACTCGCACTTTGCCGCTTAATAATTTTTTATTTATGTATGTATGTATGTGTGAATATTTCTTTGGCACGCCCTAGAGCCTAAACGGCTTGTCGTTATTTTGTGTCGTCGTAATTGGTGTCAATAGATTCGTCGTAGTCGTGAGAGTGACCCTGTACATAAAAAAAAAAACAAAAAAAAAATATTACGCAGTTGGTTTTTTTTTTAGGTGATCATTATCATCATTACTTATTTGCATAGCCGATTGAAGTTTTGACCTTCTTAAGTATATATAACTTTAAAATCATTATTTTGTTTACAACTGATTAGCTTTGCGATATCTGTTTCAAAATTTCTAAGAAACTTGAAGAGAGCTCTTGGCTTATCTAACAAAGCTTATCAAAGTTATGTATGCCTATATCGATTCATATCTCTTTAGGTGGTTTAAGACCTGCAGCACAAAAAAAAAATACATTGATCTACAATTTCGAGTAAAATTACAGAGACAGGTAAAAAATGCGTAGTGTTTATGGTTGGGTGTGTCGTAATAAAGGAACAATAGACGAGAGTTCTGCCAAGGCCGTATTGTTTATTTCACTTCCTTTTGTTATTCATTATTATGTCTGGTCACTTATTATAGATGGATTATTAGAACTGTGGACTAACTGACAATGTGTTAAGAACTCTTCACATTTATCTGTTTTATAATAATAAGTATTGTAAGGTTCTCTTCATCTAATGCCTAATGATCTCGTGTTCAAATTTACTGACTTTATTAATAAAACTACAAGTAGTGTTCAAATTTAAAAACGTTAATTAGTGAAATGCCAGAACGGTGTGATGCGGTTTTAACTATGATGCAACGCTAGTTACGCTAGTCACCTTGGGTGAGAAATAGTCTCCCCCGTGTTCTAAACACTCTTACGTAATCGTATCATCAGGACGTTTCCATGATGCTTTTAAGCAATGCAGTTTTTGGTTGGGATATTTAAATTTACAAAATAAGAAGTGATTTAAAAACGTTACACTCAGATGAGTTCAAATTCTGAAAAAATATGTTTGGTCATTCCGGAACGCTTATCATTATCATATTATGCCTGAGATAAAAACGTTTACGAACTACACAGTTAAGCAAATGTTAATACAGAAGATGTTTTTCTTCTTTTTCAGTATGAGCTACACTTGAAACTTTAGTTTAAAAGCAGTGACCGCAGGCAACACGGGAGCTGTCAAAACAGTAATACTTTCCTAGTTTCAATTTCTTTGTGTTTTAACTGATCATAAAAACGAAGAAGAGATATAGATTTTTAAATATAAAGTAATTTATTATTGCTATTACTAATACTCTGTAGCTATTACAAATCAGTTCATCCTATTGTTAAACAAACAATAATCCCTTTACAATAATTCTTCTATGCCGAAAAATATCTTAATTTTTAGTGATAAAAATTGGTCAAAATAATAAAACAATATAGAAAATTACCGTAAGCTTAAGCTAAAGATAAGACTTAACCGTGGCATGAGACAAGTAAATGGCTCTTTTATTTTCTAAGACAGTAGTGAAAGGTAAAGATAAATTGTAAAGAAATAAACATAAGCTTTTTGGGATTGTTATAAAGTAATAAAATAACTTGGGGAGCGTTAGTCAAGTGACTCTATTGAAAAAACGCTTCAGGTACAAAACGTTGGTAATGCAGCCAAGTAAGGGTCATTAAGAAATGCCCTTAAAATAACACGTGCCAAATATTTAGTGTTTATGAAAGAAACCATAAGAAGCCGTTTGGTATAAGGCAAAGATGCAATAGAATTAACGTTAAATTAAAGTACGTTTGTCTAGCAATCCATTTTCCGTTATTACTTACAGTTTCTTTAGAATATTAACGTTTTTTGAAATGGAAACGTTAGAAAAGGTCTGACATTTGTCTAAGCCCTGCTGTTGAATGATTTGTCACTTTTTGTATTATTTGCCTGATTTGGGTAGTTTGTGTAGTTTGGATTGTTGAACTAGATTTGTTGATTATGTGAATTAAGTTTAAAATGATTAATATATTTTTTTTTATTAAAAAACGGCAATGTGGCAAACGAGCAGACGTATCACCTAATGGTAAGCGATTACTGCCGCCCATGGATACCCGCAACACCAGTGGCGCCACAAGTGCGTTGCCGGCTTTTGGGGAAGGGGGATGAGGGGAAGGGTTGGGAATAGGGGATTGGTTATGGGCCTCCGGTATCCTCACTCACTCGGTGAAACACAGCGCAAGGGCTATTTCACACCGGTTTTCTGTGTGAGACATCGGTCGCGCCGGCACATTCATGCCGAAGCGTGGCTCTCCCACGGTGTATTTTTTTTATTTTTGCAGTATTTTCAATTTAATTATGTTAATAATGAATTAGGTATGAATGGTTAGTTTATCAACTATTAATTATATGCTTTGACGTCACCCAAGATTTTAAACAGTTCCTCCGCTAACTGCCCATCATATCAGTAAATTGCATTTTTGATTCATGGATAGTGTTCATAAACAAACAATTTACATTCAATAATGTACTTAGATAATGAAGCAAGCATTTACTATGTAGCAGTGTGTTTGTTCATGAACAAACATTTAAATTACAATCAGATCTTACATTAAATAAGCAATTATTCGCTATTGAATGGGATAACCCTTTGAATAGACACTAATGGCTAATTTAATGTAAAAACGATTACAATAATTTAAATTAAAAGGTTGTAACTGCATAGGCGGCACCCGATAGGTTAATTATAATGGGCGTTTGCAAAAAGCATTTGTGGATATTAATTAGTCGCTTTGGCAATTAATATATAAAATAACGATGAACAGTTCAGAGAAATTTCACAAAATGTAAACTATGAATATATTAAGTTAACTGAGATATTCAATATGTTACCCTTAAAATTACGCCTTGTTTGGGATGCGAAATTTACGTTGATTCAGTTGGTTGTGGTTGGTGCATATTCAAAGCGTGCTAATATTTACGTAATGAAAACAGTTCATGACATCATTTTTACCGTATATTATGTATGTTTGATAGTATATCTTATTTATTGCATCCATCGATATCGTATACAGCTTTATCAAAACATTATCAACCCTGTTTTAGACCTGGCATAAGGGGTGTTAGTAGGACCTTTGCTGTCAGAAACCAAAAGTAGACATAAAAATTTCGAGTCATTTTTTCACTAATTAGTCAACAAGTTATAAGAACCTTATGTTTCCTAATCAAATTATTCATTTTTATTTTTAAACGTATTTTTTATCTATAAATTTTAAAATAATAACTGTAAGAAAGATAAATATTTAGACATCTGACAATCAGTATGACAAGTTTTAGGGGACACGGTATTTTTGTATCTTCTCTGAAGATAAGTCCGAAAGAAATCTCGAGTACGAAAAATCTTAACTAAATATATATAATAATTATATAGATATTGAGATATAATTATTCAGCCTCAACTTACATTGGCGCAAACAACAAGTTTCGCATCACGTTCATTTTTTCAGCTTCAACGAGTGCCTGTGCCTAGAGTCGTCGCGCGGCCTTGCCCACGGTACCACTGTGCTACGTCAGGTGTGGTCTAAGTCTGTTGCGTTACTGCGCGCAAGTGACGTACTGAGCAGAACTGTGCTGTGCGGCGTAGGCGCCGAGCCGTAGACTGCGGCGTATGCGCTGCGCAAGTCCCTTAACTAAAATCGGGGGTCGAGGCGCGATTTCGTATTTGCATAACTTTTGATTAAGAGTGGACAGTCTCTAAGGGAATCTAATAGTTAAAGATTAGTAGTATTAACCAATAGGAAATAGAAAAATAAAATACGTTTGTGTCCAGGTGTTTCTAATTTTTTCAGTCTGAGGTTGAAATTGAGGCTTTAGTCGGTGCCGGTAGCAATGCTATGGTCGTCACACAGCGTCGTCGATATACATTTTTAACAGCAAAAGTCGAAATAGAAAAACGGGCAACAACAGGGATCACTGCAAACTAATCTGTAATGTAAGAAAATGTACGCATTGACATTTGAGATAATTATTTTGAAGTTTCAAGTCAAGAGTTGCCATAATAATATGTATTAATTTTCGAAAATCTAAAAATTAATTATATAAAAATTTAAATGTATTCAGTTCAAAAACGGTTTTGGATCTACATATTATAATTCATTCGATAAATTTTAACTAACTTAATCAAATCGCAAACCGGAAAGAATCCCTACCAAATAATTAATAGATTAAAACAGTTAATAAATAAATCTATTAATTTACGAAATAATTAATAGATTAAAACAGTTAATAAATAAAGTTTTTCTCAGTTGAGTGAGTTCTGTGTTGATACAACCGAAAATTAAAAAATATGTAATCATAATTCAGTCTCCAACCCGCACTCGGCCAGTGTGGAGACGTACGGCCATAACCCTCTCCTGAGAGACCCGAGCCCAGCAGTGGGACATTATGGGTTGATGATGAATCATAATTTAATTAACGCATGCCCATACGCACTAATGGGAAAGTGTACAAGACAGCGGTAGCTTCAAAGTGACTCCAGTCCAGGAAAAGCGCACCGAAACACGCCTAGCTAGCTATGAGGTTAATTTGAGTATCTATACAAATATACGATTTTAATACGAGCATTTATTGCAGCATTATTATTATTATTTTATTTTTCATGAATATTCAAGGAAAATTTCCTATCCTCTAGTTAAAACTGAAGATAGGCTATTGACAACGGAGGTAGGTAAACTGAGGCGCTATAAACAAGAATTGTCTACACCACATACATATGTACATGTACTAATCAAGGTTTCCTGAACAATGAGCTAGTCTAACCTACATACAATATAGGTGACCTTTGCCACACTTCTATGACAGCCACTGAAGTTTACAACGAGCTTATGTGCTATAACCACACTGGTAAAGGATATTTCTACCAGTTTTTAAACGACCCGATGTTGTTAAGCGGTTATTGAATGCAAAATACATACTACAAATCTATGTTTCTGCTGTTTCTAATCAGGGCATTTCTCCTCTCAGTACATTAGGATTCTGTCAATTCTATTACATAATTAAATAAAATTGGTTATTACCAGTATGAACAACCGCGGTGGTCGGAAAAGTTGCCGACCTTGACGTGGAGACAGAAAGCACTCGTTAATAAAATCTAATGTAGTTGTGCATCTTGGCAGTTGCATTCTGTATCGCAGGGAGAAGTGTGTAGAAGAAGTGTAGAACAAGGAGACTATGCAGAAAAAAATAAGAAGATATGTATCACTGTTAGGTCAGAAACTTTTTAGACCCCACATCTAAATAGGTATAGTAGTTCTATTTAAATCTATCCTTTTTTTACGTGTGGAAACCCCCTCGGGTCGTCACCCCGCCGGGGTTTGCGGCGGGGCGGTGTGTCGGAATCGAACCAACTAAAACCACACGGTGTGCCACTCTGCGCCTGAGACGGGAGAGATCCGGGAACTGCTGCTATTAACACATCCGGACCCCTCCCTCTACTCTACCTCAAGTGTGACAACTAACATAAGGATCGTAGTTGAAGCCTAGTGGAAAAATTACTTTAAATAAACTTTGCATATAAATGCTCAACGTGTCGTGTCAATGCTCGAAGTACGAAGCAAACGTGGATCGCGCCCCTGGGTTGTACTTATTTATTTGGATATTTCAGTTGGTGCTCCTTATATTCATATATTTATATATTTTGTCTTTTTACTAATAAACAATACTATTTTGTGTGTAAATATCAAATATTCCGTTAGTCATGACTCATAGTGCACATAGTGGCCAGGCCAGCTCGACTAAAGTAATAAGTGATTGTTTTATTAAAACAATTGGCATTTATTGAACACACATTAAAACCTAAATGTAAATAAGCATTTAAATGTACTATGTTAAAGTATGACCGACAAAAATATAAGTGGGTTGGACAAATGAATGTGTTAAATTCTAATTTATTTATATTAATCGTCGTTGTGATTTCAAATTGTATACAGATGACGTGTCCGTTTGAGTTTATAGGATCATATATCTTCACAACATCCCTTGAGGGAACGCCGCCAAAGACCATAGTGCGACTCACACTATGAGTGAATAAACCTTAATGAGGTTATCTTGATAAATCTTGGAAGTATATTGTTTATATGCTATTCACTCCCTATGCATCCCATGGGTTACGTGAAAGGTGACTAAGGGAGCAAACTAGGTAAGAAAACATCACTGCAACGAGAAAGAAAATTTAAAACAATCCCTGAACAAACCCGTCCGGCAAACGTGGTACAGTACCCTAAACCTCCTTCAACATGTAGTCTAGGTCCAGCAGTGGACAGTTAAAGGCTGTTGATACGATGATATGTGTGATGTTTATTGATGTAGTTTTTATCGAGCCACAGATCAGTGTGTTTCTCTTTTATATTAAGAAGCTGTCTCTATTAATACTTTAGCAATTTCTTTGTTCGCAGTTTATGCATTCGAACCGTTTATGCAATTATCCTGAAATTTGCATACACGTTGGTATCTTTTATTCAAAAAATAATCTCCCCAAGGCATGAAAATATATTTTCTGTGAGCCGAAAGCTAATTGCGGAAAAATTACACCCAGACGCGAAAATAAAAACAGAAACGATTACGAAGCAACCCTTGTAGTTAATTCGTAGAAAATGAGACAAACATGATATAGGATCAATATCAGTTTTACGTATAAATTGACCCAAGCCTTATTGGTATTTAAGAGGTTATACTTCCAACCCAATGTGGGTTCAAATTAATGGAAATAATAATAATAATAATACTTTATTTCTCCTCACAATGGTATACTTAAAAATATTTATTTTACACAGTATAGTTTAGAAATGTGAGGAGCTGGTGTCTGTGATAGGCATAGAATGCCTGTGTTACAAATCACCAGGTCCTCACCCCACGGACTTACAGGTACATTTTTGACAGTGTGTTTAAACATTTTATTCTGCTGAGAACATATAATGAGAGAATGAGTAATGAAAAGCTAACAATAAGTATATAAAGAAAAGAGGGTATTTAAATCCTATCACTAAGACAGCGCCAAGCATACGAATCTCTTTGGGTGTGTGTGATGTAAAGAGTAATTGTAAGTGCGAGTGTGTGTGTGTGTGTGTGTGTGTGTGTGTGTGTGTGTGTGTGTGTGTGTGTGTGTGTGTGTGTGTGTGTGTGTGTGTGCGTGTGTGTGCGTGTGTGTGTGTGTGTGTGTGTGTGTGTGTGTGTGTGTGTAGAATAGAATAGTTTTGAGTCAACTACAATGAAGAAGTTTTTCTGTTAAGTCATAATTTAGCTTTTGTAGAAATATGCATGTGGGGGACGGGTGTCATGTTCCTCTAACACAAAGGGAGGATCCGACCAGGCGAGGTGATCGTGCTTGGCGGGCCACGGCCCAACGGTTGATGTTGGAAAATTGTATATATGCTAATCGGCCCGAGAACTTCTATTGCGTGATTCAGGATTGGTAGTTTCTTCGTTTCCTTCGTTACTTCGTAGTTCGACATATCCTCGGTAGACGGCGCGTAGTGTGTTTCTGTTTTACGTTGTATGTGGAAATCGCCATTATGCATATTAGGTTTGACATTGTCCTTTCTACGAGTACTCGTACTTCTTTCTTTAATCATTAAAGTGACACCTAGTTTCTTAAATAAATGTTTATGAAATTAAAAAAGTCAAACTTAGCGATGAAGGATCTAATTCTACTTTGTGAATACAAGTGTTTAATATTTTTTTGATTTCCTAATGTTTTGTGGGCTTACTAAAATCAGTCATTATAGCATATTTGTTTCATTATGTATATCTTCAAAGCGTCATTTAGTACAAAACCAAAAACAAAAAAATACCAATCAAATTAAGAACATCCTCCTTTTGGAAGTCGGTTAAAAAAGAACAGTCCCAACATACATTGGAATTAACGTTGTAATCAAATTTGGATAGGTATCCGTAACACAAAAGGTGAAAAGTTAACAAGTAAGCCAGTTGGTGTCACTCTCTGCAAAATGCAGAACCCTATAAACTTGTAATCTATTTTCATTAAATATAGCCACAATAATTTCTATACAACTGATATCATATCTTTCTATACAACGATTACTTATACATATATGTATGTATCAGAAATTACAAAGAGTTCCAGTCCATGACTATTTAATCAGTTGTCGACACACGTGCTAACTCACACTGCATGTGTAAATAAAGTTATTATCGCACGTTCTATATTAGAAAAATGTTGTTTACCATTTTGCAAGTATTATTCTGATGTAGAAAAAACATTACAACAAAGAGTTCCGTACTAATGGAACAGATAAAATAGCATTTCACAAACCATATTCGTCTAGAAGGTAACCTTTTTATCACCTTCAACCACCAGTGGTTGATAACTGGAAATCAAATGTTGTCTAGTGACATTAGTACACACGGGAAAATACCCCATTACGACTTCTATTGAAGTAAGTAAAAAGAACTGATCGAGAAAAAAAGTATTAAATAGAGCTATACAATACATGTTTATTTACATAGTACATGACAACCGTCGCACTTAGAAAACTGTAACTCAGAGAAAGTGCATGCCAGAATGCGTTGCCTTGCGACAGTATCGGCAAAATTCAGGAAAATTATTACTGAAATCACAACTTATTTTTATTGATTTAGCATTTTAAGGTTTAGAAATTTTGAGGTAAGTATTTATGTTAAACGTCTTCTGTAGACCAGCCCGCAACAACAACTATCTTCTAGGAATGTAGTTAGAACTCTACAATATGTTGTAATAACAACCGAAGAATTATATCATCAACTTTTACTAACGAACCTGAGAGTACATTCCCAAGAAGTACGAAAGCAGTGTAGTATCAAGTTGCTTTGCATTTAAAGGGTTAATTAGTATCCTTTCCGAGAATTTAAATACCATTACTTATTTAAAATTGACTAACTTACTACTTTAAGGTAAGTGTGTCGTGTGTAAAGTAGGTACATATGAATTTAAGTAATGTGATAGCACGGATGGCGGAGTAGAATAAGCGGTCACCTTACCGTTTCCTACTGCGCTCCGTGTTGTCGGTTCGATACCCATACGGTACAAAACTTTGTATCATCCACAAATTGTTGTTATGTGTATGGATTTTCTTTGTGTCTATTGCTTGTAAATTCTCAGTGACACAGAAATATTCCCAGTACTAGAGGTCTTATTTTTTTTTTAACCTTGTATACAATTGACGTAAGTGACTCATGTCTCAATCTTGGGTGAGTCAGTAAAGTATGTTTGGAACGTCTATCTAGAAAGTAGTAGCGTAACTTATTTTTGGAGGAGGCGTTGATAAATAATTCCGACTAACGTTCTGTTCTAAAGGATTAACTGATTGTGTGACCAATGTTTTTGATTTGAATGAAAACTTTTTGATTTTTATCTCTGAATAATGCGGTAAGGACTTGACAAGAGTTTTTAAGAACGATCGATTATAATTAACTTTCGTTAAACTAAATTATAGTTGTCCACTTATAGACAGTTCATATTTTTTAAACATCAAAACGCGAAGCAATGTCATATGTTTAATAGGTTTCTTTAACGGGCAGGTTTTAATCATTTCGCTCGAGAAACAATATCTAAGAAGTCAACGAACGTAATTAGTGCGTAATAAATATCTGTCATTATCCTTTATACACACTGAATCAAATAGCAGCAAATCTTGTGCATTGACATCATTGCAAAATGACCGTATGCATGACTCGCTTTGATGTCAATGTGTTACATTCTGTTATTTTTAGGGTTGACTGTACCAGTATTTAGTACATTGAATGTTAATTATTTAAAACTCCTAGATAGCTAAGATTTGTAATAGGATTACATTTCGATAGAATGGTGTAGATAAAAACGAATACAAACCCAATTGTTATGCGCGGTACTTAGATAAAGCGCAGAATACATAATAGTAAAAGTACAGAAGGTTCATTATCAAATCATTTACAAACGTAATGAGTATGACACTTACTCCAACACAATAAAGTGCAATTAGCAACGCACCGCACAAATTACTAGTTACTTTCTATCGTGCACGATATTCGCACGACTCAATGGATTTGACCTGATAAGTCGAGTCCGAAATGTACTTGTAGCTTTGTAACAAAAGCTCGAAACGTGGCCTGCTTAAAGTAACTAACAATCAAAATTTAAGAAGCCAGTTTCAAATATGCAAGGCCTACCACACGTCCGTACCCTTATACAAAGAATCCCCGCCTGGAAACTAACATGACATTACAACGTTTCGTCAGTTTCACATTAATTTTGCATCAGAGATTATAGCTTGTACCATATCGTCATTGCATTGTTTGATTGTTGCTTATCTACATATAAAAATATTTCATAACACAACTACGTCACGAAGGCATAACAGTGAAAGTATGGTACATCTAATTTTCGTAAGTCTGCCGTATCTAAATGTCACCTTACACAATGTACATTATTGAAAGCTTTAAAATCACTGCGTGGTCCTGGAATCGCACATCTATTTGTTGCTCATACACCGTAACCAGAATCTATCCTTGACATTTATATCATATGCTGTAGATATAATTTTTTGATTTTAAATTAGGGGTGCAAGGTGCTTAAGAGATCAATTGCAACAAGGTCTCGAGTGGTATGCTTTCGCTCCCTACATTTCCCCCGTAACGTACTCCCGACGAAGTATATTCAGTAACCCCGCACTCCTGTCGTCTTTTAAATAAATACAATGTTTCTTTAATTCATATTTAATAGCTATCAAAAAGGGGCTCGTTTAAACTTTTGCACACATTATGTGTGATTTTTAATACATGCTGCATGTATATTAAAAAGAAGAACCTAGCATTTAGGTATATACAATCTTCACTGGGAATTAGGAATCAAACATGAACTGTTTATTTTTTATAGTACACTAGCTTTTGCACGCGGCTTCGGTCACGCAGACTTTCATCCCCTGATTCATCCACTTAGAGGTAGAATTTCAAAAATTCCTTTCTTAGTGCTGTCTTACGGTATATAAAGAACCTACATGCAAAATTTCAGGATTCTAGGTTTAGCTCTTTGGTATGTGCGTTGATCTGTGGGTATGTCGGTCGACTTCCTCTTTTATATATATAGACAGATATATAGAAGATAGATAGATAGAAGATTAAAGTGATATTGTAGTTTTCAAAAGCGTCAGTGATCAACCAATGAATCCCAAGGAGAAATTGAATAGATGACCATGTCTTAATTTTTTTTTACCTAAATATCGACTCACGTATCATTAAAACAATTTTAAACATTACACAGCAATACTAGTAGCAACAAGATATCGATAGCAGTTTCAAGACCAATATTAAGAAGTCCCAAAAACTATTGTCTCCTTTATCTTTCTAATCACAACAAAAAATAAATTCCCTAAAGGGTATTGTCTAAACAGTTTAAGGGCTAAATTAATGTTTGGAGAGGCTGGGGTGTGGAGTCGGTTGTGCGATGTTAGCGATATCTCCGGGACTTGATCAACAAACAAGATTTATGTAATTACTCTGTTAGACGGTAATAACATTTTAAGAGCAGCCCACATCTGTGTAGAATAAGGTAGATATTTTATATTTAATACTGATTGAAAAAGATTTCGATGAAAACGTGATCCCCGGATTGGCAAAATGTGGATTATATCGAAGTTGAATTTACAAAAAAATATGAAACATCACATAAAGTAATAAATAGATTTTGGTTTGTATCCCTAATTTAAGCTATAAAGTTGCTCACCCCTTGATTTTCCTTTTTTCGGCAAATTCTTACAGTTGAAAATCGTATCTTACATATTGATATTTGAACATTTACTACTATTTACATAATTGACCATAATTTAAATACACAAGCTATTTCATTTAGCCTTAACCTTTAATGTACGAATACACTTGAATATAAATGTATGACTTTAATATTTTTATAAGGTAGGTACTGAAGGTCAGTGACCTTTGATCAGTAGAAAAAAAAAGAATAATATAATGATTTTCCTTGAAAATTAATGATTGGCGACAACATACACGTGTTTGTTTTGACCACGTCCAAGACTGGTTATAGTGTAATAAGGATCGTGTTCTCCATACTTTCCATTGAGTTTATAAGTGAAGAAGTTAGTAAGTTGAACGAAACAGAGATGTCGCCTTAATGCTTCAAGCACTTTTTCGATAACATGGTAGAGAGCGAATAACTACAGTAACAGTGTCGCCACCCTTCTTCATGATGTGGTGAAAGGCGACTTAGGAAACAAACTACTGCCTCGTTTGTCTCGCGGTGGCGTGTGCGACTGCTGATCATGAGGTCTCGGGTTCAATTCCCGGGTCGGACCAAATGTTCTACAAATATTTGTTACGGAGTTTGGGTGTTTTCTATGTATAATACGTATGTATTTTAAAAAAAAGTATATATGTATTTGTATCAGTTGTCTAGTACCCATAAAACAAGCTCTGCTTAGCTTTGGGCTAGATGGCGTTGTGTGTTGGATGTCCGAAATATTTATTTATTATTTACTCAGGACAACACCTTTATTAAGGAGAGGCTTATGTCCATCTGTGGACTGTTAAAGGCTATTAATGATGATGACGATAAACATGTAGATGTATAAGTATAACTAAGGAGAAATGCTTATAATTATGCAATTACGATAAATAACTTGAATACTGATAAAATCAATATTCAATTTCCTATAATGAAATGAAATGGAAATGATTGTTTTTTTCCCGCAGATGGAGTGTTCTGTATGTGTTTGTATACTGCCCGGAATTGCATTGCGTAATGTTGACTTGGTAAACATATTCAACTTGTCAACCTTCAGGTGAGCTGAGTTGTTGTGTCTCGGGTAGGTAGGTATATAATTAAGAAGTAATAAATTTCAATAAGTATAGAAGGTAATATAGGAACAGAAAATGAGGACGAAGATGCTGGGAGTATATCGCCTTATGAGTTTACGTTTAGCAAAAAAAGTCGTGGAGTTTTCTAAGTCTTCGCCTTGTCGACGAAGATTCAAAAGTTGGTTGCAAAAAAAAAACATTTATTTCACCATCGACTTGTTTACACATAATACACAACTAAATTCAAAATATTCAACTTTTTTACATAAGTATTTAAACGTCTATTTATATTACACATATAAATATATACTATAAATAACAAGTAAATATAATGATAGATTACAATCCTTCACTAACTTTTTAAATATAGTCAAGGTTTTAGCGCGACGAGCAGGCAAATTGTTCCAGATTCTTACTGCTTGCACAGTAAAGGATTTTTCTGTAAATCGGGTGGAATGTTTTGGCATTTTAAGTCTCAAATTCCCAGATGAGCTCAGGTCCCACACATTAGGGGTTGTGTAAAAACTGAAAGCGTTTTTTAAGATAAGAGGGAGTGTGAGGATGAAACAGAATACTGTATAGAAGAGAAAGAGTGTGAAGATTGCGGCGAAAGCGTATTGGGAGCCACTTGAGTTTAGAACGAAACTCTAGATATGGTCATATTTGCGTAATCTAAATCTGAGTCGAGTGAGTATGAGAGTAAGTCTCTTCGCGGAGACCCCGCTGCCGCAAATAGCGTTTGCAGCTAACTTCCACAATCTGGGTGCCCGAGGATAGATACTTATCCATATGTATCCCCAAGTTTTTTACTTTCTCACTGAAGGGAGCAATCGAGCCGCTGTAAACAATGTCTGGAACTGCTATTCGAGGATCTGCAATACAAGCACACTGCTGGCGACCATACAGGTAACTACGAAACCAGTCAATAGCTGATGGAGATATGTTAAGAGAGCGCAGTATCCCAACAAGGCATCGCAATCTGCAGTATTGAAGGCGTCCCTAAAGTCTAGTGTGGCGACTTCCACATACAGCGCATCAAGAAAAACATATGACAGCGCCATCTGCCGATGATACACTGAACTACGGAGTAACATACAATGCGAAGTAACTACCAATCCTGCATCGCGCAATAGAAGTTCTCGCGCCGATTAACATATATACAACATCCCAACATTAACCGTTGGGCAGTGGCCCGCCAGGCATGATCACCTCGCCTGGTTGGAGGATCCTCCCTTTGTGTTGGTGGGACATGGCACCCTGTCCCCCACAGTGGTGACCCCGACGTGATTGGAAGCAGCCTTCGAAGGAGCAGATTGAGCAGCAGCATTACCACGCCACCATCTCGTTCACTCCCACAGCAAGTCTCAGCCAGCCAGCAACCTCGGCCTCAACAGGGATTCACCATACGCAGGAAGCGACTGCTCCAGCCTGGTTACCCCTACGGCCTCATCAGCGTCTAGGCACAGCACACTGCAGCTACGGTTCTTGTAAGCAGAGCATATCTCTCCCGTCTATGCAGCAGCCAGCCACTACGCAGCAACCGCCCCGACTCACTGGGGACCTCACCGCAGCACCGCGCACCGCACGCCATCCCGACTCACTGGGATCAGCGGACTACAGTCCCGACTCACTGGGACTAGCGGCATTCAGTTCCGACTCACTGGAACTTGCGGCATTCAGTTCCGACTCACTGGAACTACACCTGGCACTGGCAAGCTCCGCAACAGAGCACAGACAGCTGACTCATCATATATCGACCTCCGGTCTTGGAGGGGAGTGATGTGGCGACTTCCACATACAGCGACAACAAAAAACATATGACAGCGCCATCTACCGAAGATACACTGAACTACGAAGTAATATACAATACGAAGAAATTACCAATCCTGCATCGCGCAATAAGAGTTCTAGCGCCGATTAACATATATAGAAAAATCCCAACGTCAACCGTTGGGCAGTGGCCCGCCAGGCATGATCACCTCGCCTGGTCGGAGGATCCTCCCTTTGTGTTGGTGGGACATGACACACCTGTCCCCCACAGTGGTGACCCCGACGTGATCGGAAGCAGCCTTCGAAGGAGTAAATTCAGCAGCAGCATTACCACGCCACCATCTTGTTCACTCCCACAGCATATCTCAGCCAGCCAGCAACCTCGGCCTCAACAGGGATACACCACACGCAGGAAGCGACCGCTCCAGCCTGGTTACCCCTACGGCCTCATCAGCGTCTAGGCACAAGCACACTGCAGCTACGGTTCGTGTAAGCAGAGCATATCTCTCCCGTCTATGCAGCAGCCAGCCACTACGCAGTAACAGCCCCGACTCACTGGGGACCTCACCGCAGCACCGCGCACCGCACGCCATCCCGACTCACTGGGATCAGCGGACTACAGTCCCGACTCACTGGGACTAGCGGCATTCAGTTCCGACTCACTGGAACTTGCGGCATTCAGTTCCGACTCACTGGAACTACACCTGGCACTGGCAAGCTCCGCAACAGAGCACAGACAGCTGACTCATCATATATCGACCTCCGGTCTTGGAGGGGAGTGATGTGGCGACTTCCACATACAGCGCATCAACAAAATCATATAACAGCGCCATCTACCGCAGATACACTGAACTACGAAGTAACGCACAACACGGAATAACTACCAATCCTGAATCGCGCAATAGAAGTTCTCGCGCCGATTAACATATACAGAAAAATCCCAACGTCAACCGTTGGGCAGTGGCCCGCCAGGCATGATCACCTCGCCTGGTTGGAGGATCCTCCCTTTGTGTTCGAGGGACATGGCACCCGTTCCCCCACAGTGGTGACCCCGACGTGATCGGAAGCAGCCTTCGAAGGAGTAAATTCAGCAGCAGCATTACCACGCCACCATCTTGTTCACTCCCACAGCATATCTCAGCCAGCCAGCAACCTCGGCCTCAACAGGGATACACCACACGCAGGAAGCGACCGCTCCAGCCTGGTTACCCCTACGGCCTCATCAGCGTCAAGGCACAGCACACTGCAGCTACGGTTCTTGTAAGCAGAGCATATCTCTCCCGTCTATGCAGCAGCCAGCCACTACGCAGCAACCGCCCCGACTCACTGGGGACCTCACCGCAGCACCGCGCACCGCACGCCATCCCGACTCACTGGGATCAGCGGACTACAGTCCCGACTCACTGGGACTAGCGGCATTCAGTTCCGACTCACTGGAACTTGCGGCACTCAGTTCCGACTCACTGGAACTACACCTGGCACTGGCAAGCTCCGCAACAGAGCACAGACAGCTGACTCATCATATATCGACCTTCGGTCTTGGAGGGGAGTGATGTGGCGACCTCCACATACAGCGACAACAAAAAACATATGACAGCGCCATCTACCGAAGATACACTGAACTACGAAGTAATATACAATACGAAGAAATTACCAATCCTGCATCGCGCAATAAGAGTTCTAGCGCCGATTAACATATATAGAAAAATCCCAACGTCAACCGTTGGGCAGTGGCCCGCCAGGCATGATCACCTCGCCTGGTCGGAGGATCCTCCCTTTGTGTTGGTGGGACGTGACACACCTGTCCTCCACATCTAGCAAGGCAAATACCGTTAGCTTTCGCTCCTCCATGCCCGACCTAAAACATCCGTAATGTGGACTAGAGCCGTGGTAGTACTATGGCCTGGGCGGAAACCTGACTGGAGATGATTAAGGAGACCTGTAATAGGAGATATGTATATTTTTGTTTTTCACTTATTGTAAACGCACTTAGGTTTTCATATTTAAAGTTATTGTAGTTGTAGTAGTATATATATTATTATGCTGAAGATTTAAGTTGTATAATTATTTTAGCTAAGAGATGCAAGATGCTTAAGAGTTTAATTACAACAGTGTCTCTCTCTCTAAGTGTCTATTGTATTAGGGATATAACTACAATATAGAATTTTGGCATTACATTCAATTAAATTTAATTTTCCTTCTCTTCAATACTTAAAAATAAACACTTTACATAATAGACAGCTATAAAACAGCGAGAAAACTAAAGTTTAATTGCGGCTCTAAATTCTAAACATAAGGAAACCGTTAATACGAGTATTATACTCAAAATTAAATTGCTATGAAATATTATATCAAGATATAAGAAACTGAATTATAAAGCAGTGCGTAACAAAATTACGTTACATAAAACGATCTACATAATACGAATTGAGATTACAATATCGCCAGCTGACAGGCCAAACCGTTCAAAAATTCCTTCTCACGGGCACAACGGTATCAACGCACGCGCACATTGCTGGTCGTTGCGACACTCTTGACATCTCTTTCTAGCATGCTGGTTTAAGAATATACAAGAAAGAGACAACAATGACGGCAAATGTGTAGACGTAAAAGTGTGTGTGTTTAACTATGGCCGTCTTGTGATTGATTAGATGCACCTTCTTCGTCTGGAATCAGCACTTACTTAGAATTGGACGCTGCTAGCTTCCATTGTTTGATTGTTTCAAAAAGACATTAAAACAATGGTTCTGTTTTACTTCTGTTATACTCGACGATGGAGTAATAAATACTTCATAAACTTAGTGTGTGCACATAAATTGCCGTAACAAGCTCATAATGTCGTTATTGATGGGTACTTCCATCAAATTTCTTCTCAACGGGGAGCAACTAGTCGGTAAAAATAGGCACATATTTTATTTTATAAAACAAAATAATGTTAATGCATACTTAGTACACACAGTTTTACGACACTATTTATGTGTTCATGAATAATAAACTAAAGATAGACAACTCCATCTGTTGGGAAACGAAGGTATCTTTACTGTTTACAAAGTTTGTTTATCAACACTGGCCATTCCAACACCGATAGTTAAAAATAACAATTTAAAATGTGAGCTATGACGTTTATGTGTATTTGGTCGTTACTTACATAAATAAGTAAAGGATTAACTAAATCGAATAGCTGTAAATGAATTAAAGTTTTTAATGGCCTATGTTTACTTTCACAGTTCATGGCCGTAATTAGCAGCGGTAGTAACGAAGTAGTGTCGTCTCATTCTGGCTGGTTAATGTTTCGTTTGAAACGTGTGTTTTCTATCTCCCTCTTGTTGTGATTTATAGTCAGTGAAGCTTTACATAACAGCGGCGGCTACTTACTGTATGTTGAGCTAGTGCCAGTCTGTTTATCACGATTATGACGGTATAAAATAATTATTTTATCTTGTTTGCATAACTTATCGTAGTAAACAGTAAAATTACGTATGTAATGACTTTAGGGACGATAGTTGCTTGCGTCATTGTAGTCACTTATTGTAATTTTATCATTCAATATTTTACTTTTCAATGCACTTCAAAAAGGTTTCCCAACAATTTTAGCAAAAATAAAACCGACTTCAAGGTTCGACTCGATTTCTCTTGGATGCCATCATCATATATTAATGTCATTATCATGGTACCACCATTGGGACATCTCCTTTCCATTAAAAAGAGAATCATCAAAATCGGTTCATAAACGACGAAGTTATCCGCGAACACACATAAAAAAAAAGTAAAAGAAATATATATATATACAGTCGAATTGAGAAACCTCCTCCTTTTTTTGAAGTCGGTTAAAAAAATATTTGTTAACGAATTCCAAAATAGTTAATTTGTGTTTCATGAAAAAGTTACTCTCAAGTAGCATTGCAAATATAAATATTTACTAGGAGATATTTTTGCAGTTGAGGTGCATTGTTACCTACTTTGTCATCGATTATCTTGCAACTAGGAAAATTGATCCTAAGTTAAAAGTTACCCATGTTTTAAAATACCAAAAGACAACACTTTTTTCACTTTCAGGAGGACCGCAGCATAAGCTGAGCTGTGGCCTTTTGGTCACACAGCTAGACATTTCACTGCTTTTATTTTGTTTGTTTTGTATATTGTTTGTTGTTATTTACTCTATATCTTTCTCTTTTACATGTATGTTATGTGTGACTAATAAATGTATTCTATTCTATTCTATTCTAACAGCATGATCTTCCAAGCGATTCGTGACCCAAATCAGATGTAATGGAGAAAGAGGCGATGAACTCCGATTTCAAAATATGTAGATATTAATAGGTAATACCCAATATTCATGATCACACTGATATTATAAAGGTGAAAGTTTGTGAGTGTGTATGTTTGTTACATCTTCACGCGCATACGACTGGACATTTTCCATAAAATTTAGTATGCAGGAAGCTGACACCCTGGATTAATTCATAGACTATAAATTTGCCGCGAAAATCGATATAATACGCGGGCAGAGCCGCGGGCAACTGCTAGTAAAATCTAAATTTAATTTCAATCAATATATATATTTACAAAGTATAGAATGAAGTCGCTTACGATGTCTCTTAACGCTGTCTGTCTCTCGCTAGATCATTTAAACTAATCAACGGATTTTAATGCTGTTTTATGCAATAGATAGTCATGCACGAATAAGGTTTAACAAGCATCTTTCTCTACTATAAAGTGGAGGAAATCCTAGAATTTCAAATATTTCCATGCGAAGTCAGGCCGGGTCGCTAGTATGCAATAGGATAAATCATAGAAACAAATGGACAGTAGCCAAGTGTAAAGTGAAAATGATCTAATAAAGGCAGGTGCATACTGCACGGTATACATTGCAATTAAATTAGAAATTAGAAAACGGCAACTTTCACGTAATTGATGTTCCTATACGCACCTATGTTTGCGAGTGAATAAGCGAAACTAATTATTATGAAGACGACTGCTGCACACGGCTATATGAGTCTTTGTTTAATGAAATGAATGCACCTTTATGTAGTTTATACTAGAGTTTGTATGTTTTAATCCAGTTTTAAATCATTCGTACATATAATTAAGCAATTATAGGATTGACTTAACTTTTGAAATATTTATTTATGTAGGTACAATATAGTTACACCCTTGCTCTTTTGAGTAACATATACATAGATACTTTGTATTTATTTATAAAGTTATCTATAATTATTGTATTGTTTAACAATTTATTAACCGCCTCCGACCACGGGCAGAACTTTTTCATTGTTTTATGTAAAAAGTATATAGAATAATTTAAAAGTATAAATTGCATTATATAAAAACTAGCTGAGATAAAACCGAGAAACAATTGTGTGTTGGCAATATGGAGTTAGTTTCATTATACAAGATTGATTTTGAACACTTCAACAGGATTATTATTACTTTTTATTGTTAAATACTTAAGTATTTGAAACGAAGAATTTTACTACCTATAGATATTTGACTGCCTCGGTGGCGCAGTGGTAGCGTACGCGACTGCTATTCTTGAGGTCTCGGGTTCGATTCCCGGGTCGGATCAAATGTTTGTATGATCTGCAAATATTTGTTTCGGAGTTTGGGTGTTTTCTATGTATAATATGTATGTATTTACAAAAAAAAAGTATATAAGTATTTATATCAGTTGTCTAGTACCCATAATACAAGCTCTGCTTAGTTTAGGACTAGATGGCGTTGTGTGTTAGATGTCCGAAAATATTTATTATTTATTATTATATTTTGTTTCCATATTTTTTTACAAAATTACATCAAACCTTTTTATATAACAATACAGTAACAAAAAGTACGCAAATATTAATATGAGGACACAATTTTACAAAAGAAATATAATAATAATAATAATAATAATAATGTTTTTATTTTCTCCCACAAAATATATGTTACAATGATATGGATATGCTTATATTATACATTTTTGTGGGAGTCAGGAAGCCAAACTAGGATAACCCTGTGCTATGGATTCCTGGCTCTCCCACCGGAACCATTTTTTTTTTTTGTTTTTATGTCTTTATATTAATTCTATTTATGAAAAAAAGAAAAACAAATTACACTTAAGAGATTAAATGAAAGTATTGTGGGTTTATGTGTGTGTGTGTGTGTGTGTGTGTGTGTGTGTGTGTGTGTGTGTGTGTGTGTGTGTGTGTGTGTGTGTGTGTGTGTGTGTGTGTGTGTGTGCGCGTGTGTGTGCGTGCGTGTGAGTGTGTATGGGTGTGTATGGATGTGTGCAGGTGTGTATGGATGTGTGCATATGTGTTGATTGTATAGGGTATGATTATGTTTGTTTTAAACATCATTAAAGGTGGAATGGAATGATTAAGAAACAATTTTAAGGAGAGCCTCTGTTTCGTCATAGTCAAGCGTAATAAGCCACTCTGTAATTTTTCTTTTACATTTCATCCTTGTTACATGAACTACTGAGAGTAGTTGATTCACTTTATTATACAATCGACTCGCTCTAAAACTGAAAAATTTTTGTGCAAATGAAGTTTTCACTGGAACAGATTCACAGACTGCAAAGTGTCTTCGGGAGTTAGTCTTTTCTTTTAAAACTGAGTAGTTGATGGAGTCATGTTTTTTGAGAATAATTGCTAAAATGTAAAGTTTTCTAATCGTTAAGACGTTTGCTTCTTTATAAAGATTGTTGGTGGGATAAAGACGCGGCTTAAAAAGAGCAACTTTTAAAATTAGTCGTTGTACTCTTTCAACGTTCAGAATTTTTGTTTTATCTGCACCTCCCCAGGTGGAGATATTGTATGATAGAACAGATTGACAGAGAGACTCATAAACAGTTTTTATTAATTTCCAATCTGTTAGATACCTGAGATTTTTAAAAATGGGCACTAGTTTTCGAACTTTTTTTACTAAGTTTAAGAGGTGTGCATTAAATGATAAATTTTTGTCGATTTCTATGCCTAAATATTTAATTGAATCAGTTTTTTGAATAATTGGACAGGAGGTACAGTCTTTAGTGAGAGCCTGGTTACAGGTGTGAGCGAAGATGTTTAGATTTGTGTTGTCAGTTTTTCTATTGTAGATCGAAAACGTAATATATTTAGTTTTGGAAGCGTTTAGTGTCAGTTTATTTAAAGCAAGCCAATGATTTACAGTGTTGAATCCCTCTTGTGCTGCACGAAATGTTTCTTCCCACGTATCTCCATAAAAGGTTAAAGTTGTATCATCCGCATAAGAGAAAATATTACAGTTTTTTAAATTTAGCTGGCAGAGATCGTTGATATAACAAAGAAACAATGTAGGACCTAAAATGCTGCCCTGTGGCACCCCAATATTAATAGAGCTATCACTACTTTGAACATTTCCAATTCGAACCGACTGAAATCGATTTTGCAGATAATCCTGAAATAATTTAAGCTGTGAGTTTCGTACGCCCATGTGTTCCAATTTTAGCATTAGTCGCATTGGACAGACAGTATCGAAAGCCTTCTGAAGGTCTATAAAGATCGCCAGACATTTTTTTCCACTGTCCATCTTGCTTACAAGAAGTTCGGTGAAGCAATGTAAACAGTCTGTAGTTGACCTTCCTTTCCTGAAGCCATATTGGTTGTCTGAAAGAATTCTTTTATCCTCCAGAAACTTAGTCAGTCTATTATTTATTATCCTTTCGAGCACTTTAGAGATTGCTGGAAGCAACGAAATCGGACGGTAGTTTGCAAGATCGTATTTGCTACCATTTTTAAAAATAGGGACTATGATTGATTTTTTAAGCGGGTCTGGAAAAATGCCTTCCGTTAAGCACCTGTTAAAAATGTAAGTAAGTGGTGGGACAACAAAGTTTTTTACAGTTTTAAGTACCTTTGGAGTAATGCTATCCCACCCTGCCCCACAGTCGGATCGAAGGTTTGTGATCAGCGACTCAACTTCTTGTTCAGTTGTTTCCGAAAGAAAGAATGACTTGTGACTTGGTGGGACTTTTATAACTTCCATTGGAAGTGGAGGAAGGTCTGTCGGTATTTTAACAGCAAGTTTCAAGCCAGCACTTGCCAGATATGCGTTAACTACGTTTACGGAATCCTGTGGTAGAGTTTTAAGATTTAATAATTCCGTAGAAGGGTCGTTTGGTTTATTTAAATTATTGATAGTTTTTATAGCAGTCCAGATCTTCTTGTTGTTATTTCCAGCTTCCTTAAGTATATTACTTTCGTATTGTCTTTTACATTTCTTTAGTATGTCATTACAAAAATTTCTATATCTTTTATAGGTTGTTTCCAGAGTGAGATTATCAGGATCACGCTTCAATTTATAATGCATTTTGTCTCTTGTCCTTATACACTTTAAAAGGCCAATAGTGATCCATGGCTTCAGAGCGGTTTTATTTCTTGTGGTTTTAATGATTTTTGTATTAGTTGTTAATTTTAATTGTAAGTTTTCTATAAGGGATAACATGCTTGTATTTATATCTGCATTATTGTTGTATATATAGTCAAGATTTATATTATTGCAATCATTATGAAGATTTTGAAAGTTAATTTTATTAAAAGATTTTAATTTATTGTAGTTCATTAGATTTTTTGATCGTAGGCAAAAAAGTGTTGGCTCGTGATCAGTCACAGTAGTTTGAAGAACAAAAGTATGCGAGAATTGGTTAGTTTTTATAAGAACGTGATCTAGACAGCTGTTTCCTCTAGTTGGCTCATAATGGGCAGGTATTAAACCATAGTAGGAGAGAAGGTCAAGGTAACTAGATGTGGTTGAATTTAATTCCACTATATTAATATTAATGTCACCCATCAGTATAATATTTTTAAATCCTGTTAATTTCGTTAAAAGATTTTGTAAAGTACGCAAAAAGTTGTCCAAAGTGGGGAAACTGGGTGGTCTGTATATCGCGATTATGACTGTTTCAGTACCAATCTTGAGAAGCAAACAGTTTGCCTCCAATGTTTCCGGCTCCTCTATCGCAAATCCCAGCTCATTCCTTATGTAAACAACAACACCGTCGTTTTGGTTGTAGTTACGTGTCGTTGAGAAACTTGTGTATCCGGACATTTGCGGGATTCTATCTACAAAAGAGAGCCAACATTCTGACAGTATTATGACATCACAACTAAAAGTGAATCTTTTGTGTAATACGTTCAACTCAGAGAAATTTTTGTTAAGACTTCTTATATTTTGATGTAAAATTTTTAAGAATGAATTAGGCTTAGATAAACTAGTTTCACAAGATTCAGGTTCACAAATGTGCAACTTCGTCAAGTCATAACTGTCCAAAGTTTTTAAATTATTTAAGGCAGCGAATTTAGTGTTTTGTTTGTTTGGTGTTTTAGATTGCGTATAATTTTTATGATACACGAGAGGGTATACGCAAATTTATTTGAGGTGTATTGTAAAAGAACAGAGTATGTGTATGTGTAGGTAGAGATGTGTAGTGTAGTTGTTATTAAGTAAATATAAATATACATGAGCTTGGTATAAACAAAAGTAATCATGCAATTAAGAAGACATTTCAAAATAAATACAACGGTAAACCTAAATAGTCACATTTTTGTAAACAGGTTATCGAAATCCGTTTCACACCTTATAACTACTGCTTTGTCAAGTTCACTTTTCCGTACAAAAACTCGCCCAGACACGGTCCAACAGTACGCGAACTTATGCTCCTTCGAGAATTTCCTCGCTAGATAGAAGAGGTGTTGCGTTTGTCGAGGCAGGCAGTCGGATACATAGATAGGTGTCTCGGGTCCGTTTATATGTAAGTGCAAAGAGTTTAGTTTCTTTTCTTTGTTATGTGAGTTAAATTTTCTCGTCTTCTTGAGTATATTTTCCTTAACAGTTGTGCTGACTAAGTCGACAACAATTTTGGTGGGCTTGTCCTTCCTGTACAAACCATGGACCTCTCTAATCTCCGACCGTTTTAAAGAAGCGCCAACAGCCTGGGAGGTGTTAAGCACAATCGTGCACAGATCCTCCTCATTTTCTTCTGATGACAAAGGAACGTTCTTTATCTCAAGCTTGTTGCTATACATCAGACGCTCCAAGTCATCAACCCTTTCTTCGAGCTGGTGTATGCGCTTATATATATATAATATCAATTGATACAATTTATTTGATAACCTTTTAATCATCGACCCAGTTTATCTTTAGGACAGGTCTTGAGACCGACAACAGGAAAAGATACAGAATACCGGCAATTACTTACTACACAGAGTAATAATACGTCGCCTACGGCTATAGTCTACTACTACTATAGTATAAACGGAACAATGTGGGTTTTTGACCGGCTTTTTACCGATATATCATCGCTATCACCCAACCATGTGATCTTAGAGTATTCATATTGCTTATGTATCTAAGAGTGTGATATAACTCGCAATGAAAAGGTTAAACCGTCAATACAAATATCGTATATATAATATATAAAGCTGAAGAGTTTGTTTGTTTGTTTGAACACGCTAATCTCAGGAACCGCTGGTCCGATTTGAAAAATTCTTTCAGTGTTAGAAAGCCCATTTATCGAGGAAGGCTATAGGCTATATATCATCACGCTGGGACCAATAGGAGCGGAGCACCAATGAAAAATGTTTCGAAAACGGGGGAAAATTATCACGCTACGGGCAATAGAAGACGCAAACGAGGTTGCGTGGGTCGGCTAGTATCGTATATTTACCAATAAAAAGTTTTACTGGAAGTTAATCCATGTGAAAACTATATTAATCCTTTACGCTTTGAAATCTTCAAAAGAGGTTTGGATTGTGAGAGGTCTTTGTCGGTATTCACTAAAACCACGCTGAACTTTTACCTCTGTGGTTTACACTATCTTCAACTCTAGTTGTTATTTTCGTTACTAGTTGCACAAACGCTCAGTTTAAAAGAAATCTTTTTGGGGTTAGCGATAGCTTTTATCTGAAGTAGTCATTCTTGCTGATAATACTTCAGTAGATAGATTAAATAAATGGTATTATTAATTAACTAGCTGAACCCCGCGGTGTTACCCGCGGTTATTGTTGTACCTTAAGTAACGCCGCAGGACAAAGTTAATCTAAAAAAAGTAGCCTAAGTTACCCCCTGGATCATCAGCTACCTGCCAGTGAAAATACCGTCAAAATCCGTCCAGTCTTTCCAGAGATTACCCGGAACAAACACAGACAGACAAATTCTTTTTTAACTACATTTTTTGTATACGTACCGTGTATACATAATATAAACCTATGCATTTAGTAACAAGCGGTTATTTTAATATTACAAATAGACACTCCAATTTTATTTATTTCTATAGATATGTATAGATTATATATACTACCAGCAGTTCAGCTCGCCTGTTGGCCTAGTGGTTCGTGAGCTTAACTCATAAGTCAGAGAAAAGAGGTTCTGTTACCTTGCAGTACAAATAATTGTGCGAAGGGTATGATCTTTTGTTTTGTGTCGGGGTGTAATTTAACTCTGTGTGTGTGACATAAACAAGTACTAGCTGTCCCAGCAAACGTCGTTTCGCCATAACTACTAATAAATAAAAAATTAATTAAAAAAACATTGTCCAGCGGACAACATTGTGAATCTAATCCATTCCCAGATCCCCTTGAACACACACAAAAAATTTCATCAAAATCGGTCCAGTCGTTTGAGAGAAGTTCAGTGACATACACACTCACAGAAGAATTATATTTATAAAGATAATCATCAGCAGAGGTTCGTAAGATGTGTAAAGTTGTTATTAACAATAAAAACTTTAAATACATTTATTTGGATATACCTAGCTACTTATATGTTTTTCACGCACCGTTTGTTTAATAAGTTTAAGCGAGGGTCACTTACCGGCTCGACTCGAGCATCATTTTGTGTGGCCTGTAAACAAAAATAATTATATTAACAAAATGATTCTACTGGCCACATTATTGTGTTAAAATATTTGTATACGTAAAACCATTGATTGTGTCCGTGTTATTTATTCTAATTCTATAGAACGATAGTGCCAATTAAAGTAATACACTGCGAGTACAAAACAAGGGTTTATGGTACAAATATATGGGACTTCATTTGGTTAATCAATTCAAGTATTCATCGGGTAACAGCACTGTTTTTAACCGTTGTTTTTCACCTTACGTTCGAACTCATTAATAAACTGATTTGTAAAATTATTTTTTTATTTAAAATGGCGTACTTCCCTTTTGATTCCGTTCATATTAAAAGAAAAAATTAACGTCAGTGAACTCTATTAAAAGCTAATGAAAGATGGAGACTGAATCAATCTTTCAAAATCAATTGTAGTTTGTTTTTCTCGCTAAAACTCGAGAACAGGTGGGCGGATCTGGCTGATTTTAGATTTGAAATGTTTGTCGTAGGTCAGGGAAGGTTTAAACGGCGAAAAAAAATTAAAATAACTTGAAAATCCAAATGTCACGTGTACTTAGTAGCGGGAACAGCTAAGTAATAAATTATTTTATTTATGACGGAACAACGAGTATTATCATCCCTATTCATCCCATGAGTGTCGTAAGAGGTGACTAAGCAAATAGCACAGGACTACTGCCTCGTTGGCCTAGCGGTTGGCGTGTGCGACTGCTGATCATGAGGTCTCGGGTTCGATTCCCGGGTCGAACCAAATGTTTGTATGATCTACAAATATTGGTTTCGGAGTTTGGGTGTTTTCTATGTATAATATGTATGTATTTACAAAAAAAAGTATATATGTATTCATATCAGTTGTCTAGTACCCTTAACACAAGCTCTGCTTAGCTTGGGACTAGATGGCGTTGTGTGTTAGATGTCCGAAATATGTATGTATGTATGTATGTATGAATGTACTATACGAACCTGTCTGACCAGCATGATACAGTAAGCCAAATCTCCTTTTTAAGGATATGTCTATGTCCAGCAATGGAATATTAAAAGCTGTTGATGTGATGATGAATGTACTATGTACTGATATGTACATACCGTGAGAGAGCCACGCTTCGGCACGAATGGGCCGGCTCGACATGAGTGATACCACGACCTCACAGAAAACCGGAGTGAAATAACGCTTGCGCTGTGTTTCACCGAGTGAGAGCAGTCCATACCCCAACTTTTGAGGTTGGAACAAGACAACGCACTTGTGACGCCTCTGGTGTTGCGGGTGTCCATGGGCGGCAGTTATCGCTTACCAACAGGTGATACGTCTGCTCGTTTGCCTACTATACCATAAAAAATGCACCCTTGACGACTTATTGAAATTGATCGTTTTATTGGCATTTATACTAATAATCAAGTTACACAAATAAAACTAAAAATAAATTTCTTCTATACATAGATATTTGAATTGGTTTTGCTTTGTTGACTGGTGTATTTACGGAACTACGTTAGTGGTGCTGTCTACACAGGTTTTTCTTTAAATAGAAATACTATCTTGTGTGTGTGTATCGTATATTCCCAATGACAGCAATCTTGAACGATTAAACAATTAATCACCCCTTACACTCGATACATGATCGGATTATAACCCATAAATTATATCTCATACTAAATTGTCGTTTCAATTTCACTTAACCGTAAAGGTTTTACGTATCGTTAGTACTGATATTCATTATGGAAATTTAGTTCACACTAGCTGATCCCCGCGGGGTTGCCCGCGGTTATCGTCGTACCGCGAGTAACACCGCAGGACAAAGTTAGTCTAAAAACAGTAGCTTAAGTAACTCCCTGGATCATCAGCTACCTGCCTGTGAAAGTTCCGTCAAAATCCCTCCAGCCGTTCCAGAGATTACCCGGAACTAACAAACAGACAGACAGACAGACAAAAATTTTTTTAAACACATTTTTGGTATATGTACCGTGTATACATATATATACAAATAGTAAAAAGCGGTTAGTTTAATATTACAAACAGATACTCCAATTTTATTTATTTGTATAGATGTATGGATTACATTATTTATTCATAGAAGTCACTATGATTAACTGATCGCTGATCGAATTAATTAAGAATTAGATTATATTATAATATCAATCGAAGCCCCTACGGCAACGCTTAGGGGCGAGTTCGAGTTTATTACCATTTAACCCTTTTGAACTTGGTATTAAATGTTGTGTACATTATATGTGTAATTTAGATGTTTAAGCAATTTGATGAATATGGAAATGTCCATAAGACAAGTCTAGCCGTTGATAGATAAGCCTTATATTTGGTTTGCCTTTCTGTAAAAATTAAAAAAAAAAGAACATGCGGAGACTACATTTTTTTACTATATTCATACCAGGTCTCGTGCATTCAAAGTCATAAAGTTCAAATTAGAGAAAAAATACCTAAAATGTTAAGCTCTTTGAAAAATACGTGTATAAGCATTCTTCTTTATAAAGTGCTACGTAATATATTATCAGAAACACCAATAGCTTTGACTTTAATCGATTTGTACACTTAAAGTACATCCAACAGCTTGTTTAAAAGTGGGGGTTCCGTATGACCTTGATTTGATCGTTCACAAAAAAGACATTAAATATCAATGTCTCTACATCATGACACAAAATTCGTGATCACCGAATTCACCATAAAATGAACTGTTACTCAATTTACGATAATTCGTGAATCGTGTTTACCTAATGGCACGGCGAAGGCTCAAATCCTAGTGCTACACTAATTATGTGGTTTACTACAAGGTCGTTAGAAAGAACAAAGTGAGGTGTACTCTATTTCAACCACTCTGATGGCGCCAACCTCAATGTTGTGATGGGATGTTTGGCTTACTGTTTGTAATTTACATAGAGTTTTATTCAAGGTGAGCTTAGACACTTCGCACACTGCATATCGTAATTCCAGCACTTGTATTTCTTATTTCGAAGTGGATAATGAGTGCTCTATCTTCTTTCAACTGAGTTCAATTCATCATACGAGTAAAAGAGACGTCTATTGTGTTTACTCAAGCTAAAACATAAGAACAATAATCACAATATTGGCGATACGATGCACGTGACAAAAATTAACGTTATCAGCTTATCGGTAACAATACTCTGACGACGGTCGGGAGATTCCATTCGCTAATCCTCGCGAATGGCGCCTGAAGGTCGTCGAGGTCATTGTCCTGTTCCTTCGTCACGCTATATCGAACCAATCAAATTTACTTATACATTAAACCTCTTGTGAGGTTGTACACAATAACATTACGCAAGTTAGTGAGTGTGGTATTACACTTACATTTTCAGGCAATTTGTATCTGTTAGATAAATATGTATTTTGTTATTTATAATGTTCTAATACTCTCCCGAAGCTATCACAATCATAAAGAAAACAAAACAGTTCGTCGGTAATAGGGCTGTCTAAGTGTCGATTTCGAGGTGTTAAACCTTATTTTAGTTTAGCAATGCCAATTAGAGGAGAATAACGTAGCTATTCCATTAGAAAAAAAAATACATTTTGGAACAAATGGCGGCAAACTGAAGACTTTGTTACTGTACAAGAATTATATATTACTAGTTTTTGGGCGGGGCTTCGCCCGCGTGTATGTCGGTTAACGTAATTAAAAGTAGACTATGTCCTTCCTCAGGAATCAAAGTATGTCCATGCCAAATTTCATTGAAATCCATGCCATCCATATTGCCATGAAATCGTGACAGAGAGACAGAGTTACTTTCGAATTTATAATAATACTAGCTGACCCACGCAACCTCGTTGAGCCTTGTATTGCCCGTAGCGTAAAAATTTCCCCCGTTTTTGAAACATTCTTCATTGTTGCTCCGCTCCTATTAGTAGTAGCGTGATGATATATACCTTATAGCCTTCCTCGATAAATGTACTATCCAACCCCGATGGAATTTTTCAAATCGGATCAGCGGTTCCTGAGATTAGCGTGTTCAAACAAACAAACAAACAAACTCTTCAGCTTTAAATATTAGTATAGATAGTATAAGTATAGGAGTATTGATAATCGGTTTCCTTTCACAATAATTTTATCCACGAACGACATCAAGAAATCGGTTTTCTGTCAGTATATTTTAGTTCTGAGAACTAAATAACAGTATTAGTATTCTCCTATTTATTTAATAAGCCTATGGTCTCCCACAGGTGGGCAAAAGCCTCCCCTGCAACAAGCCACCTCCGTCTATCCAAGGCCAGTTCCGGCCAGTCTCTGCGATAGGCGTGAAGATCGTCGCACAATCTTTTACGCCTTTTCATATTTAAAGTAAATTAATTTAAAATACATTAAGAATTAAGATACACTAATGAACAATGTCTAAGTAAGAAATAATTTTTAAACGCTTAATGTTTAAATCAACATCCAAGTCAGTTTAGTGGGTATCACGTTCGACTACTTCCCGTTCATTTAATTCTGCGGTTAGACGTAGTTTCGACATAACGAAACGTCGCGCGTCGCCGTCGCTCGAAGGCCGAAGCGATATCAAATATGTTGAACTCTACTCGGTGGCATCTATAAATTTATGAGTACATAATATCTGTAATATGATAATGAACTCTAATTAATTAAATATTATTTAGCAATCAGCTTACTACAAAGTAATTAATTTATAGGTCTATAAACCAATACGAGTACAACTCACTTCATTATTTTAGTACAATCATGCTGTAAAAAAACGTTTGATAAAATTTGGAGTTAATGAGAACATTTATAATGTTTTACAAGCACGGACAGAACGGGCCGCGGAAGATGAAATTGTTATGTATAATTTATTGCTAAGCAGCTAGAATTACGGTGAGTTGTTAGCTTTCCGGATCTATTGCCTTGTAGCTTGAAGATACAACTAAGGACTATCATTATACGTATGGCAGATAAGGTTGTATTTTATAATGAAGGGAACAAATATCTTGATTGCAATTTTGTAAGTAGTGACGTGTGCCAAAAGTTACATATGTGTGCATACAGGCAAACAGAACAATAAAACTATCTTTTTTTCTTGGTTTCGCACGATTTGCACATTTAGCCAATGTCGAGTAATTAAAATACTAAGCATATTTGAATAATAATCATACCATTTGAGACAATTGCAATTAAGGTAAACAGCATCTGTAGAAGAAATGTTTCAAAAACAAAATAGATAGACAGCAAAACATATACTGAAAAAAAACCTTGATATAAAGCTATAAGACTACTAGTAAATCGTTTGTACGTCATGCTTTTGCAGACTACCTAAAGCGGAAATGAAGGAGTAGCATCGATAATATATTCTATAAAAAGCAGCCTTATCGCCTAGAGCAGTCTATCTGGAAGCCTTAGAGTGGATTACTATAATTTTAATGTATAGGTGATAATCTTTGGAATACTCGTACATCGTAACCTTGACATGCTTTTAAACTTGTTATTTTATATATAAACATACAAATAGATTAGCAAACTGACTAAAACATGCTCTATTAAATTAAATTCTATATTAATCGACATCTTCGAAACGATATAGACAGCACTGGACTTCAATAAATCAAATAGTCATAGGAAACAGTACGGCGAGACCGTCGTGGCTGTCCGACATCCCATTCCACAGAGCAGGTAAATTTGCAAAGCCCCGAACTCTCTTCGGACAAATTAAGCTGAAAGTGGTGCAATCAAATTTGAACCTTAACGTTGCAGAGTTATTTCTATTCAAAACGTGTAGCAGGTAGCTTACATTAACTATGCAATAAAGTGTATTTTAGATTGTTAAGTTAACTGTATATGTCGGTAATTTACAAAGGAAAGGAACTATTTCAAACTAATCACAAAAAAATCTTTATGTTCAAGTTATATTTCAAAATGCTTTATGAAACGGTTTTTGAAATTCGGCATAGATTGCTCGTTGTAAATATTCTCTTTACAAATACATACTAACAAAGTACGGCTTAAACAGTACCTACTTATGTTTCCGTGTACAGTACTCACATTTATCGTCAATTTGACAAAACCGAATGAAAAAATACACGCCTCCGCTTGGAACTAAAACTGAAGATTAAAAGATATCTGCTATACTAATAACTCAATGACAGAGTTTACACTTGGAAGTTCAAACATTAAAGACATGAGTTGGTGAAAAGTTGAGTATGCAGGTTTAACTAACGTTGTTATGACTAGATAAGGTCAATTATCATATAGTTGTAAGGTCAATACAGCATACCTGTAATACCTGCCTCGTTATCGATCTAGTGGTTAGCGTAATAGACTGTTGATCTCGAGGTCTCGGATTCGATTCCCGGGTCGGACTGCTGTTGGGTTTTTCTTACAAGAAATTCTTAAAAGCAGCCCGGAGTATGGTAGATAGCGGTGTTTCTCGCCCGTGCTTCGGAGAGTACGTTAAGCCGTCGGTTCCGCGACGCGGCAAATAGTAGGCAATGTGTTATTCTGATGTATAAGTTATATTACTGTAAAGTTTCATCCAAATCCGTTAAGGACTTTTTGCGTAAGAAGTAACAAACATACACACTCACAAACTTTCGTCTATATATAAATAAATAATAAATTTATTTATTATTTATATATATATTCGATACAACTAGATTAAACCTGGTCTACATTTTTCTATCACTCATCTGTTAAATATGTGAACTTACCGTAATATATAATTATGTTTTAATGCTAATTATTCAAATAAGACTTAGTAAAGAATAAAATATTTAAAAATATACTTTCTCTCTAACGAGGAACACGTTACACGGATGTTGTTTTTTTTTTAATTAAACTGTTTTAGTGGTCCCGCTGCCACGCCCGATGGGTAAAAGTGCCTAGGTACTTACATCTGCAATTCACCAAAGCAACTACTCTAGAAAACGAAAAAAACTGTTGATAACTATGGTCTTTATCTTACACCCTTGGTACTTAACGCAAATGCAACTGGTTTAATGTCTGCAACGTGTTACACCTGGTTACACTTATTATAAAGTCGACGCGATTTACTGTCATTATGGCTCAGGGTTTATGTCGAAATACACACAATTATAAGACGTCGGTAAATCTAGTGCTGTCACTGTTCCTTCTAAGTAGAATGTAGCGACAAAACGATAATTGAGTAGTGTTTAGGTATTCGGTCATTAGTCTATAATTTCATAAGTAGATATTTGTGTGCCTTCAACCGTAAAATGTCTACATTTCTAAACGGACAACTAGTTTAAAACAAGCATTGTTCATTTAGTTTTTATTTCATCATTATGCTCTCCATGTAGATACCCTTTAAGTTTTATGTAAAAAATAACATATTTTATTCAAGCAGATAGTCTTTTTAAGGTTTTTCTTACATCGCCAGGCGGCTCAATGGCCTGTAATTTTGTTTTGATGAATTAGCCAAACGGCGGGATACTAATAATTGAGGTTGGACGGACAACGTCAAACCGCTTGAGCCCTCCAATTTTGAGCGGATGTATCGAAAGCTTTTTGTAAATAAAAATATAGATTTTTCGGAAGAGAGTTCATCGTACGCTTGAGCGCTACGTCGACCTTGGCGAGTCATAGAACTGCCGGCAGGTATTGTTGCGGGTTGTACATTTCTAGAAACCCGCCTGACCATTCGGGATTTTTAGTGTTTATTTTCAAAACGAAATATATAAATCGTGTAAATATCGTATAAAATATGCATGTTTAGGCATAAAATCAATGAACATAAAATAAAAAGTATACACGAAAATGTTTATGTGGCACGACAGCAAGCCAGTGTAGCGGCAATAGAGAATATCTCTAGGGTCTCATTAGCAAAGCGAACGAAACATGCTGTGGTGAGGGAGCCACAGTTGCGTCAACCAGCACTTAGCTCAAGATGGCCTTATTAGTATTCCGATGGATGTTCCGTCCATTTGTCAACACTGAAGTGTCATCTTAAATAAACATAAAACTACGACTGATAATTTATATTTGAATTAAAATCAATACATAATTTAAAATTTAAAGTAGGTATCCAGTCACATTTCGCTAATGAAACGAACGGAGGATAGACAAAGTCCTCTGGTAACGACCATGTAATAAAATCAACGTATTAAACGGGCAACTGAAAAGACGAGAGACAAACTTGGACACTCGCTGAAGTAATTGTAGGGAGGACGTTCTTAGAATTTAGAGTAAGCTTTAGATTTCGTATTAAAATGAAACAATACTGTTTAAATAATAATGTTGTTGCCTAATTGAGTACTGTTTCGAGAAGTCAATTAATAGTTTATGTTATACTGTCATTTATTACGGATTTACCGTGGAGAGCCACGTTTCAGCATGCATGGGTGGGCTCGACCGGAGTGATACCACGGCCTCACAGAAAACCGATTTGAAATAGCGCCTGCGCTGTGTTTCACCGATTGAGAGAGGATACCGGAGGCCCATACCCCAACCTCTCTCCCCATACCCCAAAGGCCGCCAACGCATGGGCGGCGGTAATCGCTTACCATCGGGCGATACGTCTGCTCATTTGCCCCCTTTTTCCATTAAAAAATTTGGGCATGAGAAGATAAGCAAACATTATGGTGATTTCATAACAGAAGTTCATGTATTTACATACATCATACAGTGATTGGTTCCGCACATGGTTTCAGACAACGGTACAAATCATTCCAACAGGATTTTAAACGGAATGAGTAAGTTAGTTTTTAAGTTGTGAGGACCACAATAAAAAACTATAATTCGACTTCCGACAACACTTTTAGGTAGTAAAACCTGTTAATAATTCATTGTTATAATGGGAACTCGGTGTATAAAAATGTTAGACGATAATAAAAACATGCTAGATACTTCATCGAGTTGTGAACTTTATGTGAATGGAAACTTGAGAATATTTAGTAACAATAGTTTTTTTTTAATAATATTTAAACCGACAGGTTACCTAATGATAACTATCTAAACAGGCACAAGATAGTATAGTAGGTGAAAATCATCTTTCTAAGGATAGGCCTACGTTCATTATTGTACTGTTTCATTATGTATGACTAGCTCATCCACGCAACTCGTTTGCGTCTCTTATTGCCTGTAGCGTGATAATTTTCTCCCGCTTTTGAAACATTCTCCATTGGTGCTCCGCTCCAATTGGTCTAAGCGTGATGATATATAGCCTATAGCCTTCCTCGATAAATGTACTATCCAACACTGAAATAATTTTTTCAAATCGGACTATTCCGGAGATTCCGCGTTCAAACAAATAAATAAATAAACTCTTCAGCTATATAATATTAAAGTATATAGATGATGATTAAATATTCTTAAGTTTCCATTTACATATGTTCACAACTCTGCGAAGTATCTATCATATTTTTATTATCCTCTAACATTTTAAGCGTTATCGGGGGAAACTAATAAAAGTAGTTAAGACAAAATAGATAAAGCAGTCTTACTTCCCTGATTTAAAATATGAAACATCAAAAGCAAAAAAAAAATTGATTTACAAGTAAATCGTTTGGCGGACGGTCGCGCGCATGTATTGCTAAAACTGGTAGCGCTAGGCCACCCGGACCGACTGGTTGTCGACCTTGCGGCTTTCGATTCCGCACATTATCCCATACACACCATTATACATTTGACTATAATATGCATTCAAATTTGTGTTTCTTCAACTTTCGCTAAACAGCTGACAAATTTATGAATGTTAAACACATTTAAAAAAAACGTGTGATAAAGTATGCTCCATAATACATAATTTTGCATCATTTCCGTCAAAACAACGCGTGAGAAGTGAATTACGAATATTTTTTAACTACCTACTTATATTTCGACCGGATAAATGACGCTGAATTAAAAATTAAAAAGCTTAACAATGTACAAAAGAATACAAACACATAAAGATCAAGATCGTAAGAAGTGTGTACAAATATTCATAGAATTCCGTGTTATCAAGTGCTTATTAATGGCTAAAAGCTTACCAAGATATGGCAACTGCCATTTATCGATTCGTAATAGTACTTTTAAATCAACAATAATTTATTTAATCGCATTCGAATCTTTGAATCTCAAAAATGTCTTTCTCGCTATAAATCTCGTGACTTGTTTTATTTTCTGTAACCAACTCATTGTGTAGGTATACCTCTAGTATTGTTTACGAAACTTATTATCTTTATATATATAATTCTTCTGTGAGTGTGTATGTCACTGAACTACTCTCAAACGACTGGACCGATTTTGATGAAATTTTTTGTGTGTGTTCAAGGGGATCTGGGAATGGTTTAGATTCACAATTTTGTCCGCTGGACAATGTTTTTTTAATTAATTTTTAATGTATTAGTAGTTATGGCAAAACGACGTTTGCCGGGACAGCTAGTAGGTATGTATATAAAATTCTCGTGTCACAGTTTTCGTTGCCATACTCCTCCGAAACGGCTTGACCGATTCTCATGAAACTTTGTGAGCATATTGAGTAGGTCTCAGAATCGGCCAACATCTATTTTTAATCCCCCTAAATGGTAAGGGTCACCCATCCTTAAAAAAAAATTATGGCAAAACGACGTTTGCCGGGGCAGCTAGTGTACTATATTTGTATTTATTAGAAAAGCTGTGTTCTTAGGGCTAGTAGCGTGGTGTTCCGTTGTCTTTAAGCCTTACGAAATAATAGCGCATAAATTTTGATACTTTTGTCTAATTGTTATGTTATCTTTTTATTATTTATTAGAAGATAGAATAATAGTCATCAATAATTTAGACAGTAGAAGTTTATCTCTACAGACTAAGCTAGTGTGCCTAAACACGACGTAACCAACTCCTGTTATGTGACCAAAACTATAAATTAAGTACCAGTAGTTAAAAGTTATTGGAATAAATATGTTTATGCAGAAATGAAAAGCTTTTTAAAATTCAGAATACAGGAGATTTTAATGCAAGGGAGCTTTTAAAATCTTACTATTCTTAAGCCCCGATTTAACCATACAATCGCAATTTAAAATCTAACTATTTTTTTTTTGCTATTGACACTTATTATTAACAGTCCAATCACGTTTAATGTTACAAAACATATGAACACTGTGAGGAATTACAAAGTTTTATGTCTCTAAATGCGTAATTCTTAGTGATTGGCTTGAGTAAGTTCCACGTACCGTTGTTTCAACCAACCCATCAAAGTTTTTATAAAACCTTTGATTTTACCAAAGTCTAATCAAAGCCGAACAATAGAGTAACAAATAGCAACAAGTTCTCTCCTTGTTACCAACTCACATTACATCTTTCGTAAAGCTATCAAGTACTTCAGTACTCTTGGGTTACCGTGTTCCGAAGCTGAATTAACTTGATTCGAAAAACAATCTGCTCAATTTACAGTATTCCCAATCAAAATGCAAATTTCTAACCAACTATTTCAAATTCATAGAATCGTTTGCTATAAGAAACTTGCTACTAAGACGTGTTGAGATTGAACTGATCATTGGGCGTAGAATTTTTTTATATGAAGAGTGCACCTTGAATTTACAAAGTCTACAGACCATACCCTCCAAGCAACCGTGAAGTTTGTCAACTGTATTTAATATATTGTATTTTACAACCAGCCAGCAAGTTTGAACACTCCATACAGTTAAATAAGTGTGTAATAAAACAATATTTTAATGAGGTATGAAAGTTCAGCGCAATGTTTTTAAAGTGTGAAGAGAAAATTAACAAAAAAAGTTCTTGCTATAGGATTAGGCACACGGTGCAAAATGATGAGCAAACGCTCACAAGTAATAGAAAGAAAGCAAGAGAATTACCACCAATGTGCACTTGCACATTGGTGGTAATTCTCTTGGTGTCATCACTAAACTATAATTCACTAAAATTTCTTATTGAACTAATACTTTAATATTCATCTGTTTACCAGTCCATTTTTCAATTACCTCGCATTTCAGCTTTCACTATATTTAGTTCAATACGCGCTTGTTTATTAGTAAAAAAACAAAACTGAACTCTAAATGTAATAATTACAAGAAATAATTACATAAGTAATTTAGTCGGCATGTATTTAGACGACGTCTAATTTTGTCAAGTTTATGTCACACGTTACACGTTTTAAACGTTCGAAACAAGAATAGAAAAAGAAAAATTGTGGTCTAAGTTGAGTAATTTAAGTAACTTTGGTTATGCCAAAGTAAATTTTACTTTTTCAAGAAATAAACAAGCGTGTGTTTCTGATTAACGTGTATTTAGTACTGAACTAAATACAGTGACAGCTGAGTTGTTAAATATTGAAAGATGGACGGTGCCGCGGGACAAAGCTAGTCTAAAAAAGCGGTCAAGTGCGAGTCGGACTCGCCCATGAATTGTTCCGCAACAGTATTATAATATATATATATATATATATAGTTTTATTTTTATATTTGTGTTGATTGAATGAAGGGTAAATTGATGTTTTCGGTTTATGACGTATTAAAAGACTACTTACTAGATTTCGTTCAAACCAATTTTCGGTGGAAGTTTGCATGGTAATGTACATCATAATTTTTTTTAAGTTTTATTATTTCTTATTTTAAAAGTTACAGGGACACACACACATTTTACCACTTTGGAAGTGTCTCTCGCGCACACTCATTATTCATCATCATTTAATAAATAAATAATAAAAATAAAAAAGCTTTTATTTGATCCTGCTACATTACTTCTTAATTTACTATTTATTACTATAACAATATGATTATGATTAATTATTAGCAAGGTCCCCAGGTTGGGTAAAGGCCTCCTCCAGTGATGTCCACTTCTCTCTATCCTTTGCCACCACAATGGGCCAGCGACTTTTTTTATTTCGTCCTCCCATCGCGTAGAGGGCCTTTATCATCATCATTTATACAGTAGTTATTCCCTATTCAGTTTAGAAAAAAAATATATTAGAAACCTCAATATTATATCATTTTTGTAGACCTATCCATAGATACCCCATCCCACAGGTATGTAAAAAATGTGACAAAAATTGAAAAAAATGTTACTTTGGTACATGTACCATGTATACACATACATATGCATTTATTAAAAAGCGGGTATTTTAATATTACAAACGGACACTCGCAATTTTGTTTATTTGTATAGATTGTTTTTTTTTTCTATCCCGGTTTGTTTAATGGCTTACTTCATATTTTCTGTTTAACTGATAAAAATCTACCGTAATTAAATACATTTTGGACGCTCCTTACTATTTGATAAATAATCGACACAGTCTTATCATCGTAGAAGTTTATTTCTTGACATCGCTGAAGCTGTATTAGCTGATTTATGCGAGCCTTTGTGTCTACTAACATTTTTTATTTCATGAATAAGTTTTGAAACAGTTATTGCCATAAAAGAAGCAATTTGTCAAATTTATTGCCCTTCTGCACTCAGAATAATAATTTAGTGCATTTTTAATAGCCTATTTTATAGTTCTTTTCTGTAATCAAATTGTTGAACTGCTAAAGAATTGATAAATGTCATATATATAAATACTTACACTTAATAATAAATAAAGACATGTAATCAAAGTTACATATACCTAATCGGGGTAACATTAGTTTGACCACAGTTAGAAATATGATTTCGACATTTCATTATTATGTAATCAGATTATGTTTTTATTTTAACCTATACACATTTGTTCAACAGTTTTCGAACTTATAACTATGCAATTCTACTTAATATACATTTTGCTGCAAACCGTATTTATATTTAATCCTACAGAAAACGAAGTACTGCACTGCACATTAGGCTTTATGGTGACATTTACAGCATTTTGCTAATAACGTGTTATTATATGTTATTCCAATTAAGCTAAACGTTAAAGTTATGTGACCCGGTATGGAAAGCAACATTACACGCTGTTTGCTGAAGCGTAATAATTTACTTGTTTTATAACTATCTGTTAACTAAAAAACTTCACGGTTGGTTTAGCGGTTTCAGCGGACGCCACGCCGCTTGCTACTACGCCTAGTGTCGCGGGTTCAAATCCCATACAACACTTTGGGTGATTCACAAATTGTTGTACCGAATCTGGGTGTTCTTTTTGTTCGTTTCTGGTATGTTTGTAAAGTCCTCCTGCGACATAGGACGTTTATTCGTAATGTGGGAGTTGTCCTTTAAATAAAAAAAAAAATCTGTGCTCCTCGAGTTCATCAGCGGTTGTTGTAGCACCTTGCTCATCCCACGGAACACTTGAATCCCTATTTAAATCGGATATTGTACACTACTTCATTGGTATAAATTTTGTTTTCGTGTAACCCTATTTTTTTTTATAAAAGACACCCAAGTTACTCATTGTAACATCAACTACCTGCCAGAGCAAGTCCCGTCACACTCGTCACACACGTCACAGCTGATACAGAGGTTAGCCGAAAAAAATCGAAAGACAAAAATTACAAAAAAAAAATGTAAATATCGCATATATTTCCATTTACGTTTAGTGAAAATCTGTAGTTTTAAACTAGCTTTTGCACGCGGCTTCGCTCACGCAGACTTTCATCCCCTGATTTACCCCCTTAGCGGTAGAATTTCCAAAATTCCTTTCTTAGTGCTCACTTACGTTATATAAAGAACCTATATGCAAAATTTCAGGATTCTAGGTTCAGCGGTTTGGGGTGTGCGTTGATCTCTGGGTATGTCAGTCAGTCATCTTCCTCTTTTATATATATAGATAGATAGATTACAAATAGACACTTCAATATTATTTATGTATGGCCAGAAGTGGACTGTCAAAGATATTACAGCTTATGGCGTTACGGGCCATACTATTCTTATACTAGACAACTAAACCGACGTCTGATAAATAGGCGTACCTAAGCATAAAGGACTCGGTTGGTTTCTAGGTCAAATAAATTGTATTGACTTTATTTGTTAGGAAATCTTAGCTGCAACACAGGGTCTGGCAAGCTGCCAAGGCGGTAATAAAACGTGGAACCTAAAAACGTAACAGACAATTCAAATCTTTGTTTTTCAATACTCAATTGGGAATATCAAATTCAAAAGAAACCAGTCCAATATAATATATGTCGAAATTTCGTATATGTATATGTATTTATTTACACTAGCTTTATTTTATTATAATACTAGCCGACATACGCAACCTCGTTTGCGTCTCCTATAGCCAGTAGCGTGATAATTTCCCCCAGTTTTGGTAACATTCTTCATTATTGCTCTGCTCCTGTAGGTCTTAGCGTGATGATATATAGACCTTAGCCTTCCTCGATAAATGGGCTATCTAACACTGAAAGAATTTTTCAAATCCGACTAGCGGTTCCTGAGATTAACGTGTTCAAACAAACAAACAAAGAAACAAACAAACTCTTCAGCTTTATATATTAGTACTAGCTGACCACGCAACCTAGTTTGCGTCTCCTATTGCCAGTCGCGTGATAATTTTCCCCCGTTTTCGAAACATTTTTCATTGGTGCTCCGCTCGTATTGGGGCTAGCGTGATGATATATAGCCTATAGCCTTCCTCGATAAATGGGCTATCTAACACTGAAAGAATTTTTCTAATCGGACCAGTAGTTCCTAAGATTAGCGTCTTCAAACCAACAAACAAACAAACTCTTCAGCTTTATATATTCGTATAGATATATTTCTACTATCATGTTGTAAGTACCCATTCTATTTACATGCTTTATTTCATAACTTGTATTCTGATAGTTATTTTTTTTCGGATAGGTATTTTTTAATGTCGTGTAGGGCCTGTCAAAGGGGCTCTACTATGTCTGATGTATGAACAGCATCAAGAGTGAGGAATCCGTTTGGTTTCCTTCTACAAGGGGGGCAACATGAGACGGCTCGAGCCATCATAATAAATGTACTTTGGTAAATATTTTGATGTTTTCAGAGACTTTCACATGTCGATTTATTCAGGAAAATGTAATTTGTAATTTTGTCGTAAATAACATGTTTTTTTTAATACGGCTTTATGCTATGACATAACATAATTAAAGGATTTACTATTAAAAAAAACTGGATATATAATAAATAATAATAATAACTAAGTACTTTAATAACTAACACTTAGGATCCAATAATATTTGAACTCAAATATATATATTATGGTAGGGATTACCAAAACCATTGATAAAGCTAAAAGATATCCTTGAAGTATTTATTAGTCATTCATGCGGTCAATTTTACCATACCACACATGAAGTTATTCTATGCAATTACTTTGAAAAACCTATTACTCATTTGCATCATTCATCAAAACAAGTTGGATCTATAGTACTTATTACACCTACGTACATAGTTATACACAATACATATATCCTGTTTGGTACTGATGATGTCACTCAGCTAATACAGCAAATTATAAAGATTCAGTATCGCCATAAAACTTACATTAGTCAACTACTAAATATGGAATTTAGATAATTATCGTTGCGACTAAAGTTATTATTATAGTTTTGTAATTAGTCCGGCTACGTTTCCACTACAATGTTACGCAAGTGCAACTACGAGATGAGGTAAACGAGTGAACTTACTGTGGACTACATTTATATCAGATATCTCTATATCTATGATGTTCTCCTAACTGTTTACTGCCACGGCGGCCAGTCTCAACGGACACCAGCCAACTACGGAGGAGATATAATAGTGCACAAGTGTGTGCGCAAACACAGGGGCACTCTCTGTTCCCTCTCTCTCATAATCCGATGGGACGGTTAACCGACACGAACGAGAAGAGAACAGGCGCAGGACCGACAGATTTACGTGTTCTCTGACGTACGGCATCTATCTTTTCTAATCTGTACTAATATATAAAGCTGAAGAGTTTGTTTGTTTGAACGCGCTAATCTCAGGAACTACTGGTCCGATTTGAAAAATTCTTCCAGTGTTAGATAGCCCATTTATCGAGGAAGGCTATAGTATATATATCATCACGCTAAAACCTACAGGAGCGAAGCACCATGAAGAATGTTACAAAAACGGGGGAAAATTTGACGCAAACGAGGCAATAGGAGACGCAAACGAGGTTGCGTGGGTCGGCTATGTGTGTATGTATCTATTATAAAGAGGTAAAGTTTGTGAGGTTGTAGGGGATAATCTCTTTGAATATTATTTTACCAATAGACAGTTACATTATTTGTGAGTGCCATAGGCCATACATTAACTCGAAAAATAAAAAAACTTTCGTGGCAGTCGGATTTGCTTGAATATGTTTAAAGCCTAAAGATGTAGGCATGGGTGAGCTAGTCTATGAAAAGTTCATGTCCAGCAGTGAAGTTTGGTGTGAGTTTGAAGGCTTTGATGTGATGTGAACTGCATTAATTGACTCAGAAATACCTAATTTAAAAAAAAAAAAATCGTACAGGAAATGATAATACATATTTTCGGTTTAAAGTGAAAAAGTGTATAATGGGGCAAACACAGTCTTCTTCTTCTTCAGGCTATTGCCGCCCACTGCTGAACCAAGGCCTCCCTCAAAGAGCCAATCATCCCAGTTTTGGGCAGTCTGCAAACGTCGTTAAACACAGACGCAAACTACTCAAATCAAATAAAAAAAGAGGTAGAAAACGTACGGCCTTGTTCTTGTTGAAGCAAAAAAAGTAGAGTAGTTCCAAGTAAACACACGCGTTAACGCACTAACTATGCTATGAACTACGCTACTTTTCGTCAGTATCGTACAAGTATCGACAACTTGTATGATCGACCTTTTTTTTTTTGATCGGAGACAAACTAATATTAAGTTATTAGGTAATGAATCTACATATAATATCTTATAATTTGAGAATGTTTCTAAACATAGTCGGCTAGCGTACAGTTAACTCGTTACCAACTATTCAACAAAGAAATCAAACGAACCGATTATGAAACCCTACAGTGCAAGTACTGTAATTAACAAGTAGCCCAAAGTGATTTGTTCGCACAAAGTAGTTTCGGTAGTTAATATTGGACAAATAAACAAAATAAATGGAAATCGCATAACTTAATTAAAACAAATAACATAATTTACAGATCTTTAATTATTATGTTCGCTATAAGAAGTTTACAAAAAGGGTCTTAACGCCGCGCCGCCTGTTACAAAATAAAACAACTTCATTAAACTATAATGTTGTTTCTGTAAATTGTTAAGTTAATGTTCAAATATAATGAACCTCAAATATAACCGCTAATATAATTTTTCCTGATTTGGCGGCGACGGTACTGTCGCGACTGGGTTGTCAACGGTGATATTTCAAGATAAGGTACTTCGCTCCTGTGTTCCGTTCCCACGCAATACTGGTATAACACAACAGTACAAAATAAATCTTGCCATTTCAAATAATTTAAGTATACGTACGCATGGAATTAATGAACATTAAACTACGATAGAGTAAACACACTACGCAACAGAACGAGCTACCCATGTTATGTACTATCAAAGGTGACCTACTAGCATCATTTATGTGATTACACACACACACAGTCTTAATACACGAGATAGATCTATATCGAACTGAATATGGGTGATTTTCTAGAATACAATTGAAATTCAAGTTACCAGGATGATATATTCGTGAGGAGTAACGGAACTCAATGTGAGAGGCGGGCGACGCGTCGCGGTCTTCGACCCGCGACAGCGGTGGCGACGGCACGAACCGCCTTGACCTGCGAACTGTTCTCGGCTTCCTATTGCCTGCTGCAAGCCTAGTATTAAAACCCGATTAGCTACGAAGCTAAGTTGATTATGTTCGAGTGCGGAGCGCCATCTTAGTTAACTTTTATAAATGAGTTTATTCGATCTTATTCGATCAAAATATTGATGCTTTGTTATATTCGTAGGTATATTTTGTTAACATGTCTAATAACTAATATTATAAACGCGGAAGTTTGTAAGTATGGATGGGTGTTAGTTACTCTTTCACGGAAAAACTACTGGACGGATTTGGATGACACTTTACAGTAATATAGCTTATACATCAGAATAACACATAGGCTACTATTTGCCGCGATAACCGACATACACGCGGGCGGAGCCGCGGGCGACAACTAGTTTATAATACATTTAATCCGTAGGAAGTGAGCATTGAGTAACAATAACTGTCCAAAATAAAATCGCATTATTTAAGATCCTTTAAAGTTTGAAGAGAAAGTAAGTTCTTATAGGTTTCACTATAAACGAGTTTGCAAGAAACATTATCCACTGTCCTATAGTTACTTTATTTAGATAGGATGCACTGGATATATATGCATTTAGTAAAAAGCGTTTATTTTAATATTACAAACAGACACTCCAATTTTATTATATTGTTAATCGGAATGCAATAAATGAAGTCGTATTAGTCGTAACCAGCTGTATTTCTACAGAGCCGAGACCATATAAAATTAACATCGTAATTGATGCAAATTGCGCGGTAGATTGAGTGAGTCGATCCCTCACAAACTTGGTTGATACATGATTGCGCATGGACATAGCTTGTGAAACAATGCCCTGCGCACACTACCGTTTTACTAACAACTTCAGTCGAATGATAAACAGATGTTGAAACAAATTGTGGATTCATGATGGCGGGGACGAATAAACAGTTCATTTTCTAAGGTTATGATTATTTCCTCTTCATGAGGTAACCACTGTACAATTTTAATTATCGTTTTCACTCATTACCATTTATTTATTGAAGACATAAATGTGTATAGTGAGGTGCATGTCATTCTGCATTACCTGCATTCGCAACGAGTATGGTGACTACTCTTGGATTCTACTCATATTTTCCATCAGGCAAAGAAGAGTCACTATGGCAGGTTCATATTTAAAAAAAAACATAAAAAACGTACAGAAATTATCATTTGCATGATTTACAGATATCCATATCTAGAACATTTTATTTAACCTCGCTGCCAAGGTACTCCTCAATGCCAACGCATTATAAACGTAGAAATGAAAATAGAAAGAGACATTTCTTATCAATTTAATTTTATGTAGGTACCTAGAGATTATTTATATAACAATCATACGATGAAAGTACAAATTTAGTTATAAATGATTTTAATCAATTTCATATTTTCCAAAGATACTTCTACAGTTCTAGAAAAACGGTTTACACAACATCCATAAATTTTCTTTTTGAATAAATAGAAAATAAGTCTAGTATATATTTAAATACCAAACTTTTTATAAGGAGATTTTTTTTATTCATGATTTGATGGCAAACGTTTACCGTAATCCATTTATATTCCGTTTTGTTAGTGTCACGTGCGCATTTCTGATTCTTCCCATAGGACTTCATACAGGCGTCTTAGTCGCAAAATAAAATGCTTTGTTCTGTTTTCTTTACTTTCAAATTAATTCGGAAAATGTATCTTAAACTTATTATCAACTAGCTGCCCCGACAGATTTTATTCCTTCCATCTATTTTATTTCCATTTTTGGTACAGTTTTTTGTTATGTATTTTTATTGTTGTTTTTATAGTGTGTGCCAAAATAAATATTTTTCATTTTCATTTTATTCTGTCAAAAGTTATTGGCCTGTCACAGTCCAATGGAAAAAATAAATAAGTGTTATTTTTACTAGTTTACTCGCAATTTTCATGTTTTTTTTTCTTCATTTGAACCTTCCTTGCTACTTACTTTAAAAAAATATTTAAAAATAACCGGGAAAATCTCGAGTTTTGCGCTTAGCAACACATTTGGCGGTTCAATTTTATTTATATAGATTAAATTACTTTGTCATGGGCCATTGGATTTATTACACACCGTTGACACATCAGCAAGTCGTTAAAACGCATTCACTAAAACAGTTGGTACTGCGTAATAAATAATGAGGTGCAGAAAACATAGGCGCCATTTGCAATACATAAAACTCGGGTTCAAAGATCGCTTTAGTATACAAAATAGATGACCACGAGACGGGATCTTTACGTCTGTAAATTTAATGTTAAACATGGCCTCTTTTTACCCGACTACTGCAAAGCCAAAGGAGGGTTATTGAGGGTATAGATGGAAATTTAGCATCTAATAGGAAATAGAATCTATAGATAATTAAACATTCACGCCAATATTGCGTAGGAGTGTGCAAAGGAACACTTTGGCAACGATGTTTCTAGTCACCGGAACCAATAACCACAGCCAGCCGGGTAAATGTAGAAACAGGCAATTGTTTACATTCATTACATTAACTTACGTCAATAAATCGACAAAAGCTATGTATTCCAGGGCTTGAAGAACGGGCGAACTCGACCGGGGCGGTACTACCCTTGCACAGAAGATCAACGTAAATTGACAGCATTCGTGTTGTCGTGTTTCGTTGGTGAGTGCGAGACCGGTTGCCCAATGATGCAGAAGCAACATCTAGCATCAAGGCCTAGGCTATGGTGGGGGTTACCATGCTGCATTGTTGCATTCGCAATGAGTATAGTGACCACCATTCTTGGATCCTGCTTATGTTTTCCATCGGGCAAAGTAGAGTCATTTTGGTAGCTTAATCAATTAAAAAAAAAAACAGTCCGTGATTACCTAAAAACACATCCCAAAGTTACTGTTACATTATAAGTTGGATTGTCGACAAAATGATTAAATTACTACATTATTTTAGAACAAAAAACTTTCAGAATCATTAAACTTGCATTCAGTAGACACACTATTATGTCGTGGACATTTAATTATTTATGCATATTGTTTTTTAGGTCAGGAGGTCCTCAGGAGTGGATAGGATACTTAAAAAACAAGTTTATACACATTTTCACGACGTTAACGATTCTAACTTCACTTCTACAATGACTTGAAACAAATAATTGATAACTACGGTTCTAGAGAAGAATGTTGTTTTGTTATAGTTTTAGATTAGAATGTATGTTTTTTTAAATAACATATTCAAGAATTGAAGTTGCCGAGGCAAGAGTTTGACAAAATGAAAAAAGAAAGAAAGCAAATAGCTTATAATGAATAGGCCAAAGAAAAAGCAAATATTACAACACACCTAAGAAAATAAATAAAAAAAGCAGCCAAGTGCGAGTCGGACTCACCCATAAAGGGTTCAGTAGCAGCAAGTAACATAATATATATTTTTTCATCTGAGTTGCTTGAATGTAGGTTAAATTGCGGTTTACGATTTATGACATATTAAAAAAAAACAACTTACTAGATCTCGTTCAATCCAATTTTCGTTAGTAATGTGCATCATATATTTTTTTTACTTTTATCATTCTCTTATTTTAGAAGTTACACTTGGGGGTGCACATTTTATTTTATTTATCTTTATTGCGTACATAATACACAAACAATACATAAAATGAGTCACAAAATACATAAATACAACAATTGGCGGTATTATCGCTCACGGCGATCTCTTCCAGACAACCATATCATGGACATAAGGTGTTTAAAATTTTGGGTGGTTAACAAACAAGTAACACATTTATTACAAAGAGAACTTATAAAAATCAAATAAAAATCAAAAAAGGTTTATATTTACATTAATGCACACTCATTCACTAATTTTATCACTTCGGAAGTGTCTCTCGCGCAAACTACTCAGTTTAGAAAAAAAAAATAGAAAACTCAATATCATATTTGAAGAGTTATGCAAAGAATGGGTTTGATGAAAATATTTTTTTTTATTTCAGTTTGAGTCTAAGTATGGGGACCCCCAAATCTCTTGGTTTTTGTTTCTATTTTTGTGTGAAAATCTTAATGCGGTTCACAGAATACATCTACTTACAAAGTTTATATATTTTTGGAAAAAAAGTGGCTGTGACATACGGACGAACAGATAGACATGACGAATCCATAACGGTTCCGTTTTTGCCATTTGGCTACGGAACTCTAAAAACATTATATTGTATGACTAAAAGATGTAGGTTGAAACAATTTAGATTAGAAGTGAGATGCAGTTTAGGCTGCCGCATAGGACACACACTTACGATAAGTCTAAATGTTTGCCTCTTTAATGCCACGTTTTAATCTATTACCGTAGTCAATGTTTTAATTATTTCTACATAAATTACTTACACAAACACACCAATCAAATACTAAACCAAAAAATCAATTCATGAACTGCTAAGTTCACCTACCTACACAGCGCGGTTTCATTTCATACGTATGTTCATTAAAGCTACGCCACTAATGTTTTCATTCGTACACATAATGCGATTGTGAAGTTTCTACCTACTTTGTACTGTATGAAACTTTTTCACAGTTTACCTAATTAAAACTATAAAATGCTAATCAATCAACACACTGAAGATAGTGCTGTATAGTTTGATCATTACGGCAATACAGTATTGTACAGTTCAATTAGTGAAAATATATATGAAATTCTGGTGTCTGACATGAGTAGTACGAAATATTTATTATGTCCCACGGTAGCGCCTAAACTACTGAAGAGATTTCATTCGGTGTCAATAGAGCCGAAATAATTGCTCGGGTGTCATATACGTAGTCGGCTTATGTTTTAAACTTTTTCTTGTATTTTTTTTTTTATTGTTTAAAAATATAATGTTAGCTGTTCACAGTTATCGCTCATAACTCATAAGTCCCTTCGGACACACTTCATAGTGACCCATATCCTATATCAGGGTAAATTAAACGACGAATAGCTCATACTGTTTAATATTACACAAAAATTGCATAATGTTATTATTAGTACATAAAGAGAACTCTTAGTTTTTAAAGTTTCATAACATTTCGCAAACGAAGGAACGTACAGTTTTCATTTAATTTTCTGAATATAGCAAATACTTTCTGTTTAAATTTATTATGAACTAGCTGACCCGCTCAACTTCGTTTGCGTCTCTCCATAAGAAACTTTTTTTTCCATTTTTCCAATATTTTCGGTCGATACCCGGCTCATATTGCTCGTAGAGTGATGTTACATAGCCTAAAACCTTTCTCGCTAAATGGGCTATCCAAAAAAAAAAAGAATTAGCAAAATCGGTTCATCCGTTCACGCCTGATGTCGTGACCAAGGCAAATAGGGATTCATTTATATATAATATATATAGATAAATTATATGATACAAAGTAAAAAATGACTTGTAAAAGGCTACATCAATCTGCTCCTTTCCAGTATATATGTCATATCGCCATAGTCCATATCCACCTATCTAGAAAAGTTAACGAAGCTCTCGATGGGTGGCAGCGGTCAGTCCCGAAGCCACTGAGTTCCTTGAACCTCTGCAGCTGCGAAGAGATATCGCCTCTATGGCAGTCCTCTATCGCCTGTATCATGGGGAGTGTTCTGAAGAGCTCTTCCAACTGGTCCCCCCTTCTCCATTCCTCTACAGGACAACACGTGCTGGCCTTCGCAATCACTCTTTTGGAGTGGAAGACATACGCTCTCGAAGGTAACGTTTCGGTTCTTCCTTCTTGTGCCGAACGATTAAAACATGGAACTCACTACCACCGCACGTGTTCCTATCCCATTATGATCCCGGGTCTTTTAAGCGGGGCGTGAAAAAGCACCTCACTAGGCCGCCATAGTGTGGGTCACTATCCTGCTCTGTCTACAGTTCACATTGAGGATAGTGACCACCCCTTTTGGATTCTACTTATGCTTTTCATCAGGCAGAGTAGTCATTTTGGTAGCTTGATCATAAAAAAAATATAATCTTCGTGATTACAAGACGATCTCTAGTTATGATAAATCAACGTCACAGCCAACAGCGGTTCACTGGAAGAGATGATTACACAATTTCAACCTATTAGTGAATATGAAAAATCACTGAAATTTAGCTCGGAAAGTGATCTAGATTTGTGAGTCAAAATCACAGCTAAGGTTTTTCAACAATTGAATAGTTAGAAATGAAAGATGATTTAAATTGACTAAAAGAAATTCATTAATAATATAGGTTAATTATAGAAGCCAGTTTCTTTAACACCCATATATCATAATTTAATTTGCCAATCTAAAGAAGGTCAAAAACTAAGAAGTCCCGGAAAAGCATACACTTATAATAGTGTGACTAACGATAGATTCATCTAATAATTATTCTAAAATTATGTAAAGATATATTATAGGTCACACTATTGCGTCATACTTAATAGAATAACCGGCTGCAAAATGGCTCCTGCGCTCATATGCTTGCGTACGCGCAGGCACATAACGGTGCGCGTGCACGAGTACCGGATACGGGCACGTCATCCGGCCGCTAGCACGACAACATCAATCAACACTGACTACGATGCGCGTGCTCAATCATCTGCTTTTTCCTGCACAACACTGGTAATACACTAATAATACTACGGAATATAGTATCTCCTATCCTCGGAACAGTGTCCATGACCTACAGAATGATTCATGAAAGTAGTTTAGGACTGTTATTCAATGGTGCCTAAATGCTTTGGTCGCACGTTAGTATTATAGAACCTATTGTTTTTTGAGATCATTCCTAGGTCACACACACACTAATGATTATTGTTTGCTTTATTTTTTAAGACATGCGCAGCTACTGACCGAAATGCGATCCGATGCGATGAGAATTCGACCAGTCGCAATTATTACTCATATATTTTGTGACTATTACATTTGGTTGAATTTTGGATATTTCACTTTTTTCGCATTTTGGAATGTACGGTAAGTGTGCTGAACTCGGAAAAAAATTAAAATGTACCGATAAAATGCATCTTAACTAGATCTTAGGTAAAATATGTTATTACCGCTAAGGATGATTTAAATATGCAAATGTATATAATTGGGTCCCTAGTTATCATTAACACAGAATAGTTTATGTAACTACTAACAAAATAAAATTATAATTAAATAGTGTACTATCTAATTTGCTAATAATGAGTTCTCTTATCAGTCAGACAGCAGTAAAGACAAGACTAAAAACCAATAGTCTGTATTGAGTTTTTAGTTCTCAGGGTTCATTATTTCGACATGGAAATAATTGGGCCCGTTTTGTAAAATCACATAGAAAGAGTAAAATTACACTGCAACATTAGCAGAGACAGGGACCCCATTAAATAGATCAGTAAATTTGAAAAGTCTATGTGAGGTCTGTGATGATGACATTGAGGTATTTGTAATACCACGCTATTTATGTGAGTCAAGCGAGGAAAATTGTTTATTACGAGTGTTGTGCAATGAGTGTGCATACCAGACTAAAACAGATCATTAAAACTGTATTAGTTATAACACTGCTATAAATTTAAATTATATCCATGTCTTCGTGCATATTCAAGTAACGTGTTTATTGGTTTTAATTTCATTTTTCCTTCCTCGAGTGTGTGGTAGATAGTAAGCGTTAGAATATTCTCTGCAAAAAGAGTTATCTAGTTTTATTAACATAAGGATTATTTTAAATCTTGTACCATCTGGTTTAAGCTTTTAAATATTTTTTTAATAAATGCATAAGTTATTTTTAATCCTCGTAAATGTGACATTTTCCATTTTTCAAAGGTGGTTCGATACTCGAATAAACACTTCCTACTTTCGCCCTCTTAATCAACATTAGCCGATTGCAGTCCACTGCTGAACATAGACAGGACAGTTCTTTTCAGGTCAAAATAAAGAAGAATTTAAAGTTTTGGTAGATTTCCTGGTATGGTAGATAGATGACCTGTACATCCGTCGTCACTGAATATTCTTATACGTTTGTAAGTACAACATAATAAACCTATTCTATTTTAATATTATGACGCCAGATTTATCATATTGGTAGTGGCCGGGCATTATAAATAGAGTACTGTGTTGTCGTTGTAGGGATTTTATCGCACGTTGCGAAATCTTTTAGTACATGTTAGTTTAGCTTATCTATAGTTAACTGAACTTGAGGTTTATATGTCGTAGCTAGTTTATTATTGTCATAATAGGTGCCGTGTAATGGTGATGATTGATCTATACAAACACCCAAACTTGCTAAAAGCATAGAGTAGTTTTTGGAAAAAAATCGTCAAATTCGCGCATACCTTATAATTATGAAATTTTTTGGGTCCCTATTTTTGTACATATATCATGTACAGAACTTTTTAAATTTTATGCGTTTTGGAAGTACTTTAGAACACATTTTATAATCCCTTTTAATTATATTTATATATGTACATGTATCTATTTAGATAAATCTACATCACATAAGTGTGACAAGATGTATTTGATTAGTGTCATTATTATTTGAATTCTGCAGAACATTTACAAGTTTTCTAAGATTTAAATTATTTATGTGTGTCAGATTAGATTTCCTCCGCGAGTGAATTAGACATGAGACTACATCCACCGTATTTCTCAAGAACCAAACAAGTTTGTGTCTCGCGAATGAAAGCCGAGGGCACCTCAATAAATGGGCAAACATTTATCTTTTGCGGAGAGTAGTTAATACTAGACAGAACGTCGCCTACATCTGTCTGTTATCCCAATATCACAACTAATTACTAGAAAAGCTACCCTTTTCTACTTAAAACATGTGCATATGTAAATATATCTCGTTTATTTATATAATTTCATAAAATTTTGTCATAGCTATAAAATGAAGAGTAGATTACGAAATATTAGGAAACGTGTAAAGGTGAATGTCGTAACACCGTGTCGTGACTTGTGTCGTCCTCTGTTTCTTTTAATGACGTTCTTAAGTAGTAATTTAGTATTGTGAACTTACTGTTTGTAATAGTTGCCCGAACAGTCGAGTTTATATTCCGGTGTTACATAACCTCGTTTAATCGGTCTACAGTTCGGGCAGATAACTTGGGGGACAACTTTATCTATTTATGTACCTACTCTTTCACATTAACGTCTGTTATCTTTTCAAGAAGAATTCACATCATATTAGTTATAGGTATGATCTAATAAATGCATCATAACTTTGTAACATGAATATTTCTCTCTCGTTACTGGAGTTTTATTTTTAGTCATATAATTCTTCTGTGAGTGTGTATGTCACTGAACTACTCTCAACGATTTTGATGAAATTTTTTGTGTGTGTTCAAGGGGATTTGGGAATGGTTTAGATTCACAATTTTGTCCGCTGGACAATGTTTTTTAATTAATTTTTAATTTATTAGTAGTTATGCCAAAACGACGTTTGCCGGAACAGCTAGTATAAATATAAAAAAAATGGAAGATAATCACGTGTATAATCAGGTGATACACAGTAATTAAACCTAAGACCGTAAGCAAACAAAAGCACTAACTTATGCCATGATTTTAATAAGGCAGTATCTATTCAACTTAAACAATAACATGATATAAACATGTTTGAAGTAGTCGGTATTTGAATACACTCGTATATGTTTAATGTGAGTGTCGAGAACGTTTACCTAGAACTCGTAATGTGGACGGTGTTCGAGTGAGCCGAGAGCCAAGATGCAGCGATATACGCCGAGCAAGATTCTAATACAAGCCTTTCCAAGAAGGTTGCCAGGCTAACATGAACATTCTTTCATAAAGCACATTCTCTCAGACTGTGGTTCTATGTACGCGTTGTATGATATTTAGTAATGTAAAGCGACTATTAATTTCAGTTTATGAGCGGCTCGGATTTTATGTACATAGGAATGAGGTGACCATTGTACAATCATCTTAAATATCTCACAGCCCAAAGATGTATCATTAAACTATTTTTATATTCCATTTATAATGCGGTGTATATTCCATTTAACGGCCCTATTTCAGAATGGTATTTATATTAAACTTACATTTGTTTTAATAAAATATAAAGTTAAAAATGGACGTGATATCTAGCAATGAAGGACTTTTACCGGAGATTTCTTTTACTAATATATTTTTCTAGCAAGCTTAAATAAAACTAAACACTATCTCTTAATTTTACATTTAGTTTACCGCTGTAGTACTTTACAAACGATGAAAGAAAACACCATTAAAAACAGACTAGATGTTTAACGGTATATTAAATATACTAGCTTGGGAATCCTGAACATAAAATACCTTTATTATAATTTTTGAAGTATTACTTTACTAAGTTATATTATATATTGCTGTTTGTTTAACTGTTTTCCTTCTCTGTGGACAGTACAGAGTTTTTAGCTGCTAACAGATTGCATTTAACAACTTTCATAAATTAGCAGATTAGGAGTATCCTTGACGAACAATCATCGCACATTGTGTCCACTTTTTATACGGCTATAAACATTAAAAAGATAATCTTATCTATTAGGAGTTCATACGGTCATGTCTGCTAATAGTAGGCGGTACGCGTAGGCGAAGTTTTCGCTCCCGTAATTCGTACTAATAAGTAATAACCTTTACTTGAAACATCGGTGTTAAAACAGATAAATATACCCTTAAATATCGATAACTCAGACGGAGAATCCTACGACCTTTACTGTACATATATAAATGTGTAGATGATACGACATTTACACGGTGAAACCTATTAAAATGAAGATTTAAATTTACGTGTGGGTGCTCGTTACTTATTTAGGTCTAAATTTGATTGTCATTCATTTTATTTTTGAAAGTTTAGATGCGGTAATCGCTTACCATCAGGCGATACGTCTGCTGTTTGCCCCCCCCCCCCTCCCCATTTCCATAAAAAAAGTTATACTTCTATTGGGTCAGTAACTTGTTATTCTGGCAGGAGAGTGTAACTTCGTAACATTCGTAGCCTAATACATTATATACTAAAAACAGATATACACGCGCCTGTTTGGAGAAGCCTTAAAGATTTAAATATTGAATTTAATCGTCTAAACTCTAAAGTTCTAAATCTTCACGATTGTGATGTCAAATCTTCTGTAAAAAACAGCAGAACACTGTAATTCTTCTTAGTTGTTAAAAAAAAGAATAAGTAGCAGAACGCATAGCAATCTTCTGTTCCTAAATAAATTTTAACGTATTATAAAAGCTTTCAGGGAGCTCGAGCACGGATCGTAAACGACAGTAATCTTTAAACCTAATAACGTGTTGAAGCGAATTGTTCGGAGTAAGTTTAAGGATTCTATCGTTGATCTAATATTAACTTAGGACCTAATATTAACGTAGTCTCACATTGTTCTAAAATAGTTTCAGATTATTACGTAAGACCTTACTTTGTAACGGTATTCTTCAACTGTCTTTAAGAAATTTGTCTTAAGATTAAGGGAAAAACAAAGTCACGAGAAAATGCTAATAAAATATATATTTTTGAAATGTACAAATAACGGCCTTTCCAATGATACCAAACACGACATATTTATCTAAAACTTTTTTTTAATACAGTACTTTATGTCGGCTAGAGGGCGCCACATTCCATTCAGTGACACGTCATATAGCCTATAACCAGAGGACGATCAAGACGCTTGTAATGACACCTCATTTGTCCAGTTTTAATGAGTAGTTGAGGAGCTATGAGGGAACAAATGAACATACATGCATACATACATAGCCTGTCAAAATCATAACCCTCCTTTGGCTTTGCCGTAGTCGGGTAATTATACTACTCTATTACTACTATGAATTTCGCGAAAAAATAAACCAAATGCTATTCAGTAAGTATTACTTCTACGAAACCCTTTAATAGTCCACTGCTGGACATAGGCTTCTCCTTAGAAAGAATATATATGAATTACAAGTTTACAGAATAAAATTAATTTTCATTGATAATGTAATTACACACCTTACTGTTGGCCTGGCAGGTACTTGCGCTCATGGGAATCGCCTGTCATTTTGTTTTTGAACTTCTTAATGAATGAACTAAATATTATGAAAATTTCAGGCTTACAGGAACAAGTTGTTTTTCTATTTTTTTCTTTACGATGTGCAAGACTGAGGCCTGCCAGGCGATGGTTACCGTACTTAGCATGCTGTGACATAAATTTCTAGCCTTACAAACACACCGTTACTTGGAGGGTTCAGTAGCTCTTGGTCCATTATATTGCTAAAGTCAGTAAAATCCGTTTGCCATCGAGATCTCCTTAGAGTTAAGAACTCGATGAGAAGTTAGGTACTCGATGATCAAATACAGAGGGGGACGGTCGCATTTCTAATTATTAATCTAATTGTTTTAAGTCTTCCTTTATCGCCCATGAAGGATTACATAGCAGCAAGTAATATAATATAAAAGTTCTTGTTATTCGTTGTAACTTTAATAGATGTAATAGTGTTTTTTTGCGGTTTACGATTTATGAAGTACTAAAAAAAAACTAGATCTCGTTCCAACAAATTTTCGGTGGAAGTTTGCATGGTAATGTACGTCAATATCATGTTTTGAAGACCTATACATATAAGGGTTTGATGAAAAAAAAAATTTGAGTTTCCGTCCTAAGTATGGGGTGGGGACCCCCAAAAGTTATTGTTTTTTTTTCTACTTTTGTGTGGAAATCTTAATGCGGTTTACAGAATACACCTACTTATCAAGTTTTACCATTATAGTTCTTCTAGTTTAGGAAAAAGTGGCTGTGACATACGAACGGAAAGACAGACAGACAGACATGTGGAATCTATAAGGGCTCCGTTTTTTACCATTTGGCTACAGAACTCTTAGTAAAAACCGTGGTTAAATTACTCCTAAGATTTTTTAAATAAAATATTTTAATGTTTTCTTTAAACAAAGAAATAATACATTAAAATAACTAGAACAAATGTAATTTAAAACGTTTCATGTTTCCCAGTTTTGTGATTGTGCCTGATAAGCAAGTTTTAATATGTAATGTTGAAAAATGCAAATAAGAGAACTGTTTTAAGAATAACGGTTTATTGTTGCTTTAAAACTCATAATTCAATTTTAATCACGTTTTATGTTAATAAAGAAATAAGTGTTCATACTTGTATGAAGGTTGAAGATCTTGAAGTATGTGTTATCAATTAAAAAGTAAACATAGTTGAGCAGCTGACACAAATCTACAATCCTTGATACGAATGGTATAATGACACGGATAAGTGTATTATCGTGTAATCTAAGCATAATATTTTATAAAGGTATTATGTGCTGATTGCGGTGTTGGAAACTGGTCGCTTGATACCTAACCAAATACAAGCTATGCTATCTCCAAAATGTTTTGCACTGATATTTATGCAGCTGATTGTACTGGATGCATTGAATTGATTATAAAATTCCACGGTGTATTTTAAGTCTGAAATTGTTTAATTTAAATTATTTAACTTCAAATTTAAAAATGGAAGTTTACTGTTTACATACAACAGTTCCGTAAATCTAAGATTAAGCTATTTACGAAATAAACATGCACAAGTTAACACCCACCAGTGGTGCAGTGCGTTATTCGACAAGCGACAAAGCTTACACCCATTTTATTTGAGTACGCTGGTTTGAGGTCCGCATATATATATTATGGAATAGAGGGCAAACGAGCAGGCGTATCCCCTGGTGGTAAGCAATCACCGCCGTCCATGGACACCCGCAATACCAATTTCGTCATAATAGCAACAGAAATATACAATACTAGCTGAACCCCGCGATGCTATTCGCGGTACAACAATATCCGCGGGTAAGGTTATTGTTGTACCGCGAGTAACACCGCAGGACAAAGTTGGTCTAAAAAAGTGACCTAACAAACAACAGAACAAACCGACAGAGAAACAAAAATTTTTTAACTACATTTTTGGTATATGTACCTTATGTACTTACATATGCATTTATTATAAAGCGGTTATTTTAATATTACAAACAGACACTCCAATTTTATTTTTTTGTATAGATTTTAATTTCAACTAGTCGTATTAATTACAGTCGAGATATGTACCCACGACCCGCTGAAAGATCGACGGAAGGCCAGCGGAAGTTCAATATTAGAGTTCCGTTCCTTTTTTTGAGTACGGAACCCTAAAAACGCTGCACGAAAAAATACAACTGCAAAGCTCATTGCGTTGTTTGCACAATTAATCGTCGTTTTTGGTGTTCAAAATAACAAATCCCATTTTATAGTTACCCATAACATTTGTCTTTGCTTTACACCAATTTACTGGTACAAAGAACACCTTTGTGAAACTGTTTATACCAACCACTATTGAAAAATATTATTGTGATATGGAATTCGTATACTACGTAGCAACATCGCAATTTTTAAGTAAGGAATACTCTTAGCGCCATCTAGTTTGCAGCTACAGAATTAACAAGTTTTTGATAACTGCGAGCGGCGCTCTTAAATATAAAAGTCGATTTACTACTAATACATTTTTTCCTGCTTACACAGCGGTAGATTCAGGAAAATCAATCTTCAGAATTGTTGGGATTATTTTTCAGAATGTATTAATAAATATTAATATCACAAATTCGAAAGTAACTCAGTCTATCTGTCTGTCTGTTACGAATTCACGGCTAAACAGCTGCATCGATTTCAATGAAATTTGACATGGAGATATTTCGATTTTTGAGGAAGTTCGTAGGCTATCTTTTATCGCGATAACCGACATATACGTGGGTGCCGCAGGCTAAAGCTAGTTTAATATAAATCATTACGTCCTGTACGTACATACGTTTAAAGCCAAATTGAACCGTCACCGTTGAGCCATGTTATTCGTGTTCGGAATAGTCCACTGGCCTAAATATTCTCTCCGGATTCTACAAATTGGACATTTGTTTCGCGCCAAATATTTACAGGAACGAGCATTACATTTAGGAGCAATATTTTTATTTTTATCAGAACAGAATCAATAAAGGTTTCAGACATTTCTTTAACACTAATACATTTATATTTCACTATTGACGTGAACATAAAGACAAACCATTTTATTCAAAAGATTAATATTCTCCGAAACTTATAAGACAAGGTATTATTCGAAGAAAACATATATTGAGCCCTCTTTACGCTGAAACACAATAAGTATAATACTTCTAGCAATTTTACGACTCGACGTTATGGTCATATTACGTCACAACGTACATATATATGCTGCTCTTGACATATTGATTTGAGCTTGCCTTAAATTCTGTTCATTATCATTAAATGCAGTCCACAGCTGGAGAACTGCTCTTCCAAGGTACGCCACAAAGACTAGTTTGTAAATAACTAATGCTACTGTTGTTCTCTATACGGATTATCGTCAGTTGTTTAATTACTAGATAGTAGGGCCACGCTGATTTCAGCACGGTTGGGCCGGCCCGGCCGTTCTATACTCGCACAGAAGAGGAACGTAACATGACAGCGTTCGTGCTGTCGTGTTTTGATGGCGAGTGCGAGACCGGAGTCTCAATGATGCCGAAGCATCACTAGGCCGCCATGTTGTGGCTCACCATGCTGCATTGTTGCATTGTCTGCATTCGCAATGAGTAAGGTGACCACAACTCTTGGATTCTGCTTATGCTTTGCATCAGGCAGAGAGTAGTTTACCAAACATAAAAAAATATAATAAATAACATACTGATTTAAAGTACCGAGCCGGTTTCATTTTCTATTTCTATTGACGACCTTACTCAGACACACACATACATTTATTATTAATATTACTTTTTAAAAAAAATCCAAATACTTAAACTCATTAATTCTCCGTGTTAAAACCAGTCTATCTCTATGTAACTAAAGCAATAACAGCCCAGATATAAAAAATGTCGCATATTTTCTCTTTCAATACCTGCACTTTGATTATTTATATAAAAATGCTCTTGTGTATGAAACTTGGTCTCGACATAGTATGCATTCAACGATCCGGCCTACACAGGGAGATATTAAAGTGCGGACGGAGTAGGGAGGGTGCAATCTGAACTCCCGCCATCGCCACCCCGCCCGGCGACTAATTTCCGACGACTAGTATACTCCTTCGGTATATTCCGTTTTACACTAGTTCATATTTTATTAAGTGGTAAGGTTCTACACGTGGCTGGTTCTACCTTAATAATTACTATAATAATATTCTAAACAAATATAATCTGCGTAGGTACTTATATCCCAAAAGGCAAACTACGTTCTTTAGTAGGTATTATTTGTGTAACAGCAGTTTTATTTCGGATCGAATTAGTGATAGAAAAAGACAAAAAATGGTCTCGCAATTTTTTCATATTGCATTCGAATCTGTCATTGACAAATGTAACTCAATTTATAACTCTCAATAAGCAATAAACTAAACCATTTTGAGTGTTTAAATAAATTATTTTGTCATTCGTTTTTTTCTTCAAATTGACTTGTACAAGAAGGTATCATGTTTCTAGAAGTCTGTTTTATATTAGGAATGAAATAGAAATCACACAGAAGGTGAAAAAAAGTAGCAGTACTAGCGGTGCCCTTCGAATGTCGATTTTTAACAGTTGAGATGTCAGATCACATTATTATTTATTATTACACTAGAATAAGACTATAGATAGACGTATAACTTACTAACCTGATGTAGCATCAAAGGTGACTAATTAATAAGGACAGTATTTCTTTAGTAAGACGTCATCCAAGAACGTTTACGTACCTGAAACAAAGAGGAAAACCATTTAATATTTCAAACGAATTATAATTACGAGTCGCGCACAAATGGGAAACCAAATCTCCACCGCCAGATCCCAATTTAAAACGGTAATAATTTTAGACCAAAATCTGACGTTTTATCGCAATTTCATCGTCTTCACTTCGTACCAAGCGGCGATAAGTTCCTTTCCAACGGCCTTGTCGGTTTGACCTTTTTGTTCTTACTGACAGTATACAGATTTCACTATTATTATGACTATTAGTAATACAGTGTGTTAATTGATCATAACTTTTTAGTTTTAACATAAATCAACGGTAGACTTCGTGTAATAAAACAAGTGAAAAGTAGTTCAATTACACGTCTACTCAAACAAAGCTGTGGTTATACCACGTAGTTACTTTATATATTGTTATTCTGACCTAAATTAAACTTTTTAGAGGCGACAAGGTTCAATTTCACGCAGCAGTATTTCCCTTCCCACGTAATAAATCCATTGGAACTAATATCGACACATAGATGCCAGGCCGGTTGTTGCCAATTCGTCTGCAGTATCTGGTTCCCAAGACAATAACTAGTCGCTTTAATCGGCGGTTATAGCATTTCCTGGGTATTCAGAGTTTCAGTGATAATGTAGGAAATTTTGATATAATTTAATCAAAAGTCGAAAGTATCATGGATAGGTTATCAAACCACTTTTGTTTGTGAATATTAACCGATAGAGTTGTTATGTCAGAAATACTGATTAATTGAGATGTTTTCTCATGTTCTAGTATCATTTAGAGTAAATTTTAAGTAATATGTTTTTACTTTTCATTATCTGAATGCATGGGTGTAACTAAAGAGGGGTTTTTGTGGTTCAAACACTCCCCCTCCCCCTAAATGTTTCTGGTTCTAGACTATTGATATTATTTACACCCCTCATTTTTTCATCGTAACATTACGGTTAAAGAGACATGGTCATGTCCCCCTAAATGAAACTAAAACCTGGTTACGCCCGTGTCTGGATGTGTATATGTAAGAATGTTATAGAATTATGAAGTTTAATGTTATCTATATTTAAATTGCAGCATTGCTAACATCAAATGCACACATGAATATACTAGCTACCAGATAAATTAGCGCGGTTACTGTGCTGCGTCTTGTAAAACATGGCTTGCTGTTGTAATAGATTAAATAATAACAAAGTTCAGAGTAAAAACTAGGGCAACTTAGGATAACAAGAATGTTAGTTATCTAATAACTAATTCATTCATTTTCATAGCACTGATATAGTAAGATAAAGAACAATAATTTTGACGAACAATCTAATAAATGTCTTCCGGAAACAAACAACCTTCCTTTTTTTATTCTCTTTTATATTGCGAACAAACTACGCAAAAAGGTGTTATGGAAAATATTAGTATCGGTATAATCATCTGTTTCATTTATAGTCATTTATTCAATTGTATAAACAGTTATGCAGTTAAAGGTGACAAACAATGGTAATGTCCACTATTTTATTCAATACCAGAGATCTGTTCAGTTCAATAGCGTTTATTTAGAGCGATACACTCAAAAGTGCATTCACTTTGTTTATATCAAAAATAATTTTCGATACTCACACATACGTTTTAAATCTGTATATGTATTCTCATGTGCTTTGTCATATATTACGTGTGTATTTTTAAAAAAAACTAAAATATGTAGGGACAAGCTTTTTATTTGACAACTGTTTGAAAAATTAATTCAACGACCTGTAAAAACTTTTATGCTTCTACTAAAATATTTTTTTTAAATATCATTTTATCTATCTGCGTCAGACAATCTCTCCACGGCCTGCTTAAATGCAATTTAGTGTCTGCCAGCGATAAGATATTTTTTTCAAATCTGTTCGAAGTTTAAAATGTGTACTATGAAGGAAGTTTCTCGTTTTAAGCTGTAGAGCATGGAGGCTTTATGTGGTGAAGAAGCAGTAGCGGAATCCTACTTTTGATCGCTTTCTGCTGTCCATTATATTGTGACCAAAGATATATGATAGGCTGGTTTCGAACTACAGTTGATTTTAGTTCTACCGCATAAGTTTTAGCTGCTCGATCGGTGTTCCATACAGAGGTATATTTTTAGCTAAGTTTCGTGAGTGGGTGTGGCTAAATTCGAACGGATTATACAAATAATTAGGATGAAAATGCATTAAATTACTAGTCGAAATCGACTTGTTTAAGCACAGGAAGCACAGTTACAAGCCGAAGAGATAAGTTTCACGTGGCTTGGGGAAAAGACGGCCAAGTAAAACGTGGTAATTTGGTGATAACGCGATAAGATTTATAATTAATAGGCAATATAATCTGTTATATAATTTATTGTAATTCATACTTGACATCGTTTATAACACTAATTCAATACTGTATATTACAAATATAGGTATATCGTATACCTCTCTGACATCAACATTGGTTTTTTTTTACTTTCTAACATCAGTTTTTATTACCATACGTATTAGACTAATTTTGAGAAGGAATTTAAAATCTCTTTTTTTGTTTTTCATGCAGTTGATAGTGCGCAGAATTTGAATAACACCACTTTAACTTACCTATAGATATTAGATTCGATTCTCTCTTTGTTTCATTAAATACTACCTTTTATCCGCAGCCCCACCCGCGTTTACGTCGGTCATCGGAGTAAAAAATAGCCTGTGTCCTTAATCAAATTTCATTAAAATCGATGCAGTGATTTAGCCGTACAGACAGACAAACAGAGTTACAGAGAGTAGTATTAGTACGGATAGGAGATTTTGAATGAATAAATATTGAAATCAAATTGGATTTCGATATCCACGTGTCGTGTCGGACAAGCCTTTTTTAAACGAAATACATTTACCTATTGATGAATTGTTTTATTGATTTCTGAAACGTGAGACAGAGCCAATCATGTGCTGCATGTGTGTTACGACAATAACGTGACGTTGCACATGGGATGCTTATCTTATCTTTAAGATGATCTTGACAATTCAATACCGAAGTTATCATTTTACTCATTATTCAAATAAAGTCTTTGAGTTTTATTGAAATAAAAATTCCCATGAGCATCTTTTTTAGAACTGTTGCTAATCTTTAAACCATCTTTACCTTGTAAGTAGTATTTCCTTTAATACTTATAAATACGATATACCTACTATGTTTTATGCAAATATGTATATTATTTAATTTTATTTCAAATATTTGATACAAAGTTGCTTACTTGTAAAATCGGTAAGGAGACAGACAGTATGGGCGACCCCATCTAGAGAAACGTTAATATATGTAGTAGTACTAAGTTGTAAATGATGCCAAAAGCCACGAATAACGGTACATTTGATAGCAGGTAGCAAGATACATTAAAACACATTTCATTGGACATTACATTGCTGTATTTGATTAAGAATTGTATTAAACCTTCATTATCTTTTAGTTTTCGTTTTTAATTAGTCTCCATTAGTGTGTTATTTACAAACAGATACATAAATCTTCTGGAGTTAATGAAGTTAACGCCACTTAAATCAACAGAGTGGGTCGGGCAGGTGGGCAAAGCGGGTATCGATTTAGTTAAACTGTTGGCTGATGGCGATTACGCATTACTTACTAATAAATTAATTAGACGCGCGTGCCCTATTATATTTTTATTCTTAGGCCCTAGTCATTGAATCCTATTTGGTAGGTATTATAAACTAGCCAACCAACGCAACCTCGTTTGTGTCTCCTATTCCCGTAGTGTGTTAATTTACCCCGTTTTTGTAACATTCTTCTCTGGTACTCCGCTCCCGTAGGTCTTAGCTTGATGATATATAGCCTATAGCCTTCCTCGATAAATGGGCTATCTAACACTGAAATAATTTTACAAATCGGACCAGTAGTTCCTGAGATTAGCGCGTTCTAACAAACAAACAAACTCTTCAGCTTTATATATTAGTATAGATATAAATTTAAATATTGCGAATATCAAGACTGTTTTTTGTTAGTAGTATCGAAGAGATATCTGATTTCCTGCATTCCGTTCTTTGATTTATGATTTTAAAAGGTCTTCATGGGTCACACAATAACATAAATAATTTTAAGTAACATGTTTAGGTTCCCATTAGTGATTTACTTTAAAAGCTATCTTAGTGAATTTTTTCTTTGGGTTAGAGGGCAAACGAGCAGACAGATCGCCAGATGGTAAGCGATTACCGCCGCCCATGGTCGCCGCTCAACACCAGAAGCGTCACAAGTGCGTAGTCAGCCTTCTTAAAAGGAGTGCGCTCTTTTATTTAAAAGTTTGAAAGCCGTATCGGTGCGGGATTTTCATGTTCATTTCACAGTTGTATTGTGTAAGGCAGAAAGTTTCTAGTAGCGCACAGTTGTGGACTGCCAACAATTTAAAAATGCTGTCGTGTAGGACGAAGGCGGAAAGACTCGGCAGGGATCAGTTTGAACAATTCCTCGGAGCACTCCCCATAGTAAAAGCGATAGAAGATTACAGTATTACTAATTGTTGCCCGCGGCTCCACCCGCGTATATGTCGGTTTTCTCGGCAAATAGTAGCCTATGAGTTATTCTGATGTATAAGTTATATTACTGTAAAGTTTCATCCAAATCCGTTCAGTACGTGAAAGACTAACAAACATCCATCAATCCATGCTTACAAACTTTCGCGTATATATAATATTAGTGGGATGGAAAAAAGAGACAATAATTTATTCCGTTCATCAAAATTCAACAACAGTTTTACTACTCAGCGCGTAGTGTCCAATGTGTCACCTTAAATATAGAGAGGCTGACAAACACAACCGTGATCAAACCCGTTTCGTGTAACGTGATATTTACGATAGCGGAAAAGCGTCTCATTTATTCTGATATTGTTTTTATGAAACGTTATTCATAATAATATACAGTCTACAACTTTATAATTATATTTTTTCTTTTATCATTGTAATAATATCTATACTATAGTTTATTTTAATAAAGTATTACCGACTTCAATGCACTAAAATTATGAGAAAAACTGTAAGTATAATTAAGTATTCTCTATACTTAGTGGTGGAAGGTTAACTTGAATAGCAGTACACTCTCCCAAATAAAAACAAAAAACTAAATTATAATAATAATAATAAATATTTCGGACGTCTAACACACAACGCCATCTAGTCCCAAGCTAAGCAGAGCTTGTGTTATGGGTACTAGATAACTGATACACATACATATATACTTTTTTTTTTGTAAATACATACATACTATACATAGAAAACACCCAAACTCCGAAAAAAATATTTATAGATCATACAAACATTTGATCCGACCCGGGAATCGAACCCGAGACCTCATGATCAGCAGTCGCACACGGAAATTAAATTGGTGATCGAATAAAAATAATTTTAAAAGCAATTGAATTGAACACCTACGCCGTTTTTGAAGTCAGTTAGAAATCACTATAATTTGACTTAATAAATGTTAGTTGGTACATACATACGCCTTTGTTAAAATATGGGATCGGTAAAGTCAACCGAGTGTCTATTGAAACATAGCCGTCATGCAATGGCCTTAGAACCGATGTCAAGTGATATTCGACTTAACAATGAATTAGAGTATGATATATCTTTACTTATATATAAAACTGATGAGCTTCATGCTCCTCTGTTCGCATAATTTTCGTAAAAAGGGGTACAAATATTTTGCTTCACATATATATATCTAATATATAAAATTCTCGTGTCACAGTTTCAGTTGCCAAACTCCTCCGAAACGGCTTGACCGATTCTCATGAAATTTTGTGAGCATATTGAGTAGGTATGAGAATCGAACAACATCTATTTTTCATCCCCCTAAATGGTAAGGGTCATCCATCCTTAAAAAAAAATTATGGCAAAACGACGTTTGCCGAGGCAGCTAGTAATAATATATCTGTTATCTGGATATAAAAAGTTATATGTACCTAAATCTTAAAAATACCAAAAAATAGGGACCACTCTCATTTGACTTTAAGTGAAATGAAAAAACTAAATAATTCGTCCTCTTAAACTTACATCAATAATATTCACATTTGTTATCAATAAATATAATTATTTTAAATTAATATAATTTAATAGAAACGGTTATCAACGTGGATCTAAACCGACTACCTACTAATGTACCACCTACTTTAATATTAATCAATCCTGCGTCGTAATAGTTCACACGTTCAATATTGGATAGCGGCTCACTAGTCAAATAATTTTTACTTGTGCAAGACTTTATTTTCAGATTACATTTAAATCAACAAATGTAATAATCTAATAAATAAATGTAATTATAATAAAAAAGTAAAATAAAATTGCCGCCATGTATAAAAATATATTACCTACATTTATTAAAATGTCAAAAACAAAATCCTCCATTCACAAAACACACACCCGAAAAAAACTAATGCATCCGAAATGTTCCAGAATCCGTTTGTACCACCAGAGTGACTTGAATAAAAATGAGGTCAAATTGGATCGGGAGAGAGATAAAATCTATGTGAGGCGTATATTATGTCGAATTCTGGGACGCTTTTTGTTCTTCTATTGTAAAATAATATTCACAATCATAACAATAGTATGAACAATAAGACACTTCAATTATGCACGTAGATAATAACGTCATTTAAACAAATAACTAATTTTGTAGGTAGTGATTAATTTCTTCCTAGTTGCTTATTGTGTGTTAAATATTTATTTCATTTACTTTATTACCAGTTAAGAGTCACACCAGCATGCACCTTTTCTAATCTAGTCAGTCCGCAACATTGATGCGACGGTTTTATGGTATTCGATCAAGGTTCACATCACGCAAATAACAAACAACCAACAATGTTATCGTGCAAGCGCCATCAACAATGTCTTCTTAATTAAAAGACCGTCGGTCATTCCACCTATGATGCGATCCGAAAATAATAGTGCACTAAAATGTCTGTCAGTCTGCGAATCCAAAGTCAAGGCAACAAAAAAATAATCACTGATTCCAAAGTATGGCAGAAATTTGTGCCGACACGCACGCCCAAGTGAGCGGCCCCTTTATTTGACAGCAAATTAATAATCACACCGAACACCGAAACGCCTTAACCGAAAACCCAGTCGACTCAACGTCGACTTTATAATATAAGCAATAAAGTCTAAGGTAAACATTTAACATGAAATAAATGTTCTTATGCAATTTCAATCCTTAGGTTGTGAGACATTAAAGCTCAAATCGAGCACCGGAACGAAGTTAATAGGATGTAATTTATCCGGGTTGTAGTGCTACGTTGCCGCTCCGGGAACTGTGCGATGGAGACGGTGACGGGGCAGCCAGTGAGCTTAAACAAGACGGAGATGTTTTTGTTGTTGCGCGCAGTAGTCATTAGTCGCTGAGCAGGCAGTCGCGGCCACCGTCGCTGTATTGTGAAACGAGGTGCGAGCACTAAACGTCGTAAGCGGCATTCTCATTAATTTTCAGGAAGATGTGAAATTCTCCCTCATTGGTCTCGCCCTTCGTTAAATAGCTCTCAGCCTGTTTCACGCTTCGAACTCTGCACGACACCACTGACACAACAATAATTACGATTCAATAGAAAAAGATTCATTTGTATGAAAATTATTTAGTTTCCTTTTTCAAATAGCAAATTTTGTCTTTTTTCTTATTGTTATTTTATCAAAGTCAATTGAGAAGTTTCGTCATTGATATACCAGCAATTCAAAAAGTTTCTAAGAATTTTAAAGCTTTCCTTTGCACCAATATTGATTTTCCTCACCAATTTTGTTTGTCTATCTCTTATAGGATCTGGAAAAAAGGTAGAAAGAGTACCTATCGTTTAAAAAGTTACAGTTAATAAACAATGAGAACAAAATACAATTTTTGTTTCATTAAATTTATTTAACAAGATATCTATACTCTATACAAATAAATAAAATTGGAGTGTCTGTTTGTAATATTAAAATAACCACTTTTTATTGAGTGCATATGTATGTATACACGGTATATATACCAAAAATGTAGCTAAAAAAATTTTTGTCTGTCTGTCTGTCTGTCGGTCTGTCTGTCTGTCTGTCTGTCTGTCTGTCTGTTTGTTCCGGGTAATCTCTGGAACGGCTGGACGGATTTTGACGGGACTTTCACTGGCAGGTAGCTGATGATCCAGGGAGTAACTTAGGCTATTTTTTTTAGACTAACTTTGTCCCGCGGCGCTACTCGCGGTACAACAATAACCGCGGGTAACACTGCGGGGTTCAGCTAGTCTTACCTAATATCATATTACAGATACGAAAATATTGCTAGTTTTGCTTTTTAGTCTCAACTACTTCACCAATCATCATTAGGTTTGTGTCAGGATTTTTTAAAATGTTTTTTTATGTTATAGGGGGCCAACGAGCAGACGTATCATCTGATAGTAAGCGATTACCGCCGCCCGTAGACACCAGCAACACCAGAGGCGGCACAAGTGAGTTGCGGACCTTTGGGGGATGGGGAAAGGGATGTGGGGAAGGCTTGGGGTATGGGTCCCCGGTATCCTCACTCACTCGATGAAACACAACGCAAGCGCTATTTAACACCGGTTTTCTGTGAGGCACCGTGGTATCACTCCGGTCGAGCCGGCCCATTCATGCCGAAGCGTGGCTCTCCCACGGGAAAAGACAAAGCTAGAAAAGGACAAAGCACTCTTCATTATTACAACAAGTATAAACTGTTCGCGAGTCTTATCAGAATTACCTATTGTATGTATAACATATTAAATAATTAAATAATAGTTCAACACACTCTTACAAATAGCAACATTGAATGTCAATAAAAAAAAATAGGGGCAAAGACAACGATAACCCATGGCTGCGCGGTTTAGTCGGCCAGTGTGAGGTCATCGGGAAATTTACATTCAGCCAATATACAGCGAGGCAGTCACAATTAATTTATGTTATAAGTGATGCGCTGCGACATAAATGTGAGTTATGTCTGTTTATCTTAGCTGTTAGTGGTACATACCAATGGCAAGAATTTTAAATACACAAGGAAGTTTAAAAAAAAATAGTAAAAAATTATTACTCTACTATCATTCGTTAAAATTTTAGACTAAGTTTACTTAAGTAAATCTTACTAATATTATAAATTCGAAATGTGTAAGGATGTGTGTGTTTGTTACTCTTTTACGCAAAAACTACTAAACGGATTTGGATGAAACTTTACAGTAATATGGCTTATACATCAAAATAACACATTGGCTACTATTTGCCGTGATAAGCGACATACACGCGGGCAACAGGCAGTATATACAAATAAATACCAACACCTGCCTAAACAAAAGGCGTTATTGAAACATTTTTCATTTTATTTTCACAAATAAATGAATATCGCACGTTAAACGTATTTAATTTAGTTCCTTACAAAGTTATTCAAAAACCATTACAAGAAGCTATTTAAATTAGGAAGGAAATCAAAAATCTCCAAAAAAATTTAAGAAAGGAGTGAAAGGAGTTTCTTGGATAAGTATGTGACATCACTTCATTATCATTTTCTAAGTCAAAGGAGATATGAACGCGTCCTTTAAAGAATAAAAAACAGATAAGAACTTATTTACTGACGCGGTCACAAAATTTCCCAAAACTGGTACGTACTGACTGGAATTTACCATTGCAAAATTCACATCCTTAACTACCTACTGATCACCTTAAACACCATAATTTATTTTGATACTTCGATACTTATCAGTATTTTACGATGTTCTGAAACAATGGAGCGACCTTGAATCATCTGTTTGTTAGTCCGTGATCGCTGTTTCGAAGTGCATATATATAACTCTTGTCAGTCTATCGGATATCAGGATTCAAATGGCGATGCTTTGAAGTACAGAGTGGGTAATAATTAGTAATTAAAATTTCAGACATTTTATGAGTGATGCTGTAAATGATCAAAATTATGATCTGTTGGAGCTGATTTCCCGTATTAGAAGTCAATACCAGATTTTATAACTCAAAGCATACATATTCTCTTTTGAATTTCGATCTAAATAAGTCTAGTCCACGGAAAAGAAATGCATTTGGTGTTCTTTCGAGGACCTCATTACAATGGCAGAATTGATGTATAATTCAGATATAATAAGCTTATACCGAACTTACTTCGTTCAGCAGTGGACGGTGAGAGGTTGATTATACCTACCTACCTATATACCTACATATTTTTGAGTTCGTAAATTGTTAAAATTGAGAATTGAAGAGACAGTTTTCCAACTCTTAAACAAACAAGAACTTGCAGTGTAAGATCATCATCTTCTAAACTACACACAGTGAAACTTACTTACTATAAACTGAAAAAAAAGAAAGTAATATTCATAGAAATTTTAGATACGAGAAGTTGGCAAGTTGGCATTAAGTTAAGTGAGCCAATTAGTTATTATTAACACGTTACCTCTATTTATTTACAAGAGATATTTCAGGTAAATATTTACCGCTTTAAATGCAATCGCCATGACTAATACGCAAACATAAGTGCACTTGTTTAGATAAGACACCAGCCATGACTATACATATGTAGGCATTATAAAACAACAATATTTTCTAGAAAAAGCGAAATAGGTCATGTTTTAACTTAATAAAAATAGTGGATTAAGTACAAGTGAATTTAATTCTATAATGTATTTCAACAAGTCCTATTAAGTGCCGACAATCGAGAGTATTAATTACAACAATATTTTGTTTTTCCAAATCGCAACAGACCGAATGAAGTAAAATAAATAGATCGCCTTTATCGCTTGTGCTCATTTGAGGCCAATTTGACAAAACAAGTGATATATTACAAGTGCCTTTATTCTCTATCAATCAATTCTCAGAAAGGTGAGTTAAATATCATCGTAGCGCGCTTGGGAATCTCCCGGCGCATTGACCCACCCTAGTTTTCTGATGTACAGTGCGTCGGGAATAAACAGAAGAAAACCCTAATATTGAGCCTAAGATAGGACGTATATTGGAACAGTCTAACCTAGTCTAAATCGTCATTGCCACTCACCAAATACGTTAGTAGAGATACTTGAACATTATTCCGGAACCTAAATCAAATAATATTCTAAAACTAGCTGAACCCCGCGGTGTTACCCGCGGCTATTGTAATACCGCGAGTAACGCCGCGGGACAAAGTTAGTCTAAAAAAAGTAGCCTAAGTTACTCCCCGGATCATCAGCTACCTGCCAGTGAAAGTCCCGTCAAAATCCGTCCAGCCGTTCCAGAGATTACCCGGAACAAACAGACAGACAGACAGACAGACAGACAAAAAAAATTTAAACTACATTTTTGTTATATGTATCGTGTATACACACACATATGAATTGATTAAAAAGCTGTTATTTTAATGTTACAAACAGACACTCCAATTTTATTTATTTGTATAGATTAGATAACACAGTAATCGAAGAAATCGACGTCACGAAAATAGACATCCAGATTTAATTTCAATTTATATGACGTCGCTTGTTTCGCACGGGTTTATACTCGTGACGTAATAAGTAGCACATCTTAAGAGTAACGTATAGAACTTCACCTATCTCATAAAAGCTGCAGGAACAACTTAAAGTGAATCAAAGTTTAATGTGTATTAAAATCGTAACTGCTAAGTCGTAGTCACTGAGCGAACGTCAGCATCTTACATTTAGAAGTACGCCTGGCATGTACCCAGCCAGTTCCAACAAAAGGATCTGCGATTGCTCTGTTATGAGTTCTTGTGAGTCCCGACATTTCGTGCAGAATTATGTATAAATACGAGTAGTAAAACGAAGCAAAATTGTGGTGTAGAGCAACTGGTTTCATGAGACATCACATTTCATTACTTACATTAAGTAAACATTTAGTTCGACGCAGAAAGCACAAAATAGTGTTACTATGAGTTTAAATTAAAATCTATTTATAAACCAATATTAATAAAATCAGTTCAACATTTCTCTTTCATTCATGAAATTAGATTTTTAGTTTTCTGTGTTCTATTTTTACAAAAAGTGCTATATTTACCTTAGAATATATTTGTACGTTTATACCTATGTAAGTGCTAATATTTTTATATTAAGCAAGTTAGCTAAAATTTATGAAGATAATCGGTACATAAATAAATAAAATAAATAAATATTTTGGACATCGAACACACAGCGCCATCTAGTCCCAAGCTAAGTAAAGCTTGTATTATGGGTGCTAGATAACTGATATAAATACATATTAACTTTTTTATAAATACATAGAAAATACACAAACTCCGAAACAAATATTTGCAGAACATACAAACATTTGGTCCGACCCGGGAATAGAACCTGGGGCCTCAAGCACAGCAGTCGCATCGCTACCGCTGCTCCACCGATTGCAGTCAAAACATAAAAGGTAAGATTCCAATCAACTGTTCTACTATATTCATTAATGCGATAATAATAATTAAGAATACTTTCATAAGTTCAAGTGTATAGTTACACACATTGCTTCCTTTGTTAAGTTAACATTCTAGTTAATTCTAGCAGCAACCACATACAAAGGAGGGGAGTAAGTTGGAAACAGTGTTATACAATAAGTTAATAGCTACTAAAAACGTTTATGATTGCGTAAGTGAAACAATAGCATCATTATTTCGATTATTATGTATGGGATGTGATTGGGTTTCAGTAAGTACTGGCTAGTTCATTGTATATCAGTGCTTTTGTATACTTAACAAACTCAATACAAATAAGTTTTAACATCTTATGTTTGATGTATTTTAGTAGCAAGTTTCTGACCTTCATAGGTTTCATATTATTATAGTGCTATTGTGGACAAGCAGTAATGGAACAGTTCGTGTAAAGTTTTACCTATTTCACGCAATACACACTAATTGGGCTTCAGTCTTTGTATGTATATTTAACACAAACATTAGAAGGAACCGTCTGAGTTTGAAAGAAATTCAACCCTATACAAAACCGCAATGTTTTTTTCTGTTAATATTAGAGATCATTTGAGATGAAGGAAAATGGTGTACATGTCTAGCTACATACAAATTAAACCCCTAGTATAGGCGATTGTTTGGTCTTTTGTTTGTGTTTGCGTTTGTGATTATGTGGTCAATTGCAATTTCACTCTGATATTCTTGTTAAAAAAAAGGATTTTCAATTCATTGTAAGTGATTGTGGCTCGATTGTTTTTTTCTTGGTCAAAGGTAGCCTTAGTCCGTTTGATGCTTACCTTGCCCCATGTGTGGAAAACTTCATGATGACCCGATAAACGGTATAAGTTTTTTTTTTAATGTAAGAATAGATCTTTATCGCTCAATAATTTAGTTTAATAAACTCCATTTATTCGTTTTACAATACCTCTTTCTTATAACCAATTCACTTCGCAGATTGAAAAAGTACAAGAATTTCACTATCAAATTAGTATTTCTATAAAAAGACATTACAGAAAACGGTCATGCTCTTGTATTCCTGAGTACCTTTTGTATATAACGAAAGAGTATTCGCTGGTAATTGGTACTGTACCATGCTACCTATTTATCGAATAACCGTGGGAAATTCCCGCAGCAATGTGGAACGACTTGGGAAGCGTATCTGACCGCGGTACTTTCGAATCGATAACAGATCTGATTCGGCCCACGCAAATGATTTGCTATCATCGAGTTATTAAAACCATTACAACGATAAGCTGTCAACAATACACCTAATTAATTCTAGTTAAAGTTATTTTAAGCGCGTAAATGGAATTTTCCACATGTGTAGCATTTGAAGAGTGAAATGAAATTTTCTAGAGATATGGCTTGCGTAGGCGAATGTATGATTTTATTACTTTTAAATGTTTCTAACCTATCATCAAGTTGTAATTCATATTTCTTAAATATGTAACGATTTCATATTTGATTTTCACATTATAAGTAAAGTAGATTTCATGATGACAAAAAATATGTGACCTGTATGTTTGTTTGATTTAGATAGTATTTAAGAATAAATTTATAATATGTGATATTATAAATTCTTAAGATTATTTTTATTTATTGCTAAAAGCATATTGCATTATAGGCTGACGCGTTCTTAAACTAATGGTAAAAAATTGAAGCTTTTCCTATAATACCATCCCTGTATTGGTTTTTTATAAATTCCTTTAGCATATTATATCGAGAAGTTCATATATAATTAGGTAGATTACTCATGGTTTAAGTACATCATACGTTTACGGATGCGGAACTGAAATAAATTTATTACTATTCACAAAATATATCCAAATCAATTGTTCTTTATTAATAATTGTTATTATTTAAAATTGCTTATATTTAGGCTTTTGACTCCATTTAATCTCAAATATCTACTTTTAGCTCGACATTTATGTAAATATCAGTGTGGTAAACAAAAGCGGAATTAAAAGTGTACTATCGCAGACGATAATAAATCTGTCTAAGCGTTCTGGCATTATTGAGTAATACACAAACTTTCACATTTGTAAAAAATGCTAAGTGTAAGAAATCGTTAGAGATGATCTCAGACGTAGGCATCTAATATCAATGTATCAGTATAATCATATGTAGGTTAGCCAAAAAAAGAAGAATTAAAACGACGAGTTGGTTACAATCACAAAAGAAAATATTGACAAATTGTTTACGTGAATTGTATGCTGTCCTTGAACTTGAATATTTTGAGGTCACATTTATTCAGCACATATGTGACAGTCGTATTTGATATGTATGACGCACAAAGATTACCATTAGTGATACTTCATTAGTAGTAATCTTTGTGCGTCATACCACCAATGTGTAGTTTATGTGATTGATTTAAATTATGTTTGAGAAAGCTGCAAAAAGCTTTACATCCGTGGTGTGGGTAATTAAAATGATGTACAAACTTTTCTTTGCAGCGATCGATGATAGGCTTAGACATGGATAATATGCTATATACAATAAAAAGAAAATACTAAGGGGCCGCGGAGGAGTGTAGGGTAAACTAAACTTCGAAGAGCTTATAGGTGTTCAGCATTTATCTTTGAATAGTCATAGTATAAGAGTGTATACAAAACAATTCAAGTTAAATAAATTATTTATACTGTGGGAGAGTCACGCTTCGGCATAAGACCGGAGTGATACCACGGCGTCACAGAAAACCGGTGTGAAATAGCGCTTGCGCTGTGTTCCACCGAGTGAGTGAGGATACCGGAGGCCCATACCCCAACTCCTCCCACTTCCCTTTCGCCATCCCCCAAGGGCAAGGCAAGTAGCAGCGAATCGCTATAATCTATTTAATATACATAAATTAAATCACTCATAATTTAACACATTTTGTCACTAAGCTTTTTCTTTTATGAATTTTCTTAATGAAATAGGACATTTATTTAAATTCGATCGCCAGCTATTGTCAAACAAATAATATAATTACATAAGACCGCGTATTTCGTCTACAAAATATTACAATATAATTGACTTAGTTTGATTAGTTATTTCAAAGTAATTCAGATTTTCAAGTGCACTTACTTCGGGCAGCAGACAGAAGCTTCGCGACATACTTACGTAGTAAGTTATCACAACTAAGTTCAGAACGCGTTTCAGATTGCAACTACACTGATCTCTGTTGCATACCGTAGATCACTGATTGAATGAAACGTTTACGAATCGCATATCATCTCACGTACCTCCTATTTTTAATCTAGTGCAACAAAACATGCTTCCTAAAAGACAAATTCGAGCAGAAACAGTTAAATAATTCAATTTTTGTTTTTGTATATATATCCCACAGGTCGATTAGCAATCTATAAATTCCCTAACTACCTACTTAAACGACATACAGTTGGGAGGTTACATGACATATTAAATCGTACGCCCACTTGCTCCAACTAAATTGGAATCCAGAATTAGTGTGAATCTCGTTATAACTTGTTACTACGAACCCATAAGTCGTTTCCACATGAGATGTTTACCAAACCATGTAATAATTTACAAATCTAAATCTGCCTAAAATATAACCTTGGGAAAAGATGATACAAAAAGTACAAAAAGAACAGTTACTCGCGATAAGAGCAATAAAAAATTCTCGATAGGCGTGAACGCAATTTAACAGAAATCGAGCGTCGTATGGTAAAGCAACATGAATTGGACTTTCCTATTCCTCAAAACAAACAATAAATAACATTACGTATTATTTCTTAAGAATATCGATTAAAATAAAAACAAGACATTTTTAGAGTTTCAAATATTATTGTGGTTTTGATTAACGGATTTGATCATTTGATTGATTTTATTGAATCTCGAGAACGCGTTTCGGGTCGGGTAAATTGGCACGATATCTTACGAACATATCACAATTACGTATCTGTTTACGCCTTTAGTAATTCTACTACATAATCTTATATTTAAAAATCATTTGCTGTTCGTTGGTTTCGCTAAAACTCGATAACGGGTGTTCCGATTTAGCTGATTTTGGTTTTGAAATGTTTGTCGTAGTTCAAGGAAGGTTTAAAGGGTGCAAAATTGAAAATAACTTGAAAATAAATAAGTCACGTGTACGAAGTAGCGGGCACAGTAGGAAATAAATAAATCTCAAATGCCTGATTAATATTGCTGTGTTTCTTGTGAATCTGCTCTTACAGAAAGTAAACAAGTCAAGCAAGGGAACAAACCACTACTACCTGCACTTCTTTCTTCATCTTTGGATTCGAATTCACAAATGTTAAGTGAAAAAAAAGATTTTGTATTAATTCGTGTAAAATAAATGTAAACTATGATGCTCCTTTCTCGTCATTATCGTCAAGAATAGTAAACCAAGAAATAAAATACCTTTATAAACATTACTACCAGCAAGCATTTTGGTGCGAAAACTGACCAATTGAACACAGCAATATAATTAATGTTTCAAGGTACTTCAAAACACGAAGTGCAATATGATGGTAATACACCACAATGATCAATAATACGTTCACAATAAGGTGCTAATTCGGAAGTTCGCGTTAATGTAGTTCATTAACATGGGTCGAGGGAACGCAAGGTCATTCTGTCTTTTGCGTATGCATGTGTGATTATTCGGAGCCGTGACGTGAACAATTTGCTTTAATTGTAAATTTTCTTTAGGAGAATTACATAAGTTCATTGTTTGGGTACATGATATTATTGTTGAATCAACGAGTTTACGAATATATATGAAAGCGTTTCCGACGAATCAATAAGTACGTAGTCTTAGAGATACGTATGTATTATATAATTCTTGATTAATATATTAATACGAGTGCATATGTGATACAAACATAAAACACCAAACCGAGAACGTGTTCCGAGTGTATTATTGTTGGAAATTCTCCAAGATTAACTTTAGTCAGATTACGTGTTAATATTATAATGCAGTGGTATTCGTTTAAAGGTTCATTAATCATGTATCTTCATAAGTTTTAATTTTCATAATGTTTCTAGAGGGAAGATTTCCTATTTGTTTATTACAAAATAGGTTATCAAAACATTATCATCATAATCAGTCAATGAAAACTCAAGTACTTCATCACTTGGGTTTTAATTTGGTGAAACACTATTAAATATAAACATATTTTTTTTTTTTTTTTAAATCTTTATTCACATTTAAGTTACATTTTTTTTACAGTGTCTCTATTCGCCAAACTGTTCTAACAGTTTGTAGGCGTTCCGCTCAATGTATAATAAACTTAATACTTAAATGCTACTTTTTAAACTATTACTTCACCGGTATATTAACTAAAAAAAAAACAAAATATGCGAATATACAAAGTTAATAGAGTATTGTGGTCCAAGTGGCAGGGATCCCATAGATCACAAACGACAAGGGGTCGGCAAAAGACCGCTTTTTGACAAAAATTAATTGATGTATGTACTTTGAAAAAAAAAAAACTTTAATTATATGAAAATCTATTAAAAGATAGAAGAGCCACGCAGCAGCACGAACGGGCCGGGGCGGGACCGGGGCGATACTACACTCGCACAGAAGATCAACGTAAAATGACAGCATGCGTGCTGTTGTGTTTCGTTGGTGAGTGCGAGACCGGAGGCCCAATGACACAGAAGCATCTCACTAAGCCGCTATAGTGTAGGTCACCATGCTGCACTGTTGCATTTTCTACATTTGCAATGAGTATGGTGACCACCACTTATGCTTTCCATCAAGCAGAGTAGAGTCGCTTTGGCAGGCCAATACATAAAAAAACCACATCTGTGAATTCAAGAAAAAAATTAATCTATACATCTATCTATATACAAATAAATTTAATTTAAGTGTCTGTTTGTAATGGGTAATAATCTCTGGAATGGCTGGACCGAATTTGAGGGGACTTTTTTTAGACTAGCTTCGCCCCGCGGCGTCACCCGCGGTAGAACAATGACAGCGGGTGACACTGCGGTGTTCAGCTAGTAGAAAATATGGCATCCATTAAGGTCGAATTATCGAATACCAGTTATATATTTTCTTCATAGTACAGAGGTGCAATAACTCCTTACTACGAAGATAGATATCCAGCAGTCGACGGTTAAAGGCTGTTCATGATGTCAGAGGTAAATGAAATAGAGTTCTAGACGTCGAGCAAAAACTGAGATTTTTTTCTCAACATACGTGCAGTCATGATTCATCACACACATCCCTCATGCGAAAGTAGCTAAATTCTTGGTTAATCTTCAAGGTACCAAGTAACCAGATCACAGAAAGCCATAAACTATATGAATATAATGTATGTAATGTATGAACTATAATGTATGTATGCAGCAGACTGATCGCAACAAAGGTAAGTGACTCAAAAAAAACAATATGATAATATATTTAAAGTAAGTGTTACAATTAAATTTATCCTAAACTATGTATGTATGTAAGTGGGTTACTCATCTGAGTCAATTTCATTCATTGAGGTCATCCACAGTTGAATAAAATGAAAGATATTGAATGTATTTTAAATAACTTCGTATTTTATACTGTTACAGATGCAATTCCTTCGCATTTTGTGTCACTACATTATCACAGAAGTATTCGCGTGATGACGTAAATAGATTTAACTTCGTATATTTCTAATGAAGCGATGAATTCTTCAAGAATGTTAATTTTTTATTAAAGTTATTATCTCACATACAGGCCTCTCCTTAAAGAGGAGGATTTGGCCCTCGCTGGGCAGACCGTCCCAGACTGCAGGACTGTTGTGATGCGTAGTTTGCTCCTTAATCGCTTCTTTACATGAACATAAATAAAACATTTATGTATGAAATATTTCTGTGAAGATAATTCGGTTGGAGACAGATTGTACTGATCCTTTGTAACAGATAAAAAAAACTCGAGAGGTGTCAAGGGATACACGGATGGAACGAAGTTCACTGTCAGGATTCATTATTTTTATTATTTTTTATTATTTATTATGTACAAAAAACCTGTATATACTCAACAAAAATAATCGTCGCGACACCACACTGTTCAATGCGAAAAAGAAATGAAAATGTCTGGCTTGCTTTCTGTTAGAGAGAGAGAGAGAGTGACAGAGAAACATGCGCACGCCGCACGGCTTACAATCGCTTACTGTAGTAAAAAGTGTCGTGACAACTTTTCGTAAGATTTTTTTCCGTCTAGCCCCCTTTCACAACGCGCGATAAGGAACTTCGTTCCAAAAGGATAAATTTTATTGTGTTAACTAACCCTATAAAGCGTGTATTACCTAACATTTTATGCCTAATGGGATTTAGATAGACTTTACTTTCTCAAATATGTACTGATACGATGACGTATTAAAGAGTTTGTGTTTCATGGCAAAAACAAAAGTATGAGCTGTAGAGAAGTTCGCAAAAAAAGATAGATTATAGAACAGACAGATTAGCCAGAAAAAGTTTAAAAAACTACATATAACCCGACTACGTGAAATCTTTTGATAAATTTATATAGCCTCTGTCACCTGGTCCATTATTACGTATGTATTGACACCTCATTCATTAAATTCCGTACAAGCGGTATGGTACAACATAAAATAAACATACCAAAACGGTTACCCTTCCTTTCGGGTTCGCCGCAGTCGGGTAAAAAATTATACACCAACTCCTTCCGAACCGGATAGTAGGAAACCGTTATGTGTAAATATGTAATACTAGCTGAACCCTGCGGTGTTACCCGCGGTTATTATTGTACCGCGAGTAACGCCGCGGGACAAAGTTAGTCTAAAAAAAGTAGCCTAAGTTACCCCCCGGGTCATCAGCTACCTGCCAGTGAAAGTCCCGTCAAAATCCGTCCAGCCGTTCCAGAGATTACCCGGAACAAACAGACAGACAGACAGACAAAATTTTTTTTAACTACATCTTTGGTATATGTATCGTGTATACATACATATGCATTGATTAAAAAGCTGTTATTTTAATATTACAAACAGACACTCCAATTTTATTTATTTGTATAGAGTATAGATTTCGCTCACATGTCAATTATTAACGGTTTAAACAGCATCTTACACTCATTTGTACACTTGTTAGACAAGTTCTATATACTACAATTGGTCTTTAAAATGATTTATGTATTCTTAATCCTTGCATAAATTACGTCGCATCGTTGTTTCTACGTCAATTAGTTAGATGATAATCCAAGAGCCACAGATCATTCTACTGCGAAGTTTTTTTGTCCTATAATTATATCTGCTGTTAGCATGTATCAATAAATAAAAAAACAAAGTGTGGGTACAGCTGCGGGCAAATGCTAATTCGTTGTAAGATAGACATCATTTCAATAACATTATGTTATTAATTTGATTTATAATTTCCTCAGGAGAGACTCAAGTGTTTAGGTACATATTTACAGCATATTTATTTGTTTTTGTTGCACACATAACATTATAATTATATAAAATAAACGCATAAACACTTATCACATTGAATATATTTACATGATATTAAAAAACAACTTCAACACTAGTCAATAATCCATTAAAATATACTCGGAACAATATATGTGATTCACATACGTAAATTGACCTAAGCAGGGATCGAACCAAGTTTTAGCGACAATGGCAATTACCTAGCTACTCTTGGATAAAGTAAAAACGTATATTTTAATGATAGGTACAACATTTATAGTTTAACTAGCCGACCCACGCAACCTCGTTTGCGCCTTATATTGCCCGTAGTGTGAAAATTTCCCCCGTTTTTCAAACATTCTTCATTGTTGCTCCGCTCCTATTAGTAGTAGCGTGATGATATATACCCTATAGCCTTCCTCGATAAATGGACTATCCAACACCGAAAGAATTTTTCAAATCGGACCAGCGGTTCCTGAGATTAGCGTGTTCAAACAAACAAACAAACACACAAACAAACAAACAAACAAACTCTTCAGCTTTATATATTAGTATAGATTGATGAATTATTATATCAACAGCCTTTGACAGTCGACTGCTGGTCATAGGCTTCTCTCTAGAAAGGAGGTTTTGGCCCAACATCACGCTGGCCAAGAAAACTTTTACAGGTAGTAGAGCCACGCTGATTTCAGCACGAACGGGTCGGCTCGACCGGGACGGTACTACCCTCGCACAGAAGATTAACCTAAGCTGTCGTGTTTCGTTGGTGAGTGCGAGATCGGAGGCCCAATGATGCAGAAGCATCACTAGGCCGCTATAGTGTGGCTCACCATGCTGCTATGTCTGCATTCCAAATGAGTATGGAGACCACCACTCTTGGATTCTGCTTATGTTTTCCATAAGGAAGAATAGAGTCATTTTGGCAGGCCACACATAAAAAAAAACTTGAATCAAACCATACACCACGTGTTGGTATAGTTAGTAATTTCCTTCTCTATGTAATAACCTTGCCCTGCGTAGTCTCTTCCTTTAGTCAGCTCTAGCGCACCCACAGGATGAAAAGGGGATGGTGACATTGCGTATTCTTAATCCGCAAAGACACAAACAACAAAATTTTGTTGTCATCGCGGCAAATAGTAGCCTATGTGTTATTCTGATGTATAACCTATATTACTGTAAAGTTTTATCCAAATCCGTTCAGTAGTTTTTGCGTGAAAGAGTAACAAACATCCATTCATGCATCCTACTAATATTATAAATGCGAAAGTTTGTAAGGATGGATGTATGTTTGGATGTTTGTTACTCTTTCACGCAAAAACTACTGAACGGATTTGGATGAAACTTTACAGTAATATAGCTTATACATCTGAATAACACATAGGCTACTATTTGCCGCGATAGCCGACATATACGCGGGCGGAGCCGCGGGCAACAACTAGTCCATCCATACTTACAAACTTTCGCGTTTGTAATATTAGTAAGATTGTAATTTAAGATATTTAAGATACGCATATTTGCCTCTGACATTTTGTATTTGTACCTTATATATTATTAAACAAATTCCTAAAACTTATGACAAGTACCCGAGACCCGTAATAAAAATACATTAAGTAATTTACTTACCTTTATACAAGAAATATTTTGGAGAAACTCTTAGACCTACTATAATATTTTTAGGTAAACCTCGCTTGACACAGTTTTATTTTTATATACGGTTTAGTAGTAATAATAATAAAACAACTGCCAACTACAAATAAAGGAAGGTAGGTAGTTACTTTAGAAAAGTTTTAAAAGTCTTATCATTCGGAGGCAACGTACGTATGTAAATTTTTTTTTTAACATATTCAGTTCTTTTTAACCGACTTCAAAAAAGGAGGTGTATATTAATTCGACTGTATTATATATCTTTCGATTGGGTGAACCGATTTTGATTAATCTTTTTTCTTTGAAATCGGTTTTTTCGTTAAAATTTATGATTATTTAATTTGAAATGAATCATTCTTCATCCAATCATCACAGTTTTACATGAACTTCTTCTCCGGTTTATTGATTTATAAATTCATCAGAGACATAATCCTTATTACAATGTAACTCTCAAACGTATAATTAAATATAAATGACGAAGTCAATGCAGTTCTCTAAATTTCTTATAGATTAAGTTACACAGTTAGATAAGCTGATTGAATTTTAGCCAGGCGGTCAGAATGCCTTTTAGCAAGCTTTATTATTATATGTTGTAAGTCTTGTACAAAATTTTCTTCCGATTCGTTCTCAAAACCAAAACATATTTCAAAACGTCTTCATACTTCATCATGTAGATTGTAAGCGAGTTCTTACATAGAGGATTACTTTGAATCCAATTATATATAGTGAGACCTTAAAATAAATTCCTGCAATAATAATAACGTCGTGGTCCAAAAATATTGGCCTACATCTTGAGACGAGATGCTTTTTATTGCCTTGTGTGATATCAATTTAATACTGTTACTGGATATCTGCAGGCTTATTCGTTTATGGGATAACATGAAGCGATTACTAATAATTACTAATGAAACATATAGCTGTTTGGCCGAATACCGGATATCCGAACAAACTCGATGCCGGATAGCGGGATATCCGGCCGCCGAATCTCCGGCCGAACATATTCGATTGTTACAAAAACAAAATTGTCGTATCAAAAAGAATTCTGCTTGTCACTCATCACATTTTTACGTAACGTTTGAGCTTCCTTTACTGTCTCAATAACAAGAGTACAAGCGAATCCCTCTTTAAAATATTCAGAATTTCATCTTAGTATCATTTCTCTAGCGGTCATTCCACAAACGTTTATTTATATACTACTTATGCATGTTTTGTCATTCTTTTCATGTGCCCAAACCACTTCAGTATACCCTTTTCAATTTTCGCCACTACGTCTTATTTCAGGTAACTCTGTCCTCGAATGTCCACATTCTGCTTCAAACCACTCAATCTAATTGATTAATACACAATACAGGATTTAACTCGTTATATCAGAATTTATATAACAGATACATGCTTCACTAGTGTAAACAGTGGTCACCTTTTGTTTTCTCTTTATAGGGAAAGATTGTATTTATTTAAAATTAATTGGTCTATCACTGCTACAAGTACTTATGTATATTCATTTAATATTTATCATAATCTATAAAAATTAAGTGTCTGTTTGTAATTAACAGATTTTCCCTGCATATGCAAGTATATAACTAGTCTGTCTATTTATCCCGCCCTATCTCTGGAACAGCTGGACCAATTTTGACGGGACTTTCACCTTTCACCGGTAGATAGCTGATGATATAGGGAGTAATTTAATTTACTTTTTTTAAAACAGCTTAAACCCGGGGCGTTACTTGCAGTTGTTGTTGTACCGCGGGGCTTAGCTAGTATTTAAGTGAATTTAGATAAGATACTGTTTGTAAACTGGAATAAAGATTGATATGATGTTTGTACAGGATTACTACGGTCCCTTCCTCATCGAGAATTTGTTCAAATTAATTAAAATATTTCGTAACATTTTCCTGAGAGCCACCACGACATCATTTTTATTGAGAGACAGATAAATTTAATAACTTAAACGAGCGATGAGAGATAGCCATCGGTATGTTATTATTCTTTGAGTAAGGTCTTGGGAGCATTTAATTCGAATCTGTCAGAACCAACACGTGCTTTTTCGGATAATTTTACAATATATTATAACATGAGTAACATGCACAAGATTTGTCAGGAATTTAAGCTTTTTTTTTAGTATTTCGGACATCTAACGCACAACGCCATCTTATCCCAAGCTAAGCAGAGCTTGTGTTATGGGTACTAGACAACTGATACAAATACATTGTAAATACATACATATTATACATAGAAAACACCCAAACTTCGAAACATATATTTGTAGATCATAGAAACATTTGGTCCGACCCGGGAATCGAAGCCGAGATCATGATCAGCAGTCGCACACGCCAACCGCGAGACCAACGAATATTAAAGTCAATTGTTTAATGGCAATTATGTTAACACAATATACGGTACAACATCCTGAGCCAATATGTTAAATATTTTTAAAACCATTTTCCAATTTTCTTACTTTATTTTCAGTTAAAAAACCCTCGGCGAATAACACTAAGATGCAGAAAAATGTGCTGTTTGTTTGTTGATCCAATTAAATTGTATACTTTTTATTCCGGTGGCTTATTCCATCGCTTATGCTTTATTTATATATTGCTTATGCAAAAATACCTCTGACCATAATTTTTTATACTTTTGGATATGCTTTGTTGTTCATAAAGTAGTATTATATACATAGCACTTGTGTGTGTGTGTGTGTGTGTGTGTGCGTGTGTGTGTGTGTAAATTATGAGATAGTTCAGAAGTGAAGAACACGAACATAAGTCTCATTTAAAAAAAAAAAAATATTTGTAATATAAGCAGTCTGCTAACGCTGAGATTCCACGGCGCTTCAATCATACGTGACTAGGGCACCATACAGTTGTAAGCCTCATAAAAATAGTTCATTTAAGTTGAAGTAATGTGATCAATGTTATGAAAAAGCGGTCACATAAGAAACCGTAAGACAATTAAATAGCATTCCACACGCAGCGCGACATTACAAATGGTTAATTCGTGACACGCGAGCATTACCCCTCCATTTTTAATACATCACACCTTTATGATAATATTCATACATAAAGTTATGTACAGAAATTGGTCGAGTAACACTTAACAGACTCGAAGGTACGACCTTTCACTTTCTCTACAAAAGTAACATTAGTGTACATACCGGAGTTTAAGTGTTCCAATGAGGTATATTTTAACGAGCTTTTTATATATTTGAATGCAACCTACAGCGACATTACGTTGGTGATTTGAATACAAAATACCTTGTAATTGATAAGAATGTTCTATTGTCTTATGTTTAACGGATTTTTAACTTAATGTTGTTTTATTCGTCAGTCGTAACTAATTTTTTTCTTTCTTAGGGACAGTGGCCTACTCTACAATCGTATAAATACCTACACAGCTTTCAATATTTGGGTATTACATACTACTGGCAATAGAACAAATTTTAATATAACGTTTGCTAAAAAATATACTTACTTATTTCGAAACATTATGATTTAGAAAATGCCTTGATAGAAAACATGTTGTCTTAAACACACGTTTAAAGACAAATTCTTGGGTTAGTTTATTTTAAGACGACTCTGTCACCAGAACGCGTGTCAAAGTACGTCCCTCGGTTACAGCGGCCGGCATCCTGAAACTATTAATTCAACCTTCTAACGATAAATCAGCTGCGACGAGCGATGAAAATATATTATTTTCAACTAACAACAATTTATAGGGCGCGTAATGTGTTAACAGCTTCTTTAGGGTACAATATTTCCGCATGTTTCCTAGTAAGGCTAACTATTATTTATAATTGAGTGAACATGGTTAATTGAATTAAATGTCATATTTTTCATACGGTAGAACATAAATATAACGCCTGTAATTATCAAAAAAAGTTCAATTGGGGCAAATATGAAAATCTGTTCTTCTACGAGTATACGAGGAAAACGCCGCTTATTTTTAAGACATATTTAGTGGAAGACGTTATGGTAGTAGACGATGATACGTTTCTTTAAGGGATAACATTCCTTTAGTTTTGTACAGTATAGACTACTTGAAGGTTTTTATTTGGTAATAGAACAGGCGTTTGGTAACAGAGCTTCAATATCTTTAAAATACAAATATTTCAAAATCCTATCATGATTTACAGAACACAAGACGTACAAGATACAGGCGTGAGATTAATTCCATCACCATAAATGTAATAGGTACGCAAAAACACATAAACACGATTAACAAGACAAGCCAGTTCCAGACAATAATGCTAAACTACTCATGAATGATACTTAAGAGCATACTACACACAATAACAAACAAAAGATAATATAAATGTAAGCGAAGACAAACTAAACGTTAGCAAAAAAGCTAATATAGCTGATGGAAGATACTGGTTTTGCAAGAAACCTGTGGACAAAGGTCAGTACGTTGTGTTACACTCAATCAGAAAATATTCTACTGGACTCACGAAATCGCTTTAAAGCCTAGATTACACTACTTTAATATCTAATCAATTAATTTAAAATCTGTTAAGTGACATACAACATCGTTTAATATTTCACTACATACTAGGCATAGGCTTCATTATAGATGTTTTGGTGGTGGCCAGATGGGTTGGTATAGAGTTTGTTTGAAGATTTTCTTCCCTTGGCAGTGCTCGCCGCTTTCTATACCCTATGGGCGAATAGGATGGTGGTGGTAACGAATACGGGCAAGTGATAGTGCACCTTATTGTAAATACACATTGTGGGGTTATTACCTTAATTAATAATCGCATAGATACATACAGGTAATGCAGTGAAAAATAATGCAATTTTCAAAGTGGGGGCTCGAGGATAAGATAAGAATTTCACTCATGTGTTTATATAGCTGACATTTACTGTTTCAACGACATAACTACATACTACAGAACATGTTTAAATTTAACATAGATAACGGAATAGCGTATACAGCAGCTAGAAGATTATGATTTCTTTTAATTTTTCTTTGGTAATGTTAAGTTACCATGAATGAGGTTGAACTATATTTACGACAAATGTTTTCGATATAAAAAATCCATACTATAATTTCTACAGTACTTTTCGCGGTTTTACAATTTTTTTCATCGTTTTCTAAGCCTGAACTAAGCCTTATATTTGAGACGCGACTCTAGGAATTTACTTTCACTGAAGTGTTACGAGTTTGCCTTGCTGGCAGATTCATAATCGATCGAGACATGTTTGATCAAAAGTCTGTCAAAACGCATAGAAGCACATACACGCACGTATCAACACGTTCATACAGATAAAACTATAACCTACAATTGAGAAAAAATACTATCACAGTAATAATGACTTTGAAAGTACTAAGGAATTTTAAAAAGAAAATTACTGTGAATGGATCTTGTGTTTCTTTTCTACACTTTACACATCATCAGCGAGTGATAGAGAAAGAAAGATAGAGCTATGCGAAGTGGGGCGGCTTTCGTCGACTATAGAGTAATGTAGTAAGTACGTAACTTATTATGTTACTTAAAATCTCACATTAAATTTTGATACTGAAAATCAAACAGCTGCCGATGTGTACTGGCTTTAGATCGGTTTCAGGTGCAATCAATCTAGTACAATGGTAGTAACTTTATATCTTACGATTTTTTATCATACTTTCGGTATTTTGAATCATTTAGATCTTAAATGGAGCATTCTTTGTTTGTTTGTTTGAACGCGCTAATCGCAGGAACCGCTGGTCCGATTTGAAAAATTATTTTAGTGCTGGATAGGACATTTATCGAGGAAGGCTATAGGGTATATATCATCAAGCTAAGACCAATGGGAACGGAGCCCCAATGAAGAATGATTAAAAAACGGGGGAAAATTATCACGTTTCGTGCAATAGGCTACGCAAACGGGGTTGCGTGGGTCTGCTAGTGTGTAATAAGTAAACAAGCAGATGTTGATATATAAAACAAATACATAACATACCTATAAACAGTGACTGAGGTCAGTGCCATTATCTTATAAAAAATCACAAAGCAGTCATAAGGACTACAGACAGAAGTGAAACCGTAAAATTATACACAAACAGTTGTTTAAGCTCACCTGAAATAAACCTCTTTGGTATTTAAATAAAATTGCAATAAAAATAAGTAAAAATACAGCTAAATAAAGCGTTCGGTGACGATGACGCGAGTTCCATGACTTTAGGTTCACCCAATAAGTGCTCAAAACGCATAAAGAAGTTTTGACTTCAAATATCTCAAATACACATCGCCTTATTTCAATATAAAAGTTTTCATAACGATTAAATCCGGGTTGATACATCTAATATGCGTATTTATACATTTTTATTTATATTACCTATTGAAATGCAAATATTATGAACTTCCTTGAAAATAAAACATTTCACGTTAGTATAGACACCGTAGATTTATATATTTAGTGAACTAAGTAAGTTCCTATATCAGGGCCCAAATAAAGAAATTATTTACAAATAGGCTTATGAATATCAAAACGCCAAACTTATTAAGAAAATTTTACTTATATCTTAACATAATACTATTCCATTCTTAATGTTGGTCTTGACGGGGTCTAGGCAATCATTTTGGTAACATGTGTATAAAATATTAACATTCGAATAATTAATTTTCGCAGCAACAATTTAAGTATGCATATATTGACATTAAATTACAAAGTAGGTATGCAAATCCGTGAAATATGACAAATATTAAACTCACCAACGATATTATAAGCAATATCAGCATTCATTCGAACGACTCATCAGATCTTATCGATTTCGTCATATTCTTTGATTATATTTTATTAAGTTTTATGAAAACCAACCACCGTAATATTTTTTGATATTTTAAAATTTAGTATTGAATTTACTCAGGTAATGTGTTTTAAAGTAAAAACTTTCTTTAGTCGCTTTGAGCACTTTTTGGTACAAGAAAATCTTATGAGTTTACGTCACTGACATGCTGACCTCACAATACTGTTTTGGCAGCGTTAAGCACTTTTTGGTAGGGAAAAATCTTATGAGTTCACATCACCGCGTCAGCGATGTGATGATTTAAGTTAAACATTTAAAAAAAATCTTATTTTACATATTAATTTTACATAACAAAGTCTAAGTAAGTCTAAGTCTAGTTCTAAGTTATAAGTTTTCACTTCTATCGGCAGTCCTTATGACTGACAATTTTTTTTTCTTTATTTTAAGTTATAATAGTAAAATAAGGAAACGATAGTCAAATTAAAAAAATATCTTTGACAACTTTGTGCTTTAAGTGTTTTTTTTTGTATTTCATTATGATATTTATAACATACTTTGATTACAAATGATTAAGCTCACTATAAAAAGATCAACTAATTTTAGTGACAAACAATTAGCAAGATAAATGGCTACATCACTAAACGCCACTTGATTTGATTCACACAATCATATCTTGAGGACGGGTTGTCCACAAGATATGATTGTGTTGTGTGCACATTTAATGCCTGTGTTAAATGAATGCGACACGAATTTATGTCTGTAACTGGATGCGCTTTGCTAAATGGTTCGCCTCAGGGCAGGGCCGTGCCTTCGTCTAACCTAGTCTGGATGGCTCTAATTTATTAAAGCCTGAGTCATCTCTTCATATTTATGAGTTTATCAAAAGCTATTCATCTTATTACAACATCAATAAGTTTGCCATGACTGTTTAATCGTTACATCTTGTTCGGTCAGACGGATCCAATGAAACTTTTTTTCCCAAACGGTCCTTTGTGCCCAACGTTAACTAACTTAGTTTATTAAGTTCACGCAATCAGTACTGCTTAGCTGTTTCAAAGTAAGTTTTTTTTTATGTATGGCCTGCCAAAATGACTCATCTCTGTCTGATGGAAACCATAAGTAGATTCCAAGAGTGGTGGTCACCATCCTCATTGCTCGTACAGACAATGCAACAATGCAGCATGGTGACCCACACTATGGCCTAGTGATGCTTCTGCATCATTGGGCCTCCGGTTTCACTCTCACCAACGAAACACGACAGCATGAACGCTCTCATTTTACGTTGATCTTCTGGGCGATGGTAGTAATGCTCCGGTCGAGCTGGCCCATTCGTGCTGAAATCAGCGTGGCTGGATACCACTTTCTCGACATAATTTTGTATTTATTTTACAGGATTCGTGTTCCGTTTCTCGAACGAGGAGTTGACATTGTATTAACTGATATGAAACTTACAATTTATCGATTTTTTTTATTATATTTGTCGTTTGCAATGTGTCAAACCATCACTACTTGCTGTATTTCCTCAAGAGCTAGATTTGTTTATCTAACTGTCTATAGTTGGCATTTATTGACAGCTGTTTTGTTTACAACTTGTAAACAAAATTAAGTACATTCGTAACAACTTACGAAAGTAAAAATGGTCGTGTAGTTTAAAAGCTAAGCTTTTTTGATACATAAAATTGATCAACTTTAATAATATTATATTATCTTTTATCAAAACCAATTAAAATGTTAATATCGATTGTAATATTTACGATAGCCTAAAGTGAAATTAAGAACGTGAATGAAAGTGGTATGTTACTGTTCAGAACACTTATTATGAAGAAATTTATTAATAACAACTTAGATGGCAAAGTCGTACGAGTACAAACAGCGGTAAGCAGTTATAACGTCTATTAACACTCGTGGCACGAACGGAGTCACGCGTTGAAAATGAGAAATAACTTCATACTGGTTTCAGATGTTGGTTTTACTACAAAATAAAAAGTGTGTTTTTTTATATTATTATCCTACTAATATTATAAATGCGAAAGTTTGTAAGGATGGATGGATGTTTGGATGTTTGTTACTCTTTCACGCAAAAACTACTGAACGGATTTGGATGGAACTTTACAGTAATATAGCTTATACATCAGAATAACACATAGGCTACTATTTGCCGCGATAGGGCGGAGCCGCGGGCAACAACTAGTGACTAATAAAGTAACGATCGATGCAAAGGGCGTGCAATTGGAGAGGTCTATGTCCAGCTAATCCAGCAGTGATATGCGGTAGGTTGATGATGATGAATAAAATAAAATCGGCGTTACTTTTATTACAAGCCATTGTTAAACAGTTGGATTAAGTCAGACGTACAGTAATTTATTATTTCAAGCAATTGTTTACCTAATTTTGTACAAAGAGTTAGTTAGGCAGTACATCATCATCATCATCAGCCTATCGCAGTCCACTGCTGGACATAGGCCTCTGCAATTGCGCGCCACTTTGTTCGATCCTCGGCTTCTCGCATCCAGCTCCTGCCAGTCGTCTTGCGCAGATCATCATTCCACCTGGCCCGTGGGCGTCCTACACTACTAGGCAGTACATACCTAGTTGAAAAATTGTAAATAAGATATCTATGAAGTATTGGAAAAATAATGCTCTAGGATATTGCTGAAGTGTCAAAATAGTAACAAAAATTGTACTTTATCGACAGATCGGTGAACTCTCATACATCTTAAAATAGTTACACAAACATCATCTTTCTTCGAGATAAAAAACCGCTCTAACGCCTTGGCATGGCCAATATTTCACATAAGCTTTATACTTCCCTATATAGACGAGTAAATGTCAACTTTCAATCATGGGGGAGAAGAAACAGAGGGGTTCGTCTACCCCTGCGCCTAAGTATATATACTGATTTTTAAAAATAACAAATACAATATGCCGCTAAACAATCAAATCCATAAATAGAATTTAATTTCATCAATAAGTCATGGTCAACTTAAGGACATTTCTACACACATTACAATTAGTATATTTAATTTATCCTTATAATATAGGTAGGTTATTATGTGTTTATAATTCCACATTTTTCTTTACATTATACTGAATTGCTTTTAAACTTTAACCTCCCTGATATTTCTCTAGTTCACGCGTTATTTTAAATTCATACTAATAATTAAAAATAGTCAATTATTCGTGAAAAGTACGTTATCGCCGAATGAGGTTCTTTATAGACACAAAATAGCAACCATTATTCAGTAGCATTTTGCGATTTCTTATAAAATAAATATTTATTTTTAATATGCAGGCATTAACTTTGAGGAAAATATTTTTTTTCTAAGTTTGAGCAGATTTTTTACTTGGGTCTATAGATTTCCAGGAAAATTTATTTATTTTTCTGGCATATTTTTTAATCAATACGGTTTTTAACTTTAATTTCTTCAAACATTTTTTGTCTATAAATGAAATTAAACAAACAAAATATTCAAATCACAAAATTATTTAGATTGGATGTGTTCAAGAGTTTTAGCTCTTCAGAAATAAATATTTCTAGTATTATGTAATGCCATGAAGCAGAATATTAAAAAAAAGTATTATGTAATAGAATACTTTTAATGTATTTAAATAGAAACAACAATGAAAACAATAACGGTTCTACACCGTTGTGACATAATTTTGACGTCAACCGCAGCAACAACTGTCACAGGTTTTTTGTTTGGCTTCGCTTATTTCGCTGGTAACAACGTTTTTAATAGCCAGAGGACAAAACAATTCAATTTCCAAAAAGCCCTTTTTATGTTGCCTTGTGTTTTGGGCATCTAGCACTGTATTTCTATTAATAAATATCTATACTAATTTATAAAGCTGAAGAGTTTGTTTGTTTGAACACGCTAATCTCAGGAGACGCAAACGAGGTTGCGTGGGTCGGCTAGTAGTTTATAAAATTAAAAAAAACACGCTTACAAAATCGGTATCAAATAAATATAATACAGATGAAGCGAATAAAAGGTTTAATTGTTAGAGTTACATTTTATTTATATGTGATTTAATAAATGCAAACTTTATTTGGGTAGTTAGTTAAGTTTAGTAAGAGATTTTTTGTTTGTGAATGATATTTTTAACAGACTTCAAAAAAAGAAAGAGGTTTCTCAATTCGACCGTATATTTTTTTTTATGTGTATACGCGAATAACTTCGTCGTTTATGAACCGATTTTGATGTTTCTTTTTTTAACGGAAAGGAGACATCCCGACGGTGGTACCATGATAAGGACACTAAGATCTGATGATGGCATCCAAGAGAAATCGAGTCAAACCTTGAAGTCCGTTTTATTTTGGTTAAAATTTTACTTATAAGTTATCATAAACCTGCCGCACCCAAATCAAATCGAATAAGCAATCGGTTATTTATAAGTAAGTAAAGCCCGTAGTTGCCAAGGGTTAAATAAGTAGACGAGCTTGTGAAGGGAATTATTCTAAAAATACACGAACGCACAGTGATATCTTGAAAGGATCTTGTTAGCAAGTGTTGGTTTAAGATAAATAGTCCTTGTTGTGTGTGGACGAAAATAGCATATCTCTGAAATAATTTCTAACGATAATGGTACCTAAAAATAGATTAAAACTTATTTTTACAGCCGTTTTGTCGAATGTAAGGGATCCGAAACCACATGTGTGTTTATGTTTGATAGACAACGTGTAGCTACTGTAATTTATCCGGACGACATAAGAAACAATGTTCTACGTAAAGAAGTTCTTAAACATAATTATTACTTCAAATAATTATTAATGGAAAAATAGGTATCAAAACACTTAGATTAAATTCAAAAACATTTCTGATCCATTTTATGTTTACCTTACGTACGGAAATGCAAATGTGTTTATTACGTAGCCATAAAAAAGAAAAAAAAAGATGGAACGTTTTAGTTCATATTACTTAATTCAAATTTATTATGCAAATGACGTGGCATTGACTTTATAATCGAAATTAAGAGGTATTTTATCTATAATTTTATATATTTAATTTATAATTGCCTTTAATGTAGTACAACCACAAAGATACGGTTCAGTTTATTACACCCATCTCATCAAACTACGGTTATGGTATCCACTTACCATACAGCTCAGTATAGATGCAAGAAACGGAACTTTAGCAAATAAATCAAGAGTGCAATATAAGGTTTTTAAGTAGGTAATTAAGTATGTAAAACTCATCTCTTTACACAACTTACAATTTAAATTGATAATATGCCTAACTGTTTTATAATATTAATCAATTGCTGTTCGTTTGTCTCGCTAAAACTCGAGAACGGCTACGCCGATTTGGCTCATTTTGGTTTTGATATTTTTGCTATAATCCAGGGAAGGTTTAAATGGTGGCAAAAATTCACATGTCACGTGTATGAAGTAGCGGGCACAGCTAGTAAACGATAATATTATACAATATTAAGAAGTGATATTAATATAAAATAGTTGGGGTGACAAATCAGCATTCACTGTAAATACGACTAGCGTATTTACATAAATAGGTACATACGTACTAATGTGTATGTGAGCGAAATTTTAAGTTGAAATAAATTAATATGCAAGTTCCGACTCGGGCCGTACAGACGCGACCTTCATCAAAAAGTTGTGAGGTGTCGGGTGCTTCTGTTGTGACGGCTGATTACGAATATCGATATGCAATACAGTGCGTTACCGACTTACCGTCCGGGGGGAGGGAGCCGGGATCAGTTATTTTGTAGTGGAATAAATAAATCTCATTTGAATACGTCACAATGCTGTTACAATAAATATGTAAATTATGATACGGGGTAATAAAATGACAATATGACATAGTTATAGGTATTTATTACATTAAGAGCCACTACAAACTTTTTAGTCGGCCGATAGTTTGATCGGGTTGGCTTTTGGGTTATTTGTGGACCGATAACAAATCGGTATAGTGTGCGCACTGTCATACATGTTCATACTGATTAACAGCCCGATTAAAAGTATGTAGTCTGCGGGTTCTTTAAGGGAGATCTGAGAGTCTACGTATCAAATGACAAACGAGCTGACAAGCACTACTTTATGTATTAGACTACAGGCGCTAAATACTAACTTATATTTTATACAAGGCACTTTGAATTTTATTGTGTATAACATAGAGCAGTTATTATTTTGCATATAACGTGAAGTGAGTTTTCTTTAGGAAGGTTGTACAGATTTTTCCAATACCAGACCAAGTGTTGCTCGTACGTTGTAATATTCCTCAGTAAAAAGCTTGATTCAACGTTCAATAGAAAGGATATAAGCCGTTTTTCTTAAAAGTACTGATGGTTTGATGTACATAAACGAATCTAATGACATATGATGAGACAATATTTAATTTGTCAAATATTGTTGACCAGAAGTTGCATGACTTGTCTAGAAATTTCCTTATAGGTCACCGACTTTGAAAAGATAAGTCAAAAGTAAAAAAAAAACTACTTTCTAGTTATTATGCTGCAAAGGTATGTATGGATAGAAACCTAGTAACTTAATAAAATATAAGCATTCAAGAGTTGCTTGCTGGTACGCCAATAAAGTTTTGTCTATCCTAGTTTACAAGGTTTCATTAAAAACTTATATCTCTTGCAAAACGGATTTCATCTCCCCTTTTTCCTTCTATAAATCAAATTGAAAGTAAAACGTGCGAGTTTTGCAGTAGCCGCATATGATGTGTAACATCCGTAATCATTTTGTAACACAATGCCTCGACATCGCTCCCATAAGTAATTAAATGCCGTTAATAAATTTATTCATTCCTTAGGTTATTTATTTATTACTAGCTGAACCCTGAGGTTATTGTCGTACCGCGGGTATCGCCGCGGGACAAAGCTAGACTAAAAAAAGTAGCCTAAATTACTCCCTGGATCATCAGCTACCTGCCAGTGAAATCCCGTCAAATCGGTCCAGCCGTTTCAGAGATTACTCGGCACAAACAAACAGACAGACAGACAAAAAAAAATTAACTACATTTTTGGTATATGTACCGTATATACATACATATGCATTCAGTAAAAAGTGGTTATTTTATTTATTTGTATAGATGTATAGAAGATACGGATTATCTAATTTTTGAATGACCATTACTTAAGTATAAATACCAATGTCAAAGTCCGTGTTGTAACAAATAACTTTATTTTCATTTAATACTGGCATTTGTCCGCGGCTCCGCCCGCGTATAACTCGGTAAGTAGTTGTTTGTATTATCCAATGTATAGATATCACTGTAAAGTTTCATCTAAATCCATTCAGTAGTTTTACGAGAAAAAAATAACAAACATCCATAGCATCATACAGAATCTCGCATTTATAATATTAGTAGGAATTTATAGCAATAAAAATCGCCGCTTCTCTTTTAACACAATATACCAAAATAACTTCTGTAATTTTACTCTCAATGTCTTCTTCAATTTAATGTTTCCGACGAAATTACACTTGACGCTTAATATACAAAATATCCTTTAGTCAATTGTCAACAACTGATATCGAAGAAAGTTAATATCGACAGGTTAGAGGGTTCAGAATTTCCGACAACTGATTATTTGAGTTCAATTTATGCGCTCCTAATCTGCCCGAACTATTGTTTATATTGTTTATTGTGCACTCATAAAATAAACCTCTGATTGTAAGAAGTAGAGTTCTTTTTTGGAAGTGCCGTTTAAACGCAAAGCAAAGGAGGTTACGAGGATATTCGAGATTAAAAAAGTGTTATACTGTGAAATCAATCACCTAAAGGCAGCGTTGCCAAACGTCCCGATTTTCGCGGGGCATCCCGCTTTTTTAATCAAAATTGTAATGTCCCGCGCGGGACAGCTTTTGTCCCGCTTTTTAGGGATGACTGGCCGGACGCCTAAAGTGAAGTTAGCAAATAGAAAATGGCACTAGTTCTTTCATGAATTGGGGATGATGATGATGTAGCAGAAAATCAAAAATATTGAGAATGACTTCTTGCTTTGTCCCGCTTTCGGCGAAAGAATCCCGCTTTTTTCACAAAAAGTCTCAAAATCCCGATTTGACTAAAAAAAACTGGCAACGCTGCCTGAAGGTCACCTAAATCAACAATATTTATTAATCATGTTCGTTTCAAATCTATTTTAACTTCGAAAGTCATCAAAACACTTCATTATAACATATTAAAGTTATGCCATTTAGATAAGGTTAATAAGAGTAAGTTCTCATTACATTTTATCAGTTTGTTATAATTACAACATACCTAGTGTCTTGAAGCGACATCTATCGGTAATGTGAATAATTATTAACTTTGTTTTTTTTTAATTGTAACGGTAATGTAATTACTACTAAAACTTGCAGAAACATTTAAGATACAGTGGGTTTACCGTTTTTCAACGAATATATTTTAATGAAGTCTGATTTTAAAAACGAACAAGAGAGACTTGAAAGAAGCAAGTCCTGATCTATTACAACGCAACATCTCATACGAAAGTCGTATCAAAAAATAGAAACAAAGTTCTTATGCTTAACAGGGGATATTTACAGAGTACAGAGTATAACTTAAAATAAAGGACAGGCACGATTAAGCAAACAATACCAGTGTGGCGATGTTCTTTGTTTGGTAAATTATAATATAGGTAGTTGCCCCAAATACTTGTACACATACTTGTTTCAAAAGTTCATTGTATAAAAATTAATCGACTACCTCGCGCATTTATCATTTTGACAAACAAGTCTTTAGGGAATAGATATACCTATTACGAGTTCGTGAATACACTGAAGCACTAACTTTTAAACTTTCGCGTTCCATGATATGTTAACAATTATTTTTACGGGAATTAACACGATCACTTATTAAAAGGTATTACATACCTCTGATTTGCCTGACGTTTCGACTAGGTTGCAATGGCCGTGGTCATATCTGACAATTTTCAATACACTGAAGTAGTCGCAAGTATACCTGTGATTCTTTTCAAACATAATTGTTTTAAATAAATCCAGCTCAATCACTCGGGCTAATCAATAGGAATACTAGTTTTTGGAGAGCTGATGTGAGTGTAAGCGTACACTAGTATAGTATATTGTGATTGGTATCAGATCGTGGTTCGCAATCAGGCCATCTATGGTTTATAACAATAATATTTACTAAACTGTTATAACAGAGATTTATATTATATTATTATTTGTTAAAGTTTCCTCGCTGAGTCCGATATCCGTATCCGTTGGTGTACGTAATAATTAAATAATATTAGTGTATATTTTTGTCATTATCGTACCATTCATAATTTACAGTTTATAAAGTATATTTTGTGTTAATTATGCAAACTGAGAAATTATTTTTAGATTAATGTTGTTTCTACTTTTGGACTAAGTACATCGTTCTACATATTGGCAAATTTATAATAGGCTATTAACTTACATTCATTTCAATCGTCCTCAATAAAATCCTTTATAGTTGCTAGTTTCATCACATAACGCAAGCTTAGAAGCTTCCTGTCATTATAACTAGTCTTAATTAACACCCTATATCTACTATTGAAAATTTCTAAGTTTGTTTGATGCCGATTCCACTCTTACGTTGTTAAATGGACTTAAGATCTTTTCTTAAGATGTTCGAGCGGTTACTTAAGCTATACATACTGTATAGCTTAAGTAACCACTATATCTAATATTGTATATATCCTATAGTCTAATATTCTCACCGAATAATTAACTAAAATAATAAAGGAGAAAGTTCGTATGGATGTTTGTTACACTTTCTCGCAAAAACGGCTAAATCGATCTGCATGAAGTTTGACGCAGAGATCAATTCTTATCCCGACAGAATCCAAAACCATATCCTCGGAAAAAATAATAGATAACAAAGACAAAACAGAATTCAGTTAAATACTTCAGATAAAATTACTGTCGTGTTTGTTTTTAATGAAATAAATTATAATTGAAAGGTCTTTTCCTTTCAAGTACTAACAACTCAGAAACTCTAGGAACCTGCGAGAAAGTAAAGCAAAGCGGGTGGAAAAAACCTCGAGCTGAGGTGCTGTTAAATAAAGACAATGCATCAGTGAACAAATGGCTGGTATTTATGAAGCAGGTGTGGCATAACTCAAACGCCCCATGATTAAATCGCTAGATATGGTCGCCAGTTATATATCGATCCTTCCCTTGAAGGGTAGCTTATCAGAAAGAAATATGTGTATGAAATAATAAACAGGCATTACACGGAAATTGTTCTTAAAATTGAACATAATACTATGTTCTGTGTCTATTTTCCTTTTTATACTATTTACTTCATTTTTATTTGTACTACCTTTAGTCGCGTCTCCTATCACCAAAATTTCATTGAAATCGGTGCCGCGGTTTAGCTTTACTTTCCAATTTATAATATTAGTATGGACTGTATTGTCTTGCAATAATACTGTCGCTAACTTTATGATAACATTAGTATGTCAAGATTGAAGTTGGTTTCCCTAATTGTGAGTTTTTAATTACGACGAAATTATCTAAGCAAAGTATTTGGTGAAAGGGTCTCACCCCAAAGGAGAAGTTCCTATTGCGTGCTCATCAAGCGAGAGTTAATGCATTGGTTTCCCTTTTCTATTATTAGTTTTACTTGGTCGTTTACTGACGGCACTAATTTAAGGGAAGTAACAAATTTCGTTTTATTTTCAATGATATTATGTAGGTATGTATACATAGCGGATGTAGGTATCTTTATTCGTTAATTGTGGTTATTACAATAAAAACGGCTACTGAAGTCTTGTATCGTGAGAGGGTGAAAAATTAATTAAAAGAAATGCGTTAACTATATTTGATTTACTCTTAAATATAGCAACTGTTTTCATAGAAGTTTAAACTCAATCTTGATTTGACAAATAACTGTTTTTGTTTAGTATCTTAATAGCCTAATAAGCTTTAGTATTTTCAATCTAAAAACCTAAACTTAGGTACTATTTGTCATATCGTAGGAAAGTTAGCGAAATACCTAAGTAAATCAAACAAGAAGAGAAGGAATAAAGGCGGAACGATCCTTTCAAAGGTATTATCAACGAAACTAGGTTAGGTGAAATGTTAAAGGAGACAGCTTTTGTTGATATTTGAGGTGAACGACCATAGGAAAGCATATAATATACCACTTTTATAGTAAGCACATTTCTTCCTAACATCTCTGCAATATATTAAAGAAAACAAAGACGTAGCGGCAAGCCAGGAACGGTAGTGTTATAGAATAAACTTGACTTCAATATGCTCGGCCTATCAACAATTTCTAAACATATGAAATTGAAGACATAAGAAAAAAATAGTTACAAGAAATCATATAGGTACCGAAACATTGGTGAGAGACGGGAACGTAATTTTTAGGCCATATAGTTTAAATGTGCCACGAAGACGTTGATACTTTAAAAAAAACTGTTCATATGTAGTTTGTAAGACTGTTTTTGCGACATTAACTGACACCGTTTATAAGTAGAGTTAGATATTAAGCGCTCTGTGTGTTTGGCTTTATGCCAACAATCTTACACTCAAGATCTCAGTCCGTGTTCGCTATTTATTGCAATTATCTGCGAATCCTTACATCGTTTTCCCTCACGAGCTTTTAAGGGACTGTTTCAATAACTCTATATAACTCTCACTGTGCTAAGTGTGATCGTGTGCGAGATTAAACTGTGATAGGTATTTAAGATTTGTCGTCATCTTTTATAAAAACACCAGGAAATTGATCACAGATTTAGTTCCCGCTTAGCTTAAATATTTGTATGCAGTTTGTCTTTTATACATGTTCTAGAACAAGTTATAGCTGTCTGTAGGTAGCATAATAAATAAAATAGACACTATTCTATTTAATAAAGAAGTATCACTGGACTGTCATTAAAGGATTTTATGGGTAATTTAATTACACTACCATCAAGTATACATCCTGTTTTAGACATCCGAATCTAACCCATAAAGCATTACACGAGTTCGTTTAAAATACTAAATGTATAGGTGTCAATGTTTATTAGTCACTTATAAGGCTCAGTTCAGATAACTAGAGTTTTTCGCGCGTTCTCATGTCGCACGTCAAAGTAACCGCCTGTTTTCACACGCGATGCAAGTACAGCCATGTCTATGGGTAAAAAGATTTGATTTACACCATAGCTGAGCGATTCGCACCTTTAGACAATGTCCAAAAACCCTTTTATGTTACACCGCAACTGAATGAGCTTTGCACTTGACCTACTACTAGCTACTCTCTTAATTGCAAAGTTTCGAAACGTGAATCTACGATCTTTTATTTCGTAGGACACCTTAATAATTTATTCTCCTTTATATACCACAGTTGTTTATAAATATAGGTAGGTACATATGTTTATGCAGTATTCACAGAATACACTAACAGAATCCTTATTTCATTTAAGTGTAAACAGAGGAGGCATATTATCATAGGCTTCTACGTTGTAGATAACTTAAACCCATTTTTGTAATGAAAAAAAAAACTCTTCAATAAAAGTGTGAAAAGGACTTGTGTCTGATGAAAATAAACACAGAGATTAGTTCTTGTACTTGTCAATACGTTTTTAGATTGCCCTTTTCAGCTATGATCTATTTCACCGTACATGCATAAATTATAATAAGTTATAATTTAGTGTTAGCATTGATTAATGTTTCAATTCGTTTAAATTGCATAAATCACCATAAAAATAAACCAAAATAATGAATTTTTATTCGTCATTCTGTGAACGCGTCCTATTTGCAATTCAATTAATTATTTTAATGTTTCAGTGTACTTATTGAGTGGTGTTTTGATAACGGTACATACAAAGTCATCCGATTTTATCGTTATTTGAAATAAAAATGTAAAGCACTAATCTTGAGGAAGTTTAAAGTACCTAATTCATGTCTTCTTTCAAAGTCCCGGCAGACTCACAAAGTTTTTAAATATGTCTTTTTAATAGATTTTAAATACTTCTACGTAGAGCAATTTCCATTTGCAAACATGACTTAAATACCTATAACTTTTTTACTGTCTTGATTGCGATCGCCTTTATGTGTGTAAGTACTTAGTAGAAAACCAGAAGAACAATAAAAACGTTTTTCAAGTAAAGTCATTACTTTAAAAATTTTTGCTTTTAATTCTCAACTAACCCATTATTTTTTAACCAACTTCAAAAAGAAGAAGGTTCTCAATTCGACAGTATATTTTTTTATGTGTGTTCGCGGATAACTTTAAGAATTTTAGTCGTTTAAGAATTTTGATGATGCTTTTATATCATGATGGCATCCAAGAGAAATCGAGTCGAACCTTAAAGTCGATTTTATTTTTGTTAAAATTTTACTTGTTGTTTATAAATCTCAATAACAAACTATGTTTTTGCTCATATGAACATCAAACCTTTTACGTCTGATGTTGCACTTAAAAATAATAAAGCCATAACCTCAACATGCTTTGAAACATTAAAACGTTCTAAAGTGTTACTTCACGAAAGGGTACATTTTAACAATTTGGGTATCAACAACCAGTGTTAGATGACCCTTGGTATGTAGTCAAATTTCATTTCTTACTCCTTGTTGCTAAGAATTAGGGACGGTATAGTTAGATCTTCTGTACTAGCCAGTTGTAAGACACCAAAACAAACAAAGCCGGGTGGTCCTTTGTCCAATGTTGGTTAGTGGCAGAGTTTCCTGATAGTACAGTGATTTTCATTATTATCTGTGCACTTAACGTTTTTAAGATAACTACTAGCTACAATATATATTAAACATATGCATCAAAAACGGTAGTCAATTTATATTAAGAAAGACGTATGCTAAATCATCGCAGATAACTTTACTAAAAACCTTTTCGTCATCAAAAAACTTAGGCATATAAACTTTTAAAATTGCATTTTGTTTTAAAAAGCACAATAACATTAGTAATTTAGTTATTTAATAAAAGATAGCTATGTCTGTAACATTATTTATTTACTATTTAAATATCTTTAGTACTTTTAAAGTGTTACTTGTGCGACAAAATCAATGTTTTATGATTTGTATTGTGTGCTACATATTTTCAAAAACAACACAATTCTAGGCATTTCCCCAGTATAACAGAAAATCAAACGTATAAGAACAAGATAAAACAATAAGTACCAAATGAATCAGCCTTAATATGCGTAGGTACATATATCAAAATTTCATATTTATTTGTTGATGATTTGTACAGTTATCGAATACCGCAATGCTGTGTACTACACACATACATATAATTTTGTTTTAGAAGTAGGAATTAAGAGTCGACCAATCGTTAAAGTCCGATAACGAGCTTGTTACAAGATCGGCGCGTGCGCAACTACGATAAATTTAATTGACCGCCATTATTGAGTATCGGCATCTAAATGTTAGGTTTATGCTTTGCTTTCTATTATTAAAACGCATATTCTTCACAAAACTAAGAATTTAAACTAGGTAGGTATATTATGTATGTATCTTCCTTTTACTTGTTATAAAACATCATCAAAATTTGGCCCCAACAATACCGGCCGGCTTAGTTTGGTATAGAATTTCTAACATCCAACTCACTTGTACTTATCTCACTATTTTTTTTAAGTATACTCCTGACCGTTTTAGCCTTATTGCATTATTAATGCCTTATGGAATTGTCATTTCAACTTAATACAAGTAAAATTTTAACATAAATAAAACCGACTTCAATGTTTGACCCCATGTCTCTTCGATGCCATCATCAGATCTTAGTGTCCTTATCATGGTACCACCATTGGGATATCTCTTTTCCATTAAAAAAAGAATCATCAAAATCGATTCACAAACAACGAAGTTATCCGCGAACACACATAAAACAAAATATGCGGTCGAATTGAGAAACCTCCTCCTTTTTTTTGAAGTCGCTTAAAAAATAGTGGAATAAGTACAAGTGAGTTTGATTCTAAAATGTAGTGCAACAAGTTCCATGAAGTGCCGACAATCGAGATTACAGGCATAAGATTTGTTGTTCTTCTTTTCGCAGAACTGAATTGTTTTATGGTTGCTTCTTACTACAGCCACGAAATCAATAGAGGTGGTGACATTCCGTATTTTTAATCCCTCACCATATTTATACATCTAACAAATAAATAAAATTGGAGTGTCTGTTTGTAAATGCAAATGTATGTATACACGGTACATATACCAAATTTTTTTTTTTTTAATTTTTGTCTATCTGTCGGTCTGTTTGTTCCGGCTAATCTCTGGAACTGGTGGACTGATTTTGATGGGCCTTTCACTGATAGGTAACTAATGATATAAGGAGTAACTTAGGCTACTTTTTATAGACTAGGTTCGCCCCTCGGTGTTACCAGCGGTACGACAACAGCCGCGGGGTTCATTTATTGTTAAAACAAATATCTATTCATCATATAGCAATACGTTTAAGTGAGATGGTATACTAAAACCCCTAAATCACACTACATGTTACGAAAATAGCCAATCATGTCATTCTTATCGCCGTTATTCAGATTATGTTTAATCTGAAGGAAGGCGCTTAAACGCATGTCTGCTATCATAAGTTTTTTAAGGTGTTATCGTCATCTGTTATTCCAAGAATTGTTTCGATTTAAAGTTATAAGAGACATGGTGCTTGGAGACAAGATACAAACAACCAACTCCCATATCTCTTCCGATGATTAGTGAAACAGGTAATGGAGTACATAGTTCATCTTATGGATTTAATAATTATTTAGGTTGTGTTTTTCTTGGTGTTACTTACATCGGGTCGCCACCATGTGTTACATGCTGTGTGCGGAAGTGTGGCTATACCTATTCGTACATACTAACCTAATTGTAAACTATCTAGTATACCACAGAATATTTCATAGATGTGGTAAATATTTTTTGATATCTGACTTATGAGTTGCCGTATGACCTATTAAAATATACCTTTTTTTATTTTAATCACACTAGTATATACTTAAAGGCGAAAGTTTTTGAGTGTGTATGTTTGTTACTCCTTCACGCAAAAACTACTAAACGGATTTGGATGAAACTTTACAGTAATATAGGTTATACATCAGAATAACACATAGTCTACTATTTGCTGCAATAACCGACTTACAAGCGGGCGGAGTCGCAGGCTACAACTAGTTTAATATAATTAATATACTATTTACTCGGTTTAAACTACACATCTCATTTCTAAATTTATCAACCTGTTTTGATTATATGTATAAGTAAAACAAAAAACAACCACCCTTTTGTGCATCAGTTTTTAACTCTTCTACATAAATAATTGTACTTTAAACGCTGTGTTACTATTTCTAGTTTCAGCCAAATGGAGATAAAACGGAGATCCCCATAACCCTTGAGTCTTGGCTCGGCAATAGGACAACACAGACTAAAATTAAACAATTCAATTTTTCTAATAAATACTATAACCCATTTACACTAATAGCTAAGAATTACCTACAAAATCCAACTTCAGTGAATTTATGTTCCTTGCAATTCTATAATAACTGTTTTGAAATGTAGAAACAGTACCTTGTTTATCATGTTACCTTAGTAAATAGGTCACTTTGATTATTTATTGTTTCGACTTTTTTTCTTGTGGTGTATTGGTATTTCTTTAGTGTTGTAATTTGTATAAATTTAGGCAATTCTGTGTGAACTGTATTGCTTATAGTTTATTAAATAAATATATCTAAAGTAAGTACTTAATACAATTTGTAACCACTTTGTTTTATCTCTTATGTACTTATAGAAATTAAGTAAAAATATTTATTACTCTTCTCAAAACTATTGTTATTAAGTTTGATATTCTTTCTATGATAAAATTTAATGTTTATTATCAATAACTCCACTTTGAAACTTAAAAGTCTACTTAAGAATATTTTATTTCCTATGCATTGTACAGAGTTAAATAAAAATATATTTTGGTCCTGTTTGTGAATATTTAAGTCATATTTCTTACAGTACAATATAAAGATATCTAGAACACTTTATTCTTGAATAGAATTGTCAGTCTGCATGTTCTTAGGAACAATAGTACAAAATTTTGTCATGTTAACCAGTATCAAATTCACAATTCCAATTTTGGACATTCCAAAGAAATTAAAAAAAAACAAAACTGTCACGTGTGTGAGTGAATCATCACAACAATCTGACCTTTAGCACAATTTATACTGATTTAATACAAAACATGTATTTTTGTATCCCTATATGGCAATACTTGGTCCATGACACAGTACCACATGACATCGTTCAAGGAAACCCTGACCAAAATATTTAATTTGCATGTGATACTGAATGTTATTCAGCAAGGAAATTGATATTATTACAAAAACTGTAACTTATATATGAACCTGAAAATAAATTCGAAATTTAAAAACAGTTGTGCTTGATACTCATTTTAAACACTGGTTTGTTGTTATCTTTACCTGACTATGAAGCCAAAAGGAAGGGTATGCTTTGGCAGACTATGTTTGTTTGTATGTTCCATCACAGCGCCTATATTATTGAGCTGATTTTAATGAATTAAGTGTCAATTGAATCGTAATTATGGCCCGGGTGACATAGGATACATAAGTTTTAAAGTATAGTCCAAAAAAATTGTATTCTTGTGACAGTGAATAAAGTTATATGAAAACAAAATATATTTAATGCTATACTTAGGCCGACTGATTGAGAGTTATTTGTTTGTCCCAACATTTATATGTAAGTGGCAGTAGATATCATTGTTTACTTATTAAAAGATGATAATGTTTATTGTTACCTACTCAAACCAAGAAGCTTTGGATTGCAAATGATAGTACTTAGTTAAAAAAAAAGATTTGTATGTATAATATAAAGTAAGAAATATAAAAACAAACAAAAATACAACTTCAACAACTGGACGAAAATTGAAATGGAACCATACGGGAAGCGTCAGTTTTCAAATAAGAAGTAATCATCAAAATGCGTTCATACAGTCAAAAGTTCCGAAATTACTAACATAAAAAGAGTTTAATTGAGAACCTCCTTTTTTGAAGTTGATTAAAAATATAATGTGTTCACTATGCCATTTAATTTTGTGCTTTAATCAAATCAATGAAGGCTCTATTTGTAAATTGTCTCACTAAGCAGTGAGTTATCTTAATGTAGGGAAAGTTTGGCCCTCTCACTTGCTTATTGTGAGTTTATACAAGAGTTTCAAATATAATAGAATATTCAATGCTATTTATTTATTGGTATTATGATGTTTTATTAATGTAAAAAGTAACTACTAAATTAGTTTATAATTTTTTGGTCTTACAGAAGTTTTATTTAAAGAAAATCTTGTAACAAAAAGCATTTTGGAACTAAGTACTTGTTGGTTTGCCTATAAATATATTGAGTATGTAAGACTTCAAGGTATGTAGTTGAATTGATAACCTATCTGGGTAAATAATATGTGTGTCAAACAAAACATTATTTATTGCAGTAATTCTGTTTTCTATCTACTTAGCTGTGAGTACCAACACCTTAAGAGGCTCACGGTATTAGGATGGATCAAGGATTTGATGCAGAATTTGACACAGCCCATATAGTGAGGAGGTGCCTATATCTTTGGAGCCTTTACTAACAATGTCTTGGTCCCTGTACCTGAAGCTGGTGTTCTATTATTTTTTTAATATCTAGGTATTTACTATTTTTGTTCTCCATTTTTTATAAATTTAAAATGTAAAATATTTAATTTAACATTGTTATAACATTTTACAAGAAAATAAAATTATTTGAAGAGAAGTGTCACATAACTAAGTGGACTTTTAAAGTTTGTTGATAATAATGAGATCAAAAGTGCATTAAATTTCATTAAGTTCCAAGACGAACTGTGTGTCGGGACAGTATAAGGGGGACAAAGTGAGGGTTCTCTGCCTGCCCCTCTAGGAATTGAGTGTGAGTTTAAGTGTGTAAATAGAGCTATTCTACAAAGTACCTATAGTTTGGAACAAAACTTTATTTCATAACATTATAAAAACAAAATGTATTACTGAAATCTTTTGCAGTTGATAATGGTTTAAGTAGAATTTAAAACAACACATACATAATAACATATTAGTTGATAACTATGTAATTATGTTTTCAATTGTGATAAACAAGTACCTATTGCGGTTGGATTGGGGTATCACATGTAAAACATTGTGTATTACATTATTATCAATAATGAAACACTAGAATTTTGTTAAAAAATACAACTGTGTTTCTGATTCATAAGAAAAGTTCTATGGATGTTATTCTTCTGTTATTCTTATTTGATATAACAATTTTTCTAAGCTCCTTCCTGGTAGAAATAGATAAGGCTTTGAGCTAGAGATTGATCAATATTTACCACAATATTCTATGATATATCTATTATAATTATCATGATTTAGCCATTATCTAACCAATTTTTATGTTTTTTTAAAGTGTATGTTTTACTGGTTTACCCAAGATAGGATAGCTAACAAAGTGTAAAGAGGCGCTTATAGCCCAGTTGCACTCGGTGTTTAGGAACAATCATAGAAAGTAAGCAATGACGGGGCGGTCAGTACCTGGATGGTTGGTGGTATGATACCATGAGCATCTCCGTGATTCAAGGTCACGTTGAGCAGTGGGTCCCGGCTGTTATTGGAGGATAACAGTCGTGAAATTCAGTTGGAGGCCTTTGGGCAGCTTGAAAACATCCAACGGCAAGATTAAATAGCCCCAACATAGTCTTGCCAGTCCCCAACACGCACTTGGTCAGCGTTGGGACGTATGGCCTTAACCCTCGTCGGAGAGGAGACCCGAGCCCAGCAATGGGACATTATGGATTATTGATGATTGTAAAGAGACAGACGAAGTTGCAGATGATGTAAGATGATATGATAGATGGTACTTGATTGCCATTTCATGATTTAAAACTATTAGCACCTAAAAGATAAAGAGAGATTAACTATCATGTGAGCCAAGTTGTTATCAGAGTTTCTCCAGGTAATCTGTTTAAAACATCAGGCATTAAAATGTTGTGTAAATACTTACAAACTTATTAACATATGTGATTATGTATGTTTATTTCTGTATGTGTAACATAATTGTATTTTTAGACTAAATATCTTTCATCATCAGTTTTAAAGAAGCATATCAAAGAGACATAAAACTATAATTACATGCAAAAATTATTACTCAACATTTAAATTACTTATCATTAATAGCCTTTAACTGCTGGATATAGGCCTCTCTGTAGAAAGGGGGATTTGGCCAACTAATGTACTGGAAAGATAGGTCAGTATTTATAGGGATTGTTTTGAGTTTTCCTTCTTCTTTAATCGTCTTTTACAAAACCCACATCTATATAAATAAATAAAATTGGAGTGTCTGTTTGTAATATTAAAATAAAATAGAAAAAAGAAAAAAAAGGAAGAGATTATATGTTATACTATAATGTTATACTGTATATATTTAAATATTATAATGTGGTATTTAATTTATTAGTGCTTAGCCTTTTTTTATTGAGATATTTCATTATTACATATTATGTCTAATAATGAAATAACTCAACAAAAAAAAAAATATTTGTGTAAATATTTCATACATTTAATAATACAATAAATAAAAATATGATGTTATTACAACATACTTAAATTAAATAAATAGAAACACTATAAATTTTGAAAATTCTTCTAAATGTAAAATGCAAAATATTTTGTCACTATGGGGAAAGGGAGACTCTCACAAGTCTAACAAAGTACGACAAGAAGGTGGTCTAATAAAACCATGAAATTCATGTGACATAATTAATGGATAGCCCTTAATATGTCACTAGTGCATAGTTAAATTAATAACTACCCACATAACTGCAAAAAACAATAGGTAATTCTATTAGGTTTTGTGTTACAACATGAATTAATGTATTTATTAAAAAAATTGATTCATGAATTTATTTCTCAGGAAAACAGTATTGAAAAGTTTTTTATAAGTATTGAATAGTTTTAAGATGTGTTTGGCAATTTAATTTAATTTTAATAATTGTAGGCAAAGTAGTTATTATAAAATTTAATAAGGTACATTACATATTTTTTAACAGTAGTTTATTTTACAACTGTAGAAGCCTATGGCTAGCAGTGGACTGCAATAGACTGATGATGATGATGATTTAATAGGAGATATTATTTTAGCTAACTTTAATCATGATTAAGTTCTCTCATTAATTTAAATCAAACATCTGCATCATGCAGTAAGCTGCATTTGTTTGTTTGGTGATCATAAGTTTTATTTTATTAAAGAAATGCATTCGTTACCCAGTCTAGAGGATTGTGATGTTACATAACATTACCATACTTAAGTAGAGTAATAACCATACACATAGTTACACATACTGTTGAAATTTAAGACTAGGAGAGGATAAAGCTGAAGAGTTTGTTTGTTTGAACGCGCTAATCTCAGGAACTACTGGTCCGATTTGAAAAATTCTTTCAGTGTTGGATAGTACATTTATCAAGGAAGGCTATAGGCTATATATCATCACGCTAGGATAAATAGGAGAGAAGCACCAATGAAAAATGTTTCGAAAACGAGGGAAAATTATCACACTACGGGCAATAGAAGACGCAAACGAGGTTGCGTGGGTCGGCTAGTTTATTAGATAAATTAATACTCTCTTGTGATGAAATTTGTGTTTAAATTGACTATTGCCTGAGTTTATCTGAAGCCCATTAGTTTTAAATGCAATTAATTTTAATCAATATAAATTATTTATGTCTAAAATGCCATGGTCACAAATGGCACAAGTGTTAGTTAATTTAATATTTTTTAGTATGATTTATTGAGATGAAGAGAACTTAGTACAATTTTAAATGCATCATATATGCCTATTTATAATCTTTGATGATGTGTCAAGAAATTTAAGACTTTGTTTATAACTGTTTCAATAGACTTCCATAGTGTGGGTCAACAAGTGTGTTCTCAATAAGAATGGTGTATGGTTATCACTCTTGGATTCTACTCATGCTTTCCATCAGGCAGAATAGAGTCTCTTTGGCAGGCTCATAAATAAAAAACCTTTAAGATATGATTTTAGACTAGATCCTAAGTCAGACAGCTTTATTTATCTATTGCCAATGTTGCCCAAGAGTTTTCTGTCTATGCTGCAAGTCTGGTATTTTATATTTAATGGTTTATTGAATTTTAATAATAACTTAACTATGTTCACTCTACAAGTGATAACTAGAAGTTAACTAGCGGTTCCTTCCATAATTAGTAAAAGATTTTAATTAAAAATGTTAAGTAACATGACAATACATTAAACTTTTAATGTTGTTGTAAAAGTTGTACACTTAAATAAAAATATACCAAGAAATACATAGGTATTATAAATTACGATACTAGTATATTTCCATATTTTAATGTTCATTTATTCACATATTTTCTTAGTAGATTTATTTAAATTATTTGAAACAAAAAGTTCAGTGGCAAAAGTTTTCATTTATTGATAATCTAAACATGGCCTTACAATTTGCCCTGTAGAGCGATATCTCTCTCACTCGTCCACGAGTAGCTATGTATCTGTCCCTGTCACTCCCTTGACTCCATGGGCAAGAGAAAGTAACAAAAGAAAAATAACACATCCCTGCCCCAATACAGAGTGCTGACTGCATCCGCATTAGTTGTAAGCCACTGACACGTTAGAAAATTTCCCCAAAAGTAAAATTAATGAATTACAAAATACTGTGAGTCAACAAACAAGTACTGTCTCTTCTAACCTATAAGACTTAATTAATCACAGTCGAACTTTCGCAATGATGCCGTAATTAGTATATAAATAGACATTACATCGATAATCACAGGTGCATATTGTATACAAAGTAAACATAAACAGGTAAACTAACCCTTTCTTCATGAGCCACCTCTGTTGGCCCCAGTTGATGAAAGAAGGTTCCAATGGAGAAGACACTCATCCATTTTACGATCACTCATCTATTGACACAATTTATACTATTTATGTTTGCACTACTTGTCACTATCAAACTAAAATTCCACTTTTTGCTGCGCTAAACGCAGACGTCATTGACAAACAACCGAAGTGACGAGTTATTGCACGGGATCACATAGTAGATGAAAACACTGTGTACTTTAAGAGCCATTGCATCGATATATCACAATTCTTATCACTTGAGGTTATTACATTAATAATCACTTTGTCTACATCAGTTATTATAAAAATAAAAAGGTAAAAAGCAAAAATTACTCGTAGACAGCACTCACAACGTCGCACACTCACATATCGTAACGTGCGATATCGTCACACATACATACACAGGCAACTAAAGTCAAGGTGACAGTTCGGCGCTAGCGTCGTAAAAGTCGGTCCGATTCATGTTTATTTACCTATTGCAACACTGGGCCAGGTTTCGAGGTGACAGAAATATTTCTACGATTGTATCTGTCACTCGCACTAACTCGACTTTTCTTATTAATTAGTATTTAGTAGTAGAATATCCAATTTTGTAATAATGTATTTTTATCTAAACTATTAAGTGTTGATGATGCAAAGAATTCCAGTGTATAAAGAATCTTTTCTTTTTCCCTAGCCTTATTCCAAGATTATTTGGGATCGGCTACAAGTTCAACAGGTTTTACCTGAATTAAACCTTAACAGTTTTTCCACGGAGCTACTAGCATCGGACCTCCAACCCTAAGGGTGGAAACTACATTCGAAGGTGTATATAGAAAATTTATTTTACACACAAAGCTTGCACCTTGGTCAATCGGTCGTCCCCACTGCTAATTCATCCTCAGGGTTGCAGAGGTCCGATGCCAGTTGCTCCGTGGAAAAACTGATAGTCAGGTAAAACCGGTTGAACTAGTAGCCGATCTCAAATCTTGGGAATAATAAAGGCTAGGAAGATGATGATGATGAAAAGTTAATAATAAGTAAGTACCTACACTGGAATCATGATTATCGGATGTGAATTTGCGATACTTAAGCGTTTAATTCTACAATGTTTAATTTTTGCCTTTTAATTACACTTATTTGCTGACATTTTAATATATTCGACTTTTCGATTGGTGACATTCCTATCTGTTAGTTTTCTAGATCAGATCATCAAGAGTAAATCAGATAATCTGTTTAAAAGACGACGATAGCTGAAGTATCATGGATTTTCTACCCCTTCTTTCAAATTTATTAACGTTGTCTTCTACCACCTACCACTATTTTCTGATCTCGCGACTTGCTCTTTTACGTAGGTACCTACTCCTTCATTTCTTCTATGGTAGAAGCGTCTGACGTACCTACATAGTTTAACGATACTAGTAGATCCTAAAAAAATGCCACATAGTTTTATGTAAAAATACGGCCTACTAATTCGTGTTTAAGTATTTTTGGAAAAATTGCTTATCATGTAGAACTTTTTATGTTAATCCTCCTTGTTGTAATCCTCGGTTCAATCGCACCAGTAATACTTAGGTATATATTTAAAAGTAAACAATATTTCTCTAAATTACACCGAAATGCGCCCTCGTAGGTACTATGACCTGCGCTGCCAATAGCAGTAGGGGCTAATCCACTAACTATGCTTGTTTACTTAGTGTCCTTGAAGGATTAAATTCGTAATGAAATACTCTAGCAGAAAACTAAAGTTGCACCCGCAACGCCTCTGGTGATGCGGGTGTAACTTTAGTTGTCCATTGTGTTTTTTTTATCGATTCGCTCTTATATTATTTATATAAGAGCGAATTGATTTAATAAATAACTAAATTGAGCCCCCTAGTGTGCTGAAATATGCACGCATGTGCCTAACAAACTTTGTCTTCTTCCGTATCAGATTTGGTGTTAGGGTGGCAAATCTTTTCGATTCTCTGGCTCCCGAGTGACGCCATATTTGTGATGCAGGAGCCATAAGCTCATAGCAGCTATAAGGCTCCTGGCCCAAAGCTACAAGAGGTTTGGGCTCCTGGCCCAAAGCTACAAGAGGTTTCGGGCTATTATGGTAGCATCTATTGCGAAATTGTCTAATAGGTCTCTACGTTTTCAAAAAAAAAAACTTTGAAAGTGGGTGTGTACTTTCTCAATTTAAAATGATAAAAGATGTGGCAGCTGAGTCAATTCATGTTTAATGAATCTCTATCTCTTCGATTAAATAAATCTCCGCGCTTATTGTTTGCATTTTTTCATAATGTTGTTATTTTCCTTATATCTAGATGGCGAAAAGTTTTTAAGGCCTTACGATCTCAGTATGTAGGTAGTAAGTTGAAACAATATGAGATCACAAACAGATCTCCCGTAAAGTATAGTCCCCGGCACGTAACTTGGCAAGGATTTGGCACAGTGGGGGTAAGTTCGCGCATCGTACACTTAGTGACACAAAAAAGTTGCCCTCATTTAATTTTAATCATGTCTGTTTATAAGGAACAAACAGAATTCATGATATTTATTAAGTGTTAGAAATAAAATATATGCATTTAAAAGTATTTTTTTATTTAAAAATAAAGTCAAGTGGTCTCGTCACTATCACTTAAATATCCTATCCCTGGCATCAAATTGAAAGTACCACTTGAGCTGGTGGAAGGACGTGGCTCTTCATAAAACAACAACAATAACAACAATTCGTAACAAAAATAAATAATAATAATAAATATTTCGGACATCTAACACACAAGGCCATCTAGTCCCAAACTAAGCAGAGCTTGTATTATGGGTACTAGACAACTGATACAAATACATATATACTTTTTAAAATAAATTAAATTTAAAAAATTAAAAATTATAAATTTAATTAATTAAAATAAATATATAACAATAACAAATATTTATAACAAAAACGAAATTTAAAACAATAACAATAACTCGTAACCAAAACTTAACAAAAACAAACTTTCGTGCACGCAAGTGCATTCGGGGGCGAACGGGACGTAAACACAATGCGAGGGGCAAGGGTTTACGGATGCAACAATCGCGCGCTCGGTTCGGCGCTGCCTCACACCTCGCGCCCCGCACGCGTACCAAAGGGACCTAAAATATGACTTCTGCGCATATAACGACTCTTGCCAAGTTACGTGCCGGGGACTATACCTACGTATATGATACTCATATGTCTCACCGTGTATCGCGCAGTCATTTGTCTACCGACCACAAATCGTAGATTTTTTAATGGCGTTACCTCATTTACTGTGTGTGTATTTACAAATCCTATTATAACTATGTATGCGACTTTGTTTTAGGGAATAGATCATATTTATCTGGATAAAAGGTTTTCCGAGCATCTACAAAAAGAAATCAGGAAATCCTTCATTAACTTTTACAGTGTTGCAATTTCACTGCTGTTCTTTGATAGTGTTTTCTCTAAATGAGCGTAAATTCTTTTATAAACTTTAAATAATTTCAAATTTAGTTACTAGTACTTAGATAATCTTGCTTTTGGTAATAATTTACGAAAATTTCGTTTTTCACAGTTAATTATACCTACCAACAGTATGTTTTTGTTACATACTTTATTTACTTAATATTCTGCGCTTGTTTGCATTTTTTTCGAAATGGACATTCCTCTGAGATCTCTTCTTAAAATTGGGAATGCAAACCAAATCACTCACGTACTCGAAAAACAAGAATCACCAATTTGGATTGGTTTATTATAATCTAGTCTCTCCTAAAAATAAAAGTTAATAAAACAAAATGCATTTTAAATACATAGTTTTATTAAAAATGAAAACAAAATCCCTTACACTACCTAAATAAGGCACGACGTGTTCAAACACCGGTGCAGCGACCACCCACGACACCGACAGCAGGGAACAGATACCACACATATGCACGTAGACTTTCAGTGAACAACCCTGTACATATATACGCTGTTTACAAATATACAATTATAATACCACTGCACAGCGTTTATTGCTGGGTAACACTAGCTCACAATACTGTAATTTGGCCGGAAAACATCGATGTAATACAAACACTAATAACGTAAACATGAGTGCCTTCATATTGGGAGTTACTGGTCTAGTTACGTAGTCACACTGTAGAAAATTACTGAATAAAGAATACTTCCGAACTTATAAGTAGAAATGCTGTAGGTAATATTAAAGTTTTATGTAGAAAGCTCTAGGCAAGTAAAATATTTTACGTACGCAAGTGTACCTTGACGTATTTAGTACACTCAAATATACAAAGCAATCAAAGCAAATAATTTTAAAAAGTTCGTAAGTCAAAATGACAGCTCTTCAGACAGACTCGACTAGTATCTCGCAATAGTGACCACATTTTAAATTTAAAAAGGAATAATGCAATGTGTAGATTAAACAAGTCTTAATTTCGATATGTTATATTTAATTTATATACTTAGTTGATACATATACAAGTTCAAGGAAGCAGATTGATATTTTCTAAAGCTTTATAAATACAGAAATTTACACAATATACAACAGACTCTATTTATAAATGTACATGTCAATAATTTTGTGCGTTATAATGCGAGTGTAAGATATAAAATGGCGAAAATTTTGATACAGGTAGTTTTTTTTCTGATTTTATAACAAACACGTGTCAAATGTGCCGCGTATACAGACTCGTTATATTACAATTAGTATACAGAGTATGTAAATATTTTTACAGCTTAAGCGTGAATATTTAATTACATGTCCCTAAACAATTAAAATGTCTAAATTGAAACAAAATGCAAATAATCTTATCACGAAATAAATTACTAAACCAAAATTTGATACACTACTCGCTAAATTTGTAAATAATATAGGAATAATATCTTAATTTGTATGTCTTTGTACCAAATCATGATTTAGACATTAAGGTTACAATTTTGAGCGTTAATTTTATAATGAGAATAGGCGAGAGAGCATGGATCGATGAGTAATGAGATACATCAATAGCACAGCAGCCGGGGGTCGAAATTATCAAGCTCTTCACTGTCTGAAAAGGTAATTTCGCACCCCCGTCGAGAGGCATCAACAAAATTTTCCGCTGAAAAATTTTGTATACCGAAAGTAAAAAACATCCGCAGTGTACACTAAAATTGAATGGGAATGAAAACGATCGCGACGGCGAACGATTACAAATTTTAAAAGTGAACGTCCACAAGTTTCACAATTTATTGTCACCGCATTTGAAACACGTTTTCGGTCAATACATTTTTTTTAATATTAAAAGGGTAAAGTGTTAACAATAAAAAATGTTATTAAAAAGGTAGTAAAGAGGAATTGTTCTATGTGTGAAGGCTCGGCTCATTGGCTTGGGGGGACCAGCCCCAACAGCGCGCGCAGGCCGAGGGTCAGTAGTGCTCCAGCTCGGTCCCAGCCGCCGCGCCGTATACCGACGGAGGCCTAAGACATAACATAACATAACCATACAAGTCACTTCACTCCTTTCACGTCTTCACAACTCCATTTGTTTTTAGCTTTTTACATTTACAAGGCAATGCTTCAATATATCCTTAAAACATAAATCTTAATTAATAAGTTAAGAATATTAAGAATAAAAAATGATAACAATGGTTCATTATTTTAATTAAAATAAAAACTTAAATGAATTGATAGAATTATATTAAGGAAATATAGCGTAAAAGCCTCATAATATCACCAATATGTATAAATGTATATCATGATGTAATTTAATGTAGTATTTAATGCTATAATATAAATAAATATTGATATTACCGTAACGCTCTTCTAGGTGCAGGAAGACGGGAGGGTCGTGGTAGTGCAGAGACGCGTACTTCGCCTGTCGACGGTCGAGGCTGGTCCACTACTGGTGCGGCTGTAATTTATATTTCATAATTTAAAATTCTCGTGTCACAGTTTTAGTTGCCAAACTCCTCCGAAACGGCTTGACCGATTCTCATGAAATTTGTGAGCATATAGGTAGGAGTAGGTCTGAGAATCGAACAACATCTATTTTTCATCCCCCTAAATGGTAAGGGTCACCCATCCTTAAAAAAAATTTATGGCAAAACGACGTTTGCCGGGGCAGCTAGTATTTCATAAAAATAAACCCAAAAAAAATATGCAAAATATATACCTAATCAAGTCCAGCTGATAACAATGTACAATTTTCTAGTACGGGAATACAGTTAATGGGAAAGTATTAATATTTTCTTACGACGCGATGTTTGTAATTGTAAAACTGATAAAATCCCTGATAGATTAGTGTTACCCGCGGTGCATCAACAGCCATAGGTAACGCCGCGAGAGATTGACTAAAAAAGTAGCCTAATTTACTCCTTACATCATCAGCTATCTACCAGTGAAAGTCCCGTCAAAATAGGTCCAGCCGTTCCAGAGAATATCCGGAACAAAGAGACAGACAGTACAGTGTTTACATATATATGCATTTATCTAAAAGCGGTTATTTTTATATTACAAACAGTCACTCCAATTTTATTTATTTGTAATAATATGCATTTTATAAAAAAGTGGTTATTTAATATTACAAACAGACACTCCAATTTAATTAATTAGTTTAGATATACATATACATACATATATCAGCAGTTTGTATATTTTAAATAATTTAGTATGACAGATAACTATATGAAAGTCTATCAAGAACTTCTGTAAATGATTTAAGTTAATACTTACGTGTCGTAAGCTTCTGTACAGGGCCGGAGGTAGGTCGTAAGCAGCTCCGAGGTTGGGACGGGTTGGCTACTACGCTGGGGCGCGTTACTGAGGGCTGTAATACGTCACACTAACACATAAACATCGTTAATGATATTGTTTAATAACTTTAGCAGGAAGTGCTTCGATACTACGCAAAGAAAAATATGAATGAAAATGAGAAGAGTAGGAAAATAAAATCACCTAAGCCGACCACAAATGAGATGAGGAAATGAATAATTTACAATAGTATTTACGTGTGTGGTTTAAAAAGTTTCGGACGTAACGATGAAACACCGATTTCTTTTCTTAATTTTTTATACATAGTGCATTCGCTTAGATACAGTTGCATCAATCGCGCCGCCATTGCACGTGCAGCCTACACCCACAGGCAAGTATGATTTGTCAGTTTACGCCATTGTATGAATTAATATATTCGTATTTCACAACAATAACCACAAATGCGTGCAGGTGCACCGACACTATCTAAACGAATGGACTATACTTGAACAGTGCGGCTCTCTTCACGTTGACGTCGGAAACTTTTCATACCACCTACTATCACGTGATCGTACTTAAGATAAATATGTACTGTTCTATCTACATAGAAACTGTATCAACAGCAAAATTATATAAAAATACATTTTTGAAATATTTTCACACGAATTCGTACATAATACCTAATGTTAATAATATGCTTATTTATGTATTAACTGTGTAAGATGTCAATTTTGATCAAGTTATAAACAAAACACTTTGTTGTTATTAGTTTCTACGATATCATTTAGTTGAACATAAAAATTTTGTTGAAATATACCAACGTCAACTGTTGAATTAAACTGGAATTATTATTTGTTTAAATACAACAAAACTATGAAATGCAAAAACAAGACACTTTTATCGAAATCCCGGAATTTAATATTTTTATGATTCTTTTGTAAAAAATAGTCAGTTTTAAAACATAGGTGTTATCGACAAAAAGTACACAAATTTGAAAGAAAACAAATAGAGAAGCTTGAACTACATAATAGACTTATTGTAACACATTTTTAAAGCATTTTCGACGATTATATTTTAAATAGAGGTAACATTTGAGCCGAAATATAAAAATATGTTTTGATATTTAGACTACGGATTAATAAAAGATAAACTCTGAAAATGAAAGAACTAAAGAAGTCAAATACTAAGAGCCACCACCCACCTTGATCACAAATTTCATTGAGATTAATATATATATAAAAAAATACAACATACAGTAACAATGTGTACTTTTATTTCATAAATTATAGGTGAACAAAATATTACGTAGGGATATGTGTTCTGATGTTTGTCCTAAACAAAAGCACACAATTACACTACACTATAGAACATGCTTGGTTAGAACACAAATGAGTTGATACCGAAGAAAATACTAAAATATGAGTATAAATGTAGAAATAAATAATAGGATATAAACTACGAAAGTAGCTAAGTAAAAGGTAATACTTAGGGTCAGCGCTGACAGACGGAGTGGCAGTGAAGAGACTAATTCGGTAACAATTTAAATTCAACCTAAAGTTGTAAGACCTAGTAAAAGCTAAATAACGGAGAGCGATGCGAACGGCGATTGGTTTTATATAAATACAATTGTATTCTGAAGAATTGAAGAGGTAGTAGAGCCATGTTAATTTAAGCACGAACGGTCCGGCTCGACCGAGGCGGTACTACCCTCACACAAAAGATCTAAGTAAAATTTCAGCGTTCGTGCTGTCGTGTTTCGTTGGAGAGTGCGAGACCGGAGGCCCACCATGCTGCATGTTTGCATTGTCTGCATTCGCAATGAGTATGGTGACCACCACTCTTTGAATTCTTATTAAACTTGCCATCAGGCAGAGTAGAGTCACTTTGGCAGGCCTAAACATAAAACAACTTTAGATTCAATTTAAATTGTCACTGAATAAGTCTCTTCACCGTCACTCCGTCCGTCCGCGCTGGCCCTTAAGAGAAACAACCAAATGTGAGTGCGGACAGGATATACATAATTGATAGAGCAGTGAATAACTATCGTATAGTGGCAGGAAGGGGTCACCACTACAGGTAAACGAACAAAGACTCACAGGCGTGTGATGGGTTCGCATGGAGACGGGCACGCCGCTGCCTGGGACCCGCAGCTGCACGGGTACGTATGCTTAGTCACGTTAGAGTGCCACACCATCGCTACGGTTACAGCTTCAATGCTTTTCCCACTTTATTTTACTTTCCAACATTTATCAACTTTATCTTTGTAATAATAACATTTAAAATTATTTTTATTTCATTACTTCTTAACGAACGTATTTTGAAGTAGGTGTCATTAGTCGATTTAAAAGAAAAAAATATTATAATTCGCGATAAGAAATAGTGAACCAATATAGATGCATCGATCAAGGGTCGTACCCCTACCAATCAGGTTTCAACCCTTCGTACAAAACAATAAATCTTTGGAATCTGATTAGTCAAAGGGCAGGGCTTGATCTATGCGTCACTATTTTCTTAAAGCGAATGGACTTTAGATTCCTATCGGCTATTCGGATAATTTTATTAGCATTATGTACCAATTATTATTAACTTAACATAATTGTTACATTCTGATTTAATATTTTTAATCCATTATATATATAATCCATAATAGTAACATATTATGTTTAGCATTGAAAATGTAACCGTTTATGATATTAGTATGATCACATTGAAATTATGGTAGACACAGTTAAACACATTTTGAAATAGTAAATAAATGACTTAAAACAGATTAATTATTGTTTAACCAACACCAATATCCACGGTAATAAAAATCCAATCTAATCTGTGCTATTATGTTAGAGCACAAACAATGACATGGAATTAACTTAACACAGCAGTCTCTATTTGAAGATTATTAGTAAGACATTTATTTTTTACTAAGTTCATAATTATCACAAGACAGAGCGTTTTAGTGTCTACAAATACTACAACAAGTTATCCGAGGAAACTTTATCAACAAACTAAATAAGAATCTTAAGATTTCAGATTAGAGTGGATATTAATATAACCTTAAATCGTTAAACACACGCATGACATCGATGTCAAAGTAAGATTTGTTTGTTTAGTCCGTTTAATGTAACATAGTATAAATTATACAAACTATTTTAATATATATATCTGATAGATGAGTACTAACTCATCTATCAGATATAGATATATTAAATACACATATTTTGACAACTATAAATATAGTCCCACTTGATGATGTTCTGATGTTCGGCTAGGAGAGAGAGGAGAGGAGGTATAAATATAGTCCCACTTACGTCAATAGCTACCACACAGCAAAAAAAGGGTTAATATAATGAAAGCTAATTAAAAAGGGAAAAGAATCTTAGGAATGTAACATTACAAATAGATGAACGGATTGGGTAGTATAGGTAATACTAGAGTAGGTAGTGTTGCGGAAATTTGAGTTCGCTTACAATCTATCTTGTAGTAACACATTTTTATAATAATCATATTTTTTTCTTAGTATCATTGCAGTTTAACTATCAATTAAATTTTAATAAAGATTAGTAGCAGGTTATGGTTTTTTGTGGGACTAATCCCGCCCACACGCCCAACACTTTAACTCCTGTTCACCAGGATCAACAGCAGTGAACCACGAACACATTGAGTTTGACCGGGTAGTTCCAGGAAAAATTTAACTGTCTTGGAACCCGCAACGAAATTAGGAGTAGTCCGAATCAAACTTTATGGCGGTTCGAAACATCGTGCGTGTCGATGCGCGGTATACAATTTTAAGCATCAACGGGACGCACAGGGGTGCGGGGTAGGTCAACATTCCGCGTAAGTTCCTTGTGTATGTAACTTGTCGTACAGTCGAGTTGTTAATAGTTTTCAATTGTTACGTAACCTTTTTTTTTGTATTGTAGTTGTAGTTTTGTGTACTTTACGTAAACTTTTCAATGGTTATGTGCCGATTAAAATGACTCGCGGACTGTATAATCTTCTAAGTCAAAATTTCTGTAAATAGGTTTTCACAAAACATTTCATCTTGCTATAATACTTTTAATATAATTAAGTAAATACTGTTAGATTAATATTTGAGATCATATTTTATTTGCCTCGAACAACATCTCAGAAATAATTCTTCGTTTCATAGTTGGATAAGAATAGAAGGGATCTACTCAAGTTTAAAAAAAAAATGCTAAAAATAAGTACATGTAATAATAAATTTCGTGTTAGAATTATATCTACTCATCTAATTATTTTCGACCTAACTGTACCTGCGCACACCTGCTTGCGCAGCTAACTTCAGAAACGCCATAAAGTTTGGTTCGGATTATAGGTAGCGCCGCCGCAAACCCCGGTGAGGTGACGGCCCGAGGGGGTTTCCACACGTTAAAAATAAAAAAAAAGTTATGGATTATGAGTATAAACAGTGAGTATGCTCACATCTCTGGGCGCGACGAGCTGCGAGTGCGGTCGTTCCCGGCGCAACGTCTCCGTACCCTGGCGGACCAGCACGGGCGGGGCGGGAACCCCGCCAGCCTTCGAGTTCTTGTCCTCAGCTTTCTGTGATAAATCATACCATTGATGTTTATTTTTCAGCTGCTATCAAATTGGTTACCTAATAACTTATTATTAATAATATTATGTTAGCAGCATAGGACTGGTAGTTGTGGAAGACTTTGGAGAGAGGCTGTTAATGGAGGCCTATGGCCAGCAATGGACGTCCTTTGGCTGAGATGATCAAATTTTAGTTTATAAAATAGTTTTAAGACAAACTATTATTTAATTATTTTTTATAATTATATTGTAGCAAAATATAGATCAATCCTCCATACCTGGTAATTAGCAATAGTATAAGAGTCAGTAACGATAACTGGAGGGGGTGCACACGTGCTAGAAGTGGGGGACAGCGCAGGGTTGGACGCGTAGACCCCGCGCCTAACCATTGTCCGTCCGCCCAGCGCTAGACCCCGAGACGCAACTGCTACTCCTGGTATCGGCTGAGCTGAAATTACAAATAAGAATATCAGTATGTATACATCAATTTGAAAACTTATCTATAGTAATATATAAAGTTGAAGAGTTTGTTTATTTGTTTGTACACGCTAATCTCAGGAACCGCTTGTCCGATTTGAAAAATTCTTTCAGTGTTAGATAGTCCATTCATCGAGGAAGGTTATAGGCTATATATCATCACGCTAAGACCTACAGGAGCAAAGCAATAATGAAGAATGTTACAAAAACGGGGGCAAATTATCACGCTACGGACAATAGAAGACGCAACCTCGTTTGCGTGGGTCTGTTAGTATTATATGATATTATATGATCATATAGTAAGAATGAAACATGGTAGTGTTTCTGTGATAATCAATAGTGTAGTGTTCCATTTTTCTGTAGTGAAATTAAGAGTTTTATTTTTAACTGTCATAAGTACTAAGTATAACATATATAACACCATCTTGAGTTTTTTTTTTGGTTTATATATAGGCCTATCAAAGTGATTCTACTCTGCCTGATGGAAGGCTTGAGCAGTGTAAATGTCGAAAAATTACTAATTTTATACATTTTTAAGAACAGTTTCTTTTTTACTAACTCTGTTGAAGTATTTTATTTTGTGATTCTTCCTGTTAACAATTTCTGTATTTTAATAAATAATAAAATAATGACAAGATAATGATTGAACAAGCATTGAAATTAATTAATTCTACTTAAAAATAATGAGAAAACAACTAAATAATTCCAACAATGTGATATACTCACCAGGTGGTATTCTGTTAAGTTCTCTATGCGAACTGTATTGTCTTAGTTTCGATGTCGGCAAACCTGTTTTTCTGGGCACAGCCATTGGAGGAATCATATGACCGTATGATACTAAAAACAACAAAAAGATGCGAAAATAAAAGTAATGTGATATGATGTTAGCACTGTTAACATTACGATGGTATGATCATAGCCAATCTTCGATAGCGGTGTGGTTTCATGTCCGACTAGCACAGGTCTACTGATTTTATTAAATAGTTAGAAAATAAGTAAAGCTACTAATAAAATAAGTAAAAAAAAACATGAATTGGTAACGTTTTATTTTCTTGTTATAATCTTGCAGTTTAAAGATGTATGAAACATTCATACATTTTTAAACTGCAAGATTATATAAAGAATCGTTTCCCAGTTTTCATTTTTGTTTGATATGAGAATATCAGATAGTGTTTATGAAACAAAATTTTGCAGTAAGGTCTCTCATAAACATTAATTTAACTTGACTGTTACTTGTTAAAGTGTTACTCATTTTCCCCACAAAATTTAATGAGTTTATTAATGTGCAAGTAAACTTTTAACAAAAGTAAAACCGACTTCAAGGTTTGACTCGATTTCTCTTGGATGTCATCATCAGATCTTAGTGTCCTGGTATCCTATCATGGTACCACCGTTGGGATATCTCCTTTCCATTAAAAAAAGAATCATCAAAATCGGTTCATAAACGACGAAGTTATCCGCGAACACACATAAAAATATATACATATATATGGTCGAATTGAGAAACCTCCTTCTTTTTTTTAAGTCACTTAAAAAAACAGAAATCACCAAGGCAGGTAGTGCTGAATAAAGCTTTGTATGGATTTTCTTCATAAATATCATATTTATGTTATCGTTACCTGTAGCTGTCGAAGGCGTTTTGTTAATCACTGGTGACTTCAAACCACTGGTGGGCGGCTGTATTTTCTTCTCGGTGTTAGTTTTCCCCGCCAAAATATCCCTTTTGACTAAACTCTTCTTCGCCGTGGGTACGCTACTTATGATCGTAGTATTGTGCATATCGAAAGTGCGTTCCATAACCGTTGTGTTAGCGGAAGGGACTTTACAAATAGCGTATGATTTATCGTCCAGAGTATCGTATATAGGCGATATTGTGTTGTGTAAATCTAGCAATTCGTTCTTGGACCCTTTCCGTAATGTCATTAGCGGTGTTGATGCTACCTGTGAGCCTGCAATGAGTGATGGGTCTTGGTTTTATAGGCGTTTACGGGCGTTTCAATAACGTATCCCTAGTTAAAACTGGAGATAGTCTATATATTTTCTTTTTTTGACAAATTTCGGTTGTCTAAAAAATATATATAAACGTCTGAGGCATCAAAACTTTTAAACAAATTAAAAATCAACTATCTTGTATTTTATTTTTACAAGTTCTGCTTAGTTTAGAACTGCTTTAGATGGCGTTTAGTTTAGTAGAAATATTATTTAATTAAAACAATCAACCGATCAACATGATCGAATTTAAATATATTTATCTGTTACCCCAAGTATAAAAGTTCATAGCACTGTACCGTATCTACGGTATACAAATATAAAATAATTATATTAACTTGTTCTATAATTTATACTCTCGATTGTCGGCACTTGATGGAACTTGTTGTAATACATTCTAGTATAAAACTCACTTACACAACAAAGGTTACCTAAGGTTCTCAAAGGTTAACCTTTGAGAATGCCATAAGGCGAAACCGGTCAGGTGTAAAATAAAATAAAATAGTGGAATAAGTAAAAGTGAGTTTTATTCTACAATGTATTAACTTGTTCTCTTTAACACAGACAAAGAAGAAAACAGACCCAGGATATCAGTGTAGTGCGACCTGCTTATAGTCTTTTCCCACATTCGTTTTTCCATAGACCAAAACCGCGGACCCGTTAATTAATCTGAAGCGATAAAGCCGACATTATAATATATACTTACGTGGGTTATGTATTGGTATGGTGTCAGGCACGCTGTCTGGTGGACTCGAGGAACTAAAGGTGCTCGTGTCTGTGCTCTCGCCCGACACCACCATAGCTCGATCTTGAGAAGTCCATTCCTGAAATATTTAAAAAAACATGACTAAATTCATATTTGCTAACTTATTATATAATATATTTGCAAAGTCAAAGGAGCCTATGAATATGGAAACTGTCTAAAATTCTTCATTATCTTCTGTTGATTATATTAATTTTAATATATTTGATAAAACTTAAGTGGAACAATCCTGATCCCCAACAATAAGAAGAGAAGTACCGGAAAAGTTTACTTTTAATCTTATGTCGTACCTTATATGGTCGAATTTACATTTACTATAATAACATACCCTTAGATCTTGTGTTGATGTCCTCTCACTGCCGTCAATAAGATTCAACGTAGCAGAATTTATATCTATTATATTATTGTCTTCTGTCTTAACGTATACAACAGTAGTATCCATGGCGTTCGCTCTGGGAGATAGCTTTTTGAATGTAGCATTCCTTTTTGGAGGTTCTCTAATAGGCTCTTCTTGTTTATCGAACCCGTTAGTGTTAGCGTTCATTGCTCTCCGTCTTGAGAGTAATTCCGAAGCGTTCTCTATACTTTGCCGAGGTACTGTAATAGTTTGATTAGGTAACTGTATAGTTTTTATAGGCGATGTGTCCGTTTGGTTAGGCAATGGCTTTTCCGGCTCGCTCGGAAGACCTTTTCTGGCTAACGAAAGTTTTTGGCGTGCTTGAATTATCTCGTTTAGCTCCTGCTTTCCCAGAGTAACGTTAAGACTGTTTCTGGCCAATTCTTCTGGTTTCTGAAGGCCCATATCTTTATAGAAGGTGTCGTCACGTTCAAAGTTTTCTTTCTCAGCGTCATTGGCTTTTATAAATCTATTATTAGAATAGTAAGTTATTGTTTCACCCATATCAGGGTTTTGTTTTTGGGTGTACTTAGGCGATTCCTTGTTATCACAATTTTCGTTTAGAACTTTTCCAGTGTCAATTTGGCAAGCTTCTTCGCGGGCTTTGGTGTAACTTTCAGAGTTTTTTATACCAGGTTCGCGTTTAGTAAAACTATTGTAGAGGTTGTGTCTTGGTCTACCTGTAAGAAGTCTTTGCTGTGATTGTTCTAAATTAGTAAAAGTGGCTGAGCTGAATATATTGGAATCTGGACTATCTTTTGCTTTGGATGTGGCGCTGTTTGAGATGACATAGGATGAATTCACTGAGCTGACTAAACTAGGTGGTAAAGAGTCGATGAGGCTGTCATTGTCAGGATATGTGGTCTGAGAGAGAAAGCTTGTACTCATGTCCTTTTCGTCAAGAATACTTAATGTCATGCTGGTCATCATTGGATCAATACTTTCTCTACCTGACATTGGTGGCCCTGTAAAAAAATAATAAATTAATTAATGTAGGGAATTATTTATTTGTATTTTTAAGAAAGTTATTATGACCAAAAGAGAACAATATTGCATTGTCAATTACCAGACTCCCTATGTGGAAAAGATTTTCGGCCGTCCACAGACTCTGTGTTAAAGGTGCCTGAACTCTCCATGAGTAAAGATGACACAAGGCTTGGAGGCGACATCCGCATCAGGGACTCCCCACTTTGATACATGTTAAGGCTGCCGCGCTCTTGTATATTTGATAAACCCCTGTGGATCAGATATATTGTGTTTATGTTCCAAGAATTTATTAAAAAAAAAACTTATTTTAGCGTCATGTCAAATAATAAGTCAAATCTGCAGTAAATATAAACTCATGGTCTTGTCAGTCGGCCGTTTGGGAGAATAACTTAGTTTAAAGTAAATCTTACACCCAGAATACGTATAAAGTTTATTATTAGTAATCCGTTGATTTTTAGTTTGTAAATAAAAGCAAACCATTTACTTGTGGTGACCTTCTTGAAGCTGAAACATTGCAAAAAGTTAAAAAATGTCAGACAACCTCGACTTGTACAAACTTAATATAAAAAAATTATTGGAAATAATAAACAATTACTTATGTATTTAAATATTGCAAGTAGAAAAGACATATTGAAGATTTAAAAAAAAAACCTTTGGTTTCCAAATTGATTTCGAAAACCGTTTCGAAATTGAATTAAACCTTGAAACTAGTAACCGCTTGAAAACATGAGTTTTTATATCTGCAGTTCTTATCTCTGCTTCAGTCAATAACATGCTAATACATGAAAAGCGACAAAAAGCCATCCATAACCAAACCATATAGGGCTAAAAGCGATATAAAAATATAATAGACGCTGCAACGTAAAATAAGCTTATATTTAACCTAAAACAGTGCAGCGCCATGTTCTGCGGTGACGTAACACTGTGAAACCTCCTTTGCGCATGCGCCACATTGAGGTAAGCACCTGTTATCCACCTGGGTAAACATTACATGCAAAAAGGTAAGAGTTTCGCATTTCAAATGTTATATATTATTAAAATAATTGATTTTTAATTAATTTTTGGGAACAGACACCAACTATTAAGTTCACCACCGACAACTAACCGTTTGTGTTATTTTCAACCTTAGAGTTGTAAGTTCAAGGTTCAAAATAACACAGAACCGTTACTTAAACTTATATAATCTCTATCAATAAAGGGAAAAACTTTATATGTATATTTTAAACAAAATGATAATATTTTATTGAAAAGATTTACCAAGCAAATGATTATAAAGAATTAAGTTCCATGATTTATGGAATATACATACATATATAGAAAAGCATGTTACGAGAGTTATTTTCATCTAAGTTAGTACACAAGCAAACGTTGATGTTATACTCACAATACCAAAATAATAGTCAGCAGTATTAACTAGGGTTTTTAGGGTAGATATTAACTTTAAGCAAAACTATCCTCTTTGCGCTGTATCATGGTGCGGGTGACATTTCAGTGACATTTCGATTCACTCTTGAAAGTTGCTTTACAAATTATGACTTAGTATTTCAAATGTATCACATTTGCAATATATTAAATCATTAATAACTGTAGTAAATAAAATTAAACCAACCAGAACATTTGTACAGGCACCTGTCACCCGCACCATGCTACAGCAAAGAGTATAATGATCATAGTAATACCAAATAGGTTCGGTGACAGAAATGTGCCTTGGCATATTTGATATTTATCGGCCATCGTTTTATGCTCATATACGAAGAATCTCATAAAACAGGACCTTTTAATTTATTTTTGGGTCCTATACCTTGTTTTCTATGGCAGTCATAGATTCTAGTGATGGAATATCACTACGTCTCCAACAAGATTAGTAATATTTCTTGGTATAAAAACTTTATATGGTCTGTCACCGTCCATTAATTACGTGAGGCATTTTTGAGAATTTTTCGCCAACTAATCTCACGCGAGATTGAGCTAAATTAATTTCGTGTTGGATTATTGAAAAATATTAATATATCTAAATATTATTATACTAATTGGATTATTGATTAAATATTATCCTAGAAATATTTTTTCCGTAATTTTATACCGTTTTTTGCTAGAAAAATAATTACGTGATAGTTGCCAAGACATCCCTCCCCCCTAAGAGTTGGAAAGATTTCCCTCGATCTCCTCCCTTCCTAGAACACCTCGCGTAATTAATGGACGCCACCGTACCTGGCTAGCAATCTGTTAGTTTAGTAGTAGCTTTGTTATACTCTTTGCGCTGTAGCATGGAGCGGGTGACAGTTGCCTGTACGAACATTTTTATTATTTTTATTTAATTTACTATAATTATTAATGATTTAATATATTGCGAATGTGATGCAGCTAAATACTAAGTCATAATTTGTAAATCGCGGCAACTTTCAAGAGTGAAGCGAAATGTTACTGAAATGTCACCCGCACCATGCTACAGCGTAAAGAGTATAGTTACCAAAGTAATATTAGTTACCAAAAGCAGATAAAACTAGGATATGATGAAAAAAAGCTTCTAATTCATCTAAAACTATTTATAGATCTCATATAGACTATAACAATCTTTTTATGTCGTAATCAATGAAAAAAGTTGTATTCCACTTCTTGAGACATAGCCTTACAAAAAAAAAAAAATTACAAAAAATAATGTTAGATCACTTCTTAAAATCTATGATTCGCAATTCTTGACGCCTCATTAAAGCCTGATATAGGCTTTAATGAGGTCAAACAATATATCCATTCATATTATGTTTTATATTATTTCATTCGCGCAGAATAAAAAAGTTGCGTATTTCTTTCGAAAATAAACCGGCTTTGTGTTGTATACATTTTAGTGAAATAAAATAGTGTCTAGGTCAACTTTAACTAGTTAAACACATTGTTAAATCTTTATTTAATTTTACTAATAAAAGTAAAAGTAATGACAATTGCTAAGAGCTATAATCAAAGGTGATACTTTCAAGTCAAACGGCTTTTACCACTTTCTCTATCTGTTCTGGGTATTAACAATGCCAATGCTAAGTCATGCAATCTAATTAAATAGGCTTTAAGCTTTTATTTTGTTTCTATGATACAATTAATGCTTTCAAATGTTATATTTATTGTCTTTTTAGCTTAATTTACACTGTAGTAGCAGGTTCAGATCAAATAAAAAAAGATAGATAACGAACGGTCTTGTTCTTATTGAAGCAAAAAAAGTAGCGTAGTTCCAAGTAAACAAACGCGTTAACGCACTAATTATGTTATAAACTACGTTACTTTTCATCAGTATCGACAACTTGTAACTAACTGTTCTGTGATATATTCAAGTTTAAAAAAAAAACCAAAAAAAATCCATCGCCACCGCCATCGTCCTACGCGACATGACTTTCATCTCTGATTATCTAGATGCTTGGCAGTCCACAACTGTGCGCTTTTCAAGAAACTTTCTGCCTCGCACAACAAAACTGTGGATTGAACTATTCCCGGACCAATGCGACCTTTAAACCTTCAAGAAAAGATTGTACTCCTTCTTAAAAGGCTGGCAACGCGCTTGTGACGCCTCTGATATTCCATGGGCGGCGGTAATCGCTTACCGTCAGGTGATACATCTGCTCGTTTACCTCTATTCAATAAAAAACCCCTGCTTAAAGTTAAATAATGTCTATGAATAAGATTCGTTAATACCTAATGTCGTTAATTATATTTAATACTTCATAATAAACCAAAAGCTAAAGACAAGTATAATAGTAGTCGCACCTAATCGAAATTTTGTAACAGAGGTTTTTGTTCAGTCTTTGTATATAATAGATCTAAGCGAACATATAGCGGAACGAATTCATTTAATACTATGTAAAGATTCAACGTATTAGACATCACAAGAAGAAAGTGGTCGGTCTACGTAAAATGATATTAAATTTATGTGACGGGTTCAGTTAAAGCGGTATCGAGTCATTGAAATTGCGTCAAATGTCATGTCCAGTCGTCAAGTGTATAATTTCCCTACAGACTAGTCAAAGTTTATACAATTTTGGAGTAAGAAAACTAATTTCATATGCACAATATATAGGGTAACCTGGGTATCTCTCATACAGAAAAGTACTTATTATTTAAGAGAGTTTGAGAAAAAAAATAACCCTTGGAGGGGTGAAACAGTGCTTTATATAAAACAAAAGCTTCATGGAAGAATAAATATTTATGAATTTCCGTATCACAGGAAAAAAAAACAATAATTTTTTTACAAAAATATTGACGTTTCAAGTTAGAAGCTTCGGAGAAAATTGAGAGCATAATTTATTCAGCAACTTTTCTCAAATTATTATTCAATGTACTTTTATTGTCCTAGCAAAGCTTATTTTTCATTTATGTCTACAGATAAGTAGAAAATTGTATGACTTAATATTTTCTGCGGAGAAGTACCATTATAAAAACATTGTCAATTGTCAATATATTCTACTAGTCAAAGTCATCACGTCATTGTACGTTTATTAGTTACCATGCTTATTTGAGATTAATTTAGTTTTAGTATATCGATTCGTCATTTCATTCTCATTATTCTCCGTATGATCACACAAATACATTTAGTCATTCTCGTATAAAACAAGTACACAATCAAGGCATGTTTGTTATACCAGTACAATCTACGTAACAGGTTGGAATGACTTACTTGTTGAATGTATTGTGTAGGTTGTGTGCGGGCTGTGAGAGGTCGATGTTGATCGGCTTTGAGGGCGTATGGTCCATTGATGAGCGCCCCGAAGCCAACGTTACATCCATATCTTCCAACTGGAAATCAATAACAAAAATATATTAAAAATTGATGTCCATTCCGCAGGATAGATTTCTTGTTTATATTGGCTTTACTTTATCACCATCATCGGTTTATCGCAGTCAACTGTTAGCCATAGACTTCTCCCACGGCACGGCACTTTGCTCTGTTTTGGACTTCTCATCTTTGCAAATTGCGCAAATTGCCACTCCACCTATTTGGAAACATCTTACACTAGGTTTGCTGAAACGCGGGGTTTTGCTTGCTTCATTCCAATTGTTCCGATAGGCCGGGACATAAAGTTTACCTTTTTTTTTTGTAAAGGTGAGAAACCCAATTAAGGTTTACCTTGCTTTGTTTACAAGCCATTCAAAATTTTTGCGAGTTTTCTACAGAAGATCTGACGAACTAGATCTCTGTTAACATTACTTCAGACTCAGATTTATATTATACAAATTTTTGTATATATGTCAATTACCGCAGTAAAAAAGTCATGTCCATACTCATAAAGTAAAGTATCGCCAAGCCAAATTTCATTAAAATCGGTTCACCGGTTCAACCGTAAACAAGAGACAGGATTACTTTCGTATTTCTATTGTTAAGCAGTAGGAATTTTACATATTTGATTGAATATTTTTAAGCATGTGAGCAATTTGGTAATTGGTGCTATTGACTTCAACGGTAGCAGAAAAGTAACAGTTCTTATATCACCTAATAAATGAGTATGGAGTATTACGATGTATAGCAAAAAAAACCTTGACATGCACGCGAGAACTACTAGTAATAGTCATGATAATAGGAGCTGAAAGTGTCGATCCGTATTCCGTTCTCACTTGATTACGTAATATACTTTCCGCTATGAAGATATTTTCGTAACACGATATACACGTCATGGGATTACGTCACGAGAATGCACTTATTTTATTCTTACTAGGCTTCCTAGTATTCCTACGCTGGACATTTGAGAGACTAGAAATCTAAATATAGAAAGCAGTCCCGCAAATAAAGATGCTGATTGCCGAGAGAAATTAGATTAGTTTTTATTCAATGTATTTGTACATATTATAACAGACTTGTAAAATATCACTGTTATTGCAACTCTGTATTGTATTCTCTAACTTCTAGTTTGATGAGTAGAATTCAAGTACAAATAGTAATTATAATTTGTCACATAGATTATTATAATAATGATATAAATTATTATTATAATAATAAAATATAGCCATAATGATATATTTTTAAATGTTTATTTATTAAATATTTTCAAGTATAAAAGGCCATTGCCTCTGCGGATCTGGTAGATTATTATGTCAACATGTATGCAGTTCAATCTACAGAGTCAGATTGTATGGGAGACAGGTTTTCTATTAATAAATGGACCAGTGAACTTAAGCGGAACACCTATCTTTATAACTCGCCTACTAACGCAAATTGCAAACCTAAAATAGGTAGTTCGATTACATTGTTTATTGGTTTTCCATAAGCGTTGCGTGGACAAAAACGTTAAGTTATAGGCGTGGGATTAAAATATTAATACTGCAGCAATCTAACAAAGTAAAGATTAAAGGACATTCACCACGCTATTCTTGTTTCGATAGATTTTGTCCGCTCCGAGTTCATTTTTGCCTAGTCGTGTAAATTTCATTAAGAATAAGAAATAAACGATGAAGATAAATTTACTATTAATATTGAAAGAATGTAGTTTGAGCAAGATCTGTTATGTGTTATATGTACAACTAGTCGTTGTCCGCCCCCCCATCCCGCGTATATGTCGGTTATCGCTGCAAATAGTAGCCTATGTGTTATTCTGATGTATAAGCTATATTACTGTAAACTTTCATCCAAATCCGTTCAGTAGTTTTTGCGTAAAAGAGTAAACATACATCCATCCATCCATCCATCCATCCATCGATACTTACAAACTTTCGCGTTTATAATATTAAGTAGGAAGTAGGATTACATTGTTGTACATACGAGAACTTTTATCGTGACCCGAATGCCTTTTCATGGAGTATGTGTAGGTGTACTTGCCGTTAATCTATACTAATATATAAAGCTGAAGAGTTTGTTTGTTTTAATCTCAGGAACCGCTGGTCCGATATGAAAAATTCTTTCGTTGTTAGATAGCCCATTTATTGAGGAAGGCTATAGGCTATATATCATCACGCTAAGACCGACAGGAGCGGAGCAACAATGAAGAATGTTACAAAAACGGGGGAAAATTATCACGCTACGGGCACTAGGAGACGCAAACGAGGTTGCGTGTGTCGGCTTCATGGTGCTCATTTAGATTTTCTTGACTAACATTAAGAGTAATTTCTTTGGCTTTTTGAAGTCCAACGAAAACACATTGACTGAATGAATAACAAGACGTCTCGTATGTTAAGTGTCGAGATGTGTCCTGATGTTTTGCGATTCATGGTAACTCTAAATAGGACTTACGTTAGCTAGCACTTACGCACCTACCTAAGACCGGTATTGACCTCAATATTAAATGAAAGCCTGTGGTGAGATTATCAAGTCAAGAGTAATAATTTACAGATTCACATGATTGGGTTTACACTTAACTTTTACAAACTCTAGCAGTCATACAATAGTCATACAAAACCACATAATGTGGTTATTTTTGACTATATAACATCGTCCCCATTATTGTGTAAGCGACCAGGGATGGTGATAATGTATGCCTGTTGAAATTTAAGACACTTTAGCCACAAGATAGTTTGTATCTCTGTTTTATCTATTTCGCAATACCGGGTAACAAGTTTATAGCGCAGCACAGGCTTGACGTGTTTCAGTATAATGGAGGAACTCTGCGGTGGCTATGCTTTTGGCAAATAAATAAATATGGGACTGACAGCTTTTCGTGATTGAAAATGTGATGTCAACTCAACAATGCAATTTGAACATTATTAAAAACGCATTTGCACATGATTGTCTGCTAGAGTCTGTAACTTTTTTATTTTACTTATACTTGTTGTTGCCCGCGGCTCCGCCCGCGTTTAACTTGATCATCGCGGCAAATAGGCTACTATGTGTTTTTCCGATGTATATGTATGAAAATATTTTAATTTTTTTTTATTTCCTAGCTTCAAATGGGTTATATTAGCAATTTGGACTAATCAATAACTCATCTATTTCAAAAGCTCTAAATACAGAATCAGCATGAATATCATGGATTTTTCGTCTCTTATTCTCAAGTTGAAACGACTCGATGCACAATCTCCGCAGCTAATAAGTGTTACTTTTTTAGAATGCAATTCCTCGTAAGGACATCTTTGTAAATATTTTATTGCCTTATGTGAACAGCATAACCCTGAAGATAAACAACGACTGTACGATTATTACTTGAACAACGATTGCTTACAATGTGCGGATGTTAGTTTGGAGTAAACATTTATTCACATTCACATTTTCTCACAATAACTGAATAATAACAATTTTACAAAATAAAACAAAGGTAATGTTATTAAGGTTTCTTTTCTTTTAAATGGACTGTTTATTTCCCATTATATTTTAATTTTATGTTTTTTGTTTACTATTTAGTGTGTTGTGTTTATATTTCGTTTTACATGTAATTAAATTATTTGCTTTTATTTCAAAATGGTGTGCTCATTACAATTGTTACTATTTTAAATGTTGTACTGTTACCGAGTGGTTTTCCGTTGGTAATTGTAAAAACTTAAAATGGTTTACTCAACAAGAGTTTTAAAAGAGTAACTTATTAAGTTTCTTGCCGATTGTTCTCCATAGGAATGACATTTTAAAACCACGCAATTGATGAGTGAATGAAAACAACCTAGATTCATTATTGTAACGTTTCGAAAGTGCCTAAAAAGGCCTATGTGAGATAAACACTTGTGAATTCAATACAGCAGAGATGAATTTTGTTTCCTTGCCTTTCATAATAACTGTTGGAGGACTTAGGTCTCTTCTATACAAATAAATAAAATTGGAGTGTCTGTTTGTAATATCAAAACAACCGCTTTTTACTTAATGCATATGTATGTATACACGGAACAGGTACCAAAAATATAGTTAAAATTTTTTTGTCTGTCTGTTTGTTAAGGGTAATCTCCGGAACGGCATGACGGATTTTGACGGGACTTTCACTGGCAGGTAGCTAATGACCCAGGGAGTAACCTAGGCTACTTTGTTTTAGACTAACTTAGTCCCGCGGCGTTTTTTGCGGTACAACAATAACCAATAACGGGTAACACCGCGGGGTTCAGCTAGTTAAGAATAAAACCTGGTCTACTTTAATATGTTGACCAAACGGATTATTTGTGTCAAGTTTTCCTTCTCATTGTAGTGATGTAGTCCTGTGTAGTTAGCTCCCTTAGTTCTTAAGTTAATCATCGTCAACAACCCATAATGTCCCGCAGCTGGGCTCGGGTCTCCTCTCAGGAGAGGGTTAAGGCCATACGTCCGCACGCTGGCCGAGTGCGGGTTGGGGACTGGCAAGACTACGTTGTGGGTACGTAATCTTGCCGTTAGATGTTGACGACTGTTTACCGAACAACCGGGACCGACTGCTTACCGTGACCTCCAAATCACGAAGACGCTCATGGTATAATGCCACTAGCGGCCACAGGCCCAGGTAGTAGAGCCACGCTGATTTCAGCACGAACGGGCCGGCTCGACCGGGGCGGTACTACCCTCGCACAGAAAATCAACGTAGAATGACAGCGATCGTGCTGTCGTGTTTCGTTGGTGAGTGCGAGACCGGAGGCCCAATGATGCAGAAGCATCACTAGCCCGCCATGGTGTGGGTCACCATGCTGCATTGTTGCATTGTCTGCATTCGCGGAATGGTGACCACCACTCTTGGATTCTACTCATGCTTTCCATCAGGCAGAGTAGAGTCATCTTGGCAGGGTCAAACATAAAGAAAAAAAAAAAAAAAAAGGTAGTGACCGCGCCATCGTTGCTTACCCTCGGTGATTGTTTCTAATCACCGAATGCAACTGGGCTATGAGCGCCACTTAAATTAATAATAAACAGTTAATTATGTTGTTCTCTTATTTCACTACCTATTTAATTAAGTTTTTTATCACGTATAATTCCATAACATGCCTTATTTGTGCAGCTGTGTGACCCTTTTACAGTAATGAGTCAATGCAATCGTTTCATGTTACAACATAAGAAATCTAGTCGTATACGTGCCTGATGCTATTATTTTGTAAGATGCTGTGACTAGTCAACTGCATCGACATAAAAATGACAAAGTCGAGAAATCTAAAGTTTTTTTTAATGGGCTTAGGGGGTAAACGAGCAGACGGATCGCCTGATGGTAAGCGATTACCGCCGCCCATGGACATCCGCTACACTAGAGGCGTCACAAGTGTGTTGCCGGCCTTTATTTTTATTTGTGTTTATTTAGTTTGGATCGTCTAATTCGTGTCATTTTGGTCTTGTATTTTTGGATGTTGGTGTCTTTGAGATAACATTAACATCTGTGTTGAGGGTTGTCCAAAAGTTCAAAGTTCTGTAGATATGTAGAATGTTATTTTAGGGGTTTTAAGTAGAAGTGATAAGACCAAAACAGGAATAGATAGGTACTTAAATTATTACCATATTGAAATTTTAGATACGCACTTTCTCTAAAATAGGAAATGTGTAACGAATTAAGTTTTTTGATTACGACAAGATTTTTTAAGAAATAAAACGCATGAAAACAGACGCGCATTTTATCATGGAATCAATCATGAAGGGTGACCGTGTTGATGAACGATTTATGAACCGTGAAGCAGATACATTTTCTAGAACAATCGACTGTATAACGTTAATTCGATTATGATAAAAACGAAATTCAGAATGTACTGATTTTACTTGTTTTAAATATCACATCTCCTATGGGCCCTATCAGGATCTGAACTGATATCTTTGATCCACACACGCAAAAAAACTACACGTATTTATTAGCTTTTGCGAGCGGCACTGCCTGTGTATGTCACTTATCATACTAATATATAAAGCTGAAGAGTTTGTTTGTTTGTTTGAACGCGCTAATCTCAGGAACCGCTGGTCCGATTTGAAAAATTCTTTCGGTGTTGGATAGTCCATTTATCGAGCAAGGCTATAGGGTATATATCATCACGCTACTACTAAAAGGAGCGGAGCAATAATGAAGAATGTTTCAAAAACGGGGAAAATTTTCACGCTACGGGCAATATAAGGCGCAAACGAGGTTGCGTGGGTCAGCTAGTGTCCATATATGTTTAAACGAGTTATATCGGGTCTCAATGAGGTATGAATTTTCAGTCAAATCCATACTTTGCAAATGCTTCCATAACACTGGCTACGACCGGTCATCATGATTATAGGAACAGGATAACATTGGTATATTGCATAGTTAATGAAGTACTGAGAAAATATTTTTAGGTCGCTATTTATAGAGACGCCATTTAGTAGGTGGGTGACGTCCTAAATCAGATTCGCTTCACTGCTTTTTAAAATGTTAAAAAGGTAGCCATTACTTTCAATAGCTGCTTTAGATGTGGAGGAATTGTTCGCGCTCAGTTCCGTGTCTAAATTTAGAGCACGTGCAGCCAATATTTAGGCATTAAATAGATATTATATTTTTTATCCTTTGGTAAGACTGTTTATTAAGTAGATTTTGTGTGTTTTTAATTAAACAGAAGCGAATACTGTCTAACCCGTGACAGTACCTCTGATCGAGGTTGACAGTTATCGTTAGATTACGATATGAGTATAGATATACAATATATTTAAATGCATAAAATTTTGTGAATTCTTACATCTTAATTCTAATTAAAAGCATTGTAAAGAAATTATTTAGGAGGGGAATTTATCTGATCAGGAGTATCGTCAAAGTATTGTCATATTTAAATAGACAATACTTAGGTTTCTATCCGTTTAGTACTTCACTAATATTATAAACGCGAAAGTTTGTAAGTATGGATGGATGGATGGATGTTTCTTGCTCTTTCACGCAAAAAACTACTGAACGAATTTGGATGATACTTAGGTTTTTATATGTTTAGTACTTCACTCATATTATAAACGCGAAAGTTTGTAAGTATGGTTGGATGGATAGATGCATGTTTGTTACCCTTTCACGCAAAAACTACTGAACGGATTTGGATGAAACTTTACAGTAATATAGCTTATACATCAGAATAACACATAGGCTACTATTTGCCGCGATAACCGACATATACGCGGGCGGAGCCGCGAGCAAAAACTAGTACTTCATATTATTTAATTTAAAAAATATAATCTTAACAAAGTAAAAAACTTAACAATGAAATGACAAAACTTGAGTGTGGCAATGAATTCTAGAATATTTTATGGCATAAAAGTGTAGACACTATGTTCATTTACAAGCAGCCGTGAATCTCATTTATTATGCAAGTTCAATGTAAGTAAGTTATACGTTGGCGAATAATGCATGTACACATAGTTACCGACGCGACGCTACGATTATGCAGATTTTTTTGATTACATTTTCTTAATATATTCTTCAAGCTTTAAAATATTTATCGACCCGTCTTTATAGTTATTAATATAAAATTACTTATATAGATAAATGGACATTCAATGTTCATTGGGGATAGTTTATTCAGTTTAAAAAAAAACCTTCTGACTAATTACCAACAAATTTTACACATCTATGTATCTACTTATTTTATATATATATGCAGACGAAACACATAGAATAACATTAGGTATCCACAGTGACGTGCAAATTTACCTATTACACTGCGACTGAGGTAAAAAACAGTCAGTTATAGTTTATCCAAATTGATACTCTTATTTGTGGTAACTAAAGCCATTATGCAAAATAGTATTGCTATTACTACTTACGAAGTATCCAAATTTACACAATCATCCGACATTTAATTAATTTTTAATGATCACCTTTTTTTTCTCAGAAACACGTGATCACATTTGGTAAATTCTGACATTTTATTTTTTATAACTTGTCTTATTTACTTATTTAATTAAGCATTTACAAATCTCAGAAGTAGATATTAACTAACTTTGAATACATGACAATTTTATAAAGTGGCAACTTGAAGTTTATCCGATGATAGGAAAGCTTTTTTTTATTGTGCTGACTGCCTCGTTGGTCTAACGGTAAGCTTGCGCGACTGCTGATAATGAGGTCTCGGGTTCGATTTTCGGGTCGGACCAAGTGTTTGTATGAACTACAAATATTTGTTTCGGAGTTTGGGTGTTGTCTATGTATAATATGTATGTATTTACAAAAAAAAAGTATATCTGTATTTGTATCAGTTGTCTTAGTACCCATAACACAAGCTCTGCTTAGCTTGGGACTAGATGGCGTTGTGTGTTAGATGTCCGAAATATTTATTTATTTATTTATTGTTTTGATTAGTCTAAATGGGCTTTGTAATGTCCCAATGACGTAGAAGATAAGGGAGAAAAGCGAAACTGTGACTATTTAATCTCGTTCATCATTAAATTCGCAGTAAGGGCTACATTAGTATGGTGCCTGTAGACCTTCTCTTAACGGCCTCAAGGTTTGTTCTAGATCAGTGGGCCACAAGTCAACCATTGCGATGTCTTTATAACGCAGTTTCAAACGAACTTACAAATAAGATGAAAAATATTCATATCAAGAAGCATTCGAGTTACATGCACTCTAAATAACAATATTACTAAATTGCTCTTGCAAACTATTTAGGTATGACAAACGATCATTATGTTTTATAACATGTAAATAAGGAAGAGTGTTTGACGATGCTTTGCACAACTACATATGAATATTAGCGAAAACATTACACTGTTTGTAATATTGAATTTTGAAAGGTTGGTAGAAATTATTTTTCTTTATTACAGACAGTCTTCCGTAATGCCGACAGTTACTGGTTACTAAGTCATAAAAAAATAAAATATTTCTGACATCTAACACACAGCGCCAGTCTCAAGCTAAGCAGAGCTTGTGTTATGGGTACTAGACAACTGATATGACTACATAATATATACTTTTTTTTTGACTCCGAAACAACTACTTGCAGACCATATAAAGATTTGATCCGACCAGGGAATCGAACCCGAAGCCTCAAGCACAGCAGTCGCATACGTTACCACTGCGCCAACGAGGCAGTAAAGTCATAGTCATCCATATTTTAAACTTCCTATCTTACCTTGATGCACCGAAATCAATACTACTCGTAGTACTATTAATTCGGAAGTAACTTTGTCTGCTTGTCATGCTTTCAGGCTAAACCGTGCTGCACCAATTTCAATTTTTGCCATGGTGTTTTTTTTTTTATTCTTGAGGAAAGACATAGGTTACTTTTTACATATATTTTGGTAGAATGTTTTAGAAATGCTTTGTGACTTGTGTGTGTTATTAATGCTTTCCAAACCTTGTACCAAATGTAAAACAGACTTTAGACATTTAGTTTTAATAAAGGGTGTGGCATCACTTTCTTTTTTGCTTTCGTCAGTAAGGGAACTTGCTCGTAATTAGAGGACTATCTGAGAAGTCAATAGAAGAAAAAATTAAGTAGCCTCTATTCTTAGAAGCTTTGGCATTCCTGTTAGGAATTTGATTGGGACTACAAATTTATTACTATTCTGTTTTCTTATTTTTTAAGCCTTTAATCTCAAGATCGTTAAGAATCTAGCTTAATATATCGATCTAGCGATGAACCGTGGAATCAACCATACGATATAAAAACATGTGTACATGGTACCGCTAACGCTTGTGCAAAGCTTAAGCTATAATTTTATGTTAATGATACGACTATTGTCACATATTGTAATTTATAATAACAGATGCTTATCATTTGCCTTTTCTTTTCAAGGTTAAGTGATTATTTTTTCATATGTTTAAACATATCTACAATAAGAAAATCGTAAAAATTTACCGAAATCTCTTCTACTTAATATGGACAGCTAATCAGTAAATCTTTCCTAGTGGTGTCTGAGCTGTTTGTAAATAAATATTCCGTCTGGGTTTCAATTGAAGATTTAAGATATTTATGTTGACGTTAAAATGAATCTTTGAAATTGTAAAACCAAGTCACAGATCTTCTACCTCACGAGGAAGACAGACATCATTCAATAAAGAAGCATCAGAGTTTCCTTACCTGCGGATCATCATCTTGCACCAAACTCCTTCTCTTCATGGCATACTCTTTCACCGCAGTGCTGTTCTCCGAATTCGTATCAACATTAAACGTCTTCAACCTCAGCATTGGACTTATTGGACCCAACGGGTTATTGTATTTATTGTACGTCAGATATTTGTTGGCCGCCGTGTTGAGAGATGGATGTGGAGACATTGACGGTGGGTTAGAAACGACCTCCATGATATTCTGTATGCTCGGTCTTTGACTTCGTTTTTTCGGTCTCACGAAGGTTCGGGAATCGAATTTATGCTTGTCTGGTAATGAAAGGATTTCGCCTAGAACAAAAATGTTGTATTATTAATATACCCTACATTGTTGTACTAAAAACACTGTTATATTACTAGCGAATACAGAAGTAAAACAGTTATAAGAGCGGATGATGAAGATTTTATTTTTGTTCTAATCATTCTTACTGAGATTGCAGCAGTATAATTTTAACTCATTACTTAAATATCGGGGTGGTGTTCTAGAATAGAATTCTAACTACTCTAGAATACCATGATGATTAAATAGATTACAGGCTAAATGTATTCAACGTTCAATTTTGAAAGATTACTGTTTTCATAAAACCGGTATCGTTGAAACCGGCATTTTGTGACATTCATGACATTTAATGGGCACCTTGCCATTGAAAATATGGCGAGATGGAGAGATGAGAAAGATGGTCGGACCAGATCTCCGAAAAGTTGGAGGTACCTGTCCGTGTCAGGTGGAGAAGAACAACTGGTTTTTAAGGAGTGACGATCCTGAGTGATTGGGGAACGATTATGAATAGAAATCGAAATGGAACCACGTCAATAAGCGTAAATAATGATACAATAAACTATTTTCTGCACCACTTAATTATGATACCATCCTTGAATGTGCACAATAATGGCTTCAAATATAAATAGCATTACCGTGTACAAAACTTACTAGCAATAACAGTTTGATGTCGATGAGGTCGATTTTAAATGTTTTACATTTTTAGTTGCATTTAAGTCATTATTTTCATACGAATACACATAACGTTTTACAGTAGTTAACTTTTTTCGCTTGGCTTCCAGGTTTACACTCGAATTGTATGCATCCTTTTTACAATAAAGAATTATTATTATTGTCTCTGGTTAAGGAAGTTTTATCTACGTTATTTAAATAAGCTTTGTAAAAATGAAAGCTCAACCAGGGAAATACTATGTCCTCACAAAAAACTGGCGCTAAGCTATTTTTTATTTGCTTTTTCGTTTCGTTGAATCACTCAGATTATGATCAAAGTAAAGTCCCCCTTATCCCTATTACAGAGAAGAGGAGACTAAGGGTTTGTGACTTTGAGTTGTAGGAGCCCAAAAGTGCCTTTATCCCTCTATTACAGACAGGAAGAAACTCAAAAGGCTAGTAAATCTTGATATGAAAGAGACCAAAGTTCCCTCTTGCTCTATTATAGAGGAAAAGCTACTCAAATGGCTAGTGCCTCTTGAGTTTTAGAATCTTAAAGTGACTTTTCTACCGCTGTTCCTTGAGAAAAAACTTTGTGACTGTTGAGTTGTAGGTTAATATTGTAGGTGGCCAATTCGGTTCAGGCAGTAATCGGATAACATATAGACGACATATGATGATCCTGGCAAAATTAGAAGCCCTTACATTTTTTGAAGTTTTAAATACAAACAATTTATTAAATGCTTTAAGACATGATACGTATCACGTATGTCAATGTTTTGAATGCATTACTTTCGTAGATTACAATTTCGTGTTCATTTATCATCAATATTAATTCTATTGTTTTACTGATTACTATATCTTAAGTAGCACGTATAGATAGGTATGTAGTAGTACGGGTATATTGTCCTTGAATATCTCTTCAAGACAAGAGAAATTACAAACAAACATCCTAGTTTTCACAATATTTTTGTTTTAACAAACATTTCTTGACTATCCATAATCTTAATGTCACTTTAATATACTTAAGGGCTTTGATACGTAATAACAAAACCATATTAGCCAGGGGCTATAGATAAAAGTCCACCATTTATAAGCTTATCCTGGCAGGCAATGGTAATATCCAAAACATGGTTAGGACAGATTCCAAGAATAAATATAGAAAACTAAAACACATGAATGATGACACAAGGATGCAGAATCATCTCAATAGACCGCCATAGTGTGGGTCACTATGCTCTATTGTTGAAAGAAAGAAAGAAAGAAAGAAAATTATTTATTCAGACATGCACAGGTCAGTACATCGTTTTAAACAGAAAAAGCAATTATATTATAATGCCCTGTGCAATGCCAGAAAAGGCGCCTATCTCAGCAAATTGCTGTAGCCAGAGTGACTACAGCGCTGGTATTACGATAGGGCCCGCGCTCGGAGTCGTCGGTTCGTCCGTGTGTGTAATAAGTTTTTGTGTGTGTATATAGGTACATATATGTATACATCCACAATAAATAAAATAGATATATATGAAGAATAGACAGTGATGAATGGTAAGCCAATCTTACACGCTCTTAGCCCGCGGTCCGCGACAGACTACATACTGTCATATATAATCTGTGCGAGCCGCGCAAACACTCGTTGGGCCTCTACCGCTTTTGTATATGACAAAGGTTGCATGCGCATTTACAATGAGTATGGTGACCACTACTGTTGGATTCTGTTAATGCTTTCCATCAGGCAGAGTAGTCACTTTTGCAGACCCATACATAAAAACAAAAAAAATACAGTAAAGGTTATTCAGTATGTAAATATATCATAAAACTGTTTGTTTATTACATTTTAGACAATGGCTGTTTTAGAATTCATTTTATCTTTTTGAATAATGTGTTCATAACGTTCATATCACATTTCTTTTTCTATTCATACATACGTATAAAGGTGACAACCGTTAAACAATGAAATCCCTTACTTTACAGGATACTAAAAATCAAATATTGATTTGAATTCAAGAGCTCATTATTTAGCTTAGTAATTTAAACACGATGATCTCTTCCCCTCTTCTGATTACCTAATGCTGTGCGTGACAGGGTCCACGGTATATCTATACTAATATTATAAACGCGAAAGTTTGTGAGTATGGATGGAGGGATGGATGGATGTTTGTTACTCTTTCACGCAAAAACTACTGAACGTATTGCGATGAAACTTTACAGTAATATAGCTTATACATCAGAATTACACATAGGCCACCATACGCCGCGATAACCGACATATACGCGGGCGAAGCTGCGGGCAACAACTAGTATACTATTAATTTTACCCGTGAACCGATTGCGAAATGGCAATAAATATTGAGTATTGATAAAATTTTCAACTGATAATCTTTCCTTCGCTTTGTTTATGCTATCGTTTCAGTCGTTTTATAATATCTTTAATCAATTAATTTACGTTTTCGTTCTAAATATTTAATTTATGTACGTGTAGCATATGAAGTTGCAAAGATTCGCGTTCGAAATTCAATAATCACGAACAATTCATAAAAATCGAATAGTGCGCCATCAAAATTAACAAGTTTACGACACAAGCAGAACAATAGTTGCAGCAAATATAAAAAAATACAACTCTATAAAAAAACAGTTGAGATACTATTTCAAATATCATTTAACTTTCTGCCTCGCACAACAAAACTGTGGAATGAACTATTCCCGGACCAATACGACCTTTAAACCCTTAAAGAAAAGAGCGTACTCCTTCTTAAAAGGCCGGCAACGCACTTGTGACGCTTCTAAAAGGGCGGCGGTAATCGCTTACCATCAGGCGATACGTCTGCTCGTTTGCCATTATTCAACAAAAAAAAAAACATGATTTCGTAATAAAAGTTATTGTTGTAAAATTAAAAATTAGTTGTTGTCGCAACAAGCATACGGCCAGACATCAATTTACAATTAGGAAGAATATTAATATGAAATACTGAGCTCTTATCTAATAAATCATCTAGGAAATTGGAACATGCGATTGATATTTTAACCAACTAGCTGACCCACGCACCTCATTTGCGTCTCCTATTGCCCGTAGCGTGATAATTTGCCCCCGTTTTTGAAACAACCTTCATTGTTGCTCCACTCCTATTGGTCTTAGCGTGATGATATATAGCCTATAGCCTTCCTCGATAAATGGACTATCCAATACTGAAAGATTTTTTCAAATCGGACTGGCGGTTCCTGAGATTAGTGCGTTCAAACAAACAAACAAACTCCTCAGCTTTATATATTTAGGTATAGATATATACTGATAATTGTATTTTACGTTACGCTTATTTATTAAATCTATTCGATCATTAGAATCTTATTTTTTTTATCGAATTAAGAATTAGGTGCTATCAACTTTTAAACTATTTAGTTTCTAAAACTCTGTCTAGAAAAATGAGTTCCACGTGGCTTAAGCTACGAATGCGTGTTATGTTAGTTATGTATTTTGAATTCATATTAAGTACAATAAATATAACAAAAGACTCTAGTGCACTTAATATAAACAAGGAAGTCGGTTCTTAACAAATAAGGATTACACTCATTACACAGTATATAATTGGGGATTCAGATTTAATTTAATAAGTGATTAGATAAATGCGGCTTACAACCAAGTAGGAAGTTCAACAAACCCATTAAAAATCGCATCTTAGCTTACTATTAGTTTGATGGATACAATGTCAAACAAATATAAACGTTAGTGTCATAAAGCTAAGGATTTATTTCGCGTAGTAAGTACATGTGAGAAAATAAAAGCGTCAAAATTCAGTTCGCAACGCACTAGCGTCTTAGAAACGTAAGTAATTGGTGCCCAAATCGGTAAGCATTTGCATTCCTGCAGCAACGGACGTGGTCGGTCAGGAAATAACAGTGACAGCTGTTACAGTGTTATGCTTATGACAGGAACACGTGAGGAGGTTACAAATTCTACCAATTTCATACTGGTAGAAATAGGCAATGATGCTAAATTAATTTCATGCGCCACTTTTAAAGTTTTCACGTTTGCACCACTCCCTTCTTATGAAGTGACTAGCCGACCCACGCAACCTCGTTTGCGTCTTCTATTGCCCGTAGCGTGATAATTTTCTTCCGTTTTCGAAACATTTTTCATTGGTGCTCCGCTGTTATTGGTCCTAGCGTGATGATATATATAGCCTATAGCCTTCCTCGATAAATGTACTATCCAACACTGAAAGAATTTTTCAAATCGGACCAGTAGTTCATGAGATTAGCGTGTTCAAACAAACAAACTCTTCAGCTTTATATATTAGTATAGAAGTATAGATTATGAGTGAACTTGTCTGTAGATTTCATATTCGACTAACAAACAAAACGTATGATTACTGATTTTAGCTCATAAAAAAGGATGAATTTAGTATTCATAAGAATTTGTATATAAAAGTTAGGCAATACTTATGGATATCAACGCAACCGTAACGCATTATATTAAATAGATATGCATTTTGAAAGGCAAATATGCGTGTATCGTAGTATATGTGTACAATGTTTGAAACACGTTTTTTTAACAAAGCAGGTACTAAGTGTCGTTTTGACTTCAATATTATATTACTACTACTACTGTTTGTAGAGTGCATTCAGAGGTCCGGAACTTTACAAGAGACGTTTGTTTTATCTAATCTAGGTAGGTACTTAGGTATTATCCTGATGATGGGGAAGACAAAAGGGAATTACAAAAAAGTGCGTGGGGCTCTGTATGTTAGTCTAAAGAAGATCTATTCAAAGCCGATCAGACCTTAAAGAAATAGGTCTCTTTAGTGCAGGTAGGTAAAGACTAAAAAAATATGCTAGAAGTCTTTTAGTCTCAGGTTGGTTCGGCGTCTCAGTAGAAATAAATATATAGAGCATTATAATAAGTATAATTCCTACATGCGCGTTATCATTTTCTAACAATGAACGGCCTTGACCCACGTATACCTAGTGGAATTTCTTTTTGATACAAAGAAACTTCTTTGTAACTAGCTGAACCCCTAACCTGAACCTCAAGTTACTATCTGGATCATCAGCTACCTGCCAGTGGAAGTCCCGTCCAGCCGTTCCAGAGATTACCCCGAACAAACAGATAGACAAAAATTTAAAAAAAATATTTTGGTACACGTATCCGTGTATACATACACATGCATACATACATATTTAAAACGATGCAGTGGTTTAGCCGTGAAAGCGAACAGACAAACAGAGTTATTTTCGAATTTATAATATTAGTATGGATAAGAAGGTTCGGTTATAAAACTGAACATTTCTGAAACTAAAACATCCTGAGACATTAATTCAATTATAATAATTAATCTATACTTATAAAATAGTAAGTCCTGACTGACTGATTCATCATCGCCGAGCGTAAACTATGATAGTTAGGGCTATGAAATTTGGTGAGTAGGATCCTTTTATTGAGTAGACACGCACTAAGAAAGGAATTTTGGAATTTCTACCCCTAAGGGGGTGAAATAGGGGTTGAAAGTTTGTATGGAAGTCCGTCATTTTTTAAGTTAGAAACCTGAAACTTTACTTTTGGGCTGCTGATTAAAAATGAGTAAACACGTATTTCAGCGTTTTTGAATATTCAACCCCTAAGGGGTGAAATAGGGGTTGACATTTCGCATATAGGTTAGTCTGGAAGTCTGTCATTTTTGAAGTTCGAAACATGAAACTTTGTGTTCGGGCTACTGACTAAAAATGAGTTAATACGTATTTAAGCGTTTCTTGATATTCTACCCCTAAGGGGTGAAATAGGGGTTAAAAGTTTGTATCGAAGTTCGCCATTTTTTAAGTTAGAAACATGTTGCTTTATTCACGTGCTAAGAACTAAAAATGAGTTAATACGTATTTAAGCGTTTCTTGGTATTCTACCCCTAAGGGGGTGAAATAGGGGTTGAAAGTTTGTATGGAAGTTCGTCATTTTTTAAGTAAGAAGCATGAAACTTTATTTTTGGGCTACTGTTTAAAAATGAGTAGATACCTATTTAAGCGTTTATGAATATTCTACCCCTAATGGGTGAAATAGGGGTTGAAAGTTTGTATGGAAGTTCGTCATTTTTTAAGTAAGAAGCATGAAACTTTATTTTTGGGCTACTGTTTAAAAATGAGTAGATACCTATTTAAGCGTTTATGAATATTCTACCCCTAAGGGGTGAAATAGGGGTTGACATTTCGCATATAGGTTAGCCTGGAAGTCTGTCACTTTTGAAGTTCGAAACATGAAACTTTGTGTTCGGGCTACTGACTAAAAATGAGTTAATACGTATTTAAGCGTTTCTTGATATTCTACCCCTAAGGGGTGAAATAGGGGTTAAAAGTTTGTATCGAAGTTCGCCATTTTTTAAGTTAGAAACATGTTGCTTTATTCACGTGCTAAGAACTAAAAATGAGTTAATACGTATTTAAGCGTTTCTTGGTATTCTACCCCTAAGGGGGTGAAATAGGTGTTGAAAGTTTGTATGGAAGTTCGTCATTTTTTAAGTAAGAAGCATGAAACTTTATTTTTGGGCTACTGTTTAAAAATGAGTAGATACCTATTTAAGCGTTTATGAATATTCTACCCCTAATGGGTGAAATAGGGGTTGACATTTCGCATATAGGTTAGTCTGGAAGTCTGTCATTTTTGAAGTTCGAAACATGAAACTTTGTGTTTGGGCTACTGATTAAAAATGAGTAGATACGTATTTAAGCGTTTCTGGATATTCTACCCCTAAGGGATGAAATAGGGGTAGAAAGTTTGTATGGAAGTTTGTCATTTTTTAAGTTAAAAACATGAAACTTTATTCATATACTACTGATTAAAAAAGAGTAAAGAGTTATTTAAGCGTTTCTGGATATTCTACCCCTAAAGGGGTGAAATAGGGGTTGAGAGTTTGTATAGAAGTCCGTTATTTTTTAAATTAGTACCATGAAAATTTAATTTTGGGCTACTGATTAAAAGTAACTAGATATCTATTTAGCGTTTCTGCATATTTTACCAATAAGAGGGTGAAATAGGGATTAAATTTTTTTATGAGAATCCGTCATATTTAACTTAGAAACCTGAAACTTTACTTTTGGGTTGCTGATTGAAAATGAGTAAATACGTATTTCAGCGTGTCTGAATATTCTATCCCTAAGGGGTGAAATAGGGGTTGACATTTCGTGCATAGGTTAGTCTGGAATTCCGTCATTTTTGAAGTTTGAAATATAAAACTTTGTTTATATGCTACTGATTAAAAAAGTGTAGAGACGTATTTAAGCGTTTTTGGTTATTCTACCCTTAAGGGGGTGAAATAGGGATTGAAAGTTTGTATGGAAGCTCATCATTTTTTAAGTTAGAAACATTAAACTATATTTTTGGGCTACTGATTAAAAATGAGTAGATACCTGTTAAAGGTTTCTGGATATTCTACCCTTAAGGGGTGAAATAGAGGTTGCTAGATTGCATGGAAGTCTGTCATTTTTTTGAGTTAGAAACATAAAATAAAATTTTTGGGTTACTAATTAAAAACGAGAATATGCATATTTAAGCGTTTCTGGATATTCTACCCCTAAGGGGAGAAATAGTCATTGGCATTTCATGTATTGGTTAGTTTGGAAATCCGTCATTTTTTTAAATTTAGCAGCCTAACAACTTTCGTTTTTATATTTCTGATTACAAAAAGATGAATACTTATATCAGTATTTATGCGAATTCTGCTCCTAAAGGGGTTGAAATATGGGTCGAATGTTTGTATGAAAGTTCTTTTAAATGGAATATTGATCACAAATAAATAAATACGTTTAAAATCATGAATAAATTACTGATACATACTTTAACACAGTCTTAATTAAATACATATAATCAAGTTCCACGCGAGCAAAGCCGCGGGCAACAGCTAGTTGTTTTATAAAGTTATAATTTTTATAAAACTAAACAATTAAGTAATATGACAGTGAGTTAAGTAACGTATAAAAGTGTAAGTAATTGTCAGTTTTTCCTAAATAAATAAACGAATAAATAGTAACTAATTGGTATTTTAATTTCAATGTCGGTTTGTTTGTATGCAATGTTTTTAGAACAAAAGAAATCAAGTTTTTAAATGTTGATGTAAAATCGATTTCACATTTTTTGTGAAACTTTTTGATCGTTTGACGTTTATTTTATAACACAGCTATGGCGCGCGGCTCCGCCCGCGTGTGTGTCGGTTATCGCGGCAAATAGTAGCCTATGTGTTATCCTGATATATAAGCTACATTGTTGTAAAGTTTCACCCAAATCCGTCCAGTAGTTATTGCGTGAAGAAGTAACAAACATACACACTCACAAACTTCGCCTTTATATATGTGTGATTGTCAAACTAATTAGTTTCAATTCGTTGCCTTATTAAAGTAATTGCAGAATGTGTAGGCTACTGAAGGACGCATTGCAAGACATTTTAATAATTATCAACACATTTTAATACTAGCTTTGGCCTGCAGCTCTACCTATGTCCTTCCTCAAGAATTAAAATATCTTTAAGCCATTGAAATTGATGCAGCGGTTTAGCCGTTAAACCGTACCGACAGTTTCTTTCGATTTTTTAACATTAGCATGGAGTACCTGGACAACCGAGCTGTGGGACATCACACTCGTAAGGAAACAAAGACGGTCCCCATTTCATCTCATCCACATTTTTTTATATTTTTTATCATTAATTTCATCACGACGAAGACTTAAAGATTTAAAGACTTTAAACACTTGACATTGGCAGAAATAGCTGATCCGAGAGATCCGTCTGGTTGCCATTTCATCAAAAGAAGAAGAAGAACCGAGCTGTAAGCGGTATTTTTTTTCTAATTATCACATCTAGATCGATTTATTGCCCCCAAAACCGCCTGCATACTTAATTTCATGAAAATCATTGGTTCATTTTCCGAGATTCAGATTATATATATATAGTTCCTTCGAACGCCAACTATTTATTTTTTCCTTTTGCTAACGATTCAGAATTTTTGTAGATCACCGTCTTTATTGCATAAGTTTAATAGAGTAGTAAGTATCAATTTCAAAAATACCTGTGTGTATGTTACTTGTTGTAGCTTTACTGTAGAAGAAATCTCTTAAATTTTTTAATTGTTCTTCCCATAAAGCTGTTAGATTTATAAGCCCTTTTCCCCCATTTCGTCTTTTAAGTGCGATTCTTTCTATAGCTGACTTTTGGTGTAAATATCTGCGTTTTGTTAGTGTTGTTTTAGTCTTAATTTCTAATTTATTTATGATAGTACATGTCCAATTAACTATTCCAAATGAATACGTCAACACGGGTATGGCAAATGTATTTATGGCTTTAAACAGATTTTTAGAATGATTGTTATTGTTATAATCCGTTGGGATATCTCCTTTCCATTAAGAAAATAATCATCAAAATCGATTCATAAACGACTAAGTTATCCACAAACACACCTAAAAGAATATATGTGGTCGAATTGAAAACCTCCTCCTTTTTTTGAAGTTGGTTTAAAAAGTGATTTTTAGTTTAGTTTGGACATTCTTCGAACAGAATTAGCACCAATATTTATTTATTATTATACCGTGTCTTACGCAAGAAGAAAAAGAGAGAGAAATAATAATTAGCAAAATAGAGAATAATAGTTACATATTAAAAGAGTACTATGACTCCGCGGTAAAGATATGACATGACATGTCTTCAATTTTTTATTAGCAATTTGTCAGAGGAGTGAACTAGATGTAGGTCTCGTCCCAAGACTATTGCATTATCACAATGGCCGTTAGAGTAGGCGTATGTAATATATAGTTTTAGGCGAGTAATCCAACGAGTAGTAATCGCAATAAACTTTCTTTTCTGACAGAAACATTTAAATCAATCAAAAGTGATCTTATTTGTATAATACTTCAACTGGGTCGATTGTTATTGTGCATATTTTCGTCCTTCATACGTAATATGTTAAAAATGTGGCAAGCTTTACGGATAGGCAATTTATTACAAAACGTAAAAAATGTTATTTTAGACTCGAACCAACCAAAAATCTTACAAAGTCTTGAGTACTAGAAACCGGGGAGCTAGGTGCATCCTATAAAAGAAATCCCTGGAACCCCGACATGCCTCGGTACACTTACAGCTTACAGGGGGGCCCCTCCTGTGTGGGAATCCCGATTTTACCTTTCTGTCCCCAAAAAGGCGCGCTTTATAGTGCTCACCTTGCCCTGCTTCTACACGTATAGATAGTATAGAACTTTGATAAATAACAGGTTGTAACCAGGTTTATTGTGAGTATAAATAAACAAATCAATACTTTGTTGGCTGTCAGTGCATTGTAGGATGTAAACCTAACATGCACAGTTAAAGTGACAGTGCACTTTATAAATTGTCAATAATGAGGACGAAAATAACTAAAGGGGCGTCTCCACCAAAATTGTTGGCAATTTCAGTGTTTGCAACTTTTCAAAAAATCGCCAACTTTTGTTTGCATTGGGTCTACACCGAGTTTTGTGCGAACAATTTAAAAAACATTCCAACTAAGCGTCTCCACTATAGAGATATTATAAAAAATATAATATATATCTCTATGGTCTCCACAGAGCCTATGATATCTGCAACAAGCATATTCTTTTGATGTTTAGAGCCAAAAACAGAAACACGTTTGCCAACATTTGTTGACAATTTTTATTCCCAACACAAGGAAATTACAGAAACTTTTGTCACCAACACGTGTTGACAACACAAAAGTTGCTACCTTTTGTTCGGTGGAGACTCGGCTTAAAAGTGTCGATCGCGGTGACTAAACCTACCTAAATCGGTTACCTACATTTTTTTTCATGATGAATTGGATACTGACTTGATAGTTCTAGTGATATGTACTAGAAACGAGATTAGTCGATTAGTAGTACGAGATTTGTCATATAACATACCACTTCGAGCTTACTTAATCTTTTTGAACTCGTAGTGGATAAACTACTTAATGTCAGTAGAAAAAGCGTAGCGCACCTAAACGCTGTGTTGTATGCTTTTAAGAACATTATACTTTATAGTTCACAGGTTAGAGCTAAATATACAAATCAATCGTTTATCGACATCATAACCTTTACATCAAAAGAACCAATAGTATTTTAAATGAAATAACTCATCGCATAACGAGCGAGCGAGATGTAATGGGCGGGAGGCGTCTTTCAAATAAAGTAGTAAATATTTCTTCCCCACCACATCATGTCTAAAGACTGACTCACGTAACATGGGGCTATTCCCCGTAATCTCAACTTGGGATGAATCAACTTGATACCGAAACCGAGCGATATACAATTTTTTTAAAAGAATATGGATTTTGCTTTTAGCACGTTAAACCGTCGGTCCCAGTGCAGGTTGAATGGCAAACAAAATATTGATACTATAAATTAGTCCGGCTTATGGAACTTAAAGAACATCTTAGTAAATCTACATTTTGAAATTAAGATCTAATGAAAGAAAAAATCCTACTAGATCCATCATAGATCTGGCCAATGGATCTTCTGGGAAAAATCGAAAAATAAAAGTCTCAGTAGATCCACATGCTGAAATCAAGATCTAATGGGAAAAAAAGTTCTTAATAGATCCATCATGGATCTGGCCAATGGATTTACTGAGAATAAACCGTTAAAATGAACATCTATGGCAATCGTTATTGAGAAGTCAGTGCCTTCAAATATACTAGCTATACCTTCGAATTCAGTTCACCTTCAGAGTTGCGGAGGTCCGATGCCAATCGCAAACTGATATTCAGGTAAAACTGGTTGAACTAGTAGCCAACCTCAATTAATCTTGGGAATAATAAAGGCTAGGAAGATGATGATGGATTTAGCCTTTAGGATTCATGCGATAAATATTCGGATAATACGAAAATATTTTAGTCATTAAGTTTTGATTTCACTTTAGGCCGTTAGGCGTATGATTAATTGTCTCGTATGCCTTACTATGCATGGAAAGTGAAACTTTTTGTACCAATTCAGAATGCTAATTAAAGTGTAGGTCGTACTACCGTAACATATTGTTTCTCAAAGATTACGGCCACGGCTTGTTTGTTTCGATAAATACATATACCATACAAGTAGATGCCTATGTCCCACGTTTATTCGATTCTAGTCAATAATTCCTTTTTTCGTGGGCTGATCAGGCAGATAAGCCAACTATAAACAGATAATCGGTTTTCGTACGCCGTTGTCGACCAATCATGTTCCCTATTCAGAAAATGCTCAACATTTGCAAACTTTGATTTTTAGTTTTAATATTAGCTTCTGAATACATACGTTTAGCTACAAAGAAAAAGATTTCGTGACATCGACACATCATTAGACCTTTTTCTATAAGAAGGAAATTGCTTAGTAGCAAAAGCAATTTTCCATTCTAAGAGAAAAAGTTTTCGCATAAATCACAAAATTTGCAGCCTCCGGATTTGTTGCAAGCTTAAGACTGACTTATCATCAACTAAAGTTATTTATATTGATAAGGTAATCGTTACTGACGGTAATAGATAAAATAGAAACAAGATTATAGGATGTGTGCGATTGTATACGAATGACATATGCTGATTTGGTGAAGCTCGTATTGTCAATTACATGTTAGGACTATTTCCGAAGTGCTATTTCTACTAGCGAATACGGTTGCTGCACTTTCTTAGTGGTCGTGCGAGAGATATATTGTTGATATTGTGCTCGTTTTTTTGGTACTGTACTAAATGTAAATATCTATACAAGCCAACATTTAGATTAATTAATAGGTATTTCCGACATTGAACACAAAGCACGATTTTAAACAGTTTAATTTTATTATTTAACTTAATTATAATTCGTCAAAAACTATCTTGTCATAAATATACCTACCTACATATAAATATGAGGGAACTGACCTTATTTGGAATCTATATTTATAAAAATGAATCGCCGAAATGTATGTACGCGCATAACTTCCGATCGGCTGCACCAAATTAAATAATTATTTTTTTAATTGTTCGTTACTGTTAGTACAAGGTTTTGTATACAAGAAAAATTAAAAGATAACGGGAAAAGTCTTTTTTTTTTGTCCGCGAAGGGAAGCCGAGACAGATAAGTAAATCTGGCGGTACGAAGTTCGCCGAGTCAGCTAGTAACGTATAAGTAAAACTAATAACAATAAATAAAAGTGCTTAAGAAATCAACTTTCTTCACTTTCTTTTACAATAAATATAATAATGCCATATTAAGAATAATAAGTTTCGGTGTACAATTGGACATTAAAAATATTAATATTGACGACTGTTTTTCTTTCTAATTAGATGACAATTATATGAAATTCATAAAACTATGAAACTTATTCCATTTGGATTATGAACCACCCTGTGTTTAGGTATAAGAGTATGAGAAATTAATGCCACAACCGGTTCTTAAATAACTACTTCCTGCGCTTTTTATCAATTAACTTGGAATACAGCTTTTGCTGTCACTACTCTAATAGGAAACCAGGTAACTTTTTATACAGGCTAGTAGACTGTCGGTATCTTTTAAGTTATTTTCCGTTATATCTATTTATTGGCGATAACGGAGTCTTCGTAGGTCCCGTTTTGACAACTCGATTCAATAAATTCAATGGATAAAACTGTCAAAAAATTAACAAAAATAAAACCGTCTTCAAGGTTCGACTCGATTTTTCTTGGATGGCATCATCAGATCTTAGTGTCAATAGTAGTACTAATGTTCGGATTGTCCTTTCCAATAAAAAAAGAATCATCAAAATCGGTTCATGAACGACGAAGTTATCCCCCGAACACATAAAAAATATACATAGACGGTCGAATTGGGAACCTCTTCCTTTTTCGAAGTCGGTTAAAAAGTACTGTAATACATCTCCTTCTGCTAATCCTGTTGTTACCTACCTAAACTAAAATTTATCAAGAATTATCTTCTATTTCCTATTTTTGTGAAGCGATTTCCAAAATGCTATTTTTGTATGTGTATATATTTACATAACATCTATTTTTAGTGTGACATATCTTGAATTTATCGCCGTCGCCTGCTGCACAAATGTCTCCCCCCAAGAACATATCTAAGTGAATCTTTGAAATTTAAATAGTTAAGTGTAAAATTTTGTTTTGTTATTTTTTTTTTATGTGTGTTCGTCGTTTTTGAATCGATTTTGATGATTCTTTTTTTAATAGAATGGAGACATCCCAACGGTCGTACCATGATAAGGACACTAAGATCTCATGATGGCATCCAAGAGAAATCGAGTCAAACTTTGAAGTCGGTTTTTTTTTTTGGTGTAAGAGGGCAAACGAGCAGACGTATCACCTGATGGTAAGTGATTACCGCCGCCCATAGACACCTGCAACACCAGAAGCGTCACAAGAACGTTGCCGACCTTTGGGGGATGGGGAAAGGGATGCGGGGAGGGGGTGGGGTATGGACCTCCGGTATCCTCACTCACTCGGTGAAACACAGCGCAGGCGATAATTCACACCAGTTTTTTGTGAGGCCGTGGTATCACTCCGGTCGAGCGGGCCCATTCATGCCGAAGCGTGGCTCTCCCACGGTGGAACTTAATTGTCTTTAGGTACATTTTTTGATTAGAAACATTGCTGCGACCATTACCTACTCTCCTTATTACGTATAAGTGAATTTATCAAGGCTGTAGTGATAAAAAGTAGCAACTATTGATAAATTAGACTGATTATAAAATACATTAATGATAAACCATTCTATTTACAAGATAATTTAGCAATTTACTTATAAAAAATTATGCTACTGAATTTTAAAGAAGTCTATTCTGTACTTTCCCTATGTTTAGGAATAAAAGGCTATTATTATTATTATTCTGTACTTTCTAAACCTCCTTGTTAAGGAGAGGTCCGTATCCAGCAGTGGACTACTAAAAGCTGATGAAGACGGTAGTTCTTTATTAAAACACTTTTGACTATTTATTTTCTAGAAGAATAGGGTAGTTAACAGGATCGTTAATAAATACCGATATCTCCTTCATTATAAAAAATATTATAAAACAGCTCGGAAAATATAATAGTTTCAGCTTTTCATTTCTATTACAAATTTAAATTTAATAAACATTTAAATATATTGCTCAATTGAGTAACCTAAAAAAGAGACGTCACAAGTTAGTTTTTAGTACATTTTTCATACAAAGTTATCGTTTTGACAGATGAAAAAAAAGTTACTGATTTGACTAAGGTGTCAACTACCCTATTGAAATATCCTCAACGGTAAACTAAACATCGCATTGAGACGAGTCTGTTAAACTGCTATGTGCGATACTTGATGCCATTTTTGGGAACATATTACGCCTACTTGCGATTATAGTCATGTTCGCAAACATAAAAAAGTTTTGTGTTTTTACTTTCTCCAAAAAGAGATAACTCCCACATTTTCGAAAATTTTATTCTATGAATATTATTTTAACTGTGTCAAATTGTAAATGACGATTAAAAAAAACACATTTTAATATAGATTCCAGTAGAGAAAATGTGTGTTACTATTCTCCCTGGGTTTTTAATCTATCTATAATTTGTATAAAAAATGGAACTGATGTGACACGACATGTGACACAAATGTCATAAGCTGTGACACGTGGCACAGGTGTCATAACGCATAAGGTGAAGCATAGCAAGAGGAGAAAGGTTCTATTTATAGTCCACAATCGTAGGTATACAGCCCGTAAATGATTCTCTTTGCCTGCACGTAGGTACGTATGCACAGGTATAGTGGTGATAGTGTGTGTAAAGCTATCAACCAACAGAATCAAAACACTCCAAATTCAAAAATTCTCCAAATCTAACTGAATTTTGTAACTGTTATTTAGAAAATAGAGGTTGAAAAGAATCTCAATTCTTAACAAAAAAAACCTAATTATACGTTCATCGAAAACGGATGGACCGTTATAGAAAATGTTTTTACGAAGAGTGTTCTTACTCTGTGCAGTAGTTCCTATATTATTATTAGGTCAGGACGACAGAACCCAAAAAATCGAGCGTATTTAAAAAAAAATTGTTTGGTTTTTTTACTAATTTGTAGTGGCTCTGGGATAGCACCATTTAGTCAAGTGGAACTAATGATGAAGGCCACAAATAGCCCCCAGACCTAATACTGATAGGTATTTCACAGATTGCGATCTGATTGCTTTGGTGTGGTTGCTAACCAATTTCTGTTCATCATTATGCATATTGTGAAGGTGACGGAAAACCACAACCAACAACTCCACAATAATTAAACTTTCTGCATGAAAAATAAACAATATTTTGTAAAAAGGTACAGTTGCCAGTTAGATACTGTAAATGATTTACAAAACTTTGAGATACCCAATTTGTCTACTTTTTATATAGGTACCTACTAGCAGACCCACGCAACCTCGTTTGCGTCTCCTATTGCCCGTCGCGTGATAAGTTTCCCCCGTTTTTGAAACATTTTTCATTGGTGCTCCTCTCCTATTGGTCATAGCGTGATGATATATAGCCTATAGCCTTCCTCGATAAATGGGCTATCTAACACTGAAAGAATTTTTCAAATCGGACCAGCAGGTCCGATTTGAAAAATTCTTCGATTCGAATTCGATTTGAAAACTACTGTTCCTGAGATTAGCGTGTTCAAACAAACAAACAAACTCTTCAGCTTTATATATTAGTATAGATATTCCGCTTACTGTGAACCTATTTCAATCATTAGTTACTTAATGAAATTGGTTCCGTTAAAACATGATTCAATTTAATTCAGAGTAGAACCACTTTGGCAGGTTCACATTTTTAAAGAAATATGAAAAAAAATCAACAATATTAAAAATTATGTTACTAGTTATATTAGTTTCCGCCCGCGGCTTCGCTCGCATTTCAGATTCCTATGTTACTTCTCACACCTCCAAGAATATGTGTGCAAAGTTTCACGATGATCAGTTTAGTACTTTTCACGTGAAAGCGTAACAAACAAACGTCCATTTCAACATCAACACTTCTTGTCTACTACATTTATTAGTTGTAGAAGTCACGTGGGCTAACAATTCACACAAGTCTTAACCTGGGTTATTTCTTTAAGAACAAAACAGAACAGTGCATGTAAATGGTCACATACACATATGAACCTCGTTTCAGTAATAACCTTCACCTTCGCTTCTTGACGGATTTTTCTCGTAATGTTTTGAATATGTAATAACGCGAAGGCGAGAAATGAGTAAAAAAAAATTCTCCTAACATAAGGAACAAAGATCAATACTTATGTGTTACGCATCTACATTAATTACATTATGTACCGTATTTCTTACAAATGAGAATTCTTTCTCAATGTTTTTGACTGCTATCAATGGTATTACAATCATGATATTAAAAAAAGACTGCTATAGTGAATACCATAAACGAGCTCTACGAGTTTCTTTGATATACCTATATATAAGGTATTGACTAGTATTGGTAAGTTTAAATAACATGCATCAATGCATCGGTACATACATAGTTTCAATAAGCTTGTAATAATTATTGATATCAAATTACTCATAGTCCTGCCCGAGGCATGTTTCTTTCCTAAAACCATATTTAAAAATAAGAACATAAATAATCCTACTTTAGATTTATATTTTCCACAATTAAAACTGTCAATACTAGATTAGAAATATCCGGCGATATTTTCCGGTGCAAACAAGGCTACGCTAACTTACAAAATAGCTCTTACAACTAGACAATAGAGTTCAGTTTTATACATCAACAGCAGGTCCATCTAATGATCGGCGTAATTGGATGATTGTATGACATTGAAACGCTGCTGTACCACTTATTTACGTGTGCATCTGTAGCATATAAAACTATGCATTGACAAAAGTTCGAAATATATCCTTTAAGTTTAGAACTGGATGTAATTTAGTTTGTAGTAGAAAGTTCTTATGTGAGGTCTAAAAGGGCATGAAAATTTTAAGACTACAAATGATAACAATGATATTTAGGCTTTCTGAAGTCAAGAGTCAGTCTTGTCCATATGGTGTCTGGTTATGAATAGAGAGTGTCACCACCCTATGCATGCACTGGGTTTCCTAAGAAGCGGGTAAGGTAATAAACTAGGCAGGGTAAGGTAGTAAGGGTGAGTAAGGGCAATTCTATATCAACCCGTCTCGCGAGCGTGGTATAGGCAAAAACCTCTTACGTATAAGAGGCTTATGTCCAGCACTGTTACGGTTAAAAGCTGATGATGAAGTCAAGAGACCATACTTTTATAAGAGATAGATTAGTATGAAACTCTATAGATACTTATCACCTACTAGTTCTGTTTCTTTCTTAATCCGGAACCTAATTCCTTGCTGTGAGTTCGCGTTTGCATTAGTTTCCGATATAATTTGTATTGTAATAGTTCGAATGCAATTCTGCATTAAAATGAGAATTGTCCGAATGATAATAAAGACGTGTTGTATGTAAGTTTTATCTTACTAGTTTCTGTTACTACTACTAGTTATTATAACTGGTTTGATTTTAACGATTCTTAACAAGATACTTTCTGTTCGTATCGGAAGTGATTAGAAAACAAACAAGGAGGTATTCGCAACGTACATTCAACGTGCTTGTAATAATTATAAAGCTACCGCTTATAGGGCTTGCACTTATGTACTAAACTAGCTGAACCCCGCGGTATTACTCGCGGTTATCCTCGTACGGCGAGTAACGCCGCGTGACAAAGTCAGTCTTAAGAAAGTAGCCTAAGTTACCCCCTATATCATCAGCTACCTATCAGTGAACGTCCCGTCGGTCGGATCGGTTCACCCGCTCCAGAGATTATCCAAATAAAAGAAGTGACGTAACGTAATGAAAATTATTTTGTATAGCTCCGAGAATTTATTTTACGCGTGAGATTTTATGTTTTGAATGGCACAAAATTTGTTGGTACTGTAATGAAAATAAGAGAGGAGAGGCCTATCTCCAGCAGTGGACTGTTTAAGGCTGTTGACCTAATAAAAATTCGCTCCACAACAGAGCATATACAGCTGACTTGATCTTGGAGTGGGGTAATGTGGCGATTTCCACATATGGCGCAGGAGAAACATACTGCAGCACCACGAGAATTACGGAGTAACTACTAATCCTGTATCGCGATGTAGAAGTTCTCGCGCCTATCGCGCTACCGTTGAATCGCCCCCCACCAGACAAGGTCACCTCGCCTGGTTGAAGAATCCTCCATTTGTGTTGGAGGGACAAAGCGCCCGTACCTCCACAAAAAATAAATTAATCAGATTTATTTCTAGTTGTATATATAGTCTTGTAGCTTATATTCTTTACATATGATAAAAGTTTCACAGAACGGAGGTTTCCTACACAGTTCGGAGGTGTGAAGAGTTAATTTTGAAGTTTTGAAACGCAGGATCTAGAACTACCGAGATGTAGAGTTTCAAGTATTCAATATAACCTAGGATTCCAGAATTGTCTTACTCCTGTCACTCTCGAATATAATAAGGATGAAAAGTTCATTTTTCTTACGGTTTAACTAAATTACAAATCTAGAACCTTTACATCATATCATCTAATGTATTGGATCAAGCAATGTCTGGGCGTAATTTGATACCAGAACGAAAATAGATGAACATATATTTAATAAAATATACATTACAATACTTCATATTACATTACAATTTATTGTCGTCAGAGGTTATGTTTACAGTTTACCTTAGATAAGACTCCCACACATAACTGCGAATTCGCAACGCATCGCAAATATCTGCGAGCTCGCACGAATGCACCGCAAGAACTTCAAGCCGCATCGCTTCGCATCGCATTTATGGGTAGGAGCCCATATATATAGGAATGTCAACATGCTTTTATAAAGAATCTGATATTAATATATTTCTTTTCAATACTTAGTTATCATTTTTTTAAGTTTTTTGGAGTACCGGGACTTTTCCCGGTATTCCAAAAACCTTAAAAAAACAAACATTTAAACATTTTGTGTATCAATAATCAATCAGATCAGATCTTTATCAATAATACACAAAATGTTAGTTATTCTGTATTCATTCAAATTTATTTTATCACCTTAAAAGTATGCTCATTCAAAAACGATACACTTACGCCAACGAATAATCCAATCATCAAAACATTTTTTAAACGCTGTTTCTGGAATTGAGTTTAGTTTTCGCTGCGAATTCTCCTTTATATCTTCTACCGATTGAAAACGGGTGCCACGAAGAGGTAATTTTAAGTTTAAGAAAAAGAAAAGTCGGCTGGAGCCATATCTGTTGAATATGGTGGTTGCTCGATGGTATTTGTTGAGTGTTTGATCAAAAACTCGTTCACAATGATGGCCTTATGCGAAAGGCGCATTATCATGGTACAAAATCCAAGAACTTTCTTTACAAAAATCTGGCCTTCTTCGTCAAATTTGCTCTCTTAAACGCCGCATAACCCTCAAATAATTATTCCTAATTACCGTTTGACGAATTTAACAATTATGTTTTTATTTGTTCGTTATTGTCAGGACAAGATTTGTGTACAAGAAAAATTAAAAATAAACGGGAGTCAATTTAAAAGTCAACGGAAAGCTGTGACAGATAATATGTAAATATGGCGAAACGAAATACGCTGAGTCAGCTAGTTTAATATAAATAACAGATGCAAATTAAACTCCGCGCATAAAGGGACAGTTGTGTCAATCCAACAACAAAAAAAAAAAACAAAAAAATGAACTTGGAACCATAAACAAGTCGTCCATTCCCGATACTTTATTTACTGAATGTATATTCTAAGGATATATTGAGGTTCCGTAAAACGGTTTAATATATTGTGTAAATCACTATGTGGCTCAGAATACATTGTAATAGACACGTACGATCATACTTTATTAGTGTTCTGTACATGTCAAAGCAAAATGTACAATGATAATCATAAACTATATGATATTTTTAAACTTATGTTACATGCATAACAAAAATATGATGTAAGTAAAACCTTGGAAATCGATTTATCTATTCAGTACTAGCTGTTCCCGCTAATTCATACAAGTGAAAAATTTTAGTTTTTCACCGTTTAAACCTTCCCTGAAATACTACAAACATTTCAAAACCAAAATCAGTTAAATCGGCTCAGGCGTACTCGAGTTTTAGCGAGACAAACGAACAGCAACAGATTTTTATTTTTATATGAGAAAATTTACATTAAAATTATAGGAGGTATTGGCCAGACGAATTTGTTTTAAGTTTTTCTTCTCTTTGTAGTTATGTTATTGACGAATTACAAAAATTTAGAGACTTACAGAACAACTAATATAGACTTCTTAGCTAGCTTTGATATTCGACAAAGGTAAAACATAAGGTTTTTACAGACATGTAAAATTAAAAAAAAAACGACTTCAAGGTTCGTCTCGATTTCTCTTGGATGCCATCATCAGATCTTAATGTCCTTATTATGGTACCACCGTCGGGCTATCTTCTTTCCATTAAAATAAGAATCATCAAAATCGGTTCATAAACGACGAAGTAATCCGCGAACACACAAAATATATATATGGTCGAATTAAGAACCTCCTCTTTTTTTTTGAAGTCGGTTAAAAAGAGATATTTTTAAAAGTGGGTTCTGTAAATATAAATTTACATACTTCATAAAAATATACGTAGTTTTAAAATCGTTGAAGCCCTAAATACGAGCATAGACATGATATCAGATCTTTTGTCTTTAGCTCACGAGCCGTATCGAACCTCATTAGATATGCTACCAATTGTTTATGATCAATATCCTTTACTTAATGCCCGATTGAAATCATTCTAAATTGTAATTATCGTTTTGTTATCTGGATGCATGATGAATCGACGTGACATTCCCTAATTCATATATCCTTGTCATTGCATCGAAACAAAAATTAGATAACATAGCAAAATTTCTGAAGAAACATTAAGATCTGAGACAGTGTTATGTGCTGCAATTTATTACTGGCCATCAAGACATGGTTCTGTAGATCTTAAGTTGACATTGCACTTGGTATACTGGTAGATATTTTACTTATTTCACAATCACCTAATTGTGACAGATAGTATGAAATTCATAAACTATGCAATGCCAGGCATAATCAGTAAGTCAAATTTGTTGAATGTTAGACAAGCAAGCTTTCATTACCCATAATCACTAAGAAGTATTTACGTTCTTAGCTTTATGTGATTAAAGAGGTTCCTTTGACGTTATCTCTTAGAGCGGTTAATGAACTTTGTAAATCTTTAAACAGACTCTTTTATGTTAGGGTCTAAGACCGATAATTAAACTGCAAAAGTTTGATAAATAAAACGCTACCTTAGTCAGATTCAATTAAGTTGACATTCAGCGTGTCCACTGTCTGTCCCGCCGATACATGCCAATGTTCGCGATCCGAAAGTCAGTGTGACAGGGTGTCCTTACATTATTTGTATCACTAAGAACTATTCATTTTAATATGGTTTAAAATTTCGCCACACCAAATACACGGTTCTCTAAAGAGAATTCTTCGCACAGGATCGGCAAAGGACCGATCTAGAGTGAAGAAGAAACGGTATGAGCAGGCCGTCAGCGAGTGGGGACCTCCGGTGGCAGATTTGTTAATTATACGGTAGAGAATAGGACGGTTGCCAAGCCAAAAATATGATTTATGGAACCGCAACATGTATGGCTCTGGTTTTCCCTAGTAGCCAGTTAGTTGCGGTGTCCATCTAGAAACCTGACATGGACTTCAAATCACATGTTCCGCATTTTCCTCAAACTAGTGTGTCTAAGGTCGGCCGTCGAGTTTTTAGTGGAAATAACGAAAGGGAAATTCGAAAGGATTTTTCACCTCAATACCAAACCTTTTTTAAACTACCCCTTAGTTGGGTGAAGTTACCACAACGAGGACAAGTTCGTGATGACACTTCAGGTCCAGTGAAGTAAAAAAGTAAACATTTTTAAATTGGTCGTGGTTTTTTCATTTGTACATCTGCTTGGAGACAATTATAATAGGTCGTCTACGGTCTAGACCAAAAAAGCAAGCACATGAATAAGCAATACACCAATTTTCAAATTAAGGCCTGTTAATAGTGTAAATATGTTTGTATCAGAAATAAACTGGTATTATACAGATGGATTTTCAGAAGCCGCTTTTACTATTGCTTGTGTATTTTTCTAATATTATAAACGCGAAGAAAATTTGTAAGTATGGATGGGTGGATGGATGTTTGTTACTCTTGCGCGCAAAAACTACTGAACGGATTTGGATGAAACTTTACAGTAATATAGCTTATAAATCAAGAATAACACACGACTACTACTTGCCGCGATAACCGACATATACGCGGGTGGAGCCGCGGGCAAGAAATAGAATTTAATAAAAATGTTTTTTAAACACTTTTTAAGTACAATTATTTATCAACTACTTATTTTCATACTTTTCAAAATAGGGAAACATAAATTCAGGCAAAAAAGCCATGACACCGAGGTCTAAACCGTCACCTATCAACTGTATTTGCGTCGAACGTTATTGGTTTGAGATATGCATCGATCATCATATTTTCATAGACTTCTTTTAAACAGTTATTGATTTTTGGTCAGAAAATCAATAACTGTGTAAAATTAGAATTAAACTAAAATTGAATATATCAAATAATTATAATTTATTAAAATCATGCTAGGTCACATTGCAGGGATATGTTTTACTTCGAAACAAAAATACAATTACAGAAAGTGGAAAAAATTAATAAATTTCGTGTTTTTGGTGGATGATACGGATCTGGTTGCTTATATTAAGTGGCTTGTAGATACAAGCAGAATTTTGAGCAAACCTGTACATTGAAGATATTCTGAATATAAGAATAGTATCAATCAGTAGTATATACTGTGGCGACCGAGGCCTTCATGGTGAGGAGGCATACAACCTCCTGTTAAAAATGTATAACTGGCAGGTGAAATCTCCTGTTTGAAACAATTAATTTGATTTATATAATTCTAAAACTTGAATTTGAAAAGGAAGAAGAAGAGATTCGCTGCAGGAGTCGCGGAGACAAGACATCCTAGCAGTGAATTATAATTATCTGTGTTATTATATTGTAAAGTTCTGATATTATAGTAAAAGCGTATAGATACGTTTAGTCTTGTTATTTCCTAAAATTCAGGTACACCAATCCCCTCCTGACTACGCAAACCCCTAGGCGTCCTACTTGCATGAGTACGGTTGCCGCAATATTATGTGGTACCATATTTCATAAACATGAATATGACCAAACACATAAATCACATTCTGCTTATGTGACATTACAACCTTTCTCAAGGCAACTTCCGCTCTATATGGAATATGAACACTCTGTGTAGCAGGAAAGTTTACAAACATACATGAAACTACCTGTGACTACACTATAACATGTTATAAACGTTGGGATATAGAAGGTTTCACCACCCTTTAAATAATTTTACTGCACGTAAGTTCCGCTATATAACAATAACCATACATGAAAAATAAATAAAGAACACGCAAACTCAGAACAACATTGTGGATCACAAAAAGAAGTGTCTCATACGGGGATGAAACACCCGACAACCGTAGTAGCGTAGCGCCGTAGGAAGCGGCAAGGTATCTGCTTAAAACACTATACAATCCTTGCAAGTAATATGAAATTAAAGTGTACTCACTTTTAAGTATGTTATCAAGCACTGTATAAAGTTCTTTTTCAAATTTGAGATAGTCATTGTCTTCATTGCTGGGCCAGTCACATGAAAGGTTCCAGTCCACAATGTCCACATGCTGGCCCGAATCATCTGGGATTGTGTACAACCTGCAAAAGATAATTATAATTAATTTCTATCTGGGTATTCATGCAATAGTCGAGGAGATACTAAAGGCACATTGTCTAAAATTTTGCAGATTAAATGGTTTTGTCCTTAAATTAAACCAAACTATCTCATTGATTTATTGAAACTCTAGATAGATGACCTGAACTTCTATATTATGTATCTGTTATATCCTTTTATTTGATTTTATTAAGAAAGTTTTGTTTAAAAATTTAACATTTTTATAAGCCACATACATATACACACCACACACACATATAAGGTTACAATAGCACCTAGGATATAAATTATGCATGAAAAAATAAATTGAATTAACATATTATACCTAAATAAGTATATACAATTCAATTCGCCTAAATTGAAACATATGAATTTTATCATAAAACTAGCTGAACCCCGCGTGTTACCCGCGGTTATTGTTGCACTGCGAGTGACGCCGCGGGACAAAGTTAGTCTAAAAAAAGTAGCCTAAGTTACTCCCCGGATCATCAACTACCTGCCAGTGAAAGTCCCGTCAAAATCCGTCCAGCCGTTCCAGAGATTACCCGGAACAAACAGACAGACAGACAGACAGACAAAAAAATTTTAAACTACATTTTTGGTATATGTATCGTGTATATATACATATGCATTGATTAAAAAGCTGTTATTTTAATATTACAAACAGACACTCCAATTTTATTTATTTGTATAGATAGAAAACACCTATATAGAAATCTAATAGGATTTTGAAATTCTTATTTTGGAAACTCAATTGGATACTTGAAAAACAAATTTTATATAAAACCTACAAAGTGTTTGGTTTTTTTATTTATTAATTACCATTAATGAAGACCATGACAATTAATAGAAACTGAAACTTAAAAACGTTTTTTGATCAAACCCAAATGTGTTTCTATGGATAGGACTTCAAAAATTATATTGAGGTTTCTAATATTTTTTTAAAATAGGATCTGTACCTTTTTGTTTGTGGGTATCAGATATTTCGGCGCTGTTGCAAGCGCCATGATCACGGAGTGACTCCGTGATCATGATCACAAACAAATAGGTACATAGTAGCAATCCCGCAGATTCCTGTTTTAATGTTTCTGACCATGAAAGTTTAAAACAATATATAATATTTTTTTTCCCTAAACTGAATAGTTTGCGCGAGAGACACTTCCAAAGTGGTAAAATGTGTGTGTAAAAAGATACAGGGGTGGAGCCCCTGTAACTTCTAAAATAAGATAATGATAAAACTAAAAAAAATATGTGATGTACATTACCATGCAAACTACTACCGAAAATTGGTCTGAACGAGATCTAGTAGGTAGTTTTTTACCCGACTACGGCAAAGCCAAAGGAGGGTTATGATTTTGACAGGCTATGTATGTATGTATGTTCATTTGTTCCCTCCTAGCTCCTTAACTACTCATTAGATTTTTTAATATGTCATAAGTCCTAAACCGCAATTTACCTTTCATTCAATCAACACAAATATAAAAATAAAATTAAAAAATATTATGTTATTTGCTGCTACAGAATCCTTCATGGGCGAGTCCGACTCACACTTGGGACACTTTTTATTAAAACTGTTAGAATTATCTTAATATATATTTATGCTTCAATACAATAATTTAAGTGTATGTCAACAGGCACTATAAACAAATATCTATCTTATCACACAGATAATATAGTTTAGAATAATAAAAACTTATTTGGAGTGATATTTATTAGACTAGCTTTAGCACGCGGCTCTGCCTGCTTGTATGTTGATTATTATGGTAAAGATTAGTATATGTCCTTCCTCAGAAATCTAAAGTATCTCCTTATATAATTCCATTGAAATTGATGCAACAGATTAGACTTAAGTGTATCAGTTCAGATCAGTCAGAAAGGGTTACTTTTAAATTTATAATATAAGAATGGATATAAAAATTTGCTCTTCTGTATTATAGATATGCTCATCCATGTATTAAACATGACCGGGACATTTTTGTAAGGAGCAGACATTGTGCATCTTTGAAAAACAACACAAAAGTACAATTTTAATAAATTTAGCATCAATATGAGATAAAAAAAGAAATAAAACCAATAATTTAAAATTCATCAAGAATAGCTTTTTATAATTTAGAAATGAGTAATTTGAATTTAAAATTAAAACAATTAGGACGAAACTAAAACAATGTGTGGGTAGATTCCTATTTACACACATCACTAACGTAAATATTATTGCTGTTAGGTAATCATCAATGCAAAAGTAATTAATTTAGATAAAATTAATCTACTTTAAAAAGTCCATATACAGAATAGGTTGTATATCATTGCTTTGAAATACATATGAGTGTCTGTGAATAAAGCACAGTTAGCATGGATAAAAGACAGTTTATAAACATAAGAATTACAATTTTCGGCTCAAGTGCATTAAAACGACGGCACCTACTGGATGAAGGTGATTCATCTGTGGCAAAAACATAACACAACACCACCTATCCAAGGTGGCTCGAGCTAAATACTGGTTTAATTCGAATTAAATTACTGAGTGATTAATCAGATCAGGCGAAATAATATCACAGACACCTGACAATTCGCTCGGACCAGACATGCATGACCCCTTTAAACGGTTCCTATTAATGAGTTATAACAGTTTTTTCATACATATATTGTTTAATAATACTCACCACGTCTGATCATCGGAATAATCCAACGATTCCACGTCAATCAGATCAGAATCAAACATATCTTTGTTTATATTTTGATCAACCTGATTCATAATACCAATCAAAAGGAGACATCAATTTGGCACTTTACGCAAATCACATATAAATTTCACTAAAGTACAACATTTATTACAAGGAATACTGTAAATATAATTATGAAAAAAGATTTAATAAGAACCAACACGAATTGTCCCAGGCAAGTTTTAGTTTGGAATTTGACATATCACCATAAGCAAAATGCCAAAAAAAGATGAAGATGAAAGAAGTCAACGGTAAATTGCATAGACTACAGAAACCGCAAAATTTAAACGGTATGTCTGAGGCTTGTGTGAAATGAATTTAAGATAAACCGTAGTATAGTTTACTTATGACATAGGAGTTTTATTGGAGGATAAACTGTTATTTTGTAATTCAAAATAATATTGTCTCCAAAGTAAAAAAAAATTAAAAGTTCACCTAGTCTATTTACTCTTTGGTTCGGAGAAAAATGTTACAATTGAATAAAAATAGTAATTTAGAGAAACAAAAGTGCCTAGTACCTACTGGTCTAGTAGTTTATCAAAAACATGTTTCGTTAAATCGGTGCAGTACCTAGTTTAAATAATATTTATCTCCTGTCTTTCACACATTGTAATAAATTTTGATATATCTTTAAATCTTAGGCTTGATTATGTCAAACAAAATAAACGATCGGGTTTTAACACATTTAATACATTAAAACATATATTTTGTAAATTGCTTCCTTTCATACCAAAGTAACTCTATCTGTCTGTTACGCTTATACGGCTAAACTCGCTTTTGCTAGATATATACAAAAAAATGTTCCAGCACATTGATTGAGATATGATTTGCTTTGTTTAGGGTGTAATTGTTACTGAAAGGGATTATATGCCTATGGTCTTGATTTAAAATAAAATAATGTTATTTATTAAATAAGACGGTATTGTTTTTTACCAGTAAAATTAAAAACCGTTTCTTGTAACGATAGTAAGAAAATAAAACAATGAAAACTAAATTTAACCAAATTATGCTTAAAGTAGAGTGGAGACCACGGACTGGCAAGCGAAGTGTGTTAGTATTGTTAGTGTAACATACACTATATTATAATTAATTTGCGAAGTAATACGTTGCAGACAATTGAGAGGAACGATAGGTTTAAGAAAGATTAACTTAAAGATTCTAAGTTTTAAAAACAAGCTTCTAATTGGTGAACGCACATACAAATTTGCATGACTGATTTGGCGGGAAATATACCAACCAATCCGAAGCTGGCGTGAGAGAGACAGACTATAACCAAACTCAGTTTCTCTCTCTCTACCTACTCCGATCACGCTTTCCGCCCGTTCAGCTGCCCCTACATGTATATTAAGCTCTAAGGCTATATGCTAGGAGAAAGGGCTAAAGGCTGATGAACTACTACTTTTGAGCAAACACCGTATGAATAAAAGTGAAATCTCGAAATATTGTACATATATTATTATATCATTTATATATAATTGTAGCTTTTGTATGTCGGCTCCATCCCGTGTCTGTTTGAATTCAAGTTGAATTTCTAAACTGATATAACACTTTTTTTCCACCCATTGATAACATAAACACTACATCATATGTGACGTTTGCCACAATACGTAAAAGCAAACCACATCCAAATAGTAACAAACATTTTTGAGATTAGAGTGAACAATCATTCAGACCAACAGACAAACAGACATCGAACTCTTACTTTTTTTATTGTATAATGCATAAGTAGACAAAAAAATAAGCGAAAGTAATTCTTTTCACAATCTTTAATAGGTGTCGGCATAATAATAGATGAAAGATGGTGGGTTTACATAGTTGTGTACAGTGTTCAGGAAACTAATTTGTTCTATAAAGCCAATACAAAGGAAAAACTCAAAAAAGGTATTGAGTGTAGAAAATTAAAAACTGTATATGGCAGCACGCGTCTGTCACCAAGTTTGACAGTAAGCTAACCATAGATAAAAATCTTCTTCCTTTTTACCTACGAACACGTTGAGAGCACGTTGTATTCTGTGTAGTTTTCACTAATAAAACTACGAAAATGGCGAGTCTTAACTGGATGATAATCCGCAACAACAATGCCTTCTTGGTGAAGAAGCGTAACATAAAGAAACCCTTCAGCAAGGAGCCCAACAATGTAACAAACCTCAGTTCCTACAGATACAATGGTTTGATTCACAAGAAGGCGATCGGCGTCGTAGAACACCCAGACAAGAAAGGTTTCTTAGTTGTGGTCAAGAAAGCTAAAGCGACAAATAAGCCTGCAAAGAACAAGGTAACTCGCAAATTCAAAGCCGGCGCAAGAAGGTCGCTCTTCAAGGTAAAGAAGTTGTTGAAAGCCAGCCACTACCGCACGGACCTATCCAAGGCTACTCTCCGTCGTGCATCTGCTATTATGCGCTCACAGAGGCCCATCAAAGCGAAGAAACCTAAAGCGGCAGCCGCTAAGGCAGAATAAAATTTGTATGTAAGCTGATAATAAAATATTTTAAAAAGCTAATGTTTATGATTTTAGTATAACCTCTTTAACCTTTTTGAATTTTGAAGTAAATTGATTATTAAAAGTTAATGTTGTTTACACTTGTAGACTATAAAGAAGGGCCTAGTCATACATTGGATAGTTTTTGACATTGTTTTAAATATTATTTTAAAGCAAATGTGATATATTTTTTGTAAAGTGGGAATAGTCATTGCTTTTAGTACTAAACCACACAAATCATATACCATTATCAAAAAGCTGAGAGTTTGTTTGCACTAGCCTAAGGAACTACTGATTTAAATTCAAAAATCTTTCAGTATTGAATAGACCATTTATCAGGCAAGGTACCAGAGCATTAAGGGAAATTTTTGCTAAAACGGAAATCTAATTTGTGTTGAAAGATGTTGATGAACTAACATGATTCAGGTATTTTCAGTTCATCATTGCTTGTTATTTTAAATGTGGAGTTGACTGGTTACAATGGTGCTTAGGTCATGCATTAGTATAATTGAAAGTATGAAAAGTTAAAGATTAATTAGTTCACACTGTGTTACCGCCATGCCTCTCTACTGCACCAAGTGTTGTTGGTCCAAGTCCCATGTAACACAACACTTTGTATGATCCACAAATGATTGTTCTGAATCTGGGTGTTTTTGTGTCCGTTTCATGTATGTTTGTAAAGTCCCTCGTGACAAAGGATGTATATTCCTAATGTGGGAGTTGTCTTTTTGAAAAGAAAAGAAGGGATTAGATGATTGTATCGGAGATGTGCTAGCTTATTATTATTATGTTAAATTTGCAAAAAGTTAGCAAGAAAGTACGACAGAAATAATTAATGGGACTTAAATTATCTTGGTAATCCAATACAGTAAGGGAAGTATTCACACATTGTACTTAGATAATATCAGCATTTTAGCCAGAAGTTATCCACTGATGGACTGAACAGAGGTCTCTTCATAAATAAATAATATAAAATAAGTGCGCAAAAACCGATATATATGCGGGCGGAACCGCGGGCAAAAGCTAGGGAAAACTATGTATCATACATCTACTACTGTATGTGCTTACTATCTGTTTGTGTTAAGCTAAGTCTCCACAGAACAAAAGTTGTCAACACATGTTGGTGATAAAAGTTTCTGTAAAGCAGTCTCCACAGAACAAAAGTTGGCAACTTTTATGTTGTCAAATTTCGGCCGAGACGCGCCTTTAGGAGTAAGAATTTAACCGCCAATGTAATTTGATAGATTAGATATCTCCAGTTTTAATATGAGAAACTTTTTTTTTGTTAGACTATTGTGGCTTCTAGTTTAGAAGGTACCCAAGTCTTGAAAATTGGATTCTCATCTATTAGTTATATATGCAGTGCAGTTATATATGAATACTGTATATATGCAGTGAGAAATTTTAATTGAAAGTTCTAGAAACTCTTGTCCATATGGTGACAAATTAGAATAATCAGTGTCACCGTCCCTTTTTCATGATGTAGGTGTGGTAAGAGCAGATCAAGAGAGCTTACCATGCAGGATCAAAGCAGTACATCAATCCTTTCGTAGGTGCAGACATCCAGCAGCAAACTACAAGATGTTGACTGCATGTATACACCTCAAGTTTATGAGTTTGCATAATGAGTTCATTTCATGTATGTTTGTAAAGTTCTTTGCAAGACAGGAATACTCCTAGTGTGGGAGTTCTCATTCAATATGATGATGCTAATAACTTAAATTGCTAAATGCATGCTATACCAATCAAATATGAATCTTCGTCAGTCTATTGCCTTCCTCTGCTGAACGCAGGCCTTCTCCTCACTTAAGTCTCAGTACCACATTCATTCATTATAAACTATCCGAGTAATTTAAAAGGAACAAGTAGATTAAAATAAAAACTCATTGCACCAATATCATTTATTTATAACAAAACATGATTTTTATATCACAAATGAGGAATGTCTTGTTCAATACATGTCACTGGTTAAGACTGTGTTATGAGACAAATACAAACATGATTTTTCACAGAACCAATAAAGTAATAAATACAATTTCAAAATAATTCTAATGGACATCAGATGCATAGTGCTTCACTAGCTATCATTTTAACTCCTTGCTTAGAAATAAGTGTGTCAATATTTCATTAGATACATTATTTACAGTAGACATATCACAAATATTTTTTATTCATCAAAAATGTAAAGTTAGATATTACTAAAATTAAGTATAAATTTAATTACAGTTATATTGTCCAAGTGCAAACAGTGTAAGAATAGATTATGCAAATATGTTGTATGAAAAAAAATTTAAGGGAATTACAAGATTATTTATTACACAATTAAAACAAGTTGGTCCAGCTATTTTTAAGGGTTATCTGTTCATAGACAACTATGAGACAAAAAACCGCTAATTCCAAATTACACAAATACTCTTTCCTTGTATCAATTGGTATTGAGTGACTACTCAATAACAACTGTTCAAGATACTGTATCTTAAAATGTAACAGGTAATGGGTACTGCGCAAACTCGCTTTAATTGAAAGATGTCTGCAGTAGGCCGACTTGAAACAATTCAAAATATTTCATTTATGGAAAAGTATAGTAACAATTTATATAAATTAACAATTTCAATAGACATTCTCATGAATTTACACAATTGAGCCTGATCAGCAAGTTGAATACCTACACACGGTCTAAGATTTACTTCTTGTAGTTTGATGATATTATAATCTTGAACAGGCTAACATTTATTCTAAGACGATTATACTAGGACTGAAAACATCTTTGCGCTTGTAAAAACTTGCTCTAAATACATATCTAAACATCTTCAAACGTGTAGAAAGCAATTTGTTCTAATAAATGGGGGATTAGTCATTCTGTCTACAATAAGCTTCAGGTACAAAATATACAGTAGACATGAAAACAAAAGGCACAAACATTTAACCTATCATTACCAAAGGCACAATACACTGAAATTTATATATTAGTATTTACAATTCTACTAAATGAAAGAGGGGTGATTTAATACAATTAAAAAAAATTGTCTTTGAAAGCATCAGACGCGACTTAATGTTAAAAATTAATAAGTCATTTAATGACGGGGCAAGGACCTACTTTGATTTGACGACCGGAAGATTACTTATTAAAGTTTATCCTCTCGTGCCTTGCGTTCGCCTTACTTATATGCTTGTGGTTAGGCGATAAATTAGATGTTTATAATTATTTTGTAAAAAAGTTATGTAATATGTAATGGTATCTCACACCATCTGTGCCACATGTATGTAGTTTTATGTTCATGATTTAAATATGATGCAATTTTTCACTTTGTTCACATGAAATGACACTGTCAGGGCTATCTAAATTATTTAGGTTTATTATTTGATATTACCTACAAGCTCATACACACGACTTGATAATTTTATAATTCATTTAATATTTTTTTTAGTTTTCCATTTAGCTATCTAAACACGTAACCTATTATAGGCACATTTATTTATTTTAATAGATTTATTAGCCTTCATTTTGGGTGAGAATAATGTTTGATTTTTTTTAATCAAAGTGTGGAGAAGGCAGTGGATACTGTTATTGTCAAGTTCATAAATTAATGCTTAAAGTTGTTAATAAAATATATAATACTGGTATGGTATAATAAGTTACTGATATATAAGAAATAAAAAACGGTCTGAAGGACAATAATTCATACTTGCCAGTGATTTTATATACCAGAAAGCGAACTAAAGGGCTGTTTTTATTATTAATCAGGTTAGTTTTTATGGCATTAGCGGGCAAACGAGCAGACGGCTCACCTAATGGTAAGTAGCTACCTTCGCCCATGGACAGCTGCAACTCAAGGGTCACAAGTGCGTCCTAGGGGTCTCTCCCCTAGAGTCAGAAGGAAAAGAGGGGTACAGTCAACAAACACACTTCTAGTATATAATATCATTGAAACAGCCAGATACATAATAAAATGGTTTACATAATAGTTTTGTTGTATGGTATGCTAACTTATTTGCGATATAATTATTTAAATGGTTAGGATACCATCTCTTTCAAAGTCATACCTCATATCTTGAAGGTGTAAACGGTGTGACCACGAGCGGTGTGTAACCCGATCGAAACGTCGGGAAATATAAGGTATCGTATCGTTTAAATAATTCTGTCGCGATTAAGTCCCTCTTTACAACAAAAAGTATGTGCAAAAGCCGCGAAATTCCAAAAACAGGGGTTCACATCTGTTTTAAACATTCTAGCTTTTTGGTATGACTATCAATACAATGTTTACTTAATATATTAAATTGTGTACGAAACAATTCCAAAATTTATTTTTTAATACTATAACACCAAATACATAATTAAATGCCATAAGCATACTTATTATAGTTTGTGCTCATTAAATATAAACTAAATTATATGGTATAGTATTAAATTAAATATAACTAAAACCTATAATGACTAGGATATTTTGTTTAGTCTATGTGATGCTTATGATAGTTTGTACATAAAATAAGATTTGCGAATTTTTTGTGCTGCGTATTATATTACGGACTGATAACTTTATTTTAACGTAAAATTCTCAATAGATTTTTAAAACTTTTAGTAAGTTATAGTAGAAAGGTACATGATTACGAATAACAGACACTGTTTATAAATAAAACAAGAGTTGTTTTGAATTATAAAATTAAATTCTTGGCCATTAGATTGTGTCGAAAGAAAAAAATAAAACAGCCTACATAAATGACCCTTGAAATTTGTTAAGATACGCCTACTGACTATATAAAGGCAATTTATACTTACGGTAATTATTGCGGAGGTTTGATGCCAGTCGCTTCGTTAAAAAAACTGATCTATACTAATATATAAAGCTGAAGAGTTTGTGTTTGTTTGAACACGCTAATCTCAGGAACCGCTGGTCCGATTTGAAAAATTCTTTCGGTGTTGGATAGTCCATTTATCGAGGAAGGCTATAGGGTATATATCATCACGCTACTACTAATAGGAGCGGAGCAACAATGAAGAATGTTTTAAAAACGGGGGAAATTTTCACACTACGGGCAATATAAGGCGCAAACGAGGTTGCGTGGGTCGGCTTGTATTCATATAAAGCTGGTTGAACTAGTAGCCGACCCAGAATAATTTTGGGAATACGAGTAATAAAGGCTAGGAAGATGATGTATTGAATTTACGCAAAGTGATTGTTGTGTGAGTATGTCGATTTATTATAATGACTACAGTCTTTTTCCGAGTCATTTTCCCTTACTAGGTTGGGTTCGGCTTTAAGTCTTGACCATACGGTTGAAGTTTATTTTTTTACGAGGAGCAACTGGCATCGGCAAGTTACAATCGAGTATTGCCAACAATAAATAAAGTTTGAGCAACAAGATGAGGGCTCAAATTCATTTTTCATACTGTGGTTTTACATTTTTAGTTATTATGATATTATACTAAACGTATAAATGGATTATGTTTGATATGATAAATTCGGTATAGATTCACTGACAAATTACTCGATATTATACGAATTATCAGAGCGAATTAATTGCGCGTTGATTTATCGTCGATATAGTTATAAGTAAACGTATTCGGCTGCTTACAGATTGTGACATGTTACATCTTATGTACCAAAAAATAATTGATAAGAATTTGAAATAGATCAAGGTTAGTTCATACAACAGGCGAGGCGAGACAAAAACGTGTATCGACCGGCTGGAATAGACGAAAAAATAGTATAAATGCCATGTATTTAAGTACATTAGAGTATGCACACACAGTCCTGTCTCACCCCGATTGATATTTGACTCGGCCTTTAACGACCACTTTACACTACGAAATTACATATTTCCTCTTAATTATGACTTATATACACCACATAAAACAGTGAAACTACAATACGTGTAACAAATCATCGCACACTTAAAAGCGCAACACATAACTCATATTAGAAGATACAAAATACACAATTCTAATTATATCTACAGTAAATATACATAAAATATTTCAATAAGTACAAAATAAATTCTGTCAATTACTACTAGTTTTGCGTTACACCAAAGGAACTTACACGATTTTTACAAATGCTTCAATTTCCTTGGACCGCAGTTAATAACATTCAATAAGATTTAGAAATATGATCAAATTTTAAAATAATAAATACAATTTTGAATGGGTTTAGTACAAGATATAAAGTACTACAGATACTTTCGCTAATTGAAGTTTATTGACTACTACAGTTAAGTTTTGCATCAGCGGTTGAAGCAAGGAAGAAGACCTTCGAAGTTGCTTGAATCGAATTTAAAATCAACTTAGAATTAGGAGGCCTACTTTAAAGTACTTACAAAGGTGCGTGTTTAATACTATCGTTAATCTCGCGTGAGTAAACTCGAATTAAGTAATACTCAAAATATTTTTTTTACATTTACTTGGGGCAACAGAGCGTGGTTCGCCTAATGATAGCGCCTATGGCTACCTGTAACACTATTATCAATTATTTACAGCTAACGAGTAGCCCTTCTACAAGGTTAATCGATACTAATGTTATAAAGAAGTTATAGGCGGTAATCTCTGGATCTACTAAACCGATTTTGAAACTTCTTTTATCAATAGAAAGCGAAATTATTTATGATTGTCATAGGCTATATATTAACCCAAAAAATCATTACCGCGATATCTGACATATAGAGGGCGGGACCGCGGCCAAAAGCTAGTATAGATGTTAGTTTAATTAAATTTTGTGATTACTAGCTATTTACACAGTCAGGTTACTTCGATTAGAGAAAATATCTGTGCTGTCGGTTTATATTCATGATTTGGTTTATCTGATGATATTGCAAATTCACAATATAATACTACTACTCTACAATTCGATTAAAACAAATCGATGAATGGCGAAACACGAAAAAACACAACCTACATCACAACAAGCACCAAAAACTCAATTATGTGCGTTTAGTTCAAAACGGAATGTATTATTAAGTAGCATCATGGGACTACATGTGAGCCTACCTAAAATAACAATAATATGCATATTTCTACTTGTTTTTGAGCCTCTAAACTTAACTATAACAGAGAAATATATTAAAAAATGTTCTCTTGACGAATAAAAGTAAAACTAGTAATAATAGGGCCTAGCCTGATTTTATTTCACAACTCGCTTCGGTGTCATGGTTGATGAAGATTTCAGTTAGGCCAATCGCAACGCCGTAAGAGCTCATCGCGACGTAGAATAAAATAGAAATAAGCTCACACTAGGCCCTCAAGTATTCCGAATCTAGTGACAATATTTAATTCACTTATATTTCAGGGAACATTTTCTATGAATATTTCTCAGCTTTAGTTTACTGACAACTACCGTTATCACTTACTGCACCGATACCTTGTGGATTTACTTAACTGATAAAAACCTTCAATCGTTTTGCTTCTCAGATCCAACAAGTATCGAGAACTTATACGATACTGACGAAAAGTAGCGTAGTTAACGTTACGTAATAATTATGCTATATAGTTAGTGCGTTTTTACTTTGAACGTTGGAACTACGCTTCTTTTTTCTGCTTCAACAAGAACTAGGCGGTGCGTTATCTACCTTTTTAATTTGATCTGAGCTTTGCTCATGAATGTTGTTTAACTTTAAGCAACTGTTTTGTGTTATTATTAACTTTAAACTTACAGCCTTAAAGTTGAAAATAATCCAGCACCGTTACTTGAAGTTAAATAACATTTATGAATACGCAGCCACAAGAAATCAGTGAGAGATGATTTTATTAGTAACTTAATTTAACATATTTTAATACTGATAGATAATTCTACTCCGTTCTTACTAGATATGAAAACGAAGAAGAATAGAAATGATGTCAACTGTAGCCTCATGATTAAAAACAATATGACAATAACGAACGCTGTGCAAATGCTCACTCGCAAGCAAGTTTACTATCAAACGAACTAAGCGCTATTCCAAACGCTTGGAGCGCACACAAAGGATATCTAAAGTCCATAGTGAACACATCTTCAGATATGCGTCCGAACTGCATGACCACATAGTCCGGCTCAGAATCGTGGACAATTTGGAAGTTTTTCACACTTGCCTGAGTCACTCTGCCATGGAAATTCAGGACGTAAGACTGGGTCTCGTCGTTCCAAACTGGCGTTTTGTTATGTAGTACCACTATGTCATCTAAAGAGTGGCTTTTCCATCGCTCTAGTAATGTTTCGCTGTCGTCCTGTGGTGCGATTGTCACTCGTTGCCGGTCTGGCGTCATTCCTGGTAGAATAACTGTCATTTTCCTTGGACCTTTGAATCCGAGAACGTTGGTATCCTGTAAGAAGTGGATAGGTAATGACTAGTTTTCAAGAAATTCAAGACAGCAAGAAACAGATGGATCATTTTATACACTAAATTCTATTAAAAAAAAGGATTAGTACAGTTTTTATCGACGCTTTCATTTTATCCCGACTGTATCAGGAGAGTAATGTTTTACAAGCGTTCGTATATGTGTGTATGTTTGTTTATTTATTTTAGCACGCCCTACAGCCCGCGATTTTGTGGTATTTTTAACTTTAAGTTTGTTAGTTTAAAATTGAAAATACCGTGCTGCTTAAAGTTAAATAACGTTTTTAAAGTTTTTAATATTTTCTTTTGTAACCAACTACTAAGTTTTGAAAACTAAACAAAACCAGGATTAACGTACAATACTTACGTCACTAGTTACACTGGATTTCACTACTTAAGGGATATAATTTTCCAAAAACAATGTATATAGAAGTAATGAACGATAAAGTTCTATTTAGTAGGTATACATAAACATAATGGAATATTCACGTAAAAAATGTGTTTTGCAAAACCACAAGCCGCAATTTATCTTTCAGTAAACTGTCACAAACCCAGTGAGGTCACCGTCTGAATAATAAATTGTTGGAAACAGATTGTGAATTGGTAACGAGACATGTACGGAAAAATAAAATGGGTCTATCTAACTAAAATGCATATATGAATGTATACAATATTAGTTGATCTATTTAGGTCAACTAACATTGTATGATTTTAGTATACTGTAAAGTATACTAGTGCTAATTCTGCTGTACGAAAACTCTCCAAACTAAACTAAAAATAACACAAAATATTTGTGTACGGTCAAAACAAGTTCTAAAAGGCAAAGATTAACTAAATTTAGATCTGTCACACTAAAAATAGACGTTATCTAATGACACATACAGGATTTTTAAATTGCTACACTTAAATAAGAGAACGGAAAATAATTTTACAGCAATTTTAATTTTGTGACACAACAACAGAATTAGCACCACTGTGTAAATTAATAATTATTATGTACTAGCTTTTACCCGTGACTCCACCCGCGTGTATGTCGGTTTCTCAATGAAATCAATCATGGATCAAAGTATATCTATACCAAATTTCATTGAAATCGGTGCAGCGGTTAAACCGAGCGGACGGAGCCGCGGGAAAAAGGATAGTATAAATCTATAAATAATAATTATAATCGGTTAAGTCTAGTCCATTTGTTTAGATAGTGTCGGTGCACCAGCACGCAATTTTGGTTATTGTTGTGAAATACGAATATATTCATTCATACAACGGCGTAAACTGATAAATCATACTTGGTTATAGGTGTCACCGCATGCGGGCCCTTTGATTTTAAGTCGGCTTACCGCACGTGCGGCGGCGGTACGACGCGTGATCAATATGACCGTATCTATGCGAATGGACTATACTTACGAATTGATTTCGTAACGAACGAATTGACTTTTGCATTTATAATTAAGCTAATGTAGATTTAACTTACATAAACTACAGCTGCCAGCTCATGCCTTGTGTGTGCATGGTCATGTTTCCTCCAAGCTTTGCCATTGTCATACACAGTGAACGCTGTACCCAGGAGGTTGGACCGAAGTTTACCGGCGAAACTGTCTGCCGTCCGCGTCAATTCCGTGGGGTCGGTTGATATCAGGTAGTTTGATGTCGCTGACTTTTTGCGTTTGCGTGCTGGAATAACATTATCATTAGTTACTAACTAACTAACGTAAGGACTACGTAATTCCTTATGTCTTAGATAAAAGGTATATTGTTCTAGGAATAAAATCTAGTGATTATAATGCTATAAAAACATGTAAAAAAAATTATGGCATAAGGGGAAAGCTAGCAGGCCTATAGCCTGATCGTAAGCGATTACCACCGCCCATGGACACCCGCAACAAAGTGCGTTGCCGGCATTTTAAAAAGGAGTACGCTCTTTTAAGAAGGTCGCATTTGTCCGGGAATACCGCAGGTGTCAGTTCATTCCACAGTTTTGTTGTGCGAGGCACAAAGTTTCTAGAGAAGCGCACAGTTGTGGACTGCCAATCTAAAAGATGGGGAGGGGATGAAACTATGGTCGCGTAGGACGAAGGCGTAAAGAGCACTCTTCATAGTAAATGCGATAGAAGATGCAAAGCCACATCTCTACGCAGCGGCAGAGAGATAATCTTGTGATGTTGTGAGTTCCAGGAATCAACTCAGTAATGTTTATCAACCGTAAGACTTACAACTGTTATATATTAAACCTGTTTAACTTTATAAGTTCGTTGAACGCAAATATATAAATGCATTCTTGTAATAACAGCAGGTAGAGTGGAACACTGTACATTAAGTTTCTTGTAGTAATTTATTCGGAATTTCTTATTCCAAATCAACTATGTAGGTCTATATTTCTGGAAAACAGATATAAAATCCATGATGTTTAAATGTTAAAAAACGTGTTCAACAGGCAGCCTGTTATTTTACCTAGATTGTTATCCTGATAATTATTGTATACCGTAGACTAAAAACAGTGGCCGACAAGGTAAATAAAACGTAGTTACAATTTATTACTGTAACGACCTCCCTTAACGAAGTCTTGTCACTTATTTGTATTTTACTAGCGCGATCATTAAATCCATATTAGAATGTAGGGTACAAGTTTAAACAGTTACTTATTTACTTATAGTTACTATGTAATTCGAGTAAATAAATTTTATACAATTTTTTCTATTTTAGATAGCGTTTTCTAAGGTTGTTTGGAGCTAACTTGTGAAGGTATATAAGAAATAATTAAAGAACATCATAAAAATGTAAAAATACATAACAGTGATAGGTTTTTCTATTGAATAATAGGATAACGGGTTAACTGATGTTAAGTTACAATCGCCTTCCGCTTCTCAGGAGTCACACAGTCTTTTGAGCGCCCACTAAACAAAAAAGAGATCGGAAAGGTGGTAAGCAGAGCTTGTATTAGGGGTGCTAGACATAAGTAGGTATATGTAACTATTAAATGTCGTACTTATTTGTAAATACATACATATTATACACAGAATACACCCAAAGTCCGAAACAAATATGAAAAACCTTGAGCGCAGCAGTCGCATACGCCGTACGATACCAATTTTTTTATTTTATAAACGGTAATTTTTCCATCCAAATGGAAATAATATTTTTCTTGATTTCCTTATATCCATTAATTTCATGCAAATTGCATACGATAATAATAATAATTGCATTCTCTAAGGTATAGTAGAGTAACGCTGATTTCAGTACGAGTACGGCCAGACCGGAGGCCCAATAATGTAGAAACATCTCAACAGGTCGCCATAGTATGGGTCACCATTGTTGCATTGTCTGTATTCGTATCGAGTATGGTGACCACTATTGTTGGATTCTGCTCATGCTTTCCATCAGGCAGAGTGGAGTCGCTTTGGAAGGGTCATATTTAAAAAAAAAACTTTATGTAGATACTAGCGGACCCACGTAACCTCGTTTGCGTCTCCTATTGCCCGTAGCGTGATAATTTTTCCCCGTTTTGAAACATTTTTCATTGGTGCTCCGCTCCTATTGGTCGTAGCGTGATGATATATAGCCTTCCTCAATAATGTATTATCGAACACTGAAATAATTTTTCAAATCGGACCAGCGATTCCTGAGATTAGCGCGTTCAAACACACAAACAAAAAAAATATAGATAAGAAGACATTACAAACTAGATTTATTCACTTACCAGCCAACAAGAATACTTTCTTCCCATAGTCTTTCTCTAGGTGTAGGAAGTAGGTGGGATAAAGGCCACGATCCATGCCCTTCCGATCGCGTGCTATCCGACACTTATACAACGTACCATGTTTCGCTGGCGTCACCACGAACATTTCAACTGCACCTTCTACTGAGCCTTCTATTTCAGTATTCTGTTAAATACAAACATTATTTAGTAACAGGAAAAAACTCAAAAAAAACCATAACCCGACTATGAAAAACCTTTTGATAAAATTTGTTACGACTCTGTTGACACCTCATTCATTCAAGTGGTTCTGTAGTTTAGGTACTACGGTGGAACATACAAATATACATAGACATAGTTAAAATAGTCCTTGGTATGGTTCAAGGCATTTTTAGCGTTTGATTACTCGATTATGTGCTTGGATAGGGGTTTTTATTAATTTTTTACTTTAGCTTGTGACTTACGATGGAGTCTCTTTTATCTTTCGATATGCACCCATTTTTTCCTACCGTTGGTCAGTAAAGTGCGTAGTTCAATGACAACGTAGGTTAACTAATATTATATTATAAACGCGAAAGTTTGTAAGTATGGATGGATTGGTGTTTGTTACTCTTTCACGCAAAAACTACTCAACGTATTTGGATAAAAGTTTAGTAATATAGCTTATACATCAGAATAACACATAGGCTACTATTTGCCGCGATGACCTACATATACGCGGGCAACAACTAGTACAGATATATATTACCCGGGTTTTAAATTAAATTATTAATATGCTATTAATACAATAGATAGGTTGTTCAGAAGGATAATTCTATGTCGTTGTTGATACTATTATCCTTTGTTGCTTGATTGTTTTACTGTGCAGATATTAATGCAATATTTGTTCTACAAAAACGCGCTGTACGAACCATTTATAAATTGGGCCGAGTTTCTCTCCGTTCCAAATTTAAAGAGATAAATATTCTAACTGTATCTTCACAATACATATACGAAAATTTAATTTATGTCCGAAAAAATATATCAAAGTTTCTTAAAATCAGTGATGTTCATTCGGTAAATACTAGAAACAAACATAATATTAGTGTTCACGTCACTCGTCTCCACAGAGTAGGCAACTCGTTCATGGGTTATAGTGCGTCCAATCGTTTATTTAACTTTTGACAGATCACGCACATAAAGTTTTATAATAATTTTTGATCAATGTACTAGAGGGAATACTGTACTTCATGGACGGGCTCCGCCCACTTAGAGATGTGTCATTCATAATGAATGACCACAGACTATAAAAACGGGTTTGAAATAAATCGATTTTCGATTTTATTAATAAAACATACAATAACATTATTGTGATTATATTTTATATCAAATCACACGGTCTCTAAACTTGAGTCACTGATATAAGAGGCCCATTATTACAGCTCTCCTTTTCAAAGTATTCACGAAGTCGCAAGACAAACTCTCTTGTTTGTCCTTTGAGCACCTTAATTTTTGGCATTTTGACAGTAACGAAGGGAGGGACGATACGCTCAACTCAACCAAACGTGAGAATTCACAAATAAATCAATACGGAGGAATAAAAATACTCAAATCGACGTATGAAAATGTGAATTATGACTAACTACAAAATGTCCGCTACGCGTCCGGTGTTGCGGTTTAATAATCGATAAAATTACGAAATTATCGGTAAAACAATGAGTGTGTTAAATCGATTAAAACTTCTTCATGTACAAAATCGATCGATAAAAGAAATCGAATTGGTAACGGGTCAGGGTCTCACTATTTGATTAAGTATTAGAGCTGTCAAAAGTTAAATAAACGATTGGAAACACTATAATGTATACGCTTTTACAATAAGCTCCCTATTACTATTAGAGCCACCATACACGGACTGCTCGAGCAGTTAACGGCTGACCGACGTACACGGACCGCTCGAGCGGTCGGCGTTGACTGCTTGAGCAGTCGGTTGTTGACTGCTCTGCTTGAGCTGTCTCTACCAAACGCTCGAGCAGTTGAATTTCTACCGCAGTCTAGTCATGGATTCTGATGAGCAAGCTGAGCAAAGCAAGCAAGCTTGAGCAGAAGCAGCAAAAGCACTGCTTTTGCTGCTTCTGCTCAAGCGGAGACGACGGCGGCGACGTCAAAAGAGAAAATTTTGGGTTCATTCATTCAAGACAGAGACGCCGCGAGGCCAGAAGAGAAGGGAAGGGGAGGTCGTATAGCTGTCGACTGCTCTAGAGCCGCCGACGGCTCGAGCAGTCAGTGTAAGCCTCGCGACTGCTCGCGAGCGGTCGACAGTACGATGGAATTTCATCATGTAGTTGACGGCTTGAAGCGGTCGCGACTGCTCGAGCAGTCGTGTGTACGGCAGCGAATGAATGGCTATAGTTCACCGCGCGGTCGCGGCTTCAAGCAGTCGGTCATAACTGCTTGAAGCAGTCCGTGTACGGTTACCCTTAGGAAAATGCCATTAAGGAAATTTAAGAAAGCCATTAAATCGAAGTTATCCGCAAAGGGGTATTATACCATATCAGAATACCTTGATGATAAAACCGCCTGGGATTGAGCTGCCCTTTCTGCACATGCTGTTTACTTTGAATGTTAAAATTTATTTTGATGTGACAATAATCTATACTTTGAAATAAATTAATTTTAAACTATTGTTATAGTTGATTTTTTTTTTATTATCTTTACTGATTATTATAATTGTAACTATCGCTTTTTTATTGTAATAATGTCTTTTGCATTTATGAAAATTGTCTGGATTTTAAAAGAGACGTTGATCCCTGAGTTTGTTTCGTCCTTTCTTCTCAGGGCTAGTCCAGTTAGGAAAGGCCGAACTCATCTGCTCGAAAAAAGTTTAACTTGCAAAAGTGTTTATATAACCTAATTGCAGAATAAATGATTTCATTTCATTTCATTTATTATCAATGCGAACACTCGATTTAAAAATATGTACACGAAAATTCTTTTTTGTTGAGTGAAACTAGTATGCGTATCATAATAATTTTATTTCGTTTATCCCTAAGCCATGCCCGTTATACCGTCGCCCATGTAGAAGTACAACTCAAGAAGGACAGTGCGTGCTTCCTGAGTTGAGTCTTTTTGATTTCCTTCTTTTTTTAATCAGGGTCCCATTTTCTGTGATGCTTTAGTATCGGTCGGTAATTTGACAAAGAAACGCTTTAATACAAGCATATCAATTTCACTGCTATAGCAAGCAAAGGAAGATATTATCATGTGTATTTAAAACGGGTAGAGTTAAAAAAAACTCTCAACTTAATATTGTCACATTTAGCGTTATCGTCAAGATAACATGTAGCTGTGAATGTTAAAACTTCAAACTACCGTTGTCAGTCGCAAAAGTAATGTAAACAACTTTGGATGTTCTAGAAAAATCTAAATCCGTTGAGCATACGAAACAACATTCTTTATTTATAAAAGATTTTGAAACGTATTATTATGATAAGTTTCATGGTAAAAGAAGTCTCGCTACATCGACATTAGTAGCTCATAAATCAGGTTGGTTTTGGTTCGAATCAGGTAGCGCCTATCAGCGCCTCATGCCGCCCTGAGTGTGGCCGCGGATGGTCGGGATGGGTTTTCCCTTCCATCCGCTCTAGTGGTCACCCGCGAGGGGGCGACGTTACGCGTGTGCCGTACGTCGCCTATTTAGAGAGTTCATCAGCAGACGGTGCCCGCTTCAGTGCGGGCAGGCGCTGGGAGGGGTCCGGATGTGTTAATAACAGCAGTTCCCGGATCCCTCCCGTCTCAGGCGCAGAGTGGCACACCGTGTGGTTTTAGTCGGTTCGATTCCGACACACCGCCCCGCCGCAAACCCCGGCGGGGTGACGGCCCGAGGGGGTTTCCACACGTTAAAAAAAAAAAAAAAAAAAAAAAAAAATGGTTCGAATCAGGTAATTGCGGGTACCTAGTTAGCAGAAATAGCAAGATGTGTAATCTGCTGTGCTTCGGTAGATCTGAGTATTTGCATAGCATTAGAGAACCATGTGAGCATGTTTTTGTGCTCCTCCAAACTCATTCTAGGAAACAACGAGATTAGAAGAAAAAGTACTTAGCTAGTTGCCCGTGGTTTATAGGCAGTCTAATTAGAAAGAAAAGCCTAGCGTAGGTAGCGCAGGTAACCTAGCGAGCTATATTCCGTTTGTAGCGCTTCTCCTTAAACTTTCATATTGTAGCGCCCTTAACCCTTACGCAGACTTTCATCCGTTAATTTACCCCCTTAGGGGTGGAATTAAAAAAAAATCCTTTCTTAGTGCTCACTTACGTTATACATATAAAGAACATACATGCAAAATTTCAGGATTCTAGTTTCAGCGGTGCGTGATTTCTGGGTATGTCAGTCACCTTCCTCTTTTATAATATAGATGAACCATTAACCCGAAAAAATAGAAATGATTTCTCCTTCTCTCTCCCTGCTTGAGGGAAGTGACTTCACGTCTTTAGTGAGTTGAGTTTTGTTGAATTATGTCTACAACCTTCTGGAGAGACTAGTGGGACACTTATACTTTTTTGTAGACGCTCTATAATTCGTCTGACATACTTCTACTTGCCAGGATTTTTACTGAACTAAACTGAACGATGCAGGATCGGTATTGAGGTCTTGGCTTGACGGCATTCGATATGTTGTACATTCAAATAAAACGGACCAGGCGTAACTAGATACTAAAATATATTTAGAAATTTTATCAGCCCCTCATGTTTAGCTCATCTACGAAATCTTGTTTGCAGGACGAATATGATTGCGAACAGCTGCGTCTACGCATGAGTCATCAACACGCATTAAATATAGAAAAGTGAACTTTATGACAGCTGTATTTACGATATAATGTAGGCTGATTCAATTATAGTTTTATTGTTATTAGTTATCACTTACCTCATTTTCCTGTGTAGGTGACAAGTCCTTCCTAGATTGACTGTTGAGGGGTGCGACAGCTGCGTCAGCGCAAATGTCATCGGTGCTCGCGTCACGGCCCATGCTACATACAGGCACACTCTCCTCCTCCTCTTCCCCGCTGCCATCCCCCTCGCCTACTGTCAATACTTCGATCTGATTACCTAGTTCTGTAAATGTAAGGAGACTATTGGACGACAATCTTAGATTTACAGAAAGAGGAACAGAGCTCGAGTAAAATTGCACACGGTTTTAGAATCAAAATAAAAAAAAAGCAATTAAATTTAAAAAAATTAAATTAAGTGTTTCAAAATAAATTAGGTATTCTGATGTGTTTTGTGTTTTTCATCTATTTAGTGATTTTTGACTGACCTAGGTATTTTTTTTATATGGAACTTTCGTAAAACCGAACCCGCTATAATCGATCAAATGCGTTCTGATTAATCTAACAATTAAGGCCGCTAGGTACATCTACCAAGGTCTAATGTTGACTTACGTAATACTTAAGTGCTTTGACCTACGACGTAGTTAAAACTATCACCTTTAAACACTATAAAACACACTCATAATTAAGTAAAATCATTAGTAGGTCAAATGGTAGTGTAGAACAAGCTTCTATAACTATCTTATTTGTCAAATATAGTTATTCTCCGGATACATATTTACAGAGTCAGAATCAGTAATAAATACCTCTCTCAAAGATAGAGCTGCGATACTATCCTACTAATATTATAAATGCGTAAGTTTGTAAGGATGGATGGATGTTTGTTACTCTTTCATGCAAAAACTACTGAACGGATTTGGATGAAACTTTACAGTAATATAGCTTCTACATCAGAATAACACATAGGCTAACATTTGCAGCGATAACCGACATACACGCGGGCGGAGCCGCGGGCAACAACTAGTTGTACCATAATTAGGTGTCTGAGGATCCCTTGAGAACTGATCGGACCTGTTACTCTTATTTTTAGGCCGTTACACTGGCTGTTTTATATTTTAAACAATTATCTTTACATCCTTTGTAAATCTGATTTTCATTTTTACACTGCGCAACTCTGCTTGTCCCTTCGGGATTATAGACCTGAATGTTCCTTTTAGGATTATTTAGACTGAGACTTTTGAGCTCGTCATGTGAAGTAATCAAAAGGACCAAAAACCACTATAACACTAGTTGGTTTTGGCGTCTAGACTGCTTAAATTTTAACATACATAAGTAAAGAAAAACTAACAGTAGTTAAGGCGTTTTTATATTCTATGTACGTCTATAAGGCATGAGCTTACCAGGCCCGTAGGTCACGCAATGCTTCAACCATCGCACATTACATTACGTTTCTTAACAATTTATGACTTGTAGGTAAGTAGAAGTGGAATTCTCGTGTAGTTTCATGTAGCTCAGGTAAAATTAATTTATGTTTCAGTCTAACCAACAGAAGTTCATTGTTTATCTTACCTACTAAAAATAACACTACCTATCGATTTTATGTTCAAACAATCAACCCATCACCCTCCACTACTGAACGAAGGTTTCCCCAAGGAGCGTTAACTATCCCGGTCTTGGACAGTTTGCAACCATCAGCTTCCAGCCCAATTTTGCGTCATGTCTTTCATGTTCATGTCTTTATAGTAAGCAATATTCTAATGCCCTATAACATTACATGCATGGGCCACAAAAAAACTTTAAGCTGTTAACAGATTTGCCTTACATTCTATTTAGTGACATTTCCTTCATAGTTTCATACACATGAATAACAAGGGAAGGACTTACAATAAAATGCCTTGTTGTATTGTTTTGCTTTCTGTCAGGTTATTGATTAATATCTTTTACCTACGACATTGAGTTTACACATACAATAGGGTTATTACTTTACAAATAAGGATGTACTATTTAATTGAACTATTGCGTAGGCTGGCCGATTGTGATATTTCATATGGCCTAAAACATAACTGAAGAATGTTACATATAAAAGTTGTTTTTTCTTAACAGCATACTTTAAATGAATGTACCTTTTTCAGAAGTGTTTGAATATGGACAGATTTTGACGCGTAGGCTCTATTTGCCAAATAATACCACCAAACAATAAAACACTAGCTTTTGCCTGTAGCTCAACCTGCGTACATAAATGACGGTTATAGTGGTACATAACCGATTTAACTTTTTTCTCAACCGATTGAATTAAAACAAACGCAATACAATACACGTTATGTATAAACTGTACATGTAGCATTTGATATATATGTATAAGAAAAAATCACATACAAATCATATACCTAAGCCACTATTGAGATAAGCACACCGACACACAGACAAAAGTCCGTCCCTTCCACTCCCCCTCATTAGTTTGTCATATTTATTTAAATTACAGCCATCTATCTCTTACAAGTTTATTACATGAATAGTTATAATAAAATGTAATCTTCAGCCGCCTCCACGGAACCCTAATCGTAATTTTTATACGGTTTTCAGCAATGAATAGACTGACTTACAAAGATTATTGAGACGTATAATCATAGTTCCTGTACAAGTGTGGTAAAGTATGACTGTTTTAGTCATATCTTTAAAGATCTCAGAAGCAATCGGAAATTTACTACTCTTTAAGCGCAACGCTATATTGGTAAATCCTACGATTGTCAAATGTTCTACGATTAACATAGAAACGAAAAAATGTAGTCACTCTGTTTTCAGTACACAGCATACCTCCTTCACACGAATCTCAATATGAACTGTTAAAGTTGATGATGATTTAGTCTATTTGAGTAATGCTCTGAAAACGAAGACTCATAATAGTACACCGGATTCTTCTACCATACTCTTACTCTTTCATCCCTATATCTTGAAAGGAAATTGTCGGACAAATAAAAAAACGAAGTGCAAACAGGAACTTGAATAATTTGCTGGCAGCGGATGGATGCCAGCTGCCCAAGACCGACCGACCGGCCGGGATGGTTGGTGCTCTTTGAGGAAGACCTTCGTTCAGCCAAGGACGGCAATAGGACTGTCATAAAACAGTCATGCTCAATCAATTAACAGTAATTTCTAAAACTAATATATTTTGTTAACATTTTTTCATCTTTCAAATACTGTTAACCAATGTACTGTCTCACCTATTTGTAATGAAATTGTATGTTATCTATGTGCATCCTCTTGTGTGTGAATAAAGTTCTTATTATTATAGGCTAATTATGAATCTACGTAAACCTTACTCTTCGATTCGTTATTATATCTGTGATTCCTGCCGTTGACGTATTAAAAAGTAGGTACCAATTGTATGAACCACGTCAATAAACAATTATGACTAAGTCTTCTTTGCCAGGTTATTAGATATACAGAATGAGACCACCGTGGGTAAGACACATGACACATTTAAAAAATATTAAGTGTGTCATAGAATAATAGAATTTATTTATTTTCATGGAAAACGGTTTAGGTACAGATATTCCTCTAAAAACTGGCGTCGTATTAATAACATCGAGCGTGAGCATATTTGTAACGATTTTATCTATACTATAGTGCGTCCAATCGTTTATTTAACTTTTGACAGATCACGCACATAAAGTTTTGTAATAATTTTTGATCAATGTACTAGAGGGAATACTGTACTTCATGGACGGGCTCCGCCCACTTAGAGATGTGTCATTCATAATGAATGACCACAGACTATAAAAACAGGTTTGAAATAAATCGATTATCGATTATATTAATAAAACATACAATAACATTATTGTGATTATATTTTATATCAAATCACACGGTCTCTAAACTTGAGTCACTGATATAAGAGGCCCCTTATTACAGCTCTCCTTTTCAAAGTATTCACGAAGTCGCAAGACAAACTCTCTTGTTTGTCCTTTGAGCACCTTAATTTTTGGCATTTTGACAGTAACGAAGGGAGGGACGATACGCTTAACTCAACCAAACGTGAGAATTCACAAATAAATCAATACGGAGGAATAAAAATACTCAACTCGACGTATGAAAATGTGAATTATGACAACTACAAAATGTCCGCTACGCGTCCGGTGTTGCGGTTTAATAATCGATAAAATTACGAAATTATCGGTAAAATAATGAGTGTGTTAAATCGATTAAAACTTCTTCATGTACAAAATCGATCGATAAAAGAAATCGAATCGGTAACGGGTCAGGGTATCACTATTTGATTAAGTATTAGAGCTGTCAAAAGTTAAATAAATGATTGGATGCACTATAATATATAAAGCTGAAGAGTTTGTTTGTTTGTTGGAACGCGCGTTAATCTCAGGAATTACTGGTCCAATTTGAAAAATTATTTCAGTGTTATATAGCCTATTTATCGAGGAAGACTATAGGTTATATATCATCACGCTAAGATCTACAAGAGCTGAGTACCAATGAAGAATGTTACAAAAAAGGAGGAAAATTGTCACGCTATGTTGCATAGTTCGGCTAGTGTAATATATGACCGGAGGCCCAATGATACAGAAGCGTTATTAGAGTCACCATGGTGAGGGTTAAAATGTTACTATGTTGCATATCCTGCATTCACAATAAGTATGATAACCACCACTCTTAGATTTTGCTTATGCTTTCCAACAGGCACTGTAGAGACTTGGCAAGCACATCTTACATTTAAAAAAAAATAGGCCGACGGCATGATGTGTGGCTGGAGCCGGTGCCGCCGGACTAACCGCTTAAGCAAGCCACCGGCATTTATTCACAGCTAAAATAATGCTCTGCGGCTTATGCCGACGGCTTAACGATGCCGGTGGCATAAGCCGCAGAGCATACTCGCGGGGCCTTATCTGCCAGCATGTTGCGTAGGAGCCCTTATATTTATCATATTGAATGTAACACTCCAAAGTAATGAAAAATGCTGATGAGATTGTATGTTTATAAAATAAAATATTATAAAATATTTCGGACATCTATCACACAACGCCATCTAGTCCCAAGCTAAGCAGAGCTTGTGTTATGGTTACTAGACAACTGATAGAAATACATATATACTTTTTTTTTTTTTTGTAAATACATACATATTATACATAGAAAACACCCAAACTCCGAAACAAATATTTGTAGATCATACAAACATTTGGTCCGACCCGGGAATCGAACCCGAGATCTCATGATCAGCAGTCGCACACGCCGACCGCGAGACCAACGATGCAGTCAAAAGGCAGTGTTTGAAAATATTGAAATTATTGTTCATTTAAAATAATTAATTATACTAATAATACAATTTTAAACACTATTGTTAGTGTTTGGTATTTCTTTTTTTTAATTCAATTCAATAAAAGTTTTAACCTTGGTATCACTAAACCATAGGATACCTTGAACGAAATCTTATTGTTTGTTGTGTTTCATAATATTCATTCATTCATATTTAAAATGAGTGTAGCATGTGAAGTGTTCAATTCAATTCAATATATCTTTATTGTGGATCATAGGTAGGTACATAATATAGACGTTTCGTATACATTGCGATCGCCCAATGGGCATACAATAATGTACAATAGTGTTACAAATAGCTTTCCCCATTCAATAGAACTTGAGGTAGAAACTGGTTAGGAAGAATTTGTAAATGAATAATAAATGTTTTTCTACAATAACTATGCCTCATGCATCCAATGTTTGAGTCATGTTAATTGTTGAGTCACAATTAAATAAAACCCATTCTGATAATCAAAGCTTTGTAAACATTTATCGTCAAATACTTATCATATGTAGTCCTTGAAATTACATAATTATTTAAATACTTCTGGTTGTATTGACAAATATATTATAGTACTAGCTATTGCACGCGGCTCCACCCATGTGTATGTCGGTCATCGCGGCAAATAGTAGCCTATGTGTTATTCTGATGTATAAGCTATATTACTGTAAAGTGAAAAAGGTAACAAACATACACACTCACAAACTTTCGCCCTTATATTATAATATTAGTGTGATGTTATTAGGTATCGAAAATATAAATTAATTACTGGCTATAGTAATGATTGTTTGGTAATCTTAAAAACCATTTGCAAAAAAATATTACCAAGCTTAAAATACTACTGGAAATTATACAATAATTTTGAGATTTAGATTGAGAAGCCTATGTCCGGCAGTGGACTGTTAAAGACTGTTAATGTGATTTAATGACAATTACCGTACCAACTATAGGGATAATACATGTTAGTATGATAAGTAAAATGTATTTTTTTTCAATACACAATACAGTCTCATAATTTAAATGTAAAAGCACAGGTATTATCTCACATTCCTACTTATAGACACAGAAGACGCACAGACATACAAGCGGGATGAATTAAATAAATTAATATAAGCATAACAGCTTGTACTTACCATCGTATGTTGATATTCTATTAGTTTGCAGGGGTATTACTTGGTCAGGATTAACTGGCGACATAAGATATTGCATCGGACCATCGTAGCCTGTCGTAAAACGAAAAAAAAATGCGCATAACAAAAATATACATAAAAATTCATGCGATAGTCAACTAAACATTGAAAAAATCAAATTACTAATGAGGTATTTACTAACCATGAAGCTCCCGGGATCGGCTGCCTGATATTGGACGTTTTGCTGAACCTACCCTTAGGTCATTAGCTTGGACCATACCAGAATTCTGGCGTTTCTGTTTCATCTTTTGTTCCATCAACTGACGCTAAAAATTAATGGAACACATAAATTTTAATTACATTAACTAAATATCTACTATAAAAAATCACCACTTCACACAAAATTAATATTTCACAAATTAAAACGACAATTTTTAGAACTCACTTGCTGCTCGATTTTTTGGTCTCGCATAGATGCCATCTTTGAGCGTGTTATTTATATTGAATATGAAGATAACTAGAACCCACTATAGTTTAATTGTAAACGACTTAAGTTTTATTTAAAATTCAATACAATAATTGGCATTTTGTAAGCTCATTTTTTGTTTATAAATCATCTTGCCTACCGTTGCCCAGGAAAATAATGTTGTCAGCACCCATTAACCTTTTATTTTTCATGTAAGACAACAAGACATCAGAAATAAATTGTCATTTGTAAATATATACCTAATTTCTAAGAATAAAACAATATATGGTAAACAATTTATTAATAAATGCGTAGCAATAAAATTATTAGATGCTAATAAAACAAAAAAAAACACAAAGAGATAAATAAACACAAAATATCTTTTTCAATCTAAAATAAAAAAATGAAGTTTCAGAACGTTAGGACGTTCCGAAATTTAATTTATTTTGTAAAATTATTTCAAGACCTGTGTCTATCCACTTAAATAAGACTATGACTAATCTAATCACTTAATAATAATAATAAATTTAATATAACTCTTATCTAAACGATGCAATCCAGCCATCGTGTTGGTTTCGTTTTGTTTGCACTTTGAAAGAATTCATTCGTCTAAGTAGTTCCCATTAAAATATTTAATTGTTTTTGTAATAATCAGGCATATGTAATAGCACACCAATTTCTATAATTCGTTCCCCTTATACAGGTGATGACGCTACTAAATGATTAAATATCATACTGCTTAGTGATTGTAGTTGTAATAGTAACACGATATGCAAATTATTAATTCTTATCAACAACTCCACAAGTGAAAACATCTCGTTTGCCCGCTTATAAGTAGATACTAGTTTTTATTCCAATTTAATAAATTATTTCTACTACATGAACGATTTTGTTGAGTTCACGTTTTCCTATTATCACGAATAAATAACACACTGTCCTTCAGTTTATTCAGTTTATTCTTTGACATTACTTTCTGAATGCCTGCGTCTGTCATCTGTCTGCTGTCATTTATTTTTCAAAATGGCTCCTACCCGGAGTGTTTTAGGATTTTTAAACCCAAAAACCCTTAGTAAAGTTTTTACAAATAATGTATCAAAGACTCCGTATCGTTTCGTGCATGGGTGTAATCGCTGTGATAATTTTGTTAGTGGCCCAATCTTATCAGTTGCTTCTCTAGTCCGTAATAATTGTAAGTTTTACATGCTTTCATTACATCACCGGTTTTAATATATTAGATTAATTTTATATTGCATACAATGTATTAAATAAAATATGTCCCTTTTATGTACTACCATTGTATTTGTATTTTTTCAAAATTTTGACATTCTTGATGTATAACCTCACTTTGTTATTTCGTCATTCAGATGGTGTCGGTGGTAGGCACCGATACATCCATACTACTCAAAGCTTGAATAAAGCTGATTATTACAAAGTTCTTGGCGTGTCCAAGAACGCTTCTGCCAAAGATATTAAGAAGGCTTACTATCAACTTGCTAAGCAGTACCACCCTGATGCAAATAAGTCTGATCCAGAAGCTTCTAGGAAGTTCCAGGAGGTGTCGGAGGCTTATGAGGTATGTGAGGATCTATTATTAATTGAAATAAACAAAATATACTACTAATGCAAATATTTTTAAAATAAATAATTTTAAAAACATTTCCTGATTTCAAATGAATCAGAATTTGCTTTTTGTAGATTCTCTCTGATGAGGGTAAACGTAAACAATATGACACATATGGAACCACATCAGACCAAATGGGCATGGGTGGCAGCTCAGGAGCTGATGGTTTCACTCATCAATGGCAGTATAAGTCCACTATTGATCCCGAGGAGTTATTCCGAAAGATATTTGGAGATGCAGGATTCAAAAGTGACGCATTTAGTGACTTTGCTGAATCACAGTTTGGTTTTGGAGCTGCTCAAGAGGTAAGTAGTCACAAATTTGATACTGAATTCTTGTCTTATTTTCAACATATCTATATATTTTTTATACAATCAGTAATAAATTGGCCAATCAGTAACTGTTAACTTTCAATAACTTTTAGATTATCTAGGCTCCTTATATTGAACTACAGCAAAACAATGTCAAGAAAATTATTTATTAAATGGAATTTATTTCATGCATACATTATAAGTAACCAAATGTCTGTTATAGGTTGTCATGAACTTAAAGTTTTCTGAAGCAGCCCGTGGTGTGAATAAAGAAGTAACCCTAAATGTTGTAGATACTTGTCCTAAATGCTCCGGATCTCGTTGTGAACCTGGTACCAAAGCAATTAAGTGTACTTACTGTAATGGTACAGGCATGGAAACATTTTCCCGAGGTTGGTTTTTTTTTATCTCTCTATAAGGCATCCTTTCCTGGTAGCCATGCCACTAGAATCATTAGACCACCAGCACAGGCCGTAGAGAATCATTTCAGTTATGAATAACCCAGTGGTCATGCTGGCTGATTTTTTGTATGGAAAGGTCGATGGGACAGCAACCAGTCGGCATGGTGTATAAGACCCCTAATATAGAGCAATTTGGGTAATTTTAGCAAATATCTTACTAACATTATAAACACGAAAGCTTGTAAGTATGGATAGATGGATGGATGGATGTTTGTTACTCTTTCACACAAAAACTACTGAATGGATTTGGATGAAACTTTACAGTAATATTGCTTATACATCAGAATAAACAGGCTACTATTTGCAGCGATAACTGGCATATATGCAAGCAGAGCTGTGGGCAACAACTATCTGAACATATAATTATTCCACAAATTGTATGTACATATGTATGTAGTGGATAACAGTTGGTTAGCAACACAATACCAATTATTTTCTACATGTACTACTTTGAATAGAGGAATGTGATTACCACACCGCACAGTACTCTATTAACATGAAGCCACATCTAATCAGGGACACAACATAATGAGCGCTACTCACAAAACACTATATTGTAGTACTATAATTAATCTAAGCAGACTGATTTGTGAATATTTATAGAATGTGTGTACTTGCAGTACGTGCAGTACAAAATCTTGCAGATTTTCTTTAGCTTATGGCGATTAATTTATATATTATTATATAAAGAGTTAAAGTTTGTGAGTTTGTGACGTTGTAGGGAGTAATCTCTGGATTTACTGAACAGATTTTGAAAATTCTTTTACCAATAGAAGGCTGCGTTATTTGTGAGTGACATAGGCTATATAATAACCCGAAAAGTAGAAAGATCTTTTCATGGTAGCTGAATATGCAAAGTAAGTCAGAGAAAAAATGATTATCGCCCAACAAAGTGGGCATGGGTCAGCTAGTATTGAATGAGGGTTTGCAAGTAACATATGTTACACTACTATTATACAAAGGAGTAAATCCAAAAAACTAAATTCATATCAGTGTTACAGTTTTGAAACTTCAATAGCCTTTAACTTACTAAACACATAATTTATTGATTTGAATTGTATTTCAGGTCCATTTGTGATGCGTTCTACGTGCAGACACTGTCACGGAACTAGAATGCTCATAAAGTTCCCTTGCGTTGAATGTGAGGGTAAAGGCTCATCAGTAAGTGATTATGCACAAAAACAGTTTTCTTGAGTATTAATACAATTTAGTTCAATATTTATAATTCAAAATTTTTTTACTAGCATAGGAAATGTTTCTAGTAACTTTGCACATTGGCACTTTCATAATGTGAATGATTTTCGTTTTACTTTGTAATACATAAAAGAATTGAGTGTTTGTTATAAAATAAAGCAGAAAACTTTGGATTAATGGGCTAACTTAAGAACTTCTAGTAAAATAAATCTTTTTACTTAATTTTATAAGTCAATTATAGACAAAGGTTATTGTTGGTTGTTAGGTTGTTTAACATTTTGCTCTAATTAGAATTTTTACAAAATTACATTAATGTTTTATAGGTACAGCGAAAAAAAGTGACGGTGCCAGTACCAGCTGGTGTTGAAGATGGTCAGACCGTTCGCATGTCGGTTGGTAACAGTGAGGTGTTTGTCACCTTTAAAGTGGACAAGTCTAGTTACTTTCGCAGGGACGGACCTGATGTGCACACAGATTGTAGTGTAAGTATATATTTTTTATCTATACTAATATATAAAGCTGAAGAGTTTGTTTGTTTGTTTGAACATGCTAATCTCAGGAACCGCTGGTCCGATTTGAAAAATTCTTTCAGTGTTAGATATCCCATTTATCGAGGAAGGCTATAGGCTATTTATCATCACGCTAAGACCTAAAGGAGCGGAGCAACAATGAAGAATGTTGCAAAAACGGGGGAAAATTATCACGCTACGGGCAATAGGACACGCAAATGAGGTTGCGTGGATCGGCTAGTTAATTATATAGCAATAATAAGCTTAATTACTAAGATATGAATTGTTGAATTTAAATTGTGACAGAAAAACAAAATATATATATTATGTTCTACTTGCCATAAACGAGCTGTCAATTTTATAAATCACATTTATTTTATCTTTTTATTTAAGAAATATGTAGATAAAAAATTAAAAACATTAAAATATAGTTGATCAGTTACGTGCATGTTGGTACAGACATCAAGACATCATGGATATTTTACTGAATTTTTTCCTATTTATCATTTCTTATTTAATATTAGCTGTGCCCGCTATTTCTTACGCGTGACATTTGGTTTTTTTTACCGTTTAAACCTTCCCTGGAATACAACAAACATTTCAAAACTAAAATTAGCTAAATTGACCTAGCCTTTCTCGAGTTTTAGCGAGACAAACTAACAGCAATTGATTTTTATATCTAAGATTTCTTGTAATTGATTTCAGTTTTCTATTGTTTCTATTCTCATACAACTTTTATTTATATAGATTATTTAATGTAATTTTTACCATTTCCATAAACTATAATATAAACGAACGTGTTCTTCTCTCAAAAATGTAATGATTATGATTGGGTGAATTTTATGTTGCAGATTTCTGTGGCCCAAGCGATGTTAGGTGGTACAGTCAGGATACAAGGCATATATGAAGATCACACATTGCAGGTTAGTCTAGTCTTGTCTAGTTATACTATAAAATAAAAATAAATAAAATTAGTGTGTGTGTTTGTAATATTAAAATAACCACATTTCAATAAATAAATATGCATTTATTATGTATACCAATAAAACAATATTGGTTGGCTGGTCCGGTTTTGACGGGACTTTCACTGGCAGGTAGCTGATGATCTGAGGAGTAACTTAAGCTACCTTTTTTTAGACAAGCTACGTCCCGCGGCGTTAAGCGTGGCACGACAATAACCGCGGGTAACACTGCGGGGTTCAGCTAGTATACTATAAACTAATGCAATTATATTTTGACTTATAGTCCATAAACTACCAGATCAGCAGTTAATAAACTATGCTCAACTAGTGATTACCCCTCAGAACTTTGAACTGGTGATGTACCTTTTTAAGTCAGATAAATAAGTTACCATACAATCTCATGAAATAACTTTATACTATCCAGTTTATAAATATTGCCATGGTTGCTTGTCGGTTTTGAGCGATAAGGCCGCTTCTAGTACTTATAGCGATTATTTATAAGCGTGAGTAAGCGATTTATTATTATAGTCATTATAGGCATCAGTGAAAATAAAGTGATGTATATTACAAAAAGGTATTGTCGAATGAACTAACCTCCGAGCGAATTTGACATGTAGAAATGTAAACGACTAGCCGACCCACGCAACCTCGTTTGCGTCCTATTGCCCGTAGCGTGTAATTTTGCTGTGCGCTCCGCTCCTATTGGTCTTAGCGTGATGATATATAGCCTATAGCCTTCCTCGATAAATGGGCTATCTAACACTGAAATAATTGTTCAAATCGGACCAGCGCGGTTACTGAGATAAGCGTGTTCAAACAAAAAACAAACAAACAAACTCTTCAGCTTTATATATTAGTATAGATTAGTATAGATAATAGCTAATCAAAAATTTTAACAAAAGAAAACTGACATCTAGAACTGTACCGAATTGAAATGGGAGCACATGGGAAGCACCAGCTTTCAAATAAAAAAATACTCATAATAATTGGTTCACCCAGTCTAAAGTTCTGAGGTAACAAACATAAAAAAAATACAGTCGAATTGAGAACCTCTTCCTTTTTTGAAGTCGGTTAAAAACTAACGAATGTATCGGAATGATGTTTCTCAAAGTTAAGTTACGTGATCGAAACATAATATTTTAGCCAATAACACGAGAGCATAGAGGTGTTAGTGATTGTAGAAGGAATACAATGCGGAACAGAAAACAGATACAAATCTTGGCTGAGGAGGCTGTTTGGCTTGTAAATTCTAATAAATATGAATACAAAACACATTATTTAGGTTCAAAGTGCAGTTGGCTCGAATATGCACTCCTTTATGCCAAAATCATGTGTACATTGGTTTGTCAACAAAATATGTTTACATAGGTACTAATAATAGAAATAGAATAATAAATAATTAAGATATTTTTGACTTATTATAATAATAATATCGTAATTTCTCGTTTTAAAACGTCTAAATCTAATATTTTTGGCTGTACCTATCTCCAATACGTGATGGTGCCTCTTCACTGCTCTAGTCTGAGTAAACCAAATCGATTGGCTATTTAACAGGTTTTTTTTTTTATTAAAACCAGCTACCCTCACTTGTTTGTGAGGGTTGCTGGATTTTAGCGCACCCACAATTATTGTGGCTTCAAATCCCATAAAGGACAACACTTTGTGTGATCCGTAAATTGTTGTTCAGAGTCTGGATGTTCTCTGTGTCCGTTTCATATATGTTTGTGAAGTCACCCGCGACACAGGATGTAGATTCCTAAAGCGGGAATTGTCATTTAAAAAAAAAAGAAAAAAAATAACGTTTGGCCAGCGTTATTCGTGAGATGTGAAAGAAAAGAATAATAAATGTTTTGTTCATAATTGCACAAGGCTCTATCAAAAAAACTATCTATTAGGGTTGGTCGTTTTGTGTGTTGTGACAATTTATTAGAACTTTTAATAATTGTAAGTTTTAATTACGTAATAGTAATACTTAGTTTACCGTGGGAGAGCCACGCTTCGGCATGAAAGGGACGGCTCGACCGGAGTCTCGGCTTCACACAAAAACCGGTGTGAAATAGCTCTTGCGCTGTGTTTCTCCGAGTGAGTGAGGATACCGAAGGCCCAAACCCCCACCCCTCCCTACATCCCTTTCCCCATCCCCCAAAGACTGTCAATGCACTTGTGATGCCTCTGGTGTTGCGGGTGTGGGTGTCCATGGGCGGCGGTAATCGCTTACCATTATATGATACGTCTGCTCGTTTGCCCTCTATACCGTAAAAAAAAAACCATAAATGGATTAGGGATAGTAGATAGTGAAATGAGGAATAAAATTTAATATATTTAAATTAACTTCTATTGTATATTGCATTTCCAGGTAATGCCAGGCACTTCCTCACATGCTGTTGTCCGTTTGTCACGGAAAGGTATGAAGCGAGTCAGTCACACCGGTTATGGAGACCATTATGTGCACATCAAAATACAGGTTTGTGTAATTCTTATTAGATATTTAAAATACTTTCTTGTCGACTAAAATGTATTTAAACATCTCCAGAAATAGGGAAAAAGTTTCATTCTTTTAAGTTAATAAATCCATTATTTAATGTTTTATGAAAATCAATGGATAATCAACGAATCTAGCGAATATATTATCATGTAATTTGTTGTCTTCCAGAGATTCAACTCTGCCGATAACAAATTCTTTTTTTATTATTGAACTCATTTTTTAAGAAGGAAAATTGCTTCAAAAATGGACAGCTAAATGTCAATTCACTGCTTTGTTTTTACTAAATTATATGTAGATAATATTTTTAAGAGCTGGAAATGACACTAAAACCATATTCTTACTATTAGGTACCAAAATCGTTGTCACAGAAGCAGAAGGCTTTGATCTATGCCTATGCGGAGTTGGAAGAGGACACACCTGGTCAAATACTCGGTGTCTCGTATGACAGAGATGGTAAGAAATAAATATCATCAATTTAATTATCATCACAACTGAATTTGTATTTAAAAATATGGTTGCATGTAGCGATAAGACCAATTCCTAATTTGGTGTATAATAAAGCGATATAGGTATTATTATTAAAAAAATCTTTGTGTATATTTTTCTCAAAAGAACTTTGAAGGTTTCAACGATAGATATTTGGTTTCGATTTTATAGATGTGGCTTTCAATAAAGTATTAAAATCCAGAATCAGTCCAAACATTTATTTTGCAGACAAATCAAAAGATAGCGGTAAGGAGAGTACCGGTACTGAACATATTCACAGGGCCAACCGCGATAACGATGACGTCAAACATAATTCCAAAATGTGGACGCTCTTAGAAAGTTTCTCTGACGCTTATAAACAGAACAGAACTTATTTTTTAATGGGTTTTTTTATGACTGTTATCTTTTGTTCTATAACTATGATCCATGACCCAACCGATAAGTATGGGGCGTTCAAGTTTGTAGAGAGGTTGGAGACTTTTGATACTGAGGAGATGGATAAACCTTATGGGTATGAGAGAGCTTTGCAGCGTGAAAAGGAACAAAAGCCCGAGTTGTACGAAGCGTGAATGTTCAGTTGACTGTGAAATAAAGACATGACGTAGGTTCAGTAGCGAAATATAACAAGCCAAGATTTGTACAGCACACAGTAAACACATGGTAACTAAAATAAAATTTTAATTTGCAGATGTTTGGTCTATTAAATAATAATAATAATAGCTTTCGATATTAGTTGGTGTGAAATACACCGTCGCTTCGGGAAGCTTCACTTCTGAAAAGGCAGGCATCCCCAAAATAATTAACTAGAGCAAAAATATATTGTCTCGTTACTGAAAAAGTTGTATTGCTGATCCTACTAAGGTTCTGACTCTTTTGGGTTTAGGAAAGTTTATGTTACAAATGTTTAATAGGCATTCGCAATGCAATGAGCATGGTGACTACCGCTTTAGGATTCTGCTTATGCTTTCATCAAAAAAAAATATAGACCTATATATTTTATTTGATTCCATTCCCATTAATAGAAATAACTACAACCCGTAGGGGCGCAGAGCAAAGAATTAAGATTACTCTGGTATTAAAATCATCGATAATATAATGGAAAAAATCATTATTTATTTATTTACAAGAGATATAATTTTTTAAGATTTGTTATTTTAGAATTTTTTTTTTTACAAGTATAATGTTAATATTTAATTTTGTATATGATGCCAGTATGTTTTACCGATTGTGCCATTTCAAAATTACGTTTAAAACATAAAACTTAGGTTACTATGTGTTTACTAGAAGTTGTCAAGTCATTTAAACTTTGTCTTAAACTACGAGGTATTTCATTCTAGAATAAAACTCACTTGTACTTATTCCACTATTTTATTTTATTTTACACCTGAGCGGTTTCGCCTTATGGCATTCTCAAAGGTTATGTATAACATACCCTAACTACATAACCTTTGAGAATGCCATAAGGCGAAACCGGTCAGGTGTAAAATAAAATAAAATAGTGGAATAAGTACAAGTGAGTTTTATATAAGAATGTATTACAACAAGTTCCATCAAGTGCCGACAATCGAGAGTATAAATTATACGAGGTATTTATTTTTGAAAAGAATTCTAAAGAATATAGCCAAACCTTTATAACACGTCTCAAAAACTAGAATATGTAATCCATATTTCAAGAGACATTCAGTCTAAGATAATGTGTTGTTTGTGATGTTCCACTCATAACCGTAAAACATCTTCACGTCATATGTACTTATTTCGCGAGTTCAGCAATTAGTTTCCCTTGTTGCTACATTGCATTGCATGCTGTTGTAATTTCGATATTAGAAAAAAAAATTGACGAATCTTCTATGGAATGATTATAGATTATAGTTAAAGTGACGTTTCTTTTCACGATAAAAGAAATATGTAACTCATTACAATTTGCTAAATTTCGATCGTTATTTATTTATAGAATTAAAACTACGTTATTTTTTTTCAAATGTTATGGTTTTGTTCCTTAATATTATTGTTTCTAAACTGAAAGAAAAGTATTCAAAATACCTACATAGAATCCTAGAGGAAATATTTAATATGTGATGTTAGCTCTTAATCTTAAATATTTATGCCATTGTTATTTACTATGAAATAAATTGAGAGATAGTGTTCCAGTGCATTTAAAATGTAGGAAAATTACACTAAAAGTGTAAGGGTTCCGTTTTTGGTACAAAGTAGGGAACCATAAAATGAATGGATTTAAATCGAATCGATTCAAAACGATGAAAATTGCTAGTTGTTTAATCTATTGTTCATATGTTATCTGTATTTCTATATGTTTATAATCAGTAGCTTGCACCATAGGGCAAAGCGTAACTTTCTTGAGCTCTTGAAGTCATAGAATGCGACGATAGGATGTGAGTGGATTTATTCCTAGACGATTAACTGTTTGTTTGATGTATGATATCAAATTCTTACTTATAATCTTCTAATTCAATTTAATTTCTGTACATTCTAAGGCTTAGTGATCTTTTTTGCGTACAGCAAATCTCGTTTTATTATTCCCATACCGTTCCAGTTCGTTAGCTGTTCATACGCAAAAGAAATCACTACCCTTATTGATTATAGTATGATGGTCGTTACTAAGATATTGTAAATAATATAGTCTGTTTCATGAATACATGAAATTTAAGAATTTTGTTGTTTCATTTCAAACCTTCTGGCATCCCTGCACCAAGCCATCATGCTATAATCCAAAATACTTCAGGATTGTGGTAGGTACTAATTAGGAAATTAACCTCAGAAATTAAAAAGTCACAATAAAAAGGAGAATTTTTTGAATTACATATTCTTTATTGAGTTAAATAAATTTCCTAATGCTGGTCATAAAGAAGTAGATGGTTTTTTTTAAAGTTCATTAATGGACCACCTCCAGTAGGGACCACATCACGCACAACTATTGTTGATAAAACGAGAGTTTACCACAGTATGTACATACGATCACACTTAGTTTATCCTCAATTATGTTAAATGATGTTGATCGCTCCGGACTGAGCCTATGTGAGATAACCCGATAGTGGTGGCCATTTCCATCCTGGACCGCCTCGGTTTTAGCAAGAGATACAAAAGTATTCGTAATATAGTAAATATACGTATACACGTATATGTAACGTATACGTAACACAAGCAAGTATAAAGTTACGCATACACGTATAAGTAACGTAGGTATACACGTATACGTAACGTATACACGTATAAGTAACATAGACACGGGTTTGCGAGTCCCCCCCCCTCTTCTAGCTATTCCTTTGCAGTTAGTCAGTTTCGTGTCATAAACTTGATGGTAACTTTAACGTACGTACATTATAAATTACCATTCATATCATCAACATGCTTGTTTAAAAAATACAAGTGTTTTACTATTATTGTGAATTCATAGAACTTGATAACGCTAAAACGGTTTCGTAAGGTGACTTTGAAAACGGAAATTAACGCAATGTTATTGTTCTAGGTAAAACAATATAACAATACAGGACCTTTTAAGTATACACCTGCGAGCCTAGTGAGCTCAGAAATTTTTACTTTTATTACGTAGTCGTAGTGTTTATTATTGTAGATTTCATAGTTTAAGTAATAAGTAAAATACATAAACTCTATATACACATTTGTATATAGAGTTTATGCATTTCTTGTATTTATATAAGAACTTATGTATGCTTTGTAATGCATTTTTAGCTATTTAGGTTGTAATTCATGTCTACCTACCTCACTAGATTTCAACACCACCCAAAGGTTGACTGGTAGAGAATGTCTAGGGCATTAAGTTCGCCGATATACAATAGTTTCATTAAGTTATAAATAAATTAAATAATTCCTTTTACGTTAATATAATAAAGATAGCTTTGTAAACTAAACAAGACTAAAATATTCTTAAAAAAATCACGAAGCTGTTATGAGGACTGTTGACAGAAGTGAAAATTCAAAACTATAAAAAAACAGTTGTTTAAGCTCACCTGAAATGAAATAGCTCTATAAATAAAATGCGTGATACAAAAATATAGGTCACTAGCTGACCCACGCAACCTCGTTTGCGCCTTATATTGCACGTAGCGTGAAAATTTCCCCCGTTTTTGACACATTCTTCATTGTTGCTCCGCTCCTATTAGTAGTAGCGTGATGATATATACCCTACAGCCTTCCTCGATAAATGGACTATCCAACACCGAAAGAATTTTTCAAATCGGACCAGTGGTTCCTGAGATTAGCGTGTTCAAACAAACAAACTCTTCAGCTTTATATATTAGTATAGATGGTAAAGCGTTCGGTGACGATGACCAAGTTCCATTTTTTTTGCACCCAAAAAGTGCTAAACGCGCCTAAAGAAGTTTTCACTACAAAAATAACCCATTAAAGTCCCTAATTTTGCATTTATTGAAGTGTAAGATATTGTGCTAGAGAATAGTGTAATTAGTAGGGGTAATCATACCTCACCAGGTGTTTTAATAATTATGTTACCTCTAATACCTCTTAAAAAAACATTTTCTATATCTATACTAATATATAAAGCTGAAGAGTTTTTTTGTTTGTTTGAACGTGCTAATCTCAGGAACCGCTGGTCCGAGTGTTGAATAGTACATTTATCGAGAAAGGCTATAGGCTATATATATTCAATGCACCAATGAAAAATGTTACAAAAACGGGGGAAAATTGACACGCTACGGACAATAGAAGACGCAAACGAGGTTGCGTTGGTCAGCTAGTATATAAAATAAAAGAGGAAGGTGACTGAGATACCCAGAGATCAACGCACAGTTCAAACTGATGAACCTAGAATCCTGAAATTCTGCATGTAGGTTCATTATATTCGCACTTGTGATGCTTGTGGTTTTGCGGGTGTCCATGGGCGGCGGTAATCGCTTACTATCAGGTGATACGTCTGCTCGTTTTACCCCCTATTCATTAGAAATAAATATTAACGTAAGTGAGCAAAATGAAATAATTTTTTGAAATTCCACTCTTAAGGGGGTAAATCAGGGCATGAAAATCTGTGAGCATAGCCGCTTGCAAAAGCTAGTATATTATATGTAGTTAGAAAGTTGCAGCATTATCGTAGAGAAATCAGTAATAAATACTACAATACTTTGAATTAGTTTCGTTTCGGTTAATATAGGTTAGTGTAATCCAGCCAGGCAATAGAATTCTACTATATTACGTGTAATAAGATTTTTATCGTAGCTTCCTAATTTACAACCTATTAAAATCAGCGCAAAGAAATTGTTTCTATGGTTCTTTTTAAACTCTGTCGACTTATTTTCTAAGTGAGGGAACAGCACAAGGGGTACCATCGATATTTATTGTGTTAATTATACCAACATATCATTTGGTAATGACTAACGATTCGCTTGATTTTGGTATAGAATTTGAATTTAGTATTTGAGTTCCTTCGTACATTGTAGGTACCCCGTGTAACTAAAATATGCCTAAAATTATATTGGTCTATTCATCTTGATCCACCTATGAAAAAGGAATGGCCATCATGGACACGATCATTTTGTTCTGTGTTTGGGTCTAAGTCAGCAGTAGTCTGGTTAAGTTTAAAATCTGAATCTGAGATGTCTCAATATGTTCTTGCAATTCACAGGTAAGAAAGTGTCAGTAGCCGAGCCACACAACCTGGTCGATTCTGTCAAAGAAGCACTTAAAGAGAAGAAGTCTATCGAAGGGACTGCCGATGAGGAACCGGTTGAACAATCCAAAAGAAGCAAGGGATAGACTACAAATTTTCCAATACATTTTGACGGGGATACAACTAAGAAATTAGTATACCGTCGTTGTATGAATTGAAGGCAAGCTAAATTAGCTCGTATAAGCTGGCGAATACAGCTCAATATTGCCCAAGTTGGTGTGTATTTCCTAAACTATTTGTTCTATGCCTGTTAGTCGCTGCAGCTATTTCACTCATGTTAATAAAGTTTAGAATCCTTAATAGTCGTGTCTTGAAAGCAGGTTCTTTATTTGCTGGATAACTTTATATAATAATGTGACATTTGTGCATTCGTGTCGTGGGTGATCACATTATAGGTTTGAAGTAAAATGTCCGAAATATAGAATTTATTTCGTTTGTAACACCTGTATTAACTACCAATTTTAAACCGTTATTCATTTGTTTTTAAAATTAAATGTTGTACCGATCTGCTTGGCAATTTTCATTTAAAAAAAAAAATTGTATCTGTATTTAGCAGTGATACCATAGTTAAATTGTTCGAATATTTAAGCTATGACATGTTTTTTCTCCAAACAATTCATTTTTTTATTGATTTTACCCAAAGTAGATTTTCCTCAATTCGTATATATTGTACGATTCTGTGATACATGTAGTATGCTATAATTTTTCGTTGGTATACATAGAACAACACCGGCTGCTAAAAGAGGGGAGTAGCCATAGCGTCTTTTTCCTATACAAAAGTCTGTCATTTTTTGCGGGAAGGGGGGGGGGACATACATTTAAGACTCACAGCACCGAGCTTTGCTCGTTATTTTTTTTAAATACGTTTAGTGGCGCCCTCTTGGTATGCCCTGGTACTCTTTATTCTGCTCCGATGAGAGCGCAATGTATCTTATTCCAGTATAGTTTAATGTAGTTTGCTCGAGTTGCGATAGATGGCGCTAGATGGACATTGATTAATTATCGATAAAGTAGATTATTGAAAACACGATTAAAACGACATTTTCAAAAAATTAATCCTAGCTAGATCGATTTATCGCGCCCGAAACCCCCTGTATACTTAATTTCATGAAAATCGTTGAAGCCGTTTCCGAGATTTAGATTATATCTTAACGAGAATTGCTCGTTTAAAGCTATTAGATACAAAAACAATCATCTGTCACTACGAACTCGCACAAATAACAATTAAAATAAAACATTCACAATTTTACGTACACTTTAATACATTGTGTCATAACAATGTAACTCGAGGCCCATTTGGGCTTATACGTAGACAGAGAGGAAGTACTGGTATGGCTACTCCCTACCGTGTTGCTCTTTGTTGATCTATGAAGCCGAGTCTCCACCGAACAAAAGTTGGCAACTTGTGTTGTCAACACATGTTGTTGACAAACGTTTCTGTAATGTCCTTACAAAAATTGCCAACAAATTGGGAACCGTGTTTCTGTTTTTGGCGGTAAACGTCAAAAAGAATACCCTTGTTGCAGTTATTTTTTGGCTCTGTGGAGGCACTTAGTTGGAATGTTTTTCAAATTCTTGGCGTCTCGGTGTAGACACAATGGAAACAAAAGTTGGCGATTTTCTGAAGAGTTACAAACAGTTGGAAACACTGAAATTGCCAACAATTTCGGTGGAGACGCGCTTTGAGAATATTTCTAGTTAAATGAATATGGAAGTTTCATGTTTAATTGGACATTTCGCCATTATTATAATCAAAGATGCTGTATATAGCCGTTGACTAGTGTGTAGGAAATGGTAGGTAAATAAAATAAAAAATTTAGTTACATATAGTGTTTAATTTATTTATATTGACCCTAATATAGGTGACAAAGGAAATAGCTAATTACGTTCTCGTATACAACAAAGTTCATTTAAACTATACCCAAGTTATTGGCAACGATTCGCTAAATGAGATTCATTACAGTTAGAAAATCATTTTGTATAGTACTAAATGTGACTCGCGAATTCGTTCAAAAAATAAATTGTTTCGCATAAACCTTTTTTATTCCAGTTACTCCTTATGAAATCAGATATCTGCCTGAAATTCCTGTCAAAACATTTGGAACTGCCAGTCTCAGTCTAGGTTTTTTGTTTTTTCGGAAGACGGTCCCCATTTCATCTCATCCACATTTTTATTATCTTATCTATTATATTTTTTTATCATAAATTTCATTATGACGAAGACTTAACGACTTGAAGACTTATGATATATGAAGACTATAAACACTTGACATTGGCAGAAATAACTGATCTGAGAGATCCGGCTGGTTGCCATTTCATCAAAAGAAGAACAGTCTCAGTCTGCCATACAAAACTATTTGGCAGATAAAAGTTGCTGATAAATAAGTGTATCTGTTTGTTTGAATGTAACTTGCTAAAGTGAAATCTGTAGGTATTTGATAGATAGGTTCATAATGGTCTGTCAAGAAGTTTATTAGTAGGTGGTAAAACTGATCTTAAATGAGTTAAAGGTAGAATTAACTTGCAATAAAACTAAAGTTGAATTTCTTAACTCCTATTAGAATATGTTTTAGAATGCTGTTTTATTTCTCACTAGTAAATAATCTGTACTTCTGCGATGCCCAGAGGATGTTTGGCGCGCTGTATCGGCGGAAGGATGCCACGGCACATGCTGCCAATATCATAGCGCCTTCTACGTAGAATGCGTATAGGATACGCAAATGGTCTGGTTGCTGTCAATCGAAGTAAACCTCATTAATTTGTTAACTCTCAATTTGTCGATGAGAAGAAGAGGCGATCTCTGATGTATGGATAAGATTTGTAAACAACTCCCGCATCAAGAATATATCCTGTGTCGCGGGTAACGGAAACGGGAATAAAGAACACATTGACTCAGAATAACAATTGGTTGAACATACACAGGAGTTCCGTGTCAGAAGTTCAGAATCGAACCCACAACTCTCAGCACAGTAGGAACGGAAAGGTGACAGCCTAAGCCACTTAGCCATCCAACTACGGTCCGAGGTCAATAAATATTTATTATGACCTTATTAGTGTATAGTGTAGTAATAGCTTTTCTTTATGCCAATTACCGTCAGAATCAGAGGTCGCCAATTCTTCATCTAATGAAAAGAAGGATTATTGAAATGTTATATCAGCTTTGCTAAGATCACAACCATTTACTGAAATATGACATTACTAGCTTCAACCGCAGACCCCGAATTCGCGCCCGACAGATCTGAGGTAAAACCTTATCGAAACTGAGTAGGTAGTTATGATAATTCTGATAAATCACAAAAGTATTAAATCTCATCAAGGTAGTAAAGCCACGTTGATTTCAGCACGAACGGGCCGGCTCGGCCGGGGCGGTACTTCCCTCGTATAGAAGATCATCGTAAAATGACAGCGAGCGTGCTGTCGCGTTTCGTTTGTGAGTGCGAGGCCGGAGGCCCAAGGATGCGAAAGCATCACAAGGCCGCCATGGTGTAGGGCACCATGCTGCATTGTTTGCACTCGCAATGAGTATGGTGACCAACACTCTTGGATTCTGCTTTTGCTTTCCACCAGGCGGAGTAGTCATTTAGGCAGACCCTTACATAAAAAAAATATGATAGTAACATGAGTAGACTGAAAAAAATTTGTTAGGAAAGCAGTAACTAACGACTATTAATGTACCTAATTATAAATGACGGGACTAGGAGAATAAAAAATACTACGCTTGAGCATTTACAAGTACTTAAGTATTATTTGAACACTACATTTACATGATGTGCTATTTTACTTACAAGTTCCAGTTCTCCACTTGTAGTAAATTCGAAAGGGAACATTAATGTCTTCAGAATGTCACGGTCTTGTAGCTTGCCAAAAACACTTGCGCCTACCAAATAGTACAGCACACCAGCTAGGGGCACGCAGTGACATGCATTTAGTACGCTCAGGCAACGCTGTTGGTTATTTTAAGAAATTTTAATTAGTTGTATTTTTTTTAGGTAAGTTTAAAAGAGATGTTAATCCCTGAGTTTGTTTCGTCCTTTCTTCTCAGGGCTAGTCCAGTTAGGAAAGGCCGAACTCATCTGCTCAAAAAAAGTTTAACTTGCAAAAGTGTTTATACAACCTAATTGCAGAATAAATGATTTCAAATGATTTCATTTCATTTCATTTCGCTTCTATGTACCAAAGCGTAGCGATGGTTAAGAAAACAAAAGTTAATTAAACGTTAATTAATTTGCTCTTAGCGTTAACTGTTAATATTTGACAAACGCTTTTATGCCTTTTATGTCCATAGCAAAATATGTAGGTTAGTATCGAGTAGGAGTAGGTAAGTATGGTCTATCATTTTGTTTTTTGCTGTGTTGAACTAAATTTAATGAGTTTAAATAAGTGCAGCTCTGTTACGTTGACTAATTAAATAATAATATTGTTATTTATGGGTTCTTTGGGCTTTAATTACGGTCATTCAATAATTACCTACGGTACAAGAATTTTCAACATGTATGCCTCCTTTTTAGTTTTTAACGGATATTGTATGGTTTGTAAAATACTTATTTTGCAATTTCCAGATATAAAAAATGAAAACAGCCATTATTCTACTTTTAACATAGATTAAATTACCACTTATTCACATTAGAGAAATAATGAAGAGTCAATTTTGAAGTTATAAATAACGACGTCGCTAAGTTTATGACCACTGACCTCTTGTGACATAAAATAATGTCTATCCCCATTTAACCTGTGACGTAATATATGGATAGTTCCTACTTGTAAAGCTTAAATAACCATAACAATTCATCAACAAAAGCCTACCATAATTTTCAAACCAAGGCAACAACGGCTTGGCGCCTTTAGAACTTCTGAGTGCCGGCTACAGTTTGGACTCTCTGGAACAAACATTTACAGTTAATCATTAAGATTTAGTTAGTTGTAAACGTGTTCAAGTTAGTTATTTTTAACAATAGTTTAATATGTCGCTGAAAGGGTTCTGGTATCCCTTGTGTCCAGATAAAAATTGTTAGGCATAGGATCACTTTAACAATAGTCTGCCTTTTTTTATTTTTACTTGCGGAAACCCTCACAGGCCGTCACCCCACCGGGGTTTGCGGCGGGTGATGTGTCGGAATCGGACCGACTAAAACCACACGGTGTGCCACTTTGCGCCTGAGAAGGGAGAGGTCCGGGAACTGCTGTTATTAACACATCCGAAACAAAAATTTCGCTTCGAATCTTTTTGGCCGATGAATTCGAAATTTTTGTTCAAACGTAGATGGGACCATAGATGTGTAAATAGGATCACCTTTGTACCTCGTTCAATGGAAAGTTTGTTTTGAAAGAGCCAGAACAATCTCTGGTCACTGTCGTCAGACATCAATTTGTTAAGAACAAATTTTTCAATTGTAAAAGTTAGTAAAAAAGTAAGTAAATAATTAAGTGATTAATTATGTAACTAGTATTTTATGTCGAAAACGCAAAGTATCAAAGAACCCTCACGATAAATCCGCACTTCATCACAATCATTCCTAAATAAATGAACGACCTTGTATCTTGTAAATAAACAAGTACCTAGCAAACTAAAGCGCTAAAATATTTCATCCAATATTGCCTAGACTATCAGGGGTTCAATAAAATGCAGCTTACTATGAAACCGGACCGTAATAGCCTATTATCGCCATTATCAGTAGTCCCTGACTGTAATAAACACGGCTTACTCACTTATTACCTTGTTTAATCTGTGCTCTACAGCTACCAAGTTGTTGTTGGAATATTGTGGCGAGAATACTTTCAAAGAAATAGTTCGTACAAATTGATCAGGCTTATTACAAATACTACTAATATTTAAAGATAAATTAAAACAGACAATAGATACAAATACCTACAAGTTGTTGTTAGATTTCCATTTAAGGAATCTAAAGTTTTTAGATACTAATGAAATTTGTAGGTATCTAGTACACAGACTTACATATAGTGAGCTTAGGCTAGACGCTAATAAATAAAGAATTTTACAAGTGAACAAACTAAAAATCATGCAACTTGCAATAAAAATATATTATCGTACGATGACCAGCGTGATATACATGTATTGGGCCAAAACCTCCTTGATAACGACTTTGTGAATTGTAATGAATTGTTAAAGGCTGGTGATGATTATCGTATGAACACTCTGTGGTATGAACGTAAAGTGTGGATAATAAAAAAGTTATTCACAGGGTATTTTAAGCATAGCACGGCCTATAGTCTATTCAGGTAGTAAGAAAATATTGTCATAAAGCAGAAAACTGTAATAATAATAACACATTTCACACATGGCAATCTGATTTAAAATATATAAAAAAACAATGAAATAAGAGAGCCGCATTCCTGATAGGTAAAACAAAAAAATAAAAACTTGAGAGGTGTCAAGGGACGGGTTTACGGAACGAAGTTTATATGTATGTATGTATTGATATGCTACTACCAATAAAAATGCGCATAAAATACTCAAATTATTTTAGAAATAATCATACTGTACAAAATCTATATATAAAAGAGGAAGGTGACGGACTGATATACCCAGAGATCAACGCACAGCCCAAACCGCTGAACTTAGAATCTTGAAATTTTGCATGTAGGTTCTTTATACAACGTAAGTGAGCACTAAGAAAGGAATTTTGGAAATTCCACCCCTAAGGAGGTAAATCAGGGGATGAAAGTTTGCGTGAGCGAAGCCGCGTGCAAAAGCTAGTATGCTATAAAACAATATATTTTTTATAAAAAAATGCAAAAGCCAACATCAAGTGGTATTCCCAGGCGGTCACCCATCCAAATACTAACCACGCCCGATGTTGCTTAACTTCAGTGATCGGACGAGAACCGGTGTGGACGTTGGCAATGAGTTTGTTATATTTAACGTTGTGTATCCAGCACTATGACGTCAACTCAATGTTGTCGTTACACTTTTTCGCAACGCGCCATAAGGAACTTTTGTTCCGAAACTTCGTTCCAAAAACAAAATTAAATATGGGTAGGTATGTAATCAATTATTTTACCACACTGTTGTGGGCGTGTTAGAGTCTACTAATAGGCCGTAAAGAGGTTTAATCACTCAATCTTCTTGAGGCGAATATAATCTATATTTGCCATATAAACAACTTAAGTAATTAACACCCGTCTTTAGCCTGTTGCTCCAGTTACATAATAATGTTGCCAGTCGCTAAATAGTATAACTATTTCTAGACCAAATTAAATGTGGGAATTGAGCACACACTGTAAGGGCTAACTGGAGTAATTTAGTTCGAAATCACTATAATAACGAAATTACCATATGTTACCAACTTATTGATTTCAATTTCGACTGTGTGGCATCATTAAAGATTTGATTAATATTTTATGGCAGTTACGACTGTAGCTCAAGGTTGCCTGGAAGAAATTGCTTGTTAGCGATAAGGCCGCCATTTGTACATGGACAGTCAATTGATATATTATTTTTTTAATGTAAACTGTATTATTTAATGTACAATAAAGATTATTCTATTCTATTCTATTCTATTCTTATTTTGCCAAGTAAATTAATATTAACCTCTGCTTGTTACTTAAATATCAAAGTATTATACTTAAGTTGATAAGAAAAATCTTACAGGTCTCCTGATGGTCTTAAACTACAAGTATGTTATCATCTTTTGATTCCCCCTCCACAGAATCAAGGGGAAGGGGATTTGGGCTTCGGTAAGTCTGCCACGTATTGAAAGATCCCTACTAGCTTCATCAAAAGCAAAAACTGAATTACTTAACAACAGTTATCAATAAGGCCGTGGCCTCTCTGGCCGAGTATAGCCCATATGTGCCCAAGCATCTAGAATTTCCTTGTCTCTATTATTTACAATATTAAGTGGCATCGGAACACTGACACGGCAACTCTGACTTCTCAATTACGATTGCCATAGATGTTCATGACAACTAGTAATGGGGCTAACATACTCTCCGAGGCACAGGCATGAAATATCGTCAACTTCCATACTCAGAGCTGTTACTGGGTATTTCTTGCACGAAAAACCCCATAACACGTATGACCGACCTTGGAATCGAACCCGAAACTCCGTAAAGGGCAGTCACATACGCTAACCGTTGAACCAACGGTCTAAGGACCTCGTATACCTGGTAAAAATGTCAGGCAATTCAAAGACTCATTACTGGTGATTCCCGTAAACACAAATATATATAGCAAGATAGTTGAAAAGTTTTGTAAAAACTTATAAAATTAACGAAGTTTATTCTTACAACATATTACTTGATGAAGAAGCTTAAAAGCTGTATGTGTATGGGTTTCAAAAGAAAAATATACCCCGCAAACGTTACGGAAAACTTTTAGGTACGCAGTTTACCTCTAAATGTTTTTCTTCAAAGTTAGAGCTAAAGTTATAATTAATTTCCAACATGCGCATAAACTTCGGAAATTCGGTAACATTAGGCAGAAGTAGTTGAGTGGATATTAATACCTATTACAGTCGGCCCATGGTTTTTATTTTATATATTTTTTTCTTTTTCTCAAGAACACCTAGTACTTTTTATAGTTTCTATTGGTCAGTATTTAGTGATCCTGACTGCAGAACTGGTGATCGTAGGCCCATTCAGGACACATAATGTCGTGCACGATAATTCTTCGTCTTTTAATGTACTTTATTAGCTGACTCCCGCAACCTCGTCTGCGTGCGTCGCCTACGTAGTGCGTAGCGTGATGTTATAAAGCGTAAACAAGCTTGTTTACCATAAAAATGTTATAAAGAGCCAATCTTATAAGATAGAAATATGCTACCATAGACTTCTTTTAGAACTGAAGGGAAACAATTCTTCCATACATTGTTTAGTGAAACTTTTATCGTTTAAAGAGCGCACGAAATGGAATGTCTTCAAAGAAAAGATCTTCCTCCGTTTGGCAACATTTTTTATTGATACTCCGCTCCTTTTGGCCGTAACGTGATGATATATAGATAATAGATATCCCTTTAGCCTTCCCCAATAACTGGACTTTTTAACACTGTAAGAGTTTTTCAAATCAGACTAAGAGTACCTGAGATCAAAGCGTTTATCTAAACAAATAAACCCTTCAGCTTTATAATATTGGTATAGATTTAGTAATACGTCAGTCTGGTCATAAGTTCTGCCTAGTGTTTATTATTTCTAAAGCAATTGAAGTAGTAAGGACAATTCGGTAAGTGTTTAATCTACATCAACTAAAGATTGACTGGGTGAGAATGCTGCTGAATGTTCATTGAATAAATAAATAATATCTATGTGAGCATGATAAATAAAATTAAATAATATAAGTAAGTAATTTTTTCTACTACCATACCATTGTCGAGATCGGACTGCCCACCGACATACGACCTGCGATGCCGTAGCCTGCTGCCGATTTGTTTCACATAAGCCTGCGAGTGTACCACAATGCACATGCCCGCGTTCATCACTGAAATATAAAAAAACACATTTGTAACGCCTTTGCTTTTTTAAATATCTGTCTTATTTATTTTTAGAATTTATTATATTATATTAAACTAGCAGACCCAAGAGACGTCATCTCTATTTACTGTTTTCTTCTTTCGATCTTTTTTTTATATATGAACCTGCCGAAATTACGCTACTTTGCCCGATGGAAGGCATAAGCATAATTCTAGAGTGGTGGTCACCATACTCATTACAAATACAGACAATGTAACAATACAGCATAATGACCCACACCATGGCGGCCTATTGAAATGCTTCTGCATCATTGGGTCTTCGGTCTCGCATTCTTCAACTAAACAAAATAGCACGAATGCTATCATTTCAGGTTGATCTTCTGTGAGAGGCTAGTACCGATCGGGTCGAGCAGCCCATTTCGTGCTTAACGTATCTCTACTATCTTGAGTAAAATAAATATATGAATTTCGAATTTAAACATTTTTTTAATAACTGGCAAATGTATTCATAGAAAAATAACATGCTTTTATTTACCGTAAGTATATAAAATGCCTGCGGATTATACTTAATTTATGTGTACCTACTTACTGAGATAAAAGTGTAAAGGTATTGCCAAAGCGGCATATATCAGTACTGCAGATATGCCTTCTATTGTCCGCGGCACTGGAGCTCCAAATCCTGCAATAAAAATCACGGTTCTGTTATGTTACATATATATATATATCCCTTGCAGATTTCGGCTATGTTCACTGATTAAGTTTGAGCATTAATATGTTACATAGTCATAACGCTAATAACCATAGCGTATAACGGTATGACATTCAGCAATTTGTCTTCTAATCAATAAAAAGACTTCTCTAATTTGGTTAAAAGAACTCGAGATAAGCATGTGTAGACAAACTAACAATGTAAGAAAAAAATATCTCTATCCTTTTCACATATAGATTAAATTTTTACTATCATCAAAAAATCGTATTTACTGTTATTCTGGTACAGATTACTGTTTTTAATTGATCAGTACTGTAATGCAGAAAAAGTAAAAATCTCTGGACGAGCCATTGTTTGCATATGGAACACCGCTTTTCCAACATACAAGCACCACAATAACGAAAAACAGGCTGAGGTGATTCCAATTACGAAGAAATAAACTGGGTGTTTAAAAAATAACAACTTAAGGCCGTAGTCATAAACGTTTTTTAACTATTTATGTTGTTATAGTAACGATAATGAATGAGAACCTTCATCATCATCATCATCATCATTAGCCTATCGCAGTCCACTGCTGGACATAGGCCTCTCCAATTGCGCGCCACTTGGTTCGATCCTCGGCTTCTCGCATCCAGCTCCTGCCAGCCATCTTGCGCAGATCATCACTCCACCTGGCCTGTGGACGTCCTACACTACGAGAACCTAATGAGAACCTTAATGTAAAGCAAATACTATATTATCAATACAAAAAGTTCACAGGTACCCAATGCAGTCATGACGTAGATTGTAAAGAGGAAGGTTCCAGAAAGATTCCAATACTGTCCAGGATGGAGACGAGCACCTTTAAGCACCGCCGCCAACGTCATCTTGCTAACTTCTTCGATCCTTTTCTCTATAGCTGCTTTCCAACGATGTGAAAGCGGTGCGATCTAGAATTTAATTAGGAACTTCTGATGGTTGTGAGAAATCGCACGTAAACTTATCTTATATTTATTGATTTAAGGCTCACCCAACACAGGGGCGTTTTACCTGGCCGTTGATATCGGATGTGTTATTGCACTTTGGTGGAACACTACTTGTATTGACTCATTATTATCCAAAGCGTGTGTTATTTCCTGACTGCCCTAATACATAATGTACTAAAAACAGATCTCGCAATAACGCATTCCTATCGACCGATAATAACGGGCCCGTGTGGGGTCTCCTTTATTTTTATATATGCCTCGCTGAACACTTCATTCCATCGGTGAAAAATGGGTGGCCGATGTTAATTTAGAATTTCAGCTTTCTAAATATAAGTTTAATAAAAATTGGTCCAGCTACTTGACTGTGAAGAAGTGAAAAATATACAAACAGACGCATTTCCAAAGATTTACCTTAAAAATGAACTAATTGCACAACACAGTACAGCACAGCACAGCACACAAAACACTTAGTACTATATTGAGAGATTGATTACAAGCTTACATCTACACAAATAAATAAAATTGGAGTGTCTGTTTGTAATATTAAAATAACCGCTTTTTAATAAATGCATATGTATGTATACACGGTACATGTACCAAAACAACATTTTCAATTTTTGTATGTCTGTCTGTTTGTTCCGGGTAATCTCTGGAACGGCTTGGCCGATTTTGACGGAACTTTCACTGACAGGTAGCTGATGATCTAAGGAGTAACTTAGGCTACTTTTTAGACAAACTTTGTCCCGATTGTTACCCGCGGTACAACAATATTCGCGGGCAACACCGCGGGGTTCAGCTAGCTATCTATATAATATAAAACGATAATAGTCATGACCAACAAAGTAATTCACAAACAAAAGGAACCCAAAAAGAATCTTGCCGACAAAGTACTATATATTAAAGGATAAGTTACAATATGCTTAACCAACTGTAACAATAGAGATAAACACATTTGAGGCATAACGGCTAAAGCTCATAAATCTTAAGCGGGGATAAAGGCAGTAGGTCTGATTAATTGCCATCCCCAACATCTAGCGGTGAACGGACGAACAAATTTAATTCAAGTGAGTACGAGCGGTTTTCTGCTCCATTAGCTGACCTCATTGCCCTGTTTGGTAAGTTGGAACTACTTTCTATAGTCTACGACCTACAAAGATATAACGCAGTGCACGTTCATTATTGGAAGCTGAATTAGAAAGGGATCGCATCTTGTACGGTGTTTTATCAATTCATTTACTCATACGTTTCTTACAGAGTATCAAGATAGAAGACCAAAATGAAATTTGAACCATTTTTCATCAGTTGAAAAAAAAAAGAAAACCAAACTGAAAAAATTAATGGATTATTCCCCTAAACAAATTTTCCTCGTAGATTCTTTTTTGAAAATCCTCGTTTAGTTAGAAAACATGAAAGTTATTATGTGTATTTGTACTATATTATATTTTCTTACTTTTTAACTCGCATTAAGTTGCCTGAAAAAATATCGTTAGAAATTTTGACTACATATAGATTTAAAAAAATGTTTTCTAAAATAATTATAAAACATAAAATAACTTAAAAATTAATCGGACATTTGAATTGTATGCACGCATTATATATTTAAAAGAAAAGTCTGGTAGGTGAGAGTCCATTTGGTTTCCTGGAAAAAAAATTTCGCTATTGGCTATAGTCCAGGGTCTGGACGGTAGTCATAGGCCATGGTAGAGATTAAAATACAACGAAGTTCTTTATGCTATTTTACGTGCACCTACTCAATGACGTATGGGAAAGAATAAGTCAGTAATAAAGCTAAAACCGGGCTTCTGTGGAAGTAATCCTTAACTTTGTGGGCAGTGAGTGTTTTGCCGCGCGCCGTTTTTATGAGATAATTGATTATATTATCAAGGTTCTGGAAGGTTCCATTAAAATATCTAGTAACTTGTAACTAATAAGTAGTACGCGCAATTATTTAATTATTTTATACAAATTCTTGCAGGATAGTATAGTTGCTTTCCCTCAAATCATATCTTAATTTAAAAAACCCAAGTAGTCACTTAAAAATTACAAATAAGCATAACCTCAAGCAGTTTTCCCAACGCCATCTGTAGATACTAAAAAAGCAAACTAAAACAATCTATCTATACTAATAAAAAGCTGAACACGCTAATCTCAAGAACCGCTGGTCCGATTTGAAAAATTATTTCGGTGTTGGATAGTCCATTTATCGAGGAAGGCTATAGGGTATATATCATCACGCTACTACTAATAGGAGCGGAGCAACAATGAAGAATGTTTTAAAAACGGGGGAAATTTTCACGCTTCGGGCAATATAAGGCGCAAACGAGGTTGCGTGGGTCAGCTAGTAAACTATAATACCATTGTCTTCCTTACTTGTTTTAAACGAATATCAACGTTAAAACTTTAAGTTTAAAATTTAAATTTGCTTATCTAACCAATTTATTAGCTGAGCATGAAAAGTCTTTTGTCGGTTAGGTTCTTTTGTTGCCAATATTGTTAGTTCAGAATATTCACACTTTTTTTAATGTCACCTTGGAAAGGGAGATAAGAGAAAAGGTAATGGAAAGAGATGCAAAATCCTTAACACAGATGGAATGATTAAACCAAACAAACAAGGAAAACTTTTATGAACCTTGATATGAATTATATTTACTATTTAAACAATGACTGATACACCTTTTACTCGCATTATTTAGAAAGAGCTTTCTCATAGCATCATTCAAGTTGATGTCGATTTTCAAAAAAAACATCCATAATAAAGCATATAAGCCCAAGTACTACTTTAGACAATAATCTATCGCTATGCCAAATTCACCCTCTTTCATTCTACGTAATTGAGTTCCAAATATAAAGTAGTAGTAAGGTTAAATCAATCTATTTCATATCGTATTATCCTCGCTAGTTAAGTTACGAGTCATTAAATATGCGGTGTCAAGTACAGCTGTTGACGGCGGTTGTCGACCTCGCCACAATTTCATAAATTAATCACTATGAAAGAAGCATTGATTGAATTCTTGAAATTAATGTGAATAGAAATCGCAGGTGGTTAAATTTATATTCCTTTAAAAATGTATTGATTTATCTATTTCTTCAATACAATTTCAACTGCCGTTGTGTAGACTTTTCGGCCTTAGGAGATCGAAAAATAAATTGGACTTTTGTACTTTTATAATCCGCTTATACATAATTGTTAACTTACTACTACAATTTGTTTTAAAACCTGAAGTTAAAAACAGTCTTTTTTCTTTTTCTACATAATATTAATTTTATATTCCTCCAGATTTAACAAGGTTCCGAGCACGCCATTTGTTTAAAAATATAAACAACTTATTCTTTGGGTATAGATTAATAAATATGCATCAAAATTTTGACTTTCAATATTTATTTTCACCTATTTGAATATATTTTTTTTATGGAATCTGGGGCAAACGAACTGACGTATCGCCTGATGGTAAGCGATTACCGCCGCCCATGGACACCTGCAACACCAGAGGCGTCACAAGTGCGTTGCCAGCCTTGGGTTGGGGTATGGACCTCCGGTATCCTTACTCACTCGGTGAAACACAGCGCAAACGCTGTTTCACACCGGTTCTCTGTGAGGCCGTGGTATCACTCCGGTCGAGGCGGTCCATTCATGCTGAAGCGTGGCTCTCCCACGGTGATGTTGCCGAAATAATAAAAAATCGTTTAAGATGTTTAACGCAAGTGGTTAGTACCAAAAACCTTTATTAATGATATGCAAAACTGGAACATAGCTCAGAAATTACGAGTATATTTACTCTAAGCCCCATATTTCATGTTCAAACAAGTTCGGATTAACCGAAAGTTTATGTAAATGGTAAAGGGTACTATGTAGTCTAACAATAGAAGAAACTTCTTGTCTTTATTTACTTGGAAAACTTGTTCTATTTGCGAACTCATGCTGACGTCATATTTGTAATACGAATACGAATATGACGTGTTACTTACTTTCTGTTCAGTAATAAGGTCACGCGAACTCCTTGAAAGGTTATTTGGTTCGTAAATATTTTTATGATATAGTGGCAGTAATTTAATTAAAAAGAATAACTTTCTGCCTTCTTTCTTAACATCCCTTTTAAGGGAGTTAGGCTAGTTTAAGCCCACGGATCCGTCCGCGTGTGTATAGGTAACAAGTTATAAAAAATAAATCGAAAAAGAATAATCTCCTTTTTGAAGTCGGTTATAAAAATATGCCATTTCATCCATGTTCGAGAACTTAAATAGTTTTGTGAAATACAGTTTAGAATGCTATTACCATCCTTCATATATCTTCTTTCATCTTAACACATTTGTGCAAATGAACTGCAATATTATCGCATTAATTAGACGATGAATCTACCACGAACACTGTAAAGATTCACCCTCGTTATTTTGAAATAGAATACCTTCATTGCACAATTATGCGAGAATGATATACAACCCTCGTTGAGTGCCTCTAAGGAATTGCGTTACGCAGTTACGAAATAACCTAGAAATTATTTTTAGCTGCAATACATGGCGTTTCATATTTCTCTAAAAATAACTTTTTATAACCTCTCTTTAATATAGTTCTTGGCAGGTTTGATTTGATAATTAAATTTATTCGATAAACAATTTGCGCATTCAAGAACTCAACGCTTTTTTTTGTGAAATATGGCGTGGATTGGTTCTCTCAATATAAATAAATCTAAAAGAGGTTAGACTAAAAGCACAAATAGACCAAATACCCACGTATTTCGTATAATAATTTTTCGTCAATATCTGACATAGGGTTGTCAAACTGTTTACGTTTCCGTCCGTTGAGTTTTAGGGTTGACACTATCTCGTAAGGGTCCTGATGATAGCCTATATAGTGTACTTGACAAGGGTTGAAAAATTGGAGGTTGGTGTTGTGGTAATATTGGCTGATTACGTGACACCAAATTCATTTATCGCCATCTGTTTTGTCCAATTTAGTTTTCGTCAAAAGAGTTTGTGGGATATGAGGCTTATTTAGACAGTGTATTAACCAAAAGTTAGCTTGAAAATGTTTATTACACAATATTAGCAATTAGGTGATCCTGTACGTCAAATTGAAGATTGTGTGTTTGATTCTCATATAAGACAAGTAATAACAATATTTTCAGACATCTAACACTCAACGCCACCTATTCTCAAAGTAAGCAAAGTTTGCACTATGGGTACTATGCAAATTACATAAATAAATATATATTAGGTATATACTCCTACGTCATATATTATTAAATAAATAGAATTTATACGTAGATAAGACCAAGCAGCTAGGTAAGTAGTATTTAGATATCAGTACATTATCGAGCACGTAGTATAAAGACACGGCTTATCTCATCTTGAATAAGACTTGATTAAATGCATTTTAACGAATCATTTTTAAATATATAATAACTTATAATTTGGTACAGTTACCAGACGTGTAACAATTAGAGTATTATGGAGCATTGGCTCCGGCGTTATAAATAGTGCTCCCAAAGCTATTCATCGCCGTTGTTAATTCTACGTACCCATAAGTTCGCTATAGTATACATAGAAAACATTCAAACTTCGCAACAAATATTTACATATAGGTACTATAAACATTAAGTCCGACCCAGGAATCAAACACGAGACTTCACGCACAGCATTCACATTCAATACCATTGCGCCACCGAGACAGTCAATATTATGTAATTGGTACGATATTACCTAGTTCTTTATCCCGGCGTAATTTACATACACCAAAATTTACAAGGATACCAATTTAGAATCTTGTCTACCTTTATTAGGACAACGTCGGAAAATATCATATTTTATCCTTTTGAATCCTACGAATTTCCTTCATTACAGACCAGTGCTTGTGTGAATGAAATGAGAGAATAAATAAATGAAATAAGCTTCAAATGAGTTACCTACACGTGACGTTTGTATTTCATTCCTGTAGAACGATGAATAATGCAAGACCGATGATTCGGAAGGTGTTCGTTATAACCTAATTGTAACCGGCCTCTCTGGTAATTTGTCAGATGAATTCATTTACTCGTATACTTTGTCGTTGTGTGATAAAAATCCGTCTATGAATTTTTTTCAAAAATATTAACTGGAAGATTTGAAAAAAAAAAGACAGAAACTGTAAAAGGGTTTTTGATATGTAAATTTTACATAGGTTAAACTTAAGTCACTTCTGCTGTCTTCGCTTAGATCTTTTAAGTTACTCAACGGATTTTAATGCTTCCAGTTCAGTTTTCAGCAATAAATAGTGATTCAATAGGAAGGTTTGTTCTGTAATGCATACATATTTTAGTAGAGGAAATCCGAGAAGCTCAAAGACTGCCGTGCGAGGCCACGCCGGGTCACTCACAATCTCCCTTTACTTACAGGAGTATATCAAATTAATAAGCGAGTAAAAACAAAAAAATAATTAATGAAATATTATATAACAACTAGCTGCACCAGCAAACGTTGTTCTGCCGTAAAAAAGAAACATTTAGGGGTATGAAAAATAGATAGTAGCCGATTCTCAGACCTACTGAATATGCATATAAAATTTCATGAAAATCAAGCCGTTTCGGAGGAGTATGGTAACTAACACTGTGAGAATTTGATATATAACAATAACATATTTCGAAGATTTTAATGATATTCTACAACCCACGTATTTTATTTAATTAATTGTTATAGCTCGTGTGCTTTTAAATCCAGACGACTATGTAATTTATTCCCTTCATGTCAGCATTCACGATCATTGCCCTACTTATATGGAGTAATATCTCCTACTTAGGATCTACTTGAGTCTTCACTTTAGCCTCGCTGGTGACAAATCTGCTTCACTTTTATGTTTAATATCTAACTATTGTGTCATGAAAGAAGTAAAAGATTCCATTAGGGTCGGTTGCTTTTTCTTGAGATAACTTTAAATTACGTATGTCGTGGGCGGATCATTTTCTTGGACGATTTAAGTCTAACTGGGTTAACTATGATATGCTATCATTTCTAAATGAAGTTAAATCGATTAACCGACGACTTGATGAAAATGGCTGGAGGCGGATGCAAACTATCCTAGTCCGGGATAGTTTACGATCATAGTCAATAGGTTGAAAAAGAATTTCTAAATTGGATAGTTTAGTAATCACAGTTTACCCAATGCGCTTGGACCAAAACAGTAAGAAATAAAATTACTGCTCGGATGACCTGGAAATCAATATTCTTTTTAACAATTTAGACTTATTTCAAAGTGACTGTTACTTAGAAAGTTTATATGGTTTTAGTAGCATTGTCATCATTACGTTAATTTCTATCTCTACGCCGTGGTGGAGCGTCAGTTAAAAATCGACAAATAAGTTACTTAAGATCATTTCGAATCGATCTGTTCCAACTGTATTGGACAAATGCAATAATATCTTCATTTGTCCAGGCAGAAGTCGACCAGTCGAATTCACTGATTGGCCCGCGACATATGCATTGATGTTCAAACTCACGTCGTCCAATGAGTGCAAAAGTTCATATCTGGAGTGGCTCACTCAATTTACGACATTTAAGAATAGTAATGATGCACATGTTTGAGAGTATTACGGACTGTTAATACTAAACAAGAATGCTTTATACAGAGACGACAAAAAGTTACAAGAATGTTATTAACCGACTTCAAAAAAAGGAGAAGGTTTCTCAATTCGACCGTATTTTTTTTAATGTGTTTTCGCGGATAACTTCGTTGTTTATGAACAGATTTTGATGATGATGGTTTGAACGAAATCTAGTGGGTAGTTTTTTTTACTACGTCATAAATGTCCTAAATCGTAAAGTGCAATTTACCTTTTATTCAATCAACACAAATATAAAAATAAAATAAAAAATTATTATGTTACTTGCTTCTGCGGAACCCTTCATGGGCGAGTCCGACTCGCACTTGGCCGCTTTTGTATATCATGTAAACTGTAAACATAGTTAAGGTAGACCTTTTTAAGTTACTGGAGCACACAGACCAAGTTAACGTTTTTTACACAAATATAAAAGATAATAGAAAAACATTAAATTATTAACCGACTTCAAAAAAGGAGGAAGTTTCTCAATTCGACCGTATATTTTTTTTTCTTTTAAGTGTGTTCGCGGATAACTTCGTCGTTTATGAACCGATTTTGATGATTCTTTTTTTAATGGAAAGGAGATGTCTCAACGGTGGTACCATGATAAGGACATTAATATCTGATCATGGCACCCTAAAGAGAAATCGAGTCGAACCTTGAAGTCGGTTTTATTTTTGTGAAAATTGTACTTGTTTTATTATACTTGAAAGAGTTAGTGCCGCACGTGTGTTGTTGCTATTTGAGATGTTGATCAATTTAACTGATAATCATCTTAGATATCCAAAATAATCTTAAATTGTTTCCTTAACACGTACAAAAATGGTTTCGTTTTATTCTGAATTAATAATAATAATGTCTTTTCTGACCATTCAGTGAATGCACCTAATCAATGCAGCTTTATTATACAAATATTTTATCTGCTATGTAATAAGCCATTCACCTTTCATTAGCCGTTTCAAAAGTTGAAAATTTAATAATTTCTACAATATTACACCCACCATCGTTAATATACTAAACACATATATTTCAGAACCTGTTTAAACTTTAGATAACATTATGAGATACAACACAACACAATATCCATGTTGAAACTAATTTATACTTAGAAACACAAGTTCTATATTGTGTGGCATAATTCTACCACAATGCGGTGTACTCGACTAAAGCAGTAAGAAACCATACATAATTTCGTGTAAATTTCACATTGAAGAAAATCATTTCTAGTGAGGTAAATTCTACTTGTATTAGACACATATTGTTTTCTTGACGTATGTACGTATGTCGCAAATATAAATAGGGGTCTATAAGTGTGAGGGATGGTTTGTAAAGGGATATTCATTCTTTGTATCAGATGATAATAGTTACGGGTCAACTTTTTCTGTTTACCTACATATAAATATATAATATAAACGTACACAAACAATGTTATATTATTACGTACTTCATGACTTTTTAACTTCAAAATGAGTGCAAAGAACGTTCCTCAAGTAGTAATAAATAAATGGATACATCATAGCGTGCTTAAATGTTAAGTTTAATTAAAATATTTGATTGAATGTTAAAACCTTACTTAAATGAAATAACGACTTTTAACGTAGATAGATAGATAGAAACCTACCTTCTTAAAATAATCAGTGTAGATAATATAAAATATTTAGTACCTACACTGTAAATAAGATTCAATTTTGGATCGTCATTAATAAAATATCCAAATAAATTTCCAAAATATTTCTAGTAAATAATCATAAATACTTGGTGTCTTAATGTTATTTTGTCAAAGGACAAAAACTAATTTCAACATTGACATATTTTTGCGACCACAATTTTCGGTTCACAACTAAATGAAACGATATTTAATAAAAAAGTTATCTCAATTCAGAGTTCACGTAAAATTGTAAATAACAATTTAACTTTGGTTGAAAGCAGCAACAGTAGTTGAACATTGAATTTTTGGCGAAGTAATATTATTAAAAAGCGACAAGTTCTTAAAATAGAAATTATATTTTAGTGGGAAATTGAAAAATTTCCGAAAAAATGGCAGGAGCAAACCGATATGCCGTCATCCTCAGCAACTTTTCTAATAGTGATTCCACGATTCTCCATAACAATTTTCTTCACTTCCTTAACATTTTCATCGATTGTTGATGTCATTCATATCTTCTCGACCTTCTGAAAAGCTTGTACCACTTGTAAACTTTTTTTATGGCTTAAAGTAGACTCACCATATTTCACACACACATACACACTTTCAACATTCCAAGTGTTTTGGAGCACTTGATTTCATTTTTTACACAAAATTTAATGCATACTCTTTGATCCATGTTTTTCGACAGTGAAATCATGCTTCTGGGTTTAATCGTGTGTTTTAAAAAAATGCAATTACGAGATTCTTTCAAACGGATTTGTAATTGAGTAAACCTTTGTCAGTAACAGGCGAGAATGGTTACTTTAAGTAGCCGTAAAAATCTTTTACTAGTGCTTTTATCTACACACAATTTATAATATGTATTTGTTTACAAAAAAAAAGTATTTATGTATTTGTGTCAGTTGTCTAGTACCCATAACAAAAGCTCTGCTTAGCTTGGGACTAGATGGCTTTGTGTGTTAGATGTCCGAAATATTTATTTATTATTTTATATATTAATACGTGAAGCAAAAACTTTATTGCAGTTAACGATAATTATGTGAATGGAGGACGAAAATTTTGGAACAGTTAAAGTTTATATGGAAGAGGATGCAGCTAATAAGCTAGTAAGCTACAAAAAATATAAAAAATTAAATATGGTCGAATTTTAACCATTGGACTGCCACTAGTATGACAATTTTTTTTTTTTTTTTCTTTTTTTTTTTTTTTTTTTAACGAGTGGAAACCCCCTCGGGCCGTCACCCCGCCGGGGTTTGCGGCGGGGCGGTGTGTCGGAATCGAACCGACTAAAACCACACGGTGTGCCACTCTGCGCCTGAGACGGGAGGGATCCGGGAACTGCTGTTATTAACACATCCGGATGCCACTAGTATGACAATAAGTTAAGGTATGACAATAATTATATTCGTTTAGTTATCGGTAATTCTCATGAATGTGTTATAAAGATGACTAAACGTAATAAACATTTGTAAAAACCGGCAACTATTCTGAAACCGTTCTAGCATGTAATCAAACGAACAAGACAAATAATTTGAGAGCGTGTGTCAAGGTATAAGCCTGGAGGCTTTTCGTCTGGCAACCTCTGCCATTCAGCGGTGAATTCTAAACATGAAATCAAAGAGCGGTATTCCTTGAGGAATCCGATGAATTTTGAGGCTACGTCGCTGCGAAAATGGTTGTCTGCACCCCTTTGTCAAGAAACATGTGGTTGTGGATGTTTAAGTGTATATACATGAACACACACAAATATATAGGATATTTCGTACGTACATTTTTCGATTAGTTTATTTTGCTTGGTTATTTTATATTTAATTTTGTGAAACGCAATTTTAGATCAGACGCTCATAGCCCAGTAGACGTTCAAGTTCACTCGGTGATTAGAAACTATCACCGAGGGTAGGCAACGATGGCGTAGTCAGTACCTGGATCGATCGCTGGTGGCATGATACCATGAGCGTCTCCGTGATTTAGAGGTCACGTTAAGCAGTCGGTCCCGGTTGTAATCAAAGGATAACAGTCGCGAATCTTAGTTGGAGGCCTTTGGGTGGCTTAAATACATCCAACGGCAAGATTACATAGCTATAACGTTGTCTTGCCAGTCTCCAACCCGCACTTAACCCTCTCCTGAGAGGAGACCAGAGCCCAGCAGTGGGACATTATGGGTTGTTGATGATGATGATGAATTTTAGGTCACGTTTAGACCTCGTAAATTAAAAAAACTTGAGAGGTGTCAAGGCACACCCGGATGGAACGAAGTTATAGTTTTTTACCTCAGTAGTCGAGCTTTAGTTGATTCGCTATTGAAATAATAAAAAAGCAAAAAAAAATACATATACATATGTACACACACTAACACAGACACACACACACACCCATATATATATATATATTTATATATGTGAGATAGCAATAAATAATATACATAGTAATAATATAGCAAAAAAGCAAAAAGTGTCGTTACAACTTTTATGTCGTTACAATTTTTTCCATCTAGCCTTCCATCTTTTCCTCTTTTGCAACGCGCCATAAGGAGCTTCGTTCCAAAAATATTCAGAGTTATAAGAATATATATTAAAGGTAAAATTAGACAAGTACCAGGATGTGTGCCGGGCCAATATTCTTAAGTGTTTTACTATTTACAAGTGCAAATAAAGATTTAGTAAATTATTTTAGTTTTAAAAGCTACTAAAATTCTCGAACGTTTCACAGACACACAGTGTTATTTTTCAAAATTAATTTGTAGCAGAGGTTTCTGATTAGACTAGACGAAAAATTACTTCGGAAAGTTGTTACTAATTTAACAAAGGTAACAATTAATTAATAAACTATGCTACTCTTTTCGTGTGTAGCCCAATACGCACTTTGCACATCCACCAACAAAAAGTTTAGCATTGTAATGTATTGCTTTAAGTAAGCAACTCTAACATCACTCCTAAATTACAATGATAATGCAGCGATTTCTATATAGGTACAATTATGCCTACTTACTTAGAGCTCCCACATTTAACTGCGATGCGATGCGGCGTCGCACGATGCGAATCAGATCGGAAGTTCTTGCGGGGCATCCGTGCGAACCCGCAGATATTTGCGATGCGTGGCAAATTCGCAGATATGTGTGGGAGTCCTTATTATCAACAAAACAGACAACCAAAGCTGTGAAGTTGCGCCAAGAGGAAGATATTTATTTATTTATCTGTACATAAACAATTTACAGGTTCAAACTTATCGACGGTTTCCGCACTAAGCTTGTGTCGCGGCAACATATACATATACACAGGTATATATACGTAAGTCGTAAAAGCATCACTCCTAAAACATAAACTAATAACATGAAGGTAAGTATACACGTTCTCCTTGTATAAAATGTTTACGAGTTGAAACAATTCTAGGAAAATACGCCGCGACGTAGCTCCATTAAAACGAGAATCCTGCCTAAGATTTATTAATACAATGAAGAATACGAATGAACTGTACTTTGAGTTCATTATGTGCTTTTAAAATATCCATTACGACAACATGTGAACGACAGATCAATCTACTGGTACTCATTGACTTTAAAAAATAAGGAGGATCTTAATTTAGAGAGATAAGGGAAGATTTCTACTGTGTCGGCATCGGGCCAAGATCGGCGTCGTATGTTAGTGCATCGACAGGACACGGATTATACACTGTGTAATACAAACTGCTTCATACAAAAACAAAATACATACATTACACACACACAAAAAAAAATCCAATCGATCGAATCGAGAAACTTTTGAAGTCGGAACGTTTCCGTGCCCCGTCCGGGTTACGTCCGGGGTAGGCCCGGGCTAATATAGTTAATTCTTCCCTAACTCAGAACTCCATTATTTTTAAACTGCTTTGTTTTTCTATGTATGTATAAATTTAAAAAGTATGTAAGTAAATATCATTATCAGTAAGCTAATTCCCTTAATAAAACCTCTGCCTACTTTGGGATAAAACTGCCGTGTGTGAAATGTGTAAAATTAGTATTACTATTCACATTTTATGAAAAAAATATAACCGTTGACAGTATAAAATTAAGAAATAAAAGATTACTGTTGTTTTATATTATACTGTTACAGATTAAGTCGGTGATATTCTTTTAAAAGTACATTATTGTGCATAAAAATTGTACCTAGGATTGTATCTTTGTCAAGGACTAAATAAAGACAGTAGCAACGTAACGACTGTAGGTAAATATAATTCGAACATTATAACCGTTGTTTGTAAATATGCGTATGTTTATTGTTTTTAACAGTAAACATACAACCTGAAATGTTGAACACTATTAGGAATTTCGCACGTAAACTGAAAGTTTGGCAAAAATGAAATGTATTGTTTAAGAATGTCCGTTGGATAGGCCTTAGATTGTCTAGTTGTCAGTCAACTTGAATGCTGAGAGAGAGATCATAGATATATTATTAATATTTGTTTCGGAGTTTGGGTGTTTTCTATGTATAATATGTATGTATTTACAAAATAAAAGTGTAATATGTATTTATATCAGTTGTCTAGTATCCATAACACAAGCTCTGCTTAGCTTGGAACTAGATGGCGTTGTGTGGTAGATGTCCGAAATATTAATTTATTTATTTATTATTAACAATTTTCAATCACGGACTATGTTAATGTTACTACAGACTATGTGTGTTAATAAAATGAATGAGACGACTGTGGGTGAGGTGTGTAAGCAAATGTGTGTTTTATAACTATATGAAACGAAGTATTTCCTTTGATAAAAATAAATTACATAGCTCTTTAAATTTTTCTTATCTAGGTCCTAATAAAAAATAATACATCTTTATATAGCCTTGAAAACGATTCAATCTGACTCACATCCAAACTGTGTAGTTTAATTTTAAAGCCTCCATTCTGGAAGGAGCACAGATAAGGAATATGCTGTAAAACTTTATCAGCTGTGGTGTTAACTGCACCGTTGTAACTCAAAATATAAAAATGTCAGAAGTACTGCGATAAGTGTAGGTACAATTTGTCTCATGTTTTTGTACTACATCAGGAGCTTTATCATTTTTGGAAAAGATTCTATTAAGTCATAACATATTTCTTATTCTTTCTAGGCCTTATTATTACTAAGATTATTTATTTATCAGTTATCAGTTTTTTTGCCAATACCCGCGAACCAAACCTGAGACCTCCTGATCGGCAGTAGCATACGCTAACCACTAGATCATCCAGGCAGTTTTATCATAAAAGACATTGTGCTATTGGAGATCATCTTAATAAATCAGGAATGCTTTTGAAAAAGTTTTTAGAGCTTGAGCCATCTATAATTACCAGAATCCAGAACTCCAACGAAAAGGGGGAATTGTTCTTTTGAGCGTACTATCTCCTCTGACGAAGTAATCGAGTTTTAAACAAGATTCCTTGCAAGCAAGATTGCTCATAGCACACTTAAAAACTAGTACTTAACTTGTTTAAATTACTACTTATTAAAATGCAATGCGTTTCTGCTATTCGTTTTCTCTTTTCCTTTGTAAATTTCATATATTTTTTTTTAACTGTATTCAGAAGTGTGCCTGAATCTCTATTTTTGTACTAAAGAATTATTAAGGCTCTGACAGCGGCACGGCGCGGCGGTTAAAAGAAATCTTTGGTTTTCTACATACACAATTCCAATCAATTTGTGTGTATCAGACAGAACATACACGTAATTAAGCTTTACCGAAATACGAGTACCTACCGTCTAAGTTGCCGTACCCACAACCATTCTAGCATATTTTATGCCGCATAATATTCAAATCAGAATGACTGGACTGCTTAACAACTGTAGAGGAATTCTAATAACGTCCAGTGTCAGGACAACTGTACCGGAATTAAACCTCCGGAATAGTTGGCTGTCTTCCGGATACTGAACTATCTCATGCCTATCTCGAATTCTCAGGTAGTGGAAGTTTGAAATTAGTTGTGATGTTTTCCTGGATATTATAGTAAGTAATATGACAGTAAACAAATCATAATAAGAGATATAGTGATAACAATAAAAATAGTAATAAGAAATATTCACAGCAATTACAGAAATAAAGTACTTCTTCAAATCTATATATTACTAATCTATACTAGTAATAACCCATTATTACTGTTTAAAAAGTCAAAAATTTAACATTTTCCCCACGTTTACGTTCAAATAAAAATTAAGTCAACCTTAAAATGAGCCGCTATTTTTTATGTAAAAGTATGCGAAGAAAATAAAATAAGCGACCTCATTTAACAACGTCTTTTATTCAATTTACTTTGCACAAAAATATTGTTGGTACACGGCTAATAAGGAATAACATTTATATTCCCGTTCCAAGGATTACATATTAAGGTTCCTGAAAGTAATCTTCGTTCACACAATACGGAGGTAATTTATGAAATAAGATGTCAGACCATTTTAATGGGATTTGTAAGTTACTGGATGTGACTGGTTCATTATTATATTGTATACTAGTTTTTGCCTGCGGCTTTGAGTTATCTTACACTCTTAAAGAATGATTACGGGGATAATAAGTTTTCTATATTCTTCCCAAAAACTGAAACTATTTCCATACAAAATTTCTACTTAATCGGTTCAGCGTTTATTGATTCTCGTTACAAACATCCAAGCCTTTAACATCCCGATAAAATGTCCTTTTCCGAGACTAAAACTATCTTTAAACCAATTTCATCTTATTCACTTCAGGAGTATCAGCATGAAGAGATAACAGACAGTTACAAAGACAGTCTATACTTTCACATTTATAATATTTGGTACGGATAGAACTTATAAATTTATATGACTGCGGTAAATAAAAGATAAGCCGCTGGACATCTGATCGATCGTTTGCTGGGTTGAAACTTTCTCAGTATATTATAGGCGTAAACTCACGTTATGAAATATGTCAACATTTATGCAAGGATTAAAAAAAAAACTATTTTCTATTATAATATAGTCATAAAACACAAGACAAGGAGGATCATATCAGAATAAATAGTATTCATATTTATGAGCTTGTAAGGGATATTTATTGCAAAAAGACAACTTAAGTAACTACGTAAAGAAACCAATTTACGTACCGATTTAGAAATAATTACTATATAAATAATACATCAAATAAATTGCCATATTACACATGGTTGTCAGATTCTAGTCAGTTAAAAGGTCTGACAGACTGCTGACAAAAATGTGCGTGTGTGTTAAAATTACCGTTTTCCGGGAATTGCGTTTTCATAGCTACGTGATATCTATTATGTGTTTGCTAAACAGGAAAAACATGATTAACTCTGACACATCTAGGGATTTTAAGGATTTGTCAGAAAACAAAAAAAAAGAATTGTAGCCTGTCAAGGTTTTACATTGTGAGAAGTGATCAAGTGAAAAGAAAAAAAGGTTTTTCGAAAATGATGCCGGAATCAGCGTGGAGCATATTATTTATAAACATTGTTTGTGTTTTAATTTGATAAAATACCTAATAAAAATATATTGCCATACGGGTTTAGGTAACTAATAGAGAGAATAAAAGTATATTGACCTGACTAACGAGTCAAGGTGTTAGATTTTTTTGAAATTAAGGATTGTATTAATTGTTTTTTTACTATCCGTACTTCCATACTAATATTGTAAATTCAAAAGTAACGGTGTCTGTGGTTACGCTTGCAAGGCTACCGATTTCAATGAAATTTGCCGTGGGCATACTTTGATGCTTTAGGAAGAAAATAGGCTACTTTTTAACGCTAAAAGCGCACGCGCGCGGTGCTCGAATCAAAAACAAAAACTAGTTATGGTTACAAATAAAATAACGAACGAGGAACGTATAACAGTCTTTAAAACGCAAAATATCAAAGTGGCAAAATCGATTTTTTAATCGTATATTTTGCATTGATTTAAAAGAGAAGGGCTTATCCAAATACTTTTAATATATCAATAAGGCCTTTTAATTGAGTGAATGAGTAAGTGGTGAGAAATGTTTTGAACTTAATTCTCTAATTTAAAAAAAATCAAAATTATTCAATTTATTTAGCACACCTACAATGCAGATTTCAGAATCATTATTTAAGACAGTGTACCTAACGGGCAACTATTGGGACGATAAAATCATGCTGTTGCCATTTAAAATACTAACATCCTTTGCATATTCAAGAAGTTTAATGGTACTTTACTAGGAACGCCTAAAAAGCTAGAATGTTTTATTGTGTGCCTGCTCTTATTTTCGGCTATTTAAGAGGAATAAAATAAGATTATGATTAAAATGATTAGATATACAAACATATACATGAATTCACATAAATGCTTCGGGCGTCTGAAACACAGCGCCATCAAGTTTCAAATTGAGCCGAGCTTCTACTACGAAAGTTAGTTTGAACATAATACCTATATACTTTTTATACATAGAAAACACCCAACTCTGAAATAAATATTTGAGTATCAAATAAATATTTGATGCAACCTGGGAATAGAAACCGAGACCAAATGCACCACCAAGACAATAAAACATACACAAATATATCGTTATCTACAAAGAACTACTCTGTCGACACGAATCTATAATGTCAAATGTCTATAATTTGTCTATAGTCTAATATGTCTGACTGATAACTTAAGTCCCGCTTACGAAAGTGTTAGTTTAATATACCAAAAACCATATTGCGGACGTGTTTGTGAAGATGTCTTTGCTATTATAAATAATATTGCAACCTTTTACTTATGAGCAAGATTACTCACAATTTCCTTTTCCTTATTCGTACGTGTGTCTATTTGTATGATATTTGTTACTGTGCTACTGTATATTAAACTTATACCGTGTCTACATGTTAGTGTGCATTATGAAATAAAATACTGAAAGTATATTATTTCATAGTGGGGGTTAGTTACCGCGTAGTAAGCTAGTGCAACAAATCGAAACAATCAAAATCAAAGTGTAGTCGACCATTAGCTTGCTCAGAACGATGCTTCCTCAATCCCCGCACCAATAGCTTGCTCAGGACGGTGCTACCTCAATCCCCGCACCAATCGCTTGCTCGGAATTATGCTACCTGCTAAAAAACGACTACTACGCATCTAACGAATCTGGCCAAGTTAAATCTTTCTAATTTTTGGTTAAAAGAGCGGGAAGCACACTTACAGCCGTCTTCAATAACTTATCTAGGTATAGTTTTAACTAGCCATACAAAAATAGGTTTTTGGAAACGTCTATTAGACAGCCTTTGGTACTAAGTATATTCCTAGGAGCTTACACATATAATATAGAAACCTATGTACATAACCTAAATTAAAAAGAACCGTAACAATATTTACATACAAGCGTCAAAAAAACTCCACATCTTCGCCTACTGGTAGCGTTCCCAAAAGACTGGCAGCATTACCACGTTGAATGGCAATGCTGATTCTCTGTGCTAGTATATTCTTTAAATTGTTTAGTTTATCTAGTATGAAAATACTTAGAAAACACAAGCTATACTTTTTATTCAGTAATTTATAGAATGTAGAAGATTTTGAGGTTCCTTTAAACCTAATATTATATGTCTAAACAAAAACCATATGAAATTCAAAGTCAAATAGAAACAGCGCTTTAAATGAATTTCAATAACGTTATTTGGAGGGCCCACAAGACCTCTTATAAGTATTTTGACGACATCGCTTCGAAATTGCCTACCGATCGGTGTGTGAGTTTATATTTAAGGTATTCGTGACGCAATACCGGTCTCGGTCCCTTACTAAGTGTTGTCGTGTGATTGGAGTAACTTTCTAGAGTACCTACTCTTCTATTTAATTTAATTAAATCCATACATCACTATAGTCAAATGATAAAGTCAAGATCACAAAGTTGTTACGGACAGTAGGTAAATTTGAATTAGCATAAATAAATTAAGTAAATCGCGATATGGAAAGTTTTTTATATCGCGATTTAGGATTAGCATATATACAACGTCCCATCATCAACCCTTGGGCCGTGGCCCTACAGGCATGGTCACATCGTCTGGTCGGAGGATTCTCTCTTTGTGGTGAAGGGACATAACACCCGTCCTTCTACAAACTTATATCGACCAGTGGACTGCTATAGGCTAACTAATTCTCAGATAATCAGATTTCTTAGATAATTACAGTTTACAAAATCAAATTATTAGTAGTTCTCAATGACATTGGGCATCTTAGAAGATAGGGAAGATAATGAGCTTTACGCATCATTATACTATAGTTCTTTTTGCAGAAGAATGATAAATGATATACATTGTAGCCGACTCTAATTAATCTTGGGAATAATAAAGGCTAGGAAGATGATGATTGCACCTCATTATCTAGGAAATGTATAAGACAATATCCTAAAACTAGTAGGTACTTACGTATTAAGATCCTGCAAACATTCACAACCATTAAATCATTAAAAACTTGCTTACGTCACAATCGCACATGTTTTTAGTTTTATTTAAATCGTAATCCAAGTCAAAACTATTTAAGTCCTGCAACATACACTAGTAAAGCAAATTCGGCGCTGGGGATTAAAGTTGGAGTTAGAATCGCCACTCCGGAAATGCGGCTACCCAACGAACATTTCAGGTAGCATTTATTTGGCTCTTAACATTGTAACGGCTATAAAACCACGTAGTAGGCTCAGGGGCATAGTTAAAATTATGAGCACATTTATAAAGTAGAATTTTGTGTTGTCTAATATAATACAAAGGTCAATTTTAAGTAGAATAATATTAGTGCAGGATCTATAAGTTATTCAAATTGTTTGAGTAGTGTCAGCAACAATATTTCTTTGTCTTTTTCCTAGAACCAAACTAAGAGTAAGTTTTACCTCAATTTAAGAAACTAAAAACCACATAATTTACAAATAAATATTTATAAACATGATAGATACTATGTACCTAATATTGTATTCTACGGGAAACGTACCACATACTACCATGAGGCGCCGCCTATCATACTTATGGTTCAGTGTGTTATGGGCGTATTTCAATTATTTTTTTATTAATTTATTGTCCTAATATCAGAAGCCAACAAATAAAAGTAGGTACTTTTATATTATAGCCTTGTTTATGTTCTAAAGTAGTTCATTTTGTAAAAACACTACCCGGAAAATAATTATATAATGAAAATGGTTGCAGAACTTATACAATCGAAGAAGGTCCATATATGTTCAATGAAGACGAGCCACAGTTAGTACACAATAAATAATATTACATACCTGTTTAATATGCTACCCATGTCGCATCGGACCCACGTGTAAGGTTCTGTCTGCCCTAAGTGACTCGCACGAGCTCTGAATACGTTAACAATTCTATGATTACTTGTTGCATAAAAGAAAGACTATTAAATTAAGTTGAAAAATAAGTCTTGGCGTGAATTCGATTTACAAAGCTTTCTTTTCATTTTACCAGTCTATTCATCTGACTTTAACAGTCCACTGCAATTTTTTTTTTCTCTAAGCATGTGATTTTGGTCTACTATACTGACTATTTTCAGGGGGGGTTTCACTTCTCAGCGTAGGTATGTTCCGCCGAGTGCTCCTCCCGGGAAGGACTACGGCAAAGGTTACTTGCCACTCAGCGCTCGGCTCGCACGCTAGCCGCGTCGCATCGCGCTTAAGTAGGTAAGTTGAATATTATGTGTGTTTACTGCGAAAAATGACTACGAAATGAATTAATAGTTATTTTTTTACTTAGGCAATAAAATTATTGAATTAGTACTTTAAAAACATAATTATTATGGTGACAAAACTCTAAAAATTCTTACAGTCTAATGTTTAGAAAGAAACTAAAAAAATATTAATTAGATTCACTATAATAATTTTTTTACCTATCTTGTAAGTTTTGGTTTCCACATTCTTAGTTTTCTTTAGTAAATCATGTTTGTTAAAACATGTTACTTACTTTGTTACTAAATATTTAGTATTTATTTTAACACTAGCTGTTGCCCGCGGCTTTGCTCGCGTGGAAGTTGATAATATGTATTTACTTAAAACTGTGTAAAAGTATGTATCAGTACTTTATTCATGTTTTTGAACGTATTTTTTTATTTTTGATGAATAGCCCATTTAAAAGAACTTTCATACAAAGATTTGACTCATATTTCATCCCCTTTAGGAACAGAATTCGCATAAATGCTGATATAAGTATTCATCTATTTCGAAAAATGACGGATGCCAGACTAACCTATGTACTAAATGTCAACCCCTATTTCACCCCTTAGGAATAGAATATTCAGAAACGCTGCAATACGTATTTACTCATTTTTAATTAGCAACCCAAAAGTAAAGTTTCACCTTTCTTATTTCTATGTATTCTTAAATATGACGGATTTCCATAAAAAAAATCAACCCCAATTTCACCCCCTTAGGGGTAAAATATGCAGAAACTCTAAATAGATATCTAGTCATTTTTAATCAATAGCCCAAAATTAAAGCTTTTTCGCACTAATTTAAAAAATAACGGACTTCCATACAAACTTTCAACCCCTATTTCACCCCTTTAGGGGTAGAGTATCCAGAAACGCTTAAATACGTCTTTACCCTTTTTTAATCAGTAGTACATGAATAAAGTTTCATGGTTCTAACTTAAAAAATGACAAACTTTCATACAAATTTCCACCCCTATTTCACCCCTTAGGGGTAGAATATCCAGAAACGCTTACATACGTATCTACTAATTTTTAATTTGTAGCTCAAAAACAAATTTTCATGTTTGTAACTTCAAAAATGGCGAACTTACGTACAAACTTTCAATCCCTTTTTCATCCCCTTAGGGGTAGAATATCCAGAAACGCTTAAATACGTATCTACTCTTTTTTAATCAGTAGTACATGAATAAAGTTTCATGGTTCTAACTTAAAAAATGACAAACTTAAATAGAAACTTTCAACCCCTATTTCACCCCTTAGGGGTATAATATCCAGAAACGCTTACATATGTATCTACTCATATTTAATTTGTAGCCCAAAAACAAAGTTTCATGTTTGTAACTTCAAAAATGGCGAACTTACGTACAAACTTTCAACCCCTTTTTCATCCCCTTAGGGGTAGAATATCCAGAAACTCTTAAATACGTATCCACTCACTTTTAATCAGTAGCCCAAAAATAAAGTTTCATGTTTGCTACTTCAAAAATAAACGAACTTTCGTATAAACTTTCAACCCCTAGTTCACACCCTTAGGGGTAGAATATCCAGAAACGCTTAAATACGTGTCTTTTCATTTGAAATAAGTAGCCCAAAAATAAAGTTTCATGCTTCTTACTTAAAAAAAGACGAACTTCCATACAAACTTTCAACCCCTATTTCACTCCCTTAGGGGTAGAATATCCAGAAACGCTTAAATACGTATCTACTGTTTTTTAATCAGTAGCGCATAAATAAAGTTTCATGTTTCTAACTTAAAATATGACGAACTTCCATACAAACTTTCAACCCCTTTTTCACCCCCTTAGGGGTAGAATACCCAGAAACGCTCAAATACGTCTCTACTCTTTTTAAATCAGTAACACATAAATAAAGTTTCATGTTTCAGACTTAAAAAATGACGGACTTCCAGACTAACCTATGTACGAAATGTCAACCCCTATTTCACCCCTTAGGGGTCGAAATTTCAAAAACGCTAGAACAAATGTTTTATAATTTTTTATCAAGTGCTTAAATATAAAGTTTCATGGTTTTATCTTTAAAAATTATGAAATCCCATACAACTTCCCCCCCCCCCCCTTTTAACCCCTTACAACCCCTTTTTCGCGATAAAAAGTAGCCTATGTTTTATCTCGGGGTCTAGAATATCTGTATACCAAATTTCATTCAAATCCGTTCAGTAGTTTTGGCGTGAAAGAGTAGCAGACAGACAGACAGACAGACAGACAGAGTTACTTTCGCATTTATAATATTAGTTAGGATTAGGATTTACCTAAATGTACAGCAAGTGGGAACCGTGGGCTCTTGCTGCAAATCGAGCGGTGTTTAACGGAATATGATCGCGTGGGTCACAAGACAAGATTCAATTTCGCCTGCAAGGTGCCAGAGTTAAAAACTTTTTATGCCTAAACTTGACTTTTGTTCGAGAGTGGAACTTCTGTGCGTTAGTACTATTAGTTATTCTGTGCTGTTGTCCTTCGTAGTATGTTTCCTTAGACACCTTTTACCACACGTACGGGATGAATACAGGTGACACTTCATATTTTTTATTCATCACCACGCCATCACCTAATTAATTAGAAATTGACTGACCAATGCAGATTAAATTTCTATCTTTTCAACCAATGACTGCCTCGTTGGTCTAGCGGTTGGCGTGAGCGACTGCTGATCATGAGGTCTCGGGTTCGATTCCCGGGTCGGACCAAATGTTTGTATGATCTACAAATATTTGTTTCGGAGTTTGGGTGTGTTCTATCTATAATATGTATGTATTTACAAAAAAAAAAGTATATATGTATTTGTATCAGCTGTCTAGTACCCCATAACACAAGCTCTGCTTATCTTGGGACTAGATGGCGTTGTGTGCTTAGTTGTCCAAAATATTTATTATTATTTATTTATTAATGATGTAGAGTGTTTCAACGCGAGTTACCTATTTTTACCACGACGTTGCTCAGGAAATATCAACTTGAAGCAAACCAAATTCACGAGAACTTTTAAAAGAATATTCTCCTGAATTTCCTTTAATATCGTCAATCAGATTTCATAACCGATCCTGAGGAAAATTTACTATGATAATAAGCTCGCAAACACGTAGCTGCTTATAATTCTAGTCGAATATCCACGTCCATCAATGTACAGGCTTTAGACTAATTTGATATTCGTTATTCTGCCTAATTTACTTCCAGCGCCATATTATCGCTTTTTTAGCTGTACATTCTCAGAAGACACTTGTAACTTACCAAATTGACGTAGACAATAGATGTTATGTGGAGTTGTATAGGTGAAATGCCTGTCTAGTTTATCATGGTTTTATCATATAGCAAATTCTGTTGTTGAATTTTAGTTTATCAATATGGGTACATACGTTAAAATAGTTAGTTAGCATAAGTTTTAAAACAATATTGCGATCAGACAACTAGATTGTAAAGCCATTGATATATACACATTTGTCTGACTCTACATTCATATCTGATACTTAACCAAAACTTTGTAAGAAATTAATTGGAAAACTTTGCTTATACATTATTCATTAAAGGAATATTTCTGAAGCGAGATCTCACATCCATCCTTGGCAAATTCATTTTCATTTTATCGTGCCTGTGTTCAAGTACTGAAGACTAACAAAATCATCTAAAGCTTGGAAGTAAAAGTATAGTTAAAACGTTTGACGTCGTAAACAAAATGGTAATACGAGAGTTTACTTTTTTGAAGGACACACATGAATAAAATCAATGAGGCACTTCAAAGAGGACTCAGGAACACTCATTGTTACTCACGACTGAGTTTATCTGACGAGGTCAGTCTCACGGGAGAACCAAAATGAATTTTCCTTCTGTGTATGTTGTCGCAGAAGGAAAATATTCTTATATTTTTAATATACGGAGCAATCTTAAATTCTGGGATCATGGTAAGGATTATATATGATTTGACAGCTGAATAAAGCTCATCTAAAAGTTTTTTATGAAATCTGCCGTAAGTTTGATTTATAGCTTTAGATTTCTAATAACAAAATTCATTTTATTTTCTCATTTCTTATTCATTTAATGCCTGTCTAAGTCTTGGGCGCAAAATTTATGCGATAGTAGTAAAATACTGTTTCCGACGCAGTATTATTAAAAAGATAAGTAATTGTTTTAGGTTATGATTAGAAGAAGAAGAAGTGAGTTCTCACTTAGACCCGATAAAAATAAAGTTACGAAATATTTTCTTTAATAGGATCTTTGTGAGTAATGTTATTCTAAACTAAACTGTATTTCAATCAGCCTAAAGTTTGAGGTTACTTAAGTTGGTTTTAATTTAGTTGTGTCATCGTTTAATATAACAAAGAATTATCTTAGATTCTTAAGTTTTTAAGGCTTTGCGGTTTTCAGTACATACTTTTTGGTTGTATTGATAGTACATACGTTTATACTGGTTTATAGATATGGTATTTTTACAGACTTCTTGGTGGCACTAAGTCCCTCTTTAAAATATATATAACTTATATAAATACCACAGGAAATTTTGCTATATTCACTATCTTTGAGGTCCATGCCAAAAGCAAGAAAATCATTTCCATATTTCACCGTTTATAAATTTTTCTAGTTACCTAGCCTACCTACCTACTTAGTTGTGTAGCCCTCTTTACCCTTAGGTCCTGTTAGACAGTAAACTGCAAAGAGTTGTTGATGATTATGATGAAGATACATTTTTGTGTCATATAGTTAATACTTTATATGTGTTTAATTCAAACATTAGCCGTTACTTTACAAATTTAGTGACACAATGATGTAAGATATGTTGAGTGTACATAACAAACTGGAAGATATTAGTAGGAAAAGACAAAGAATTTCCCACTGGTTAACAGTAACTGTTTTGAGCCAAAGAGTCCCTTATAAAGTCTTTTATCGTGACTATTCATGGCCAATAAGAGCCAATACTCATGGAACAGAGAGATCTAATTGTGAGTTGTCGGCCATGCTAATTGTAGTGACGTCAGTATTGACTAAGCCGGTTAAACAGTGAAAAGCTGATTTCGTGTTAACTGTGTAGTGAATATTTGTTTATCGTTGTGAATAGGTAGTTTTTGAGTGTACAGTATACTAAAAAACTACTCCAATGACAGTTTAGTGGTTTCAGCGGTCACCTCGTCGATGTCTACTGCACTGATTGTGTTGGGTTCAATCCACACATACGATGAAACTTTGTGTAATCCACAGTTTTGTTTTGAGTCAGGGGTTTCTTTTTGTTCTTTTGTATACATATGTCGTATGACTATGCGAAAGCTGCCTTTTGAAAAAAAATCTAATTTAAGCAAGTAAATATAACGTTTATCCGAACTACGTTAAGTTTAATACAAATGCGGTTTTGTGTAGAAACTAATGTCAACATTATATTAAAATCTTAAGTACTTCAACTTACATTTACATAACTTTAATCAACACGTCTTGATGTAAAGCTCTTGAAATCAAAAGCAGCAGCACCTATCTCCCAAGTTAATTTAACATACGGTTCCAGTGAATGGGTTGTCTGGCGAAAGCTCCCTTTACACACCACGTACTTTGACACGTAATCTACGTCATGTCATAGAGATACATATCTACGTCAAATGCGACGTTATCTGCCAAGAAATCGATCTGGTATGTATTTAAGTCTCGGCGGTTATATAGGCCAGCGGTTTTCCCTTGGGATGCCGCGGTATCACTCGCGAAAGTACCTGCGGATCGTTCTAGAATATTCACATTTCATTTGGCGTTTTGCAAATTGGCTCGTATATTTAGTAGGTAATTTTATGCGGTTATAGGTTCTTCTTGAATGTGTTTCTTTGGATAAAAGTCTTCATTACCCTCTTTTTTTAAAGGGAATATTGTTGTGTCGTGGGGGAACTCACAAACATACATGAAATGAATACAAGGAATGTCTAGATTCAGAACAACAATTTGTGAATCACACAGTATTATCCCGTGTGGGGTGACATTCAACGCTATAGAAATACGACATGCGAAAGACATTCATTTATTTAATAGGTTGTAAATTCACATATTTTAAAATGTGTGATTATGATATGGGTGAGATAGAATTTACCTCAAGATTTCGCAATATATTTTTAAATTATGAAGAACTAAACTTAGAAAGTTAAATTCGTGAATCAGATGTATACTTGTTCAATGTAATTGTCCAGCTTCTGGTTACATATGTGTACGCAGTGGCTTATGTACTAGGAGCACAAGCGCAATTTTGGTGTGATGTAACAATGTAAGCGGACTAATGACCAATTAGGTGAATTTAAATTATAAATGAAATCTCTAGGTGATTTTACCGTATAGTCGTTATCTGCCGCAAGAAAAATAGATTTTCATGGCTTAATAAAATTAATTGTTACAAGAGCCACTTCTTCTTTAGGGATTTTCGAAATCATTTTTAGTCGTGTCCGTCAGCCTGTCCGTCCGTCCTCGGTATTTACCACGACACTAAAGTGCTAAAATAAATCACAAATAGTATTTTTTGAAGTGGAAACTTCTTTAGCGGCATTGTGCACTTTTTCGGAAAGGTAAAAAATTTAAATTCGCGTCAGGGCACGTGACCTGATCCAATATTCATAAGACGGAGGCGTGGCGTAGGAGAGGAAGTAATATCCCCATCTCTTTCAGCCGCGTGGTGAAAATGTATGCCTGCTGCTGCTGTTTCGTTTTAGCGGCACAGGGCGCTTACGCGAGAGTGCGTGGTGCTTGGACCACAGCCTGCTACGCTTAGCACGGATGGTGACAGCTGATAACTTGACTGTCTGTAAAATTCATGTTATGAAGGGTTTGAAATATGGAAATTGAACAGAGTGCATCTATTAATGAAAAATGTGACGAAGAAATAGTGAAAGAAAATGAGTCAGTATTTTATAAATATACTAGATGAAAACCCGGCTTCGCTCGAGTAATATGTTTATACTATATAGCATTAATATATACATTTTTTGTTTATTTTTATCTCGCATTTTATTTAAAGAGCAAAGAGGTAGTTATGAGTTATCACTTGTATCGGCTGTCCTGCTTTGTGATTTTTTTGTGGTACCTCTTGTCCGGGGAGGACGTCGTATTTTAAAGCTGTCTAAAAGCTAAACAGTTGATGTAAAAAATATAAAATAAATCCTTATGGTAGTCTATGTATGTACGATGTACTTTCAAGAAAAACTATAACAGGTTGGAAAACTTTGTTAGTTTAGGAGCTTATAAGGCAAAATAAGTTAAGTTAAGTAAGCGGCTCCAATTTTCATTTGAGTAGGTGTGTCCGATATCATTTTAGGCTTGAGCATTGTACTAAGATTAGTGTGTGGTGCTGCAGGCATGATAATTATGTATATATATATATATATATATATATATATATATATATTCTTCTAACTGGTATTAATGTCAAGACCATTCCAGTTTGGAAGCTTGAAAATTGTCTCCTTTCTAACACATTGTTTCTAATTTATTAATATAATTACAAACCCAATCTCAAGTGTTCGTATATTGTGTATCAAGAACCTATTAAATTTTTGTCAACGCGGCGACTGCGAGAAGCTGCTGAGAACGATCTTAATTATAGACAAGAACATAATTGAGAACTTCGCTGACAAATTAATATGTTAATTAAAATTTATGACAATCTTTAAATATAATTGAGCAAACAACGTATCCTCTGTCGGCAAAGAACATTGTCATATAGGTAATAAATATCAATTAATAACTTACCAATTAGAAAACACACTTTGCGAGGAGCATCGAAATATACTCATATTTTTCTGAATTTATGACACTTCAAGGCTAACACGTTTCATATAGAATAACGATTTGGGGATATTTTCTGTCTGAATTAGTTGTGGAACATATTTTATTTATATCAAATTTGATGTTTTGAAGATCCACTGAATACGAAACCTGAATCAGTCTTTTATGATGTGGGGGGGCAAACGAGCAGACGTATCACCTGATGGTAAGCGATTACCGCCGCCCATGGAAATAACATCAGAGGCGTCACAAGTGCATTGCCGTGTACCATGGGGAGTGCTAGTGGTATGGGCCGGTATCCTTACCCATACCGTGAAACACAGCGTAAACGCTACTTCACACCGATTTTCTGTGAGGCCGTGGTATCACTACGGTCGAACCGGGTCATACATGCCGAAGTTAATGTTTCTATAGTCTTTTTATAGTGTCATAATATATGTACCTTCCATATATTAAGTACACACCTGCCTGCGCATCAGAGTTCACAAAGGAGAAGGAAAGTTCTGGGCCCAACAGTTAATTTTCTATATAAAAACAAAACATAAAACTTTTTAAATAGAATACGGTATCCCAATAGCAATGTATCGCTTCAAAGTAATATGTTTTCGTTCGTGGCTCTAATGTTATTGCCGTGAATTACATGCTACACGCACGTTTTCACATTCTTAAATATTTATTTAGGACAAGTAAATATCATAAAATATAGAAGCAGATTGCGTCAATGTTGGTTCTTGAACGTGATTTATATTATCGAAGTAAAAGTAATGTTGAATCGAAGTATCAAGGAAATGTTTGTAGAAGACGATCAGAGAGGTAGAAGAATTTCTATTCTTCTTCTGAATCAAATCTTTGTGGGAATGAAGAGAAGAATAGAATTTTGTTTTTTTTTTTTATTTACTGTGTTCAAAATTCATTTCATAGTTATAGCAGCACGCCATGGCTTCGCATGGGTGCAATATTGTTTTGTGTAACTTTGGCTGGTATTTCACCTCTGTACCTCGCCTAATATTCTTGCATGGCTAATAATTTTGACGGCTTATCTAATAATCATAAGTATATCAAAAACTTTGTACTACTTATATTATATAAACGGACAAGCATAAAATTAGACATAGTTGGAGTTTAGATGGTGGAGAAGTGCAGAAAACTAATGAAATAAAAAAAAAAACAATTTGGACAAATCGACGACCACACGTTCCTTATGATTCGCAGAGGGTTTGAGTTGCTCCGATATTATATTTTTATCTGAGTATTTATATAGGTTTACATTTGAAATATTAAACAAATTGCAAATATGGTTTTTCTTTTGTAGATATTTAGTGTTCTGAAAGACTAAAAATGTCAAGCAAGACGTCAAGATCCGACTCCCTAGTCGGGCCGAAAGTGTTGCTGGGTTTTTCTTACAAAAAATCTTAATAACAGCCCAGAAGTTTAGTGGTGTTACGCCGATACCTCGGAAGCCACCTTATTGGGAGGTCAATGCCCTCAAATGTACGGAATTCAAAGATTGACAACCAAATCTTTGAATTCAGTTTGCCCTGAAGGTTGCAAAGTTCAGGAAAACCGGTTGAACTGGTAGCCGACCCCAAATCTTGGGAATAACAAAGACTGGGAAAATGATAATTTATATAAAACGTTATTTTAAAAAGTTAAGATTTCTTCACAAGAGGGAGGAGGAAGGGTGGATGTTTGTTCTTCTTACATGTAGTGAACGCCTAACAAGATTTTTTAGAAATGTCTAACACAACTACTTAGTTTATGACATAAATTAAAACGTGATTACGGTATGTATGAACCACAGTACGCGAAGCTTAAGTGAGTAATAATAATATTGGCATTCATACCGCTCTTCTCACTCCATCATACAATAGAAGTATATCTCTTACCTGTCTTAACTCTGTTGCTAAATCAATTACAACTTGGTGCTGTTGCTTCTCAAACTCATGGCATATATTTATTTCGGCAGGTCCTGCAACAAATATATATGTGATGTCCTTTATATACATTGTAGATCTCCTAGATAGGTAGAAAAGTAATTTTTGTATAGCGTATCACAGAGTTACTTGAAAGTATATAAGATATCAGTATGTACAAAATACGAAGCGTGCGGTTTGCATCCGAGCGCATTCCGCCGTGTCTGAATTAGCACTTATTGTGAAAACGTTGATAAAGGATTTTACTAACACCAGTCGAAAGCTATTTGTATCTTCTGGCCTGATTTTGGCCAATTGATGTCCAAGTCTTGCTTTTAGGTAAATGATGTGATACATAGTGGACAATTAACAATAGGTACCTACCTCATTTTTAAGAATAATATTATGTAGGAACATTTTTAAAGCGCTAAAAGCTAAAATCTACGCTTTACTTATGTTACACGAACATTGTTATTTATTACATTAATTTGTTTTTTTTTTAATTTGTTGTTATAATTTGTTATGTGTACGTTAAATAATGTATGATGTGCGGAACTGTGAAGGGATGCAAAACAAGCAAACATATAAATATAGCTATCGTTCAACATTCTTAAATAGTTTGTTTTCTTAACTAGTGGTACATTATACGTACACATTAAGCTTTGGGTTCAATAAACAATGAATATGCCGATCAATGTATCAATAAAGCAACTTCTTTTCTAAGAATTAACTTGAAGCAGTCTGCGTCTTGACTATTGCGTCAATGCATGTTATAGGCGGGCAACACTGTCCTTCGGCTATAAAGTACTGCTGGTGACCGAATGTGGTTTAATCGAAATTTTCTAACATTTTTACTTCTTTATTTTACTTTAAAAACATCAATAATTAGACTTAGAGAGGTCCTCGTAGAATCATGTAGACACAGTAATAACGTAAAAAGAGAGAAGGTTGTGTATGGATTGTTTTATCAAAATCTTAACCTTAATTTATACAAATTTCATAAATAATAATAATAAACGAGACTGCCTCGTTGGTCTCGCGGTTGGCGTGAGCGACTGCTGATCATGAGGTCTCGGGTTCGATTCCCGGGTCGGACCAAATGTTTGTATGATCTACAAATATTTGTTTCGGAGTTTGGGTGTGTTCTATCTATAATATGTATGTATTTACAAAAAAAAAAGTATATATGTATTTGTATCAGTTGTCTAGTACCCCAAAACACAAGCTCTGCTTATCTTGGGGCTAGATGGCGTTGTGTGTTTAGATGTCCGAAATATTTATTTATTATTTATTAAACACATATTTTCTCGCCACAATACATTTTTACAAAATGACAGTTTACACATAAATATTATATAAGGTTTCATACTGCTGAAGAATGATGCGTAAGCTAGGCTCACAGCCTGTATTTCAGGACACCAGGATCCCCTCTGTTAGTGTTCACATTAAGTTTATGTTACTTTCGATGATCGGATGTGATGGATCAATTCGAGAGTTTAAAGATGTAGAATATTAATAAATTTATAGTAAAATTTGTAGCAGTACACAAATTTACTGCGGTACTTACTAAGTTTCGGTTTCGAAATCTATAGAAAAGAAAGTTATGCTGTAGTCAAATTATTATATACCTTCAAAATAATGTATGATGAACATCCACATTGCAGTCCACATCACAAGAAAAGTTGCCAGTCCGAATTGGCAAAACGCACACCTCAAGATCACAGAGCCAACCGTCTCCCCAGGGGACTGTGGCAGGGGGTACACTCTCAACCACGCAAACGGCACCTTTGGGAATGAAGTGAATTTAGTGCAGATTGTCTAAAGCTTTGTTTCACTTTGATTAGTGCAAGTAGATCGGTATTGTTGCAGTGCTTTAACTAAGCAGCGGTATACTGATACCTTTCATCTGTACAACCCAGACTTTAAGCAGTTAAAAATACTTTCTGAAAAAGTTTCTGTTTGGAACAAATCTGTTGTGACAATTTTATCGCAGGTATTTTTTAGAATGTTTTAGATCCAATCAGAAAATCTAAATTTAAATAAAAAGTAAATAAAATTTTATTTACAGTTATACGGTAATATAATACCTACCAGACTAAAGCAATTGTTTGCGAGAATTAAATCTATGACTGCTAATAATACAATCGCCCATGTTCACCACAGACGTATATGCAAAAATTTCAGTAGCTCATTATTATATTTTAATTCATACCAATAGTTAAGTTTAGTTTAATTGAGAACTTTTAGACTAGACTAATACGAAAATTTCTTCGGATCTTCGATTCCTTGGGGAGTGAGGAGCCAGGAATGTGGTGATGCCATCAAAAACCACCCCGGCGGCCGATCTCAGGCGCCCTGCTCTGGGAGGGACCCGGACAATGTCATTTTATGGCCCCCCAGGAACGACGAATCGTTTATACATACTCTATTCTGGGGAAAGCCTAGGTTTCCCACTGCCTGTCGGCCTAACCGTTATATGTTGCGGCCGGACCACAGTTTTGCGAACATACCACCGCCTTATCGCTGACCGCAGCAATTAATCAGCTCCCAGAGGTCCCCACCTGGCAGCTTGCGGTCCTGCCGGTAGCTGGTGTCACCGGCGACGTCGCCTACGTTCAGCAGTCTCTTTCTGGAGCATTACAGCCTCACAGAAAGTAACCACTGCGTTCCAGCCCTACTCACCCGCTGGCATGGCAGCAATGATTGCTGGCGGAGACAGGTCTCGTCCAATTTGGCCGACGCAGCAAGGTTCGAGGTTAGCAGAACGGCATCAACAGCGCGTTGGCGAGCATTTTGCAGCCATTCTAGGGGTGCGCGCTACTGTGGCAGTGCCTGTCGGTGAGCTTTCCGCCGCATTTCAAGCTCGTCCTGCTCTTCCCCTCTTTCATCCCAACCTATGATATCCGCCTATGATATCTAAAGGCGGGATTCGAGCTAGTACTGTCTTCTGACTGACTTCAACGAGATTGTACGGTATCCCCGTACGATCCGAATGGCCGCAACCGCTGCGCTTGATTGAGTTTGGCTCGGCAGCGGGAGAGGCCGTTAGGCGCTTGGCCCATATCGGCGCTCCATATAGGACCATGAATCGGAACTTCCTGGAAGCCATGCCTCCTAACCAGACTGTCATTAAACTTATCTACACTGATACTCTAGTGTGTCATCCGCATATCAGACGACACTCACTCCAGAGAGTAAGCAGGTCCTCAGGACTGCATCATTTGCGATGATCCACAGAAGGGGTCCTAGGATCGACCCCTGGGGGACCCCGCATGTGACCTCCCTCCGATGTTCTTGGTCATGCCGACTCATATAAGTACAACGATGAGTGCAGGGGGCGTTCTAAGAATCAAAATTGAATAAACGATGCGTCAATTTACTTTGTAGTAGGTGTAGATAAGTTTGATGACAGTGGATTTGTTATTGTTACAAGATATTCGTACTTACTTTAGGTAGGACATCTTTGTTATCATCTGCTTGAATGAATTTGTTAATTTTATCAGATATATCTTCTTTATCATTCACTTCCGTTTTTGTCATTGTATTTACCATTTTAATTCTTTTCAAGTCATAATTTAATGGATTTCCTTTACGAAGATTATGAAATATATTACTTTTATTTAAAATTTCACATCTACCACATATAAATATTTTCTTCTTTGAGTTAGTTGATTGTAACACTTTAGCACCATGGCTAATATTATAATTTTTATTTTTTATACCGAAGCCATCTAGTTTAATGCCGCTGACAGATATTAGCGTTTTGGGTTGTATTTTATTATAGTTTTTAAGTCTTTTGTACAATGGTTTTACTAACACATTATTTCTGAATTTCTCTTTCAGACTGTTCTTCATGATTTTGAGTAATCAACTGAGCAGCTTGCAGTTCACCAAAAACTGTCTGTGGCGTGTTTGTAGACATGGAACATCCAATCAAAAGTTGGGCTCAATTACAGGCTGAACTTATGCCCAATTTACGTAACTATCTCGAGCTGAGTAATTAGTCTATCGTTTTACCTAGTTTCACATCGTTGAAATTCAAAATGATAAATCAAGTCGTAACCAAGTTTATAACTCTAATAAGGAGTAATTAGTTGTGTATTATGAAGATACTTATTAATGATAAAATAGACCATGGTGGGATGATTAACTAAGAGGTTACAGATTTCAAAAATAAACTGAAAGCTATAAATCTATACTAATATATAAATCTGAAGAGTTTGTTTGTTTGAAGGCGCTAATTTCAGGAACCGCTGGTCCGATTTGAAAAATTACTTCAGTGTTAAATAGTACATTTATCGAGAAAGGCTATACATTATATATCATCACGCTAAGACCAATAGGAGCGGAGCACCAATGGAGAATGTTTCAAAAACCGGGTAAAATTATCACGCTACGGGCATTAGGATGCAAACGAGGTTGCGTGGGTCAGCTAGTTAATGAATATATGCAAAGTCATATTGTAGTTTACTTTTACAGTATTGTACTGAAATGACTATATAGGTGTTCTATTAATCATCTTGGATAAACGTAATTTTAAAATGTTTTTATTACATCGATGTAATATTTTATCCGAAGTTATAGGCTAACAAAATAATAGTAGTATATAATAAATCGTTAAACCTGTGTAGTACCTATGGCTAGATAAGTTGTAAAACTAGAATTTTACACATTGTATGAACACTATTCAAACTCTGAAATTAAGAATTTGTAATGTAAATTTCAATTTTGGTCATGACGTCAAACCGAATTCTTGATTCTAATAATCACAAATGTTAACAAAAAAAGAACCGACTTCCAGAGCTAGACCAAATTAAAATGAGACCACACGGGAAGCGCCTACTTTCAAATAAAAAAAAGAATCATCAAAATCGGTTCACCTAGTCGAAAGTTATGAGGTAACAAACATAAAAAAAACAGCAAAATTGATAACCTCCTCCTTTTTTGAAGTCGTTTAGGAAGAATACCAGTGCATAAGTAAGAGGGTAAGATAAAAAATACTTTTAATGTAGGACCCAAATAATAAAAGTTTGGCAGTTATCAATTTATAGATCAGAGATGATTTTTACCGTGGGAGAGCCATTACTTATTTAAAAAATTATTAGTTATGACTTTAAAAATATATTATTTAAGTTCGTACGATTGATTTCGAAAACGAGAACGCACTTCTTTCAACTTTCTGAACATGGCGGGAATATTGATTTGGTCGGCGCGCGCAATGCCGACGAGCTGCGCGCGCAACACCTGTCAAAATAAAATATTGCGTGGTGGATAAATTTCTCTATTTGTGGTTAAATAATAATAGATTTTACTAATGTGACTTATTTAACATGTTGTGAACATATATTGTGATTTTATCGTTCTTACTGTTTTGATTATGTCTTAGCCCAATCATTTAAAATGTGTGTTTAGCTGACCGTGACCCGTTTACTACTATTTTGACGTCGTTGTGTGTATTGTTTACTAAAATTTGATGTTCTTATAATGGAAAATGTACATAGCATTTAACAAAGCAATAAATAATCCATTACAAGCATTCTTGTAGCACATACCAAGATTTACGGCGGGAATGTATACTAAAGGAATCATTTAAACAGAAAACAATGAAAGTTAAAGATGTCGAGATGTCTGCGGATATTTGGTGCCTACTCCTTCAGGTTGACAAGGAGACACTCAACTATATTGATGACAGCTTCTTTCCTAGTTGCGTTAACCATGGTGCTACAGATGTATGCACACAGACATCACGACCAATCACAATCAAGACTAAGAATGAATCATGTCTATAAACCTGGGGGATTTTTACAAAACAAACGGCCCGAAAATATAAGTTATTGTTACTTTAACTATGGCCTACCCGATAAACTTCGTTTCGAGAAACTTCAAATATATCCGTCCCCAGAAAGTGGTAACCGAAGCTCCTACAAAGTAATTTATGATGCTATTATAGGCACAGCTTATTTGAACCGCACAAAGAGCCAGGAAGTCACGTATGTAACGCATGCTACTCCAGAATTCCTGTACCATCTTGTGGAAATAGCCAGATATTGGGAGGGGCCTATCAGTATTGCGGTATACGTACCAGGCTTTGATTTAGATATTACGATGCAAATAATGATGCAACTGTGTCACTGCTACTCTGGCATGATGAAGGTGTCGATGCATTTATTTTATCCAAAACGTTTCCCGCCACAAATCAGAACTTTGGAAGAGAAGAAGTTATCTCTAACTACTACAAAACCACTGGAACCTCTAAGTAGTGAAGCAATAGAAAGATTAATAAGTAAGAGACTAGGTGAATATAGAAAATTGAATAATAACACTAGGGGAAAATATATACAATGGGTAAGGAAAACGAAGATAGAACGTATGATGATAGCATTTCGACAAGAAATGGTAATTCCCAATTTAGAATTCAGAGATTGCTCCGGTTTGGATAGCTATAATTTCTCCACGTTCCGAAAAACGAAATTTATGATGTATCCTGTGAACGTGGGTAGAAACGTTGCAAGAAATGCATCAAAGACTAATTATTTCTTGGTTTCGGATATAGAGTTGATACCGAGTTACGGTTTGGCGCCGAAGTTTCTCAAAATGGTTAGAAAGCTTATGGGCGACGAAAAGAGGGATGCTGGCTGTGTGTTTGCTAAGACGGTTTTTGTTGTGCCTTTGTTTGAAGTGGAAACAGGCGTGATCATCCCACACGACAAAGCTTTGTAAGTTGACAAATAGTGCTTTTGATGGGAATAGTATGAGAGGGATACAAAGGAATGAAAAAGTGTGCATCCTGTAGCTTTTGTTGTTATTGTTGTGTTGTGTGTGGGAGGACGTTAAGTTGCTATTTTCATCTAAGTGTATTTTGAAATCTTTTGCTTTTCTAAGGAAAAAACTTAAGCGTGCACTTAGCTAAGAAAAATATCAAAGTACTTAGTGAACTTTGGGTTATCTTATCTTGCTAGTCTACGTGATAATGTTTTTTTTCAAAAGTCATTAAATTTGTAAAAAGCTAGTGAAAGTGACATTAATGAAAGGCAAGACTGTTATCTTTCTAGCGGTAGGTACAGACATAGGTTCGTTGTCGGTGTAATTTCCAGTTTTATGTAATTTCATTTTAAGCTACCTACGAAACTTCAGGGTTATTTATTTTGTGTTGTTGCGATGCGGATCGAACTCTTCAATTGCCAACAGTATAACTGAAAGAAACCCTAACTATGATTTATATTTTTACTAGCTTTTGCACGCGGCTCCGCCCGCGTTTTTGTCGGCTATCGCAGCAAAGAGTAGTCTATGTCCTTTCTTAAGAATCAAAATATCTCTATGCTTAATTTCATAGAAATCAATGCAGCGGTTTGGCCGTGAAAGCAGGACAGACAGAGTTACTTTCATACTACATTTATATTATAGTAGTTGTTGCCCGCGTCTCCCCTCGCGTATGTATGTTATTCTGATGTATAAGCTATATTACTGTAAAGTTTCATCCAAATCCGTTCCATCCATCCATCCATCCAAACTTACAATATTAGCGTTTATAATATTAGTATAGAAGTATGGATTTCAACTATGACTTAGTTTGATTGTATCAGTGCTTAACTGGTGATTAAGAAACTATGTAAAATTTCTTATCAATGTAACATAATGTGCAAAGACTACTGTTCGGAAGTATATCTGGGTTTATTGATGAAATCATCATTATTATTATCATAATTTATTTATTTTACAGAGGAAATAAATACAGAATCACAATCTTTGCCCACCAAAATAAATAATAAATTATGAAAACTCGTTGTCTATTAACTTTAATCAAGTTAATGTTATCAATTTTTCATCGCTGCTACGTTGTAGTGACTCGAGAAATAGTTTAATTGCCATGCATTTCAGCAGTACTTTAATGTACTAATGTACAGTAATTTTATTTCGATTTTTTTTTTTACATTATTTCGTATATATTCGTAGCAGAACCTATTTTTGTAGTTTGCTCTTTTCAAGTGGATCAAAACTGTTATATAGTGGAAGTTCAGCGCCTGTCCCTTTTTAACAGAATGCGCGTCAATCTTGCTAAAAGAGTTGCAATTTCATTGACTTTTTTGTATGAAAGCCAAGCAGAACGCAGTACATTTCTGACATCGCAATTTCCGGAAAAGGATCGAGGAGCCACATCTGGTTCATCTGGTTCTGGGCATTGTCTACATTTGCAATGAGTATGGTGTTCTCTTAAGTTCTTTTTATACTTTCCATCAGGCAGAGTGGCGTCATTTTGCACGGTTCATGCATAAAAAAAACATAGTATACTTTTGCTATATTTTTATCTTCTTTATAGAAAACTAAGATTTTTAAAGTAAGTTCAGTAGATTCAGAGATTACCCCAACAACGTCACAATTTTTTTCTCTTCATAGTGTTTTTATAGGCAATCATTACGTGACTCGTTTTCGAATCGTGATTTCTACGTGAATCGTTACGTGTATTCAGTGCATTTAGTAAAATCAATAATCTTTAAATATCTTAAGCTGTCTACGTATATAATTGCATAGCACTAAGACTTCCTTTTATCATGTCCTAACTTTAAATCTGTTACTAATTTATGTCTTACCTATAAACTCCATATCTGTCCAATTTCAGGTTTCTACTTGCGGAACCTTAGATCTTCCTAATCCAGCTCCAATGAGTTCTTAGCTTATATGTCTACTCCCTGATACAGTATAGACATCTGGTAGAATCTCTAATATATTCAGTTAATGTGAATATATTATATTAATTCATTCTTTCAGTTAAAATATTTGTTGAGATTTTCAAGTCAAAATTTATTTACAACTAACTGAACGCGGTGTTTCCCGCGGTTATTGTCGTACCGCAAGTAACGCGGCGGGGCGAAGCTAGTCTACAAAAATAGCCTAAGTTATTCCTTACATCCTACCTATCAGTGAAAGTCCCGTCAAAATCGGTCCAGCGGTACCAGAGATTAGCCGGAACAAACAGACAGACAGACAGAAATTGTAAAAAATGTTATTTTGGTACATGTACCGTGTATACATACACATGCATAACGTAAAAAGCGTTTTTTTTTATTACAAACAGACACTCTAATTTTATTTATTTGTATAGATATATGGTACATACGTAACCATAACTAGTAGAGCACTTCATATAGCTTTTAATAGTTCACTGCTGGGTATTAGCCTCTCTTTAGAAACTACCCTCGCACAGAAAATCAACTTAAAATGACAGCGTTCGTGCTGTCGTGTTACGTTCGTGAGTGCGAGCATAGATAATACACTACAGAGTGCGAGACCGGAGGCCCAACGATACAGAAGCATCACAAGGCCGCCATGGTGTGGGTCACCATGCTGCATTGTCTGCATTCGTAATGTGTATGGTGATCACCACTCTTGAAGTCTGCTTATGCTTTCCATCAGACAGAGTAGAGTCATTTTGGCAGGTCCAAACATTAAAAAAAAAAAGAAAAGAAAGGAGGCTTTTGTCTGCTACACTACGATGACCAGACAAGTTGATATACTTCTGTTTAGCATCTTAAATCTAATATATCTATGTAATATCTTTAAACCTTCAATTCTTGTATTTTTATAATCTGAATCTAGGAAACGCCTCCAAAGATTTTCATTAAATTTTGTATGCAGATGGTTTCTTGGCGTTAAATCGATCTACCTTTTTTATGGAATAGATGACAAATAAGCAGACGTATCACCGAATGGTAAGCGATTACCGCCGCCCATGGAGACAACACCAAAGGCGTCACAAGTGCGTTCCCGGCCTTTGGGGGATGAGGAAAGGAACGTGGGGAGGGGTTTGGGTTTGGGCCGCCGGTATTCTCACTCACTCGGTGAAACACAGCGCGAGCGAATCACACAGGTTTTCTGTGAGGCCGTGGTATCGATTCGGTCGAGCCGGCCCATTCGTGTCGAAGCGTGGCTCTCCCACGGTCTACGGTAACTAGGATTAACTTTTGGGCAATTTACTTTAAATAGGGCCATCAAGGTACTGTAGATCAGATATAAGATCGTACTACTAAGTTTAGAGAGAAATACAATACAGTTAATAACATTATGTGTTGCGCAGTCATGATATCATACTATTAAGTTTATTTTACTTCAATATTCTGTGCACATATCTATTTAGTTCGTATCAGAGGTTTTACCATGATATTCTTCTAATACATAGCCATCATAATTCCTTTCTTATATTTTGTACGTGATCAGACTTGGGACGAAGATCATAATATAATAGATATTTAAAGCTACTGAACATAATATATGATAGCGATTACATTGCTTTCGTTTTATCTTGTCGTCAGTATTTTCTTTGTAGTATTTTTTTCTTCCATTTAGTATACAAAAGTTATATTTTTGCTTGTGTTGGCTGTTTTCAACAACGTTACGCATTACTGAACTACCAGTTCAGTAATGCGTAACGTTTGTGTTATGGAAGGTAAATATTTCATTGAAAATGTACATATCATTGTTGTAACCTTGTAATAATCAGGTGTCTTAAAATAAATGTCTCGTTGTTAGTTAAATATATCTATGTGGCTTATTATCTAATCATCGTGGTTTTTCTTACCAAACTTCTCCGAAACGGCTAGACCAATTTTCATAAAATTGTGTCTGCATATCTTGTAGGTCTGAGAATCGGTACAGGTAATCATACCCCCAAATGATAAGGGTGACCCACCCCTATTTTTTTATAGCAAATAATGTTGGCCGGATCAGCTAGTATAGTATACTAGTTATTGCCCGTGGCTCCGCCCGCGTACATGTCGATTATTATGGCAAATAGTAGCCTACGTATTATTCTGATGTATAAGCTATATTACTGTAAAGTGTCATCCAAATCCGTTAAGTAGTTTTTGCGTGAAAGAGTAACAAACTTCCATTCATCCATCCATCCATACTTACAAACTTTCGCGTTTATAATATTAGTAGGAAGTAGGATATTCCATAGTTGCATGGAATAGTGTGTCTCAAAGGATTTCCTATTCTTATTCATACTAATATTATAAAATCGAAAGTAACTCTGCTGTTTGTCTGTCTATTTTCTCGACTTCACAATTAAACCGCTGAACCGATTTGGATGAATTTCTGTAAAGAGATAGATTGGTCCTTGGAGAAGGACATTTTCCCTGTTTTTATCACGATAGCCAACATACATGCGGGTGGAGCCGCGAGTAAAACCTAGTATCCGATAAACAATCAAAAAAACTAAGAATTTTCTGATGTATTGAATTGTAAATTTAAAAATTTACAGTATAAATTGTAATTTTATTGAAGGAAAACAAATAAATTATATCGTGAAAGTCTTACATTTCAAACTTTACAGCCGTTTTTATTGCCATTACTTGACAAATATTGGCGGCAAATGTTAGGATACTTTTCGGCTGACTGTTCTAAAATGTGGTGAAATTTTATAGGGGCAACGTTTTACTGCCCATCGTTCAAACAGTTTGATGTATAATCATTGAAACGTTGTTATTTTAATGCTGAAATAAAAGCAATAAGGTCAAATTAGCCCCTTCGACGATCGTCTGGGCACGTCCTCGTGCTGGGGGACTTCAACGCAAAATCCATTGCGTGGGGGTCCCCCGGGACGGACGCCAAGGGCGAAGCCGTCGAGGAGTGGGCGGCTTCGGTGGGCCTCTGTTTGCTGAACAGAGGCGCCACCAACACGTGCGTGCGACAGCAGGGGGGGTCGATAGTGGACCTTTCGTTCGCTACCCCTGCTGTCGCCGCACGAGTAAGGAACTGGTGTGTCCTGGAAGAGGTCGAGACGCTCTCGGATCATTTGTACATCCGATTCGAGCTCTCCCGGTCCCAGGGCCCCAGTAGAAGTCACGTGGCGCGGCAAATGTCCCACTTTCCGCGGTGGGCTGTCGCCAAGCTCGACAGGGACCTACTGGAGGAGGCGGCCATCGTTCATTCGTGGCAGTCTCCGCGGGCCCCGACCGGGGAGGTCGGCGTGGACGTGGGGGCTGGCCGTTTTCGCGATGCGATTACGCAGATTTGTGATACGGCCATGCCCCGCGTCCAGGGTCGTCGGCCTCCTCGGAAGGAGGTCTACTGGTGGTCCCAGGAGTTGGCGGACCTCCGTGCGGCTTGTACTCGTGCCCGGAGGTCTTACACCCGCAGCAGGCGACGTCGCCGCGGAGACGGTGGCGGGGACCAGCTTCAAGAGGAGTACCGCGAAGCGCGGAAAACTCTGAAGCTGGCCATTTGCCGTGCCAAAGAGATGAAGAAAAAGGAGATGCTGGAGAGTCTCGACCGTGACCCCTGGGGTCGCCCATATCGTGCGGTGCGACAGAAGCTCCGCACGGCGGGCCCCCCCCTTACCGAGACTCTCCAGCCCAGCTTCCTGCAGGAAGTGGTCGAGGGACTTTTCCCGCAGCGGGCGGAGCACACACCCCCGTCGATGGCCTATGCGGTCAGAGACGACGGGGGTCGAGAGGAAGACGTGCCGCCCGTTAGGGAATCGGAGGTTGGGGCGGCTGTTCTGCGGATTCGTTCCAAGAACACCGCCCCCGGGCCGGACGGGGTTCCAGCCCGAGTTCTGGCCCGAGCCCTCGACCATATGTCGGAACACCTCAGGGAAGTGTTGGACGCTAGCCTGGCGTCCGGACGCTTTCCTGAGTGCTGGAAAGGCGGGAAGCTGGTCCTATTGAGGAAGCCGGGACGGCCTGCCGATTCGGTCGCGGCCTATAGGCCCATCGTGTTGCTGGACGAGGCGGGTAAACTTTTTGAGAGGATACTCTCTGCCCGCATCGTCCGGCAACTCCGCGAGGTGGGGCCCGACCTGTCGGACGCCCAATTCGGATTCCGAGAGGGGCGTTCGACGGTCGATGCCGTGATGCGCCTTAGGGCCGTGACCGAAGAGGCAGTGAGCTGTGGCGGCGTGGTGTTGGCGGTGTCTTTGGACATCGCCAACGCCTTTAATAGTCTGCCATTCAGCTGCATCGGGGAAGCACTCCAATACCACGGAGTGCCAGAGTACCTGAGGCGGCTGGTGGCAGACTATTTGCAGGAGCGTACCGTCGTGTACGAGGATCGAGATGGCGCCTTGAGACGGCGACCCATGTCGTGCGGCGTTCCGCAGGGGTCTGTCCTGGGACCACTCCTGTGGAACGTGGGATACGACTGGGTCCTAAGAGGTCGTCTCCCCCCCGGGCTGGGCGTAATTTGTTACGCCGATGACACTCTTGTCACAGCCCGGGGGGCGAACTTCCAGGAGGCGGCGCGCCTGGCCACCATTGGTGCTTCTCTGGTGGTCGGGCGCATCGAGGCGCTGGGCTTACGGGTGGCCCTGGACAAGACGGAGGCCCTGCTATTCCATGGGCCCCGTCGTGGGCCGCCCCCCGGTGCCTCCATAGTGGTCAACTCGGTCCTCGTACCGGTTCGGGCCCAGATGAGGTATCTGGGCCTGATCCTCGACGGTAGGTGGCTCTTCGACGAGCACTTCCGACAGCTTGGTCCCAGGCTGGTCGACGCTGCCTCTGCCCTTGGGCGACTTTTGCCCAACTTGGGTGGAGCCAGCGTCGCAACGCGACTCCTCTACACGGGGGTGGTCCGGTCGATGGCGCTGTATGGGGCACCGGTGTGGGTGGCGGCTCTGACTGCCCTCAATAAGGCCCGCCTCTGGCGGCCTCAGAGGGTATTGGCGGTCAGAGCCATACGCGGATACCGCACGGTGTCCACCGAGGCGGCGTGCGCCTTGGCCGGAACACCTCCGTGGGATTTGGAGGCGGAAGTGCTCGCCGAAGTTTATCGACGGGTGGCTGAATTCCGGGCGGAGAGAGGCGTTCGCCCTCCGCCCGAAGAGGTACGCGAGTGGCGTGAAGCCGCCCGTCGAGCCACGATGGCTCGCTGGTCGTTCCGGCTGGAGACTCCACGTGCTGGCTTTGCCGCCGTGGAGGCTCTCCAGCCGGTCATCCACGAGTGGGCAGGGCGGCAGCACGGGACCCTTTCCTTCCGACTGACGCAGGTTCTTTCCGGGCACGGATGCTTCGGAAAGTACCTGCACTCGGTCGCCAGGAGGGAACTGAGTCCCGCCTGCCACCACTGCGACTGCAGTGAGGACTCGGCCCAGCACACGCTGGCGATCTGCCCCGCATGGGCGTCGCAGCGCCGGGCCCTCACTGCAGTCATCGGAGGAGATCTCTCGCTACCGGCCATCATTCGCTGCATGGCCGGTAGCGACAGCAGTTTTACCGCGGTCGCAGCCTTCTGCGAAGACGTAATTTCGCAGAAGGAGGCGGCGGAGAAGGTCCGGGAGGATGATATCCACTCGGACCCGATCCGTCGCCGGCGAACCGGGCGGCGGAGGCGCGCCTATCAGCGCCTCATGCCGCCCTGAGTGTGGCCGCGGATGGTCGGGATGGGTTTTCCCTTCCATCCGCTCTAGTGGTCACCCGCGAGGGGGCGACGTTACGCGTGTGCCGTACGTCGCCTAAACGGAGAGGTTAAAGAGGAGGGTGCCCGCTTCTGTGCGGGCTGGCGCCGGGAGGGATCCGGAGGTCCTACTACAGCAGTTCCCGGATCTCTCCCTCTCTCAGGCGCAGAGTGGCACACCGTGTGGTTTTAGTCGGTTCGATTCCGACACACCGCCCCGCCGCAAACCCCGGCGGGGTGACGGCCCGAGGGGGTTTCCACACGTTAAAAAAAAAAAAAAAAAAACAAAAAAAAAAAAAAAAAAAAAAAAAGCCCCTTCGACGATCGAGATGCTACCTCTTAACCAGTCAACCACTCAAAACGACTTGTAATTATTTCTTTGGTAATACGGGTTGATTATAACCTGGGTAATAATATTTGTTTAACAGTTACAGAATGCGTTTAATATTTGTTTAACAGTTATAGAATGCGTTTAAACCCAGAGAAATTATTTAATATGGCTAAAAGAGTGATGATTGAAACTTTAGTCGTATTTTTTTTACTAATAGTTCACAGATGTTTCAAAAGAAGTCTTTCAAATTAAGATGTTTTTTTTTTAATGTTGAGTGAACGATTGCCTGGTTGGTCTAGTGATTAGCGTAAGTGACTGTAGATCTCGGGTACGATTCCCGGGTCGGACTGCTGTTGGGTTTTTCTTACAAAAAAATCTTAATAGCAGCCCGGAGTATGGAAGTTGGCGGTGTTTCCGGATCATGCCTCGGAGAGCACGTTAAGCCGTCGGTCCCGGTTGTCATGAACATCTATGACAATCTTTATTGTGAAGTCAGTGCCCTCAAATATACTGACACTAGTTGTCAGTATTCAACCTTCGAATACAGTTCACTCTCAGAGTTGCGCAGGTTCGATGCCAGTCGCTACGTGTAAAAACTGATATTCAGGTAAAACCGGTTGAACTAATAGCCGACCCCAAATCTTGGGAATAATAAAGGCTAGGAAGATGAAGATGATGAATGTTGTGTTAATGATTAAGTAAAAATAATAATTAAATTAACTAATAACGTAATATATTATATACATTTTAAATTTTATTTATTTTTGTCCACCAGGTTAGTGGAGATGGTACAGAAAAATTTGGCGAGGTACTTTCACCAGAAGTTGTGCTCTCATTGTCAGCGGTTCCCTGGATTGCAGACGTGGTTAACGAGACCAGCGCGAAATGTAGTAGAGGTAATGTTTTACTTTTATATATACTAGCAAGGCGTCCCGGCTTCGCTAAAATTCGGCTAAAATATAATAAATAAATAAATAAATTAAAATGAATCGCTGAAATGTATGTACGCGCGTAAATTCCGATGGACTGCACCATTTTTTTTTTTATTTCTTTGTTATTATTAGAACAAGGTTTGTATACAAGAAAAATTAAAAAATAACGGAAAAAGTTTCTTATGTTCGCGTTTCTACACTGTCTATTAGAATTTGAGACAGATCTATGTGTGAATATGGCGGTATGAAGTTTGCCGGGTTAGCTAGTAGCATACTAATATATTTCTCTGAGGTGTACTGCTTTTTTCCGACGTCATCAACAAAAATCGTTGTATTTGGGACAATTTACTCAAAAATTTAACAAGTTATATCCGTAAACCTTCCTCAAGAATCACTCTATATGTAAGTAAAAACCGCATAAATATCCGTGCAGTAGCATTGAGTTTCTTGCGAGCAGACAGACAGACGCGGTGGAGGAGTTTGTTTTATAATATGTAGTGATTGATAATTAAAATAGGTATGATATACATTCATGTAATTAAAATATGTAAATATTTTTACCTTGGTGTTAAATTGGTGAGTCTGGTTTTCATCAAAAATAGGGTCACGGAATTTATTTTGCCGTGTGCTTCTAATTATTGTATTTTAAGAAGGCTTAATACTTTAACAAAATTCTCTCAGCAATCGTATTTCAAACTTCCAAGGATCACTAGCTGGATTGTTTTTTTTTTAATTTTCGGCATTCCAGCCGTTAAAGACTGATTTACACCGAACATACACAGGTTATTGTTTTAATATGAATTTTGAAACTTGCGTTCAAATCGTCTAAAAATTTGGAAAATTAAGTAATTAATTATTACAACATTAATCCGTTTCTGTTTTACCCAATTAAAAAAAAAATTATATGAGAAATAACAAGCAACATGTAAAACAACATAGTCTATCTCGGAAATAAAAAGGTTAATATTTAAAGATAACTGTTATTGTAACAACTGATATTGCAGCCGTTACCTAAAAAAAAGAGTTGAAATTCTATTCATTCGTTCATTATATAATCAGATTGAATAACGGATAATCTCGGATTCTTCTCAGTGCCTCTGCCGGATAAAAATTTAATATTAAAGGTCGATTTCAGATGAATTTTAAACAGAATTCCCATTGTGATATTTTAATTTCGGAACAGTATAAAAAAGTATCGCTTTCAAAGTCTGTAACATTTTTCAGACAGTTACGATTTTTAAATTTCTGACTGTTGCTTTAATAATTTCATTTTTAAGTATTAAGGGCGCGTTTACGATTCGTACAAAATTATGCTTTTTTTCGGTGCAATTTGTAACTAAACTAAACAAATTGAATATAACAAAGTACTAACACTTATAGATTATTTCTTCATCTTCAAATCCGAGGGACAACTTTTTTGGAAATTGTATTTTTTTTATATTGTAAAAACGATCTTCCGTAACCATTTTCCACAGTATTTACGATATCGGGTTGAGTTTTGGTACATTTTTGTTCTACAATCAACCTATTTTAGAATTTCTAAAAATAATGTAAGAAGGCATATATAGTCAATTATAAATCCGAGGAAAAAAATAGTATTAAAGTGTCACAGAAAGTCGCAGAAAAAATAACAACCGGAGCTTATATTTTCTCATATTTTGCTATTACGGATGAATCGTAGTCGATTGCAATAAGGGTTATTTTATTTTTTTGAACCTCTTTTGATTTATCGCGTAAAAATTTCGTAATCTCAGTCTGCGCTCAGCCGCCGTCATGAGTGGACACTGTGTCGCCTGTTTGCATTAGCTCTTGTTGAAAAGATCGCTCTTCGAATTCAATATATTCGATAAACCAGAATAGGTTGATACTTGACAACGTTAGATTATTTTTAACCGACTTCAAAAAAAGGAGGAGGTTTCTTCTATTTACAGATTTTTATAACAATATTTTAGTTTGCTAAAACTAAGTAGTATTGTGCGAGTTCGGGCTCGATTGATGAGACATTACCTCCTACTTAGGTGGAGTGACCTGAAGGTGTACTACGGTGACTGCTTTTCTAACTTCTAGACGAGTTGACATAGTCTAATCGAGTTTGGGCTCATTTTGTTAGTTATGATGAGACCTTACCTCCGGCTTAGGTGGAGTGATCTGAAGGTGTACTTCGGTAACTGCTTTTGGAACTCCTAGACGAGTTGACACAGTCTTACCGAGTTTGGGCTCATTTTGTTAGTTATGATGAGACCTTACCTGCGGCTTAGGTGGAGTGACCTGAAGGTGTGCTTTGGTGACTGCTTCTGGAACTCCTAGACGAGTTGACATAGTCTTACCAAGTTTGGGTTCATTTTGTTAGTTATGATGAGACCTTACCTCCGGACTACATGGAGTGACTTGAAGGTGTACTTCGGTGACTGCTTGTGGAACTCCTAGACGAGTTGACATAGTCTTACCGATTTTGAGCTTATTTTGTTAGTTATGATGAGACCTTACCTCCGGACTATATGGAGTGACCTAAAGGTGTACTTCGGTGACTGCTAGTGGAACTCCTAGACGAGTTGACATAGTCTTACCGATTTTGAGCTTATTTTGTTAGTTATGATGAGACCTTACCTCCGGACTATATGGAGTGACCTAAAGGTGTACTTCGGTGACTGCTAGTGGAACTCCTAGACGAGTTGACATAGTCTTACCGATTTTGAGCTTATTTTGTTAGTTATGATGAGACCTTACCTCCGGCTTAGATGGAGTGACCTGAAGGTGTACTTCGGTGACTGCTAGTGGAACTCCTAGACGAGTTGACATAGTCTTACCAAGTTTGGGTTCATTTTGTTAGTTATGATGAGACCTTACCTCCGGACTACATGGAGTGACTTGAAGGTGTACTTCGGTGACTGCTTGTGGAACTCCTAGACGAGTTGACATAGTCTTACCGATTTTGAGCTTATTTTGTTAGTTATGATGAGACCTTACCTCCGGCTTAGGTGGAGTGACCTGAAGGTGTACTTCGGTGACTGCTTTTGGATCTCATAGACGAGTTGACATAGTCTTACCGAGTTTGAGCTTATTTTGTTAGTTATGATGAGACCTTACCTCCGGCTTAGATGGAGTGACCTGAAGGTGTACTTCGGTGACTGCTAGTGGAACTCCTAGACGAGTTGACATAGTCTTACCAAGTTTGGGTTCATTTTGTTAGTTATGATGAGACCTTACCTCCGGACTACATGGAGTGACTTGAAGGTGTACTTCGGTGACTGCTTGTGGAACTCCTAGACGAGTTGACATAGTCTTACCGATTTTGAGCTTATTTTGTTAGTTATGATGAGACCTTACCTCCGGCTTAGGTGGAGTGACCTGAAGGTGTACTTCGGTGACTGCTTTTGGATCTCATAGACGAGTTGACATAGTCTTACCGAGTTTGGGATCGTTTTGTTAGTTCTGATGAGACATTACCTCCAGACTAGATGGAGTGACCTGAAGGTGTACTTCGGTAACTGCTAATGGAACTCCTCGACGAGTAGAACTAGGTGTGCCGAGTTTGGGCTTGTTTTGTTAGTTATGATGAGACCTTACCTCCAGACTAGATGGAGTGACCTGAAGGTGTACTTCAGTTCCATTAGCAGTTACCGAAGTACACCTTCAGGTCACTCCATCTAGTCTGGAGGTAATGTCTCATCAGAACTAACAAAACGATCCCAAACTCGGTAAGACTATGTCAACTCGTCTATGAGATCCAAAAGCAGTCACCGAAGTACACCTTCAGGTCACTCCACCTAAGCCGGAGGTAAGGTCTCATCATAACTAACAAAATAAGCTCAAAATCGGTAAGACTATGTCAACTCGTCTAGGAGTTCCACTAGCAGTCACCGAAGTACACCTTCAGGTCACTCCATCTAAGCCGGAGGTAAGGTCTTATCATAATTAACAAAATAAGCTCAAAATCGGTAAGACTATGTCAACTCGTCTAGGAGTTCCACTAGCAGTCACCGAAGTACACCTTCAGGTCACTCCATCTAAGCCGGAGGTAAGGTCTCATCATAACTAACAAAATAAGCTCAAAATCGGTAAGACTATGTCAACTCGTCTAGGAGTTCCACTAGCAGTCACCGAAGTACACCTTCAGGTCACTCACTGTAGCCCGGAGGTAAGGTCTAGTCATAACTATCAAAACGAGCCCAAACTCGGTGAGACTGTCAACTCGTCTAGGAGTGCCATAAGCAGTCACCGAAGTACACCTTCAGGTCACTCCAGCAAGTCAGGAGGTAAGTACCTATTACATAGAAATGAGAAAATATAAAAAACTTTCAAAATATCAATTTAGGCAAGTTGACATTTATACCTGCCGCTATCCGATTTGCACTTGTTTGTGTAACTTGTGTCAACGTAGTAATTCGATTCTGTACCTATCAATTTTGCAAACGCGTCCTTAACTCTCTTCTTTATGGGACGGATAACATATCTGTCGTTTTAATATTTGACTTGACTTACGTATCTGACGGTATCTGTATCAGTAGTACAACACGTAACACCCGTACGCATTCACGCATCCACATGCTCACATTCAGACACACAACAATAATATAATATACAAAATTTCACCCGCGGCTTCGCTCGCATTTAATGAAAAGTATCCTATGTTACTTCTAATATCTCCAAGAATATGTGTACAAAGTTTCATGTGTAGATAATAGACTATTAACTGTAATTTGAATTCTTTACTCAATACTTTCGTTTTAGAACCTTTTATATGTTAAGCACTGTTACATACTGAAACAAAAAAAACTATCGCAGTGACATAATCAAAAAGATTTCTGTATTCGGGCGACCTGTAAAGTACAGAATTATGTACAAAACAAATATTTTCCATCACCTCAAGCTGTCCTTGTGTTCCTACTGTTAGTACTTAGTGTCAATTTACAAACAACATTAAGTTTTGTCAATTTTCCTCAAATTTCTTTGTAAACATGTTCCAAAATGAAAGATTTCAAGCTTTCGTCTCATTTACACTTAAAAACGTGGTTACACTTTAATCATAGACGTAGGCATATCTATAATAAGGTACACCTTAGAAAATATTATGTGGTTTCATTCTATGTTTATTTAGTGTCAGAACAAGAAACTAAGAAGAGGCATAAGTAAGCTTTGATTAGTTTGTAACTAATGAAAGCATTTGTGCTGTCATGTTTCGTTGGCGAGTGCGAGACCAGAGGCCAAATTATGCAGAAGCATGTCTATAGGCCACAATAGTGTGGGTCACCATGCTGCGTTGTTGTATTGTCTGCATTCGCAATGAGTAAGGTGACCTGCTCATAATTACGATTAGGCAGAGTAGAGTTACTTTGGTAGGCCCACATGTATAAAATAATGTCTTTGATTTAACAACTCGAAAGCCATTTCTCATTTGTTCCCTGTAAGTTCAAAATTAATTCTATATTATTAAACTAAAAGGAAACAGAATATTACATAATACTGAAACTGGAACGTATGGGTAGTTAATTCCTATAATTATGCAACAATCATTAATTTAATTATTCTAATTAAACCGTAATTAATATTTACTACTTTGACTTTATCGATTATTTACCATTGACTAAACAGGGTGGACGTTGATACTTTCGGCTGAAATCTGCGGGGGTCAGAAAGCTCAAACTTTGGTTTTTAAATAGAAAATATGTCTAAAGCACTGCCCGCACTAGTGACTTTTGTTACCGTGATTGTTGCGAGACTGTCACCATGTACATTACCCATAATGAAGGTGCGCGCATTTGGCTACGTGACATTTAGGTGACTTTTTGTCCGTGGAGATGGCTGCAACAAAATGGTAGCAACAAAATGTCACTTCGTCTTTCCCTCCCCCGCGGTTTACATACTTTAGTCGTCTTCCGCGTAATCGAATCAAATGCACAAAGTTTCGTTACATTTACCTCAAGTGCTCGCAGTCATAAAGTCACCGTGACTAAGAATTTATTGACACGCTGACAAAAGTCACTAGTGCGCGCCCTATCTAAAAACTTTTTGCAATTTTTAATCAGTTTTAGGTACTCTTTTAAATAGACTATGATAAGTTCTCCTATAAAGTGATTTTGTTTGTGCTTTCCACTCGTGTGGCTGTATAAGTGTATGCACATACAAACATAGATTACATAGAATATTATGTATGTTCAGTCGGAATTCAATGTCTGTCGGAAGAATTATTTCGACAAATATTGAATCTGGAAAATTTCGTCGATGTTGAGTGATTGTGATTGTAAATATCGAGGGAATAGCTTTGAATTTCCTCGTTTTAATTGACCCGAAATATTTATTGACTCAGTAGATGTAGTATAAAAAAAAAGTACATGAATTATAGTTAAACTAAACACATACCGACAAGGTAACATTTTACTACCGTCATGGTTACAAATTACATATATTTTTATTTCATACATTTTATTTATCACAAATGAAGTGCTATACATTATAAATCTAAAAAGGCACACGAAATATACGTCGTAAGTTCTAAAATTACACTAGCGTCATACAATTGTCATGCAGATCAAGCATTTTTAACCGACTTCAAAAAAGGAGGTGGTTATGAATTCGAATGTTTTTTTTTAAAATTTTTTGTTACCTCGTAACTACACTATTAAACTGTAAACTGATTTGGATGATTCTTTATTTATTTGAAAGCTGATTCTTTCCGTGTGGTTTTAATTTGGTGGTCACCATGTTCTACCACAATGCCTTTGGGTAATAAATATTACAAATAGGAGTAATCAGGAAATAATCGTAAGAGTAGACAGAATAAATATGATGCCTGTGTACCAGTGTTGAATGCAGGATGGTAAAAGTAGATTTTTCCTCAACGACAATACCCTTCAATAGCCTATTATTATTATTTTCGTGACGTAAATTTCAACTTGATACCTCTATTGAACATAACAGACAGAAAGATGAACGTAAAAAATATACTATTTCTTTTTTGGATGGGAGAATGAGACCGTTTATTCTGAGAGGGAATTCCCTTAGATACAACCGTGGAGGCTATTTTGAACGGAACCCTAAAAATCGAAACAGCTGTATGAAATAGCAATAAAAACAAGGAACAATAGCGTGTTGACGGTTCACTGTATGTCCAGATGTATGTCCATTGATATAACACGCAGACTAGCAAATGCACAATAGAGTATAATCTAGGTCGAACGGGAATAACTTGCAAATCGACTTTGTACATAGTCTATGGTACTGACTATGAAACTTAACATTTCTTATACATTCTAGAAATAAACTCACTTGTAATTATTCCACTATTTTAATTTATATACCTAACTTGTTTCGCCTTATGGCATTCTCAAAGGTTAGTTAGTTGAGAATGCCATAAGGCGAAACCGGTCAGGTGTAAATTGAATTAAAATAGTGGAATAAGTACAAGTGAGTTTATTTCTAGAATATATTACAACACGTTCCATCAAGTATCGACAATCGAGAGTATAAATTATAACATTTCTTATGTTAATCAGTTAAAAGTGATTCTCAGAACAAAACTAAATTTGACTTGCTATGCTCGAATAAGTTTCTCTTAAAATAATAGTTATGCAGTTACGACTGAATCCACGATCAATCTTTCTTATATCATTAGCTATCAGCCAGTGAACGTTACGTCACAATCGTTCCAGCAAATCAAAAAATCGTATTCTTATACGATTGTACTTTCATATATGCATTTAGTCAAAAACTGTTAATTTGAAATTGCAAACACTAATTTTTTTATTTATATATAGGTAGGCTTGTTAGAGCTAGTACTTAAATAACATACAAGAAATTGAGCGGTGTATAAACCAGCTAAAACTTGTTCAGTGGTCAAGAGCTATAACAGTAAAAAGAAGCTACTAACACAATCAATAAAACACCCGTGTTGTTTTGCGCCATTACCTCTGAGTGGAATGTTCACACTTAGCTCCCTTTTAACTCAATCAATTTATGCGGGCAAAAGATCAAATGAAAGAGCTCCTTATAGCAAGTGTATATAGACGAAAATGGCCCCGTGTACCGCAATTAGGACCGAATACATAGAGCTCGGCTGCCTCATAAGGTTTGCTTATAGCATTGTCAAGATTAAAGATTTTGAACCAATGATGTCAAGAAATGGGTTTTAAAGATACCATGTTGAGTAAATTTGAGGTTATTTCTATAACCTTAGCATCTAAAAATTATTAAGGTTCATTTGTAATCGACCTTACCTAAATATTTTCATTGTTTTTCTTTCTAGTATTTAACTTTAATTTAAAGTAGGTAGGTTTTAAGGAATCCAAGTAAGGTTCCTTAAATATACAATTATTAATTTATCTAATTAAACATGTTTTTACTTTTTTTCTTGCTTCTTAAATGTAAAATGACGGCGACTAATTGTGTGTCCAGCCTCCTTACAAATTCAGGATTTAAAAATTCACTAACATATGTAACAAATTAAACAAGACGTTTAAAAGATCTTAGCAAATTTTACTTTTTTATCTGTGCTTCGTGTCTGTAAATAAAAATAAACTTGTTTTGTTTTTAATAGACAACAAGTTATGTATCTCTTAACATTCACACGGTACTTAAGGACACTTAGCACGACGAATGTCAGTGGAATATGCAGCGATAACGATGACGACATCGGACCTCTATCGGATATCAAAAACAATCATATTTTTAAGTTCAGTCTTGCTTTACACTTCGAGGCAGAGTCACTAATCGAAATAGCTGTATAATTTTCTTTAGCCAAATTAATTAATAATTAAATTTACTTAAATATATAATTTGCTTTATTTTGGATCCTCCGGATGCGGCTAGCGTGTTGCGATGCACGACTCTCAAAAGTCTTGGTATATTTATTTATTTATCAATCACAACGAGAGTTATTACGCACGACATACGCATACAATATGAAAATGTAAATATTATATGGTGAATTTCGTGGCGTTGACTTTCACGAATGGAATAGAATTTTCCGCAAATACTGTTCAGAAGTTGACGCACTTGTCCTATTGTCAGAGAAACTTTTGAACTAGATTAATAAAGTTCTATAGAAATCGTCAACAATAGAATAGACGCATTTATAGAATTTTCTACGAGTAGTAAACACACCTTGAACCGTATTGATTAAAATATTCTCAAGAAGTTTTCATTTCCGAGGTAGTAGAGCCATGCTGATTTCAGCATAGTTGGGCAGGCTCGATCAGATCGGTACTACCCTCGCATAAAAGATCAACGTAACATGACGTGCGTGCTGTCGTTTTTCGTTGGTGAGTGCGAAACCGTAAGCCCAATGATGCCGCCATGATGTGGGTCACTATGCTGATTTGTCTGCACGAGCAATGAGTATGGTGACCACCACTCTTGAATTCTGCTAATGCTTTCCATTGATGCAAGTCATTTGGTAGGGCCAATCATAAAAAAAATACGCTTTCCCTGAAAAGAAGTTAGTGTTTAGGCGACATAATTATACCGTGTAATCTTTGGCATTGTTTACCGATTTTATATAATTCAACATTTGCATCGACGCAAGGGCTAATGATCTACATTATTTTTTGATGAAATATGAATATTTTGTGATATAAAAAATTACAACGTTTTAATTTAATATTGAAGAAAGCGTTCCTAGCGCAAAAGGCTATATCCATTTACGATTTAATGAATACTCAGAAGGACCCGATATGAGTTTTTAACTTATTGGAATATTTAATCTTACCAACTACATTCAACACACTCAAATCAGAGCTATTTATAGCGCTTACTTCAAAATCCTTCCAAATAAGTTAATCGATAACTTTAATTCTCTGAAACATATTCTAAGACGTCTTATTCTTAAGTCGTAACCCTGAGCCGAAATCCCGAATGAATGGCTTAATAACTAATTCATCTGAGAACCAATCAAGACAGTGCCATCTTGTCGTGTCAGCCATGATTGTAACTCATTTAACCCCGCCTACAACCTCTCGTGTCATAGGCTCGACGCCAACTAATTGCTTACTAATTACATAGAACTTCGTGTAATAACAGTGCCACTGTACCTCTTTGTTATGATAGCTGCAACTGTAGCATATTTAATTATTTTACTGTTATTAAGTCAAATAAAAGTATAACAAGGTTTGATTTAACAGTAATAATGTACCTACTTGAAATTTTAATTAATATACCGTGGGAAAGCCACGCTTCGGCATGAATGGGCTGGCTCGACCAGAGTGATACTACGGCTTCACCTTGTTTATTATCGAGTGAGTGAGGTTATTGGCTAGCGTTGGAGAATCCCTCTCTGAGCTTCCGCGTTCAGGACTCAACGTGCCTGAGCGTGGATGCCCCAGGTTGCCTCTCGTATTTTGAGGGGGAGGGGGGTCAAAATTGCGCTCTATCAAGTTCAGGGTAAGAGCAGTAACATCACGGCACCCCCTACTACGCTAGTCGTGGACTTTTACAGCATCAAAAAATTTCGAGTAAAAAAGTAAACTATCTACAACTTCCTACACTTAGTGTTCCTACAACTTTTGCGTAAAATTAATGGTTTCGGCAATTATAAGTGCCGTGAAGTGTAAGTCAACATGTGTTTTCGCTGAATGACTCTTTCCACACCACTTTGAGGTAGTGAAAGCAAAGCACACTATTATTATTATAATCTACACTAAAACATACTTGTTTTTATACGGTTTTATTGAACTTACCCTGTGTGTTTATTACATTATTTTGATCAAAACTAATAACTGAAATTTTACCCTCTTTCTGTTGATAGATTGATTTGATATTTGGTACTCACCTTTTTACAATTAAGTATATTCTGTATCATTTTAAATCCAAGATGGCTGCCGCTGCAAAATGGCGGCTTAAAGCTTATTTTTTCACAACTATCTCAATATAGGTACCAAACGAAAGGGCTTGACTAATAGAATATGTATGCTATGTTAAACTTCGTAACAAAACTTAAAATTTAGTTTTTTTTTTCTTTGGGCAATGCCCTAGGTTGATGAGTAAAATGGTGTGATGACTAGTATACCTTTTACCTACTAATCTTATCTTTATATATATAATTCTTCTGTGAGTGTATTTATGTCATTGAACTACTCTCAAACGACTGGAATGATTTTGATGAAATTTTTTGTGTGTGTTTAAGGGGATCTGGGAATGGTTTAGATTCACAATTTTGTCCGCTGGACAATGTTTTTTTAATTAATTTTTAATTTATTAGTAGTTATGGCAAAACGACGTTTGCCGGGACAGCTAGTCTTCTTATAAATAAAAACAATTGCTGTTCGTTTGTCTCGCTAAAACTCAAGAACGGCTGGATCAATTTAATTGATTTTGGTTTTGAAATGTTTGTCGACGTCCAGGGAAGGTTTAAACGGTGAAAAATTTATAATATAAATAAAAATATAATTAAAATTAATAATTTAAATTATTAATAACTAGCTGACCCACGCAACCTTGTTTGCGCCTTATATTGCCCGTAGCGTGAAAATTTCCCCCGTTTTTCAAACATTCTTCATTGTTGCTCCGCTCCTATTAGTAGTAGCGTGATGATATATACCCTATAGCCTTCCTCGATAAATGGACTATCCAACACCGAAAGAATTTTTCAAATCGGACCAGCGGTTCCTGAGATTAGCGTGTTCAAACAACAAAAAAACAAACAAACAAACTCTTCAGCTTTATATATTAGTATAGATAACTTGAAAATCTAAATTTCACGTGAACGAAGTAGCGGGCAAAGCTAGTGAAATAAAAAAATATAAGGCCTAATTATGTAAGTATGTACACTGCTATGTGGTAAAAATGGGCTGGCAAACACATTGGCATTATGAAAAAAAACCACAATCTATCTGATATATTATGACCATGACGTAGCAAAAACGTGGTCCTCTTTTTCCCCAAAAAAATCACTTCTCAATTCAACAGTGTCCCCTATTCCTACATATTATGTTAATGATAACAAATTAGTTCTATTAAATTTAATAGCACAACAATTACAAAACCTACTTTCACCACCTTTGTTCACAAATACTAGTCATCATCACATAATCATCATCAAAATCCTGTAATAGTCCATTGCTTTTGAGATTTTGGCCTTCAATATTACGCTAGCTAGATCTATACTAGTAACTTTGATCATTACCTATGTTGTTGTTACTCTTTACACCTAAGCTAAATATTGAACGAGATTGGGTAGGACCACATAATCTATACTAATATATAAAGCTGAAGAGTTTGTTTGTTCGTTTGTTTGTTTGAACACGCTGATCTCAGGAACCGCTGGTCCGATTTGAAAAATTCTTTCGGTGTTAGATAGTCCATTTATCGAGGAAGGCTATGGGCTATATCATCATGCTACTACTAATAGGAGCGGAGCAACAATGAAGAATGTTTCAAAAACGGGGGAAATTTTCACGCTACGGGCAATATAAGGCGCAAACGACGTTGCGTGGGTCAGCTAGTTAGTAGATATACTGGGTGAAGATTGAAAGCATGGGCACTTGATCTTAATTTATCCAGAAACGCCTTAGAAGAAAACGACTAAAATTCATTGGAAATTTTATATTTTATGAATCATTATTATTACAAAACTTTATAAGGACAAAATTTCTACCCTGTTTTAAGAGTACTTCTCTTCGATTAAGGAAAATTCTAACAGTGTCCGTCAGTTCATATTGCTTCGCTTCACGAATTCTGTTCCTTCCGTCGTTTGTCGAATAACATTGTAAAAGCCATTTGTCTTAAGAATTGTAAGGAGTTCGTCTTCATTTATTTTTCAAGTACTTACAATGATTTTGAAAACAACGCTGTTGAAGCGTTTTCACACTTAATAAGCGAACGTCGTAGATACGGCTATTGTACTAACGATCCTTTTACTCCATTTATTACGGTGTGCATATTATTGAAATTTATATAATTTTAACTGTCTATATAGTCATTCAGTCAGGCATTTTTGGTTTTATCTGCGGAAAAAATCTTAGTGAGCTGAATTTTTGTATGCACCTTTAATTACAGCATTGTAATGAAGATATGAAAAATCGACATTGATATCGTGTGGGCTAAAAAAGTTAGAAAGGTTAAAAGGTCACGAAAATCAGTTTTTTGCTAATATATCGCGACCTATTGTTCGGGGTTCCATAAAGATCATTATAAAATTATTTGCTTTGAAATTATCTACAAAAATGCCTCTTGCATCTATACTAATATATAGAGCTGAAGAGTTTGTTTGTTTGTTTGAACACGCTAATCTCAGGAACCGCTGGTCCGATTTAATAAATTCTTTCAGTGTTAGATAGCCCATTTATCGAGAAAGGCTATAGGCTATATATCATTACGCTCGGACTAATAGGAGCGGAGCACCAATGAAAAATGTTTCGAAAACGGGGGAAAGTTATCACGCTACGGGCAATAGAAGACGCAAACGAGGTTGCGTGGGTCGGCTAGTTTTCTGTAAAATTTACCGTGTTCTAAGTAGAGCTCTGAGAACAACAACACTATTAAATGAACCACATTTAACACAAGGTAACAATTTATTGAGCATATAGTTAGCGCACGTTTAAACTGTAATTACACATGTAAATTTGCTTCAATCTATAGACCCATAATAAGCTGATTGTTGCCTAATTTACACACGTCGTCAGTTGTAAATGTTGTCAATTATCCATACGAATCCGTACTAATTTTGTAAATTCGAAATTAACTCTGTGAGTCTGTTATACTAACTTTTAAACTTTCACGTTCCATGATATATTAACAATTATTTTTACGTCAGGCAAGTCATAGGTATGTAAGACCTTTTTTAAGTGATCGCGTTAATTCCCGTAAAAACATTTGTTAATATATCTGTGAGTCTGTCTGCTACGTTTTCACGGTTAAACCGCTGCACCAATTTCAATGAAATTTGACATCGAGATACTTTGATTTTTACGAAAGAAAATAGACTACTCTTTATCATTATTAGTATTAGTAAAAACTAGTTGTCTATAGACTGTAAGTAGATCAAAGATGTCGAGTATAAATTCATGTTCTAGATAACTTTGTACTCCAGTGGTTTAAGTTATAAATTAGTAATGGAAGTTTGAAGACTTTGAAGGGCTCGTTAACAAACACTGTCACGGGTGTTGTGGTTCCAACCTTGGAACTACTTCTCTGATTTATAGATAATTTGTCTGGTTATATATAACGCTAAGATGGTTTTCGAATGTTAAATTTTCAGAGAAAAGCTGTTTCAACGAGTATGTTATTGCATTATTTATTAGTAACCTGGATATTTAAATTAATTGTGTTACCTAACTTTGTGAACTATGAATTTAAACGTACACGTAACCTCTACATTTTGGTAGAAGATAAAACCATGTACAACGATTTAAAATGTTAATATTTTATCTAGTTCATCACTCTGACATATACTGTTATAAATTATATATAATATATAAATTGACCATATGAATATGTGAATGTGACTGCATAGATTGTACAATGGCCCAATCAAGAGGCTAAGTGCGAAAACAGCCTGGGAAAACAAACGTGACTGCATGGATTGCGTAGTTGGATTAAGTGTTGGCCTCGCCACTTTCTAATGCGTTAAGCGTTGGGGGTTCAAATCCCTCTTGGGACGACACTTTGTCTGATCAACAAATTATGTTTCTAATGGCCCCCGCGACACAGAATATATTCCTTAAGAAAAGAAAGCAATAATTGTATAGTCGAATATTCAATAGAATCTCATTCGAATATTATTTCCTAACAGACATACCTTTTGATAATCATCTACTAAATGATCTAAATATCGGTCATAATGTCATTAAATAAAAAAGTAAAGATCTTGACGATCGACAAATTGTACTGTTGAATAAATGTGATCTTTTGTTTCAGCCTATGTTGATTTCTAGGCGGGAATATCCTTACCATAGATGGGAGCCTCTTTACTTCGGGACGAATAAGGAGCCATGGTACAGCGAGATGTTGACATGGGAAGGGCGTCAGGATAAAATGACACAGGTAATAAATATATATTTAGATCTTTGTACTTATTATTCATTATTATCATCTAATTCAAAAGACGTTCATTACTAACCATAGGCTGCAACAACAACAACCGAATCTGATGGCCTGGCCAAGATACAAGTGTTTCTCGTGGAATCTCTTTCACTATTGCTAATGCCTTTATTCTCTTCTATTAGTTTGTTTTGACTACGTGAGTTAACATTGAGATGACGTCATTTATGTACACTTGATTCGTTTTCTCAAAATGTTTACGTTTGTAATGTAAAGAAATAAATTAGCCATTCTGTTATCTATTCTATTTTTAGCGTCACCTATTTTGGATGAAATAAACTCATTAGTTTTAGAGCTTAATATGAATTAATTGCTCGCTTAGGATTCATGGTTTATCATTTTATTAGGACAAAAGAGCTGAAGTTCTTGGTGTATTACTACTTACTTATAAAAAAATTGTTGTGTGTAAAGTCGGTTTACGGACGATAATTTTACGTGATAACATCATGAAAACATTGATGCAAAATATGCTTAGGCCGCTCGTACCCCTCTACCGCTTTCGCTCGCTCGCACGCTCGACTCAGGCAGAACGTGACAATGAGTCACGCTTTTTCGCGCATACAGCCGGCGTTCATCAATTTATTGGAAGTTGTCACGTCAAAAGAAATCATTAAATATTTTCATAAAATCAATAACTCCGATGTCTGTTGAGTAGTTTATGCTACGGCAAGCAACGTAGAGGGCAATTAATATCACCGTCGTGAATACTATCATGCGCCACTCGCTCTCCACTGTCATGTGCAGTTACTTATATCAATGAAATTTTTATTTTTAATCAGACACCTGACTTTTCATTTGCTCAGAAGATTTGTTTACGAAGACAGAGCGTTACCTCAAGACAATAACAATTTTCCGCACTGTTGCCTAACTAGTACATATTCGTACTCAACACCAGTTTATATTAACTATATATTTATTAATTTTATTTACAACTTCATACAATTATGTACATTGGCAGACTTAATACCCTAGGCATTCTCTACCAGCGAACTTCTGGTACGAATAATACAACGGGATGAATAACGATGTGAGCAGTATTTATTACGCAGGAGCCACGGCTCCATAATACTCTAATGTTACATGGTAACGTGTGGTCTCTATAACAAGTTACAGCTATATTATATATCCTAAATTATATAGGTACAATAACATATAATCACGTCTTATTCTCGACGAGATAAGTCGTGTCTTAATACTACGTGATCGATAACATCTCACATCTGTAATCCGCTGACCTAGCTGATTGGTCTTATCTATATATAAATGCTATTGATTTAACATGACGTAGGAATACCTACCTGTGGGGGGTGTAGAGATCTAGTGAGGTAGGTGCACCGAAATTATAGTTGCTCATTTTTATCTCTAAATTTTTACTTATAAATATGCCCATGTATTGTAAAACAATTTTACTGTTAACAATATATTTTTTTTGTAATAAATAATAAAACTATAGAATTATATATATAATTCAGAATCTATTTATGACTACACGGCTCTGGAATTTAAGTTTTCCATTATATTCTGCTTACAACGTAAGATTCTTCTTTTTAATTTTATCACGATTTTTGTGATTAGTTCTTTGTGTACCGATTAAAAAAAAAGAATCCCTTTAGAATTACTTTTTTCGTCCATTTGAACGAACCCTTTTTCTGAGAAATGCGTTATATTGAGTTGATATTGCGGTCCCTCGAAGATGTAAAGCCACTGTATGTGGAGGTCGCCACATCAAACAATCCTAGAGATAATCGCAATGAAAATATATTGTAAATAGAAAATAAGACCCATTTTCATGTACTTATAATCAAAGAAGGTCTCACAGCACAAGTAAGAACATTATCTTTTTAAACGGTTTAATTTAGCTTGCCCAGTTTGTTTTTTTGGTACATTAACAATCACATCAATAGCTTTTAACAGACAGTCAGTCACAAAAGTACTTATAATTCATACCTAGGTACAACTATTTAATGATCACGTTATTTAGATTTCATAGCTTGTTATATTATGAAGAATAAATCTAAAACCTAAGAGGGTTTATGAAAACGCGAGACTTTGGCATTACTATATTCTTCAAATATTTTACTGTAAATTTTCTATTAATACGCATTTTTCGCATCTAAAACGCATTTTCTATTAATATTTTTTGGAAATGTTATAGACGTGTGGTTAATTCTTCACAAGGCATATGAGGTTTTTTATCAGAAAGCATGTGAGATTTTTTTCTTTATTAAAAGGTTAAGTTAAGGATTTTATCATCGTTGTTCTCATATTTTAAGTATCGTACCAGAAAATGTATAACTTTTTTCCTATAATCGGACTCGCAATTGTACTTTTTTATTTGTAAAAGCATTATTAATATAACAATCTTAAATAAAAACACGTGTAGCCTCTTTTACGTTTAATTATTAAAATAAATATGTTTCTTTGTCTTCTGGTACACATTCTGTTCACAGCCACAGAATATAATTACTTTACCTTGAAATTGAACTTTAAACATAAGATAAGATGTGATTTATTTTTCGCTCACACACATACATACAATAAACAATCGCATGCAAGATATTACGTTGAAGAAGGCTCAAGACATGTTTGCCACATACCATGGCTTGCGAATATTATCTATACAAAGAAATGAAATTGGTGTATCTGTTTGTAATATGCATATGTACTCAGCAGTAACACTAGCTTCTTTTCGACAAACGACAACGAGCAAACTGTAGGTAAGCATATTTGTCATATTAGTGCCACAAAATTCTGTATCTTTTACAACTGATATTAAGTAAAGAAGATGTGCAAAACAAGATAATCTTGTTTGTCAGTTTTCTGTGGGTTCAAAGTTATGCCAAAGTTACACAAAGTCACTCTAGCCAGTTTTATATTTTGAGAGAATACGACTAGCATCCACAGGGACTTTGTCTTGATTAAGGCTTTTATTGAAGGCATATGTCTTGCTAAACTTTAGCAAATATGAGTACACCATTTGTCTAAGCAGTTTTTGTGAAATAAATTATATCAGACAATAAATGGTAAATATATTGAATTATAAATTTCTTATCTGTAAAAAAAATATGAATGTAATTGTACTTGTATTACAAATGTGAAAGTTTATGAGTTTATGGGAAAGTTACACTTCTACGTCACGATTAAACAATTGAAAGGATCTTTATGAAACTTCACACTAATATTGTAAGGTGTTCCATTTCCAAAATAAACTTCTTTTAAGAGGCATTTCTTTTATTAGGTGTTGCAAGGACATCACATCAGAAAGGAAGAGACTAACTTGACAATCTCGGGGTTTTACATTTACAAAGCGTTTCATTCTACGCTATAAATATAGCTCCTATATCGAAATAGCACATAGGCTACCGATTACCACGATAATCAACATACACCCGGGCAGAACCGCGGGCGTAAGCTAGTAAGTAATAAAAATATGTTGTGTGTAATATCTAATTATAGTTTTTTTTTTAATCTTAGATGTTGGAGATGTGTCTACAGGAATACCGCATGGTCGTTCTCGACGGTGGATTTCTTTGCCACGCGGCCGATTCAAAGCGCAAGCGAATTTATAAGAGATCCCTGTGGTTGAACAGACAGAACTACATAAAAATTGTTCAGAATTTTAAAACAAAATATAAAGATATAGAAGAGTGCAAGGTGATGTTCGGTTGTACACGATAAATGACAGTGATTCAAGATCTATAACCTCATAAATAAAATACTAATTTACGAATATTATGGAGTTGTTTTATTTTAACGTTTCTTAATAAAGTTTAACACTTGATAGATTATATGTTCAAACCAAGCTAAACCGGATAACACTTTTTTTTAAAGATAACTCCCGCATTGGGGATGGTTTTCTGATCAGGTCCACAGGTCCTGTGTCACGGGGGACTTTACAAACATACATGAAACGGACACAAAGTACATCCAGACTTAGAACAACAATTAGTGGATCACACAAAGTATTTTCCTACGTAGGACTTGAACCCACAACACTTGGCACAGTAGGAAGAGTCGTGGCGAACACTGAAACCGCTAAGCCAACCGTGCAGTCAGTTTTGTTGTTTGCTCGGCCAAAATGACTCTACTCTGCTTGATGGAAAGCATAAGCAGAATTTAGGAGTGATGGTCACAATAGTCATTGTGAATGCAGACAATGCAGCATGGTGACCAACACCATGGCGGCCTAGTGATGATTCTGCACCATTGAGCCTCCTTTCTCGCACTCACCATCAAAAAACGACAGCACGAGCATTCATTTAACGTTGATCTTCTGTGCGAGGGTAGTACCGCCCCGGTCGAGCCGGCCCGTTCGTGCTGAAATCAGCGTCTCTACTACCTAGTTTATTAAATTAAAGTTTAGATCAGCTTTGTTTGAATAGGCTCTAATTTTTGGCTTCAATTTTAAACTATGATTATGTACTCTCTTTAGACTTTAAAAGAAGGAGCAGTAGGATTTATTCAATAAACTCGCCGAGGTTTAGCAGGCCAAAACCTAACTAAAGACAGGCCTATGTTCAGGAGTGGACTGTTAAAGACTGTTGTTAATGATGATGAAACATAATAATATTTTTTTTAAACAATTTATCTGTGCATGTCCGAATAAAAAATGTAGGTTTGTTTGTTACGCTTTCACGCGAAAACTACTTAACCGATTATCATGAAACTTTGTACACATATTCTTGGAGGTATTAGAGGTAACATAGGATACTTTTTATAAAATGCGAGCGAAAACTAATACTTTATAAAAAAATAAAAATAATCTTAAATTAAAAACGAGAAACTTTAACTTATATACCATATATTTTAATTTAGTATTGTTTAAAACGATAATGACATTTAAGAAGTACTATCATACATATATATCTTTGACTCATTGTTTCTAATTTTTTACTAATAAACTTAGAGAGTCAACCAAGGTCGATCACCGGAAAATGGCAATCTACATTAGGTTATTTGCACATTAAAATGGGATCAATTAACATTTTAATTAGATCGCGCTGTTGAGAAGAAGGGTGCCAAACGCGCCTTAACACGCGTCAACAAAAGCACGCAGTGTAATATAAATACATATCTATTTTATATATTGTTTTTTTACCCATGAGTTCAGTAATATTAGTTTTTGCATTAGCGCTACAAAAATTTATTTCAATTAGTTCTACACGAATTTATTTATTTATTTAGTTTTGGCTTAGCAAGCTTTGGTTGAGTGCCTTAGAAACATAACGATCTGCTATAAATTTAAAACTAAATATGGCACAATGATGATGATGGTATTCTGCTAACCGATTTTGGCCACTGCGGCCAGTCTCAACGGAGACCAGGCAACTTTGCAGGAGGTATTATAGTGCACAAGTGTGTGCTCAAATATAGGTGCGCTATCTGTTCCCTCACTCTCATAATACAAGGGAACGGTTTTCCGACACGACCGGGAAGAGATTAGGCACAGGACCGATAACTTTACGTACGACCGGGAAGAGATTAGGCACAGGACCGATAACTTTACGTGCTCCAACGTTGCTAAGACCCCAACTTCCAAACTCCAAACTGTTATTAAGCATTTTTATAATCAGATAAACTCAAAAACACTTTTAGGCCCTACTCGGGGTTCGAACCCGAGACTTTATGATCAGCAGTCGCATACGCCAACCGCTAGGCTAACGAGGGATTCCAATATGAGCTCAGCTGTGGGTATATAGCAAAACAATACATTAGATATTGTCTTCACAATGTTAAATAGAAAACAGTGGTGTGCCTAGGAGGGGCCTTTAAAGAAGAATATAAAGAAAATATGGTTAACTTCTTATTTCTAAATAAATTAACATTCAAATTCTTTCAACATAATCTAGACTGTAGGGGCGGGCATTCTGCTCTTTTGTCAGTCTGGCCCGAGACTGACCTTACACTGAATTACTAACTTTAAATACAGTAAGAAAAACAGTAAAAGAAAAAACAGTAAAAAAAAATTAACTGCCTCGGTGGTGCAGTGGTAGCGTACGCGACTGCTGTGCTTGGAGTCTCGGGTTCGATTCCCGAGTCGGACCAAATGTTTGTATAATCTGCAAATATTTGTTTCGGAGTTTGGGTGTTTTCTATGTATAATATGTAGGTATTTACAAAAAAATAATGTATATATGTATTTGTATCAGTTTTCTAGTACACAAACTCAGCTTAGCTTGGGCGTTGTGTATTATATAACCTGAGTATTTTGTTTTTATTTTGTTGAAAGCTGTAAAATCTTTGAGCCTATCGATGATCGGTATTACGGCGTAAAATTATATCGGTTTAAGTAGTCGTAAATACTTATCTGTTAAGTATTACTATGACTGTTATCAGTGAAATATATGTATGTAAAGCCTCACTGTAACGACATCAAAGATTTAACGCTGTTTTATGTAAAAATGGCTTACTGCCGAGAATTTTAACGAGCTCGTGAGAAGTCTCTCCACAGGAATTGTTTTTTTTTGGAGGGTTTTTATATTTTATTCATAATTGAAACGTGAACGATAATTTATACCTACTTAAATTAATATTTTAATAAAAAAAATAATAAAAAATTTAATAAAAAATAATTAAATTGATAAGAATGAGGGAGCCAGGATTCGGCATGAATGGGCCGGCTCGACTGGAGTGATACCACGGCAACCCAGAAAACCGGTGTGAAATAGCGCTTGCGCTCTACTTCACTAAGTAAGTGAGGATACCGGAGGCCCATACCCCAACCCCTCCCCACATCCCTTCTCCCATCCCAAAGACCGGCAATGCACTTGTGATGCCTCTGATATTGCGGTTGTCCATGGGCGGCGGTAATCGCTTAGCATCAGGAGATACGTCTGCTCGTTTGCCCCCTATACCATAAAAAAAAACCAAAATTACTAATTTATAAATAAAAATTGGCGTTAACGCTGTTTTCTTTTATTAATTTTTATGTAGTTCTTAGGAGTAACTCGTGTTGACCCCAAACTTACTCCTTTGGAATATCCGTATGTAGCAGACGTCGACAATCGCGGCGAAAAGTACACTATTAAAATCATCTCTACAGTTTAGCTGCGAAAGAGAAACGTAGGAAAGTAGTTATCTACAACAAATTTAAATAGTTGCGTTTAAAAGCAAAAAGAATAAGGTAATTTATTTATTACTAGCTGAGCTGTGCCCACTTCGTTGGGCGGTAAACATTTTTTTCTCAAACTGACTTTGCGAATTCAGCTACCACGAAAAAGTCTTTCCACTTTTTGGGTTATTATATAGCCTACGTCACTCACAAATAACGTAGCCTTCTATTGGTAAAATAATTTTCAAAATCGGTTCAGTAGATCTAGAGATTACCTCCTACACCGTCATAAACTCACAAACTTTACCTCTTTATAGATTAGTATAGATAAGTACTAGCTGTTGCCCGCGGCTTTGCTCGCGTGGAAGTTGATTTTATGTATTTAATTAAAACTGTATAAAAGTATGTATCAGTAATTTATTAATATTTCTGAACGTATTTATTTATTTTTGATCAATAGCCCATTTAAAAGAACTATCATACAAACATTCGACCCATACTTCATCCCTTTTAGGAACAGAATTCGCATTAATGCTGATAATGCATAAAGTTACATGGTACTAATTTAAAAAATAACGGACTTCGATACAAACTTTCAACCCCTATTTCACCCCTTTAGGGGTAAAAAATCCAGAACCGCTTAAATACGTCTTTACATTTTTTTAATCAGTAGTACATGAATAAAGTTTAATGGTTCTAACTTAAAAAATGACAAACTTCCATACAAACTTTCAACCCCTATTTCACCCCTTTAGGGGTAGAATATCCAGAAACGCTTTAATACTTATTTACTCACTTTTAATCAGTAGCCCAAAAATAAAGTTTCATGTTTGCTACTTCAAAAATAACGAACTTCCATACAAACTTTCAACCCCTATTTCACCCCCATAGGGGTAGAATATCCAGAAACGCTTAAATACGTATCCACTCACTTTTAATCAGTAGCCCAAAAATAAAGTTTCATGTTTGCTACTTCAAAAATAGGGAACTTCCATACAAACTTTCAACCCCTATTTCACCCCTTAGGGGTAGACTATCCAGAAACTCTTAAATACGTATCCGCTCACTTTTAATCAGTAGCCCAAAAATAAAGTTTCATGTTTGTAACTTCAAAAATGGCGAACTTACTTACAAACTTTCAACCCCTTTTTCATTCCCTTAGGGGTAGAATATCCAGAAACGCTTAAATAGGTGTCTACTCATTTTTAATCAGTAGCCCAAAAATAAAGTTCCTAACTTAAAAAATTACGAACTTCCATACAAACTTTCAAACCCTATTTCACCCCCTTAGGGGTAGAATACCCAGAAACGCTCAAATACGTCTCTACTCTTTTTAAATCAGTAACACATAAATAAACTTTCATGTTTCGAACTTCAAACATTACGGACTTCCAGACTAACCCATATACGAAATGTCAACCCCTATTTCACCCCTGAGGAGTAGATATCCAGAAACGCTTAAATACATCTTTACTCTTTTTTAATCAGTAGTACACCAATAAAGTTTCATGATTCTAACTTAAAAAATTACGAACTGCCATACAAACTTCCAACCCCTATTTCACCCTCTTAGGGGTAGAATACCAAGTAACGCTTAAATACATATCTACTCTTTTTTAATCATTAGCACATGAATAAAATTACATGTTTCTAACTTAAAAAATGACGAATTCCATACAAACTTTCAACCCCTATTTCACCCCTTAGGGGTAGAATATCAAGAAACGCTTAAATACGTATTTACTCACTTTTAATCAGTAGCCCAAAAACAAAGTTTCATGTTTGTAACTTCAAAAAAGGCGGACTTCCAGACTAATCTAAATGCGAAATGTCAACCCCTATTTCACCCCCTTAGGGGTAGAATATCCAGAAACGCTTTAATACGTATTTACTCTTTTTTTAAACATTAGCACATGAGTAAAGTTACATGTTACTAACTTTAAAAATAACGAACTTCCATACAAACTTTCAACCCCTATTTCACCCCTTAGGGGTAGAATATTCAGAAACGCTGAAATACGTATTTACTCATTTTTAATTAGTAGCCCAAAAACAAAGTTTCATGTTTGTAACTTCAAAAATGGCGGACTTCCAGACTAATCTTTATGCGAAATGTCAACCCCTATTTTAACCCCTTAGGGGTAGAATATCCAGAAACGCTTTAATACGTATTTACTCTTTTTTAATCATAAGCACATGAGTAAACTTACATGTTACTAACTTAAAAAATAACGAACTTCCATACAAACTTTCAACCCCTATTTCACCCCTTAGGGGTAGAATATTCAGAATCGCTGAAATACGTATTTACTCATTTTTAATTAGTAGCCCAAAAACAAAGTTTCATGTTTGCTACTTCAAACATAACGAACTTGCATTCAAACTTTCAACCCCTATTTCATCCCTTTAGGGGTAGAATATCAAGAAACGCTTAAATACGTATTAACTCTATTTTAGTCAGTATCCCAAAAACAAAGTTTCATGTTTGTAACTTCAAAAATGGCGGACTTCCAGACTAATCTATATGTGAAATGTCAACCCCTATTTCACCCCCTTAGGGGTAGAATATCCAGAAACGCTTTAATACGTATTTACTCTTTTTTAATCATTAGCACATGAGTAAAGTTACATGTTACTAACTTAAAAAATAACGAACTTCCATACAAACTTTCAACCCCTATTTCACCCCTTAGGGGTAGAATATTCAGAAACGCTGAAATACGTATTTACTCATTTTTAAATAGTAGCCCAAAAATAAAGTTTCATGCTTCTAACTTAAAAAATGTCGTACTTCCAGACTAACCTATACGCGAAATGTCAACCCCTATTTCACCCCTTATGGGTAGAATATTCAAAAATAAAATACGTGTTTAATCATTTTAAATCAGTAGCCCAAAAATAAAGTTTCAGGTCTCTAACTTAAAAAATGACGGACTTCCATACAAACTTTCAACCCTTATTTCACCCCCTTAGGGGTAGAAATTCCAAAATTCCTTTCTTAGTGGGTGTCTACTCAATAAAAGGATCCTACTCACCAAATTTCATAGTCGTAACTATCATAGTTTACGCTCGGCGATGATGAATCAGTCAGTCAGTCAGTCAGTCAGTCAGGACTTACTATTTTATAAGTATAGATAGATGTTGGATTATGGAACTTCTTCTGTTATTGTTTTCAATAACTTTTATATATATATATATATATGCCTGCACAATTTGACTCTCTTCTGCTTAATGGAAAGCATGAGTAGAATACAAGAGTTGTCTATGGCGGCCTATTGAGGTACATCTGCATCATTGAGCCTCTGATTTCGCATTCACCAACGAAACGTCAGCACGAGAATGCTGTCATTAAGGCTGGTCTTCTGTGACTATATTTTTATTTTACGGGTATTATATAATATATAAGTGCTTTATTTTAATGACAATAGTTGAATATCGGTATATAACGGGCTTTCTCTCTTTTTAATAAACTAGCCAGTTTGTACAAGATAAAAAGGTTTTTTTATGTACATTCGTTCATCGTCTGGTCGTATTTACACATTCCGTCCAATAGGTTCTTTTGTTTGATATCGTTTCTTTATAGCCTTTTTGATATTTACTTTGGACGGTACCAAATAGATATTTTTATTAAGTTTCCTAAAATACTGGTCGTATTTATTTTCACTTTATTCCTCCTAACTGCTCCTGTATAACATTTGGTATTTGTATGTTTACTGGGAAAAATCATTTCTAGGTTTTGTCAGGTATGTATTATTTTTTGCTAGGCGGGTCACCTGATACCTGAAAAACGGAAGAATCTCTTGTTTGATGTCAAATTGATGTTGCTTCATGGTTCTCCCATGACACCATACTAATTATTTAAACATTTAACATAGGAACATTATTTTGTAATAGATCGTTGAATACTTAAACTATTTTTTAATAAGTTGTGTGTTTATTGGGTTCGTGGTAGCCCGTGTGCTGAACTGTATTTTGCCTTTTGTTTGGTGATAAATAAAACGTATACTGTAAAAAGGTAAGTCGAAGTTTGTATTCCGTATGAAATATTTGTACATAATTCGAGGAAAGTAGGGAGGTAGGAACCAATATTTTGACCAATAGGAACAATGGTATATCACGTCATCCCCTGTTGGTCTGTATAGTGACAAGAAGTGTTGTCAGTCCACAAAAGTGAATTGTATACGTCTACAAACTAAGTGCTTAGGGACAAAAGCAGCAGTGTCAGCAAAAGTGAACAGTATCTGTATAACAGTTATTTAATTTCTATAGTTACCAGAAGTAAAATAAGCTAATGACAGGTTAATATATCCTTTTAACAATCTTTTTTTCGTTTATCAAAAAAAACTGGACCTTTTTGGTATTCTAGTGTTGATCTAGTAATACAATAATTAAGCACCCAAATGTTTATTTACCGTGTTTTTTACAGTTACGATAACACCACCGATTTTACATACTGGTTTTTGTATAGATATAGAACAAAGAAACGCATTGCTAGAAACTATATTAGCCATTTTATCATTTGATAAAAAAACCAGTGAAATATTTACACTAAAAAAAAATCATCCATTGAATTAAAGGTATTTTGGGAGCCTAAGTCATGATACGTCACTCTCTTTCATTAGAGAAAGGTTTTCAAAAATCTTTGTTAAAATAATATATTCTATTAAAAAGTGGAATACGTTATGGCGAAGAAAAAACAGACACTGAAATATGATGAAGTGATTTATGTATTACTAGCTGAACCCCCCGGTGTTACCCGCGCTTATTGTCTTACCGCGGGTGAAGCCGCGGTAAGAACCTTGTCTAAAAAAGTAGCCTTTGTTACTCCCTGGATCATCAGCTACCTGCTGGTGAAAGTCCCGTCAAAATCGGTCCAGCCGTTCCAGAGATTACCCGGAACAAACAGACAATTTTTTTTTATAAATGTTGTTTGGTACACGTATCGTGTATATACATATGCATTTATTTAAAAGAGGTTATTTTAATATTACAAACAGACACTCCAATTTTATTTATTTGTATGGATGTAAATAACATTGCGTTATATTATGCCCGTACAAGGCTTTATTATGATACACTGAAGCTGAATATTTTACAGAATATTTACGTATCATGGTGCTTATTTTGTTTTTGCGTTACTAAACTATTGTTTCTCTAAAATTTTCTTCTAATCGCTTATTTAGTGAAGCGATTTTTAAAATGCTATTATGTGTGTATTTCATTTAGACGTCTATTCTAGTGTGACTTATTTAATTTAGCCAATCTTTGACATTTACAACATCGTTCGACAAATAAATTTGAATGGCTCGTTAGTTTAATTTAGAGAGTTTTCGGAATACAAAATTAGCGACAATCTGCATTATAAAAAAACTGTACTGAAGTTTATTAAAAATATATAGTACTGGTTTTCGCCCGCGGCTTCGCTCGCATTTGATAAAAAGTATCCTATGTTACTTCTAATACCTCCAAGAATATGTCTACAAAGTTTCATGATGATCGGTTAAGTAGTTTTCAAGTGAAAGCGTAACAAATAAATTTACATTTATTATAGAACTAGCCGACCCACGCAACCTCGTTTGCGGTTCTTATTGCCCGTAGCGTGATAAATTTCCCCCGTTTTTGTAACATTCTTCATTGCTCGGCTCCTTTAGATTTTAGCGTGATGATATATAGCCTATAGCCTTCCTCGATAAATGGGCTATCTAACACCGAAATAATTTTTCAAATCGGACCAGCGGTTCCTGAGATTAGCGTGTTCAAACAAACAAACAAACAAACTCTTCAACTTTATATATTAGTATAGATAGTAGTACAATAGTAGTGTATAGGAGCTGTATATAGCTGAACCCCGCCGTGTAACCCGCGGTTATTGTCGTACCGCGGGAAATGCCGCGGGGCGAAGCTAGTCTAAAAAAAGTTACTCTATGGATCATCAGCTACCTGCCAATGAAAGTCCCATCAAAATCGGTATAGCCGTTCCAGAGTATACCTGGAGACAGACAGACAAAAATTAAAAAATTGTTATATTGGTACATGTACCGTGTATACATACATACGCATTTATTAAAAATAGGCTTATTTTAATATTACAAACAGACACTTCAATTTTATTTATTTGTATAGTACATCTATAAGACGAAAATTTTATAAGAACAATTTTAGTGACTATATTTTCCCGTGTATGATGTAACACATAGTATATTGGATGTTGTTATGTGCTATAAATATTTCCCTAGCGACAAACCGAAATGTCTCGTTAAAAGGGGACCGTTGAAAGGTAGAGTGGCAAAAAAATTTACCGCAAGGAAAACGTTACCTCAATAATTGGTATATTGCTTTTGAAAAGCTACTGGGATATTTATTATTTACTCATATGGTTACTTAAGTTGAGTCTCCACAGAACAAAAGTTGTCAACTATTGTGTTGTCAAGTGATACCACGACCTCACAGAAAACCGGCGTGAAATAGTGCTTGCGCTGTGTTTCATCGAGTGAGTGAGGATACCGGAGGTCCATACACCACCCTTCCTCCTATCTCCTCTCCCCCAATGCCGCCAAGGCCGACAACGCACTTATGACGCTTCTGGTGTTACAGGTGTCCATGGGCGGAGGTAATCGCTTACCACCAGGCGATACGTCTGCTCGTTGACCCGCCTATTCCATAAAAAAAAGTTTCTGTAAATCCTGATAGTCAGGTAAAACCGGTTGAACTAGTAGCTGACACCAAATCTTGGGAATAATAAAGGTTTGGAAAAAGAAAAAAAATGGTTTAATAACCGTATCGTACCGTAATAATACATTCCATACCGCTAAAAGAGAGTTAATTGCACAAAAACTTTACTCTCAAGTATTTGTTTTAAAACATCGAACCTACAATTATTGTTTAAAGTAATTAAGCTTGTATGTGAGACCACTTCTTAGTTCTTGAAGTTAATAAGTTACGGTACGAGACAGAATGGCACTGAGGCATGAAATAACATGCTAATGTATGTCCCGCATATTCTCGCCTTTACGTGAACGAAAATATTGGTAGAGGGTAAATCTATTAAGTGATTTATAATAGCAAGAACTGTAATATTACTTGTAACGTAACTTATCGTCCAGTGAGTGAGGTTACTGGAGCCGAAAGATTTAGGTTTAGGTACCAGGTCTCCATAGGCAGTGGTGGTTACTGCATAAACCATCATTTGATGCCTGCTTATTTGCCTCATATTGTACAAAGGAAAAAAACCGGTCAAGTGTGTGTCAGGCCACGACAGAAGGGAATTCGTAGTCACCTATAGCGGCACGTGGATTTCGAACAGGTTTGTCATTTTTTTTTCGCACTTTCTTTCTTTGGATCTTTCTATCGCTAACTGTTTGGAAGGTAAGCCGACGACGGACTGATGACGAAACTATAAGGATTCCGAGACGTAAGTTACGGAACCCTAAAAAGTAACTGAAATTTAGTTTCGAAGTAACATGGTTTAACGTGTATTATTATAATTTAATCAACCATTAATAAAATGCTTAAAATACGACACAGCTCACATTCTAATTAGTTTGTGGTTTAATCATCGACTTTCAACGTTTTAGTGGCCAACGTTAATTCATTTCAAAATAACCATTTTGCGGTTAACGCAAACCTCAGACCCATTTTTATGAAGATAAGTGATTGCAACGTTTTCGAAATCCAACCATAATTCGTTTTAAGACATAACTTAAACTGCGCCAAATTACATATTCTTTTTTTTTAAATGTACTTAACGTTGTTATGAAACTACGACACAAATATTTGCGAATCACACAAATATTTGGTACGACACGGGAATCGAACCCGAGACCTCAAGCATAGCATTCGCATTCGGTCAAACTGTGTCGTAAGTATATATTTATTTTATTTATTGCTATTGTTTATTCAGGCAATAGGCTCTCTAAATCGAATCATGACATGATCGATATAAGCCGAGTTACAATGAAGATATTGCAGTAATAGGGAAAATTTGAGCGAGTTACGCGGATCAGCTGGTATTTTATAACATAATCTCCTAAAATCTGGTTGTTCAAATATCAAAGAAGTAAACAAAGAACTCTAAATCGTTATAAATGAACGATGATCCATCAGATCAATGATATCAGCTCACAAAGCTCATGAAGTTTGTGCTTAAACTTAAGATTTTCCTCAAGTAAAGTTCGACTTACCCCTATCGAGTTCCTTGCGTACTTCGGGATCTAAAAGTTTTAGATTAAAGATCAGAACATAAATGAAAGTTTCTAAAGTTGGTTAGCAGTAGAATATAGTTATGGAAATCAGTTAATCAGTTTATTTATTTATCATTGAAACAAAAAGGCAGTAGAGGAAGGTTACTAAATAGGCGTTAAATCTCGTTAAAATCAGTCCAGCCGTTCCAGAGATTAGCCGGAACAAACAGACAAACGGACAAAATTTTTAAAAATTATTATTTTGGTACATGTACCGTGTATACATACATATGCAGTAAGTTTATTTTAATATTACAAACAGACACTCCAATTTTATTTATTTGCATAGATTGTATAGAAGATGTTGGAATAAATAACGTGATGACAGCAAAACGATATTTTTTTTATAAAAGACTACTTCCGCATTTGGAATTAACATCATGTATCGCAGGGAACTTGATAAACATACATGAAACGGACACAAAGAACACCCAGACTCAGGACAACAATTTGTGCATCACACAAGGTGTTGTACCGCATGGGATTTGAACCCACGACATTTGACGCAGTAGCAAGTGGCGTGGTGACCACTGAACTTGACTTTTTTATTTTTACGTGTTGAAACCCCCTCGGGCCTTCACCCAACCGGGGTTTGCGGCGGGGCGGTGTGTCGGAATCGAACCTACTAAAACCAAACGGTGTGCCACTCTGCGCCTGAGACGGGAGGGATCCGGGAACTGCTGCTATTAACACATCCGGACGCCTCCCATACCACTGAAACTACTAGGCCAAACAACAATTCTAATAGCAGGTATGAAAAGTGTACTAATTCAAAACATGTATAAGACTGAAACGTTAAGCCTTTAATTACATCGTTAGAAGTAGCATTTAGCCCAAGAGATATATACTCCGCCATTATATTTGTTAAACTTGATACTTAACTATTTATCCTCCATCGATAGGTATTATAAATATCTCGTAGAACATGTACCAAAGCATCCAATAATATAAGGGTTATTTAATCTTCAGAGCAAAAGGGTTCGCGTAATCTAGGGTGGGTAAAAAGATTATGTTCGAATTTTCGTCATATCCGCGAAGACATATATGGGATGAAAGAAAAATGTAAATAGTGGAAGCTGTTCATAGCTTTATGAAAGTCGGTTATAGTATATAATCTATATGGAAACCTCTTTCGTTTAAAGTAATATAAACTAGGTATGTATGATGTGTTGTGTGCATGTTTCATATATGTCATCGTAACATTGTAGAAATCGTTAGATTGTAATCTACCTAGCGATATTGTAAACTGTCGTTAGATTATCAAATATGATATACTACTTACAACTGTCCCTGATTGGTCGGTCTTACAGTAGGCCGTTTAATGGTCGTAGAGGTAAATTAGTTCCTGTTGCCCGTAGCGTAATAGTTTTCACCCTATTGGTGCTCCGCTCCTATTGGTCTTAGCGCGATGATATATAGCCTCTAGCCTTACAAAAAGAATAATAAATAAATAAATAAATATTACGGACATCTAACACACAACGCCATCTAGTCCCAAGCTAAGCAGAGCTTGTGTTATGGGTACTAAGATAACTGATACAAATACATATATACTTTTTTTTTTTTGTAAATATATACATATTATACATAGAAAACACCCAAACTTCGAAACGAATATTTGTAGATCATACAAACATTTGGTCCGACCCGGGAATCGAACCCGAGACCTCACGATCAGCAGTCGCACACGCCAACCGCTAGACCAACGAGGCAGTCAACGAGAATGTAACACTTCCAGTTTTCTTTCAATTTTCTTCTGTATAAATCTTGTCCTGAAAATAACAAACACATAAAAGTAAGAATTATCTAATTTGGTGGAGTTGATTGCAAATGATGCGCGTAAATACATTTCGGCGATTCATTTTATTTAAATAGATTTGTCGGTTGATTGGGTGGTACTGGTTGTTATTCTTTGCACTTATTTAGTTTTATTGCAAAACTAGAACAAAGACTTCATTACAATGAGTGAGCACAGATTGGTTTTATCTTACATTAATTTCCAGACTCTGGGAATTACTGTAACACGCTTGTTACAACCCAACTTACTCAACACTCTTTCGGAGGCTTGTCCGAAAATAATTAATTTGAAAATTGTAACTGTTTAGTCGTTTTGATGAAACGTAAAAAAAAAACTGATTCGACTCGATAGTCATCTTCCTATTGTGTATTCTAATTATGATAGTAGCAAGATAAGAACGTGGTAGCAAGAAATAAACAATTCTAATTTCTTGTTCAAAAAGGAACAAGTATCGTTCTTTTTGTTTATTTTAGCTGCCAAACAATTGATCCGCCTGATGGAAAGCGCAAGCAGAATCCAGTGAGAATGGTTTTTAAAAAATAACGCATATCTTCTTTTTGATTTAGCTTTATATAGCTTACTAGTCTAAGTTTACTTAGAAAATGTAGAAATATCAAAGGACAGAATGTATGAAGTCATAAAATTTGCCAATAATGACAGTTATGGTTTTGGAAACGGTTTGTTTGGATCGTCTTGAAAGTTTTAATATGGTATGCAATTTTTACCTACTTTAGTTTTTCCTTCGCTTATTAAATATATTTGTGCTTTTGCTTTCTTTAGCTTTGTGTAGTGAGATAAATTAAACAATAACGTACTTTGGGGGACATTAAATATAATGTAGAATTAATGAAGAAACTCATTACTAGGATTAGATTCAGAAATGAGGGGTGGTATAGCGAGTTACAATTGTAATTATGTACCTATATCGAACTGTAACCTTTCAATATTTATAGTTTACTCATTTGTATTGTAATATTTATACAAACCGTATAATATATAGTTGTTTCTAATATTAATATGAAAATTCTTCTGTATTTCAACAAACAAACGAAGAAGCGACCAAGTGCATCACAGTAGTTATCGTTTGATTTAAAGCTAAGTCTCCACAGAACAAAAGTTGGCAGCTTTTGTGTTGTCAACGCGTATTGGTAACAAAAAATTATGTAATTTCCTTGTGGTGGCAACGGTTGGCAACAAAAATTGTTAACAAATTTTGGCAACCATGTTTCTGTTTTTAGCGGTAAACATCAAGAGAACACACTTGTTGCAGATATTTATTGGCTCTGTGGAGACGCAGAGTCAGTTGGAATGTTTTTCAAATTGTTGGCGACTCGTAGACACAATGGAAAAAAAGTTGGCGAATTTTTAAAGAGTTGGCAACAGTTGGAAACACTGAAATTGACAACAATTTCGGTGGAGACGCGCCTTAACAGATGTTGTTTCCAATCGAAACCATCCATGAGCGGATCTAACATGAGCGAGGATCGAACCAGCGACCTTCAGAATAGCAGTCCGTTACGTAACCACTACGGTAGTACTATCACTAGGGATGCTTGAACATGAACCTAATACTGATCAGGCTAAATTAATTAGTTCTATAATGCAACCAATATCATCATCATCATCATCATCATCAAAGCCGAAAGGCCCCCACCCGCCCGCACCCGCACTCCCACAACAATCAGTCTTGTGCTGTCTGCATCCAGAAGTATCCATCACCAACAATTATACTAGAATTAAAAGTTTTATAATTTTATATATACATTTAAAAAGTGTAAATGGGTTTACTCACAAGTGGCTCCAAAGCATGAAGTCGTGTCAACCTTTAGTAGTATTTGTGTCTGGGTATTAATTTCGGCTCTCAGCAAGACGTCCGTCCTAAAAGCGCTCTCTGAACTCAGTAAGCCCATGAGGAAGTATGGCGATCAGGAAAATAGGCCCGTGATTGGAGGCGGGGTCTAGGGGACGGTATGTGTGATAAAGGATTTATTGAGGCAAAGTCTGGTAATATTCCTGATGTTGATATATTTATGATAACCAATTCGAATAGTGCCAAGGCATCAAGGTAAATCTGTTAAAAAATAATATAATAAATAAAAATATTTAAGTATTTATTCTCCATTATATTAAACATAATTATTTATTTCATAAATTGTAGAGCATCGTGTGAGAGTTATGGCAACAAAGCTATAGGTTATGCTGAACTAAGTCGTAAATTAACAAAAATAAAACCGACTTCAAGGTTCGACTCGATTTCTCTCGGATGCCATCATCATATATTGATGTCCTCATCACGGTACCACCTTTGGGACATCTCCTTTCCAATAAAAAATAATCATCAAAATCGTTTCATAAACGACGAAGTTTTCCCCGAACACACATAAAAAAAAATATAAATACGGTCGAATTGAGAAACCTCCTTTTTTGAAGTCGTTTAAAAAAAAATTGTATTGTAAAAGGACGGGTCTGTCCAGTTTTACACGTTCGGAGTAAAGCTTATACAGTTACTTTAACTATTAATGAAAAGTCAAGAAAAGTTCAGGATGTTCAACGCTATGACTGTGCAGCTTCAGCGGGTAATTTATACTCCTATTAAATTGAAGTTGTTTGATGTTATCAGCAATTAAATCTTTTATATTGTGTATACAGGTGGTTTCAAAAATGCATTAGTATTACTTATGTGGACCCATCGTAGAAGTGAAGATCCGATACCAACAGAAGTCGATTGCTATTGGAAAAAATCGCGATTATCAGGCATGGGTACACACACAACATTTTGTCAGGAGTTGTTTTTGTAGTATTCGTACATAATGGTACAAAACAAGAACGATAACTTTTGAAATTCGACATTTTCAATATAAATTTAAATATTTAACAATAATAACTAACTAAAATAGATCAAAACACTGTACTGATTATTTCTATATCAACTGCAATGAGTGAAAACTAACATTATGACGTCACACGCGCTCGTGTATGTTCGGTAGCTGTCGGCGCGTCTTCGGTACTGGATTCAAAAATTATTTTTTATTTTCAAATAACTTTTGAATTATTGCGAAAATAATAATAAAAAAGTAGTTTTGTTACAAACCTTATATATATGATCTTTCCATTGATCACAAAAAAAAATCAAAAACCCAACTACCTGATCTACAATTTAGTCAGAGCTACTTTTATTGTAAACTAACTATTTGGTCAAAAAACTCATTTTCGCACCCTTGAATAAAATTTTCTGCATACACGGAATCAATGGGCACTTTTTACGATTTCTTTAGAGTAGTATCTCTTATGTGAATGTAAATTTTCGCTTGTTGTGAATTAATGCAAGAGTCTATGTCTATTTTGACCAGGCTCGGGGCCTGCCCAGCAGTAGGACATTTTGGGTTGTCAATGATACCCTTCATGAGGTAGTATAGAAAAAACATAAAATCTGCCATTTTGGTTGAGGCAGCCATCTTGGAATTACAATGACAGAGAATATATTGAATTGCGAAGTCATCCTACTAATATTACAAATGCGAAAGTTTGTAAGGATGGATGGATGTTTGGATGGATGTTTGTTACTCTTTCACGCTAACACTACTGAACGGATTTGGATGAAGTTTTACAGTAATACTATTTGTTGCCCGCGGCTCCGCCCGCGTATATGTCGGTTATCGCGGCAAATAGTAGCCTATGTGTTATTCTGATGTATAAGCTATATTACTGTAAACTTTCTTTATCAGCGAGTGGTGAAACTGGCCCTTAGATTTTTTATGGGTTAGGGGGCAAACGAGCAGACTGGTCGCCTGATGGTAAGCTACACAACATCAGAGACGTCACAAGGACGTTGCAAGCCTTTTAAAAGGAGTACGTTCTATTTTTAAAGGACTGAACCACAGAGCGACAGTTCAGTCTAGTATTTCTTAACTAAAACTGTGAGAAAAATCGATATGCTGATATCATGTTAATAAAGCCCTCCGTACTCGTCTGTTAATATGGTTCAAAATCCGCTACTAAAATCATTCCAACTCAAAATAGACATTCAGGTTGAACTGTACAGAATCAAAAACAGACTGATCTGGATTTATAGTCTCATAAAGTTTAAATTGTTTTTCTTTTAATGAAATAGGGGCAAATGAGCTGAGGTATCGCCTCATGGTAAGCGATTACTAAGTATTGGTTCAGGAATACCGCAGGCGACAATTAACTCTACAGTTTTGTTGCAGAAAGATCCTGGATAAGCGCACAGTTGTGGACTGCCAACCATCTAGAATTCTAGATGATGTAGATGAAATTTCTGTCCCTTAGGACGGTGGCGGAAAGAGGCGGCAGGAATGAATCCAAACAATTCCTCGGAGCACTCCCTTTGGTGAATGCGGTAGAAGATGGCCAGCGAAGCCACATCTCTACGCAGCGCCGAAGAGTCTAGCCGCATTGAAAGTTCTTGGTATACTTAATTGTGGAATTATGAAGTTAATTCTTAGTCTTGCTATAAATGTTATTACAATAGGATACTATAGCTATAGTAAGTTAAATTGAAAAGTCTGTTTGGAATGTTATATTCAAATGTTGGCAAAATTGTGTGCTGGCTCTGGGTGTTCTTTGTACTCTTTTCATTATGTTTGAAAAGACACCCGCGATACAGGACTTACTTATCATTTGGTGAAAAGCTGTTAATTCGGAATTATAGTAATATAATAAATAAATAAATAAATAATTCGGACATCTAACACACAACGCCATCTAGTCCCAAGCTAAGCAGAGCTTGTGTTATGGGTACTAGATAACTGATTCAAATACATAATATACTTTTTTTTTGTAAATACATACATATTATACATAGAAAACACCCAAACTCCGAAACAAATATTTGTAGATCATAAAAGCATTTGATCCGACCCGGGAGTCGAACCCGAGACCTCATGATCAGCAGTCGCACACGCCAACCGCGAGATAAACGAGGTGGTCTTGTTTTGCGAATTAAAAACAGACACTTCAATTTTATTTATTTATTTAGAACATAGATATAGATGTTTATTAAAATTAAGAAAAAGAAATGAAAAAATTAAATGGGGAAATGAAAAGCAAATTGTTAAAAAATAATATGAAAATGTATTTAATACACAATATACAAATCAAATTTAAATTTGTAACAAAATTATATCACACTTAACTTAAGCTTTGACTATTTACTTTATTTGACTGGTTCTGATTTCGGCAGGCAAACTGAAACGCAAAAAAAAATATAATTAAAACAGTATTCTGTTACTTTGGTACTCTCTGCACACTTTAATTTATTCGCTTGTATTTTTATTAAACTATTTAAGTAACGAACTTAACCAGTTTTCAACAACATTATCAAAGGCTTTCCAACCTTCCTCTCATTGCATCGGCAATCAGATGGGTAAGATTACGTTTCATCGCCAACCCATAATGTCTCACTGCTGGGCTCGGGTCTCCTCTCGAAGAGGGTTGAGGTTTACGTTTAAGTTATTCAAATAATTGACTTAAAGTACAAGTGAGTTTAAGTTTAAGAATGTATTTTAACAAGTTCCACCAAGATCTATCAATCGAGAGCATAAAATAAATTAGATATGCGAGTCAGGGTCTTCAAAAATTTTGAGAGTTAGCTCCCGAAATCTTGACAGCTAATAAAGATTCAAGATTTTTACAGTCACATGTGTTTTTTATTTTTCAGTTCAGTTCAGTTCAGTTACTGGAATCTATACTAATATATGAGGCTGAAGAGTTTGTTTGTTTCTTTGTTTGTTTGAACACGCTAATCTCAGAGCTAAACAAATCTGTCAGTGTTGGATAGTACATTTATCGAGGAAGGCTATAGGTTATATGCCATCACGCTAAGACAAATAGGAGCGGAGCTCCAGTGGAGAATGTTTCAAAAATAATGGGTAATAGGAGACGCAAACGAGGTTGCGTGGGTCAGCAAGTACTATATATTGATAAATGACTGTCACTAATTACTACCAATCAGAAGGATAGCTTTTTGTATTAACTGATACGAAAACACTTTGGTCCTCTCAAATATTGCAATGGATATTGTATATTGCCAATGTCAAACTTATTTTCAAAAGTTTATAACAATAAATACAAGTAACAGGTTCAAGAATATTTTGGTTTACGTATATTTTAAGACCTTGTTCAAACATAAAAGTATTGGTTCAAACATGTATTGGCTGTATCTTTTGAGTATTTTGATTTTAGTTTCAATTTTAATTTTTTAGAGATACAAAGAACCATACGCGTACCTTATACTATTTTTATAGGTTCGTAAAAAAAACCTGACGTCGTAGACGAGACCAAATGATCCTATAAGTTATGTTAGAAGTTTTTGTTACTTTTCAAGGTACGAAACGATGTATTTATTTTGAATATCATAAACGAAAACTTTGTCTACAGATCAAACTAACCACAATTTTGAGTTGTACTAAAAGTGAGGCAACGGAGATAAACATTAAGATTTTATTTGGACCCTAACTTAGCGGCACACTATTCCGCTTTAAAAGTTAGAAAACGTTTTAACCCAGATTTCCTAAATGAGCAACAGAAGGCGGATGTAAGAAGCCGAAGATCGAACCAATTGACGTGCAATCTAATGCGATCTTCAAACCTTCAAGAAACGAGCGTACTCCTTCTTAAAAGGCCGGCAACGCACTTGTGACGCCTCTGGTGTGGCGGGTGTCTATGGGCGGCGGTAATCGCTTACCGTCAGGTGATACGTCTGCTCGTTTGCCCCTTATTTAATAAATTAAATAATTGGAGAGGCCAATGTCCAGTAGTGGACTACGACAGATTGATGATGATATAATAATACAAAAAAAGATAATTGGCAAAGAGTCCCAATGATGCAGAAGCATCACTAGGTGGGTCACCATGCTGCATTGTTGCATTCGCAATAAGTATGGTAACCACCACTCTTGGATTCTGCTTATGCTTTCCATCAGGCAGAGTATGGACATTTTGGCAGTCCAATACATAAAAAAAGACTTTTTGCACAAACCAGCCATAACACTTAAAAAATCTCTTTACGATAGCTCAAATACCCTATCAATAGATTAGATTACAACAAATAGTTAAACAGTTAAATGAAGTATAAAACCTCTGGTAAATAGTTTTAGAATGAATTGACACTTTATGATTGTATTTGAAAAGTAAAATAAAAAAAAATAGGTTTGACATTTATTCAAAACAAAATATTTTCATTAAACTAGATTTCATTTAAATGGATTGTAAGAGAGTTGCACTAATATTTAGGTTCTTTAGGTCAAATATCTACACACAAACGTATAAAAATATATTGAACACTTAAAAATGCAGGATCTTCAAAGCTCATAAATTTTAAATACCCACTTAGCATTATAAAATTAGCTTTTACGGCAGGACTCAACTCGGTGTTGTATTAGGCGAATGTATGTATTTTAAGCTGTACTTCTGATTTTAAAATTTCCTGTGACTTTACAATTAAAGTAAACCAATAAAAGAAATGGTACAAACAAAGTCCAACTCTATTTATAAAAAAGATCACACAGGAATTAAAAAAAAAAAAAGATTGAATCCTACTACAGTGGCATACTCAGTGAGAGTCCACTTCATAGAAAAAATGCGTATATGCGTTCCGCCGAAGCATTCCGGGCTCATGATCCGGCGCTGACTCTTTGCCATTCCGACCGACAGAACGAATTTGGACGTAGACCATTGTGCCCATGTCGGCCGGAATGTCGAAGGATGGAGATCAAATCAGTATCCTAGCCACCTCGTACGAGATCGTTCGGTAGCCTCCTACGATCCGTATGGCCATCAACCGCTGCAGACTCCCGAGTGGAGCCTACAGCGAGAGGAACCCACTAGGTTTTAGACCAGACGTTGCCCTATAGTGGACCATGGATCACACGATGCCCACGTAGAGGCAGCAGACTTCTTGTCGTAGATATGTCACTAGTTCAATATGGCTGCTAGTTCAATCGTGTGGTTTTAGTCGGGTCGATTCGGACACACCACCCCGCCGCAAACCCCGGTGAGGTGTCGGCCCGTGGAGGTACAAGATTCCGCAAGTAAAATAAAAAGTTATTAACAATATTTGAGTTAAATAGTTCAACACAAATTTAAACTGGTTTTATGCGAACACTACCTGAACCCCGCAGTGTTACCCGCGGTTATTGTCGTACCACAGGAAACGCCGCGGGACAAAGCCAGTCTAAAAAAATCGGTCCAGCCATTCCAGAGATTACCCGAAACAAACAGACGGATTGCCAGACAGACAGACAAAAAATTTAAAAAATGTTATTGCGGTACATATATCGTGCATACATACATACGCGTTTTTTAAAAAGCAGTTATTTTAATATTAGAAACAGACACTCCAATTTGATTTATTTGTTTAGATATGTTCAAATCACTACGTACGTACTACTTTTATGCCCCTTTATCAATGGAAAACAATGGGTATGGCGATTTAATAAATTGTTTAGGACGGTTATTACATTCTACCTATTACATTTTAGCTTATAGTCGACTCGATATTATACTCTTTGTAAGCTATTTCACGTAAATGGTTAATTAGTAAATTCATAGGTATGCAACTGACATGTTTTGAAATGGGTGTATTTATTACCTGCCTTGAAAATTATATTACTGCCTATATAAATTGTAACAAGTAGTAACAAGAGTCACGGTAATAATTTAAGTGCCAGGTAAGTATTGATCCCTTACATTTTATGTTGCCTAAAATCTATACAAATAAATAAAATTGGAGTGTCTGTTTGTAATATAAAAATAACCGCTTTTTACTAAATGCATGTGTACGTAAACACGGTACATATACCAAAAATGTAGTTAAAATTTTTTTTGTTTGTCTGTCTGTCTGTTTGTTCCGGGTAATCTCTGGAACGGCTGGATGGATTTTGACGGGACTTTCAGTGGTAGGTAGCTGATGATCCGGGGAGTAACTTAGGCTACTTTTTTTAGACTAACTTTGCCCCGCGGAGTTACTCGCGGTACAACAATAACCGCGGGTAACACCGCGGGGTTCAGCTAGTTTAAAATAAAATGACTGAATTTGATCGGCAGACTGCTAATAACATATTGACCGGTCTTGAAAATCTTGTAAGCTTTTTAGTAAATTGAGTTGGTACACACTACTGTCTTGTTCAAAAATTCATAATCTGATTAGCTCTAAAATTTGGTTAGCAAACTCAGATAATTTAAAAATCACATTTTATACCAAAAACTTAAGTAAAATGACGGTTTTTGTCGCTCATAACCGAGTAAGGTTGATTACTTTATTCCTATGCCTAGGATTTGTATCAATTTGTTTAATTTAAAACTGTTTTTCAAAATCATTAATTACTTTAAATAAACTGCATGCCACGTCATGCTGCTATGGTGACATTTATTATCCTGCTTACCTTGACAGAAGACAAGGCGATGATATTTACTAAGCCCCAGTGTTTCTCTTCTTAGGTATGCTGAAAACCAACATGATTGTTCGTGTTTCATTCTTAAAAGGCTGCCAAGGTGTGTGCATATGTGATTTAAGCGAAGCCTATTGACTATTGAAAACAAAGAAAATAGTAGGAACTTTTTGACGGTTGCCAATAAAATCCTGCATAATATTACGAGTTCTCGATTACAAATAGACGATTCAGCACGTATTGTGTATTGGATTGGCCAGCTTTCTGAAGATTTTACACGAATATCTCCGGATTAGGACGATGGTTTATCGGCAAAACGCTTACTGAGTGAAGCACAAATTTTCTAAAATTAACATTCACCCGAATCCTGACAAGATAATTGCAGTTAAAGCTTAATCTCTCTGTTAGTATACGACGTTATTAAAGTCATTGAACCCGTTGACGCTTTTGGAAACGTTAAAATAAGCCAAGGTCATAAGCTATCAAATGAGATAATTGATAAGTGTTGGAACTTTTGTCATTTTCAGTAAGAAAGCGAAATTTAATGATTACACTTAACGAAATAAGTGGTTTCTAAATCATTAGGTACTTAGATTGATAAAGTTTGAAATGTGTTCATAACCAGTCCCTATTATAAGTCTGTCATTGGGACTGACCAATGATATATGCCGAACATATACTAAAAAGTAACCGCACCAAAAATTAACAAAATTTACTTTAAAAAAATAGACAGTTTAGTAGTGTCTTACAAGAATATGTACTCACTTAGGTTGTATTAAATGAAAAGGCATTTTTCTCACAGCTTCCTCAGCGATATCTAGCGGGAAGGCGAACTCTATCATATTTTCATTAAGGCAATCGTTATATGTAGATGCCAGTTGGCACCTGTCCGACATGCCCTCAATACTGTCGAGGCAGAGTCGAGATACGGTGTTTAATTTGCGGACTACACGAGAATTCTTGCCGTTGACTAAACTAGCCAGGTGAACTAGGAGTTCTCGGTTTACCTGTAAATGAAATACAATATATTTTAATTAATAGAATCTAATATATGATCATACTCGAATTCCAGACAATTTTTAACCAACTACAAAACAGGAGGTTCTCAATTCGAATGTTTTTTATTGTATTGTATCGTAATGTATTTTTTTATGTTTGTTACCTCAGAAGTTTCGAATGGGTGAACCGATTTTGATGATTCTTTTTTGTCTTGAAAGCTGGTGCTTCCCGTGTGGTTCGATTTTAATTTGGTTCAACTAACTTTAAAAATGACAACCTCCCACACACTTCATCTTTTATTTTATCCTCTTAGGGGTAACATTCGTTCTTTGTAAGCATTTACAACATATAAGGGTCTGATGCCAAATTTTGCCCCAGCAGTTTCCGCTCAGCAGTTAGTCAGTGGGTGTTTTCTATGTATAATAAGTATGTATTTACTAAAAAAGTATATAAGTATTTATATCAGTTATCTAGTACCCAAAACACAAGCTCTGCTTAACTTGGGACTAGATGGCGTTGTGTGTTAGATGTCCGAAATATTTATTTATTATTATGGTCAGGGCAAGTAATTTTAAATGTAAAAAAATACTATTTATTTTTTATTATTGACAGTGCTCAAAGTATACTATAATGTTGTATTTTATTATTTTGGTTCAATTCACTATTATTAACCTTTTTCGAAAGAGGGCTTAAAGGCTATTTTTAGTGAAAGCGGGATCTGTGGATACAGCAGCGATATGGTGAAGTAATCGACCAAAAACAACGACACAGTCATACTGTCCTTTACTCGAAGCCATTCAGAACATTTTCCATCCCCTTTGCTTTTATCGTGGGCACAGTTAGAAGCCTGAATTTTCAATGATAATTATAATAATAATAAATATTTCGGACATCTAACACACAACGCCATCTAGTTCCAAGCTAAGCAGAGCTTGTGTTATGGGTACTAGACAACTGATATATACATATATGCTTTTTTTTTGTAAATACATACATATTGTACATAGGAAACATTCAATCTCCGAAACAAATATTTATAGATCATACTAACATTTGGTATAATAATGAATAAGAAAGTTTAATTAAAATAGTATTTTGACGGGGACAGTTAAAAATAAAGTAGAAAAAAATAAACTTAAATATTATAGGGCAAATATTTCAAGTCAATCTTACCAAAATTATACGTGAAAGTAAATAGTAAGTCTAAAAATCTTTAGATATACATAAAAATGAAATAATCAGGTGTTAACAAACTCAAAAAGTTACCAGAATTAATCTACTACTTTGAACTTATAATTCTATAGCGAAAATAAACATATTTGTGAAGTACAAAAAGTAAAAAGTGTCTCACCTTGCCATGATTGATTACGTCACTTTGTTCCAACATACAGGCAGCGAAACATTGACCAGATCTGGAAACTGGGGATGAGTTGGTGAAGTAGGCTCTCACATCCTTTGGTGTCGCTCGAACTTTGATCACACAAGATTGTGCCATCCGAACCAGTGCATCTAAATGGCCTTGGACCTAAAATAATTGGATTTTTTAATTGCGTTTTCTTTCAAAGGCTTGCGGCATTGCTCAAGTCACCCTATCAGATTTCCTAAGGTCAATTTATCGTATACCTTTACCCTGTTTTGGAACAATTATACATCTATGTAGTGTTCAATTATCTAGCTGGTCAAATATTAAAAAACCGTTACTACCATTATCTTCTATGCAATGTTTAGAGTTAGAAACGACGGCAAAAAAATTGAAAAATTAGATATTTTGTGATGATTAACCTAATGACAGAATTGTTAACGTCTGACTGGAACAGTACTAGTTATTGCCCGCGGCTCCACCCATAGGTGCAAATAGTAGCCTATGTGATGTATAAGCTTACAAGTATTATACTAGTAATATACTAATATTATTACTGTAAAGTTTTATCCAAATCCGTTCAGTAGTGTTTGCGTGAAAGAGTAACAAACATCCATCCATCCATCTATCCTTACTTACAAACTTTCGCGTTCATAATATTAGTATAGATAATATAGTAGTAGTAGCACATCATAAAAGTATTAATAACTAATTTTAGGTTACCTAAAACATATTTGAATGCAAAAATGAACTGTAACCTAACCTGGTTACAGTTCAGTTTTGCATTCAAATTTGTGTTTTTTTGTGGTAAGGTTCTGGCCATAACAAGATCCTACACTTACCTTAGGATCCGCAAAGTCAACTAATGTTCCTGAAGATCGTTGTACCCTAAACCCCGAAACAAATGGAGCCAAAAATAACACAATCTGTAGTAACTGCATGATACTGAAACAAAAATGAATAACTTAAATACAAACCAATTGCAAATTTACTTTACAGAATGAACCGAGTGTTTTGCAAAGAATACTAGTACAACTCTATGCCCTTAGAGATATGTTTATTTATATAGGAACATTCATCGTAATCATCACTGGAAGTTAGAGCCCTCTAAAATAAATTTCTGACAGTATTTCTTAGAAATTGCCTGGTATTTAAATTGTGGAGACCTGATAGCAGTCTTAAAATATAGTTAAGTTCAGTCGTATCATAACAGATTTAAAGCCGACACCAGCCTGGTTCAGGAAAAAGGCTCGGAAAAATAACATATTTATTGAAGAGAACATTGTACGTTGCGGATATGAAATAAATAGTAATAAAGATTAATAGTTACACGGAATTGTGAGCCCTATAGTAGCAAAAACATGATATATTTGCTTTTTTTGGCATATAAAATATGATACCCGTAATGTCGCTTTTGACAAACCACCAATTTTTTCTATATAATATGTTAGAATAAGTTGGATGCCGTTTTTTTATTTTTAATGGTTGGGCAAGGTACTTTAGAAACCATATCAACTAACCAACTAAAAGGTCAATTAGAGTAAATATTAATATCTAAGCATGTTCTGCTGATAAAAGTTAGAATACTAGCAAGCAATTCATACTTTGACACTTTTCACACTAATATTACAAATTAGAAAGTAACTCTGTCTGTCTGTATGTTTATTACGCTTTTACGGCTAAGCCACTGAAAATATTTGGATGAATTTCGGTACAGAGATAGATTGGACCTTGGAGAAGGACATAAGCTACTTTTTGCCACGATAACCGATAACAACGCGGGTGGAGCCGAGGGCAAAAGCTAATAGTTTTATAAAACACGTGACCATAAAAAAATCTAATACCATTAAACGTGGTTTCCGTGGCTGGTAACCAAAATGACTCTACTCTGCCTGATGGAAAGCATAAGTAGATTCCAAAAGTGGTGGTCACTATCCTCAATGCGAACGTGGACAGAGCAGCATAGTGACACTATGGCGGCCTAGTAAGATTCCTTTTTACGCCCCGCTTAAAGGACCCGGGATCATAATGGGATGGGAACACGTGCGGTGGTAGTGAGTTCCATATTTTAATCGCTCGGCACAAGAAGGAAGAACCGAAACGTTGCGTTCGAGAGCATATAACTTCTACTCTAAAAGAGCGACTGCGAAGGCCAGCACGTGTTGTCCTGTAGAGGAATGGAGAAGGGGGGACCAGTTGGAAGAGCTTATCAAAACACTCCCCATGATTCAGGCGATAGAGGACTGCCATAGAGGCGATATCTCTTCGCAGCTGCAGAGGTTGAAGGAACTCGGTGGCTTCGGGACTACTGATGATGCGGACTGCTCGCCACTACAGTCGATCGAGAGCGTCAAACAGATACTGTGCGGGACCATCGCATAGATGAGAACAGTACTTTTTATGGTGTTACTATTCATGGTGGGGTGTTGACTAACATTAGCATTTATAATGTTATTTCAGACTAAACAAAGCTTTTAATCAATACCCCATTCTTACTTAATGACAGATTAATCGTATCTTTTATTCATAATCGATTTTCATTTCTGACTACCAACGCTTCTATTTGTGATGGCGTCTCGGTAATCAATCACTGTCACCTATCGCGCACCCTTATGGCAAATGGTTTCTATTTTCAGGTATCTAAATCATTTCCAATGCCTTATTAATTGAGTTGTCAATTATTTCTAGAAATAGGAATGGTGCGATATAGATTATTGCAATAATTAAAAACTTTACTTAGGAAGTTTTAATTTGACAATAACATTTTTTTGTATATTGGTGTTTAAGCGGTAACGCTAGCGGTAATGTATATGTAAATTGTAAAACATAGATTAAACTAATACTTTTTTTTAGGTTTAGTTTTCGAGCAAAAGAATTATCACTAATGTGGCTAAACTACAATACAAGGTCTGTGTCATTAATCCATTTTGTAATGGTACAATTCTCAATACAATGTGGTAAAAAGAACGTCCTTACTCAAATGCTATCAAAATACCATCGCGTATTTCAATAGCCTACGAAAAACTTGTTAAATCCTTGGAGAATTGATAAACATGTCGAAGCTTTTACACGAATTACAGTTTCTGATCGAAATTTCCTTATACAGTGAAAAAGGTACTTTAGTTTACAATAATACGAGTTTGGTTTCATATAGGGTAGAACTATTAGGTAACTAGTTTTACGAGAAATGAAAATAAAAAAAATATAGAAATGATAGTGATATACGATTTATTATATATTAATAACAATGATTCTTTATCGTAACAAAAAGTGAATTACATAGTACTGTACAACCCTGACTCAAAAAAATTGTGCTACCTGTGTTGGGCGGCAGTTTTTATTCAAATGAACAAGTACAATTTTAACAAAAATAAAACCGACTTCAAGGTTCGGCTCGATTTCCCTTGGATGCCATCATCAGATATTAATGTCCTTATCATGGTACCACCGTTGGGACATCTCCTTTCCATTAAAAAAATAATCATCAAAATCGGTTAATAAACGATGAAGTTATCCGCGAACACACATAAAAAAATTAAAAAAAATGTGTGTTTCCGAATGTGAGTATATGTATGCGAGGGTGTGTATTTTCTGTATACATGAGGCTATGAAGCAGGATGTGTGTGCGGTGAAAGTGTGTGTGACATTATAATCTAAATATTATTATGAGTCTACATGTAAATTTTAGCATTAATATATGTTTCTAATGAAGTCATTTTCTATAAAATGTGAATATTCCTTAAATTCTTTTAAATTACCACACTTTTAGCAATATCAACTATTTAATTGTAATAACATATACAAATATAAACCAAGCAATGAACAAAAACATAACATATAAAAATCTATACTAATATTATCAGCTTTATAGCTGAAGAGTTTGTTTGTTTGTTTGAAAACGCTAATCTCAGGAATATCGAGGAAGGCTATAGGCTATATATCATCACGCTAAGACCAATAGGAGCGGAGCACCAATGAAAAACGTTTCAAAAACGGGGGAAATTATCACGCTACGGGCAATAGGAGACGCAAACGTGGTTGCGTGGGTCTGCTAGTCTTAAATATATCTACTTACATGTAAATGCGATCAGAAATAGATTCGAAATTTCATGAATTTTTTGATCCAAGTATTTCACACTCACCCTGTATTCACTTTGACAGAAAGACTAATTCATTTCCAAAAATGTCTCGTTTAAAGCTTATAAAACGTAAAAGAAACTCATTGTTTTGCGAAAATAGAACAATTCTCATTGTTGCGAAACTGTTCGCTTGCCTTATTTTTTTAGTTTCAATGGAGCCAGATGGTTTATTGAATACGTAATCGTTTGTTGTTTATTTATGTACTTGGAGCGTCAAAGGTACGTAGATGTTACGATGTTGTTGGAATTAATAAATGGCTGTTTTATGTTATTTGTTCCTTATATAATATACCCAATTCGACAGACAGAGGTATATTAAACGTAAATATTTTCTCAATTGTGCTTTTACTCCCATTTACGTCATAGGGGACAAACCTACTGACGTCTACAACGTCTAAACTACCAAATTTGGGTTCAGGTTATAAATTGTTAGCACAGTGATTGTAAAGGAGAAAGGAAATGTGACTTAATGATCAGATGATTTTTTATAACAGTTGTAATTTATATATTACTAGCTGAACCCCGCGGTGTTACCCGCGGTTATTGTTGTACCGCGAGTAACGCCGCGGGACAAAGTTAGTCTAAAAAAAGTAGCCTAAGTTACTCCCCGGATCATCAGCTACCTGCCAGTGAAAGTCCCGTCAAAATCCGTCCAGCCGTTCCAGAGATTACCCGGAACAAACAGACAGACAGACAGACAGACAGACAAAAATTTTTTTAACTACATTTTTGGTATATGTACCGTGTATACATACATATGCATTAAGTAAAAAGCGGTTATTTTAATATTACAAACAGACACTCCAATTTTATTTAGTTGTATAGATGGTACATCATTTAAGTTTAGACTTAAATATAAATTACAACTGTTATAAAAAATCATCTGATCATTATCCCTAAACTAATTTAAGGATTATTATTCTTTGTTAACTTCTAAAGTGTCCAACGCCATCTCACGGCCGCGGTGACACTCTAGCAAGTGCGCGGCGCGACATTTCAGCGATTAAGTTTATATTATAATCCCACTTTGGAAGAATAATAGTACGATGAGCAAGATTATTTGTCCTGTATCTAGTTGTTTTTGTATCTTATCACACTAATATATAAAGGCGAAACTTTGTGAGTGTGTATGTTTGTTACTTCTTCACGCAAAAAGTACTGGACGGATTTGGATGAAACTTAACAGTAATATAGCTTATACATCAGAATAATACATAGGCTACTATTCGCGGCGATAACCGATATACACGCGGGTGGAGCCGCGGGCAACAGCTAGTTTAATATAACTAGCAACTCGGTTCGTACGGATGTCTTTGAAGTTCTCAGATTTCCCCTATTATAGTATGCAGGTGTCCCACATATAACCTTCCTTTTGAATTAGTCTATGTATTGCTGAAAACGGCATTAAAATCTGTCGAGTAGTTTTAAAGATATAAGGGAACAGACAGCGGAAGCAAGCATTTTATAAAATGTAATACGCTGAGAAGCGTCCGCTTGTCATAATATCAACTCTACTCTATTCTCTGCCTAGTACTGAATCGATAAATAAGAAAAAATCTAAAAATAATATTTCGATATTCTTTCCTTTTTGTTTGTAGTTCTTTTATATTGCTAAAATAATTTTGGGCCTTGTAAGGAATCACTTAGAAAACCTTCTATATTTAGTAATTATTAAAGAAAAATAAAAGTATTTCGTTGACTTCTATACTTCTTAAGTCAAAGCAATTCTTTTTTTATATAAAAATGAAGCCTTACTACTAAGGAAAGTTGACGAATAATGGTTATGGAACAACTTTTTGTTTTGTCCTTTTGTTATTTACTTTTTATTTCTGAAGATTTTTTTCATAAGGGATATTTATTTATAGTATCCATACTAATAATATAAATTCCAACGTAACTTTGTCTGTCTGTCTATTACGATTTCATGGTAAAACCGCGCCTCGAATTAGATTTGGCAAGGATATATTTTGACTCTTGACGAAGGAAATAGGCTACTCTTTAACACTACGAGTATAACCGATATACACACTGGCAGAGCCACGAGCTGAAGCTAGTATAACTAGTACAACATAGAAATTATGTTGCGGAATATTTTTTTGAAGGTTTCTTGACTAATATTTGAACGGTAGTCACACTTTTCTTTCGCGTATCGTAGTTACTAAGATGTGACGTCAATGGTAATGGCGTCTCACATGGGCTGGTCATGGCCAATGTGACAACTGGGGCATATTTTTGTCATTATAGCAATATTTTTCTCTACCGAATGTTTGAAAGCTACGTAACTGTTTGTAAATGTAGTTACCTATAGATAGACAAGCCTGTAAATTAGATTATGTGCATAATGTGAAGAGAAAAACGTTGTCTTTGGACTGATGAAATCACCCCGTCAGTAGCCTTGTTATCCACAACTTGTTGTTCTGAGTCTTGGTCTTCTTTGCGTCCATTTCATGTATGGTTGTAAAGTCCCCCGTGACACAGGATGTATATATTAATATGCGGGAGTTGTCTTTTTAAAAAATGAAAGAGGAAAGATACTGGTGTATTGAAGCGGCGATATATTGATGACCTCTTATAATATACGCAGATAACTTTGAAATACATATTTTTTTATGTTTGGTCCTGCCAAAATGACTCAACTCTGCCTGATTAAAAGAATAAGCAGAATCCAAGAGTGGTGGTCACCATACTGTGAATGCTGCAACAATGCAGCATGGCGACCCACACCATGGCGGGCTAGTGATGCTTCTGCATCATTGGGCCTCCGGTCTCGCACTCACTAACGAAACACGACAGCATGATCGCTGCTGTCATTTTACGTTGATTTTCTGTGCGAGGGTAGTACCGCCCCTTTCGAGCCGGCCTATTCGTACTGAAATCGGCGTGGCTCTACTACTTATAATATAATTGGTATATGTTTGGAGACTAGACAGTACTAAAAACCTTACTCATGTAACATGGTGATTTGATGATTCATTGTGGGTTCAAATTCCATATGAGACAACACTTTGTATAATCTACAAACTGTTGTTCTGAGCCTGGGTGTTCTCGGTGTCCATTTTATGTTTGTTTGTAAAGTAACTATTACGAGAGTTGTTTAAAAACAAAAGAAAAAAAAAGACTCTCATATTACCTACTATCGTCGTTTGTATCAAAGTACAAGTAGAAAAAAGTTTGTTTACTTTACGTTCCTGAATTTAATATCTACAGTTCAATATTTGCACGAAACAGTGACATGATGAACAGTTAGGTATTCGAGAAATAAATTTAAAGGAACTAGTAAAGGAATTGGTTGAGGCCTAGTCCTACTAAAAGAGAGTGTGAATAAAAGAGTAGGTACTCAACAGGAAGTATTAATTTTCACTCGTATTTGTATTTACATAAAAACCAATCATCAACCTGGTGGTTCAGAACGAATCTTTAACCTCGATGTAATGTCAAAAATAATATTGTATGTAATAATATTTTGAACATCTGACACACAATGGCATCTACTCCCGAACTAGGCAGAGCTAGTATTATGTGTACTAGAAAACAGAAATAAACAAATATGTGTATACCTTTTTGTAAATACATATATATAATACATACAAATTACCCCAAATCCTAAGCAAATGTTTGCAGATTATACAAAAATTAGATCTAAAAATACTTAACCATATTTTATATAATATTTATCCATCAGATATATCAGTCACTGTTTACCATTATCTCAAAATAACGATTTCCTTTCATCTACATCAATTCAACTTCATAATTTTGATTACTGTACACATAATTTTATAGACATAATTATTTTATTACATATCATTTGAGAGTATGAAGCATAACAGATCGGTATCTAAATTGCTACAATACAATTGCGAATCATTAAAACTACCAAAATCATACGTTCATTATATTTTATTTGCTTTTGGAAACGCACATGTAGAAAATTTTAAAACAATTACAAATATGATGTCCAAGAAAATTCTACAGTTACTTATAGTGATCTATCTGGCATTCTTCATAGGTTTAGTAGTATGTCAAGAGGAGACCACAGCACCAGCAACCACGAAGGCTGAAGGAGAGGAAGAAGAAGAGGAAGAACCTCAGAAAAAGGGCTGTTCTATTTGGTGCTGGATACAGAAGATCGCCATGTTTGTCATCTCTCAACTGTTGAGCGGTAATTTGATTTATTTCTTACTAAACACCCGGCCCAGTTCAGCCCAGTCTTTGAAATTTTCAGATTTCCTCCACCATAATATGCATGTATTACCTATTTAAACCTTCCTATTGAATCACTTTATCTATTGCTTATAACTGACACTTCATTTTACACTTTATATAAAATGTATACTATGTATAGAAGGTTCTGTGGTGATTTATGCTGATGGATCTGCAAATATTGGTTTCGGAGTTTAGGTGTTTTCTATCTATAATATGAATGTATTTACAAAAAAGTATAAATATATTTATATCAGTTGTCTAGAACCCATAACACAAGCTCTGCTTAGCTTGGGACTAAATGGCGTTGTGTGTTAAATGTCCAGAATATTTGTTACTATGCTGGGAGTCATTTAATTTTTTAGAAGTCTGACACAATGACTCTGCTTGATGGAAAGCATGAGTAAAATTCGAGAGTGGGGGTCACCATATTGATTGTGAATGCAGGCAATACAGCATGATGATCCAAGCTATAGCAACCTACAGACTTTTGACAATCATCATCATTAACAGGTTTTGTTATGTTCATTGCCGGACACAAGACTCTCTTTAGTAGGGAGGTATTGTTGGTGTTAGTACCTTACTTTAAAGTTTTCTTTTATGACTTATTTCTATAAGTGCTCGCCTTTTTAGTGACTAAATTTTATTTAGTTATTCCTCAAAATTTCTACTGGTGAAAATTTTGTACTAATTTTGTTGTTCTTTTTCCAGGTTAATTTTATGGCTGCTAAAATTATTTTCAATACAAATATATTTTTAAATTGTAATCAAAAATCTTATGCCAATGTGTGAGAATAAAATTAATTAATAAAAAATAGATGATTTTAAATTGATTCCATAATTAGTAAGTTTTAGAAAAAGTAAAAAACTGTTTTTCCATCCAAATGCCAATCCCAATTTCGAATCCTGATCACTAATTTACTTGTTATGACGAACAATACTAATCATTGGTCCGTGTAAAATATTATTATAACTACAGACTACTTTCTGTCGTTGTGACGCTTTAATGTTGTCTTTATTATATTAAACATTTTATCTCATTCCCTAACGAGCTTAAAATAACTTGAAACACTTCACACACATGACGGTCTGAATCTAAACTAGGTAGAGTCTGTATTATAGTAATTAAACTGCAGATAGACATTAATAAATACACGAAATCACACAGTTGCAGCATACATAATGCATGCACATAATACTAATATAATATTTCTACCATAGTTTGGTCTGTAACACTATTAATTCTTGAGTTTATGAAGAAAACTAAAAATGCTATTAGGACGGAACCCGCAAATGTTATAAACAAAAACTAAGTTAACGTAATACGGTTACTTTTTATCGCCTGACCTAAAATCTTTCAGAATTTTCATTATTACTAAAGAGTAAGCTTTTAAATGATGTTACGTTACTTATCTTTTAAAAAAACGACGGAGTAACACTTTTAAGACAAAAATTGCTTTTATTTAAAAAATGGCCTTTAGATTGCCTTCAAAGGATTTCCAATTTGAATTTCAAATAGCTTCAGATTTTGTTAAGCCTGTTTTGTATAGAAGCACTTCAATTATGTGTTTCTTATCCCTAAAATTGTTTGAGAGAGGAAAAATATATATTTTTCCTGATAACCGCGTAAAACAACGAACAGTTTTTAAAATAATTTATTGATCGAAGAGTAAAACCTGAATGTTTATATATTTTTTTGACGGCTTATTAACAATTGCAATTAGTAATTTATTGAAACGGTGTCCACTGCACCAGGTTCTTAAGATTACTCTGTAATGGAAAGCGGACACGATTATATATATTTATCTTGTTTGAAACATTGGTTTGCATGTATAACAATGTTTGCATATGCTTGCTAGCTGCTAGCTAGTAATGCTAGCTTGCATATATTTTAAAGAAAGTGAAATATTAGTACTTACTTATAACTGTCGAGTATTTTTTTTTAATATACCGAGACAGAAATTAAGGAAATGCATCCGAAATGAATCTCAAAAAAAATAAAACCTTCACGAGCTTTCACAGTTTTTTTTTATGATTGCCCTGCCAAAATGACTCTTCTCTGCCTGATGGAAAGCATAAGCAAAATCCTACAGTGGTGGTCACCATACTGCGAATGCAGACAATGTAACAATACAGCATGGTGACCCACACCATGGCGGGATAGCGATGCTTCTGTATCATTGGGCCTCCGGTCTCGCACTCACCAACGAAACACGACAGCACGATCGCTGTCATTTTACGTTGGTTTTCTGCGCAATATAAATTATTGATTTAAATTAAACATCTAAAGATTTTTATAATAATATCATAAAATAAGAATATCGAGAAATTAAAGTAGGTAATTAAATAATTAAAGACCAACTATTCCTTTATTAAAAATGAAAAATATCTCTCTACCTTTTTAATAATATTTCTCCTTAACAAGAAACCACAAGATTAATTATGTCTTTCTAAGGCAGAAACCTTAAAACAAAATTACCTTTTTGAAGTTATTACAGGGAAACCAACTAAATGTAATGAGAAAATTAGCTGGAGAAAATAATTTGTCAACTTATGTGTAAATATTTTTTTATCAGTAGGTACCTGGTACTTCTTGTTCTACGGTTTCTCAGTAATTAATTAATATTTCAGTAATAACACGTTTTAAATAAACCATTCTTTTCAGCGTAGCGTCTTTGTATATCTCAATTTAATATTTTTTGTTTATGTATTGGCCTGCCAAAGTAACTCTACTCCGCCTAATAGAAAACATGAGCGGAATCCAAGAGTAGTCACCATAATTATTATGAATGCAGACAATGCAACAATGATCTATACTATGGCGACCAATTGAGATACTTCTGTATCATTGGGCCTCCGGTCTCACACTCACCAACGAAACACGACAGCACGATTACTGTCGCTTTAAGTTGGTCTTCTGTGATAGATTAAGTAATAGCAAAACACAATAAGGGAATTCTGAGACGTTTTTTCTTCATAGCCCTTCATTAAAATATTATTAAAATTTGAGATTACTACGTTGAAACTCTCTTTGCATCTGTTTACATTAGTTTTCGTTAATGTCATGCACACATATTTATTTTTATACTTTACTTATTTTCAGGTCTATTTTGAATATTATGTTTCGCGCTAAATTGGTCACCAATTGTTGTTATTTTTTTTGGATTGCATAAGTTTTGATTTGATTTTATGTATACGTTTTTTCTTCAGTTGCAAATATTATTACTCCGTATTTTTCGTTTCCAATTTATCACCGAGTTGCCAGATGTAAAAAAGTTTCTTAAAATATTACCTGTCTGTTATAAAGACAGTCCAGAACTTTTGAATTCCCAATTTTCTTTACAATTGAAAATTATTCCATAATTTTAGCGGAAATGAGAACCGAGGTTAATGTTTATCAAACTAACTTTAGTCGGAGCAAATCGCGGTTATATTTCACCACAGTTTTTGCTTTAGGCGTCAACGAAATTACTTCGGCCACAGAATCTGATTAATTAATGAACACAAAACCTCAGCCCGCAATAGTAAATTAGTCGTCGTCTGTAGAAATGATAGATTAGGTAGACAAAAAGAGTATTTTATTTTAATAGGATTTTGTACAAATGTGTACAGTCGTTGAATACTTTAGCTTTTTTGCACACGTCTTGTTTGTGTTGTGCTGCTTCGGCACTCTCCATACAAGTGCCTCCGTAATCGTTTACTAAATTTCTTTGATCTAACTGATGAGCAACTTGGACACGTTTCCTGGAATCAAATATTTATAATTTACTTTTTGGTGATTTGTTGAGTTGACATGGAGAGCATGACATTAGAACATATGTGTGTGAGCAATTATTGTTATATAAAAGTTAAGACAAGCATATTGCGTAAAGTTTTTATCTGTAGCTAATAGATAACCATTTTAGCAAAGAAGAGTAAGATCATCATCATCATATTCTAGCCGTTTTTTTTAATTAAACTTGGGTTTAATAAGCACAGGACTTGCGAAACTGATGCTAAAGCTCGATACTTTATTGCTTCCATAATGTAATTCAACAGTTGTTAAAACTTTTTATAATACTGAAAGTCTTTTATATCTAAAGAAAATTTTACTCAAAAACCTTGACTGAAGTTATTAATTAATTTATGTACTGGTTGATTCATAGAATGATCTAGATTTTTTTTAAATATGATTGATATAATTAACTTACCTATAAATTTCTAGATTAATAACTCCTGTAGGGCTCATGATGCCGAACTTCTTTAGTACACAGAAAATGATGCAGGGTTCGTCCGATTCTTGGATCTCAATCCGTTTGAATTTCGGATACATTTCACTCAGGCATTGTTCTGCTACCATATCACTAAGCTTCTCGTGGGCGTACATTACTGCTATGCGTGCGTATGAGGAGCAAACCATCAGTACTGTGAAGAATACTAGCTCTGAAATGAAAACAAAAGTAGTTAGCTAACAGTAATTTTTTTTATTTATTTATAACTTTATGTACTTTTGTACATCGGCGGACTTAATGTCCAAGGCATTCTCTACCAATCAATATCTGGGTAGTGTACAAATCTTGTGAGGTAGGTGCACATGAAGTACATACTTAAACAACTAAAAATGCATTACAAAGCATTACATACATAAGTCGAAAACGAGATTCTGGTTTTAGTAGGCTGGAAATTCTTAAGGCGATAAAGTGTTCACTGACTTCCAGTTCACTTTTGACTCTCTTGAGTGACCTGAGCTCGCCAATCGAGAGTTGAGTCAATGAATAAACCCAAGTCCTTGACTACGGGCTAAAAGGTATTGCAGACCCGTTAAACACAAACGGTGAGATTGAAGCAATGAAATTATATTCAATTCTAGAGTCGCCAGATTTTTAATCGCTTCAAAATAAATACGCCATATTGAGAGCAAATTGAAAAATTGGTTGTTGTAGTAATTAAGTGTGTGTAGTCTGTTTACATTATGGAAATAGTGACGTATAGTGACGGTTTTTTGAGAAGCAATAATTTCTTGAAACCTTTTTTCTAAACGCGAATTGAATACAGGTCAACAACAATGTAATAGTTTCTTTCATAACATAAAAGTAACTTTTTTATGGTATAGAGGGCAAACGAGCAGACGTATCTTGACTGAGATGAGAGATGAGACTGATGGTAAGCGATTACGGATGGGTGTCCATTGGCGGCGGTAATCGTTAACACCAACAAGTGCGTTGCCGACCTTTGGGGGATGGGGAAAGGGATGAGGGGCGGGGTTAGGGTTTTGGCCTCCAGTGTCCTCACTCACTTGAAACACAGCGCAAGCGCTATTTCACACCGGTTTTCTGTGAGGCCGTGGTATCACTCCGGTCAAGCCGGCCAATTCATTCCGAAGCGAATCAATTGAATCCGACACGTATATTGAGAGAATGAATAAATAACGTTGCTTCATTTATCATCATAATATTCAAGCCAAAGGCGAGCTAGCGTACACCATTACACTTAAATATGGAAAAGGTCTGTTCATAAGCGAACACAATGAAACAAAACAATTTTCCAACACAACGTTGGTTTGAAATTTTGTTTGAGACGGTTACACGATAATATATAGCAACGTCGAGACGTGTAAGAAGCGTGGCTTATCTAGAAAGAGTTCTCAGTGAACCACTCTGTTGATTAAACAACACAATTCTTGACTGGAACATATTTTCTGGCAAGATTCTTTGAAAATATTTAAACGAAGTTACCAAGTCTAGACCTTTAAAGAAAACGTAACACTAGAACTGGTAATGTAACAGTAATTTTGTTATTATGTTCTTTTTGAATACTTTTTTAATCAAAATATGCCAACAAAAACAACCCTTCTTCTACCTTAAACATTGTGAGATCCATGTAATACCAAGTTGCTTGATTTATTCTGTTCCTACTTCAGGGATCTTCTGATTTAAGCTCTTACGTAATTAGATAACCTAACAACATGTTATAGTGACCGTAACAATATTAAAAATCTTTTATGTTTTAAATAAATAGAACGACTTGTCCAAACTATCGCCCGTGACTTTGCTAGCGTGATTATTTTGTTTTCATGATTTTAACTTTGGAAATGATAGTTCAAATTAAACTTTCAGTGGTTGCTAACAATATAAACAACTTCAGCTGTCAAACGGGCTCTGTGTTGATGTTCTAGCTAGTTAGGGCTTATAATCAAATGATTTTATACATGTAGAATAATAATAATAATAAAAAATAATAAATATTTCGGACATCTAAACACACAACGCCATCTAGTCCCAAGATAAGCAGAGCTTGTGTTATGGGGTACTAAACAACTGATACAAATACATATATACTTTTTTTTTTGTAAATACATACATATTATAGATAGAACACACCCAAACTCCGAAACAAATATTTGTAGATCATACAAACATTTGGTCCGACCCGGGAATCGAACCCGAGACCTCATGATCAGCAGTCGCTCACGCCAACCGCTAGACCAACGAGGCAGTCAAATGGTTAGTTCTTAAAAATTTTGACCTTAAATTTTGATCCCTATCAAATTCTGAGTACGGGATTCAGGTGTATTTGTCTATCTAAATAAGAGTTCTCTTTTACGCTACTGGCTTTTCAAGTGAAATGGCAAAGGACACTACTTGACAAGTTTAACACATTAGTATATACCTTTATTTCTATATAGTGTGGTCATTTGCCTTTTGAAATGACGTAGACCACAGTAGAATTTATTTTCAAATTTCAGACACATATATATAATTATATACGTCCAGGAGTTGCTTCATTTTACCTTGTTAACAACTTTAGTATTTAAACATAATACTTTATTATCCGTCATCATTTTGTACACATAGATAACGTCCAAGAAAAGTTTGAATTTTGCAATTATACTGTAATTTACATAAAAACCAAAACTTACAAGCAAAAATGTCATTAAGCTCACTGTTGGGTTTTATATGCTTAAATGAACATTATAGTGCAAAACAGTGTTGCATTTAATATTACTAAAACTTTAAAGGGAAGCTTGGAATCTCTGCTGTGTCTAACTATATTCCAGTATCAAATTTTTATAATAAACAAAATCAGGTTCCCAAAACGCGAGGCACAAATATAATTTAATTTGCATAATATGCTAAACAGATTTCATTCTTAAGGGTGTCCCCTAACAATGAAAAAAAGGAAAGGTCTTTACAATTTTATTAAACAGAATATAAAAATAAATACGTCTAATATATACAGGATGGTGGCTACTTCATAAATTCCTCTGGATCTCGATACGAAACTGCGTATAGTTGTGTGCAGTCGTTAAACACCTTCGCCTTCTTACAAACATCATGGTCCAAATTCATTCCATTAATATTTTGAGCGCAAGTCTCTCCGACATCCGAAATGAGGATCCTAGGATCGTACCTATGAATTGCCTGTACTCTTCTGTAGTAATTCTTTATATTAATATACCCATCGTTTGTCATGATGCCAAACTTTTTAAGTACACAATGAATGATACAAGGGATATCGTTCCTATCGATTCGCAGCGGGTACTTGTATAAGTTGCGTGGATACATTTCGGTCAAACAACTGTTTGTTACTTTGTCACTGTTCTTGTCGCGGGCATACAGAATGGAGATGGGAGGTTCTGAATCCAAGCTTTGAGAGAAATATTTTGTTTTGTAGCTGTACACTACAGCTGATAGCGACATAAATGTCGTAAAGATGAGTATTTCTGAAAGGATTGCAATGTACAATGTTATCAACCTTATGTTTTTGAGTTTGAGATGGAAAAGAAGAATTGGAACGTCATCCAATTTTAATTAGAGTTACACTGCGATTATAGTTGTTTTTATACCTACATATCTGCTAGATTTTACTACTAATTTTTATTATATGAAAAAGGAACAAAAAAACACACCTAAATAAAATACACAATGGGGGGCCCATATCGCTTACTTAGTTCCACGAACTGTAAATTGTGATTTTGAAAGTACCAAATGTTAGTAAAATTGACTTCCCAATTAAATTTGCCACGTAGTTTTCTTTATGAATTGCGTAAACGAGTGACATTCATACATATTTGTGTACATAAAACTTTAACTTACTTTGCATTGTAGATTTTGACTTATATAGTATTTTGATGAATATCACAGTCTTCTACTTTACACGTTTAGTCGATTTGACATTATTAGTCAAGCTGAACAAAATTACTGGAAGCTGAAACAAAAGAAATTCGATATTTTGCTTTCGTAACACCAAGAAACGAATTGTTTCCAAAATTCGTGGCTTTATGTTTTATATACTCTTAGAAATCTGCAAAACAATCGGCTATTGTTTGGAAGGTTTCGATAAGAGGTGGATGTAAAATGTCAGAAAGACTACGTAACGTAAAAAAGAACTTTTGCCAGATGTTTGGTTGTCAAATACACCGATATGAAGAATCCATTATCAAATAGGGCTTTTATTTAGTACTAGCTGAACCCCGCGGGGAGAAGTTAGTCTAAAAAAGTAGCCTAAGTTTCACCTTATATCATCAGTTACATCTTCTAACTCCAACCATGCTATAGCATCTTAGAAGCTCAGAAACCTTTTCTGGTCACTGCATGTTTCCGGGACTGATGTTGATTGGAGGATGTCTGTCCGTTGATCTGCCACTTTTCTACATTCTGTAAGAACGTGCTGCGGCGTTTCTGCTGCCTCCAAGCATCCCCAGCACATCTGTCTGTTACGCCTATAGCGAATAGATGTTTTTTTAGGAGACAATGCTCATCCAATTCCCGGGATCGTTCCTTTTAAGTCTAACCAGGTTGCGGGTTAGTCTTTTTGATGCTACCGGAACTGCAATTTTTCACTGCATTAGCGTACTTCTTGAATTTGAGACAAGTTCAAAAGATAAAAATAATTGTTAGGTCATGCGTCATGTCATAGCAGCGTATCCTCGGTCATTTAGTCTCTGTGTGAGGCTGTCTACCACTATGTTCCATAAAAGCGGTGATAGGACATCACCTTGTGGGCATCCTCTGACTCTTACTCTCATGGTAGTATTCACCACTGCCTGAGCCGCTCTTTTACTGACCAGTTCAGTAATCCAGTCTATAATGACAGGTTTGGTCTTGAATTTTCGAAAAAAGAATGAGATATGGTATGTGATGACTGACTCTGTTGATCTGCCTTTTCTATATGCATGTTATTGAGGATATAGTGGAGTGTTCTTAAAAACTCCATCCCATAGGGTTCTGGCCACTAGACTTTCCAATGCTTTCAGAAGGAAAGATGTGAGACTGATTGGTCTAAATAATTGGGCAAGTGTGTAATCCTCCCTACCCGGTTTTGGTAGGAAGACTACTTACGTCTCTCTGCGTTGAAATGACTAGTATTAGGTAAGCACATGAAATTAATCGCCTAATTAATATTTTTAACACTAGGCTAAGAAGATTTTTGTCAACAAATTTATAAATTAAAAGTAAAAATAAAACCATAATTATTTACAATAAATTTAACAATACACGATCTACATCTATACTCTATACAAATAAATAAAATTGGAGTGCATATACGGTATACATAATATGTAAAAAGCGGTTATTTTAATATTACAAACATACTTGTAATATTAAAATAACCGCTTTTTACATATTATGTACCAAATATTTACATATTATGTACACGGTACATATACCAAAATAACATTTTTACAATTTTTGTCTGTCTGTTCCGGCTAATCTTTGGACCGGCTTTTGACTGGACATTCTCTGATAAGTAACTGATGAAAATCCTTTGTGGTAGACCCTCAGGTACACTTAAATCTCTGTTTCACGAATAATGTAATTCGTTATATTTTTGATACCACAAATTATCAGTTTTGGGGTTTTCAATTTAAGATGAAACAACAAAAGGCATCAACGAAGTGGTGTAATTAACAGTCTCTCAACCATTCATACCTTTCTATATGAATCCAGCAATTGTATTCAGTTCCAATTAATTATCCAATGGTCCTTTCAAAGTTACTTACTACAATTAAAAGTGATAGAACGACTTTGAAACACAATTAAAAATTACTAGGAATCTCGAAAAAAATATTAGAATATTTTCCAGCGATTTTTCTCATCGCAAAAGTTTTTATTTTGTCATCAATAAGAGGCGTCAATAAGGACGCCTACGATATTATTTATTGACCTTTCGGGACTTGATTGCTTTTTTCTTTAAGTAAAAAGTTTGTACTCTCAAAGGGAATAGAATAAAAATAATGCATTATTATGATATTGCGTCACACTAATATTATAAAAGTACTAAACCGATCATCATAAACTTTGAACACGTATTCTCGGAGGTATTACTGGTAGAAGTAACAGAATACTTTTTATTAAATGCGAACGAAGCTGCGGGCGAAAGTTAGTACTATATATATATGACAGATATGTAATGCACAAAGGATGGCCTTATTACTATACATACTAAAGCAGCCTAGACAACCTTAGGACAGATAGAAATGTTTCGAACAGACAGTAGAAGTTGACAGTGTAATGAGTGATATAAAATGTGTATTTAAGTATTGATCAAAAATATTTGTAAAGCATTTGAGAAAGCGATTGCCTCGTTGGTCTCGCGGTTGCCGTGTGCGACTGCTGATCATGAGGTCTCGGGTTCGATTCCCGGGTCGGACCAAATGTTGTGTGGTGGGGGTGTTTTCTATGTATAATATGTTTGTATATATGTATTTCTGTCAGTTGTCTAGTACCCATAACACAAGCTAGTAACAAAATCAATGCGATTAATTTGCCTTGTGTAATGTGTATCATATGTCAGGTGTCAGAGTGACATTTAAGTAGTCAGATATCTGAAATGGATATGTCAGGGCAAATACCAGAGTTTAATTATTTTTTTTATAGTAAGTGTTATAGTCCGGTCAAATTAGACCAAAAAATAGGAGTGAGGTTACAAAAATGCACAATTTCCTGAAAATTGGTGGGATTATACAAAACATGTAAAAAAAATGTGAAAAGTCCTCATGAACCCTACGCGTGGAAAAAAAATTGTCAGGGTCACTAAAACGGAGTTCCCGCATTTTTTAAAACTGTAAGTTTCATCATAAAATTAGCCGTGACAAAAATGAAAATTAAATAATTATCTATATCTGTGACAAGTAAAATTTTAACAAAAATAAAACCGAATTCAAGGTTTGACTTGATTTCTCTTAGATGCCGTGATCAGATCTTAGTGTCGTTATCATGGTTCCCCCGTTGGGATATCTCCTTTCCATTATAAAAGGAATCATTAAAATCGGTTCATAAACGACGAAGTTATCCGCGAACACACATAATATATATATATATATATATATATATATATATGTAGGGTCGAATCCTCCTCCTCCTTTTTTTGAAGTCGGTTAAAAATGACAAAATATTTTTTTTCCTAGGCGTTACCGCTCTTGAAATATAACGATTCAAAAAGTTGAAAAAGTTGTAATCGTCATAATATGCACACGTTTCCACGCGACCTTTGAGGTAGTGTACTTAGCGCGATTTTTAATGTGGTTTCCCTAGTAAACCTATTCAATTTATCTTTTTTGATTCTTTAATTTGAAACTATTAACTAATTAAATATATTGGCAAGGGTTGAAATGATAAAAGGGGTGTAAATTAAAAAAAGCCTATAGACAGAAAGTTTCTTGCAATCTGTACTTCAAATTAATGTAATATATCTGTCCCAACTTCCCACAGGCAGTGCAGGCAAAAAATTTACGATTTCCGTTATCTTTTATTTTTTTGTACACAAACCTTGTTAAATAATGAAAAAAAAAAAATTAGGTGGAGCCGATCGGAAGTTATGCGCGTACATTCATTTTGGCGATTCATTTTTATATATATAGATTTATTTAACAGAAATCGATAATAGAGGTATATAGCTTTGCTTTTTTTTCTTTTAAGTTTATCGACTTTGTTAATTTTTATGATGATGTTGATGCGACTACATCAATCATCTAAAACCTTTTCAGTCACTGACTCAAAATATAATCAAGTTTTAGATCGCATAGAGAGATCCTAGAAAACATAAACTTTAAGTAAAGTTTCAATTTCTTTAACATCTTGAGTGCTTTCTTTATTATTTACTTTAGTGAATAAAAAGTTCATTTTACTATGTATAAACTAGGCTTGAACTCGGAAACTTTGCGGTCACAGTTTGGTGGAGACACGAGTTGTAATAAGTTGGGTTCATACTTTGTGCGTGACTGATTTATTTCCTAACTTTCAGTTATTGGTATTTTTGTAGGGACTGAATTCGGCATTTTTTCTGAATGTGTGTATTATTATATGATTTATTACTATTGTATCCATCGTTATTGTGTTAACGTACCGAAGACTATGTGTAAATATATAAATTATAAGTTTGATGAAACTTTCGAAGTTATTTATATAAGAAAATATAAATAGTTCATCTAAGATTGTTTAAAATTATAGTTTTCTCTTCCTTTGACTTTTGTGTAAAGGTTACGAGTATAATGCAAATATAACTCGGGCATTTTAGACTCATATTCTTGCCCATTTACCGCAGATGAGTTTTTTTAGGAACGTTGTATTTTTTTTAACATTTAAAACAGTTCACATTCTCTTCTCATGACTTTGATTCTCACGAGACGAATATGGCCCACAGACGTCTGGCTTCGTTCTTATACAGACTTTATTTTTGAAATTCCATTTCTTGTGTATTTAATTCAATTCAATTCTGTTGCCGCTATTGAATTCCATTTATTTAATAAAACATAAGCGTTGCAGTTCACACAAAACCGCTTATATCTATGTTATATTATTTATATTAATGCGGATCTAACATGAAATTCAGAAATATTCTGAGGATTCGGACACGTAAATTAAAGAACACAAAATCCTGTTAATGCCGCTATCCGCAGCTTCATTTAAAATTATTCGCATTCAAGCATCGTTCACTCTCCGCTAAATAACTCTATAATTCCTAAAGTTTCAACCGTTTCTTAATTTAGTTCACCCCTATTTGTTTACAAACTTGGGTCGAGTGTTGTTAGGAACTGCTTGAAGTCCAACTGGTGTTGATTTAAGATAATACCAGTTTGAGGGCCTCTCCGTAAATATTTGCCTATTAAGTTTAATTTTACTTTGTTCACTGTTTAGGATTTCAAAATAATAGTGCTCTGGATAATTTTCTATGAAATCTAAATAGTTTCTACGTTTAGGAATCTTGAGAAATAGGCTTATTGAAACCAAAATTAATAGCATACTTTAAATATCATACGCCAAGTAGTGACAGTCCAGTTTATTGATTATATTATTTTCGACATACTACTTCAATTGATAAATAACGATCAAAATGGTTTTGCTATTAAACATTGTGTACGAAATTTTATTGAGATTTTGCATTTTACGCTATAATCATCATTAACTTTTCGCTATAATGAATCAGTATAATTATATGCTTTGGCTGGCAGCAGATGGTTGTGAACTGCTAAAGACCGGGATTGTTGGCGCTCCTTAGGGAAAACTTTCATTTAGCAGTGGAAGGCATATGGTTGTTATATATGCTTTAGACATAAATTTGAAGCACCTTTTAAAGAAGAAAATTACTTTGACGGTGAAGGTGTTTCTTATGTATGGCCCTGAAACAATGACTCTACTCTGCCAAATGGGAAGCATAATCAGAATCCAAGAGAGATGGTCACGATACTAATTGTGGATGCAGACAAAGCTACAATGCAACATGATGACCCACACTATGTGCGGCCTACTGATGCTTCTGCATCATTGGGCCGACAGCACAAACGCTGTCATTTTACGTTCATCTTTCCCAAATCTGTCAGATATACCAACTTATACTTGCCTGGTATATTAAATGACGTATGGTAGAGGACTGCGGGAACTGAATCGAGGAAGTACCTTCCAGGAGACTTGAATAACATAAAACCAAAATTATTTTTAAAAGTATTTTATTGTCAGTTTCTGTTATCGGCTAATAATTGTTGTACAATAAAAAAACCTACTCTTCGCACCCAACAAAATATGTTACATGTTGTTCCATTATCAGGCGCAACAGTTGTAGTTGTTTCAGTAGGCTGTACGTAAATTTGTATTATTTGGACAGTATGATTCGCGGTAATATTGTGAGGTATTAATTCTTCATAATCGTAAGATGGGTAAAAGTTGTATTGGGGAAAACCTGGTACTAAATACGGATGGTATTCGTAACATCTTAAAGAGCATATTGACAATATTTGGATGTAAATTATGATTCGGGTTATATACGAGTAGAACATTGAGTTAACTGTTTGATTGCGGTCCCAAGTCTCGTTAAATGAGTTTATATTCTGTGTGATGCCCTTTTTAACCGACTTCAAAAAAATGAGGAGGTTTCTCAATTCGACCGTATATATATTTTTTTTTTTTTCAATTGTGGAACGTTAGTTTTTGTTATTCATGAATCTCAGTGGTTTTTTTTATCATTATCTCACATGCCTTCGGGTTATCTCCATCAGTCTTGATAAACATACATTTCAATTATTTTTAAGTTATTGTTCTTTCATAAGTTCGTAAGTTGCATCCAAAACTTGTGTTGTTTATTTTAAAGAAGAGGAATTGTTCTTTGTTTTAACCAGTTCAGTTCAATTTTACTTTACTGTATTTACAACTTTTAATGCTGGAATAGAAAAACAAATATTATGCTCAGAAAAAATGGTAGTACAGATTTTTGTTAATTTATTAAACGTTAAATATCAAAAATAAATATACAGAAAGCAGCAACGGAACGGCTGCAGAAACGGAAACAGCGTAATGCGTAAACTTTCCTACAGGTGTTATACCACTAGTGTGTTAAAAGAAATAAAGCGTCAAATTGAATAGCACTTACTGACGATGACTCTTATTTTACTTTGTATATGTAAAGGTGACTATTCAAATACATAAGTAATACAAACTTGTTATAGTATTTATGTACCTACTCAGCTTCAGCTTCTAACCGGTAGTGTACAGTCGCTACCTAAGATAATATAACACGTTTGATTTTCCTTTAATTTTCTTCTACTTGCATTAACAAAAACAAACACTAAAAAATAAAAATTATCCAATTTTGTAAATCGATCAGAAATTATGCACGTCCATTCTTTTCCATTCTTTTTGGTGATCAATTTTTTTTGTGTATATATAATTTGGTTGCACTTACATTTTTAACGTTAAATAAAATCTTTACAATTATTTTCCTTCTTCTTTACACTGGACAAAGTGATCGATTTTTAATTTCTAAAATATGTCTACTGCTCCACTGGATGTTTACATGACACTAATACTCATTACTCTAAAACCATGTCAATTGCTCGTGTGATCTGATTACTGGTGTGTTGTAAAACCAGGCGACATACAATAGAGCTGCATACTATAATAACATCATTTGTTTTGTTTGACAATATGAATACTATAATTGCAGGTAATTTACTGTTAGCATTTTTATGTAGGCCAATATCAATGCATATATTTCTGTATGATGAAATAGTAAGTTATATTGATGTGTTTACTACTAGCTTATGGCCGCGGCTCCACCCACGTGTATGGCGGTTATTGCGGTAAATAGTAGGTAGCCTTTGTTCTTCTTCAAGAATCAAAGGATCTTTGTTATAAATTTCATCCAAATCGATTAAGCGGTTTAGCCGTGAAAACGTAAAGCCCCTAGCACACGGCGTATGTTAAACGCGCTGATGACGCGCGTTTTAGGAACGCGTGTTTGCTGCGCCGTAGAAGTCGATTTTTGCGTTTGTCAGCGTAAACAGTGCAGTCTCAACCTTCGCCATTGTGCAACTGATGATGATTGTCTACAGCGCGTCTGTATCGCTGTATACCAGTAAATGTGCGTTTCACAACTGCCCCGTGTGCTTAGGATACAAGGTTCCATTCAAATCTCGTTTGAAGCGCGTATACGCGCGTCCTCTGGGCGTCATCTGCGCGTTTAAAATACGCTGTGTGCTAGGGCCCTAATAGACAAACACGGACAGAGTTACTTTCGAATTTATAATGATAGTATGGATATAGATGTATGAGGTCATACATTTAAAACGCAGTTTAATAGTGGAAAATCTCTGATTAGTGACATATTGAAGGCGATTTAAAACCAAATCTTCTGTTTTAGTTTCACTAGTTTTCTATTAAAGCAACTATTTGAAGCTGTGAAGACTTACTATGCTTTAATATTAGATCAACAGCTAAAAAAGTTACAAAAGTTATAGTAACAATAGATCGTTTGAGAGAATAACTATGACTCGAGAATATTAAACACTTGCTAAGCTTAGTGCTTATTTCCGAATAAGTAAACTAATTAAGTGTACTAATTGAGCTATGAAATATACCCTAAAACATTTAAACTCATTATATTTCAAGTGCATTTTATGGCAGTAATTGCGTACTATGATTAAGAACCTTCCTTGCGCCTTAACGAAAATATAAAAAAAAAACAAATTAGTCAAGTTTTCGAGTTCAGCGCTTAGCAAAACATTTGGAGATTCATTTTTGTGTATATAGATATTGTAGACGCATAATTTGTAGATATATATTTGAATATATTCTCAATAATTCTAACCAATTTCGAAATAAAATGTATTTGACATCGTCACAGCGGAGCACCACGGTCCGTCTCCAAGATAAATAACCTTTCTAAAGAAACAATTAAAAACTTGTTTCATTTAGTTAATTAAGCTCGTCGACAGCTCTACAGACTTTCCATACAAATTAGGACTGTCAGTTATATTGCGAACTCAGACTTATGGCTTTCAACTTTACCGAATAATAATGCATGGGCTCAGCCGTTGATTAATGATTCAAGGAGATTAACTGTTAGGTATAAATGTATATTTTTAAATTTATTCTAAACTAGCTGAACCCCGCAGTGTTACCCGCGGTTATTGTTGTACCGCGAGTAACGCCGCGGGACAAAGTTAGTCTAAAAAAAGTAGCCTAAGTTACTCCCCGGGTCATCAGCTACCTGCCGGTGAAAGTCCCGTCAAAATCCGTACAGCCGTTCCAGAGATTACCCGGAACAAACAGACAGACAGACAGACAGACAGACAGACAGACAGACAGACAGACAGACAGACAAAAAAAATTTTTAACTACATTTTTGGTATATGTATCGTGTATACATACATATGCATTAAGTAAAAAGCGGTTATTTTAATATTACAAACAGACACTCTAATTTTATTTATTTGTATAGATACAAAACTGTTTATTTGCTGTCGTCTTATTTGGTGGTTAAAATGATTGAATTTAAATGGGACAGTTGCTTATCATTACTTACTTTTAAATATCTAGGGCTTTATTTTATTAATTACTAACATTCATTTTTACAATTCATGAAGAGATTTTGTTTATACTATCTTGTTATACTAATTTATGTAATGTAATTAAGAGAATTATCTGAAGCAGATTTACAATTGAGTTTTGTCATCATCTTTAATGCCATATCAATTTACTATGTATATTAAAATGCTTTAGTGAGGTGCTATTTTTACAAGCTTTTTATTTTTAACTGCCTCGGTGGCGCAGTGGTAGCATACGCGACTGCTGTTCTTGAGGTCTCGGGTTCGATTCCCGGGTCGGAAGAAATGTTTGTATGATCTGCAAATATTTGTTTCGGAGTTTGGGTGTTTTCTATGTTTAATATGTATGTATTTACAAAAAAAAAGTATATAAGTATTCATATCAGTTGTCTAGTACCCATAATACAAGCTCTGCTTAGTTTGGGACTAGATGGCGTTGTGTGTTAGATGTCCGAAATATTTATATTTATTAACTTTGTAATGTATGTATGCTAGAATGTTCGGGTGGAATCTTGCAACTCAATTTTAAAGCAGATATCTTCAACCGATTTTGCTGAAATTCTGCACGCATGTATATACAGCGTGACAATACAATATTATAATGACATGGAGCTCATTTGATGCTGGAGCTGGAAGGTTGTTATAGGAACTCTGTAAAGAAACGTCGCGACATTATCAAGTTTGAACTCGTTTGATTCGTCTCGAGGCATTCCAGTAAAAGCTTTAAAAAGCTTTTTAATTTAATTTATTAAACAGTAAATTCCTATATTAATCAAAATGAAAGACTGTGAATTGGTGAACGAATTACTTGACAACAGCTGGACCGGTGTAGCTACTTTTAGATTGAAAATGTTCGTAAGCGTTCGAATGAAATTTATAAAAAAGAATTATTGAAAAAGTTCTCCGGAAAACGCAGAAAAATGAAGTTAAAATTGTAAAGGCTTTGTTATATGAAATTATAGCAAGTTATATTATATAAATTTAACAAAAATAAAACCGACTTCAAGGTTCGACTCGATTTCTCTTGGATGCCATCATTAGATATTAAGTCCTTATCATGGTACCACCGTTATCTACTTTCCATTAAAAAAGAATCATCAAAATTGGGTCATAAACGACGAAGTTATCCAGGAACACACATAAAAAAAGAAAATATATATATACGGTCGAATTGAGAAACCTCCTCCTTTTATTGAAGTCGGTTAAAAACGATGATAGTACGCTATCTGTACTGCCCCCCTAGCCAAGTTGCAAGCGTTCTTCTTTTTGCAATCGTTAACGCCTAAATTCCCGTGTGTCATTGGCTAACCTTAGACAAAGTAATCTGAGACAAAGTTTTAGCCAATGACACACGAGAATTTAGGCGTTAACGATTGCAGAAACAAGAACGCTTGCAACTTGGCTAAGGGGGCTGTTCTACTAAAATATGATTCTTTTATACATTTAAGCCTTTAACCACTCTCTATATTGCTAAAAACTTCTTTAAAATACTTTGAAGTTTAAAAAATAGACAACGAAAGCGACATCAGTTTATACTATATAAAAATTAGTTTATAATAGTGCTCTTAAACTGAATTCACTGTACGCAAATCTTAACAATGCGATTGTCTTTATCGAAAGTCATTAAAAATTGATAAACCTACAATAGTAGTCAAAATTCTCATGTTCTTAGCCTGAAAGCTCATACAAGTCATTTCATATGATATTCATATCTTATAGTATATATATTTACGTTCAATGGTTAATTATATTTTAGTATTCTTAGATACCGTACTTCTGCCTTATAAAAAAAATATGCTCACTAATTGCATTGACACTGTAAACATGTTCTTCTAGAACTTAAATACTAATACTACTAATAAGTGGTATTTAATTAGTGGTTACTTTAAACTTCATTACTATTTGACCTTTCTTTAACCTAGAAGGTTAACCCAAAGGTAAAGTTCATGGTAAATGAGACGGAACATATTTTGCTTGTTATTTTTTCAACTTGCACACAAGGACAAGTATCAAAATTATTATATCAAAATGATATAAGACCAATGTTCAGTAAGCTAACTATGGTCACATGTTATTCTATATGTAGACTTAACCATTAAGTGTAAGACTATCTCGCCGTAACAGCCTAAATTCTCATCTACTAAGTTATATAGTTTTTTTGTCGCTTTCTCGGGACTAAAGCTGATTTAGGTTTAGTTACTATCTTTCCCGCACCTAACACAAAAGTTTGACCAACATACGAAAATAATATAATCTAAGAGACATCATTATACAAATATTGGTATTTAAAATAAACATTTCATCGCAAATCCCTTTAGTTATTTGCTCTCAGTAAACTTAAAAGTTATAACTAATTCAGTAGTTTGAATACTTTAAGACAAACTTCGCTGTTGATTTTCAAATAAATTATCTATTTTCTACAATTGATGTTTTACAAGCGTCACAATACTTGAAACACGGAATTAATTATTTAAACGTTTAAATTGATATTGACATTTCTCGATCTAGGAGAAGTGGTTGACATTTAAAATGTCTAGTTCTAGTAACACCATTCCTGCTAGCACAGGAATCTACCTATTTGTGTCTGATAATAGTTATTGTTATACAAGAGTGCAAAGTTGCTTTTTGACCACGTGATCAATTTTGATGAAGCAAGCGATGGATTCCAATGTTAAGTCCAAAAATTAGAATCCTGAGCGTCAGCGAGAGAATCAAAAGAGCACAAGGTGAATAATCTATGCACCCGAGTGCAACACGTAACTTTTCATTCCACCTCAGCGAGGAAATGACTAAATGATGTGAAAAAAAATGGCGCGGGGAAAGCAAATCACAAAAAAGTATCCCAAGAAGGTTCCGAGTCTGAGTTCTTAACAAATTAAAAAAGATCGCATCCTAAATTCGGCACCATGGAGTTGAAAGTAAATAGGTTTAATGATGTTTTGAACTCACAACCTTACTGCACGCGATGTTCTAAATTCAATTTTACTTTATCCTCTAGGGGATAAAAACGACTTTAACACTCAGATATCGAAGAGCAAAAATACTCTTTCCGTGATGGTGGGATGAAAAGAGTTATTATTGTGGTTATTTTGTAGAAAAGTTAAGTTTTTTATTCTCAGATATGTTGGTGGTGGTTGGTTGGTGTCGCATAAAGTTATTGCACTACATATCCCATCTGAGTTCTAAGAAGTCTTTCTTAAGACCAGAAACCTAACATGTAATTTGATGGATAATAAACCGACATAATACGCATAATGAAGTCACAGACTGAGATTAAAATCAATCAGATGACCAGTTGGTTGAAAAAAATCAGTGAAAATACGCTCGTTAATTAAAAGAAATTAAAGTGATTCTCTACAATGTAAAAGTAACTAATTACTTTTGCGGGATAGAGCAGTTCCTTTAGCTGTTATTTAGTGGAACAAAAAAGGTGGGTAGTTTATATTTAAATAAAACGGTGTTTTTTTTCATTGCATGACCGTTTCTCTTAATTAGGCTTGATCCTAATTGTATTGGGTTTGCCAAGAAGGAAAGTAATTTACGAGGGTAACTAAAAGCTTGGTACACTTACAGTATAAATCACTTTGATGTACTCAAGAAGAGAAATTGTCCACAAGGTTTCTATGATTAATAAATAACCAGTGTAATTAAAAATAAAAAAAACATTTTGATGTGCTTAGAGTTTCCATTAAATGCTAACTGGTCGAGGTTTACAAATAGAAATAACATTATTTGTAAATTCAAATTTAAAACAAATGCAGCCATGGCGATTGTATCCATCCGATCAATCTAATTCTATACTAGAATTATAAATTCAAAAGTAACTCTGTCTGTCTGTCTGCCATGCTTTTCTTGCTAAACCACTGCACCGAGTTAGCATTGGGATGCTTTGCTTTGATTATGAAGTAAGACATAGGCTACTCTTTACCGTGATACTCACGACATTCGAGCGGGCAGAGCCGTAGGCAGAAGCCAGTAATATTATCTATAAATGGGAAAGTTTGTGAGGATGTATGGATATTTATAACTCTTTAATGCCAAAACTACTGAACAAATTTGGATAAAACTCGCTTTATGACTATTTATCAATAATAACAACAATGTGCGGGTGGACGTAGAACCTTCTACTTCACGGATTCGACGACGGAGGGCGTGCGCCGCTGAGCTAGTCAGCCTGTGATCACGACCAGTGCAATCTGTTCGAAACGTCAGGCAAATCAGAGGTTACATACCTTTTAATAAGTGATCGCGTTAATTCCCTTAAAAGTAATTGTTAATATATCCTGGAACGCGAATGTTTAAAAGTTAAAAAAATTTGCAAGCTCCCATTGTTGAGAAATTAGGCCAGAGTTGAATATAAATTAGTTTCAAAGTTGTAATATGTAAATTATAAGTTTCTTGCATATTGCAATGATTCCATTTTAATTAATTGCTTGCTTGCATATGAAATTGTGCAACTGGAAAAGCTTTATCTACATAGACTGATGATGATGACGATGAAATATTGACAATATCTAATCTGAGTTTAAAAATTAATCTATCATTGATGAGATTATATCTTATTTCTTTACAATTTGAATAAAATTTACATTCGGATCCGACAGTATTGACACTATAACCTCATTGAAAACCTATTTTAAGAAATTCTTGCCTTGTTAATTTAGCCGAGTGAGTGAGAAAGCTGGAGTTTGAACCCCTACCAATATTAATAATAATAAAATGTATTGACACTCTCACATAGTACAATATTACATTTGGCATTACAAAAACAAATTTACGTTAGACATATTGCTATGTTGCTATGTGAGAGACTGGCATCTATATTTGGACAGGCCTGTATAAATAAATATGAACGTATAAGGTCTACCGAGTGGCCTGCTTACATTGACACAGACTGCCTCGTTGGTCTAGCGGTTGGCGTGTGCGACTGCTGATCATGAGGTCTCGGGTTCAAGTCCCGGGTCGAACCAAATGTTTGTATGATCTGCAAATATTTGTTTCGGAGGTTGGGTGTTTTCTATGTTTATTACGTATGTATTTACAAAAAAAAGTATATATGCATTTATATCAGTTGTCTAGTACCCATAACTCAAGCTCAGCTTAAGTTGGGGCTAGATGGCGTTGTGTGTTAGATGTCCGAAATATTTATTTATTTATTATTATTCCTTTCTTCTTGGCTCTAAACGACTATTTTTTTATTTCAAACTAGCTGTGTCCTGCGAAATTTCCCACGGGTTTTGTTATTGTTGTTTGTTAGTATTCACTATTCAATTGATTTTAATTTTGTTATTGACAAACACATTTTTTTTACAGAAATTAATCCTTACAACATCAAATAACTGCCAGTGAAATTCTTGTGAAATTCGCCGAAAAATTTGCCGAAGTAAACAGGCAGACAAAAAAAATATTATTGATGTAAGTACCGTATTTTCATATGCTTTTAGTGAAAAGCATTTTAAATAACAAACAGACACTTCAATTTCATTTACTTGTATAGATTTTATGCGACCTGACCATATTAAGTCAAGTACTATAGAGTAAATACAATACAAAACCAATCAAACGAATAAAGTAGCAAATTAAATTGAACAGTATAACAGATTGAGACTATTTGAAGGAGCAGTAATTAAGCAAAGAGGCATTTAACATTCCCTTCAGGAGGGCAATTGAGTTCATTGTAATAAACAAGCTTGGTATTAATACGATCCTAACAATTCAATTACCTAACAAACATAAAGCAAATAGAGACTGTTCGTCATTGATACCAAGATAACATTGATTGCTTTCAAACACTCTGTATAACAGTTAATTAATATTTAATAGAAAGGTCAGAAGAAAGTGATTCAATTGTTTCATATAAAATCTTACAATACGAAGGATCTAAAGAAGTTCATTTTGTACCGGTAGGTTGAAGCCAGTGTTTATTTCGGGCATCTTCACTTGAAAAATCCATACTACATCCATATACATAAAACTGAAGTATTTGTTGGTTGATTGAATGGAGTAGGAAATCAAGAAGTGCTGGTCCCATTTGAATATCTTTTCAGCGTTAGTTAGCCCATATGGCGAGGAAAACTATAGGTGAATGCTACGCCAAAGAGAACGAAGTATCGATGAAAAATATTGCAGAAATGGGTAAAATTTATGTCTTTTAAGGGCTTCTATTATGTGAGTTGCGTAAACGGTTACAGTTACGGCTATTTCTTTAAAGGTTGGATCACTATAACCTTTTAATGGTAGTCAAATTTGTTAACATTGTATAACACGAAGCTACGACCAATGGAAGACGCATATACGAAGTTGCGCTGGTCAGCTAATTAGCTAATGGTCATCTATACAAATAAATAAAATTGGGGTATCTCTTTGTAATATTAAAGTAACCGCTTTTCAGTAAACGTATATGTATATTTATACGATACATGTACAAAAATAATTTTTTTTAAAATTTTTGAGTCTGTTTCTTCCGGGTAATCTCTGGAATGACTAGACCGATTTTGACTGGATTTTTACTGGTAGATAGCTGATAATCTGAGGAGTAGCTTAGGGTACTTTTTGTGAACTTGCTTTGTCGTAGCGTAGCGGGATTCAGTTAGTTTTTTGTTTTTATAAACTTAAACGTAGGGTGCGTTTATTTGTACTTCAGGTCTTCTAATAAGATTTCTCCTGTGGCTCTGCCTTCACGTATATCGGTATTAAATAAGCTACTGTTTGTAATGAAACTATGAAAGCTTACTTGTAATAATAACTTTAAAATAAAAACTACTATACTGTTACTTATTCCTTCAGAATTATTGAAAATTGGTTTGTCAAGTAGAGAGTTGAAGTAGAAAAATACAACAACTGATATCATGGTTTCATGACAGTTTTTAACAAACACTGTATGCACTCACAATGTAAGTAGCAAAAGAATAATAGCTTTGCGTGTGTGCATTTTTCTCATGATAAGATAAATTATTCGAAATATGACTTCGAAAAGAAATGAAGTTTAGGAAGGAATATTGTTACCTTATAGATAAAAATCAATTATTGTTCGATTGTCTCGTTAATATTCGAGAACGGCTTGGCCGATTTAGCTGTCTTGAAATGTTTGTCGCAGTCCAGGGAAGGTTTAAACGGGGAAAAATACAAGTGTCCCATGTACGAAGTAGCGAGCACAGCTAGTATTTATTAATAATTTCACTAACAATGAAGTTGAGTTGCAAAAATGTATCCTATTAACTGTTATTTATGTCTTTGTATAGAAACATTGATTGCAAATTGCTAAAACGTGATTTGTAGTTTCACCGGTATGGATATGAAATTGTTCAGTGTTTTAATGCTAAAAAAGTTGTAACTAATTTATCAAAATCTCTTCTTGTTGAGAATAGTTCCATGTACAAATCTAAAAGGTCTTGAAATAGGCAGAGATTTCACCATCAAACGACAGTGAAAAACCTATTGCTTAATGCAGTAGTTTAATCCCAGTGGTAATTTAAACGCACCAAATAACATTTCTCTTTCCTCTATCAACGGTACTACCGTTTTCCTTATAGAATAATGGGAAGGCATTTTACTATCTTTCTTTTACACAAGGGTTTCTAACTTCATCCAGTTATATATAGCGTAAGTAAGTTAAGAAAGTGTTGGTGATGCGAGTGAGACAGACGACGTCTATTACAAATCAAGGTCGGGTAAAGTGCAATCGTTTATCTTGTGGGTAGTTTGCTAAATTGATGAATGCTAAGAAGTGCCTCTAATCCTAGCATTATTACAAATATTACTAAATTCATCATCATAATTTATTTCAACGACCAACACGTGTGCAAATACCTGGTGGTTCAAGGAGGATGACCATCGTTGTGAGTTTGGTTTCACTTTGTACAATTTTATATCACGATGATATTCACTGTATTGTGTAGATTTCTACGTGTTGATTGAATCATATAAATTTTTGGATCGCTAGTTTGCCGAATTTAACTTAAAAAACATTAACAAAGTCCATTAATTTTTTTTTTAAAAGCTGTGTTTTTATTTCTACTTTCAATATGTTTAAAAACTATTTAAAAATGATTGGATACGAGTTACCCACTGATTTAGCATGTTAAATTTATTTACAACTATTGAAAAAACACAAAGTAATTATGAAAACTGCCAACAGAAGTGAAAACTCAAAACAAAAAAACAGTTCTTTAATCTCACCTGAAATTAAGTAAAAAAATGGTTATGTTGTATAATGTTATAAAAATATAGGTTAAATTAAAATATACTCGTGTCATATTAGACAGTCGAGCCATCTACTGTCACCATGCACACTCACGCAAGCGCCCTGCGCCGATCAGGTCAAGTATCCTGTTGCAACCTGTACTGTCGCGAGTTTAACATTTTTGACCCATCCCAAAATATATTTTTCTAGGACTCAATGCCGCTAAAGAAATTTTTACTTTAATAAACACAATAGACTTAAACACTAATAAACGAACTAAGTAGAAGGTCAGTAAGTCACAAGAAAAACAATTTGACGATGACACGAAGTGATAGTTCTGTTAAAGTGCAAAATAAAACGACGACAAAGATACTCATGTGTTAATAGTCAAGAGTTAATTTCTAATAAGTGTGTTGTGAAGATTAAAGAATTAGTTTTTGATATTTAGTTTGTTTTCATACACTCATTATTGTAAAAAAGGAGAATGCGTACTCTTGGACGAAACCAAGAGTGGTCATACTCCTTTCAACCATGTTGAGGTATAATAAATCAGTATTTTGGGGTAGATTCAAGTAGGCGATGATGTGAAGAAATATTTGACGTTCGTATACAAATGTGTTCATTGGGTTTTATTTCCTTTTATTTCAATTTAATTTTGAAGTAAATATTTATTAGATGTAACTAAGTTAATTACAAAGGAGTATTAATTAACGTATCTGTTTGAACCATAGTTCACACTTACCGTTTCTTTTATCTTTCAACATATTTTACTGATCTCTTAACATCATTTGTCCATACCAGGATAACCTGTTGGTCAGCAATTTTTCATTCACTGATTTCAGCATAATCATTATACCTATAAAATGGATACGAAAATGGACACTAACACAGAGAGGCTCCCTCCAGTGTTACACTCTATGTGACCCCTGACGATTCGATACAGGCATCCAGCATTGATTAATGACTGAGTTTAGTTTAACTGTCCCTTGTCAATGAATGTATCAATAATAATGTAATTATAAATAAAATGGTAAATATCGCTGGAGTAATGTGTTTTTAAGTGACTGTCATGTATTGTCTCATTTAGAAAGAGTTATGGTTTATTTTAAACTCAGATCAAATAACAAAAAGTAGATAACGCACGGCCTTTGTTCTTGTTGAAGCAAAAAAACTCAGCTACTTCCTAAAGTCGTTGCACGTCTTTGAGAGAAAAAATAGTCATCTTGCAGTATTGTATTGAAGTAAATGCTGCTAAAACGCAAGGAAACCGTAAATTCAAAAGACAATGTAACAATTGGTTTAAAGTCAAGATTTAAGCAACTGTTCAATTGCCGTCCGCTACTATCTACTCTGAAAATTTTGAGATACTATCCTGCACCTTTATGAGTCAATCAATCAATCAATCATTTATTTACAGAAATGTAGGTACACAAAGATCTTAACAATGTAATAATAATATGTTATCCATTTACATTCTACCATTATATAACAGTGTGCAAACATACATTTAACTTACATTTCAACTTATATAAAATTTAATAATAGTAAAGCTAATAAAAAGAAAGTTATTATCCGAATTTACTGCAGCACAAAACTGTTACTTAACGTTCAGTAGAACCATTTCAAATAACAATATTATATCATTCTTTTAGAGTTTACTGAAGTACAATCTAACAGTATGTTAGATCAAAACGCCATTCAATAAGTAGCTTTCGCGTCTATAAAGAAATCATTTTTTTTATATATATTGCCAGCCAAAATTACTACTCTGCCTGATGGAAAGCATAGGCAGAATCCAATAGTGGTGGTCACCATACTCATTGTTCGTATAGACAATGCAACAATGCAGCATGATGACCCACATCTTGGCGTGCTAGTGATGCTTCTGCATCATTGGGCATTCAGTCTTACACTCAGCAACGAAACACGACAGCATGAACGCTGTCATTTTACGTTGATTTTCTGTGCGAGGGTAGTCCCGCCCCGGTTGAGCCGGCCCGTTCGTGCTGAAATCAGCGTGGCTCTGCCTCTTATTATAACTCAAGTGCTGTACCCTATTATTGTACCATAATTCACAAGCCATTGTGTTGCAAACAGAAATTTGCTTTTTGCTCCCAGGCGTTAATTATATCTACATTCTGAAAGTGACGTGTATTGTCAACCTAACGTAACAGTTTGGTGCATTTGCCAACCCACTGTTTGTATGTGTTGTGATAAATTATCTTTTGAACTCTGTTGAAAAACGAGTTGTAATACTATATTTCCATATAGAGTCTGGGAAAAAATGGGAACCTCTGACAACACTTGAGAAACTTATTATATTTTTATAATACTAGCTGTGCCCGCTACTTCGTACACGTGCCATTTGGAATTTGAAGTTATTTTTAATTTTCCACCGTTTAGGGAAGGTTCCCTAGACTACGACAAACATTTTGAAACCAAACTCAGCTAAAGCGGCCCCGCAGTTTTAGAGAGACAAACGAACAGCAATTCATTTTTATATTTAAGAAGATTTCACTTTGCTTTTGTAACAATTCACATTTATTTTAATGCTTTTACCAGATACGGCAACTTAGTTTGTATGGTATGGACCATACGGCAACTTAGTTAAGTTTGTATGCTATGGACCGGTAGCTAAGATCAGTCTGATACTGTGTATGGACCAAAGCAAGCGGCACCAGAGTGTGTGGTGTGCACTATAAATGTGTTCCGCATTTTCTGGTGAATGGTGGACCTGCATACTGTCAGGTGTGGTCTAGGGTCATTGGGTGCAGTTTACCTGCATTCTTCTTAGAATATAATTAGTGTACTTTGAAATATACGATGAAAGGTTATGTGGGCTTATTAAGCATATTTAATTTTCAAATAAAATTCATAATAGTTTAAGGTAACGCAGCTCGAGTTTAAAGTAATCTTATAAGAAACAAAACAAAAAAGACACGTCTTTTAGCCTGCTATTAGGACCGCTCTAGTTTATATTGATATAATTTTAATTCCATTTATTTTTTATTCAAAGCAATAGCTTAAAGTAAAGTAATAATCAAAAAAAAAAACTTAATCTTCCGGCAAAACAGTGAACATTTTCGTTGTTTCTTACACAGAGTAAAGAACAAGTGAATTTAATGAATAGCTTGAGTACCGAAATTTTAATCATCGGATAACTCAACGTTAATTTAATACATTAAGAACAATCTTTCATTATCATTAGGAGTAAATTATCAAAGAATTATGAAGATTTACGTCATGTCATTTGACGAGATCATATTTTGGCTTTCTGAACTTTGAATAAAAGAAATCCCTATAGTGGTACTTTCAAATCTGTCAGTCCGTCTTTCTTACATTTGCTTAGTATCTACGGAACCAATTCAATTTATTTATTTATTTATTTATTATTTATTTATTTATTTATTTGTACAGAAACAATTTACAGGTTCAAACTTATCGGCGGTTTCCGCACTAAGCTCAAGGCTTGTGTCGCGGCAACCAAGAGCAGATCATTCATTATTGATTGGTGCTAATTCTGATGTTCCAAAATCTCTCCAAACAAAACCAAAAATGAAACTAAAAAAATTGTGATGTTCAAAAGACTTGTTTGTAGTTAGAATTAATCAGAAATTAGCACCATATCATCACTATGACAAGGACAGCAGTTCTAACTTATAGAGTATTTATTCAAAATGTGTGTGTTAAGTATGTAATTTAAAGTTGAAGTTTTAAACATGTCAATAGCTATCGGCAACGTACATACATCATACAATCTGGAACATAGAGTCACTTATGAAAGCTGGACCAGCTTCCGAATGAAAAAACCCGTGAGAGTCATAAATACATACATTTAAATATATCATTTAGTTGAAATACTTGCAAAGTGAAACGAGGTAATCCGAGTTATATCACCTAGGTGAATAAAGTAGAATATACTAAATAATTGATATACTAGTATATTGATATATAGATAGTACAAGGTAGTAGAGCCACGCTGATTTCAGCACGGTTGGGCCCACAGAAGAGGAGAATTAATTCGTTTGTTCTGTGGTTGGGCCGGCTCGACCGGGGCGGTACTACCCTCGCACAGAAAATCAACGTAAAATGACAGCGATCATGCTGTCGTGTTTCGTTGGTGAGTGCGAGACCGGAGGCCCAATGATGCAGAAGCATCACTAGCCCGCCATGGTGTGGGTCACCATGCTGCATTGTTGCATTGTGTGCATTCGCAGTATGGTGACCACCACTTTCCATCAGGTAGAGTAGAGTCATTTTGGCTGGACCAAATACAAAAAAAAAAAAAAAGAAAAAACTAACTTTTAAATTTTCGCGTTCCATGATATATTAACAATTGTTTTTACGGGAATTAACGCGATCACTTATTAAAAGGTATTACATACCTCTGATTTGCCTGATGTGTGAATACATTTTAATAAGTGATCGCGTTAATTCCCGTAAATATAATTGTTAATATAAAGAATTCATGTTTAAAATCGCAGTTTAAATTTAATGTTGCATTGATGTTGCAACATTAAATTTAAACTGCGACACAAGCCCTAGATCGATCACTGAGTTGCATAAAATGTCCATAAAATATATTGGTAAACGATGTCCATTTGGTTTAACGTATTTTCAATATACGATATTTTACGATGACAAAGAGTATAATAAATATTTTATAGATCAAAATTTTATTCATATTCAAGTCATAAACAATGTGTAATGTTAGAGTGTTTTTACATGAATACATTAATACGTTGTTGAATCAGTATGTTCACGTTTATAATAATTTTACTTAATTATATCAATGTTGTTAACGGTTTTCTTATTACCCTTTCTATAGTTCAAATTATGTAATAAATTCCAATAATGAGTACAAATCCATGAAAGACTGCCTCGTTGGTCTAGCGGTTGGCGTGAGCGACTGCTGATCATGAGGTCTCGGGTTCGATTCCCGGGTCGACCAAATGTTTGTATGATCTACAAATATTTGTTTCGGAGTTTGGGTGTGTTCTATCTATAATATGTATGTATTTACAAAAAAAAAGTATATATGTATTTGTATCACTTGTCTAGTACCCCATAACACAAGCTCTGCTTATCTTGGGACTAGATGGCGTTGTGTGTTTAGATGTCCGAAATTTATGAAAGTAATCTATCTAGCTTCTAAAAATATAAAAAAGGAAGGAAGGTGACGCACAGCCTAACCGCTGAACCTAGAGTGCTGAAATTTTGCATGTAGGTTCTTTCTATGACGTAAGTGAGTACTAAGAAAGGAATTTAGTAAATTTCACTCCTAAGGGGGTAAATCACGGAATGAAAGTCTGCATGAGTGAAGCCGAGTGCAAAAACTAGTCGAATGTATTGAAGAATATTATTGAATTGAGAAACAAAATCCATTACTTTGATAGACTTATCGATACAACATTTTATAAAGTACATGTGTTTTGTAAAACCAAATTTTTAGGGCGGCATAAGGTTTGTTTTTTTCGACAAGTAACTTGTTATATTCTTTCGACAGTAAGTACATAGAAAATTAATAGGAAAACATATTAAAATCAAAGGTAGGTAGTTACATAGCTTCAGCTTTAGAACTTATAACACGCCACTTCATATAAGCCGTCCCTTCAAACACTCGCTCGAGTAATCAAAAGGTTCCTTACCTCCCTTAATTCGTTTTCATTAATTTATTCTTGGAATACTTGAGGACCGTTAACAAACTCCTAACACGACGTGAAATATAAAATGACCGATTTATTTTAGCAGCTGGCACAAGTTAGTTGGGAGAAAAAAACTGACCGAGTTCAGTCATAACATTAGTTTTTTAAGGCTTGTTTCTAGATATAAGAACTTAAAACACCAGTTATACATCTAACCTTAAAAGTTGATGATGGTACTTATTAGTAGGTCTATATAGTTCATTTGCAATCTGTATTGTTGTAATAAAGATATAGGCTTTAATAACACCATGTGATTATGAACATATATATAAATTATGTTTTATTAAAAAAAAATATTAAAGATGAGAATTTTTATAAATATTGACACAGTAGGGTTTTATATTTTTAATAATTTTATTTCTTTGGAACATGTACATAAATAGGCACTAGGAACGTAAATAGGTACTCATTTTGATCATATCTCAAATCCAGAAAATAAAGAGCTACCAAGAAGGGCACAGAACTTTACTATTACTCCTATTTCATTTTCTATAACTAGAATAAATATTCGTTTTTGTATAAAGACGTAACAAGTAAATAGAAACACATCTGTAACAAACCCAATTGCAAAGTGCTTAAATATTAAATTATATTGTTCAGTTATTTCTCTGATATAAGCTCGAAGGAAGACAATAATAGTAGTACACAACCAAATTGTGGGCTAAACGAACATTAATTTGATACAGTCAGCTACGAATGATAAATACTTCTATCAAGACTCAATTAAGGCGACAAGAACTGGTCGCTTGACTGAGCTAGCTTGACATCAAGCGAATTCACTTGATCCTTTCGTAATTGAGAATTTAACTTGTAAAATCTTGATGTCAGAGTAGAGTGACTAACTAAGAACCTCAATTAATTTATCAATTATTCTTATTATAATTAGGACTCACCAAACTCTAAGATAGGTGCCTAGGTCAATTTAATGTATTTTTATTTTTATTCTAATATCATAATAAGTGATCGTGTTAATTCCCGTAAAAATATTTGTTAATATCATAATATTATTTTAGTTTGTTTGTTTTAAATTGCTTACATTTTAATATTTAAATTTTTATCCAATGAAAACTACATAAAATTAAATTACAATACATTTTTATATACAACTAGCTGACCCACGCAACCTCGTTTGCGTCTCCTATTGCCCTTAGCGTGATAATTTTCTCCCGTTTTTGAAACATTCTTCATTGGTGCTCCACTCTTATTGATCTTAGCAATGATATATATATAGCCTATAGGTTTCCTTGATAAATGGGCTATCTAACACTGAAATATTTTTTTAAATCGGATCAGTATTTCCTGAGATTAGCGCGTTCAAACAAACAAATAAATAAACTCTTCAGATTTATAATATTAGAATAGATTAATACAAATATATAATATGATTAATGTATAAAAATGAGTTTAGGCTGAGTACTTGCAATATAGTACATTATACTGTGACTCATCTTTGTAGTCTAATTACCTCCCACGTGTAACGTAGAAACTTACCGTGATAATGCTTCTTTCAGAAAAAATCTCTATACAAATAATATTGAGTCTAAGCCATCCTGTTTATTACAAAGTGGTGTTGAATTCACAGCTCAAAGTACACTTAAAGTAATAATTAAAAGTTTAATGTAATCGTTTCAAATATTCCAATAACTCAAAATGGTTCAATACGGTTTAGTGCAATGTGTAAATTGCTTTCTTCACTCGTCGCAATTACCTTTACACGTGAATGCATAAGTTCTATTTGCACAAAGACTAATGTGATTTTCTCGAGATGAGGAATTTATTCAAACAATGCTACAAACTAAATTCAACTATGAAACATTTTACACTAAGACTTAAACTATTTTAATAGTTATTTTTAAATTTATTTATTCTGATTTATGTGAATTTCCTTCTTGGGCAGTTACCAAAACGTTTAAAAACATGATTGATGATGGCATAGAAGTTCTAGTGAGATCTAAATTAAACGAATAGAGTAAGTGAAAGTAATTAAAAAGTTTTAATAAATTATAACATGACTTGCTTGCACGATTAACTAGTTAACAGTTTATATTTGGTGTAGGTGCCAAATGACCAATTCAGTGAGTGTTGACGTTTAGGTTCTGTATTTTGTAAGTGGATCGTCCCCCAAGGGTAGGGCAGATTGGTTAAAGTAGCAAGTTTAAGTAGCTAATACTGCAATATTTCTTTGCCTACAAAATTCCTAATGAAAGTAATCGACAATAAAACTATCGTATCTAACATAGCACGAAGAACGAGCAATCTCAATTGGAAGTGGACATCTCATGTCTCTAGATGAGTTGTCCACTTCCAATTCAGATTTATTGAGTTATTGAGGGGCCAAACAAGCAGGTGGCGTTAAGTTAATACCATCGTCCATTAAATACCACGGATGAACGTATTCGTTCTCTAGTGACCTCATTCGGTGAAAAACGACTGATTGTTGGAAAGAAACTCTTAAAAGTACAATTATTTTATCATTTTTCAAATTCGAGTGAGCGCTCAACTTGTGCTTCCTACTTAGCAAAATTGATCGTCAATCTGTTCTTCAACTCCTGGCCTTCAAGGCCTGGACGTTGCAAAGGTAACGCTGGTGATCAAGGGCAGTGTAGCGACTTTGACAAATACTTAGACTATGGATGTGCATATATAATGAAATCTGGTTCGAATAAACTGGGTGCTTTCTGTGTCATCCTTGTAGTGACGGAAATGTCACAACCCCTATTCATTCCATGGATATCGCAAGAGCCGACTTAGGAAGCCAACTACGCAACACAATAGCACTGTAACTGTACAAACCTGCCTGACCAGCGAGATTTAGTACATACTTTCACATGCAAACCTCCTGTTCAAGGAAAGAGCTATGTTCAGTAGTGAACTATTAAACACTGCTACCCATTATTTTATACATTACTAGCTGAACCCCGCGGTGTTACCAGTCGTCGTACCGCGAGTAACGCCATGGGACAAAATCAGTTTAAAAATAGTAGCCTAAGTTACTCCCTGGATCATAAGCTACCTGCTAGGGAAAGTCCCGTCCAAATCGGTCCAGCCGTTCCAGAGATTACCCGCAACAAACAGACAAACAGACAGACAAACAGACAGACAGACAGACAGATAGCTAGACAGACAGACAGATTTTTTTTTAATATATAGTTGTATAGATAACATATTTTATTACTTACATTTATGTACTGCCCATTAATAAGTGCAGGGATACTCTTAGTGAGTAGTTATTGGCCTTGAACTATAGTCAAACAGAGGAACCATTCCTTTTCTTGACAATATATTTTAAAACATAGTCATCCTTTTCATACATTCACACATCAGATACCAAACATACCTACATTCAAACCTTACACTATCTCACAACGATATTTTAGTCTACTTGCTATTATTTAAGTGGTAAGAGTTCTCAAACAACTTCTTTTAAATTATAATATTATTTCATTGTTCTTGTGTCTATTTCCTATATGTAAGAGTATAGGACGCTGGCGACTGTAGTACAGTTTATTCTAGTACATTGTCTACGAATTTTCTTATCTTAATTTGAAAGCTTATAACAAAACCGAAATATATATAAATTAGCAGACCCACGCAATCTCATTTGCGTCTTCTATTGCCCGTCGCGTGATAATTTTCCCCCGTTTTTCAAATATTTTTCATTGGTGCTCCTCTTCTATTGGTCTTAGCGTGTAGCCTTCCTCGATAAATGGGCTATCTAACACTGAAATATTTTTTCAAATCGGACCAGTAGTTCCTGAGATTAGCGTGTTCAAACAAACTCTTCAGCTTTATATATTAGTGTAGATTTAAGAGACAAATGTTACACAATACATTTCTTTATCTGAGCAATACATCATATTCTTTAACATTGACAAATGTCAAATGTCAAACCAATGTGATGAAAATAAAGTATTATTATTATTGAAGATGGAGATAGGATCGAGAAGTATTGTTAATACTATTATATTACTATTTTTCTATCAATAAGTAAATAAATCACACACCTACGTTATACGTGAAGACTTATTTAGTCTTTTTGCTCACCACGAAATAAGACCGTATTTCTATTACCATGATCTAATATTTTGTCTTTATATTAGAACTCATTTCACTGTCGTGTCTTATTATGAAAAAAAAATTGTATCGGCCTAAAGACCTATAGTTATATGTGTAATATCTGGAGCCTAAGCCCGGCCAAATATTACGTGAATAAACATAGGTGCGAATCTAAGACAATCCTCTTTTCCACTGGTGCCTATTTTCTTTTGATCTTATAATAGTATTATAGAGGCTTGTACTCAGGCAGATTTTAGGATTGAACATAATCTAGAAATCACAGACTGCTACTGACTTTTATCTTTACATACCTTAAGAGATTTTACTCTGTTGTCAATACACATTAACTTCAACCTTTTAAATTCTTTTACTATTGACATGCCTACCAGACATTAGATTTTACACCCTAAGTTTTATGATGAAGTCTTATTTTTGAATGTATAATTGGTTGAAACACATCGTGAATAAGACTATAATCATAATTCAATGGAAATACCCCTTAAACAATTAGAAAAGTACCGTCTATAATTCAACAATGTAACATTGAAATCACAACAATAAGGATACTCATTTCAGTTACATAAGAAAAATATAATCATATTTTTCTGGACTCTAAAGATAGTTCTGTAAAAACTGATGAATCGAAATAAATAGTCGAATTGACAGTAAGCATCCCTTATTTTTCTGCTAGAACGAGTGGAATTCTTTCCCTCAATTTACTTGTCCCGACTCAACATACATGCCTTAGCGTTAAATTGACTACACTAGAATGAAGTTCAATTGCAATACGTATGTAGGGAGATATCATTGGATTTCTTATAGTATTCGTCAGTGAACAAAGAATTGTTAAACCTTATCCAGAGGCTTACTGAATGTATTTATTTATGTACTTGTTTTATTGATGGTCAGCATACCCAATTTGTATGAAATTCTAGGCATTAAAAAGCTGTCTGCGCGAGGGGTGCCGCGTTTGCTCACTCCGGACAACAAGCGCAACCATGAGATCACTTCAGTTTTTGACGCTACTTGACAACAATCCAAAGGAGTTTCTATATCGTTTCGTGACCGTCGATGAAGCATGGATTCACTGGTATACTCTAGAGACCAAGATGTTCCTTGGCCTCTGGTGTTTTCACCCAGTCGTATTCACGTGCTCCGATGAAGGCGAAGATTTTACTATAAGCCTTCCTTTTAGCTTTGCCGTAGTCGGGGAATAAGTACACAGTAAACTAACAATCTCAATCACACAGTGTTTTATTACTTCTAGTAACGTAAAAAGTTATTATGAGGTTTTAAAAGGTAAATATAAAGGAGAAAAACGAGAAACGAGTAGAACATTAAATAGGCACGCGAAAAAGAAAATTATCATATATAGTGAAAATCCATTCGCTTCATTGTAATATACATGGTTACGTGATACGACTTCCATCACCAAGGATTTAATGTTATAAATTTGTGTCGCTGTATATTTGTTGCTTTTTAGGGTTCCATTGCTCATTTAAGGTTAAGAAAAACTTTTCGGCCAGTCTATCTATCTCTAGTTTGGTCACTTTTTCTATTCCCGTTTATACGTGGGTGTATCACTTTAAAGGCTCGCTAAAACAAATGAATCTGTACTACCGCATGCAACGACTTCCCGCGCCCTTCGCCAGGATAGACCTCTTGATGACTATCTTTTAAATATGCGTATGTTCTTCCTTAAAGCTTAAATATAGTACATAAATCTATATATAATAATAATATATATATATGTCGGAGTAAGAATATTTTTTAAGTATCTTTTAGATGTTTTCTAAAATTTAGCAATTGTGAATCTAAACCATACCGAGATCACCTTGAACACACACAAAAAATTTCATCAAAATCAGTCTAGTCGTTTGAGAGTAGTTCAGTGACATACACACTCACAGAAGAATTATATATATATAAAGATTATATAGTATAATTACTATATATAAGTATAATAAAATTTTATGAAAAATATTTTTAATTTTAGCTTTTTCCTACTTTATTTAACAAACATGTTTTTAAGTCAAGTGCAACTATTGAGATTTCGATTTACTAGAGAAAATCAAAACTCTTAAATTTATAAGTTAAAATCTTGTTTCTTAAAGTAAAAAGTTTTTGAAACCTTAAATGTGTATCAGTAGAAGTAATATATCAATATCGTGTTACAAATGCATATTAGTTAAGTGTGTCTATTCTACATATCAAAGTTTGAAATGTACATGATAAATTAGAAATAATCTACGCAGAAATAATTATAATTAAACATGATTGAAATCACTTTCTTGTAGCTTCGTGTAATTTACCCACATTCATGTAATATAAGTTAATTTTAAAAAGCGATCAGAAGTGTAAAAATAAATATATCCTACTAATATTATAAACGTGAAAGTTTGTAAGTATGGATTGATACATGTTTGTTACTCGTAAAACTACTGAACGGATTTGGATGAAACTTTACAGTAAATTATTTTAAGACACTGTAATACGAACTTTTTAAGTATCTAGTATCATCACAACGCCAACATATTCATAACTCCGTACAAAACGGTGACCCAGCTAAAGTCTGGAAATTTCTTCGGTCATTGGGGATTGGAAAACAGCGTCAAGAATTGTCCTGTAACCATCTTGATATTAATTTACTTAACCAACACTTCTCTACTTCGTCTGAATTTGATAAGACAACCAAAATTAACACATTAAATTATCTTTCATCACTTCCAACCCCCGACTATCCTCCTTTAGTTCTTAGTCAAGTGTCTGTTTGTGATGTTGAGAAGAGTATTCGGTCTATAACATCTAATGCTACTGGCTCTGATTCTATCAGTCGCAACATGGTCCTCCTTATCCTTGATCAAGTTTTACCCATAGTCACCCATGTACTGAATGAATCCATCATTAGCGGCGTATTTCCATCCAAATGGAAAGAGGCCCAGATTATTCCTTTACCTAAAAATCGTAGCCCTGTGTCCTATTCTGAATTTCGACCTATCTCCATCTTACCCTTCCTTTCAAAGGTCTTTGAACGCCTTATCCACAACCAGCTAAATTCATTCCTTTGCAGAAACAACCTTCTTAACCCTTTCCAATCTGGTTTCCGTCCCGGCCACAGCACAACTACCGCTGTTGTTAATATAACGGACGATATAAGGGAAGGTATGGAGAATGGAAAACTCACTGTGTTATGTCTATTAGACTTTAGTAACGCCTTTAATACAATTGACTTTGACGTTCTCCTTGCCATATTACACTCTCTCAACATATCTCCAGCAGCTGTTGACTGGTTTCGTAGTTACCTGTTTGGTCGCCGGCAGCGTACTCGCTGTGATGACAACTACTCCAACTGGTTGAATACATCCACTGGTGTACCACAGGGAGGCGTTTTGTCTCCTTTGCTGTTTTCAATATTCATTAATACCATCACTGCTAACCTTTTCACTTCCTACCACCTGTACGCAGATGATTTACAAATATATGTTCACAGTAACCTTGATGAGCTGTCTCTGGGTATTGAAGCCATAAATAGAGATTTAAATAACATATATCGATGGACAAAAATGCATGGGCTCAAAGTTAATCCCAGTAAGACCCAGGTAACCGTAATCGGTAGCTCCAGACAAATCGCAAGGGTTGACTGGCCTTCGCTGCCACAAGTATCCTTCGAAGGGGTCATAATTCCAATAAGCGACACAGTTAAAAACTTAGGGATATACATCGACAAAACGCTCTCTTGGAACACTCAAATACAACACACTAGTCGTAAAATATTTGCATCTGCTGCTTGTTTGAGAAGACTACGTAATTTTCTCCCAACTGCCACCAAAGTTGAACTTGCACAATCAATTCTTTTACCCATTCTCGACTATGCCGATGTCAGCTATCTTGACTTAAATGAGGACCAGCTTGATAAACTTGAGAGGCTCCAGAATTTCTGTATCAGATTCATTTTTGGATTACGCAAATATGATCATATATCCGAATTTCGTACAAAACTCAAGTGGCTCCCAATTCGACTTCGCCGGAATACACATATTCTCACACTCCTATATAACGTCTTATTTAACCCTACTTCACCACCTTACTTAAAGAAACGATTCACTTTTATTCATGACACACATATACGATGCTTAAGGTCAGCGGAAAACCGAATCTTAGCAATACCAACACACTCCACAACTTTCACTGATAAATCCTTTACAGTGCAAGCTGCGCGCCTGTGGAACTCCTTACCGGCAGCCGTAAGGCAGGCAAAGTCAGTAAATACTTTTAAGAAACTCGTCAAGGATCACTATCTATCACTATAACATTTATATTTTATTTTTTTATTTTTTATATATTTTAAATGTATAATATGTATGTACAATTGCATGTATTTTTATTTATATGTATGTGCATGTATGTGTTAGTGTATAAGTAAGTCTATTGGTAATATTAGTTTTATACATGATTTGTAAATGTGCACCACAAACTACACATTACTTTAAAGTACTGTCCATCTTAAGGTTGCCTGGAAGAGATCGCAGTCTGCGATAAGGTCGCCCATTGTACCACTGCTTTTAATCGTGTAAATTAGACATTGTATTTTTTTTTAACTGGTGTGCAATAAAGAGTACCTATCTATATCTATCTATCTAGTATATAATATGCTAAACGTTGAACTATAACAATTACATTTTTTTAAAGTCTGGTAGGCTGATTTTGATCTTTCAACAAACAAGACAGCCTATTATAAATTTATCTAGTGAAGATACTGTGGAGATAAAATAAACATTATTCTTCTTCTATTACTATAAATATAAGTTTGTTTGTTACGCTTTCATGCGAAAAGTACTTAGCCTATCATCATGAAACTTTGTACACATATTCTTGGAGGTATTAAAAGTAACATAGGATACTTTATATCAAATGCAAATCATAATAGCTGGTATTATTATAAATAAGCTTACGAAAAATATTAAAATGAATATTTTGAAGCGTCTCGAAAAGCTATTAAAATAATTTATTATGCATTAGTCCATGTAGATTGTCTAGTAAGAGGAATAAATTAGACCCAGATATCAGTAAACAAATATGCATAACTAAAAATATCATGGAAGCACTGGTGTAAATAAATTCTATGAATAAATAATAGTTTAGTAAAGGAACCTGTTGATGGAGATGGGAAAAGTTTTATACCTTCAAGCTAAATGTATTCATGACACCTGACGAAGGTGTTCGTTATTGCTCTCAGAACTTTAGTAAGAGGTGACATTATTCAAAAGTAATCATAGAATAAATATCTATATATTAATAATTTAAAGCAAATCTTTGTACCCCTTCTTACGATAATTATGCGAACGAAGGACTGTGAAATTTGGTATGGTTAACTATAATATGAAGAAGGAGTACAGAAATCTAAAAAGATAACAAAAAAAAAATGATTTATGGCCTGATTTCGACCACTGACCACTAGTAATTTAATTGAATTATGTCTTGGATTTCACTTACGTAGATTTTCTGATATCTTGGAATATACTTTGTTTTCTAAGTTTTTAGTTTACATTTGGTTACTGCGTATTTACTTTACATAAACAACACAATGTTAAAACATACAATAAATAATTCATTGCAGCGTTTGTGAATAAATAATTGTCCCTGTTGGACACCCGAAAGTAATTAGGTAGTAACAAAGACGCTGTAAGATCTTTACTAAACGTTATGAAAACCGTCTAACTGTAAGTACTAGTTTGCAGAAAGGTCACAAATGACCTACAGACCACTGCAAAATTTTTTTACTTAGCTACCTAGGTTTTTTCTAATTAATTAAATTACATTTTTCCTACTTCATACTATCACATCACACTAATCACATTCATTTCACACTAAAATATAAAGGCGAAAGTTTGTGAGTGTGTATGTTTGTACTTATTCACGCAAAAACTACTTGACGGATTCGGATGAAACTTTACAGTAATATAGCTTATACATCACAATACCACATCGGCTACTATTTGCCGCGATAACCGACATATACGCAGCCGAAGCCGCGGGCAGCAGCTTGTCACTCTATATTGTAAAGGTGAAAGTTTGTGAGTGTCTATCTTTGTTATTTCTTTACGCGTAAACGATTGAACGGATTTGAATGAAACTTTACAGTAATTTAGCTTATATATCAGAATTACACATAGGCTAATATTTGCTGCGATAGCCGACATACACCTGGCAAATAAATATATTTATTTGGGAGATATTGGTATTCTAATTGCGCAGTTGTTTTATTATATATTAAATATTCGAATTGAGAACCCGTTTTATTTGAAGTCGGTTCATAATATTTATTTAACAGTCTATTGCTGAATATACCTCTTTTTAAAAAAGAGGTTTTAGTCTAAACCACGTTGGCCAGAAGGGTTGGTATGGGGTTCGTTTCAAGATTGCCTTCTCTGTATCGTGATTTTGGCCTGGTTAGTTTGCACCCTAAGTCACCTCTTACGACACCCACATGATTAATAGGGGTGATGATACTCCGTATTCTTACACTAATATTATAAATTCAAAAGTAACTCTGTCTGTCTGTTAGACTTTCACGGCTAAAGCACTGATCCGATTTGGAAAAAAATACAATGGAGACCATTTGATTCTTCAGGAATGACATAGGCTACTGTTTACCACAACAACTGACATAAACGAGGGCGAAGCCATGACTAAAAGCTAGTTTAATATAATTTCAAACTAACTGAGTCCCGAGGCGCTCATAGCCCAGTTGCACAGGTGATTATAAAGCAACGACGACGCGGTCGGTTACCTCGATGGGTAATCGCTGGTGGCATGATACGATGAGCGCCTCCGTGATTCGGAGGTCACGTAAAGCGATTGCTTTACGTGATTATGATAACAATCGGGACCGATTGGTCCCGATTGTTATCATAGGATAATAGTCGTGAAGCTTAGTTGGAGGTCTTTGGGCGGCTTAAAACACATCCAACGGCAAAATTACACAGTCACAACGTTGTCTTGCAGTCCCCAACCAGCACTCGACCAGCGTGAGTACGTATAGCCTTAACCCTCTCCTGAGAGGAGACCCGAGCCCAGCAGTGGGACGTTATGGGTTGTTGAGGTTGAGTCGAGCAGTGTTTAAAGCAGGACAAAGCTAGTTTAAAAAAGTAGCCTAACTTACTCTTTATACATCAGTGATAGTCCCGTCAAAATCGGTCCAACTGTTCCAGACACAAGTCGGAACAAACAGACGGACAGACAGACAGACAAAAAATTATCAATATAAATCATAAATAAATACATATGCATTTACTAAAACGCAGTTTCTTTAATATTAGAAACAGACACTTTTATTTATTTGTATGGAGTATAGATTGGGAATGTTCACTTTTTTTAGTTTATTATTTATCTATCAAAATAATGTTAATATTCGAAAAAGCTGTAAGAAATCCATTAGAAAAGTAACTAAAATTATTTGCCTGCTATTGATTTTTAATTAAATTTCTTGTAATAAAATGTTCGGTATATTGTAATATAATATATTTACGCCACAAATAAGTTGGACTACATTTTTTCAAAGGAATTCTTTTTAAATATTGTTAAGAATTATGGAGTATTTTTAATAAAAACATTCATCATATTATAAACTAACTGTCGCCCGCGGCTTTGCTCGAGTGGAACTTGATTATATGTATATATTTTTAATATTTTAGTCCCTTAGGAGTAGAAATCCTATAAATGGTGATTTAGGTTTCCATTTTATTGTAATCAAAAGCCTAAACACTAATTTTCAGGCTACTAACTTCAAAAATGACAGTCTTCAGACTAACTAATACACGAAACGTCAACCCCTATTTCACCACTTACGTGTAGAATATCTAGATCTTAAATACGTATCTACTCATTTTTAATAAGTACCCAACCCCAAGATAAAGTTTCATGTGTGTAACTTAAAAAAATGACGTAAAAAAATTATTGATAAATAATGTGGCGACCTCCACATACAGCGGCAACAAAATCATATGACAGCGCACTCTACCGCAGATACACTGAACTACGAAGTAACACACAACACGGAGTAACTACCAATCCTGAATCGCGCAATAGAAGTTCTCGCGCCGATTAGCATATATACAACATCCCAACATCAACCGTTGGGCAGTGGCCCGCCAGACATGATCACCTCGCCTGGTCGGTGGATCCTCCCTTTGTGGTGGGACATGATACCCGTTCCCCCACAAATAACATTAAAGAAGAGCTGTATTTCTTTGTTAAAACATTACGTGCTTAATAAATATATTTTATTAATACTTACAATATGGCGGCTGTCAGATTTGGGACAGATAGAGATATTAAACATTGCTAATATTTAAAATCTATCAATCAGTTACTAAATATGTTGCTAATTATTAACCGTTCCTATGCTTTTTGTAAGTGGTGACCATGAGACTACTTATTAATTTTACTATTATTTAACGAGTAAAATAATAACAATATACAGATCTCAACTTTTACTCCAGTAGAGGTAGTAAAGCCTCGCAATAAAACTACAATTGTGTTCCAATAAAGTGTCTAATTTAATTGCGATTGAAACAGAAAAACGTATGTTATTTTTTTCAATAACAAAAATTAGAGAGCCAAGTATTTGAAAAGAATGAGTAAATGGATGAGCTGTAAGTAACTGAAAGAATACAAATATCTCGACGGACAGGCAGGTAGAACGATGACCGCTCGGGGCAACGTCCGCGAGGGCACAATACTTACCTGATGTAGGTTTGACAACGATATCTGACAAGATGTTCTCATAATATGATAAAGATTTTAATAAAGAAAATTTTTGTGTTACACTTTCTATGTCTCAAATGGATCATCTTTAAATCTTGTTATATGGATTTCGCTATCTTTATTACTGAACTCACTCTTGAATTTTGATAACAAATTAGAATAAATTCTAAAGAGATAGAAGATTACAAGTAATACCTGAATTACCTGATAAAACATTAATATTCATATCTTATTCAAGTTTCAAGCTTGAAAAGGAATGATGATTTAAAACAGAACATACTTTCAGAAATGTTAATAAAAAGTACATGTTTAAATGATTTCTTTTATTACAATTAACATGTTATGAATTCTTCTCGTTGTTTATTTAATTAATTGCCTATTTAAATTACAGCCTGTAAAAGAATCTCACAAGAGGAGCTATTCTAAATATTTTCCGGGACAGGCGTCAAGTAATTTTCTTGAACTAAATGAAGATTACGAAATCTTTACATTTTGTCCACTTTAGTCGTCTGTTTACCTCAACATTTTTATAGATCTGCACAAATAAATTTAAATTTAACATTTACTGGCCTACCTACATTATACTTAAGAGATGTTCAACTGATATTTGACTCTATGGAGATCTTTTATCAAGGGACTTTGCATGGTGTGAGGTGTCGGTGTCCATTATTTATCTTACAAAATTAATCGAAACATTACACAATACATTTTGATCACATTTGATAATGAAATTTAAGTGTTCAGTGTATTCATGTATGGTTAATTAGTAGCATACTTTTAGTTATTCTGTGTTAGTGGTAAGTTTTAGTTATGAAAGACACTCTATTTTCTGTATTCACAAAAGATATTTAGCTAAAAAATGACATAACATATCGGTTAGGCTAGTAATGTAGTTGGTTTTTAAACTAATTGGTTTTTAAATTATCGGTAGATAATCCCATTATCCCAGGTAGATTTAAGAATGAGTTTCAAGTAGAATAATAGTCACAAAATAGACAAGTTTTTTTTAATGTACTGGTCGGGCAAACGAGCAGATGCATCGCCTGATGGTAAGCGATTAACGTCGCCCATGGAAACTTGCAACACCAGAGGCGTCACAAGTGCGTTGCTGGCCTTTGGGGGATTGGGAGGGGAGATAGGGGAAGGGGGTTTGGGTTACGGGCCTCCGGTATCCTCACTCACTCGGTGAAACACACCGCAAGCGCTATTTCACACGGATTTTCTGTAAGGCCGTGGTATCACTCCGGTCGAGTCGGCCCATTCGTGGCGAAGCGTGGCTCTCTGGATTTTTTATTTCGATTACTATTCATAGTTTGTCGTACATTAAACTGACATTTATCGTAAAGCCTTTGCGTTAAATAACCTTGCTTATTAAAATTTGGCATATATTAACCACTCGTATAAAATATCAGTGACTTTATATAGCGATTCTTGTACTAAATCGATCAAGAAATGGTTATCAACTCAGCCAATCTAAGTCTATTTAGTTGGAATAATTCAAAGATTACAACAATGGTCCTATTCTGACCAAGACAGGAAAATTTCTCTGAGATTTAAGCCGACTGCTAATTTACTGCTTAGTTAATTCCGTCCTTTGCAGTATAGCATTGGTCAGCTCAACTACGACGTAGCATTAACTTGAATTGTAGACCTGCTACGGATGTGTGGCCCATTTAATAGCTACGAATATAGCTACGGTTGTGACACCTTGACGGTTTGAAGGAGTCTTATTTTTTGTTATATTCACGTACATATAAGTACAGCAGTAATATTTAAGATCCATTAAGATATAGTTTCTGTGGTAGTTTATATACATATTTTCAACATTCGTGCTTAATACGATTTTCGTAAAACATAATTTCGTAAAGTTATTGGTGGTTATTAATGGAATAGAAATTACTCACTTAACAATATCTATTAAGTATTATTTATTAATATATATATGGCTTTACTTACGTTCATTTATTGAGAAAACTAATTAGTTTTTGACCCGATGGGGCCTTTAATAGGCCGTAAGCGTAAATAGGGAGTAAAGCGTCTTGAGGTGACGGTATCAGGCGTTGTACATGTGAATAATACCATGTATTCTTGATAAATTTGAATAAAACTTAGATGTTATTATTACAATCTAGTCATTCTATTATACCTAGGATAAATAATCTCAGATTAGAGGTCTTTATTGAGCTCGCATTTGAACAGATTAATAACACTATTATTCTAGTCAAACTCGAGTTAAAAACGTCGTCTAAAGGAAAGGTTACTTTGTTAGCTCAAAACAAATTTTCCACGTGAATAATTCCTTGTAGACTCAAAAAGATCGTAGTATTAGCAGAACAACATACTACATAAATTCGTTTTTCATTGAAAATCAATAGACTTTATTTATCAAAATACTTATTTTACTAAACATTTTTCAGTGGGAAATGGATTAACCGTTTGTTTTTCAACTCATCTGATGGAAACTGATAATTAGAACACAAATAGTACCTATCCAAGATTATATGAATATTATAAATATACTATGAACTCGTGAATAATATAAGAATATAGTATATTGTAACACAAACACGATATTCTATATTTTAATATAAATAAACTCCTCACGTATATAATTATCGTTCATATTACGAAATTGTTGATAAAAATACCGAACATTCTAACTTCATGATAAAAGCATAATGAGATAGAAGGAACGCTTTTTAGGTTTTTTTTTAAGTACTTGAAGATTACATTTCAATGGAAAAACAAATTAAACGAAAAAATGTTCGTAAAATACTGTTGGAATGAGAAAATACTCCGAATAAGAAATATAATCTGTCTTGTTTATTTTTTCTGTAGCCTTCACATGTCTACATTTTATTGTAATGAAAAAAGATTTGGGATAAAGTATATTACATTGAATTTGAGGCCTAATTTGGCGACCTTTGAACAAAAAATAAAAAATCCATCTTTGATTTATAACTATGAGTTTAGAAAAGTGTATTCGGAAAGTACATATTTGAGTCTTCAGGTGCTCCAAACTCGTTAAAGGGGTATTAAAACTCTTGCTTTAAGATAACCCCATAAAAAAAGTCAACTGGGATTAAGTCGGAAGATCGAAATGGCCACGCTATGTCTCTAAAGCGGTTTATGACTTTTCCCGGAAATATGCTCTTATTGAGTCCATAGACTCTTTAGCTGTGTGGACTGTCACCCCATCTTGCTGAAACCATACGTCTGACTCGTAAACATCCTTTTATTTTAGTTGCGGTACAAAAAAAATATTAACCATATCGTTATATCGTTTGCTGATCACTGTAACCGCTGCACCTCGAAGAAAAATGTCTTGATGACTTTTTCCGAAGATATTGTGCACCATACAGTAAATTTGGGGCTGTGTAACGCTTTCTGATATTTTTGTTTTGGGTTACTGGATGACCAGTAACGCAGTTACTCCTCCTCCGTGATGAAAATGTGATTCATCGCTAAAATAAACATTGTTCATTCCATTTGACTCTAAAAATCCCTAACATCTTCTGACAGTAAATTTTTCACTAGTTGTAGTCTTCTGGTCTGATTTTTGAGCTATTTGGATGTAAGTAAGGATCTAATTTGAAGTTTAAGGCCAATATTCGTTGAATAATTAACCGATGGAGTTTGAAAGAGGCAGCATGTTTTCTAACTCATCGTCGTGGATGCTCGGCGACCGCAGCGGTGACACGGTTTATGCTTTCAATCGATCGACAGGTCTATTTCAAGGGGCAATTGAATGATTCAATAAAAATCCTATCGTTTTAACCTTTGCTACCCACGACATAAATAACTGAATACTCGGAGCATCACTTAAACGGCGGATTTGTAAGTGATTACAAAACTCGTTCCGAAAATTCGCCTTAACAGCGTACGCGTGTGTAGCGCCAGACTACTGCCACATGGCGACTTAAATTTCGCACTAATCACCTCCCATTTCCCATTCAACCTCCCGAACGCTGCCACTCCCATCCCGCTAGCTCTAGTTGCCGAGATATTCATGTATAAACTTTAGAATCGGCGCTGAGACACTTTTTAGATGATTTAGTGAAATTACCATTCAGTTTATAATATTTTCCGTTTGGAATAGATTGACATACCCTTAAGGTGTTTTTAGAAACATTTATTGACATAACAGAATGCTAGAATGCTGAGTAACATTCGTGAAGTTTTGATGGTTTCTAAGGTTGGATGTTGAGGTGGTTTTAAGTGGCCATACTACATACTTCTAGCTTTTGTACTGTATGATGGCGTCCCCCAAGAAACGGAGATACGAAGGGCTTTTCCACACCAATCACAACAACAAATTCATTCTTCATCATTATCATCAGCCTATCGCAGTCCACTGCTGGACATAGGCCGAAGAGGCCTATGTTCAACGTAAGCATTTGCAATTGCACGTGTAAGCGGGGGGAAAACATCTACCTACTTATGATTGTCTCAATAAAACTTAACTATTAATTATAAAGTCAGAAACGAAATGTAATTTTCTAACAATTAATATCTTAATATTTATTAATAGGACAACGGATAATTGTATTATGTTGTCCTGTAAAAATGGTTACTTGAGTAAGTTATTTAATTATATCATTCTAAACGGAATACTGTTACTCTTAATTTCAATTGTGGGCTTGTTACTAACTAAAAATTATTATAATAAAATAAGAGATTGAATAACGATTCTGTGAGCAAAGTAATGTTTTAATAATCGATTTTAAATAATTGTGAGTACCAAGTCTAACCTGTTGACATCCGCTATTACATTTAAACTTACTCACGTTATTTTATTACATTAAAATAACGTGAGGTTAATCACTGTAATTCTAATTATTTAATTAAGGATTTATCATGTCATTAGAATAAGGCGTAACGCATTTCATTGTTTTGGAAAGTAAATACGAAACCAATAATATCCGGTATACACCGACTACCGTCATTATATTTCATATGCGTTGGTTTCGTATTGGCGAGAATAAATGAAGAGATCAATCTAGTTTGAGCCATAGATAATACACTATAGTAGACAGTTTGAGCAATGTACAAGGAAGTACAACCTGTAAATAAGTTAAGTACATAAGCTCCGTACTTGTTGTTATTCATTATTAAACTTTTGTAAGTAATAAGTTAAGATGTAACTTTTAAAAGAGTGGCCATGAGTTTCTTTGCCAGTATTCTTCTCATAAGGCCCTACGCATTTTGGAAACTGGAAGTTATGGATCGACACGAACGGGCAGTGGATTTTAGTGTTTTCACCTAATTCACGTTGACCATGTAGTGCCGATCTATGATTTTAAGTGTAGCTACAATTTAACGTTCATTGAATAGATGATTCTAGTTTGAGCCTGAGTTGTGTTGTTTTAATAAATCCTAGTGTACCGACGGGTATGGTGATGGATTGATTAAGAACGGTATAAATCATGTGAGTGATATTAATGTGTTGAGGAGTGACGTCAGCGAAGCTCAAGTGGAGCGAAGAAATCAAGTGGCGTGCAATTCATACTTACTTGCTCAATAATATTGTAAAACAGAAAGTAACTATATTTGTCTGTCTGTTTGTTACTATTTTACGGCTAAGACGCTGCACCGTTCTAATTAAATTTTTTTACTTTGATTCCAGAAGAAGGACATAGGCTACTCTTTACTGTGATAACTGACAAACACGTGGGCAAAGTCACGAGCAAAGCTAGTTTTATATAAAGAAAACAAAGTGTGTTTGTTTACTACAAAATACTACCACAGAAAAAAATAGTAAAATGTAAGAATAGTGGTAGCGATTCTATGAAAGGGGCGTCGACTGTTTGTCATAAAATGAAATGTTTATTCCACATGGAAACCATTTTATCTGCGATCACGTAGATGTTACAACGCAGTCAAAGCAAACTAGAAAATTCATCCCTAAAGAAGATATAAAGTATGGCGATGGTCGTGTTTGTTGTTTAAGGTAAAACACGTAGTAAAACCGTGCGTTGAGACTAAACCTAGCATTGCTGTAACAAGTTGTTACCCAAAAATGGAACATAAGCCCTACGGTATTGCTGTAAAATGTATTATCATGCTATTTTTTTTTATTGACTGCCTCATTGATGTCGCGGTTGGCGTGAGCGACTGCTGATCATGAGGTGTCGGGTTCGATTCCCGGGTCGGACCAAATGTTTGTATGATCTACAAATATTTGTTTCGGAGTTGTTTTCTATCTATAATATGTATGTATTTACAAAAAAAAGTATATATGTATTTGTATCAGTTGTCTAGTACCCATAACACAAGCTCTGCTTAGCTTGGGACTAGAGGGCGTTATGTGATTAGATGTCCGAAATATTTATTTATTATTAAAAAACTAGTTACATTATTACGGTGTTATTGTTCACCCCTCTAGTTAAGCTCGAAGTTAAGTTCAGGAATATATTTAACGATTCTGTCCTGAAAATTCTTTCACTAACAGAAAGTGACACTATTCAGGAGTGACAAAGGCTATATTTTCTTATTATTGTATCAGAGATTCAGTTCAAAAATAATAGTATTTGTAAATCGAGTCAAAGAAAAGCGGACGGTTTACGCCCAACGAAGTGGGCACGGGTCAGCAGTACACGATCGTAAGTTCCATGCCGGTCCGTTTTTAAATACGTTTAAGTTTTGTGAAGAAAGAACTTTTGAATACAAATCTTAGCACATCTTTGAAGTAGAAAATATGTTACTATTATGTGTTTTCTATGTTATTTACTTTGAAAGTGTGTGTAAGATATGTAAAGAACTTTCACTTCTTTCTTTTTTCCATTATGACTGTTGAATAAAGTCTAGGTTCATTACGCAATGTTGCAACGACTATCGTTACCGTAGGCCTCCGTGCGGCCTAGTGATTCAAGCGATTGCCACGCTGTTTTCAGTGTTGTGGGTTCAAATCCCACATTGGATAACATTTGTGTGATCCACAAATTATTGTTCTGAGTCTGGGTGTTCTTTGTGTTCTTTTCATGTATGTTTGTAACGTACCCGTGACACAGGAATGCGGGGGTTATCTTTTTTAAAGAAATAAATATATGTTATTTTTAATATAAATAGGCACTTATTCGCAAAAGGCTTGATAATCACCGGTACCATAGCAAGTGTTCATCTTGTTCAAAAACCGTTAAAAAATTATGTAACATTAATATAACATCTCGCACACAGCCATGTTTAAATACTGACATTTTTATGATAAATGTAACCCAGATAAAGAAAAAATTATCGTATTTCTCACACAATTTTTTCCTGGATGAAAATCGAAATGACGACCTCTAGTTTAACAGTCAGAATCACTAACCACTAGACTGAAAGGACCGTCATATCTAGTATTCAAATTGACTTTAATATAATACGTATAACACATTACTATGTTGATATCATAAAGACGCTATATTTTGGATATTACATTTATAAATGATCTATCTTTGTACTACGTGATACTTTGTCACGTAAGCAGGCATAGTGTAGTAAGTAGGTAGTACGGAAATGACTTTGCAAAGTCGGTCTAAGAAAAAACCTTTCTTTTTCAGGCGCTCGCAAATTTTTTTTCGAAGCTAGTCGACACTCTGAGGATGAAGTATTTTTTTGTGAATTTATTTATTGACACAATAAAAATGACTATGCTGATATTTTTTTGTTTTATTCAAAAAATATCTATCTCTATGTTTTTATTTTTTTAACAATAATTTCATCACGACGATGACTTGAAAAGTTAAGAATAAAATATTAGTTATAATACCTGACATGTGCAGAAATAGCTGATAGTTTTTTGCCGTTTATCATCTGGTCAAAAGTAAGGATGCCCCCAAAACTAAAACACAAAACGAATTCGCAACGCATCGTGCATTCATGCGATGTTACGTCACACTTATTGACAACATTATTGGGCCACTCTGAGACTTTACTAGATGGCACTACTTGCTTTCTTTTATTATTTTTTTCTTTACTTTTACTAGATAGGGTTGTGTCTTAGATGTCCTTAATATGTATTATTATTTGATACATATGTAGTATAAAGTTACCTAACCAGGTAACTATGTACTACACTATGTATATTTGCAGGATCTGAGATGTCATTTTATTTTGGTTCAAATACTGAAGAATATAAACAAAATATTTGTTAATTTTTTTTTTGTTTAAAACATTTACAAAAATGTTTTCTTATTTATTTGTATCCATAAATCATTCATATTATTTTTATTATATATTTTTATTTCATTTTTCATCATCCATGTCATACAAAAATCTCATTAGGATATCTTTTTGTGGTCGAAAGTATGGTCACATGAACCAATTCAATTGCAATTCGCATCGCAAGTTCCTACGATGCGACGTCGTATCGCATCGCAGCGTAGTTTTGTATGGGAGCCCTAAAATATGTCTTATATTGACACGGTCACTAAACTTTCCTGTAAATTTAGAAATTAAGTGACACTTAGATCTCTTTACGTTTGGTGGTGAGAAAACCGTGTTGTGACATGCGGGAGTTGAATTATTTATGTGTTTTTATTTGGTGGGCCAAATTTCGTTAGTTAATTTTATTTTGTAAAAAGCTTATGGAATAAATAAATGATAATGTATGCACACTGTTTAATTAAGAGAAAAATGTCCAAATAATTAAATTTATAAATGAAATTATTGTTTATTTAGTTTTTCGATTTGTGTTAAAAAATTTACAATACTTTATTATGCTATTCATTTTCTGTTGCTTCAAAATAGATTTTGTTTAAAGTAACAGAAAATAAAAATAGCACATTAAGTAAATTGGTATATTGTGTAAAGTGTATTCGCAGGCAAGAGTGGAGGACATAACGCTAGCTATCGACGAAGTCAATAGGGATTTAGAGACTATAAGGTTATGGTCGACGAGATTTGGCTTGTCGGTTAATCCATCCAAATGTCAGGCGATAATAGTAGGAAGCAAACGCATGATAAGCTCAAGTCACCTATGTCAGCCAGAGGGTAACGGGAAACATGCGAACGTTATATCGTCTCAAAAACTTCCTGCCAGCTACCACTAAAACAACTCTCATGCAGTCCTTAATAATTCCAATAATTGACTATGGTGATGTGATATGGTGTGTATGCTATTTCGACCTGAAAGCAGATCTCCTCAATAAACTAGACCGCCTTCTTAATAACTGCATTCGATACATTTTTAATCTTAGGAAGTACGACCATGTGACAGCCTGTCGTTCCCAACTAAAATGGTTGCCTATTCGCCTGCGTCGCAATCAGCGAGCACTTACCTTCCTATTTTCATTTCTCAACTCACCATTCTCTCCTACATACCTTGCTCATTACTTCCGTTATCTGTCCTCTAATCACGACAGAAATCTTCGTTCAGAAAATCTTCTGCTCCTCTTATGTCCCTCCCATAATTCAGATTTCTTGAACTCTTCGTTCTTTGTCCAGGCGGTACTACTCTGGAATGCTCTCCCACTCGAAATCAGGATGTCCACAAACCGTTTTACTTTCAAAAAGAAGGTACATGATCTCCTTTTCAGCGAAACGGCAGGAACTACGAATCGATAATTGGTTCACCTTAGAATCGGGTTCTCATAGTGTACGATTGTAATGTGTATGTATGTATATTTGTATAAATATATATGTATTTGCTTCGTGTATTTTCTCTATATGTATATGTATGTTTATGTTTATTTTTATGTGCTTTGTTTGTTTTTATTGGTCATGTAACCTCTGTGCACCACCTACCTTACTAGATTTCTACACCACCCTAAGGTTGACTGGAAGAGAATGCCTTGGGCATTAAGTCCGCCAATGTACAAATGTGCAAAAAGTTTTAAATAAATAAATAAATAAATATTATTTTTAAAGTGTGGAAACACGTGATTTAAATGTAAGAGTAACAACAAAAGTTTATATCACACAAACTCCTTAGCTTCTTCACTACAAAACAAACCCATAATGTAGCACGTAGAGGTTATACTCGTAAAACATTAAACTGTGTATTGTTAAGGAGAAAAAAATTATTGCAGTTGCAGAAGCCATCTGGTGCCACACGTGTGGGTAAGGGTAATTAATTTACGTAACAAGAAAAATTAAAATTAAAAGTCTCCGACCGCTATTTGCTCGCTATTTATATGCTACGCCAAGTTTTCTTTTTATCATATGTACTAATTGCACTTACCAACTTAAGTAATGATAATGAAATAAAAATAAATGTTCGGCCCATGTTAATGTGAAAATTTTAATGGCTAATTGTGAGAATAATTATTTATTTACGTGCTCTTGTAGATTAAATTCTATTACAGCTCTCTTTGTGCTTCAATTTAAAAACAAATTAGCCACATTTAAGTAGTTTCAAGTGTTTGTAAATATTAAGAAGTATTTTATAGACATTATTTTTATATTTACTCACAGTGTATAATGGACTTTTAGTGTTCTACAGACATCAGACCTTATAAAATCTACTATAAGCTATAAATGTTTGTCAACCAGAAATAAAACCTAAAATTTAAGAATTAAATTATGACATAAACATTTTGTGGTGTTGTAGCAGACTGGTATGTAGGATGCATGCCAAGAGGTTTGTTTATCACGTAAACAAAATATAGAATAATGCATGCCAAGAGGTTTGTTTATCACGTAAACAAAATATAGAATAATTCAGAAGTCAGAACACGTTTATATACAACAACATTATTATTATTCCACACGAGGCACTTAATCACCGGTATCAAAGGGTTTGCGGGCAAGGACTATCCAGTCTACGTAAGAGAACATGGTATACGTAAAATTTTATATATAGGCGTATAAATTTTCTCTACTAATCAAAAATCTCCGACTTTATCAACGACAATTTCTTTAATATATAAGAAGTTTAACATCAGACCTTTCAGAATTAGTAAAACAAAGTAGCAATCATTAGCAGGGGTTAAATTTTTAATGAAAGCAAAGGGAATTTTCGTTAAAAAAAACTTTAAATACAATACTAGCTAGATTACAGTTTACCGCATTATTAGTTTTCAATGGATTTTCAACCTTTCTGGCATTTAAGTTCGAGGAGTTACGTTCATTTTTTTTTAACATTATTATACCTGAGGCAAAACTATGTTACCCTTTTTGAAATTTGGTACAGTCAAAGTTTATATGAAGGAAGTGGAGTAGGAGAAGTATATATATAAGGAGGAAAAAGAAAATTAATGAATTATTTTAGAATTTCGACCTCTGGGCGACATCTAGTCCTTTTTATAAAATTATTTAATTCCATAAAGTCCATAGTTATTGAGTTTCAGATTTTATTCTGAAATGTTAAGGTACATATTACTAAAGCAAGAAAATATAACTTTTTAACCTCGAATACATACACTCTGCTCCGGAACAAGATCCGATTTAAAATGTATATCCGTGTTGTATTGTTTTAATATAATGTTCATTCTTTGTCTAAAAAAGATTATCTAACGGTATATCTAAAACTCTTGAAACTTTGTAATAAATTGATAGTAGTAGAATAGTACTTTTTCAGTTTCTATGCTGGGCTTTTCTTGTAAAATTTAGATGTCGTAAAATTACTCGAAATTGTTCTTTTGAAACAGTAAACAAAAAAAAGTTTAAAACTCCGCAAGTATTTCCAATCAACGAAATTTCATTGTAGTAAATTACTGAGGATTGGGTAGTTAGTTGATTAAGTAAATATATGTTTAGTGATTTTGAATTAATATTTACATACAACGAAATTTAAATAGAGACAAAATTACCCGTTAAAATGAATTGTACTTGTATACTATACTATACTATTACTCTGACACGTCTTGCTAACATAAAAATAGAGATATTAAAAATATATTTGTAATTAAAGTAAGCTGAAATCCTCTCGATTAAAATTTAAACACTCTTAATTCACACAATTCTCTTAGTCAATATACGTTAAAGAATAATAGGATCCGTAGTTTGGTAACAAAAATCATGACTTAAGAAAATTATTTGTAAAATTGAAATAGGAAGTAAAACGTGCTGAAAAGAATTAGAGTTACCTAATGAGTTTAAGACGTAGCAAATGTAAGTTCCACTTACGTAATATAGATTAATTACATTTTGTAGGCTTCATACAGAGCGCTGCTAACTCATGAATGAGTTTGCAATATGTTTTGGTGCTTCCTGATCATCGATTTATTTAATAAGTAGTAAACTAATTGTCCAATAGATTAAGAAAATTAATTTATTCCATAAATTGACACTTTACAAAAGTGACATTAAATAATACTTACATATGTATGTATGATGTATGATATGTATGATACATCTATACAAATAAATAAAATTGGAGTGTCTGTTTGTAATATCAAAAGAACCGCGTTTTACTAAATGCATATGAATGTATACACGGTACAAATACCAAAAACGTATTTTAATTTTTTATGTCTGTCTGTCTGTTTGTTCCGGGTAATCTCTGGAACGGCTAGACGGATTTTGACGGGACTTTCACTGGCAGGTTGATGATCCAGGGAGTAAATTAGGCTACTTTTTTTAGACTAACTTTATCCCGCGGCGTTACTCGCGATACGACGATAACCGCGGGTAACACCGCGGGGTTCAGCTAGCTAGGAATATTATTCCTTGTTGGTTGCTTTTTACCTTAATTTCAATCTTAACCGTAACAGTGAAATCAAAAGCATCAGTAATAAGAGCTCTAAAAGAAAAGTACCGCTTTTACATCTTTTGATTTGCGTATTCCATGAAAAGAAGTTACTGACCGCAATGTGACCCAAAAAAATAGGTGATCTCCATTATTAACGCAGACATCAATGACAGACGTAAATGTTTGTATGATCTGCAAATATTTGTTTTGGAGTTTGAATGTTTTTTATGTATAATGTGTATGTATATACAAAAAAAGTATACATGTATTTATATCAGTTGTGTAGTACCCATAACACAAGTACTGCTTAACTTAGGACTAGATGAAAGGAAATATTGATTTATTTATTCATCTTTCAGAGAACTAGGCTGTAACTAAATCTTAATAGGTCATTTATCCTAGGTACTTTTTTACCTGATAAAAGCATAAGTAGAATCTAACAAGTACAATTTTAACAAAAATAAAACCGACTTCAAGGTTCGACTCGATTTCTCTTGGATGCCATGATCAGATATTAATGTCCTTATCATGGTACCACCGTTGGAACATCTCCTTTCTATTAAAAATAGAATTATCAAAATCGGTTCATAAACGACGAAGTTATGCTCGAACATACATAAAAAAAAAAAAAAAAAAAATATATATATACGGTCGAATTGAGAAACCTCCTCCTTTTTTTGAAGTCGGTTAAAAAGTAGTGGTTACCGTACTCACTGCGAATGCAAACAATGTCTCATGGTGACCCGTACTATGGCGGTCTAGTAAGATCCTTTTCCCGTCTCATTTTAAGGACCTGGGATCGTAGTCGAAGGGCAACACGTGCGCTAGTAGTGAGTTCCAGACTCTGAGGCTAGACTGATTGACATAGGAAGGAAGAGCCGAACCGTGAAGTTCAAAACCCTATATTGTCTACCACGTTCAGGGCCAGCACGTCTTGAGCTGAAGAGGAATAATAATAAAAAGTTCATTTACTCTTCACAAAAAATGGTTCTTACAATAATATTTGAGTCCACATTTTGAGAGAGATTGGTGCCTGTGATAGGTACAAGATACCTGTGTTACAGGTCACCAGGTCCTCTCACGTCACTTAGTCTATAGTTAAGCTAACATATTGGACAGCGATATACATGCTAGATAAGAAGAAAAATAAAAATTGATAATTAAATTCAATTAGACCGAATCAAATTAAATCAAACCAAATCAAATAAACTTAATCAAATTAAATTCAACCAAATCAAATCAAATCAAAATAAGATTACTTTAATCGAATCAAACTAAACTAAATTTAATATAATGAACCAACCAAATCACACCAAGTTAAATAAAAATAAATTATACATAATTAAATCCAACCAAATCAAATTAAAGTAAAAATGAAATAGAAATTAAACATTACATAAAATATACCTTTCGTGTGAGTGGGTATGTGTATGTGTATTTGTATTTGAGTGGGTGTGTCTATGTGATTGGGTGTATATTCTTTTGGTTGGTGGAAGGGAGAAGGTAGGAGCAGTAACAAGAGTACTTTACCTTATCTCACATATTATTTTGGCGTACGGTAACATTATTAAGTCGTAAAAATATAACAAAACATTTCCTGTACGAAGTAATTTCCTAAGTCCATTAACACAAGCCTCATCATACTAATCTTAATCCATTAATGTGTGGAGGTAAGACTTTTCCTAATGATGTTATACCACCACTAAAGCACATACCGAATGTGGTACAAACCAAAGTTTTATTTTATACTAGCTTTTGCTCCCAGCTCCACCCGCGTATTTGTTATTGTTTATCGCGCTAAAAAATAGCATTTGTCCTTTCTCAAGAATAAAAGTATTTCAAGCCAAATTTTATTCAAATTTATGTAGCGACTTAGCCTTGAAACGGTAACAGACAGTTACACAGTGTTACTTTCCAATTTTATAATATAATAGTATGTATGGAATTAACCCTACTGGTGAACCAGAATACTAACATGAAAGCGAGAAGATGTTTTAAAACAAAATATTTACCTAAATTGATTAAGATTTCTTGCTTGAGCTATAAGTTGACTAGTAAACTAAATAATTATACAATAATCCCTACATAGATTTTAGAGATCATTATTACTAACCGATGATTGTAATAATACTTAAAACAGAAGGGTATATAAAACTAATTCATGTTTATACGGGCATCAGCAGTGTTAGGGAATTACAGTAATATGTCTATATACTTTAGGTAAACCCTGTATAAGTAACATTCAACAGTAATATAAGAAGAACCACGAACGAAATTTAAGTTCCAAAAAGATCCAAATGTAACTGTGAAAATTCCACAGTTCTAATACTACCTTTTTGGAAGTGTGTTTTTTGGATAACCTTTGATAAAAACTCTGGATCCTATGTACCTTATCACCATTAGGTTTTACGAGCACATATAATTTAAAAAAGTAAACAAAAGAGTCTATCTATAAAATTACCTACTTTATTTATTTATCAATCTCTCAAAGTGAACATTTAAATGCATGAACACCTCTTATTTACAAAACAGGTAAACAGAAGGTTGTATATCTTTATTTTTCTAAGTAATACTTTAGTGAAGCTACTTCCAGAATGCTATTTTTGAGTGTATCTATTTAGACAACATTATTTTTTGTGTGAGATATGTAATTTTAGTCAATCATAGACATTTAGAACCTCATCTGACAGGGTGTGTGGATAGTATGCGGTTTTCCGCCTTATTCATATTTCTTCGCATGAAAATCGCTGAGGAGGAGATAAGTTTGTGAAAAGTGTGTTTTAGACACCTTATTCTCGTATATATTAAGTACTGAAATAGTCAGTAACAAAGGCAGACAGACAGAGTTACTTTCGCATTAGTATGGATAATCATTAATGTTTATAGTCTTCCAATTTATCTTCATTAAAAGTTTTTATTGACCTTCGTGTAGGTTTCTTAACATATAATTAACAGTACCTTTGCTAAGAAATAAAACACACTACTTCAGGCTTCAAAATTATAACACTCCAAGTAAAGTAATAGATTTTCATTGATAAATATTTCACTACTTGTCTTTTGAAAAGCATTAGTTCTTATTCATTGTCAAAATAAATAAAAGTCATACTTCTCATCCGGTACGATCTTGACAGAGCGGTCGTGATCGATATGTAGTACTGGGAGATGTGAACTTTCAAAAAATCACTTAAACACTATGTTAGAAATTTAAAGAACTTATAACAGTAATTAAATATAATTTTAATAAGTAACAGTATTAAAAAGTAAATAAAAAAAAAAAAAAAGTATTACGTTCGTTAATACTTTGTTTACGTTGAACGTACGATGATAATGAAAAAAAAAAATGTTTTCATTAATAAATTCATTTTACAAGTTATCATAGTCTCATCTAGTAATGACTATACACGCTACGCTTGGTGCAATACCTACGGTTATCACTACTTCGGCGATCGGTTGATGCGGAGTTGTGCGACGGGCAGTTTATCACACACATCTACCTTCATTTATTGATTTTGTCAACATCAATTCTGTATGTGTATTTTTAATTGTTTAGCTTTATTTTAATTCTAAGTACGCTCTTTAGAGAGACATTGTAAATTACCAGTAATAGTTTTAAGTTCTCATATAAGCGAATAATGTATTCTTTTGAGAAATAAACGTTCTTAAACCGTAGATTTGATGCGTTTCACGACCATACGCCAATGCTGCCCGTTCGTGTTTTCGTGTTCGTGTGTACTAGTTTACCGAACCCCCCTACGGCAGACTTGATCTGTTCAGTCCAACCACGTTTCTATCACCGCATTTCTACAGCGTCTATTTTATGCCTTTCTACCTCTCGCAAAGTCTCTCATTATAATAGTTATTTTACGGTAAAGAAATTGCAGCTCCCTCAAAATTTTGTACAATAAACGCAATTCCGCAATCTCTAGATAACGATTATTTTCATTTCTTGGATTTCTTAGTTCAGGGAAAGTTTAAATACAGTTACAGAACAACTGCTAACATTGTCACAACTTTAGCGACATTCTTATGTAGCAAGCTTTCATATTTATTTAAATGAGTTTTCGTTTTGTATAGTTTGTACATTAAAGGGTTATACAAGTTTTGTCTGTATAAGATTATTATAAAGAATAGTTATTGTCATATTCAAATGCGAAAGTTATAGTTTTTTTTTGGTTTTAATCAATAACTCTGTAGTAAATTTTAGAAAAGTTTAAAAAGTGTATACAATTTTAAATTTTACTACGTAAAAAAGAGGTCGGAAAACAACGAGATAAATTATCAATTGAAACATAAATATTATTTACTCAGCTTCTCTATGTAACCTTTTATTTATATACTAAAGTTTCTTGAAAGTAGTAAGTGTAGTAAGTCTGTACTCAAGTATCGTGTGAGCGTGTGACTGATTGAGAAACTAATATATATATACTAATTAAAATAATACAAATTGTTAAATATCAACCAAAACAAATTATAACAGGCAATGGTGAAAAAGTGAAAAAGTTTCAATACCATGTTATAACGAAATCAGAATTGAACAGAACTATATTTTGTAACATTGACCGCCCTGTGGAAGCAATTCGACCATGGTTAATTCATTTTTGTTTTGTTTTCTGCATTCCTTATTTATTAAGAGTTTTACTGTGCTAAATTTCATACACCCCGGTTCGCATAATATGCGTAAAAGGACTGCAAAGTTTTTGTTCTACATATTAATGTATAGATTAGATTAAGTGATGGACTAGAAAAAAATGATATTTAATTTTAATTTAAGTTATTTAAGCTCTGTATGCATCACTTCGTACGATTTTCGTGTCCTTCAACATTCGCCCAATAATACAAACCTGACAGCCTCTAGTTAATGACAAAACGTGTTGCTTTGTGTTCTCTGAAATACATCGGACTAACTTCTCGGGTGACATCTCAATTATAACTGGGTAGACAAAGCAAATGTCGGGGGATATTGTTGTATACGAATGCAAAGACACCGTATGACGCAAGCAAATATTCTATCCTGGTTAATAGATGGGTCTGAAATAAATATAACTATTTCTTTGATCATAAATAAAGTTTTGAACTCTTGAAGTGAAATGTGAGACAATCTCCGACCCACAATATGAAGTTGTGTGATACGTGTTTTACTATGTAATGAAAACTTACTAAGTGTTATTATGACAGAATCTCAACTTAGGTAAGCTAGGTAACTTAGGTTTGCATGGGATGTTCAATTAGATCATCGAAAAAATACTATAATCTTGAATTGAGTAGAATGACTAGCATTTCCCAACTTAAAACAATAGTAACATATACATTTAAGTAATGTATCAGTCATATAATTAAAATAGATTATTGATCTGATTTATTAAATGTATTACAAAAATAATGTTACAATAATAACGACACAAAAAAATGCTTGTAAAACTAACGTATCTGTTACTATAGTGATACTTACACTTTTTAGGGCCTTTTGAGGCTACATTCAAAAGAACATAACATAAAGTAGGTAATTCAACCAACTTGCAATATTTAACATTTAATTTACATGCGAAACAACAAAATCACCGTGTTAACTCTTCATTTAAAATAACTATTACCTAGCTCTGAATATTACTCGATTCATAGAAAAAATGGTTTTGCAGACATCTAAGTATATCTTACTGATATGACACACTAAGAGTGAAGTGTGTTGTATATTAAATAGCACTAATCCACTGTTGAACATAGCCCTTTCCAGCTCGTAAATAGCGAATTTCTAATTTAAAATAATTCTCTCCTACATTTCAAACTCTACAGTCGAGAGAAAATATTTGCAAGGGCCTTGGAAATCTATCGTAAATGTATTTTAAAGCTCACCGACTAGCTAGAGAGCACGTCCATAATAGATCAAAATAGAAAACATAAATAAAAATTGTAAGTATTTATATGTAATTTAAATCTGGTCAAAAAATGTTGAGCTAAATCCGTTACTGCCTTCAGGAATTCAACTTTTCACTTCACCTTTAAAGTAACATATGTGATATATAAAATACTAGTTGTTGCCCGCGGCTATGCCCACGTGTATGGTTATCGCGGAAAATAGTAACCTATGTGTTATTATGATATATAAGCAATAGTATTGTAAAGTTTCATCCAAATCCGTTCAGTAGTTTTTGCGTGAAAGAGTAACAAACATTCCTCTATCCATTCATACTTACAAACTTTCGCGTTTATAATATTAGTAGGATTTCTACAATGTCCTTTCAATATAAATTATAATTATAGTTTTATTTTTTGGTCCTAATTTATTATTCATATACTTAAATACACACCATTAATAAATTATTGCCACTTACTCAGACGTATATAAATAACAAAGACAGTGTTTGAATAAAAATATCTAATTTATATAATTTATACTCTCGATTGTCGGCACTTGATGGAACTTGTTGTAATACATTCTTGATTAAAACACACTTGTACTTATTCCACTTGTACTTATTAGTGGAATAAGTACAAGTGAGTTTTAATCAAGAATGTAATAAAAATATCGATTTCATATTCGTAGTTACTATTTATTGATGTCTTTTAGAAGCATCTAGGCTAGGCGTATAATATTAAATATAGATACATAACTGAAACAAAATAATATGATGATGTGCTCCTAGTCGATATCCGTCACGGCAGCCAGTCTTAGCGGAGGCCAGCCAACAACGCAGGTAATATAAAAGTGCAGACGTGTGTGCGCTGTAATAGCTGGATTCTCTGTTTCCTCACTCTCATAGACCAATGGTACGGCTATCCTAATCGACAAGATACAGATAAGGAGCAGGACCGACGGCTTTTACGTGCTCTACGAGGCTTCTGGGTTAAGACCGTAACTTCTAAACTCCGGGCGGTTAAAGCGTATTTCTATAATCAGAAAAACTCTTTTTGGCTCGACTCGAGAATCGCACTCGTGACTAAGAAATCAAGAGATCGGCATTCGCATACAATAACCGCAAGACCAACGAGGTAGTTATTAACTTATAAACAAAATATACAAAAGCTTTGTGCAAGATAAAATCTACAAACCGAAAGTTTAAGTCAAATATATTATTGTTTGAGTATTACAATGCTAATAGATACAAGAATGGCCACAACCAACATCATTACGAGTATTTTTTAACCCCTTTGTTTGTTTTTCATAGAAAACAAAGAATCATCCGAGTAAACCTTGGGCCTTTTAATTAATATAAAACCTCCTACGAACCCGTTTACTCAGCCAGAGGGATAAAACATCAATGAACACCTCTAAGCCTTTTAATTAAATGTATAGTGTGTTTTACCTTAATTGCTTGTAAACCTTTTTAGGGTTTCGTAGCCAAATGGCAAAAAATGGGCACTCTTATGGATTTGTCATGTCTGCCTGTCTGTCTGTCTTTTCGTCCGTATGTCACTGCCAATTTTTTCCGAAACTATAAGAACTATAATGTTGAAACTTGATAAGTAGATGCATTCTGTGAACTGCATTAAGATTTTCACACAAAAATAGAAAAAAAAAAGAAATTTTGGGGGTTCCCCATACTTAGAACAGAAACACAAAAAAAAATTTTCATCATACGCATACGTTTATCTATGGATAGGTCTCCAAAAATCTATTGTGGTTTCTGAACTGAATAGTTTGCGCGGACGTTTTTAAAGTGGTAAAATGTGTGTACCTTTATTACTACCTTACCTCCCGTAACTTCTAAAATAAGGTAATGTTAAACTAAAAAAAATATATGATGTACATTATCATGCAAACTTCCACCTAAAATTGGTTTGAACGAGATCTATTAAGTAGTTTTTTACAATACGTCATAAATTTACTTTTACTTTACTTCTACCGCAATTTACTTTTCATTCAATCAACACAAATATAAAAATTAAAATTAAATTATATTATGTTACTTACTGCTACGGAACCCTTTTTGGGCGAGTCCGACTCGCACTTGGCCGCTTTTTTATAAATTCTTTCGTCATCAAAGGCGAAGGTCATTGTTTTATCGAGTTGGCCTATTTTTTTGAACTGTTATTAAATTAAGTATTCCGATTGTTAGTAATTATTATGTTAAAATAATAAGGTTATTTACTGCCCGGTCTCTTGATCAAATGGTTTTGAAGTTCCGTCCATACTAAGAGAATAACTCAGAAATCAACGCACTTTCGTCACTTGTCGTCAAAAGTCGTTCATCGTTCAGTCATTCGTTCATTGGTAGTTTAAAATTAAAAATGTACTGTAATTTTCTTTTACGAAAACCAATTCTCACTATTAGAGCAAATTAAAGTTAGTGACTTCTTTATATATAAATAGACATAATTTGTTCGGGTATGTATTAAAGTAGACTACAAAGATACTCTCAAAACGATGAAAACGATACTAAATTGTCTTTTTTCTGGTTTCGATAAAACTGTCAATTTTATATCTATCTATACAATAAATAAAATTGGAGTGTCTGTTTGTTATAATAAAATAATAGATTTTTACTAAATCTGTATGTATACACGGTACATTTACCAAAAATTATTTTTTACAATTTTTGTCTGTCTGTCTGTCTCTCTGTTTGTTCCGGTTAATCTCTGGAATGGCTGGACTGATTTTGACGGGACTTTCACTGACAGCTAGCTGATGATATAGGTAATAACTGAGGCTACTTATTTAAGATTAGTTTCGGCCTGCGGCGTCACCCACGGTATGATAAAAACCGCGGGTAACACCGCGAGACTCAGCTAGTTACAAATATTTTTCAATCACGTACTTCAAACTATAGCATATAAAATACCTATAAAGCCTACAATGACACGCAAGTTATGTAATATTGAACGTTGACTCAATCTTACTGCATGAGGTTGCAACTTTCCACTCAGCTACTTGACAATTTTTCCAGTTAGCCAGCCCAAGCAGACGACTACTAATAACATTTTGTTGACAACCCACGTTTGTGCGACAAGGATGGCACTTTTGATATACTTACAGAGTAGATAATACCACTCACAGATTAATAAAATAATACTTTTGAAAAAAATCTACAGTTAGAAACCAAACCTAGATTGGGTATCAAGTAAAGTCATGTTGTAACTTTAAGTTGTCATTTATGAAACAGGTCAATGACGTGATAAGTGTTAATTTAGAGCTATTTTGTGTAAAGCTATCAATATTCATGCATTGATTTATTGGTCAACTTTTGAGATCTGTATTAGAAGTATAAACAATGTCAACATTTACTTTAGTATCTGGTGACAAACGTCTTTAGTAAGGTAGCTAATTTATAGATTTTTAAAAGATCAAAATGTGAAGGTTTAAAGCTTGACAGTAAGGATGATTTTTATAAAATCTAGAAGTTACGATGACATTAGTGGATCTATTGTAGGTGTAAAAACAGGTTTTTTCCCTGTAATCTAATACATAATTACTTACTTTATAATGTTGTTCGAAAACAAGAATCCCTAATATGTACAGCTCTATGAAGTGCCGCCCACCGTTATAGCGTTCGGGGTTGAACGCGCCTGTATAAGGGCTGAAGCGGTGTCGCAGCGCTCAATCGCGCCCCGAACTGCGACCCGATCACTCGGGCGCTTCCAACACCCGTCAACAACGACCGCGCGCGTATGTATCCTCAAAGTTTCTCAAATTAAATTTATATTTTCAAAAAGTTTAATTGTAAAAGTTGTATGTTGTAATTTATCTGATTGGCTGAAGTTTATTTTATATTTTCGAAGGTGCGTAAGTGTCGTGTGTTGTGTGTGGCGATTTCGGTGAGTCAAAATTTAGGTTTTGAATTCGTGGTCTCCAGTTGGTGGGTTTAATTATGGATAATATATATAGAATGTTCATTTTCGATTTTTGAATTAGGTAATGTATCTTATGAGTTTTAGGTGATCCTGCTTTTCGTTTATTGAAGTTTATGATGATGTGAATGAAGATGTGATGATTTGAATTAGGTTTTTTATTGAAGATATTTACAGTTTTTTATGGGTATTGATATAATATCTATAAAATTTCATTCTGTTTCGATTATCGCATGTGATATGGAAATAGGTAAAAAATTTAAATGGGTCATTCAGATCATTTGGATGAGGTTTTTATCTCCCGTTTGTATGGCTACACAATATTGGTTTTACGTTTTCGACGTTCAGTCTACTTAACCTGTTTTGGGTAAAGGTGGTTTTGCTAATAATGGAAATGGATTAAATTTTACAGTCAGGGCATTGTTATTCCTATGGGTATATATGGGTGAGCTTTTAATTATATGCGTGTTAATAATTATATGTGTGTGTTTATCGTTCTTGTATTTATTTGTGTTTTGTTTATGGTGTTAGTGCTTTATAGTAATGATCAAGTTTAAATATGTTGTGTATGTATTAAAACAAGATTGAACTTGAAGTACTGGAACATGAATTTTTGTCATATGTAGGTGTTTATTAAGATTTATAAATTTTAATACATATTAACTTCACTGTCGTCACAGAACAAGTGATTATTGAACATGAAGATGTAATCTTCGATTTAGATTAAAACATTCATATCCCGAATTGTATTTCAGATAAGATAACAATTTTAACAAAAATAAAACCAACTTCAAGGTTCGACTCGATTTATCTTGGATGCGATCATCAGATATTAATGTCCTTATCATGGTACCACCGTTGGGACATCTCCTTTCCAGTAAAAAATAATCATCGAAATCGGTTCATAAACGACGAAGTTATCCGCGAACTTTTTATAAGAAAAGAAAATCTGAAAGAGATCTACAACTTTATAAATTTCACAATTCTCAAACAATGACTGTCTGACTTCAAACTATGTATATTAACCAGATTGATGATAAATAGATTCTAATAATCATGAACACACATATAAAATATTAACTACTAAATCAACAAGTTAGTAATAGTTACATAATATCTATATAGCAAACTTGCATTTGAGGAGTAGAAATTGAGTTAGTCACCTCACACAAAACTAGAAACGTAATGAGTTTAATACGCAAAAAGCTGAGTATTTAATTATTCCATTAAAAGAAACACTAGTGAATTCCTTACTAAAATTCTTTGTTTTCTTTTTATGGATGGCCTGCCAAAATTACTCTAGTCTGTCTGATGGAAAGCTTAAGCAGAGTCCAAGAGTGGTGGTCACCATACTCATTGCTTGTACAGCCAATGCAACAATGCAGCATGGTGACCCACACTATGATGGCCTAGTGATGCTTCTGCATCATTGGGCCTCCAGTCTCACACTCACCAACGAAACACGACAGCAGGAACGCTGTCATTTTACGCTGATCTTCTATGCGAGGGTAGTACCGCCCCGGTCGAGCCGGCCCTTTCGTGCTGAAATCGGCGTGGCTCTACTACCTACTGCTACCTGTAATAAATATCTATGTATATAAAAATGAATACCTATTATCCTTTTTTGTTGAATAGCTCATTTAGCGAGGAAGGTTTAAGGCTATGTAAAGTACTCTAAGACCCGGGTATCGACCGAAAATGTTGGGAAAATGGGAAAAAATATTTTTAATGGTGAGACGCAAACGAAGTTGAGCGGGTCAGCTAGTATTAATAAATAAATATGTTTAAATGTTAGTAATATACACGGTTGCAGTCAATTGGAATACACAGTTTAGAATAGTAATAGGTTTAATTAAAAACAAACTGATGCTGTGCATTCCCTTTGTAGAACAAAAATATTTACACTCCCTACTGTGTTACTTACAGCTGTTTCATTAAACCTATCTTTAGGTAAAACTAGACAGTAGAGTAGTCTATATATTTGTTCCATTTTTTTCAATATAATTTCATTGATATGAGGATCATTGTTTTCTCATTTAAAAAATAAAATAAAATACCCTACGCAAGCACTTAATCGCCAAAAATCCCTTACATCATTTTGGAAAAGAGCTTATACTCTGACACTGCTAGACGATATTAACCAAACTACTACTACTACTAAAAATACTATTTTCAGGTAAATTCATACCGTTTTAAAAACCTACCTTTAGTTAAAACTGGAGACTGTAGTTTATTGAAAAGGACCGTTATTAGGGCCGCTACTTACTAGCATAGGTAGAAATATTACTTCTTTACTACTACTGACTTCTAAAAATGTCACTTCTAGTTTTTTTTGTACGAAATGAATAATAATGAAATCAGTAGTAGCTTTTACAGACCTTTTACGAACTCCGTGAACAATTCTCGGCAATGACAATTTCTTTCCCGAATGTAGGATAGTCACCAACCTGATCATGGCAAACGTCTGGAGAATAATAATAGGGGTAATCAATTTGCTACAGTTGACTCAAAACGTGATGTCAGCTTTGCAAATCTTGAAACTTGAGCATAGACTGTGTTCAATTGCAGCTATATACTAATTGTACCTCGCTGTAACTTGCTACTTATTTCATTGTAAAGTGATTTTTCATTTATACATTTTTCGATTTTCTGACTTTTATTTTTCTATTCAGTAAAATCACTTATGTCTTATAAAACTTACGGTATTTCTTACTGACCAGACTATCATTTCTACCTATCTCAATCCCTACGCACATTACGCATGCCGCTTACATAAAATTGGGATATGGACAGGAAGGTGATAAGATAATGGAGGCTGGTATTCTTTTATGATAGTATTAGAAGTTTTTGGGTCTTGTCCAGAAAGAAAAAAACATTACAAAATATTTTTTTTTTTGTATAAAGTCACATATAGGTTTTAACACTACATCAATCGATATTCGATGTCTGTAACAGCAAATATAACTATTACTATTGAATTCTAAACTCAATTTAAGAGTTAGAGTGGGTATGTAATTAATAATGCGATAAAAAATTGAAGATTTTTTTCTGGATGCAGCGAGCTTAGCATTTGAGTTCAACCATAAATTTCTCTAAGCGTAAAAACAAACCCATTCACTACAAAAATATAACGGTTATCGCTGTTCCGTATTAATATTGGTGCACAAGTTTTGTTTGTGTTGGAACATTTTAGGTGCAACTGTTCCGAACTTTTTTGTATCTTTATTTATCGGTAACAACCGATAACGAACGTAAAAGGATTTTTCCGAAGCGGCTACACTTTCTGATATTTTCACTTGTTTGGTTTTGCATTTTTATCCTATTTTTATTATCAATTCAGAAAGTTTTTAAATCTTTATTTCTAGCGCTTAGCCACAATTATGACTATGTCGTTCAAGTTTGTATTTTTAAGGCATAAAAATGTTAAATGGTTTTTGGAGAAATAATGTCATTAAAAATCCTCCATAGTAGTAATTACAGTAGTAAATTAAACGCTTCTTAACACCACCCAAAAATAATTCATTCATCACAAAAAAAAGAGTCATCTAGTTCAGAGACTTCCACGCCCCACTGTCTAGTCTGTGGGCGTAACTTGAAGACCTCTTTATCTCAGGTGTCGATTCCTTAGGATAAATGGCCTGTCCATTTAATACAGCTAATGAAACCATGTCGGTTACTTTAGTGCTTAATAAAGTTCGAGAGGTCAAAGACAATAGGTACTAGGTTTAGTCTGTTTTAGTCTGTAGCTCTTTAAGGCAATGGCGTCATTAAATAACAACTATATCATCATCATCATCATCATCATCATCATCTCATCAATAAACAAAAATATTTAGTTCACTGCTGGTAATAAGCCACGCCTTACAAGAGAGTTTTTTGCCTCCTATACCATGCTGGCCATATGGGTTGGTGTGGAGTTTGCATCAAGTTTTCTTTCCTTTGCAGTGTTGTTATCCAGCGTGTGTTCCTTTTTTATATATCGCTCTGTCAAAGTGAATCTACTCTGCCTGATAGAAAGCATAAGCAGAATCCAAGAGCGGTGGTCACCGCACTCATTGCGAACGCAGACAATGCAGCATGGCGACCAACACCAAGGTGTCCAATTGAAGCTTCTGCATCATTGGGCCTACCTAGTTTATTCCCTAGTCAACGTTATGGGTGGTGACACCGTATTATTCCATAAGCCGGTTCTTATAACCCCTACAAGATTATTAGGGATAGTGGCATTCCGTATCCTCAATGCGTCATTACACAGATAGAATACAAAACTATAACCACACAGAATGATATTTCTCATTATGTAAGTTTGTTACTGGTAGCACACAATGAGCAAAAAAATTAAGATAACAATCAGGTCAAAAAAATATCAAAAAATAATTGGATTGAGCAAAAAAAAATCTAGAAATGATGATCAAAGTATTTATATAACTAATAAGTTCAGACAATCGTGTTGAAAGAATGTTTAAAACTTTTATGAGAAACAGCATGGGTTCCTATTAACATGAAAATGAGCCGGCGTTGTTTGTACTCGTAACTCGTTGAACAGGAATCCTCAACTTCGTTGAACGTTGTTTTAAAAACGGGTAACTTTTTAATCGGAATCCGTGTGCGAATTCGAAGCGTTTGATTGTAACAACAAATCAATTTCAACGCGTTTGAGGCTGTAGGCATAGATCTTTTTGCTTTTTCTACAGATGAAAAACAAACAATTCTGTTTCCAACGAACATCTGTGGTTTAACACAAAATGTAAACGGGAGGGACTAATGCCTCAGTATTATACTTGAAAGTGTAAATTACATCATTTCTGTTTTTTTTTTCATTTGTTTTAGCGATTGCTAGTATATCTCTCTTGTATACTCCTCCACTTCTTGTTTTATGAGAACAACTCTAAAATGTAATTTATTTTTTGAAGTGAATACTTCTTTAGCTACGTTGTGCACTTTAGCAAAATTTATTTTAGGATGGGTAAAAAGGTTAAACTCGCGTCAAGACACATTACGTCAGGACAGTGACCTAATGCGTGTAGTGGCATACTGTGTGGTTTTAGTCTGTTTGATTACGACACACCACCCGGCTGCAAACCCCGATGGGGTGACGGTCCGTGGGGACTTCGCCTTTTAAAGTAAGGAGTCTTTCTTTTCCTTTTACTTTACCACGAGGGGAAGGCAAAGACGGGGCCCATGGAACAATAGGGCCTCCGTCTTATCCAGGGCCACCCGAGGGATTTAGATGTGTATTAGACTCTGAAAGTCTACCCTGGTTGCCAACCGTGAAGATAAGAATATTGGCAGCTCATTGAAAAGGATAACTGATATGGGACGATAATGGGAGGAAACGGATATTGCTTATATAGATGGATTAAGTGGTGTAAGTTACTCAGTAACTCAAACATGTCAGTAGGTCGTTATCGGAGCGTTCGAACCCTATCGAATTCCTCAGACTGTTTATAGAAAGTTTGTGCAGAAACTATATACTGCAATTTTTTTTTTTTGGTTGGTAAGTTAAAAGACAAAATTTTTGAAAAGAGGGACTTAGAAAGAGGCATCGCAATTATGGTTCTTGAGTTGCAGGTGTCCATAGGCTGCGGTAGTGACTTACCATGAGGTATTTGGTCTAGCCGCATCCCCTACATATCTATACAAATAAGTGAAATACATTGAAGTGTCTGTTTGTAGTTTCAACATAACAGTTTTACACTAAATGAATATGGACCTTACATCTATAAATCTGTTAAAGCTTGTTGATGTAATACGTAAATGCGAAATAATAACGAAATCAGCGACTATTGCTGGGGATGCAACTAGTAAGACAATTAAACTAGCAATAATAGCATTGACTACTTGAGACATTTCAAATAGGATCACCTGATTACTTAAAGCCTTTGCAATGCTAGCCAGACTACCGATTAACATTAATTATATATTTTATTTTTATTTATTTATTTTGGTTTACCAACATTTGCTTACACTATTACATTAATAATAAATAATTTACAATTAAATAATTCAAGTGTAACAAACAATTACAGGTAAACACCACATTTCTGATGTTAATTGTACAGGGGGAAAAAAAATAAAAAATAAAAAAAAAACAATGATCACAAAAAATAACATTTTGCACCTACAAAAGCGACCAAATCAAATCACTTAGGCAACTACAAACAAGGAACATTAAAGCTACGCAACAACAATCAAATATTTGGACTAGCTGACCCGGCAAACACCGAGCCAGGAGAATTATAACTGTTTGATACTAAAGGACATAAAGAAGCTAACAAAATACAACGAGTTGGAATAATATGAAGTGTATTGCTTGCAATATGTATTTTACGTTATACTAAGTTTATTTAATGTCTACACTACGATTCCACTGTGTAGTATTCTACTGTGGAAGGAGATTACAGATGGTTCGCTTCATTTTGGATTGCGGGTCATTGTTTAGGTCTATACAGTCACCACAAGCATTTATGACTTTGCACATTCTTATATAGGGAGAATTGGCACCCAAAGCCGTCCTTCTTAGTGACGGATAGAGAGGAGTGATACAACTGCGTGGTATTCTCGATGGGGCCCGAAAGTTAAATAAAGCCAGTAAAGGCGAAGAGTCTATTTTATTTTTAAGAACTTTTATTGCGAACACTGCATCATTTAGGCGTCTGCGCTTGTCAAGTGAGTTCATTTGAAAATGTTTCAACCTATCGTGGTATGACTTAACTTTTTTAGCGATTCCTTTTGAAAACGCTAAATGCCAAATGAATCTTTTCTGCACGCGCTCCAGACGTAAGGTGTGAACTGCGTAATGGGGTCTCCATACTACAGTACAATATTCTAGTATACTCCTTACCAAACTGTTGTACAATATCATTTTTGTCTTAATATTGCGAAATGACCTACAATTTCTCAAGACGAAACCCAGCATTTTAGAGGCTCTTTGAACTATATTGTTGATGTGTGGGACAAACGTTAACTTTGAGTCATAAAGTACGCCCAAATCACGAATGACATCAACTGTATCTAATCTGTGGTCCTTGATATAGTAAGTGGATTGTAGCATGTTGTGTTTCCTTGTGAATTTGATGTGGTGACATTTAGTGGAATTCAAGTGCATTTTGTTGGTTTTACACCATTCGACAAGTCTATCAAGATCACATTGGAGATCTCTTGTCTCTTCTTCGGTTTCCACTACCTTAAGAATCTTAAGATCATCAGCAAACATAAAGATCTGTGAGTTTTCAAAGCAACGAAAAATGTCATTGATGAAGTAGTTAAATAAGATAGGCCCCAAATGTGATCCTTGTGGAACTCCTGAAGAGATTATACGGGCATTCGATTGGTAGCCATTCACAACTACGTGGAAAAACCTATCTTCTAAGTATGATCTTATCCATTCGAGAACAGATCCTGTGATGCCATATGCTCTCAATTTGTCAATTAGTAACTTGTGAGGGACTTTGTCGAATGCTTTACTGAAATCCGTGAATATTACATCAACCTGCCCCCCAGAATCAATTGCATTTGTCAACAATTCAGTATATAGAACTAGGTTTGTGGTTGTGGACCGAGATGGAACAAAACCATGCTGACAATCTGTAAGATATGGCTTTAGCTGATTCTGCATAAATGGACAAATCATTGATTCAAATATCTTGGCAAAAACAGACAGAATAGAGATGGGCCTATAGTTGGAGATCAATTTGTCGTCTTGTGATTTAAAAATAGGTACAACTTTTGCCAGTTTCCATGTACATGGAAATATACCTGAGGATAACGATTTGTTATAAATAATTAACAGAGGGCGTACCAGTTCATCCGCGCAATTGACGATAAAAATAGGTGGGATTCTGTCCGGTCCCGCACCTTTCCTACAGTCTAAACTTTTAAGTTTCTTGCTTAAAGAAATGCTTTCGATGTTAATATTTGATAAACCCATACTATAGTGTTGCAAAGATTGCAGCGCTTCGAAGTTTGATACTACTGTTGAATTAATTTCATCGATACTGTATACTGAGGAAAAATAACTTGAAAACAATTCGCAAATTTCAGTGCCGTCAGAAGTTGTCGTGGTTTCATATGTCATGGAAGCTGGGTAAACGCTTGAACTACCACGTTTTGATTTTACATGAGCCCAAAACAATTTTGGGTTATTAGATATTTCGGCTTCCATCTTTCTAATGTAATCATTATAGCATACAGTTGACAGTCTATTACAGCTCTTCTTAAAGTATGTCAATTCAATCTTATCGATAGGATTTTTATATTTTAAATATCGCCTGCGGATATTATTTTTATTTTTAATTAACTTTATTAAATCACGGCTAAACCACGGAGGAAATTTGCTGTTTTTTGGTTTAGTGCTAGGTACATAATTTTTAATAACTATTGCAAGAATATTATAGAATTTATCTACCATGTTGTCCACGTTGTATTGATTTGGCAAAAGTTGTTCCCAATCCTGTCGTCCCAAGAATTCGCGAATTAATCGATAATTGGCTTTGTAAAAATTTGGTCTTGAAATATCACTATTGTAGGGCAACTTTGCTTCCGTTTCAAATGAAATTGTTATGTCTAGAGGTGGGTGGTATGGATCTACACGTGTTATTTCACTCTCACTCTTGGTTACTGTACATGACGGGCAAGTAGATAAGACGAGATCTAGAATACGGTCCTTTGAATTTTTAATAGTGTTATATTGAATAAGATTATTTACATGAACAAAATCAAGAAATATCTCGCTAGTGACTGGTAGACCCATGTTTTGGTCTGCGCTGGCAAGCGTTGACCATTGTATTTGACTCAAATTAAAATCTCCTATCAAAAATACTTCCGTGTCTTTTATTTGCTCAAATATTGCGTTGCAGTGTCTAACATATTCTTCCAAAAGAGGACGGCAAACAGGGGGAGGCAAGTATACTGCACAGAGAGCCAGTCGACGGTCGGGTACAGTCCCAGGGAAATCCAAAATTATCCAAAGGTCCTCGCAACTACTTTCGAATATCTTGGCGCGTTCGGTTTGGAACACCTTCTTTACTGCTATTAAGACGCCACCACCCTCTTTACCAGAGTGGTGACTTAAATTTTCTCTGTCTCTTCTGTAGACTTTATATCGATCGTCGAATAGCTCTCCATCCATCACAGAATTGTTTAACCACGTCTCCGTAAGTACAATAATATCAAAGTCATTACATGAGATTCTACAGTGCACTTCATTTGTTTTGGTTCTTAAACCGCGACAATTTTGGTAATAGATTTCTATATTGTTGAATTTTATTGGAAATACTCTGCAATATCATGTCTGCAATGAATTGATAAAAAAAAAGAAGAAAAGTGTTAAAAATATATCAATGTTTTATTTTAGCTTGGCTAAGGAGTCCAAATTCCGTATAAGAATGTGCTCTGAGTCTTCACTCTTCTTTACAAAAACTCTGCCGTTCCTCACCCACACAAACTTGTAGCCAAGCTCTTTGGACTTAATTCGGGCTGCAGCATGTAAACTTTTGTTGGAAGGAGACAAGTGTTCCACAACATAAATCGGGTTTTTTTTGTTGTCCAATCCGAGATGAGAGCTATTTAATTTATTATCCTTGTTCCTTCTATTAAACTCCACTACAGATGCCAGAAAGTGATCACGGATCCTTGTAGATGCCAACTGCACGACTATAGATCGTGGGCGAGAATTATTTGAGTTCGATTTGGCTACGCGAGTACTGTGCAGGATATCGTCGTCCTTGATTTTAACTCCTACCACCTCTCCGAGCTGCTTGATAACAGTGTAAAGATTCTCCTGCTTTTTTTCAGGTAGGCACTGCAATTCAAGATTGTTTGACCTTGTCTTTTGTTCCAGGTAGTTTAACCTTTGGTCCATGTCTGTTACAACATTTTTTAACTTGTTGTTCTCGTCTACCAAATTTTTCATAGTAGTTTTCATTTCCGAATGTTGGCCCTGAAAATCTTCAAACTCCTGGCAATGGAACAACCAAGACGCTTTTAATTCAGCCACTTCGTTTTTAATCGGTGCCAGCTCCTTCTTGACAATACCAACAATGCTGGAGTTGAGCTGCTGCATCATTGTGGCAAATTCCTTCTTAATCACATCCTGCACAATATTACGCACATCTTCACTAGTCACAGAGACCGAGTTTGGAGGTGAATTTAAGGCTGGTCTCTTACTACCTCTAGTGGTGGCTACATTACGCAATGGAGTGGTGGCTACATTACGTAATGGAGTGCTGTCTTTATATTTCCTGCCATGATTCAAGCAACCTGGACATTTCCATTTTAAAATGGTATCGGAGTCGCTAGCTATTTCAGGGATTGATAGACATTCGTAATGGTATGACTTATTACATCGAATACAGTTGATAAAGGGGTTGTTCCCCAGTTCTTCCGCATCTACGCCTTCATTAGGGCAACATCCCCAAGATATTGAAATTAACGACATTGTGTAGAATGTAAACAAAGATTCAAAGAAATGCAACTTAATCGGCGGCGGCGGTAACTATGTTTTAATATAATTTCATTCACCTACAGAATTGCAGATGTAAACATTCGCTCCAACGATGCGCAACCCGAGACTGTGAGAAAAAGGTCGTAAGCGCCGTGTAAACCACGTCGCTTACGCGTTTACCTAATATGCTTCTAACAACCTCTCAACGTAGGCGGTTTCTTTTTTGTGATAATTGTTAACTGCGAAGTTTTCTCTCTTCAAAATACCACTTATTACCACACAAACTATTCAGTACGATATTAGTTCACTTATTATTGGTAATGAATATAAAAACTGTAACAATCACTCACTACAAACACAAAATATTGATAATAACTTCAGGAACAAATAAACTAGCTGTTGACTGCACGGTAGTTCAATATAAGATATATATCTCTAAGTAAATGTTATGTATAGAAAAATAATACGAATACACGCAGAATAAATGATCTTGTTCTTCACAAAATTACTTATCCTAGGTAGAAAACGAACCTGGTCCGGATGTGTTAATAACGGCAGTTCCCTGATCCCTTCCGTCTCAGGCGCAGAGTGGCACACCGTGTGGTTTTAGTCGGTTTGATTCCGACACACCGCCCCGTCGCAAACCCCGGCGGGGTGACGGCCCGAGGGGGTTTCCACACGTAAAAAAAAGGTAAAAACCGAACCTAAAATCTCTTCCGCCAGTTATGATGACTGTACACACGCATATACAATTTAAACAGCAGTCCACGCAAATTAGGTAGTGTGAGCATCTGCATAGCTAATTAATGAAAAAGTAGACAAAATGTTGTCTGAAATTATCCTTCGTTTTCAAGCCTTATGATGCTAATTTGCCATGAATTATTTATATCGTCCCGTTTAACATCACAGTGAAACTGAAGAGAATATCTTAATGTCGGTTTTTTAGAAAACTCATTTTTAGGATTTTATAAAAGTGAAAGAGACTAAGAGTCTACTACCAGATGATAATAATGTCACACACCTTATATACAGCAGTCTCATCCTAAACTAGGTAGAAGTCTGGTAAATATACTTATACATTTAAAAAAATAATCGACTAACACAAACACAAAATAACTGATCGTATTCAAAAAAATATTTTTAAGGGAATTAATGCGATCACTTATTAAAAGATATTATTAAAAGGTATTATTAAAGGTATTATTAATAAAGGTAAAATTATCGCGTTAATTCCAGTAAAAATAATTTTTAAAATACGATCAGTTATTTTGTGTTTGAATATATTAAATTTAACTTTAACCAAGCAGAATGTTCGTTCAGGCGACTGTCATCCGCACCATGATACAGCGCAAAGAGTATATATAGTAAACAATGGAAAAATAGAAGAGAATTACGATTAAGAAGAGATTATTTATTTTAGGATAATTTAGACTACATAGGACATCTAAACACACAACGCCATCTAGTCCCAAGATAAGCAGAGCTTGTGTTATGGGGTACTAGACAACTGATACAAATACATATATACTTTTTTTTTTGTAAATACATACATATTATAGATAGAACACACCCAAACTCCGAAACAAAGATTTGTAGATCATACAAACATTTGGTCCGACCCGGGAATCGAACCCGAGACCTCATGATCAGCAGTCGCTCACGCCAGCCGCGAGACCAACGAGGCAGTCAAGTCAGTCAATATATTCGGCTATTTAACACACAATGTCATCTAGTCCCAAACTAACCAGAGCTTACATTATGGGTATTACTATTATGGGGACAACTGATATTAATATTTTTTTTTGTAAATACATACATATTATTCATAGAAAACACCCAAACTCAGAAACAAATATTTGCAGATCATACTAACATTTGGTCCGACCCAAGAATCGAACCCAAGACATCAAGAACAGCAGTCGCGTAGGGTATCACTGCGCCAACGAGGCAATGTATGTATTTATTTATTCTGTATGTTTGTTATGAAAAGTTTTCTTAAAATAAGTAAATGAAAATCCTTATAAAGAAACAAAGGAAAAGTGTCAAAATAACTAAATGAGTGAGATTCCTGTTACGTCACACGTCCGACGTCACACGAAAGTAATAGGGTCGGGCTGCCCAAAGCTCTATTTAGTAGGCCGTTGTGTCTATTATTAAGTTAGAGAGTTGTTTATTGAATTGTGCTGCTGTAAGAGTCTCTTTTGACTTACTTTGTCACGCGAAAATAACATGGTTTAAATGGTGACAACCTTGTTTGGAGAGTGAGACTTTGTTTGTTTACGTCAAACTCGTCAAACAAATACGACAAACATCAAACGTGGGAGAGCCACGCTTCGGCCAGCTCTACTGGAGTGATACCAAAACCGGTGGGAAATAGCGCTTGCGCTGTTTTTCGCCGAATGAGTGAGGATACCGGAGGTCCATAAAAATTCGCCTCCTCCCCCACCCCCCAACCCCAGCCCCCATAGACGGGCAACACACTTGTGATGCCTCTGGTGTTGTGAGTGTCCATGGGCGGCGGTAATTGCTTATCATCAGGTGATACGTCTGCTCGTTTGCCCGCATAAAAAAAACTTCTAATTATTTACTGCATCTATTAGCAAGACACATGGTATCTTATACTGAAATAATGTTACTTAGATTAGTGTTATTGTCTTTTTTATGAATTTCCTAATGGCCGCCCAGTGGTCAAAGTTCGGCTGTAATTTCTCCTCACTCCTCTCCTATATAAGTTTTAATTGTGCCAAGTTTTATACTTCTCCACTCGCATAAATTTCGTAATTATTTCTAGACATTTTTTTTTATCACGAAAAACTTCATTTTGATTCTTGACAATTTTCTAAACATCTAAATCATCTTTCTGCACCAGTAATTCTGTTAAAATAGTGGTACATTTTCAAGACATGCTCAAGCCTATTTTAAACTCGAAATAACTTAGAAGTTTTCTGCGTTACCGTAAATGTTAGGAGAATAAAATTACAAAGTGACTCAACTGACTTGATATGTGAATTACGTGATTGTTCATACACAGGTCAGTATTAACGTAAATATTATTATTAAAATCTGTTGAAGCTGGAGCAAGTTTGATGTGGCTGCCTTAGTAGTGAACCATAAAGTACATAATCGCATAACGAACTTTGCTGTATGGCTCAATAGTTCTGAGAGTAAAATATGAATGGTTTTTCATTCAGTAAAAGGTAATAATTAATGCGTAAATCTATTAATTCATTTAAATGTAGGTTCATCTATCGGATTAATAACACATTTTGTATTCATCGTACCGTATTGCAAGCCATAAGAATTGAACTTTATCTGTTTGCAGTAAGAGTAGTAATTTGTTTGAAAGGGTTGTTATATTTATTATTTAAAGTGAAAAGTTGTGAAGTTCTGTTAACCGCTATGCCGTTGAATTATTTTTATTAAGTTTCTCGTAAATACCCATTAAAGAGCTTCACTTAAGAGACACTACATTAATCTATACAAATAAATAAAATTGGAGTGTCTGTTTGTAATATTAAAATAACAGCTTTTTAATCAATGCATGTGTATGTATACACGATACATATACCAAAAATGTAGTTAAAAAAATTTTTGTCTGTCTGTCTGTCTGTCTGTCTGTTTGTTCCGGGTAGTCTCTGGAACGGCTGGACGGATTTTGACGGGACTTTCACTGGCAGGGAGCTGATGATCCGGGGAGTAACTTAGGCTACTTTTTTTAAGACTAACTTTGTCCCGCTGCGTTACTCGCGGTACAACAATAACCGCGGGTAACACCGCGGGATTCAGCTAGTAATATCTTCTTATCTTCACCATAAATACTTCTCACTAGTCTACGTAACAAAGAAAATTCAAAGATAATGCTTGTTTAATGTATGGGACGGGTATTTTTAATAAAAATGGGAAACATTTAACCTGAATGTTAATATTTTACTTTTAAAGAGGCTTTCAACAGCAGCGCTTGGGGACCTTTGTCGTTGACAAAATGTAATAAGAAACAATAAAGTTATTTTGGTAGAGAATGCTTTGAGGGTTTAAGTAAGCTAATAAAATACCATCTTACCTTAAAAAATAGATAACACTTTATCTGCATCATAATTTAACAAGATGGCCCGTTTTATAATATGTAGATTTATTAAGTGATAATGACAGCTTCCTGAAAAAAACTTTTATAGAATGATTAACGACTTTTGAAACTACACAATACAGCTCAAAATTATAATAAATGGAGATTTTCTTAACTTGTAAGTTTTGCATAATTTTTTATGTGTACTAAGGGAATAAACTACACAGGACAGCCCTTCAAAGAGTACGAAATGTTGAAACAAACACTATACCAACCTGTCTGCCTAACGTGTTATAGTAGGCCAATATTTCTTTTTAAAGATATACCTATGTCCAGCAGTGGAATCTTATAGGCTATTGATGATGATAATGTAAGCATTTTCAGAAGGACTTTTAATATCCAATAGGTAAAACCATTTCATAACCACTTTATTTTGGTAGGTTTTATATAACGCCACTGTAATTATAGAAGATAATGGCTTTATTCCGGGTCTGTACATCATAAAGCTTTTAACAGCCAAGCCTTTGTAAGTTATTACTTATAAACGGTTTACCAAATAAAATAAGCCCTGCCCTTATTTTTGTAAAGAAACGTCTGAGAAACTACTTTGGCCTAACAGATGGAGATACGTATTATAAAACAGATAAGATGGATAGACAGCGTGAAAGATGATATGAGCAGAAAAATGAGTGTAAAGATAATGGATAATGTAAAAGGTAGTATGTGAAGATATATTTTGTAGGAATTAAATACTTGGGAAAAAGATAAAAGATGAAAGAATAAAACTAGTAGGTACTAGAAACTTCTAGTAACTTTGAAATTATATTCTGGTCTAGATTGATATTCTATCATTAGGTTTCTTATCTAACATTAAAATTGGTTTGCTTTACTTGCCTACAGTAAGTGTTAGAATAAGTGTTATTTCGATGTTCAGTATCTTATTGCTTATTAATCGAAACCACGTTGTGATCGTAGTCGAATGTTCGACCTCCGCGCCAAGTAGGTCATCGTATAATTTTCACGTACATAAACCGTCTTCCAAGTTTATTCGGTTGAATTTGGCTTATACATTTCTGTAGTTTTCCTACTTTTTATTTCTTTTGATCGTATTACAAGATTATATAATTTTTGGATTATGTTCTTTGCTTTATGAAGTGGTAGGGCATGTTTTAATTTTGTTAACTTCAGGAAAGTACAATCTCAAGTGGAAACAAACCCGTGCTTCACGTAGGTTCTCCCTCTTGGTGAAACACGGGGGCTATGTTGGGTCCTGTACTCTAAGTAATAATAAGTACAGTCAAGTAATGAGAAAAATATTATATCTACATTAACTTTTGCCAGCGGCTACGCCCGCGTATATGTGGATTATCTCGACAAAAGTACCCTTAATCTTTCTCCAACGTCCAATCTGTTTCGATACCAAAATTCATCCAAATTGGTTTGGCAGTTTAACCGTTAATTAATATTAGTATGGATTGTATACACTTTATATTTAACAAGAAGATAAGTTATATATCTTCTAGTTATGTTTTTTCAATACCAAGTAAACAATTTGTCTATATCACTTTACAATTTCGTCATCAGTTGGAGCATGGGACCCTTATAGATATCGAGTCTGGCCCTTCAGTCAATAAATAAGATTTCAAAATTTACAGTAGCTTGATGAAATTTTACTTAAATTACTTTTTCTTTTTTTATCCCTTGGTTTTATCTTCTAACGACATAAAGGAGGTTGTTTATAAGCGCTTGAACAGTTCACATGTTTGTTTCATATGTGTTTACTCCCTAGTGTGTGATAAAAGAATACATTTTGTTGACAATAATAATACTCATATTTTGTGTGTCTCAGAGAATACGATTTACCAAATTCTTCTTTAAAAGATCCCTGGGACACATTGTTAATACCAGAAAATATGTACTTAGGGGAATTCATGAACTATTGAATCGTGGTTGTAGATCCAGTGGTGGTTTTACATTAATGTTTGAATATTGAAAAGTAGTGTTGTCAACTGCAGTCTACATAACGCAATTCAGCTTAGATTTATCGATATAATTATGATATAGTTAAGACATTACTCAAAGGTTTTTGAAAATGTTAAGATTAACGTGATATAGTCGCCGTATAACGTCAGTGTATCGAGGCGTAGAAGGTCAAATTTAAATAAAAAAATAAGTAAAAAGTATTATAAGAAATGAATTAAGACAACTTTACAACAAAAATGATGTGAAACATACTTCACGTTAATTTTGCTTCCCATTAAACGCGACCGTGTAATTTTATTTTATAACAGAAACTATGAATATAACCGCCAATGTGACCTATTTTGCTTGTCAGTATTGACTCACTCACACAAACTATAAAGGAAATAAGATATTGAGGACGGAAATAGAGCAGGGAAGAAACAACAAAATTGTTACACTTTTTGCCAAAAAAATGTAAAATAGACCTATGAAACAATACTATACAGTCTGGGCCAAAACTCAAATATGATCACCAGCCTGTTGATAACCATTCCATCACTTCACATATCAACATATCCTCACACACAGTAGTAAGATCCCAAAATAGGCAGAGCCTGTATACTGTACCCAGTCTACTGAGAAATATACTTACATATTTCTAAATACATATCCATCACTTCACATATCAACATATCCATCACATCTCACAAACAGTAAGTAGTCTGATCCCAAAATAGACAGAGCCTGTATACTGTGATATCCAGTCAACTGAGAAACATATTTGTATATTTCTAAATATATATCCATCACATCCGATCATATACCAACAGCCTTCAGCAGTCTGCTGCGCATAGGTCTCTTCTTAGCAATGGTTTAAGCATATACATTATAACAGATAAATAAGACCAAAATTCAGAAGAAATGTTTTTTTTTTTTTTTTTTATGTTTGACCCTGCCAAAATGACTCTACTCTGCCTGATGGAAAGCATGAGTAGAATCCAAGAGTGGTGGTCACCATACTGCGACTTCAGACAATGCAACAATGCAGCATGGTGACCCACACCATGGCGGGCTAGTGATGCTTCCGCATCATTGGGCCTCCGGTCTCGCACTCACCAACGAAACACGACAGCATGATCGCTGTCATTTTACGTTGATTTTCTGTGCGAGGGTAGTACCGCCCCGGTCGAGCCGGCCCGTTCCTGCTGAAATCAGCGTGGCTCTACTACCTTGAATGATCATGTACTGTCACCAAATTCGTCTTGGGTGGAAATCGAACAGAACCCATATGCCCGCCCGAATACTATGTTAAGTTGAAGCTCTACACATAGAATGTTAGCAATTTCGTGGCTATATAACAGTTTCCAGGAGGGAATTGTTTGGCTAATAAATACTCGGGGATAAAAACAAAAGATTTATACAGCCGTTAACGATGAAAGTTTCGCAAGCTTATTATTTGAACAGTCAACATCAAAGTTTATTGTAGGGGAGCCAACGTTCTCCTGAATGCGAGTGCCCCTACAATGAAATTATAACAATAATAAGATGATCTACGGATGTTATGGGATTAATATTTAATTCTATTTTTAAGAGTTTTTGCGCTCATTTAATTAGATTTATTTTAAATACTGTTGACAATTTGAGATATTAATATTTCTATTTGTAAGTACTAGCAGTCGTCGTCTAGTGGTCGAACGTCGACAATAATTTATTTATTTATTCTCAGTTTAGAAGTTACTAGTGCATTGCTACTGCTTTTGTTTCCTCTATCTAGAATCAGGGGGCAACCCTTCTGGAATTTGAGTCCAAAAACATGACTCACTCCGTCAAAAATGATCAAGAAATGCTTACAACAATTTTTCTGTGATATCGTGAGGTTATTTCGGTGCCGAAGTTTATCCCTCCCGTGGTCTGAAATAATTGACTAACGGTTGTTTTCAAAAACCTCTCTCCAGTAAAGATAGGTTATTGAAAATGGCCTGAATTTACTTTAAAAAGGGTATTTGTTCTTTAGTTTCACAGCTAAAATTTGTCAAAAAAAAAGAACAGAAAAATTAATACTTCATAGCAATTAAACTACTAAATCGATGATATTGAAAAAAAGTAAACAAATATAATATATAACTTATCTTCAACTTCAATAAATCTACATCAAATAATCAAAGCTGCACCTTTGTTGCAATATAAATAAAGATAATTATAAAACTAAATGTATTAACAAATTATTACTCCACCGGTGACTCAATATTTATTAACTAGACTGTCTTATGATATCGGTTAACAATTCTTCATAATATTGTAAAAATCCAAGTCTTAAGAAATGTAACATTCACAATGTCGGGCCTTACCACAAAAAGCAATCTGTTTCCAAAACCCTAATCCATCCTATCTTCTTTGTTCACATCAAAATGTAACTTCAATTATTTTCTTATGTGAACGAAGAGTAATCAGCTGGTAGTACCTTCTTTGAAAATTGGAGTAAGCACGTTTAATAGGGGATGGAATAAAAGTATTGAGGAATATAGTACCGAAATATCGTAAGCCGCTCCTTGTTGAAATCAATACAAATAAATAAAATTGAAGTGTCTGTTTGTAATTTAAAATTAACAGCTTTATAAAAAATCATATAAAAGAATTTTCTGTCTGTTTGTGTTGCGGCCAATCTTTAAAATGACTAAACCGATTTCGACGGAATTTTCACTGATAGATAGCTGATATGATAAGAGGTAGTTAGACGACTTTTGTTTTAGAGAAAAATAGTAAAATAATAGAGTAGGATTTCTGAGCGTTTATCATAAATTGATTTTTAAAACTCTGACTGTTGATCTTTGAGTAAGTCTTGGGTACAGACTACGCTGAACTTTAAGACCGTCTACATTAATTGATAGAGTGTATAAATCTTTATACACTCTAAGATGAGATAATTTCAGATACCTACGTAACTACGTAGGTATCTGAAATTATCTCATCTACAACCAATCTTGGTCGCAAAACCAGGTCAAGCGTTCTCATCGGAACTGACAACAAGGCCATGGAAGTAACCGCTTCAGAGTAGTAGACATACGCTCTTGGAGTCACCACTTAGGTTCTTCCTTCCTATGCCGAGCGGTCAGAACCTGGAACTCACTATCAGCGTACTGTTACACCCCACTAATGTAAGCACTCGACCTGACTAGCAATCTCTCGTTTGCTGAGCCAACATAAGTAATCCTCAGGTAGGACATGAACGCCAGGGAAAGTCAGTCTACTTTCAAACTCGGTTCGGGTCGGATCTCTAGTTTATTTCTATTTCCTTTCTAAATCATTTGTACTTCTAAATCCATATATTACTAATTAAATATAATCTTCAATAAATCAAATAGTTTTCTTTTTAAAAAGCTATCTGCACGGTATCGTGTAACAGTACGTATTTCCCTATCACAATGATCCCGGGTCTTTAAGCGGAGCGTGAAAAAGCATCTCACTAGGCCGCCATAGTGTGGGTCACCAGCTGCATTGTCCTTATTCGCATTGAAAATGGTGACCTCCACTCCTGGATTCTGCTCATGCTTTCCATCAGGCAGAGCAGAGTCATTTTGGCAGCTAAAACATAAAAAAAACTGAACTGGTATGTCAAATTTCATCTCTCCATAGCACACGTAATTTTAATTCACATCAAAAGACTTGACCTGGACAAGAAAACTTACAAGTTTTGCGAGTTTTTAAAATTAAATTCTATCTTGCAGTAAATGCTTACTAAAGTCTATTGATAATTCCAATACAGGTTCTATATAGACTTCCACGTAAAGGCAAATCTCTGAGATAAATCTGCCGTATTATGTTGATGTACGAAATACGGAGAATATGTTGATTGGATAGGATGCACCTATGGCTTTTCGTGATTGAATTCCCGGATACAATGCACGTGTCTATGTGTATAAAACAAACCCAATATCTCCCGACCAGACCATTATGATTAGCATAGTAAGTTACAGGATAAATTGACCGGCTATATGAACATACTAATAAAGCATTACGGATAGCGAAAGTTTTGTAATAGAAGAAACTACTAGAAAAAATCCTGTGTTGTTACATAGTTATTTTAAGTAGATCCGTAGGTCCTGATCAAGAGTTATTTAAGTATATGTTTGTATATTTTAAGATGTAAATGTAATCGTCAAATCAAAACACACTTGAGACCACAGTTTTCGTTACATTAATTATAAACGTAATGTAAAGTTTTTAGCCTTCAATGAACCCTAGAACATATTCTTAAAAAAAAACTACTGATATTCTGAGTAACTCATAACCTAGCATTTTTTTTCCTATTCATTTATTAAATCATGATCATCGGCTTATCCCAGTCCACTGCTGTATATAGGTAAATTAGATAGAAATATAAAAGTAATAAAGAGGGAACACTATTTTAAGGTAAATGTTTAGAATGCGGCTGGCACTTAAAAAGGTATTTGGAGATGTAGTGTATACCATGACCATGAACTACCATATACATATTTTCTTATTTATAATATTCACGAAATTGACAGTAATACGTTATTGCTACATAAAACAGGCATAATTATAGTGTAACGTTTTCACCATAATGAAATATTAAAGGTGTATAAACTTCTAATATATCTCAAAAGGTTTAGTTATGATAAAAAATTATTTCAGTCGTTTATAAAATATCCTAATATTAGTCGTCAACATATTACATTTTTATACATCTATTATTATGTATTTTATACGTTAAGATAGAAACGATGCGATGAACACAAAAAACACTCATACATATTGCGTGTAATGTTCGAAATCAAAATATATTAATAAATAAATAATCATAAACGCTTTAAAGTAACCCACAATGTCCGTGTAAATTGACGTGTCCCATTTTCGCATGGGACTAAAGGTAAAATGTAGCCATCTATTACGCTTCTGTTTACCCCTATCTATACATTCACGCCTATTTAATATGCGTAATACGTCCTTAAATGTATGTTTCAAGTTATTAGTAATGTAAAAGTGTTAGTGGATTAAAAGTTTTGTATGAAATTATAACATAATCTTTTACGAAACTTGGTAATAAATTGTGAAACAAGCAGAATTCGAAAGAACTAGATGGATATCATGCCCTGGAGTCTCTAAACTTCTCTGCCTCAGCAAGTAAACTTAGGTAACTAAGTTTTGAAACAGCTAAGTTATGAAACTTTTGGTTACGAACTCGGGTTGTATTTACATGCTAACCTTTGGACCTCGGGCGTGGAAATTAGGCGGTGATAATTTTATTTGTTCGAGAATATCTGGATATCTTGTGATATGAAAAGGAGATAGGTGGGTAGTTGTCAAGATAACGGTACTCTTAAATATACTAAAACAAAATATATTTTGCTTTCAGTAGATTGCCTATGACTTACTAGTGAATTATCATTTCAGCAAATTTCTAGTAAAAATTAAAGCTAAGATTAAAGAAATCACATGTTTTCATGTACAAATGATATGTATTTTTTTATTACGGTGCTTTAAGGCATTTAACATTTTTGATTTGTTATTGTTGATGTTGTTGGAATATTTAGCACAACAACAAAATGTACTTCATATACTTCAAAGTTTCAAAGTTAATACTTCAATACTTTATTTTGAAAGTCTCTTTGGTAGAGCTCTAACCATGCAGAATGCAATATCAAGGAGTAAAATTTCGATTTTAAAGGATGAAGTATAGTTTAAACATAAAAAGCTGTGTTATATATCAGAATTTTTTATTATTAGTTTGAATGAACAATGATCTTACATACCGTTGATATCTAAAATAATGGCACAACAACGTATACAATAAACGAGATTATTGATGTAAGTAACGCTAATAACGAATAAAAGTGTAACCAAAAACCATTAATATTAATTAATTCGTTAAGTAGTTCACATTTTTACACATCAAATCTCTTTTTTTTGGCTTTATTTCCAATACACATACATTTACAGATACAGTGATGAAAACTGCACCACGAAGCCCTCGCAGGGTCTATTTGGGTAGCAGCGAGTCGCTTTAAACTATTTAATACACATAAATTAACTTACTCACACACACATTATCTTAATTTTGTAGTGTGTTGTAAAGAATTATTGCTACTCCTGCATTCTCTTTCGTTTATGTTGTGGGAAGTACTCTAATGAATTATTCTCTTTGTCCTGTTAAATCGGCTGTTACTTACTGCTATCATTAAACATAACCAAACTCTTTGGTCTTTTACTTAGATAATTGGTGCTTTAAAACTGTGAGCTTTACAAGAGACTTTTACCTTCGTACAGTTAAATTCAGTTAACTAACTATCACTTATGTTAATAGTAGCTGAACTGATATAACCTTCAAGGGCAGTGTAGTAGTCGCAAACCTTAAATGTCAGTAAAGTTACTTCTACACAAAATGATTCCAGCCGTACCTAAAGGGTAAAACCGGTCGCTTATTACCTAGGTTCAGCTGTCTCATGAACTGTGATAGCAAGACAGTTGAAATTTTCACAGATGATGTATTTCAGTTGTCGTTATAACAAAAAACACTAAAAACAAAATAAAATAAATATTTTGGACTTATACAACAAACGTAATTATTTGGCGTTTTTTGCTCCATATTAATAACAACACGTAGATTCCTGAAATGTATAGGTAATCGCACTCTCACTTAGCCGATTATTTAAATATATGAGAATTGAACTTTTAAGCACATTCAGTCAAGAAAATCGGTCTGTTTGATTTTACCGAAGCGAATGTTTCTTTTCGGTTTTTGTAAAAAGCTTTGGGAGACCTTTTTCTAGCCGTGGTCATTTTTCTGATGTGATAATGATGGTGCATATTTCTTTTAATCCAAAGACAAAATTTTGATGCTTTTAATTTATATACCTTATAGCGAACTATTGGGTATGTAGAATTAACAACTTTGGGGCTGGATTTATTATGCAGAAACCACGGCTTCATAATACTCTAATTGTTAAATGGTGGCGTCTGTGTTCTTACTCACTAACAGTTCATTATATATATACTAAAATGATTCGTAACAATGCATTTAATCACGTCTTATTCTCGATGAGATAAGCCATGTCTTGATCCGACGTGCTCGGCAATCTACTGATATCTGTAATCTGCTGACCTAGCTGGTCGGTCTTATCTATGTATAATTTCTATTGATTTAATAATATATGACGTAGGAATATACCTAATATTTGCAATATAGTTAACTTTGCTGATACGGGTCGCGCACACAGTTTGCTAAATGATAGACGTTATTTGATTTGACGCTATTTATTAGTTGCACAAAAAAGAGTTTACAAACTAATGGTAAGAAATGTTGAATGATTTATGCGAGCGTGTACACCTTACCCTTTTCAGCGTATGGTGAATTGGTTTCTAATTGTGATAAAATCCACACTGTAAATGTAAAATACTGACCACGCCAAATGTGCCGTCATTGGCCCGTATATACTTATATACTCTGTTTTAACCAAGCTAATAAGATTCAGTAATATTTATTTATACAATTATATAGAAATGGTATATAGTTTAGGGTTAAATTAATCCAACTCGACGGCTTACTATGTTACAGTTTGTAATAGATTAATACAGGCTGGTATGGAATTAATCATAAACTTATTCCGTTCCGTCCTAAATTAATTACTGCTACAATTAGTGTAAACTAATTTCATTCACTACAGGTGAGGGTTAATAACCCTCTCATTTGTATGTTTACTACTTGAATACTCTGCAGTATATTAAAGAAACATGTTTTAAGTTTTCGTGGGCAATATTTATATCAAATACGATTTATTAATCGTATCTGTTTAATAAGAATATTAGTATATATAAGTATATATAGTACCTGAATGACCGAGCTTTACTCGTTATTTCAATTTAAAAAAAAAAATACCAATAAAATTGATAACCTCCTCCTTTTGGAAGTCGGTTAAAAATGAATCCTATCTAGCTCGATTTGTCTTCCCCGAAACCTCTCGCATACAAAATTTCATGAAAATCTTTGGAGTAGTTTGGTCTTTACCTATGAAATTGCCGTTTTGTATGCAATAAGTGAAAGTACTTATTTTTTCAAACTTTATATTTCTGTTATTTGAAGTAATCACCCATGCAATCGACGCATCTTTGCCAACGCATTGGCAGTTTATTGATGCCCTTCTTGTAAAAATCAGCTGGACGGGAGGCAATAAACTCTTCAAAGGCATTTTGTACTGCCTCTCGGGAATTGAATTTTTTACCCACTAAAAAGTTGTCTAAATTTTGGAAAAAGTAATAGTCGGTAGGTTCTATTATTAAATATATATATGTACAAGAATTGCTCATTTACAGTTATTAGACATAATTATGATGCTTCAAAAAGTAGATCTGATTTTTCTTTTCACGAAAACTTAAACATTTAGGGTTTATTATTTCAACTTACTATTTACTATACTTGTTTTTAAAACTAAAAATCTCTTTATTTCTACAATCCGATGACGAGAATAAAAACGAAAACACTTAAATCCCAAAAACAATTTCACCTTGCCGTCAAGATGTTTTTTATTCTCAAAACCCGCTGTTATTTGCCATAGAAGGTAATTTATTATTTTAACACATTACATTCATTTAGATCTAAAAATATGCAGTCTTATTTTACATTGACATAGTTTTTCAAGGTAGTCTTGAGTTGACGTTTGAAATGGGGGATGCTATTGTCAGAGGAAGTCGGGAACGTTCCGGTTTCCCATGTGTCGTGTCATGAAGGCTCGACGCTCTTGTGTTCTGAACGATTAAACCTGGTTTACCGAGGATGTAGGTAGCTTGTACGAGTTGTTTACTAGAAGTTGGGGAAAACTGGGCTATTTTTTTTGTTCGGTTTGCGGTACTGTTTTTTTTACACCGTATTTATCGTACATATTGAAATTAACGAATAGGTACGTTATGTTTTGCTTTGCAAGTTTAATCAGTAATAATACAGTTTTCGATGTATAAATGTTAATTTAATTTTCTGTTTTATGTTCGTACATTATGACTTGATTTTCTATATCAGTATTGCGTGTAAGAAATTGCTAAAATTATTTTGACATTTCATTATTGTAGTACACCAAGTAAGTAGGAATATTTTAATTAATGTCGTTCGATATTTAAGCCACAAATCTTAAATTTCTTTATCCACTCATCATCGCTCCTTTGGTGTTTATACTTGGTAGAACATCATCTAATCGACTCCATTCCTCATTTTCAAGTGAAAGCATTTTCTACTTATTTATGTTTTCTATTTTTTTTATATTTTCTACTATAATTGTTGAAAAAAGTTATTTCACGTGAAAAAGGTACTGTGAATTTTCAGATAAGTTAAAAAGCGAGGCATTTAAGAATATCATATTAAATGTATCACTGTAACTTGCCCGACCTATTTATCTTTAAAAAACTAAGATCTCAAAGCAAAGAAGTGAGATTTGGGATTTGGTGAAAACACGACTATTTTATTCTCCATGTCTGTCGTCTATTGTGAGAACACTGTTAACATATTAAATGTTGTTTCCATACCATCAACTAACTATGTTTCATATTCCTTTCACGTTCACTTGAATGACTTTTTTTATCGCCACAAAACACTGTTTTGATGCACTTAATGAGACTTGAAATTGTTTTATGCTCAAGGGCTCGGAAAATAAATGGAGGACAAATAATTGTACTCTGCTTTTTTGAAATTGAGTGTTCTTCGCTTCTGTTCAAATACGAAGGAATCTAATAAGAAAACGAACTGGCGATAATGAATTTCGCAAGGATAAAGTTGGGGCATTAAATTAATCTCACGTAACAATTTAAATTTATTAATGTCAGTGGAATTAGTAGATAAATATGATGAATTAAGTATCATCTAATAAGTAAATATCTCATAATGTTTGTTATCACACTCCTTATTTTATAGTAGGTATAATCTATGCAAATAAATAAAATTGGAGTGTCTGTTTGTAATATTAAAATAACCGATTTTTAATAAATGCATATATGTATACAACAAGGTACATATACCAAAAATGTATTTTTTACAATTTTTATTTGTCTGTCTTTCTGTTTGTAATCTCTGGATCGGATGGACCGATTTTGACGGGACTATCACTGATAGGTAGCTGATGATTAGGCTACTTTTTAGACTGGCTTTGTCCCGCGGCGTTACTCGCGGTACAACGATAACCACGGGGTTCAGTTAGTATCTAAATATATATGAGGACATTAAGTTAAAACCTACAGCTTTTAACAAGTGTATTCTATGTAGGTAGACTGTAAATGTTAATACTATGAACTTGATAGACTATGCTTTTGGATAAATTCCAATAAAAGTGTGTCTTTGTTTTATAAATGAGACCTTTTCATTGGATTTTATACCTTGTGGTTTTTTGTCTACGCTGTTGAAGCGATCTTACAATTTCTTGATGAATCAAAGTAATTAAATACTTCCGTCCTTTAAAAGACCCGAACAATGAATAACAAGATTTTCTGAATAAATTTGTAAAAAATTAAAAGCAGTTCTTTTGTATAAAGTACTGATAGTAATATATCTTCAGTTGAATAAAATCAATCAATTGTTAACCACGAAAACGTTAAGATTATTTAAAAGGAGCGTTAATAATAAAAATATAATACTTACACTCAGGTTTTTTCAGAGTACTTGTGTCTAAGTGTGACTAGCGTAACTAAGTAGGTAAGTAAAACAATCATAGCCAGGTCAGTTTTTTGAATGATGACTATTTTAACATATTGAGTTCTCTCGTGTCTCAGAGAATACGTTGCGCCGTCGATTCTCGTTCCATACGAATATGTTTGGCAATCGTTATGTCTTTCTATGTTAGTTGGAGCCCTAAAAATCTGAGAACATTCTTTCTTTATGTATGGCCCTGCCAAAATGACTCTACTCTGCCTGATGGAAAGCATAAGCAGAATCTAAAAGTGGTGGTCACTATACTTATTGCGACTGCAGACAATGCAGCATGGTTACACAAACTATGGCGGTCTAGTGATGCCTCTGCACCATTGGGCCTCCGGTCTTGCTCCCACAACGAACCATGATAGCATGAACGCTGTCATTTTATGTTGATCTTCTGTACGTGGGTAGAACCGCCCAGGTCGAGCCGGCCCCGGATGCTATCGTGAAATCAATGTGGCTCTACCACCTGGAGTCTTTCTACAGAACTTCGATATCGGTTAGTACTTGGGTTATGGAGGTCTGATGGTAGTTGCTCCGTATAGAAAATCCATACCATAGTAGACTTAAAGCCGACCCCAAGCGAATATTGGTAAAAGGCTAAGAGGAAACACACCTCATAATCAAAAATCGCCTGAAAAACTATGTTTCTTCGTATTAAGGTCGCTTTTAATACCACCCTGTATTTTTTTGTCGCTATACAATAAACAATAAGTATTGTTCCTTCCAAACCTATTATCGAGGTCAGTAACCGCATAGTTCTTGATTAGCATTTTTGTCGACACTTCCACTTGAAGACAGCCGACCTTTCTCCCCTCTTGAGAACTACGCGCGAGACTCGAGGGCGCCACTCGAATAGCATCGTGAGATATCGAAATGAACAACGATTCTATTTGTCCCCTCTCATCTTCTATTCATACTTAGTCACTAAAACAACTTACAGAACATTTAAGAAAAGGCGTTTCTTTTCAAGAATACGAGTAAGTTGTTTTAGCTTTTACACAAAAAAGCTGACCATTCTTTGCAGATATATATATATTATAGATTTAGTTAAGCACTTTGTTGAATGGAGTAGGTTATTGTTGTTATCACCATATTGTAGTACTTATTTTTTTCAGTCAGTTTTTGTTTTATGTAATGACGACTCCTTCACTAGGAAGGAGTTACGAGGTGTGTTCTATAAAGTAACGTGGCTTATAATTTTATCCAAAACTTTTTATTTATTCAACAATGTACAACAATTAAATCTAATCTTACTCAAATTTAATACACATGTAACAATACTTTCAATTCTCACTTTGTTGGCGTATTGATTTTGTCAAAAAATCACGCTTTATTCTGGTTATAAGTAAGCACTTTGGGAATATGTTGTATTATATGTATTTTATGTATTTATTGAAACAATTTACACACTTTTACTTAAATGTTAGATATCACATAAACTCATACGACTTTTTCCGTGCATCAGTTTTATCACCAAAGCATATTTAAATCTGCGTACGTACTACACACGACTATTGCTAATTTTATACATAGCTAAGGTTATAAAATAAACAGCATTCTTAAATACTTCAACATAACACATGTTTAGTCTCAATTAAAAGAAGAAACATAACTGAAAATAGTACCAACAAAAAAATAAAAAATGCGTGACCCACGGAATTTAAATAAGCACCGTACTTTTAAACACGCCTGGCATGCGTAGCTGGAGACCTTAAAAAAATAAAAACAAAGGTCATAAAGAACGCCCAGACTTAAAAACTTTGCATATTTTACAAAAATTAGGTCCAAATTTTGGTTATAACCGACAACACTCGTTGTGGCAATGAGGCGGCCATTGTTACCATAACGCTATTACTGCAGTCGACATAATGTAGCCTGAAGCGAGGGTACCTCTCTATACGTTGTAATGATTTATTTATGACTGTGTTTTAAATCACATCAACATGTAAAACATGCCTTTATGTCAATAAACGAAAGGTACAGCTTTTTTAAAGACATTTAAAAGTAAACTGAGACTTTCATTCCTAGTCTAATAAACAGTCTAAATTATCTTGTAGCGACTATAAAAGTATTATTATCAAAATAACTTTGGATATAATTATCTTACGTTATTGGCATATTTTTATGTTTAATACACGGACATGTAAACAATATATAAACAAACATTACTTATAAATCTAAACTGAAACTAAACTGAAAACGCGTATAAATTATAAACAACGTTTCATGAAAATCCGTTCAGTAGTTTTTGCGTGAAAGAGCAACAAACACATATCTTTACAAACTTTTGCATTTATAATATTAGTAGGATAGGATAGTAACAGGTCTCAATATTCTTCTCTCAATTTAACATAAAACGTGATCACTTGGCACTCAACGTGGATTTAAAAGCCAAATTTCTAAGCCAAACTGACTACCATCAAATATTATAGCTCCAGTAACCATTGGAACAAATTCTTGCTATATATTTTAATGACATTAACTATTATACGCGAGGTGTGCATATGTTGAAGATATTTTATATACATTATTACTTTACTTTTTGTAGATAACAGTAATTCTTTGGCAAGTTAGCAATTAAAATTTTTGTTAAGAAGAAAAGTGAGGAATAAATTAGTCAATTCTTTGGCCGGAAAGTACGCCAAATGCTTTAATTCAATGTATCAATTAACATTTATTACCTTCTATATCTATAAAAAAACAGTTTTTGTATATTAGTAAGAACTTTTGATGTACGCGATTCTTTTTTAAGGTAATTTGTGCAGCTTATTAAGCAAAATAATTACCAATAGGGTCAATTCTAAAGTAAGTACCTACAATAGATGGGTAGTTACTACTAATAATTATTCATTCTCAATTACTCAAATACTCATATACTCGTACTTACTAGATTCACAATAAAATCAACACTGATCTACAACATTTGTCACAAAATAGTTGAATTCAGTGACTTTTCTAGTTTTCGGTCGATAGCCAAGTACTTTATGAAAAAGAAACGTCAAGTAAATAAATAGTTTTGCGACAGAATTGCATTTAAGGTTACTGTAAATGGGTCTGAATCCTACAGTTGTATCGCATCTAAAGCAACTATGTTTATTTGTCTGCATTGCATTTTCTTTCTTTATTTTAGTATCTAACAGATGATTGTTGTTAACGACCTACTACGTTTACAGGACTGATTCAACTTATTCAGTGTCGCAGTAATGAGCTAGAGATCGATCCCCAAAATTAAGTTAAACCATTGCCACCCTGCTTATATAATTTTCTAACAAACTATACAATGTCAATATTCAACAAATTATTTTATGATGGGTTTCAACGTACAAAGAGACGTTACGTAAAAACAGTCGAACAAAAGTATAACTTTTACGAGTCAATTCAATTATGTTTTACTTCCTTTCTTTTACGTAAGTTTGGCGATACTGTAGGCACTTTTATTTATATTTCTCCGTACAAAGTTTATAACTAGTTTCGGATTTCGTATAAAGTTCGATCACTGTCACATTAGCGTCGTATATCACTTCTGTTCAGTGCGTGGCCCCCGGACTAATCATTCACTGTCCGTATAAATTTAGTTATGTAAGTCTCATGGGTGTCTCTACGATCCTAAATTAGAAAAACCTAGTTGATGCCTGTCTAAATCTAGATATTTTTATTAGCTTTTAGGGATTTCACTTCAATAATCTTTACAATATAATGTCAAAAGAAAGGGATCTATCTCAAGAAACTTATTTTAGAAACATAAGTTCCTTAAGACTGTAATGAAAATCCTTTACACTTTTCACAGTAGGCGCTATTTACGCGGGCCGTCCTGAATTGCGCCTAAAGGTGTATCATGGAGTGTATTAAGTACTAAATATAGTAATTTAAAATTAAATTGAAAGTTGAAGATCTGACGGGTCAGTGATAGAAAACTATAAAGAATTATCATATGCTGAGGTGACTCGATGTTGCTATGATATCAACAACAGCATTTTAACAGACCACTGCTAGCCACAGGACTCTCTTCAGAAATGGGTTTTGGCCTATCATATCACGTTTCCGGGTTGGACCAAATGTTTGTATGATCTACAAATATATGTTTCGGAGTTTGGGTGTTTTCTATGTATAATATGTATGTATTTACAAAAAAAAGTATATGTGTATTTGTATTAGTTGTCTAGTACCCATAACACAAGCTCTGCTTAGCTTGGGACTAGATGGCGTTGTGTATTATATGTCCGAAAAAAAAATTTTAAATATTTATTTATTTATCCTGCATAGCTTGCACTCTATTCACCCTTTACAACAGTCATGTGATGAATAGGAGTGGTGATACTCAATATTTTTAATTCATTACCACACCATATGATATCGCTTCGTAATATTGAAATTTTGTTCTACCTTTCAGAGTATTGTTTGCTAATAGAATTATCACTTTTTCATCCAAAATATTTGTTTCAAAGCTATGTATATTCGTAAAAACATTATTAACTTTTATTGACATATTTAAATGGAGTCCATCAAAACGCGAATCCGGACTTGATTAAACTCACGAAGGACCCACTTCTTTCATTTCAATTTTCATTTCCCTCAGGCATTCAATACAATGTGTACACATAAAAATTGACTTTGCTTATAGCAATTTGCGAAAAAATAAAATTGTGTCCAACAAAAATGTCTTGTCACCAAATTCATTCTTGTAATTAAGTTTATTGTGACGGTTAGCTAATTGTTTTGTAGCTTCCTACGGGCAATAGAGTTGTCGTATTTAATTAAATTTATACAAAACATGAATGTTTATTCTCTTCATTACAGCTGTGTACACATACATACACATAAGTTACATTGTTAAACTTTTACACATGAAAAAATAAAATACATATGTGTTCGTTTTATTATGTATGTTTTATAAAGATACTGGATGACACTAGTGAATGTAATGTTACAAGTAAAAAAGAAAGAAAAGTATTGATTCATTCCTTTACCTACGTCATTTAAATATAATTTTTATATGAGTGAGCCAGGAAAACGCCCCAGTAACAATAAAACTTTAGAGTTTGTAAAAATTATCGTGCAGTTTGCTCGTCGAAATCACTTCGTGGAAGTATTCATACAACTTCATAGTTATCATCATTTTTCGATTAGTACAGTGCATTTAATTTTAAACACATTACATGCAAGTTTTTTTTTTATGTTTGGCCCTGACAATATGACTCTATTCTACTCTGCCTGATGGAAAGCATAAGCAGAATCCAAGAGTGGGGGTCACCATACTACGAATGCAGACAATGCAACAACGCAGCATGGTGACCCACACCATAGCGAGCTAGTGATGCTTCTGCATCATTAGGCCTCCGGTCTCGCACTCACTAACGAAACACGACAGCAGGAAAGCTGTCATTTAACGTTGATTTTCTGTGCAAGGGTAGTAATGCCCCGGTCTGAATAGTTATATAATACCTGTTCTTTATTGGTAAAAATAAGAAAATTTTACGATAAAGGTCTTATTTCTTATTTGAGTACCTGGTATTCAATGGTAATACGTAACTAAATAAAGTCAAAAATTTAAAGTAAATGAATAAGTTCATTAAATTTTCTCCAAAACCTAGGTGTGTGTTCTATGAGTGTGGTTTATACTACCAGGAGAACTTCTTACCAGTCGCAAGGGCCATCAAAAGAGAACCACTTTGTGCTCGTTCGTTTTATGGCACTTTAAAACTTATACTTTTACGACTTACTTTCAATTTTCACGTCTATTTCATTTTGGATAAAAATACAGTTCTAAACTCAGTAAGCGTTTTACTTAATACTAGTATTAGCCCTCGGCTCTACCCGCGTGTATGTTGGTAAGCTTAAAAATAATGTAAAATTTTAAACTATACGGTTTAGGTAGTAATGCCCCGGTCGAGCCGGCCCGTTCGTGCTGAAATCAGCGTGGCTCTACCCTGATATATTCATAAAGTAGTGTAAATGAATAGTTAGATCAAAGTATTCTAGTTAAAATTATAGTACGACGTTTACAAATATATTGATTGGAATTTTAGATAAGATCTAAAATTTCAATCATATTATGTGCCCAAACTGTAGTGGTGGAACAAAAAACAAAAATGGTTCGTTTTTATTTACATTCTAAATATCCTTTGACCTTATACCTCAAGTCTACTCAAAGCTTTGTGTGAAATTTTATATTTTCACAATAAAATGCTGAGATGTCTGGTATCCAGACACATAGATTGAAATTCGAAGCTTATTTGTCTTATTCAAGGCAAACGAAAAGTCATGAAAGAGATATTCTGCTTATAATGTTTTTTTAAGACAGAGGAATTTAATACAAAAACTATTTTGAGCATACAAACTATTAACTGACTATGTAAAAATAATAAATAAATATTTATTATTTATTTTGGACATCTAACACACAATGCCATCTAGTCCCAAGCTAAGCAGAGCTTGTGTTATGGGTACTAGACAACTGATACAAATACATATATACTTTTTTTTTGTAAATACATACATATTATACATAGAATACACCCAAACTCCGAAACAAATATTTGTAGATCATACAAACACGTTTTAAGTCTCCAACCCGCACTCAGCCAGTGTGGGGACGCATGACCTTAACCCTGTTTTGAAAGGAGACCCGAGCCCAGATTTATGTTCAACCGTAGCGCCTAAGCTACTGAACCGATTTTAATGTTTTTTTTATGGTAAAGGGGCAAATGAGCAGACGTATCACCTGATGGTAAGCGATTACCGTCGCTCATGGACACCCGCAACATCAGAGGAGTCAGAAGTGCGTTGCCGACCTTTGGGGGATGAGGAAAGGGATGTGGGGAGGGGTTGGGGTATGGGCCTCCTGTATCCTCTCTCAACTCGGTGAAACACAACGCAAGCGCTATTTCACACCAGTTTTCTGTGAGGCCGTGGTATCACTCCGGTCGAGCCGGCCCTTTCATGCCGAAGCGTGGCTCTCCCACGGATGTATGTTACGTTTATTTATTTAGAAATATATTAGTATGTCTAACAACAGACTGGTTCCTATAATACATATATATATATATCACTTTGCTTACTTTGGGATCAGACATCCGTGTATGAGTTCTGTAATATTTTTTTTATTATTTGTCGTTTTCTCAGACTATACGCATGTATTGAATTTTACAATAGTAAAACAGAGGCTAATTGTAACCAACATAGCTCTGAAAGCTGGTAGGTTGAAGTGGCAATTGGTTAGTCACATATGTCGTAGAACTGGCAACCGCTGGAGTAGTGCGAGCGAACGAGTGTGTTTTAAAGTGGAGACCGCGTCTTGGCAAACGTAGTGTGGGACACCCTCTGGCCAGATGGCGGGACAACTTACATAAGTGGGTTGGCAGCGACTGGATCTAGAAAGCAACAGACCGGGCTCTCTGGTGTTCCTTGGGAGAGGTCTGTGTCCAGAAGTGGACTGCAATGGACTGGTGATAATGATGATGATGACAAAAGAGGCTTATTGTCAAACATGTGTTTCTAAGCTATTCAGCATCAAAACCACTGATGTTCATGGAAGTCTTTCCATTTGATTACTCATCCATCCGTTTGCTTTATAACGCCTGTGACATTAACACGTTGATTAATTTATTAAAAAATGGTTACAGGCATTTTTTATTATTTGTATTCGCCCTTTGAATGCGTACCTAAACGCAAGGTCATATCAGAAATGTCCTTATATTCTTTATCAAATTCCAACAAACATGAAGGACCATGAGGTCAAGGGCACTTAAACTTGTAATGTAATCTAATGGAACTGTCTGGGACAGTCAACCCAAATCTAACTTAAAGTTTGATAGTGTCGCAAGTTCTGTATTCATTAAAGCCTTGGTGCTTATCGATCCCATCTGTATAAGCACATTATCGTAATATAACTTAGATTGCTCATGACATATTTAGACATATGATTACTAGTCGAGGTTACCTATCTTAAAACCGCTCTTTCGTGCTCTTATTCAAGTTCGGACCTAGTTTTTTTCCTCCAGGTTGTCACGTCAGCGGGATTTGGGGTGTCGGGTTTTGGAATCTAATCGAATAAAACATCTCCGTATGCTATTCTGTAACTAAAATCTCTTCCAGTGCTTTCCTGCAAAAATACGAGTTTACACTTTTATTTTAATACTTACTTTAGACTTTGTTCAGGCTGAATAATAATTAAAAAGGAATATAAATATGCATTACCTCTTGACATGGAATTTCATTACTAAAAAGACATATTCATCATGCTTCAACTAGCCAATATTTTAATTCTATATCACACGTGTACTAATTATAGGCAAACAATCATTTTTATCTTATACTTACCATACTTCATTCATAAATATAGATACATTCCAGATATATTCAGATAGCACGGGAAATTGCGTGGTATACGTTTATTTATGCACCTGCTTATACATTCTATGTAACTATTATAACGGAGCTCTAGGAATATAATTAATTATAAACAGACAGTGCAAATTTACATTAATAATTAATCTTGTCAGCGTACGTGACGTTCTGATAAATAATGTGGGGAGTTATACGCGAAAATGTGTCTCGGTTTAAGTTCTATCGATTTAGCAAATGGAAGGATTGACGTGTGGTGTGGAAAGGTGTGGAAATATGCAACTGGATGTTTTAAAAATTACCTCTAAATAACCGAAATATTCTCAAAATCTCGTCATCTAAATTATTTTTTGTATTTATTTTATGCTGTACTACTAAATCGGGTCCGGTTTCACACGGAAGTCTTTGGAATTTTCGGGTTGCTTTTACTTTAATATGCATGTATTACGCATATAAATTTTCCTCTTGAATTACTCTATCAACCCCGCAAGCAGTTAAAAAATCTAAGCGAAAAGATATATTGAGTATTAAATTGTGGTGTTCTGTTCATAAATACTTAATTTATAGCCTCTCTTTATAGTTTGAGTTCCCTACTCTTATTTTGCTTTGCATTTTCTCGTTAGTTGAATTAATAGTTATATAATACCTGTTCTTTATTGGTAAAATAAGAAAATTTTAGGATAAAGGTCTTATCTGTTATTTGAGTACCTGGTATTTAATGGTAATACGTAACTAAATAAAGTCAAAAATTTAAAGTATGTGATTTAGTACATTAAATTTTCTCCAAAACCTAGATATGTGTTCTATGAATGTGGTTTAAAACTACCTGGAGAACTTCTTACCAGTCGCAAGGGCCATCAAAAGTGAACTACTTTGTGCTCGTTCGTTTTATGGCACTTTAAAAACTTATACTTTTACGACTTACTTTCAATTTTCACGTCTTTTTCGTCGTGGATAAAAATACAGTTTTAAACTCGGTAAGCGTTTTACTTAATACTAGTATTAGCCCACGGCTCTACCCGCGTGTATGTTGGTAAGCTTAAAAAGAATGTAAAATTTTAAACTATACGGTTTGGTATAAATAATTTATTCTTTTATGTAACAGTTCACTTACAACACTCACAAAATTTGGCTTTAACAACAAGATTTGTGGTTAATGATGTTGTTGAGTTACTTTATGCGAAAACCGTGCAAAATTAACATATATCTTGCACGTACTAAGTGCACTTATGGAAGGGCTGAAACCTATTAGAACCACTTCAATTGTTGAAGTTAATGTTACATTATAGCTGTCGACAGTACACTCGGCTTTTTGACAAATTCTTTCATACAGAGCCATTAATATTCTCCAAACGGTTTCTATATTCATTGTGTTTTTTTTATGGATTTTTTATGGCAAACGAGCAGACGTATCCCCTGATGATAAGGGATTTCTGCCACCCCCTGAGGACACCGACAACCCCAGAGGCGTCACAACTGCGTGGCCGGCTTTTGGGGGATGGGTAAGGTGATGGGGGAGGGGTCGGGGCATGGGCCGCTATTTCACGCCGGGTTTTCTGTGAGGCCTTGGTATCACTCCGATCGAGCCAGCCCGGTCATGCCAAAGCGTGGCTCTCCCACAGTATTGTACTGTAATTTTAACAGTAGAAAATGCTTATGAAAATCATAAATAATGTCTATATTACAATGTGAATGTGTGAGTTAGCTCCATATAATTCATAACTTGAAAATTTTGTGTACTTATTTGACGTTCAAAAGCAAGTAGTCCTAGAATTATGAATAATACTCAAACGAGCAGAATAGTCATCCAAAAAGTTAGATGCAAAGTATTATTTAACATCAATCATCAATTAACCTGACTCATGTATTTCATGAGGTAACTTTTGCTATTTAATCCCTAAAGTATTTAAAAGACGCCTATACGCTTCCAAACACGACACAGGTCAGGTCTAAAATACTTTAGTTGGCAAAATATATAAGGCTTAGGCGCCTTTATCTAACTCTTCAGGATTAGTGAGTGTATTTAAAGAATTAACATGTTATTGACCTCGAGTTAAAAATAGACACGAGTCTAAATATATACCAAAGGCTATCAAAACAGTGGATAAGAAATCGATTCCAATTAGGTTTTACGAGGTATAATCCAATTAACACGGGCGGCTCATTTAACGTATCAGAATTAGGCGGCCCTCGCGTAGAAAGTAATAAGGCATTGACATTTTCCAGACATGTATCTGTTATCCACTTAACTTTTTAACAAAGGATAATTTGCGTGAGAATTATAAAGCTTATTAATTAAGGAAACAAGGCTAATTAGGTCATCATGTTTTTGGTACTTATATTTCTTGGGTGTGAACAGTTTGCCTTCAGTATACACATATTTTTACACGCTTTTATTAGTTCCAATAACATGTTTGTTTCCTTGTAACCGCCTTTTCTAAGCATGTGTTTTAGTTTTTTTATATTATGCCTATTAGTTTAAGTTAACTTAACTGTTAAGGATGGTTGCATAACGAGTTTTGAATCCACTATTCCTTCTCCTGTTTTACATTTATTATTATTCCCTCCATTTATTTCTAAAACATGACTGTTTCAGAACCTTTTAAACTGTCGTTTCAGTGTCGCTTCGTGAGATATATTATAAGCCGCTTTTACGCTTCAAGTTAGAAAAGTCCTCTTTAAAGATGCTAATAAATTCAATGTGACAATCTCTATAATAAACAATTTAAGAAAATTACTTTTATAATAAGCTATTAGGAGAATTTTCATCGTTTAATTTAATATTGACGTATTCTTGATTTTAACTTCCTATATATCGCTTACTGTATATTGCTTTATACGATTCATATGTTTGAAACTTATAAAGCAATTTACAGGAAGTTAAAATCAAGAATACATCAATGCTACATAAACATAACATTATATTTTGAACTGTTGTCATATTTTATTTATTACCCACTGTAAATTACGTTAAAATATTCGTGTAAATTGTACACTTTAGGTTTCCACATTTAATTTATAATTCGGTAGAGCGTGGCTTTGCCGGAATTCCACCCCAAGTAGAGAAGGGGACTGTTTTATTTAATCTGTGTTGCTGAGCAGCATACGTAAATATATGTAGACGTATGTATACATATGAATATTTGTATAATTTAATCTATAGAAATAAATACAATTAAAATGTATTGTTGTAATATCAAATTAACAGCTTTTATCTAAATGCATATGAAAGTCTACACGGTACTTACATCAATAAATCCATTTAAAAAACTGTATTTGATTGAGAAACGGTAAGCAAATAAACTTATCGATAGGCAAGGTCTTTAACTCATTTAATAGAATTATTCCATCTCGTCAGGCTTGAGAAAATAATTTTACTTTTATAGTGAACAGTATTTTATTAACAACATTACGTTTGCCTTATAATTCTTAACACAACTATAATAGTTTTCAGATTTGTATTGTTTTTTTTTATAAAAAGCTAAAGAAGATGTGCGACTCTCATGGAGATACCTTTTTTGGTTTAAACATTTATATATAGAAACTTTCGGACGTTTTATGAAATACATTTAACATTATTAAAGGAAATAAATATTCAAGATCTAAACCTTAAATTATTACAATTCATCACTAACATTTTGTAATCGATTCTTTGATTACCACTGTTATAATGGTAAAGTGGTCATTCAAGTATAAACATGATACAAAAGAATTTGTTTCTATTTACCAATACTAATCAAATTGGATTGCAAGATCGAGATAGACAACATTAATAGCGCTGTTAAAAACAACGGCATCTGTTGTAAAAGTAATCTGCTAAAACGCTGTTACTCATAAAACTCAATAAATGGCAAACCGAAGAACGCAATATTCAATAACATTAATATGATTGAAAAATAAATGTCCGAATTTTCTAGAGTTAATATGTGAAGGATCTTATAAACTTACAGTTATTAAACATAAAAGTCTAAGTTATTTATTTATTAACAAAAACTGTTATTTTATGGACTACATATTTTAATGAACTATAACACTAACTAGAAGTTTCCTTTTTAGAGTACTATGCATAAAATAGTTTTACTTACTCTGTAATGATATACTTACTAATTTAGTGAAACATAGTAATTAACTATAATTAAATGGAATATTGAAATCAATGCATAACTAACACCAATGCTCGCCAAGAACCAAAACGAACAATTTTTTTTAAAATAAACTTGACCCAAATTATTAGACACTTTCTACACTCTTGTAATCATTGTGTAAGATGTCAAAATACGATATAGTTTAATATAATCTATACTAAACCTTCATCTATGATGGTCTAAAAAAATACTCTGCTCTAACTTAGCCTTAATCAATGGAAATGAAAATATTCCCAGTCTAATTGAACGCGCTTTGCCCGAAGCCACTTCTAGACAATTATTATTCACCGTTTCAAACAACTGTCACGAAAAGAGTACATTCAGAATAATTAAAGTACTTTTCAACAAAAACTTAAGAGACTGAAAAGATATTTGCGTCATAAATTTAAGATCTCATTGCGATGAGATTGAGAGGAAAATTCAAATGATCATATTGTAATATTATCATTTGAATTTTCCATCTATATTATTTTCGCATTTTTTTCTCTTGCTCATTAAGGATAATTAGCATGGTTGATTCTCCGCTCGCCAGCTTTGAATTGCAAAATCGTCATCGTCTTTTTATGTTTGTTCTTCAGTTTTTTGTTGTTATAATATAAGTATTGATGTTTTCTCAGAAGTATGAGAAATTTCTTGACACTCCGCTTTTTATATTGTTATAGCCTAATCTGAGAATGTAACTGGTAACATTTGCTGATAACACCTACGTTAGAACAGTTCGTAATAATAACGTCCCACTGGTGGGCTCAGGTCTCCTCTTAGTAGAGGGTTAAGGCCATACGTCCCCACGCTGGCCAAGTGCGGGTTGGGGACTGGCAAGACAACGCTGTGGCTACGTTATCTTATCGTTGGATGTTTTTAAACCGCCCAAAGGCCTCAAACTGAGCCTCACGATGGTTATCATAATTATAATGAAAACCGGGACCGACTGCTTAACGTGACCTGCGAATCACGGCGACATGCCACTAGCGGTCACCCATCCAGGTACTGACCGCGCCGTCGTTGCTTACTCTCGGTGATTGTTTCTAATCACCGAGTGCAACTGGGCTATTAGTTCAGGATCTTATATATGTAAATCAAGTTCCTACTATCACAAAGTCTGACCTTAAGTAATTTTTCCTTCATTGAGAACATAAACATACATTCACGTCTTTTACTCTTGGAGGTAAGTAGATGTACAAAAACCTATTACAATCGTGGTTTAAGCGGTCGCCACGCCGCTTTTTACTGCGCCTAGTATTGTGGTTGTACTCTGTGTGATCCACAAATTGTGGTTTTGTATCTGGGTGTTTTTTGTGTCCGTTTCATGTTACAAGTTCCCTGCGACACCTGTCTCTTTTAAAAAAAGACTTATCGCCGTCAACAAACCACATACATTTCTAAATTAAACATAATCATAATGTGCATAAATACAAAACAAATGACAGATAATTTACTGCTATCTTTTTGTGTACTAAAACATTAATCACATTTAGAGTGTGTCTAGTGGTACTCGTTACGTTTTTACCACAGGTAAATAAACATTATTTATTTTTAAACAATACTCGTACAATGTTTTTATAGTCGCTGTTAGTGTGTAAATACAATTAAATCGATGGCCCTGCATGTCATTTACAGTTGTTTATTGCTCTTCGATCGAATTGGTTTCCAATTCCAATGTTAGCATTGGCTGAATTTCCGTGAAGGTTATTGTATCGATCTTTAAAAACAACTCGAAAGAATGCTAAGAGCGAAGCTCAGTCATACAGGTACTTATTAATTAAATTTACGATTTAAACGAATAAAATACAAAAATTTAAAAATATTCTTTTAGTATTTTTTAATTATCAATCAAATTAACATTATTAGAATGATTTTTTTTTACATGTACTTTATCTGTTCAGTAAAGTGTTGTAATGTGTACTGCTACATAGATAAATACCGATCTCCTGGAAATGTTAACACGTACTGGGGTACTACTTGCATCACGACCGCAATGAATTAAGTTTGTTAATAGATCTGTGATTGTTTTCAATTTATACGTTATTATATTAAAAAAATATACAGACAATAGGATATTAAATATCTTTTATTGTAAAATAAAAAAAAATATTAATATTAGTACTGAGGATGAACGTAGAAGGGAATGAAATCAAGTTTGATTATTAATAATAGTGCGTAGAATCCTACTCCTACCATCACACTAATATTATAAAGGTGAAAGTAAGTTTGTTTATTACGCTTTCACGCGAAAACTACTTAACCGATCATCATGAAACTTTGTACACATATTGTTGGAATTATTAGAAGTAGCATAGGGTACTTTTTAATAAAAGCGTAGCTGGGGGGCAAAAGAAGGTATACGGAGTATATATACTACTAATCACACTAATATTATAAAGGTGAAAGTTTGTAAGGATGTGTTTGTTACTCCTTCACACTAAAACTACTGAATGGATTTGGATGAAATTTTACAGTTATATAGCTTATACATCAGAATAACACATAGGCTACTTACTATTAACCGCGATAACCGACATAACCGCGGGCGGAGCCGCGGGCAACAGTTAGTGATCAATAAACTTGCTCAGAAGAATGATTTCTTTGATAATAGAAGGCGAAATTTTTCTATCAAAAATTTTAAATTATAATCCCCAAATTTTTAAAACCTCATTCTCTTAAAGTATCGCTTTCGAGCTTTCTGAGACTATGGGGGCCTTTTTCTCAACACACCCCACTCGTTAGTAAACCTTTTATCACTTATCCAAAAGGCTTGCTGACGTTCAAAGCCTTTAATCAAAAAGGCTCGATACAGTCTCCTTCAATCAACTGAGTATATATTTTACTTTACCTTTTTTCGTACCTCGCATTTATTTAAGCGTTAAATGTTTTAACGAATCACCTTTTATTATTTGCAGGGGTGTAATGGTTTTCTTTCAAGTATTGGTATGTTACAACATCATCATCAACCGCCTTTAATAGACATGGCATTGTAGTACATAGGCCTTTTTTGAGAAAGGACGTTTACGTAAAAATTAACGTAAACGTTAAACACAGCAAGTATGACAGTAGCAGATTTTTACCTTTAAAATTTGTTCACCATAACTTGAAATACATTCACAGTAATTACTTTTAACCCCCGACGCAAAAAGAAGGGTGTTATAAGTTTGACGTCGACTGTCTGTCTGTCTCTGTGTGTGTATATGTCTGTGGCATCGTAGCTCTCAAACGGATCGACCGATTTCCTAAACTTAGTTATGCTTGATTAATATTGGTTTAGCAGTGTAAGAGTTTCAGCTCTTTTCCAAAATGATGTAAGCCATTTTTGGCGTATGATTACTAGATTGACTGCTTCACGCGTGCCAGTATAATTTGTGAGCGGGTTTTAATTATTTTTAATTTAATCTTTTTCTATTTCACTACTATTATTGTATACCGCGGTAAACATCGCCTCAAAATAATATTTGACTTTTATAAATAATGTTCACATTACTTTGATGAAGAAATAAACTGTATTCTATATACCATAAAAGAACAACTACCCTATAAAAGTGTTAGAAAAAACCAAGTTGTTCGTTTCAACGTGTCTCTGGTAACTCATGGCAAACAACTTGAAACTACTTGTTAAGTAGTTGTCGGAGCGAAGTATTGTACAAGAAAATATCAGGAAAAATCGGCAAACTTCTCCAAAGAACTACTGATAATCAAGTTTCGTTTGCAATCAAATAAAGTTGATATGAAAATCCATATTCCACAATTCATATTAATATTATATATTTGAAAGTAACTATATCTGTTACGGCTGGCTGGCAGCTATCAAGGCTAAACCGCTACACCATTTTCAATGACATTTGTCATGAATACCTTGATTCTCGAGGAAGGATATACTTTTACTGCGATATTTTCAAGTTACTTTCAAACCTTCAGAATTACTTTTACATTTATACGATTACTATGAAAAAAAAAATGATCGAAAGCACGGGTGGTTATAAAAAAAAGACGAGTAAAAAGTAAGAGATAGAAAACCGTTCACGTTTAATGACTATTAGCATTGGTGTCGTATCTACCGTAAATATTACTCGCTCTATAACACATAACACATTTTCAATAGCTTTTCGTTTGCTTCGTTCGATGTAGACACTTTCGTCGAATTAGATGTGGTCAAAGTAATACGAACTTTCTATCTAAATTTATAAAGTTCAAAATCACGTACACGATGTAAATTACTTGGTTTCTGAGTAACTATCTGTACGAGTCATTTCAGGGGGTATAAAGTGTGAACTATGTAGTAAGTTTATTAAACTTAGCTACGTTTATTGCATACCTGTTTGTATCTATACGATAGTAATTAGACACCCTTGAAAGTCTAGTTGAGGTTACATTGTTGTCAATTGTTATTAATCCTTTAACTTATTCTGCGCTGGTTAATTGCTCTGAGATCACAATCTATCATGGGGGGCTTTGGTCTGAAATTTTATGCCAAAACACATTTGTACTCTACAAACTTTTTAATCCCCTAGGCAAGAAGAGAGGTGTTATAAGTTTGACATCGATGTCTGTCTGTCTATGGATGTGTGTGTGTCTGTGGATTCGTAACACTAAAACGGGTGGACCGATTTTGAAGCGTTTTTTTTTCATTTAAAAGCCAGTTTCCTTGCGGTGGTTCTCGTGGGAGAATCTATAAGTTGAGTTGAGAAAAATTACATCATTATGTATCCATTTCGCGTTATATAAGTTTGTGCGCGTTTTTTGTCTGCCGAAGTAACTCTACTCTGACTGACAAAAATGCAATAGTGGTGCTCATCATACTCATTGAGAATGCAGACAATGCAACAATACAGTATGATGGACCACGCCGCGACGGCCTATCGAGATGCTTCCGAATCATTGGGCATAGATATGTATATTTAGTATCAAAACTATAAAGGACAAAAAGAAGATCACTGGAGTTTTGCTTAGATTGGAGTCATTCGTTTGTTTATGCTAGTTAACAAATAGCGGTAATTTCAGTGCAAAAGTAAATCGCAAACGCTTTAACACATTACGCAGAAATAGCTTCTGTTATAATATATATGCAAGAGTACTCATTTTTAATTCCTCTAATTGGCGGTATTGATCCCTGAGTAACAACAAAAACTGTAAAGAAGCCAGATCACTGCAATTAAAATGTAACAGAACCCAGTTTCACAATTAATGATTTGACCTTTGATACTATTATGTAGGCAAGTAATTATAAAAGAAGTTAAAGTGACATCACAAAAGTTTTAGGTAGACACAATTTTGGTGATTATAATTCAGATTAAAAAAGAAATTCAATAACACAAATAAATATTTTGTACAGATATAATAAATGTATTTATTTATATTCCTTTCTCGTTTACAAATATGATGTTATAGTTATGATTAGAAAATGAATAATGAACTGAAAAATTGAAGCAAATTATACCGAATGCAACGAGCTTAGCGTATGAGTTCAACTATAAATTTCTATTAGGGTAATAAATGAATAAAATCCAATCAGAAAATAAAATCACTCTTTTAAAGATTTTCCCATTTAATATACCACAATTAAAATCACTAGTCTAAGACAACATATCATTGATCCGACTAATATAGCCGGTAATAGTAGTATAGTAGGTGAATAAAACGCAAATTTTCCATAAAATCCCTCATTAGAATGAAGAACGAGTAGTATAACTTTTTATAGTTAATTACTATAATGTGAGTTTCAATATTATGTAATCAATTTTTATCATTACTTTTTTAGAAATTACTTTCCTAGTGGTATATTGCTTTTTATAGTTAACTAGCCTACCCACGCATCCTCGTTTGCGTCTCCTATTGCCCGTAGCGTGATAATTTTCCCCCGTTTTTGTAACATTATTCATTGTTGCTTCGCTCCTGTAGGTCTTAGCGTGACGATATATAGCCTATAGCCTTCCTCGATAAATGGGCTATCTAACACTGAGAGAATTTTTCAAATCGGATCAGTGGTTCCTGAGAGTAGCATGTTCAAACAAACAAACAAACTCTTCAGCTTTATATATTGGTATAGATAATGTGAGTTTCAATATTACGGAATCAATTTTTATCATTACTTTTTTTAGAAATTAATTTCTTAGTGGTATCATGTTGTAGTAGTAATATTGCATTAATACATTTTGCTATACTTACATCAAACTAAAAGCATGAAGGTTTACGATGCATCACATATATGAGATCCCCCAAAGTAGTAAAAAATAAAAGTTATATAAATCTATGATAAGGAAAAACAACACATTTGTTCTGTATTTTAAAGCTCATATTTTGCCGGCACTTGTTTGATAGAAGTTTCTGGATTGTGAGTAAAGTTAATTGTGTTTAATTGTGGCTACATAACTAACCACCACACAATGGGAGCTGACAAAAGAATTAGGTTTGTACCCACCATTTTGCATTGTTTTAAAAGATTTCATTGTAGACTTTATTCACCTACTTTTTAGAATATATTTAATTTCAGTCTTTGTAGATAAATTTAGCCAGTATTTTAAATGAATATAGTGGAAATTAAATACGTAAGTGGTTCCAATCAATTTACAGTTACTTTGTCATATATATTATCACCATTAAAGAACGTAGCATTAACTTATTATGGCATATTTTGATAATATATGTATTTTAATCTATATACAGTCAAACTTAGACCACTTTCTTCAAGATTTTCTGTAGTAGGTACCTATCATTTGAAAATTAGGCATACTGTTAGATAAAACTTTTCTTGAATGATAATATGTAAGAAATTTTTTGCAAAAACGCAATCAACTCTTCAAATAAAGTAAAATTCACTATATTGTGGAGCCGTAGACTCTTTGCTAAATTTAGACTTTCGCACAGGGCCCTAGTAAAATTTTATAGTGTCAATAAGATCGGTTCATTTATCTCTCAGAAATTTATTACTGGTATCAAATTGGGTTGAACTATATATTGTACAAATATTTAAGAGCGAATTGGTGCTGAAATTTGGGTAGCGTTAGATTTACTTAGCCAAAACTAATCAGAATTAAAAACTCTATGATTGGTTGAATGTTTTTTAGTAAGTAACTTCTCTTTGTAAGGTAGGTAATCAATACCACTGTTATATTAGGTTGGATTTTGGATTAAAGAAAGAAGAACTTAAAGAATAGCGTATTTGTTATGAAAATCTCTTAAAATGTTATCTATTATATCTATGCATTCAATCTATACAGATAAATAAAATTGGAGTGTCTGTTTGTAATGTTAAAATAACTGTACTTTTACTAAATGCATATGTATGTATACACGGTACATATACCAAAAATGTAGTTGAAAATTTTTGTCTGTCTTTCTGTCCGTCTGTCTGTCTGTCTGTTTATTTGTTCCGGGTAATCTCTGGAACGGGTGGACCGATTTTGACGGGACTTTCACTGGCAGGTAGCTGATGATCCAGGGAGTAACTTAGGCTACTTTTTTATACTAACTTTGTCCCGAGGCGTTACTCGCGGTACAACAATAACCGCGGGGTTCAACTAGTATATTATATAATTCTCGTGTCACGTTGTTGCTTATGATGAACCCCGAAACAATCTAACCGATTTTCGTGTTTTTAATTAAATGTGTTAATTGGCGTGCTTATGATTGGATATTTAACTTTACTCTTACAACATAATTAAGAACCAAGCGTGAGTGCATAGAATTGCAGGCACAGTAATTGTATAAAATAACTTTCCAGGAGCTTCTGAAAAAACTTGGATCATGAAAATCGACACCCTTTTCGTTTCATTTAACAAATTAGGTTTCCTTTCAAAAGCATTGTTTTAAAAGTAAAAGAAATGTCTTTCAGGCCAGCTGCGCAAAAAAAAAAAAAACTGTTAATAATATCGCTGGGTGTATAACCTTAATTACAAAGACCTTTTTCGTTAGTGAGCGGGGCAGCCGCTATGAAGTTATTTGGTTGGGCGCCGCAAAGCTTTATAAACATATTTTTAATTTACATACTTGGACCCTTGTGTAGTTTCATACTTGTTTTAGGTTAAGTATACAAATTAGGAATGTTAATGTGGTGTTTTTTTGAGGTGAAAAACGAAATGGGAAACTATAGGAAATAAACGAAAACGGACTGGGTCTCGTGTGAGTTCATGCGATTGTTTTTTGTACATTACAGATTTATACTATAGAATCAACGAAATTACTTTGTATAACTATTTTAATCAAATCAAAAATAGTATAGTACAATACAACTTAATGTCTTTAATTGAATTGCATAATCAATTTAGATACTAATTTCTTCTACTACTTTTTTCATATTCAAATTTTCGTTTATCTTCTGCTATTAATTATATATTATATAGGCAAATTTCTACACTTTGGTGGTTTATCTATGGTGATATGATACTTCATTATTTTCTTTACCAGGCACACAATATCATCTTGGTGGGGTGACTGCTCTCAAAATGAGGTCTAACCAAAAGCTTTTATAAATAGAACAAGGAGCAACGTCTTTTAATTAAGCACTTTAGTTAACAAGAGATGCTGTCATAATATAATAGAGTACGGAATATTGATATTAATAAATGAGGCGAATTCCCAGTGGTGATTTAAACAAATGCGTGTTAACAGTTTTTTTAACCGACTTCAAAAAAAGAGGACGTTCTCAATTCGACTGTATTTTTTATGTTTGTTACCTCAGAAGTTTTGACTGAGTGAACCGATTTTGAGGATTCTTTTTTTTTATTTGAAATTTTTGCTTCCCGTGTGGTTTCATTTGGTCTAGTTCTTGAAATCGTATTGTTTTTTTGTTACAATTTTTGTTTTTTTAACAAATATTTACATTTTTAATAGGTTTCATTGATAATAATAGCTTCGGACACCTGACACAAAATGAAATCAAGATCTAAACTAAATGTAACAGGCACTATTCATGGGTCTAGTGCCTATTATATATTACTAATATTATAACCGCAAAAGTTTGTAAGTATGATGGACGGAGGATGGATGATGGATGAATATTTTGTTACTCTTTCACGCAAAAACTACTGAACGGATTTCGAGCTTTACAGTTAGTTATGTAAAGCTCGAAATAAATAGCTTATACGTCAGATTATATGCGGGCGGAGCCGCGTATATTCTATATAAATAATAAAAATAAAATTCATATCAGAAGTATGTAATGGGATTAACATTAACGACTATTTCACGTTTTCTTTAAACACTAACTTCATTATTTTTTTCAGTTCGCTACATTTGTTTCGGGTAAAGCTTACATCAGCCCACTGTTGAGTAAACCCCTCTTAAATTTAAGTGGATAAAAATGTCCACTGGCTTTTTAGTATAATAATATTACGGGCTTAACTTTACGTAGACCGAACCTTTTAAGGCAAGGGACTATTGTACAAGCCGAACATTTTTAGATTGTAGGTAAGAAGAACTTAGGTATATATTGAAAGCAACAATTTCTTAAGACATTTTTAAGGTAGTTACAGTTCTACAATGTAAATGTATAAAAGTTACACAATATTGAATAACGCTTTTATGACTAAAATAATCAAAATATCTGAGATAAAAGAGAAGTCAATAGTATCAAATGCATTCGTATACCGTTTGGGTCCCATAAAAGTAAAAAAAACGTGTTTGCACACTACTATTATATAATGATAGAATGCAAATGGGTCGCATATTATTATAACATTGTTAAGATCTTTGTATAACTACATTTATGCATATAAATCAGTCAGCTAGTTTCCTAATACATTTAATTTAATGTACCACTTTAATTATAACATAAAGAAGCCTTTAAGTTCATAATTTGCCAGCAGCAATTATAATTAAATACGCCTGAGTAAAATCGCTGATGTTCAGTCTTTTGGTGTAAATGATTTCAATTATTTATTTAGATTTCAAGCTCTACTTCTATTGAATTAAGAGGCAATGTTCAAACAATCAAATCCCATTAAACAAAGAGGTACTTTTCAGTTGGCTCAAAGTATCATTTATTAATTGTTTAATACAAATTTTATCAATTTGGCAAGGAAATAAGTTTTGAACCAATTAGAACATGACCATATTTTTCATACATTATAACTCCAAGTTAATAGCATTAACGATTAATGGAAGCGTATATTCTGCGAAAAGAGAAGGTACCTACATTTTAGTCTATTCATTTTCAACTTCATGTCATTTAAGTTAATTATATTTACATTAAAAAGCAGTTATGTGAATAGTCTTAAAAAAGTCAGCGATTTTAAATTAATTTTCCTATTTCTTATGATTTAAATAAAGATAAACCCATTGTGCAATAGGTCTTTATTTCTTCAGATGTTTTTCTTGGTATCTTTGTAGAAATATCTATATCGTATCTAATACCTTTAAACGAGTAATTCTTGTATACATATTTATATATCTATTTCTGTATGTATAAAAATTAATCGCTGAAATGTATGTATGCGCATAACTTCCGATCGGCTGCACCAAATTAAATAATTCGTCTTTTTATGTGTTCGTTATTGTTATTAATTATAAGTTACTGATAAGTAAATATGGCGGGACGAAGTTCGCCGGTTCAGCTAGTTTAGTATATTATATATATTAAGTGGCACGTTTTTTTGGTGTTATCCCAGTATAAAGCTCATCTCTCATATGCTGAAACTAGATTATATAGCTGGAACTAGAGAAGGACTATGTGGACAATGCTGATGTCCCCATAGAGAAAGACGTAAAAAAAAATGTTACATTTCGCTCAATACCAAAGATGACGAACTTTCAAAACTTGTTCCATCAAGAATAGAGAAGCGAAGGAGAATGCGCAAAATTTTGTAATAGTACATTACAAACAGATTAGGCCTAATGGAGATGACACCAAAATAACGTGCCACTTACTCACCTCGTGCTGAGGTCGAAATTAGGTAATTGGCCAAAACGCATTTTGAAGTGGACTTTGCGGCTCTCATACACTGAAATTGTTGGTTTCACAATTAAAAGGTGTGAACAAAATTGTAGGAAAATTTCTCTAATTTAATTTCTCACTACATATTTTCATCGTGAAATGAGTCAGCACGGAGTCATTTTCAAAAACTGTTTCAAGCGCCATTTTTCCAATACGGCGTCGCGAGCGGTAAAGATACGAGGTAGTAAAGTGAAAATTCGAAAAGAGTACGTTGAAATCTGTAATATCACCAATTCTCTAAACACCCGGAAACTTTACAGGTCAAACTACCAAATGACTGGACTACTACTTCAGTAGTAGCATGTAACAAGGTATGACATTAATATCTGCTAAAAGTGTTATACTCTTACAATTTAATGATTCGATTTTTTAATATTATAACTATTATATATTACACGCGGTTGTTGTTATATCTTACTTATCCGTCGGGAACTACATTTATTATAAAATAAAAAATAGCCTATATGCTATTCCAGACTATAATCTATCTCTGTGCCAAATTTTATGGAATTTTATTCAACCATTTTACGTCTCAGAGTAGCAAACATCCATACTTCTATTGAATAGAAATAAATTACCACAATGTATGCACGCGCATAACTTCCGATCGACTGCACCAAACTGCATAATTCTTTCTTTCATGTGTTCGTATTATCAGGACAAGGTTTATATGGAAGACAATTAAAAGAAAACTGGATTGTAATATTTTAGAAGTTCACCACTACCAACAACCCAAAAAAATTTTTTTTTATATTCTCGAAAAAGGTGGCGGTGCGAAGTTCGCTGGTTCAGCTAGTTTTTCTAATATTATGTAAGATATTGTCTGAAAGTCAGTCTTTATAAGAACTATTAATTAATTAAACTTGTTATGCATTATAAATTCCCAAGTTTAAGCCGAGATATTTAAAGTATTTTACTATAAAAGACACTTAAGAAAGGTGCATAATATATCTCCGAATTCCAGTACCAAAACTGGCTTTAGTCACCGTGTTAATTTCTCACAAACTCCGTGACCTGTGAATTCATATACATATGAATGGTTCGTCAACAGCCGTCTTTGTTAAAACGAGGGCTGTGTCAAGTAGCTTTAAGTATTGTACAAATAAGAACAGGCATTGCTATGAAATGAAGACTGAAGACCTTATTTATGAAGGTGACATTTTATTAATGAATGAATTATAAATTAACCGCTTTTCAATAAATGCGCATAGAAGTTAAGAAGAATATACGTTACTTACATCATAAAATCAATATCAAAATTTATGTCTATCTATCAGTTTGTTCCTGCTATAATTATTATTAATTTTACGGGAATTAACGCGATCACTTATTAAAAGGTATTACCAATGACACAATATACTATAGACCGACCCTCCCTTGGCCAATACTGTACGCCAGAAACAGCTAGAAAAGATCCGTTAAATCTAGATGGCGCTACAAAATAAGATATAAAAAACCGTTTAACAAAGTTTAACTCTATTCTATTTATATGCTTCAATTCTAGGAACTATATTATTATTTTAGCAATATAAATCTTGCTTTCTAATGCTTGCTTTAAAAAGTTTTTTTTCAATTGCGTAAGTACAAGTTATCACCTATTTTTAGGAGATGTCGTTACAATCGATTTAAATAAACTTGAAAATAATGACCTATTTACTACGCTAGATGTCACATTTATAAGTTATTGTTATGACATACAAAATACTAAATTCGCTGGATGCGCGATGATAGCGCCACCTAGTGGCTACAATTACGTCAGATTTTGATATGTTAAATGGTTGGTTGTCTTACGAAGAATAGGTAAACAAGTAACAAATAATTTCAATGAAACATCTTAAAGAGGCGTCCAGTAATTACGTTAGGCATTTTTGAGAATTTTTCGATCCCCCGTCCCGCCTTGGTGAGATATTCGTCAACTCCCGCCCCCGGCCCCTAAGCTCACGCGAGATTCTTCAAATTTATGTTTGGGCTGTAAACGTGTTGGATTATTGAAGTTGTTCTATTACTTTTATTGAAGACTAGCAAAGCAAAATCGAGTGCTACTTCGCTACTCTGCAGAGTTCGAACGAATACGACAAACATTATTGTGTCAAATTTGGCCATATTTTATTCTAGAAATAATTTTTCACACAATTACGTCATATTTGCCAAACAACCCCCCTTCCCCTTCCCACCTAAGTGAGATTTGTAAAGAGTTAATATATTTATATAGAATACCTTACGTAATTAATGGAAGCCCCCTAATTTAAATATATTCTATTCGATCACGTATATGGTGTAGATAATAACGTTGAGCGATTTTATTGCCTGCCTGATAAGGCATAATCCATCTATTTTAGGTCATTAAATGTACTTTTAATAAAATGATCAAATTGAAAAGTATAATGTCTACTTCTATTTAACTGATATTGGGATATTTTATAAACAGATATTTACAAAGATGTATTTTAACAAGCATATAGACTTTCTCAAATAGTAGTATTAATACATTATTTCTTTTTCTTAAACTGCCAAGACTTATTTTCTCCATTTATATTACAGTAATGTAGTTTTTTCAAATCGTTTAATATGCCGCCCCCTAAAATGAGCCGCCCTAGGCTTCAGCCTACTGAGCTTTCATCACTGAACAATATGGATTTTTTCTACAAATTTTGATTATCTTAACACAATGAAGTGGCTATTGTAACATATCTTTAAAAGTTAGAGATAATTATGGTATCACGGACTTTTTTGTGTACATTATTGTTCTCTATAAAATTGAAGGACATCATTTTGCTCTATTGTCAATAACAGATAATGTTTGATGTTTTTTGTTTTTCATTTTAATATGCAAATTTGTATCATCAAAAGTTACAAGACTTACAACTTTTAATTATTTCATAGATTTTTATTTGCTTTTTGAATCCATTGAAGAAATAAAAAGTTGCATAGAAGCTCCAAACCCCTATTTTACCCCCTAAATAGAAATTCTAAATTTATTTTCTCAGTCCTTACTTAAGTCAATTGAAAACCCTACATAGAAAGTTTTACGTGAAAATTTAAAAAGTTACATACAAAAATTTATTTAAAAAAATTATTCATGTACCGTATTTACTAAGAAGCATTTATTACGAAGCTGTTTATTTGAAATTATAAATAGACATTTCAATTTTATTTGTTTGTGTGTATAGATGGCTCTTTGACGATTTAATAAAATATGACATAAATTACTAATATAATTATTTGGAAAACGACATCTAGTGGTACATTTTGCATGACAATAAACTTGTCAGTTGACTGTCGGGTTCGTACTTTGACGTAGGTCGGAAAATATCCTTCAAATTCACGATTTGATGCACTTAGTGACATCTAGGGAACATTAAGCTTACTATCAATCCGCGTACAGGTCTCTCGTAGTGAAGGAAAAGTCTATCTATACTTATAAAATAGTAAGTCCTGACTGACTGATTCATCATCGCCGAGCGTAAACTATGATAGTTAGGGCTATGAAATTTGGTGAGTAGGATCGTTTTATTGAGTAGACACCCACTAAGAAAGGAATTTTGGAATTTCTACCCCTAAGGGGGTGAAATAGGGGTTGAAAGTTTGTATGGAAGTCCGTCATTTTTTAAGTTAGAAACCTGAAACTTTACTCTTGGGCTGCTGATTAAAAATGAATAAACACCTATTTCAGCGTTTTTGAATATTCAACCCCTAAGGGGTGAAATAGGGGTTGACATTTCGCATATAGGTTAGTCTGGAAGTCCGACATTTTTGAAGTCCGAAACATGAAACTTTGTTTTTGGGCTACTGCTTAAAAATGAGTAGATACGTATTTAGGCGTTTCTGGATATTCTACCCCTAAGGGGTGAAATAGGGGTTGAAAGTTTGTATGGAAGTTCGTCATTTTTTAAGTTAGAAACATAAAACTTTACTTTTGGGCTGCTGATTAAAAATGAATAAACACGTATTTCAGCGTTTTTGGATATTCTACCCCTAAGGGGTGAAATAGGGGTTGACATTTCGCATATAGGTTAGTCTGGAAGTCCGACATTTTTGAAGTTCGAAACATGAAACTTTGTTTTTGGGCTACTGGTTAAAAATGAGTAGATACGTATTTAGGCGTTTCTGGATATTCTACCCCTAAGGGGTGAAATAGGGGTTGAAAGTTTGTATGGAAGTTCGTCATTTTTTAAGTTAGAGACATGAAACTTTATTCATGTGCCACTGATTAAAAAAGAGTAGATACGTATTTAAGCGTTTCTGGATATTCTACCCCTAAAGGGGTGAAATAGGGGTTGAAAGTTTATATGAAAGTTTGTCATTTTTTAAGTTAGAAGCATGGAACTTTATTTTTGGGCTACGGGTTAAAAATGAGTAGATACGTATTTAGGTGTTTCCTGATATTCTACCCCTAAGGGGTGAAATAGGGGTTGACATTTCGTATATGGGTTAGTCTGGAAGTCCGTAATTTTTGAAGTAAGAAACATGAAACTTTATATTTAGGCTACTGATTTTAAATGAGAAGACACGTATTTAAGCGTTTTTGGATATTCTACCCCTAAGGTGGTCAAATAGGGGTTGAAAGTTAGTCTGGAAGTCCGACATTTTTGAAGTTCGAAACATGAAACTTTGTTTTTGGGCTACTGGTTAAAAATGAGTAGATACGTATTTAGGCGTTTCTGGATATTCTACCCCTAAGGGGTGAAATAGGGGTTGAAAGTTTGTATGGAAGTTCGTCATTTTTTAAGTTAGAGACATAAAACTTTATTCATGTGCCACTGATTAAAAAAGAGTAGATACGTATTTAAGCGTTTCTGGATATTCTACCCCTAAAGGGGTGAAATAGGGGTTGAAAGTTTATATGAAAGTTTCTCATTTTTTAAGTTAGAAGCATGGAACTTTATTTTTGGGCTACTGGTTAAAAATGAGTAGATACGTATTTAGGTGTTTCCTGATATTCTACCCCTAAGGGGTGAAATAGGGGTTGACATTTCGTATATGGGTTAGTCTGGAAGTCCGTAATTTTTGAAGTAAGAAACATGAAACTTTATATTTAGGCTACTGATTTTAAATGAGAAGACACGTATTTAAGCGTTTTTGGATATTCTACCCCTAAGGTGGTGAAATAGGGGTTGAAAGTTTGTATGGATGTTCGCTATTTTTGAAGTAACAAACATGAAACTTTGTTTTTGGGCTCCTGATTAAAAATGAGTAGATACGTATGTAAGCGTTTCTGGATATTCTACCCCTAAGGGGTGAAATAGGGGTTGACATTTCGTACATAGGTTAGTCTGGAAGTTCGTCATTTTTGAAGTTCGAAACATGAAACTTTATTTATGTGTTACTGATTTAAAAAGAGTAGAGACGTATTTGAGCGTTTCTGGATATTCTACCCCTAAGGGGGTGAACTAGGGGTTGAAAGTTTGTATGGAAGTTCGCTATTTTTAAAGTAGCAAACCTGAAACTTTAAATTTGGGCTATTAATTAAAAGTGAGTGGATACGTATTTAAGCGGTTCTGAATATTCTACCCCTAAGGGGATGAAAAAGGGGTTGAAAGTTTGTACGTAATTTCGCCATTTTTGAAGTTACAAACATGAAACTTTGTTTTTGGGCTACTGATTAAAAATGAGTAGATACGTATGTAAGCGTTTCTGAATATTTTATCCCTAAGGGGTGAAATAGGGGTTGAAAGTTTGTATGGAAGTTTGTCATTTTTTAAGTTAGAACCATGAAACTTTATTCATGTACTACTGATTAAAAAAGAGTAGATATGTATTTATGCGTTTATAGATATTCTACCCCTAAGGGGGTGAAATAGGGGTTGAAATTTTCTATGGAAGTTCGTTATCTTTTAAGTTACAAGCATGAAACTTTTTTTTTGGGCTACTGATTTCAAATGAGAAGACAATTATTAAAGCGTTTCTGGATATTCTACCCCTAAGGGGGTGAACTAGGGGTTGAAAGTTTGTACGGAAGTTCGTTATTTTTGAAGTAGCAAACATGAAACTTTATTTTTGGGCTACTGATTAAAAGTTAGTGGATACGTATTTAAGCGTTTCTGGATATTCTACCCCTAAGGGGATGAAAAAGGGGTTGAAAGTTTGTATGGAAGTTTGTCATTTTTTTAAGATAGAAGCATGGAACTTTATTTTTGGGCTACTGGTTAAAAATGAGTAGATACGTATTTAGGTGTTTCCTGATATTCTACCCCTAAGGGGTGAAATAGGGGTTGACATTTCGTATATGGGTTAGTCTGGAAGTCCGTAATTTTTGAAGTAAGAAACATGATACTTTATATTTGGGCTACTGATTTCAAATGAGAAGACACATATTTAAGCGTTTTTGGATATTCTACCCCTAAGGTGGTGAAATAGGGGTTGAAAGTTTGTATGGATGTTCGCTATTTTTGAAGTAACAAACATGAAACTTTATTTTTGGGCTCTTGATTAAAAATGAGCAGATACGTATCTAAGCATTTCCGGATATTCTACCCCTAAGGGGTGAAATAGGGGTTGACATTTCGTACATAGGTTAGTCTGGAAGATCTTCATTTTTGAAGTTCGAAACATGAAACTTTATTTATGTGTTACTGATTTAAAAAGAGTAGAGACGTATTTGAGCGTTTCTGGGTATTCTACCCTTAAGGGGGTGAAATAGGGGTTGAAAGTTTGTATGGAAGTTCGTAATTTTTTAAGATAGAAGCATGAAACTTTCTTTTTGCACTACTGATTTCAAATAAGAAGACACGTATTTAAGCGTTTCTGGATATTCTACCCCTAAGGGGATGAAAAAGGGGTTGAAAGTTAGTACGTAATTTCGCCATTTTTGAAGTTACAAACATGAAACTTTGTTTATGTGCTACTGATTTCAAATGAGAAAACACGTATTTAAGCGTTTCTGGATATTCTACCCCTAAGGGGGTGAACTAAGGGTTGAAAGTTTGTAAAGAAGTTCGCTATTTTTGAAGTAGCAAACATGAAACTTTATTTTTGGGCTTCTAATTAAAAGTGAGTGGATACGTATTTAAGCGTTTCTGGATATTCTACCCCTAAGGGGATGAAAAAGGGGTTGAAAGTTTTTACGTAATTTCGCCATTTTTGAAGTTACAAACATGGAACTTTGTTTTTGGGCTCCTGATTAAAAATGACTAGATACGTATGTAAGCGTTTCTGGATATTCTACCCCTAAGGGGTGAAATAGGGGTTGAAAGTTTGTCATTTTTTAAGTTAGAACTATGAAACTTTATTAATGTACGTGTACTTTAATTAAATGTAATTAAAAAAGAGTAGAGACGTATTTCAGCGGTTCTGGATATTTTAACCCTAAAGGGATGAAATAGGGGTTGAAAGTTTGTATGGAAGTCCGTAATTTTTAAAATTAGTATCATGAAACTTTATGCATTATCAGCATTTATGCGAATTCTGTTCCTAAAGGGGATGAAATATGGGTCGAATGTTTGTATGAAAGTTCTTTTAAATGGGCTTTTGATCAAAAATAAATAAATACGTTCAAAAACATGAATAAATTACTGATACATACTTTTACACAGTTTTAAATACATACATTTAATCAACTTCCACGCGAGCAAAGCCGCGGGCAACAGCTAGTAGTATATATTTCGTCAGTGGTATTACATACCTCTAATTTGCCTGACGTTTCGATGACGTTGCACTGACCGTGATCACAGGCTGACTCACTTGTTCTTGCTAATCTCTGGAATGGTCAGACCAATTTTGGCGGGACTTTCGCTGGCATTTAACTAATATTATGAGGAGTAACTTAGGTTTTATTGAATTTTGGTTTAAATACCATTGCGACAATATTCATTTTAAATATTGTTTCTAAACTTCATTTGTTTATTTGCATCTACCTCTTTTATATCCAATCTATACAAATAAATAAAATTGGAGTGTCTGTTTGTAATATTGAAATAACCGCTTTTTACTAAATGCATATGTATGTATACAGGGTACATGTACCAAAAATGAAGTTTAAAAATATTTGTCTGTCTGTCTGTCTGTTTGTTCCGGGTAATCTCTGGAACGGCAGGACGGATTTTGACGGGACTTTCACAGACAAGTAGCTGATGACCTAGGGAGTAACTTAGGCTACTTTTTTTAGACTAACTTTGTCCCGCGGCGTTACTCGCGTTACGACGATAACCGCGGGTAACACCGCGGGGTTCAGCTAGTAATGAATAAAGTTGGTTATCAGCTGTGTATAGCTTTATAAAAATACTAGTTGTTGCCCGCGGCTCCGCCCGCGTGTATGTCGGTTATCGCGGCAAATAGTAGCCTATGTGTTATTCTGATGTATAAGCTATATTACTGTAAAGTTTCATCCAAAACCGTTCAGTAGTTTTTGCGTGAAAGAGTAACAAACATCCATCCAAACATCCATCCATTCTTACAAACTTTCGCATTTATAATATTAGTAGAATACCAACATATGCCTATGGCTTTCCAGGTACGATAACCACTCAATATAGCACACGTCTTGCCATCATATACTTATTTGTTATTAATGTTGTGTTAGGAAATGTTATTGGATCTGTTGGATACAGATGATTGGATTCAATACGGGTTGGAATCAATATGTTCTCTCATACAAAAGGTGGTATTAATACCATGTAGTATGTGTAACTTATTCTTGTTATGAAATATTTTGTGAGGATATCTCCGTTGTCTTCCAATAGTACAAATTGTAGTTGTTTCTGCTGTCTGTTTGCTAAGATCTATTAAATTACTCCGCGGATATTTATGCAGTTTTCAGCAATAGATAGGTAGCAATCGATGCTAGTAAGCGATTACCGCCGCCCATGGACACCCGCAACACCAGAGGCGTCACAAGATTGTTGCCGGCCTTTGGGGGATGAGGAGGGGGACGGGGGAGGGTTTGGAGTATGGACCTCCGGTATCCTCACTCACTCGGTGAAACACAGCGCAAGCGCTGTTTCACACCAGTTTTCTGTGAGGCCGTGGTATCACTCCCGTCGAGCCGGCACATCCATGCCGAAGCGTGGCTCTCACACGTATTAATTATATAATTTACTAGCTGAGCCCCGCGGTGTTCCCCGCGGTACAACAAAGCTAGTCTAAAAAGTAGCCTAAGTTAGTTCCTATATCATCAGCTATCTACCAGTGAAAGTCCCGCTAAAATCGGTTCAGCTGTTCCGGAGATTAGCCGGGACAAACAGACAAACATTGTAAAAAAGTGATATTTTGGTACATGTACCGGTACACATATACATACATATGTACTTATTAAAAAGCGGTTATTTTAATATTACAAACAGACACTCCAATTTTATTTATTTGTATAGATTACATTGTATAGATAACTTCACACCTAAAATGCAAGATGAATCTAAAAATAACCCGGGCCGTTCAATTTTATACAGATTTGTTGAATTCGGTTGCCCATCTAAAATTTATTTTTCTATCCCCAATGAAGCGTCCCTTTTCTGATTAAAATATATTCAATCCGTTCGTCATCTTTCTGTCAAGTTGTAACGTGGTTGTAACCGATACATAAAACAGTAAGTCGTTGACAATGTGTATACTAAACTAGCTGAACCGTGTAAGTTGTTTAAAGCTCTCTTAAGAGGAATAAATTAACTACAGTTTTCGTTGATGATCGTCTCCAATTAGTAGTAGCGTAATGATATAATATGGACTTATGTTTTGTAGCGTTCCACGATAAATGAGCTATTCAACAATACTGTTCTGAATTCTAACCAGTACTTTCTGAGGTTGGTGTGTGATTAAACTAACAAAAACACTTCAGCTTTTTTATATTATTAGGATACATTAAACTTTTTAAATGGATTATGTAGGAATTTTTTACCCGATTACGGCAAAGCCAAAGGAGGGTTATAATTTTGACAGGCTATGTATGTATGTATCTATGTACGTATGTTCATTTGTTCCCTCATAGCTCCTTAATTACTCATTAGAACTAGACAAATGAGGTGTCGTTAGAAGCGTCATGATGGTCTGCTGGTTATAGACTATATGATGTGTTTTAAATGTTTGTATTTATATCCTGTAATTATTTCAATTTTCTTATATCCTTATTATCCAACAAAATTATGTTTAGTTTCTATTCTAATTTTTTAAAGTTGTTAAGACTAATAATATTAAGACATATCTTCAGTTTAAAAAAAAACGATCGTAGAGTTCTAAGACCTAAAAACAAACCGAACAAATTAACTCACAAACCTATTTATGATATCATTTCACTGATAAGATATCTAGAAATACCTACGGTGGTTGTTTTGCAAATTCATCGCCCACACTCATCGATCGGTGTTACATATTTCATGAGTTCCGAAGCGAGACGACCGTCAACACCGCCTCATTGAATAATAATGCTAATTGCTTGGTAAGAGAAACTCAGTACTCTAATTATAATTAGTCGTTCTACAAGCTTCCAACCATCTATGATAGTATGAACCTATAAGAAAAAGTAATAACATTAATGTTTTATGAAGTATTACTCATAGTTTTTTAGGTTTATTTGTATCATAGGTTTTTGATTGGTGAATGAGTTCTATATATTTATATAGATTTAAATACATTCATTTTTTTATATAATTTCACTTCAAACCGAAATTAATGATCGCCCTTAACACACAATTAACATATACGTATGTCTTGAGTGAAAATAGAAATCACAATCTTCTTCCGTCTCAATAGTCAGGAATCACCACTAATCATCAGATATAAATCTATTCTTACCTAGTCTTTTTCCCTTTAAAGGTTACTGAACTTGTTATAAAACACTATAACTTGACAAAGAAAACAATCGACTTAAAGGTTCGACTTGATTTTTCTTGGATTCCGTCATCAGATCTTAGTGTGCTTATTTTGGTACCACCCTTGGGCTATCTCCTTTTCATTAAAAAAAGAATCATCAAAATCGGTTCTGATACAACGAAGTTATCTGCAAAAAAAAAATACGGTCGAATGGAGAACCTTGTTCAATACACAATGTATCCGTACATGAACGGAATGGCTAGTTCACCCCTGCACAAAATGTCACTTTTGGTTTCGACCTTTTGTCCAACGGAGTGAGCTATTGTTACTAATATTACTAGAAATTTCAATATTAAAAGGCAGTTATTAGGCAATTATTCAACATTAATTGTATTTACTGAGCTATCGTACGTTAAAAAGGTGTTTGTGTTAAGAAAATAAACGCGCCTACATTTCTTTTGTGCAACTTTATATTTATCTGAACCAGCAACGCACAAACCTTCTCCTTTTATGGAGTCGGTTAAAAAGAAACAATGCAAGCTAAGAACACTTACCACCCTCGCCAAGTTGACAGTGATATTGGAAAAGTGATTGTATTACTATTACTCGCGCTTGATCGGTTTTTATTTCTACAAAAGGAATATAAATTACAGAAATAATAAATTATGGAATAGTATTTATGATTGGTAAGACGATATTATAGTAGTTAAAATATGAATGTTTATTATATTGATTAATTTTCTCTATATTGTACTAACATTTTGTATTAATTCTCACTAATAGACCATCATAAATTTACCTAACTTGATATGTAGATGAATTCGATACTTCATCCAATCCAATCGATTTTAAATACCTACATTTAAAAATAATTAAAGTTTTCTTTATCTAGACATACTTGTATTCAGATCATTTGTCTAGAAATTCTAAAAAGAGACTATACAAACCTAATCTAATTCTTCTACCCACTTTATCGCACCTTCATTTTTCCAGGCCATAAACCTAACTGTATTTTCTGGCATCTGGTGAAAGCCATTTGGAATACGCTATTTATATAATGTTACCATACTCTGATAATAGTTAGAAGAGGTGCTTGAGGCTACGCTCTAACCAACTTGGACAAACATTTATTTATTTTATTTATTTATTATTCATGTGACCTTACAAGCTAACAGATGTGATATCCAAAACGCATATAGGATTAATTTTTCGACAATTAACAATTTAGTTGCCGGGTAATTATCATACACATCCCAGTCTTATTGTCTCATTAATGTCAAGTATATCGAAAATTAAAAAAACAGTACATTAAAATTACAAATTATGTAAAAAAACACATTTCAAAGTTAAGTAAAAGCAATCATAATCAAGTCCGTCAAAGATAAATGACTATTCGTAACACGTTAAAGACCCCTTTAGACCTCGGGAAGCACATAAAGCCATTGTTAGTCCTGGTTGCCATTGTCACTGGTCGTTTGAGACCTTAAAATTCCGACGACAATTTATTTATATCCACAAAATTTTGATATCGCCTGGTCTTTAGGTTATAAATGTATCATACATTTATCTAAAGTGGTCAAACTAAGTAAAAATTTCAACCGATGTAAGCTGAAAACCGACCTCAAACTAGATTGACAAATAACTTTGAGTGTGACGGAGTTTTGATAGTCATAAAACGTTTATACCGAATATTGGCCTACGGCGATTTTCTATTGTGCTGTTTCGAATTTGATGGATACCTTTTAAAAGCGTCTGCGTCATTCACGGATGACATCACAAACCATTTCAGTCTTACTCGATGGATTTAGTGAAACACAAGAACTCCATTACAGTTCGTACTAAAACGAGTTCGGTTGGATGCTCTTAACTTTAAACCCTCTATGGGGTTGCAGGTTACGGCAATTACTTCCTAATTAACTTGGGGGAAAACCTAATATGTAGAAAGTTTGTGTACGATAATGTAACTACAATTAACTGAACTTCTAGTAAACAGTCGTTTTCAAATTGTGTAAAGTTAGTAGAACATTATGACTGTTAGCCAACGCCCATACCACAGCTGTTACGAATGTTATAATAAGGTCGCAATTTTGTATAGTGTTTATATTTTGTTAAAATATATTTAGTAAGTTACTTAGTTGCTTTACGCAAATACGGAATTTATGACAGAAGTAGTTTTGCTTGTCAATGCCAATACTATATTTTTCCAATAAAAATATTGTATGGTTCATATAAAAAATGTTCAATATTCCAATTTCCATAAAGTACGATTCAAGCACTTAAATGTGTTTTGAGTAATGTAATAATACTATGTTACGAAACTGCACTTAACATAATGTAATAAACAATGCTTTATTTAGTAAACAAGTCTTCATTTATACAAATAGGAACAAATAAGTATTAGGGCCATGTCCTTCTTAAATAATAAAGACATATTTTAATATTGCAAGAAGAAAATCCGAGATATCATAATTCTTATTTTTACAGTAATTAACGCGATCATTTATACATTCCTCTGGCTGACAGACGAAGTCAGCCTGTGACCACGGCCAGTGCAACCTGGTGTACTAAGTGCACGCAATAAGTGATCGTGTTTATTCCCGTAATATAATAATTATTAAAGTTACTAGTTGTTGCCCGCGGCTCCGCCCGCGTATATGTCGAATATCGCAGCAAATAGTAGCCTATGTGTTATTCTGATGTATAAGCTATATTACTGTAAAGTTTCATCCAAATCCGTTCAGTAGTTTTTGCGTGAAAGAGTAACAAACATCCATCCATCCTTACAAACTTTCGCATTTATAATATTAGTACAATAGTAGGATCTACAGTTTGGATTTTCATGTAAATACTTCAGTTACTAAAGCTATCAAACCAAGTGGAAACAACCAATGGCCATCGATTGGATGGTGCGATAACCGAACCACTATTAACAGACAATAAAATAACAGGTATAGTATTGCAATCAGTGAGCCATGTTCGATCACGATTTCACGCCTTGATATAACCAATCAGAAGGGGAAGATATAATCAAAGTTGTGGAACTATATCTATCCTGTAAGACCTCGTGGTTAACAAGTTTGATAGGCGGTTGGAATACTTTTAGAACTTAGACGGTTCTCTTTGTCTCACGCTGATAGATGAATGATGATTTATTTTAAAATTAGGGTTAAATGACGTGTATATGGTGAAGAATTATTTTTATAATATTTCTTTAATAATAATTATAAATGTATAATCTAAAACTTTTTATAACTTGACTATTTCTGCATTTTTGTATAAAATAATGATTCTGTGTGCTTCTAAGTAATTCAAAAGAATACTATTGAAGTCATTGTCAGTGTTGTCATTGCAATATTCAACGCTGAAAACGCATAAGAAACGTTTTTTTAACATTATTGCAATGGGCGTCGTAGATAGGTATTTTTGGAATACATTATCTTTAAAATCTTTTTACTAGTTTTCGTAATATATTTTGTATAGTCATCTCCATATCAATATCCGCCACCAAACCACCATCGCTTATAGCAGTGAGACCACGGCCTGAAATCACGTCGGGGTCACCACTGTGGAGGACAGGTGTGATCACCTCGCCTGGTCGGAGGATCCTCTCTTTATGTTGGTGGGACATGACATACCTATCCCCTACGCTATGTAATATTAAATTATTTTTTTCATTCAATAGTCATTAGTACAAATGTATCGGTCTAATCTAAACTCAACTGTTAAACAATATCAAATTGGAAAGTCATAAAATTTTCGAACAGAAACTTACAAAACGATGAATATTAAAATGACAGAAATCTCCTATTAAAATTGGAATCACCGTCCCCTTAGCCGTTTTGTCAAACCTTTATTGATCCTAACCCAGGATTATCCGCGGCAATGTCTTTAGAAGTAGTGTTAAGGTCTTTCACATTAGAGATTAAAAAAAAATGTTTTTAATTTGTTTAGAGATTAAATGTATTTTTTTCTATCGACTACATATTAAGTATTTGGTTAACAGTCTATCCATTAAATGATAAAAATCTTACGTAAACTTGATTAATCTCAAAAATATATTCGGTAACACGATCTTGGCATCTTGAATGATATAATTAGAAAAAATAACTATAGAGAGGAAAGTGAATATATAGTAAGTTATTAGAAAATGCCTAAGAATAGGGAAAGCGATCAAGAGGAAAAAGTGCTTAACGCTGGAAAGATTAAATTCGTCCAACTACACAAAAGTCCACGAACATACTGCTGAAGATCGTATCAAGCAGAGAGGTAATTTCCAGAGGGTAATTTGTCATGACCCCAAGCAATGAGGAAAACAACACGAGAAAGAGGGAAATTAATAAGGCACATGATTTACTGACTAGTTAAAAAAACATGGGTTCTAATAGTTTGTGTCTAAATTTTATTACGAACTAGCTGAACCCCGCGGTGTTACCCGCTGTTATTGTTGTACCGCAAGTAACGCCGCGAGACAAAGTTAGTCTGAAAAGTAAGTTACTAAGTTACTCCCTGGTTCATTAGCTACCTGCCAGTGAAAGTCCCTTCAAAATCGGTCCAGCTGTTCCAGAGATTACCCAGAACAAACAGACAGACAGACAAACAAATTTTTTTTACTACATTTTTGGTATATGTACCGTGTATGCATACATGTGCATTTAGTAAAAAGCGGTTATTTTAATACTACAAACCGACACTCCAATTTTATTTATTTGTATAGATGAGTTTCAATCGTTACCGTTACATAAGTAGGTATGATGCCTACATTATATTGATCGTACCAATTTAATAAATGTGTTACTAACCGCACGCTATAGAGGGTCGCATCAACTAGATTACTAATTTTCGTAAATAGCCTCAGCCAATACATACGTACGTGGTGACCATAATTTACGTAATCGCATCGGTAAAAAAAACTTTATTTTATTTGTTCGCACATGTGAAAGCACTCTAACTGTTTAGTATGTACGTCATATGATATTTTAAGACATCTACGCTATGAATACATGATTAATATAAGGGCCTACGAAGTGGAAGTACACGGGGATTTAGTCGTGTTTATGTGTACATATAAATACATTTTTCCTTTTTTGTCTATATTTTTTTTGGTTGTAAATTTATACAGACGTTTTATCCTTTAATATAATTTTATAAACACTGAGCTTCTTAGCAAAGAGTTACATTATAAATACAGATTAATGAAACACTTTGAAATTAAATAAGCCAATCAATTTATCACCAGCTAATCTATTCAAATATTGCAATTCATCGCCACAATGCTATGATGCCTGTCTAGGTAATAAAGTCGAAAACCGTTTGTCTTTCGTCACAAAAGAACAAGCTTAACAGCTGAGTAGGCACAAATAAAGCGGAAATCCTGCGAGAAATAGTGCGGGACGACTGTAATCCCCTCGTAGCTCATTCGTAGCAGCCGGGATAAAAGTGTAGCACTGTAGTAGGTTACGTATAATTTTCGTAGCAGGTTAACAAAAATCTATCATTTTCATTGCAACAAGATATCATAGGTATTGCAGCACATATTTGATTTATGTACGATGTGGATGTTCGGTTATGCATACGCTTGACTTGGTCAATTAGCCAACCACAGACGGCTGCTTCTAGTTACCTAATTGCTGCATTTACATATTTCGGTAGTTATGTGTATAGGAATGTTTATTTAGGGTAGTGTTCTGTTTACATACATTTTTCAAATATAATAGTCCGAGTAGGAATAGTTTATCAATAAGGTTGTTTTTTCTTACTGGTTCACTTCATTTGTTATGCCCAAACCTTGTCGAAGTTCACTGCGTCGAATGCTATTAGTTAAGTTTCTACAACTCTATGTATAATACTCCGAGGGTAGATCTATAAGTGTCTCTTAATGTATCATTACATTTCACTATCATGGCTCTAGGATTTTGATTCTAAGAAAGATTCTTTAAGTCCTCGGAGCTGTTGTTGCTCGATATTGTGGAAATTTTAGTACCAACGATGTTTGCGAAGATCGTATGTATGCTGATGATAATTTCAAATGAGAAAGCGACTCCAATTTTTGAGATGAGTTAATGAGTAGAGAGAAGACAGGTAACTGTTGTTAGTCAGTCGTAGTGCATTCCGTATTTGTAAGAGCCCATGACAATTGGGCGTGAATGGTGGGGGGGGAGTATTTTAGTAGTATCGTAGTTCTCTTATTTACTCACCGAACTACAAGGAAATACACAGTGTCTGAGCCAGCCCACTAGAAAAAGAAGAAGTTTTGAAACAACCTTTTGAGATTAAAAACCTTTTATGTTATGTAAATGTGTGTTTTTATGCTATGTTGCAGGCAAGCAGCGGTTGGTGCGCGGGCAGTATGCCGCGCGCCGGCGCATTTTTGCTCGCGCTTGCGGCAGTCCTGCTCGCCGCTGAGTGGGCACATGCCTCCTACATTGATCCTGGTATAGTATCTGAATTTTAATAAGTGTTTAATACAAATAAGTTGACTGTCATTTATATGAGTGTCACTTGTAACAACAACAACACGTTTTTTCTTTGATTATTTTTTCGTATATTGTAAGATTAATATTATTGTTTTTAAAATAATAATAATCAAATATTATTTATAGAATAAAAATTTATAGTTAAGAAACAAAAATATCAAAGTTAATAAAATAACATACAAAAGAAAATATAAAAAAAACTTAAAAAAGATAAAACTGTTGACTGAAACACACACTTTTGGTCCTAATTAAATATTCATGGTCATCACAATGTACATTACTTTTTATTGTTTTTAATTAATTTGAACTACTAACGCTATGCAAATTATAACTGTAATACTAAGCAGGAGTGTATGAGCAACACATTCTGAAATATTTTTGTCCCCACACTCCCACAAAAAACAACCTAGTATGTTTAATAATCTTCACAAGTTAATAAACTTATCGAAAAAAGTAATACGGTATTACAATTTGAAACAAACCTTTGACCATATTAACTGTGAATGAGTGAGTCAGCCTGTGACCACAGTCAGTGCAACCTGGTCGAAACGTCAGGCAAATCAGAGGTATGGAATACCTTTTAATAAGTGATAGCGTTAATTCCCGTAAAAATAATTGTTAATATATCATGGAACGCGAAAGTTTAAAAGTTAGTAAACCTTTGACCAGACAATATCATAAAGTGTTTGAATGAAATATGAAATTGATCCCATAACCCAATAGAGCCAAATAGAGATGTTCGACTTTAGATTAAATGAAATATCTCATAGTCATTTGTGCGTTTGTAAATGGGTTAGTTGTTTTGATTTAGTTTCACATTTGAACCCAACGACCTGTTTGCAATCTCATACATAGTTATCGTACTCTATTGTCATGAGACTTGTCATCCAGAATCAACGACATCAGCCCAGGGAAAGTTGAACAATTTGAGGAACGGTAAGGAATTTAATCACGAGTAAATTGGATGAGTTGAAAATAGTATGTGTATAATAATATATAGTTCAAGTGAACGTTCCGTTCTTTATTTTATGTAGATATTGTCGACTGTATAAAGTAAATTTTCAAGAGAAGGGTTATATAAAAAAAAACGAATGTTACCTTTGAACAAATAAAATATATTAAAAAAGAATAACAATTTTTCTATTCACCTACTGATTTGATGACAAGACTTTTTTTACTAAGCCTATCAAAGTAATTAATAATATAGATCTGAACTCGAGTATTAGACTGATAGCTTTTAAATAGTTACATTTTTTTCTTCTCAGCTGCATCTACCATCAGTTTTTAAGTACCCTAAAATATTATACATACTAAGTTTCATTTTGATACGACAGTTAGAAGTTACAAAAAAAGCTAAATAGAAACGTATTGACAGTAGAGTGTACTTGCTAAGCTCGTACAACTGAGCTGTAACATTTACAAACTGTCCATTCCTACCACGGTTGTCAAAATAGATTAGTTAGTTTCGTGCCCATTCGTGAACTGGTCATATGTGGTAACTTTGTTTCGTTAATCCACTTACGAGAGGCGCTCATAGCCCAGTTGCACTCAGTGATTAGAAACAATCACCGAGGGTCAGTAACGATGGTGTGGTCAGTAACTGGATGGGTGGCCGCTGGTGGCATGTCACCACTGGGACCAACTGCTTAACGTGACCTCCAAATCAGGGAGGTCACGTTAAACAGTCGGTCCCGGTTGTTATCGTAGGATAACAGTCGTCAAGCTTAGTTGGAGGCGGCTTTAAAACATCCAACGACAGGATTACGTAGCCACACCTTGTATTGCCCGTCCCCAACAGGCACTTCGCCAGTGTGGGGACGTATGGCCTTAACCCTCTTTTGAGAGTAGACCCGAGCCCAGTAGCTTGCAAACTATTTAAGTGGTGTTGGAAGTATTACACTTTCCTGAAAGTATTAAATTTCTTCACTTATGTGTTGAAGGGAAGTTAAACTAATTCTTTATTAAACATTCTGGATAGTGTGGTTTAGTGGGCCAAAACTTCCCTTCTAGACCGATGCCAATCCAGCAGCGGACTATTAAAGACTGCTGCTTATAATGACATGAATTCAGTTTAAATTATAAATATAGCTAAGAAATCATTTACGTATAGTAAATGTCCATAAAATGAACTAAACTAAAACTTTTATGTTTCTTTATCAGGCGAAGACGATGTTGAAGTAAACTTGCAAGATTACGGAGACGACCCAGCTGATCTCCAATTACTCCAAGATGTTGGAAAGTGAGTTCTGTTTCTATTTACGTAAATTTTAAATTAATTCCAGCTAATAGCTTACAGGATTAAAACAAATAACGTGATATTATTTAAAGTAGGTCGGAAAATATGAATTAAAGATCCTGTATAATTTAGGGACCGGGTTAAGCCAAAAGGGTTGTATGATTAAAGGGTGTTGATTACAAAATTTAATAGTCTTCTGGTACTGTATTTTAATTATTATGTAAAATAAGTGAATTAAGTGTAATTAATCATATTATAAATTAGATTATGATATGTTTGTGTTGTTAAGTATGGGCTCATCAATGTTGTCGATGGTTATTTAAGTAGCACACAAACTATGATTAAATATTAGTCTTCAAAAACAAAACATAGATTTAATAAGAAAGCTTGATACAGAATCGTTTCAATTTATTTTGATTTTGTTACAGTACTTTTTCAATACATTGTAAGTTTCAGAAACTTACACGAGCCTGATTTTCGTTTTACCTGACTTGATGATCAAGCCCTAAGTCGTCGCCTCCCTTTCTGTACAAAGTGTACATTATCATTACTAACAAGTAACAATTATTTAAAACAAAAAACCCGACTGCGTCAATATCTGTCATCTTTATTAAATTCAGTTTTTTTTTTAAATAAAACACATAAGATGATAATTATATTGCCTGCCTCGTTGGTCTCGCGGTTTGCGTGTGCGACGGCTGATCATGAGGTCTCGGGTTCGATTCCCGGGTTGGACCAAAAGTTTGTATGATCTACAACTATTTGTTTCGGAGTTTGGGTGTTTTCTACGTATAATATGTATGTATTTACAAAAAAAAAGCATAATATGTATTTGTATCAGTTGTCTAGTACCCATAACACAAGCTCTGCTTAGCTTGGAACTGGATGGCGTTGTGTGTTAGATGTCGGAAATATTTATTATTTATTTTACTTATATTCGTAATCACCGTTAAAAAATATTTATTTTGATACCACACTCGATGTATTTTGAAAACAATTTTTAGGGCCAAAGAAATATACATACATACATAAACACGAAAAACATTACCCTCCTTCTTTCGCAGTCGGGCAAAAAAAGGGATTAAAGGCGACATATTGAAATATGAAGTAAATGCAAGCCACAGTTGCATTCACTTAAACAAAAACTTAGGCTAGCGTTCAACAATGTGGTTTCAGACGTTCGTCGCTGATCTACGTTTTCAGGCGCGCCTGTGTGCGGCGAGGAGGCAACTGCGACCACCGCCCCGGAGATTGCTGCCACTCTTCATCCTGCAGGTGCAACCTCTGGGGCTCCAATTGCCGCTGTCAACGTATGGGCCTCTTCCAAAAATGGGGGTAGTCCCCTACAACGGCATATCGGCTCCTTTGAAGCGACGACCAACTCCCACCAGCCGACTTGACCGCCGCTCCATCGGATGCGACAACTCACGCATTTAAACACGGACCCCTTAAGTTTAACTTCCCATTTATTTTCGTACCCTCTCTTCTAATCATTATATCTTCAATCTAATCACGTAGAAATTCGAATTGAAAACAGGGACCTAGATTTTAGTTTGGAAATATTTTTGGACCTTATATGATATACAAAATTGTAGTAATGGTTCAGTTTTGATTAGAGTTATGACTATTTATTTTATTGCTGTAGCTTTTTCTTTATCTGATTTGCCGAGTGTCCGCCTACGTGGTTGGGCAATCACCCAGCCTTATTGCCCAATCAGTACGCCTCGACAGCAAGCTCGGTGAATCAGACACCGGTAACTGCCTTCGGCGACGGGTCCTTAAACATTAATTTTGCTTTTGATTTCAATGAGGCCCGTCGTCTTGACGGCAGTTCAACTATTCTATAATCATGTATGTATGTAGAGTAAGTAAGATAATCGTAGATAAAGCAGTAGCTGCTAACTTGGTGGTAAATTTATGTCAATAGGAAGTAGAGATCATTACAAAATAGAAAAAAAATATAAATGTAACTTTTAAAGTAAATGTTTTAGTCATATAAGTGAGTAACGTTAATGAAAAACTTGGTGAAAGACGCTATAATAAGCCTTGATATATATATAACAAAGCCACTTGCATTTGCGATTGGCAACTTAGATTTTTAAAATATCTATTAATGTGTCAATACATTCATATTATATAATATTAATAAACAGATCTCTAATGTACTCTATGTGGGTCTGCGGTAGGAGGTGAACATATATGTTATTATAACCTGTATTGTAGATTCTTCTATACGTAGATTCACATACTGTATGTTTCTGATCAGTATATGGTAATTGTATTAATACTAATATTGGAATATGGAAAATGATAAATTATATTAATAAATGTTTATGGACGGTAAAATGTTGTTTTCCTTTAAGGCTATTCCTTTTTGTACCCTGCATACAATATCATACAAAATACATGATATATAGCAAAGTCATTAATTTAAAATATTATAAGAAAGTAATTAGAAAGGACTAAAACATGGATATTCAAAACAAATTCTGTATGGATATGGAGTATCATCACCTCAATTCGTTCAATAAGAGCCGATGGACGAAGAAAGCTACACTACGTGACAGCAGCAACCCTGTAAAGAGAAGAAAATATACCAATCCGTCTGATCAGCAATGGCATTGTATGCAAATACCTTATTTTATTTTACTTAAATATTACTTGGCCTATAAAGTGTCCAACGCCATCTCACGGCAAGTGCGCGGCGCTACATTTTAGCTGATATATTACTTTTTTTTCTTGGGACTTCCCGAGTGTCATAACTCGGTGTGTTCGTGGGTCAATTAAGACACTAAGTGACATTTATGAACGTTAAATTGAAGCTGTAGTTAAGAATCATAGATCGACATAAACAGACGCCACAGCATGTGCTGTACTGTCGAGGTAAATTAGGTGAAAACAACAAAATCTACTGCCTGCCTGTGTCGATCCAGAACTTCCAGTTTCCAAAATGCGTAGAGCCTCATGAGAAGAATACTGGCAAAGAAACTCATGGCCACTCTTTTCAAAGTCAGATTTTCAGGTACAATAGTGTTAGTATTACATGTAAGGTAAACAGTATGCAAGCTGTGGTCCCTGCTGTAGATGCTGGTGTACGGGATTTACAGTGGTAATCGTGTGGGCGGGATTAGTACCAAAATACATTACTTCCAAGGCTAGGCTTAATAGCTTAAAAATTTAGACACGGATGACAGCAGTGGGTATCATCAACATCCCATAATGTCGTTTTGAACTTAGTATCTCTATGGGGTGTACGTAATCGCTTGACTTTTGCACCAAACAAAACCTTCCAGCTACTTCTGAAAGGTAACCTCAAATCACCGCCGTGTATTAAATTTCAAAATGTTACTATTAAAAATAAAACCTCGGTTTGTTATTTGGGATTAGTTTTAGAAAGAAATTTTTCATTTATCGAACATATTAGAACAGTTAATGAAAAGTCTAAAAAAAGTTTCTTTGCTCTGACGAGAATATCAACTGTCACATGGGGTCTTTCATTTAATACATTAAAAATCATATATGGAGCTACTTATTTAGGCGCTGTTTGCTATGGTGCTCCCGTATGGGCCGATAGAGCGACTGTAGGTGCTGTCCGTCGCAAACTATTACAAGGCCAACGACTTGCATTGATCTTCTTGTGCAAAACATATAGGACGGTTAGTACTGAGGCGTTACCGGTGTTGGCGGGTGTTCTTCCGGTCGATCTCGAGGTGCAGAGACGTGCAGCCATGTACTATTCCACACTACAAAACATGGAATGCGATTTTTTGGGCGTACGAGACCGCGATAAAATCATAAGATTGTTTCAACAGCAGTCCAATGTCTATAACGACCTAATGGATGAATGGCAACAACGATAGGACGAATCATCTAAGGGGCGCCACCTCTACCAGTTCTTTCCATCTGTTCGCGAACGGATGTCGAGGACATGGCTCGAGGTAGATCACTGTGTCGCTCAATTTCTTACAGGCCATGGTAACTTTAAGAGCAAACTACACTCATTTAAATTAATCGATTCACCATTGTGTCAATGCTCAACACCTGATACTAGCTGTGAACAGTCGGCTCATCATATTCTCTGGGAGTGTAGTCTTTGGTACAATGAACGTAACACAATGCTAAATAGCTTACAAATGACATCTGGGGCGGTATACTATGAGGATCTTGTGTCAACTGCGGTGAATTTCCGTGCGTTTAGTCGATTCTGCCATACATACTATAGTAATCAAATATAGCTCACTTAGGACCCATAATATTTTATCCGTGGTGCTTCCCGGTTTAAAAAAAGGTGTCTGCCTATTTTGACTTCATTTTGTCTCCCGCTTTTCTAAAGAGGGAAGTGGACTTATCATATTTCCAACTCCTCCTGTTTTTCTTCTGATTAATTTCGTTGCGGGTTCCAAGACAGTTAATTTTTTTCCTGGGACTTCCCGAGTGTCATAACTCGGTGTGTTCGTGGGTCACTGCTGTTGATCCTGGTGTACAGGAGTTACAGTGGTGGGCGTGTGGGTGGGATTAGTCCCATCCCATAATGTCTCACTGCTGGGCTTGGGTCTCCCCTCAGGAGAGGGTTAAGGCCATATGTGGCCAAGTGCGGGTTGGGGACTGGCAAGACAACGTTGTGGCCACGTAATCTTGCCGTTGGATGTTTGTAAGCCACCCAAACGCCTCCAACTAAGCTTCACGACTGTTATCATATGATAACAACCGGGACCGACCACTTAACGTGATCTCCGGATTACGGAGACGCTCATGGTAACATGCCACCAGCGGTCACTCATTCAGGTCCGCGCCGTCTTTACTTACAGTCGGTAATGGTTTCTAATCACCAAGTGTAACTGGGCTATGAGCGCCTATGATGCGTGCAAGTGTTTGTTACAGTTGCACTCATCATTGGCGCATGAGTATAAGTATAAAATACAAATAGCAGCAATAGTGGCAGTGATTATTCGATACAATAATAGCAGTGATTACTTGTTACTATGTTATAACAAAATTATTTGTAAAAAATAAAACATTCGTGAAAAGAAATCTGCATAGAGCTGAAATAGCGGAAAAATTTGGTATGAAGGAACCACAATGACTAAAAACAAACTACATTAGTAGATTAGTAGCCAAGGGCTGTAAGCCATCAATTGAGGGTGCAATTGGTGCTTGCACCCGAGCTAACTATTCTGCTTTACATCTCGATTATGAGGTAAGTAGAAAAAAACCAGCATTATGAGAATAAAACATTTTATTTGTTGAAATTTATAGTGAAATGAGAACAATTTTAAGGACAGATTTTTTTTCAAGAACAAACTTGAGCTTTGCCGTTCGATATTTAAAATTGATGACTATTATACTCACACGAAGACAAGGCTGAATAGCAAAGCGACCTCTTTGGTCATTGGGCTGAATGCATGATGTCTATTGCCAGTATGATGGTTAGATGTACGCGAACTTTTTGAAAGAAAGAAGTGTTTTTTTTTTAATTACTTACCGCCCCAGGGCTTTTCTAGCTACATTATTACCCTAGAGCGCTAATTAGTCACCTATAAGCCCCATTTGGAGGTAATAAGAACCTACTTACCGAACATGAGAGATGTAAAATATATTTAATTACGGATGATGATACTGATAATATAGATATATATATATATATACTGATAATAAGAAAAGTAAAATTAGACCAATGGTACACTCTCCCGACAGGTAAATCAACTGATTTAAAGAAACCGTCAATTTTCTAATTCCCTATGTCAAATCCTGACAACAAAATTTAATTCAACAGCAACAGCGTTTCGTTATTTTAGTTAGTTTTTATTTTATTTCGTTTCGATTTTTAGGTCGTCGTACAAATTAATACAAGGATACTGCAAACTAAATAAACACTACTGTAGTTTGAACAAAAAGGAAACTAGTAATAATGTACTCGTAAATAAGACAAATTTATTTTCTTTACCTAATTCTAACCCTTCTAAAGAAAATTTTACATACATCTAATTTTATAAATGTGAAATAGGAAAAAATTGATAGAATATATTGTAGAACCAAAAGAAAAGAAAATTATTTTCTAGAAATTGACAAAAGTGACTATAATCCTGTTTGAAGTATGCAAAACCATTAGCTTCGAGAAATCAAATACCGCAGAGTCACGGTTGACTTGTTTTACATATTTGACATTACTTGTTTTAACTGTGAAAGTATAACTGTGTAACTAAGTGTTATTATAAAGTTCTCCAAGGTTTGTTTAGTTACAAAACCCAGTCAGACGAACAGTTACACAAGTTACGAAACGGGAGTTCAATTTCAATTAATCCATTTTTCAATAAATTTCTGAGCAAAGATTAAGAATTACATTGTAATGTACACGTACGGTTTACACTATATAACTGAGGTACTATATTACCTACTGATAGATATCGGCTCGCAGTAAGCGCACACGCCTTCACTCCACGGCGGTCGGTAGGCCAGTGCCCTCCCCGCCCCGCGCACTGCGCGTGCCTTACTCGAGACGACAGTATTATATACCTCTCACTAAGGCAATACACTACATATACAAAAAATCGTTTTGTACAAAAAGTTTTGCTTAAATTTAGATGTAACTGAAAAATTATAATGCTTTGTACAGTTCTTGCTAGCAATAAATAGATTAGCCTTTCACTCAGTGGAGCTTTCGCCTTATCTTCAAATCGTTTTACCTAACGTTTTATTTTTAAAAATTCTTCCATCTGAGATGTGGGTAGAAGAAAGTACCTGACTGCAAATTTTATCTGTGTACAGATGAATGTAGAAAAGTCTATGTACAATTATAAACTTCAAAGGTAATTCCATAAACAGTTTGGAACTGTACCAGGAGTTGGACAGTTGGATTACAATTGTCAGAAGTTAAAGTAGTCAAACATTTTTAACTCAACACAATTAATGCTCATAAGGTATTCATGGACGCTAATTGTGTATTTAGGCACTCGAGTTTTTACATTGTTTATACGTTGAGTACTATTTTAACTTCCATGTTTTACCTCAACTCTATTTTAACTTAAATATGATCATACAAGTTGTGGCCCGCGGCTCCGCCCTCGTGTATGTTGGTTATCGCGGCAAATAGTAGCCTATGTATTATTCTGATGTATAAGCTATATTACTGTAAAGTCTCATCCAAATCCGTTCAGTAGTTTTTGCGTGAAAAACAAACATCCATCAATACTTACAAACTTTCGCGTTTAAAATATTACTACGATAAGTAGAAAATTTTGTTTTATGAATATAAAAAATGCTAAGATATTTTGCTATAAACCACATACATTAATGCCACGCCTATATCCCAAAAGGGGTTAGCAGCGACAATTGATCTTTACTTACTACGATTCTCATTTGCTTCGTCCACATTTATCAATCGCTATATACGTGCTTGTCAGTTCCTGATACTCTCTATACGGCCCTTTTTTACAAAGTAAAAGATGTTAAACGACAATTTTCGAAACAATACGCGAATTTATAAACCTAAAAGTGCACTCAAGTATTATCCACGTCCAACACAGAGGTCTTCCATATAGATTATAGATATAAGTATAAGAACATTAACAACAAAAGAAATTCCCCCAGTCTTGCGGTCTAATATAAAACTTCATTCCCAAATAAATATAAGAGGATTATCGTCACGCCTTTCGTGGAAGAACTATATAAGTTTAGTTTTCTTTAGTGGTTTGGGTTGGTTGACTATTAAATGTGAGTAAACAAATTTTTACTAATCTAATCTCAAGACTGCTGTAATGTAAATACAATATGGTATATACATAATATAAAATCATGAAATAAAACTTATACGGGTGGTATTTATAGTGATTGAAGTTTTTTATTAAAGTTTTACTAACACATCTTGCTGTTGTAAAGCTGGGAATCTACAACTACCTGTTGAGTTCCTAGGCTTCATTTACGAACGGTTGTTTTCTTTCAAGTATGTCTAAAGAATAACATTACTGAGGGTAATATATCGAAAACGCGCGACAGCATCGTTACTAACGCGCTGTAGTCACGTTTACAACGCGACTACATCGATGCAAGCGCGAGCGTGTCGGACGACATCGGAGGAGGAACGGAGGGAGGGTGGGGTTTGCAGCGCGATTGAATCGTGGTTATGTGGGTGAGGGCACGCAGCTTGCGACCGCATAGCGAATGTACTGCTGCGAACGCGCGACAGCCTCGCTGCTGCAGCGCTGCATAACATCGCCGTGGGCGAGCGCACTAAATTACAATCGTGTACGGATGACGTTAGTCACTGCACGGATAGGTATTTAGTCTATTTGTTTGCTTACTATCTCATATCTATATATGGTCACATGTGCACACATTAACGGGCTTTAACAGACCACGGCTGGGAATAGGCCTCTCTTTTTGAAGGAGATTTTGGCCTACTGCACCACCTTGACCAGAAGGGTAAGTATATAGTTTGTCTTTTTTTTATGGTATAGGTAGCAAACGCCCGCAACACCAGAAGCGTCACAAGTATGTTGCCGGCCTATGGGGGAGGGGTTGAGGTGTGGGCCTCCGGTATCCTCACTCAATCGGTGAAACACAGTGCAAGCGCTATTTCACACTGGTTTTCTGTGAGGCCGTGGTATCACTCCGAGCGAGCCGGCCCATTCATGCCGAAGCGTGGCTCTCCTACGGTTGATACAAGTTTTCCTTCTCGTTGTTCTTCCGGTCATGTTGGGCCTTTTTTTTTTTAAGTCGCCTCTTATGATACCCATGGGATAAACAGGGTTGTGACATCACACAAACAATGGACATAAAAAAGAATTAATCAAGATTTCTTAGAATTAAAAACTGTGATAAGTTAGGCACTGACAATTGCTTACCATCACGTAGAAGATCTCAGTGAAAAATTGCTACATTGGCACGTTTCGTTCTAATGAATTTTGTACTTGTAACATATTCCACTAAGCCCATATATCTACATGAACACACAAAGTCCTTGTGACTTGTTGCTGTTTGCAAAAAATATTTAATAACGTCCCTTTTTATGATGTCATACGGAGTTTATCGCGTCGCGTCGCCTTTGATATTGAAGCCCATCTACTGTGAAATAGAGTAATTGGATTTCAGAAATATATACTACAACTACAACGCTTTATATATGTAAAGTGGAAGAACGAGTATCTATAGGAATAAAAGGTAGAGAGTTTTTGTATACATATATTTTTAACTAGCTATTTGCGCAGCTCCTCTCGCATATACATATATTAGATCATCTAAACAAATTTTATTGGTAAACCGATTAAATAACCGATAAAAGAAATACTAAGTGTTAAGTAAAGTTTACCACTATAGATAAGATGAAACCAAATCCAAATTGGTTTGGCAACTTCTGAAATGAGAGAAATGTATGCAAAGGATACTCAAACTCAAAACAAGAATTTGTGAATCATACATTGCCTCATGCGGGAATTGAATAGACAACACTCTTCCCTATAAGGTTGCAATGTCCACTACGTTATCCACGCTGACCAAAGTTAGAAAGAGCTTTAGAATATATTTCAATTAGTATTCCTTTTTTTAATAAAGCAACGTTTAGTGATGTTACTATCAAATAAATGTTATTGTTCACATTTATTTCCTTTTAGTATTACTGGAGTTAGAGACAGAGTAGGTTTAAACCTCACTTTAATTGGAAGGTTAAAGTCTTCTGAGTGTACCGGCCCTTCCTTCTATTATATCCCTAAGCTCTCAGCTAATAGCCCTTTCGCAAACAACTTGGTTTAGTAAGCTTAAGTTTGATATAATAAGACTATTTTGATTTAGACTTTGGAATTGAATCGTATGTTTCTCTTGTTATTTTCACTGTTAGTTAGAATATGAGAGTTTTATATCTGAAGACTGTTGTTTTATATTTGAAGAAATAACAGCCTTCTTAAAACTATTTCCTATATATGTATTTACTAGCCGACCCACGCAACCTCGTTTGCGTCTTCTATTGCCCGTAGTGTGATAATTTTCCGCTGTTGTTGAAACTTTTTCATTGGTGCTCCGCTCCTATTGGTCCTAGCGTGATGATATATAGCCTATAGCCTTCCTCGATAAATGGGCTATCTAACACTGAAAGAATTTTTCAAATCGGACCAGCGGTTCCTGAGATTAGCGTGTTCAAACAAACAAACAAACTCTTCAGCTTTATATATTAGTATAGATATACTAACTGACCCCACGCAATTTTGTTCTGATGTCTTTTCAATAATTCTCCGCTCAAATTGGTCTGAGCGTGATGTTAACTATCCTATTTTCGTGAGCAACAATGTGACACGAAAATTATATGTAATAAATTCTATAAAATTAAGTGTTGATTAAGATTAAATAGTAAAGTAAAAGATAAGGCCTTTACTGAAACCAGATGAGGCTTATCATTACATTTATTAATCCCGTGGTACAACAACAACCGCGGTTAAGGCCGTGGGGCAAAGTCAAAGAAAAACCATTGTAAAAAGTATCCTATGTCCGTCTCCTGGTGTTAAGCTACCTCCCCACCAATTTTCAACCAAATTAGTTCAGCTATTCTGAGTTTTAATAGTGTAACTAGCACGACTTTCTTTTATATATACTCGTATAGAAGATGATACTAACTATTAATACCTATAATTGTGAACAAGCTCAGTTTTCCCGAACAAAGTCAATTGAACTAACACTTATGTGAACTTGACATCATAAACTCTTGCTTACACAAATTATAAATAATGCAATCGGAATATTCATCGATTTCTTACCCAATTTTTTATACTTAAGTCACACTGGAAGAAAACGTTCTTGAATTAAATTGCCGACAAGTTTCATTTAAGTCGAAAAAAGTTGTATATTTTGTAGTACCTACTTGAATATTTACAACTTGTATAATGTCTATATTAATACCAAATAATAAAAAATTAGTTCCTTTCCAATTCTTCATTTCAAGGTGAGATAAATAGCAACTCGTTTCTATCCATTGTAAGATTCAACCGAGTCACAGGAGCAATTCTAAAACCCGAACATTTTGATTACCTCGGCGTATAATAAAACGCCGATTAAATAAATCCGTTTGTACAGTACTTCGCAACAAAATAGGCAACAAGATAAGGAGTTTAGTAGCCGCAAAGCTATAAAGAAGCCATAAATAGTTAGTACTGCCAACGATTATCAGCCTAAAATGCTTATATCGCATCTGAAAATAGATGTAGTAATTCTACTTTATTACGTTTCGGTTGATTTGCAGAATGGTTATTGGTTTACTTGGACTTTCTATTGTTGAATATCTGTACCATTTATAAAAAATGGTACAAGTGTGATTTATACATACTTGTATTGTCTTTCCACTTAACGTGTATTTATGTGAAATATTTATACATCTGATTCCCGCACAATGTTATTTTGGCTTATGAGCATTAAATTTTCTACAGATTATTCTGTTATGCTACCACACTTAAAATGACAAACATAACTTTTCTTAATAGTTTATTATATAACCTCTTTTTACTAAACGGTCTAAGTTATCCAAAGGATCCGCTGAAACCTAAATATGTTCGGTGGCAATAAACATCAATTTCAGTTCAAGCGAAAGGTAATGAATTTTAATTTATCATTGTAAAGATCTTTCAGCCCTGTTTTGTAACATTTCGAAAGATAGATTTATAAACTGTAATGGGTTAAGAATACAAAACATCGCCATCATCGTCCGAAGGTCAGAATAAAAGTTTAAAATGAAATAAAACGTCAATTTGCTGTAAAATACTAAAATTGCTACGAGAATTCCTATAACTACGGAGAAGTTCGTTTGTTTTTTTTTTCAGAATTCTGGATCTTAATACAATTAAATACTTTGTAATATCCACTTATCAGTTTTTGTAAACTTTTTCAACAATAGTTTCGGAAAATGACAATTATTGAAAAGTTGGTGGATTGGTACCACCATGGAATTAATACCAATTGAGAATATTTTCCTGTTCAAAAGTTTTGTTTGTGATAAATTACTAAACCATAATTCTAGATTCTAGTAATCATTATTTTTCTTGTATCAAGTGCGCCTTTGTTACATTCATGTTTTGATATACCAAGAACTACAAAAATACTTAGGCTTAATTTTATGAAAGAAATAAGGCGAAAGATAAGGAAAAAATATAACCTTACTCAATTTTATTATCATTACTATGATGAACGATGTCAGTATATAAGAACATAAAGAAGTAATTTTTCTTCGTTTGCTTTATCTAGTATTCGGAATACTCGTAACAAATGATCGATAAGACTCTTGGGAGCGAGCGCAACTGCTAATCTCTGAGGCCCGTTTAACCAAAATGTACGATTTAAGTCTCACGTTGGTGATTTTATTTTTAAATAATATAGCACACCTGCTTTTGTTAGGAATTGAATTTTTATCACAGTCTCATGTTTTGAAAAGACACAACTAAGATAAGATTAAGGATATGTTCAGATGACGAGCGCTCAATAACATAACATAATAATAACACAACAACTACATGTAAAAACGCGCGTTAGCATGTGTACTCCTAGAACGAAATTACATGTAGTTGTAAACGCGCGTTAGCAAAACGCGTTGAGTGCTCGACATCTGAACATGGGCTAATGCTGTTGTCAAGCTTACCTTTACTTTCGACTTGATGTCGTAGATATGATAAGAATTTAGCCTAATTTGTAAACAGAAGGTAAATAAGGTAAACTAATAATTAAATAACTGTTCTTCTGTTATAGGTATCTTATTCTTGCGTAAAAGTGATTATTTCTAGAACGATGGTTTTACTAGTGGATGATACTTTTTGCCTACGGTTTCTATTTCTTAGAGTAATACAGATATAGCTTCTAATTGTACTCTATATTGTTATTGACTTATAAGAAAAAAATAACTTGTTCTATGAATTTCATGAAATTCAAAATAATATTTTACTTAATTTAGCATGGAAATGACAAAAACTAAACTTTGATACTTGAGAAAGGTCCAAAAAAAAAAAGAAAAACTAAAGCAAATTCTGTTATTATGATAAAATTGATTTAAAAATAATCCTATCTAAGATATCAAATAACAAAAATTGATATCCCAAATTCACTTTGAATAAGTGACATGTGTTACCAGATCAAGTTTTTGCCTTAGACTATCGGGTGATGGGCCAAGGCAAAAACCTGATTTACTATAAAGGACCTCATTTCTTACCTAATGCGATTTATATCACTCAGGGATTGTAACAGTAAAAAAGGGTTAACTTGGTATTAGTAATGTTTATTTTATATTAAACTAAAGGAGCAACCCTCCTTGCGGTATCATCAGTCGTTTGTGTTACTTTTAAATCGGATTTTTTGCTGGACATAAGCCTTACCTTAAGAAGGAGGTTTTGATCAACTAAACTACTATTACTGCCTCGGTGGCGCAGTGCATGAAACTGCTGTACTTCAAGTCTCATTTTCGATTCTCGAGTCAGACCAAATGTTTGTATTATCTACATACTATGTTTCGGAGTTTGGGTGTTGCCTATGTATTATGTATGTATTTAAAACAAAAGTATATATGTATTTATATCAGTTGTTGTCAGCAGGCAGAGCTTTTAGTCGAGACTACCAGTTGACCTCAGATAATTCTCTAACCGTGCGCTCTATGCTCTCTATCTCGAAAACAGTTCAAGGTATAAAAATGTTAAATACAAAAGTTGTAGAAAATTTAATTCTTAACAATATGATTATAAATGCAAAACCCATAAAAACGAGATATTTTCAAAAAAATGTAAAATAATCTATTTTTGTGACTTTTGACCCCTGAATTTAAAACTTTTGATCATCCAATCATTGAATTTTAAGAACAGTTTTAAGATGCTAAAATACAAGTTTTTACGTGGTAATATACTCGGTGCGTCGATTTTCCGAGGTCAGCAAGGTCAATGATGACTGGACTAATCTATACTAATATATAAAGCTGAAGAGTTTGTTTGTTTGTTTGTTTGTTTGAACACAGCCGCTGTCTCAGGAGCCGCTGGTCCGATTTGAAAAATTCTTTCAGTGTTAGAAATCCCATTTATCGAGGAAGGCTATAGGCTATATATCATCACGCTAGGACCAATAGGAGCGGAGCACCAATGAAATTTTTTTCGAAAACGGGGTAAAATTATGACGCTACGGGCAATAGAAGACGCAAGCGAGGTTGCGTGGGTCGGCTAGTACCTATTTTGATTCTAAATATGATATCTGCCTATTATAATACCAAAGGTCATATACATAGGTAACTTTTCGAAATAACATTGAGACGAGTAGATTATCTTGACGGGATTCACACTTCACTGAATCTCGAGTAGGTTATTTAACCTGAAGGGCGAATAGACTGGGATTGATATGAGTGTTGAGATAGCTAAAAATACCTTTTCTGAGTTTTTTCTTGATGGAAAATATTTTACTAACCCAAATCTTACGTACCTACACGTACGTTACGTATCCAATTGTGGCAACTTATATTATCGTTGGCAATGCTACTGGATGTTTATTGAATATTGAATTGAGCCTCTAAAACGCACTTTACTTCACAGTTTAATCATGATATTGCTGTTGCGTTGCCGTTAGAAGTATTCTTTATAATTTCCAATAAAACCATTTATATTAAAATAGCCGTTGGCATCACTAGCTATTATCCGATTATTTTAACCCATAAATATCTTAAAGCAACTTGCCACTTGTTGTATGGGAGTTGAAACCTCATATGGGACGACACTTTGCGTGTTCTACAAATTGTTGTTATGAGTATGGGTATTTTTTATGTTTGTCGTTGTAAAACTAAACTCGTCAATACCTGGAATACTCACTAAGCTAAATAGATTCCTGGATTTGGTCTAGTCAGTACCAGGAATACTTACTAAGCTAAATAGATTCCTGGATTTAGGTCCGCCCAACCATTGATTTGTTTGCAGCTGGATGGGTGATGATTGTGTTTGCATATGAAGTTTTGTTAGAAATATTCCTGATCATGTTAGGGACGATTTGTTTAGATATGTAGTTTTTTTTGAAATATTTCTGATCAAGCTACTTTTCTTTTATGTTTATTGTCTTTTGTTTCATATCTCTTCCCTCGTTAAAAATGATAACACAATAATAGTAATAAGGTCATTTATTTCGGACTTCCTCTTTATTTGTTGGTAACAATCAACTGTATTTGGAGTTATATAAAGATGATTAAAGAATAAGAATAAGAAATAATAATACAAGAAGAAGTCCTTTTTAAAAAAAAAATACTCAATAAAAGTTAGACACAGGACAATGGTTAGGTTTGGTAACATAGTTCATTACTTATTTTTTTTGTAATAGACGTTTAATAATTAATTGACAGTTAAACATCGCAATAAAAGCCTCCAAAGTATCCGATAAGTAAAAATTTTCATCCGATACTTTTAATAGAACAATGGAGCGTAAGCCTTTCAAAACTAAAAGGGCGTAAAAAAGCAAGACTTTTACCTTTACAAAGGAAATAAAGCCATTCAACTAAAAGGAATGGACAGACAGACTTTAAAGAGCTAAAGCATCGGAGCAAAGTAAATATTACAGCGGTTATTTTAAATTACGAACGCCCGGATACTGTTTTCAAAGCGCTTTAACACACAGACTTCATCACAGAGGTTTCAAAGGCCGATTAATTGGGTTGGTTTGCATTACATTTTTGCTGTCGCACACACGTCGCTCAAATTTGCGATATTCTCGCCAATTTGAGCGACGTTTGAGCAATTCCCGGGTCGGACCAAATGTTTGTATGATCTACAAATATTTGTTTCGGAGTTTGGGTGTTTTCTATATATAATTAGTATGTATTTACAAAAAAAAAGTATATATGTATTTGTATCAGTTGTCTAGTACCAATAACACAAGCATTGCTTAGCTTAGGACCAGATGGCTTTGTAAGTTAGATGTCCAAAATATTTATTTATTTATTATCTTTACTTTTATGAAAAAAATCTTTACGAGAGTTTTCAAAAACTTTACTAATATTTTTATATTTAGTTTACTAAGTTTTTCGCACTCCCGAAAATTAGTTACCTGCTGCGAACCACTCCTACTTGGCTGTGTCCCGAGGAAGTTGCGTCGTTTGACAAAGCCCTGAAGTCGGTCGTGGAAAGCGTTCTTAACGTTTCCATGGATGAAAGACAGTGGGGTCAGGCGAGTCTTCCGATCCGGTGTGGTGGTCTGGGGGTGCGAGGTATGCGGGATGTGGGCCTTTCAGCCTTCCTAGCGTCTGCGCACGGTGTTGCGAACCTTGTCACTGTTTTATTAGGAATCCATGGTGGTGAGGTGAGCATACCATTTTTGGTGGATGCTACATCGGCTTGGTTGGCCCTCAGCCCCGGTGAGGCGTGCCCCGGGGCAGCGCACATGCAGCGGGCGTGGGATGATGTAGGGGTGAGGCGGATCTATGGCGCCTTATTGGAGGGCTCTTCGGGAGTGGATATGGCTAGGCTGAGGGCTGTGTCGCGGGCTGAGGCGGGTGCTTGGTTGCACGCGCTGCCTTCACCTCACTTAGGGACTTTGCTTGATGACGGTTCTTTGCGTATCGCTGTAGCGCTTCGCCTGGGCTGCAAGGTTTGCGAGCGTCATGTATGTACCTGCGGCTCTATGGTGGAGGCCGATGGCCACCATGCTTTGAGTTGTCGTCGATGCTTGGGTAGGTTCCCGCGTCACCATGCCCTCAACGACGTGGTCCGCAGGGCCCTCATTTCAGCAAACATCCCATGTTTGCTGGAGCCTCCAGGCCTGAGCAGATCGGACGGTAAGAGGCCGGACGGGCTGACTCTGGTGCCCTGGAAGAAAGGCAGGTGCCTGATCTGGGATGCTACATGTGTCAGCACTTTTGCTGCCAGCCATCTGGGTCGTACCGTCCGATTCCCGTCGGCCGCCGCGGAGGACGCTTGTTACAGAAAGAAGCAGAAGTATGCGGCTTTAGAGCAGCTTTATTACTTCGTTCCGGTGGCGGTGGAGACAATGGGCGGCTGGGCCGCGGACACTCTAAGGTTTGTGGGGGAATTGGGCCGTAGGCTTGCGGAGATTAAGGGCGACTCCCGTTCCGGGTCGTTCCTGGTGCAAAGGTTGGCCATTGCCATTCAACGCGGCAATGCTGCAAGTTTAATGGGCACCTTTCCACCGGAGGCGATCAGGAATGGGTTAAATGACCTATAAAATTTGTTACCTATTCTGTTTGTTAAATGTAATTATATAATATTGAATTGTCTCTAATAAATTAATACGTTTACTAAGTTCAGAATGGCATGTCTCCAAGCTTCAAATAAGATAAATTTTTTAAACCATAAACTTTTATTCCACCGCAAATAGCCTATGTAAAGGGGAAATAAACATAAAAAAAAGTGTTTTGCTAAAACGCTTAAATAAATTTTAGGCGCCTCTCTATGTAATCTTATGCATGTCTTTGTCTGTTGTTACCATGTTAATAAAGAAAAAAAACGTCACATAAAATTCTCAAAAGTGTCAGCGATATGCCACATGACAGCCCTTGATCTCAAGGACAAGATTCACCTGAATCTAGTCGCATCATGCGATTACAACAACTCGCAATGATACTGATACAAGTTGTTGTCATAGCCTGAATTAGTTTATTAGTGTCATTGTTTAAATTCGTTCAAAAACTACATGTTTATACATACTATAATTAATACCAAAATCTCTGTCTGTCTGTTACACTTTCACGATTAAACCACGTTACCATTTCAAATGACTTTTGGCATGGAGATACTTAGATTCTTGAAGAAGACCATAGGGTACTGTTTGCGGGCATTAGCTTTAGTACAGGTCGAAGCCGCGTACAAAAGCTAATCCTTACTTAAGATAAGAGTCAACACAGATGAACAATTCCTGAAAACAAAAGCATAACTGTAACTACTACTCTATTGTGGAATTAAAAGCAAAAGCAACAAAATTATATTATTATAACAAAACTAAACTTTTATACTACAGTTTATAGTTTTACATAATAATGGGAATTCTATCTCTAACCTGTATGTAAAGGTAAAGTGTGAGGGTGGCGAGGGTGTGCTCAATTTCATGCACAGCCAAGCGTGCACAAAGTGTGGGCAATCCTGAGCCTTTTCAACTGCTGTTAACTTGTTATTCATTCACACGGCGGATGTGAATATGTGATGGTATAGCATCGACCGCTTTTGTGTGCATACAGTTGTAGAGCGATAGGATTAAAGGGTAAAACCGGTTTAAGTGTTTTAGTAGGAATTGATTGACGATTGGATTGATATAATGTAAAGGTTACAAAACAGATATTTGAGCGTTATTATGATATAAGTAGATAGTCACAGGTAAGAAAGTCAAAAAATTTGAATACAAGTACAATTTTAACAAAAATAAAACCGACTTCAAAGTTCAACTCGATTTCTCTTGGATGCCATCGTCAGATATTAATGTAATTATCATGGTACCACCGTCGGGACATCTCCTTTCCAATAAAAAAAGAATAATCAAAATCGGTTCACACACACACATAAAAAAAAAAGTAAAAATATATATATATATATATATATACGGTCGAATTGAGAAACCTCCTTTTCTTGAAGTCGGTTAAAAAATAAGCAAGTCACATAAAAACATATTTATGTAACCATTTGTAAAAAGAACTTTAAATATGAAACATTAAATATACACATCGACTGTTTGTAGGTGTACTTACTGATGATTTTTATTATTGCAAAATAATTCACTTCTATTCCAGTAAAGAAAAACCATAAACCCAGAAAAGAGATTACCTTTTTTTACGAGGTGGAGCAGTAAAAGTTGAACATCTCTAAGAAATGACGCGGTTCTTTTACAGTCTAGGAAAACGGCATTTCTTAAATTGCTCTTTATAATTAAGACGAAAGTTAAGATTTGAAACTATTTTCTGTAGCTCTTTATTATTATTACATAATAATAATGATACGCGATGTAATAGTTCAGATCTAATAAAAAGGGTACATTCAAAACATTCAAAAAATTACTTGAAAAATGAACTTCACAAATATTACCTTTCGTTATGTCCCTAACTAATGGGTGATATTCTCTCTTTGTTTACTTTTTACCCCCGTTACTGGCTTTGTAGACATAGTTAACCAATGTTCTTGGTACAGTTTTTTAAATTAAAACCAATTTAGTATCTCAATACACTATATTATGTAGATTTAAGCGAGAACTTCTGCCGACAAACTGTCTTACAGTTTGGCAGACTTGAGCATGTAGAATGTGTATATGATTTTGAATAAATAAATAAAAAAAAAAAAAAAGTTAGAAAGATAGTTTGTGAGATTGTAGGGGATAATCTTAGGAGGTACTGGTTCGATTGAGCATTTCAATAAAATGAAATTCAGGTGGCAGGTGGTGTAATACTTACTAATACTGTTGTACCTGAAGACCTGAACTTAATCTTTTAAGAAGAGTATTAAAAAATATTTTTACAGGAATTAACGTGATCACTTATTTAAAGGGTAAGTCAGTCTGTGACCACGGCCAGTGCAACCTGGTGGAGGCGGAGGCGTCAGGCAAATCAGGAGGTATGTAATACCTTTTAAAAAAAATCCTCTTGAGAATTTTTAAACGAATAAAAGTTCAGAAAAACTATGAATATTTCTCCTTTAAAATTTTAAAACTGCGAAACAGACTGCCCATCTTTTTAGATTCTCTCGCAAACTTCCGGGGCGTTTGTCAAATAGTGAATGACAAGTTCGTACTATTTTGCATAAACTTAAGTAAATTAATAGTTTATAGAAAGATAATAAATAGTATTTTTAAAGGCATTTGTTACAATCAGTAAAAGAAAAAATGATGGTTATTAAAAAAACTGGTTTTGAGAGTGTAAAACACGAAATAAATTTCCGGCGCCAAACTATGATAAAAAATAAATTAGTTTTAGTCTTAGGTTTTAGTATGTAAGATATGTAGAAGAACTAAAAGCAATAGATTTTTAATACGAGTCTATATAATTCGGTAAACATTGGTAACCTTAACACCCTACAAAACAAGTTTACGTAAGTACCACAGAAATATATCAAGATTTATTTATATCCTGATTTATTTTTGTGTTGGGCTGTACTCTCCTAACCTAAAACGAACACACATTTTAGGATTCTACTGTAGATAAAGTGTATCTATTCTAATACCATTTTAATTTATTTATTTCAGATCATTAGTTCTCGGGTTGTGACTGGAGTAAAATGCAGTTGTGTTTATAACCAGAGCAGCAACCATGTTGCTACTTTAATATGTCCAGTAATATCCATGCTGTATTATATCTATTTAAATCTTTGATCTAATTTACAGGCCGCTTTAGAAAAAATATAAAATTAACAATAACTATTTCTACTGTTATTTTTGCTGTTTACAATACAATAACAATAATGTAAAATTTTTAAAGCAATTGTCAATTGACAAGTTTCACTAAGCCCCTATTGTTGTACATTTCTGCCACGGCAAGCGCTGCGATCGTTTTTTATACCCCACCATACACTTCGCACGATCCCAATAACCTTTTTTATGGTAAACAAATTTGTTTACGCTGTAACAATATCACGCTACGAGCAATAGCAGTAGTAAACGAGGTTGCATGGGTCAGCTAGTAAGAATATAATATTATGTGGAGTATAAAAATTCAGAGAGGAATTTGTATGGTGCAGTGGTTAATGTAGCAGTCCAGCTAATTTTCGTAATCGAGTTTTATAAGTTTGATTCCTACCCAAATTCAATCATTTATATCATCCATTTGTCAAACACTTCTATAGTATCCGTAAAAAAGAAATCTTTTTAAGTGATCTTAGTTAGCTTTAAAAAGTCTAAGCGGTCTTAATTAACTTTTTTATTACAATCCACCCTTAAAAGTTACGTCTTTGTTTTAATTAAATAAACTAACTAAAAGCGGAACAAAATAATTTATTTAAAACTTTCACTACCATTCTAACAGTTTTATCTTTGTTATCTAGAAAAGAAAATGCTTAGAATGTTAAACCATTACAATTTCTTTAGCTTTTACGACGGAAGATATGCAAGACTATAAATATCTATATTTTTAATCTATTGTATTTTAGGGGTATTTCATCTGTTATATGTGGTTCACGTGTGTTCATAGTCCCTAAATATTTTGGTGTGACTTACAAATCCTACAACCTTTGTTACTTAATACTTAACCTTTTTTTTTTTTTTTTACGTGTGGAAACCCCCTCGGGCCGTCGACCCGCCGCCGGTGTTTGCGGCGGGGCGGTGTGTCGGAATCGAACCGACTAAAACCACTCGGTGTGCCACTCTGTGCCTGAGAGAGGGAGAGATCCGGGAACTGTTGTGTTACGATCTCACTTAATACTTAACCTAACCTAAGGCATTGTTTTTATCTTGGAGATACCTACAATACCTTGTTCCAGAATTAAGCGCAATTGAGAAAAAAAAACTTTATATAAAGAATCATAGCACTTTTAATTCCGTGGCCTGCTGATACAATAATGTATAATTCCCATGACACATTGAACTCCAAAACTATCTAAAGCTAGTCTAAAAAGTATCCTAAGTTACTCCCTGGATCATTAGCTACCTGCCAGTGAAAGTCCCGTCAAAATCGGTCCAGAGATTACCCGGAACAAACAGATATATGCATATATTTAAAAACGGTTATTTTAATATTCCAAAAGGACACTCTAATTTTATTTTTATCAATTTTATTTTATTTATTTGTATAGATTGTTGTATCGTGCTAGTATAAATTTTAGAGTTGCCTGCGTCTAATGTCAAGACTATTGTAATCTTAGAATCAAATAGGGTTCTACCAACTTTGATATCGGAATAATTTTCAAATTTACTACAAAACGAGCAGGAGCTTGAGCCTCCAAAAAAAATTTTATTATAAATTCAGTGTGGAACCCTAAGGACCATAAATTACTTTGCAGATGTAACAAGAGACTGCTATTAATTTGCTTCATAAAATACCACGATTATTAAAAATGAGAACAATTTATAAATTATGACACCATCAGCGCACATAAAAACGGTGCTTTCATTGGATAAAAATGAGATCTATGGCATATCCCGTACCAACTAGTTACCGCTCTTAGGATAAACTAAATTACGTAAATAAGGTTAAGTAACAGTTACATAAAAGATAGCGAAAACTATACGATACATGTTTAATTTTTTTTCTGCTGAGGCACAAGTGTAAATAAATTTTATTAAAAGGGTTTTTAACCGACTTCAAAAAAAGGAGGAGGTTCCTTAATTCGACCGTATATATATATATTTTTATGTGTGTTCACGGATAACTTAGTCGTTTATGAACCGATTTTGATAATTCTTTTTTTAATGGAAAGGAGAAATCCCACTGGTAGTACCATGATAAGGACATTAATATTTGATGATGGCATCCAAGAGAAATCGAGTCGAACCTTGAAGTCGGTTTTGTTTTTGTCAAAATTGTGCTTGTTATATTTTAACTTCAAAGCGATTGGCAACAAAGATTTTTTTAATTTAGAACTAAACAATGAAAATTCTTGGTATAAGTAAACCTCAGAAGATCTTAAAATAAAATCAACCTATCGAAAAATCAATCTTACATAACCACGGTGTCTGAAATTCATTTGACGTGACCATTTTTAGTTCTGCTTAATAACAACTTATCTTTACATGGTACAAAATAAAGTTGCTTCAACTGTTTTTTCGCACAGATCTTTTAAACTACACAACGAATTTCAATGCAGTTATCAGTAACAGATAGAGTTCAAGAGGAAGGTTTGTATGTTTAGCTCATGGCGGCGCAGCAATGACTCCAAACTTTTTGTTTTGTTTTCTTTGGTCGACTTCATTCTCATTCAAGTCTCATAAGTCAATAGTTAAGAGAAAGAAAATTGTAAAGGCTATTTATTTTTTTAAAAGGAGCATCATTTACCGTGGGAGTGCCACGCTTCGGCATGAATGGGCCGGCTCGACCGGAGTGATACCACGGCCTCACACACAAAACCGGTGTGAAATAGTGCTTGCGCTGAGTTTCACCGAATGAGTGAGAATACCGGTGGCCCATAATCCAAACCAACTCCCCCTATCTTCCCTCCCTATGCCCCAAAGGCCAGCAACGCACTTGTGACGCCTCTGGTGTTTTCAGGTGTCCATGGGCGGCGGTAATCGGTTACCATCAGGCGATACGTATGCTCGTTTGCCCATCTATTCCATAAAAAAAGAATCTGTGGAGTTTCTTGCCAGATTCTTCTCCATGAAAGGTAGGGTGCACTTGGAACTGCCGACTAGAATCACTCCATTTTTTTATACTGACTATTCATAAGTGCCTTTAAAATATGCATATTTGAATAAATTATTTTGACTTTGTGTAATATATGCATGTAATGCCAGCGACAAATCGCAATCTGCATTTGCAATTAATATGGTGATCAGTATATTCTTGTACTCTATTATGCTATCCATCAGGCAGAGTAATGACTTTGGCAGGCTCATATGAAACTAACATGAAACTAGTTTGGGTATTGCTACACATCGATTTTTATTTAAAACGGTATAAGACATACATTTTTAGAGATTGCATATTGCAAAGGCATTGTACCTATGATGTAGAACCACGTATGGAACATTCAAATTTTTGTGACCCAATTTGTTGAATGTCTCAAACGTGGATAAAAACGAGCTGTGTCTTATAGCTATCGTATCGACATCTATGATCGTGCAAAGGAAATTGAAAAAGTAAATATTTAACCTGGTGGTGGTGGCTGAAACTGGCTATTTACTGGTTATAGGCGTTTACCTACTTGGTTGGTCAAATTTTGTGAAGTTTTAAAAGTTTACCATCGTTTTATTTCTAAACTTATGTATTTTATATTATTTTGAACCTGGAATAACAATATTAAAAATATATATCTTGAATGTAAAAAACGTCCTGTATAGTAAGTTCTGCCTCCAAATTCAGTGGGTAATCAGCATTGTTGTCAGTCCGTATAATAGTATGCTGTAAATAGTGTATGGGTATTCATGCCTAAAATATTACAACTGCAATAATTAAACCTATTTCTGGGGGGTTTCACTTCTCAGCTTAGATATGTTCCGCCAAGCGCTCCTCCCGGGAAGGACTACGGCAATGGTTGACACTCGGCGCACGGCTCGCACGCTAGCCGCGTCGCGTCGCGCGTATTCAAATATTACGTGTACTTGTTGCAAAAAAAACACTATGAAACGAATTAATTATTATGTTTGTAGTTACTTAGGCAATAAAATTATATTTATAGTTTATAAACTTAATTAATATACTGGCAAAACTCTGAAAAAATCCTTACAATAATGTCGTCTGCCGACGTACATCAGGAAGAAACCAAATAAAAATATTTTTAGAAGGAAACTGAAAAATATTCATTAAATTCACTATAATAGCAGTGTTTTACCTGAAAATAAAACACATTAAATACTTACCTTATTTGAAGCTTATTATATTGAGAGTGGCGTTCTTGACTTCCGCTTTTTTATCCATCTCTTTTACCCTTTAGTAGTGTTTATATATACCTTTCTCTTTCCCTCACTAGTTTTCTCCCACCAGGTGGCGCTGTCTCCGACAGCTTAAGCTCGGTAGAGTTATAGAATTCATTGAGTCGATAATCTACACCAGGTAGTACTAGAATGTAAGCTTCAAATAAGGTAAGTATTTAATATGTGTTTTATTTTCAGGTAAAACACTGCTATTAAACACTTGACCGTTATTTGAAGCTTATTATATTGAGACGTGTTTGTTATCACCTGGTGGAAAGAGGACGCCAATGTGACATCAATAACTATATAAGGGCAAAAAATATAACCATTAGAAAAAAAAAAAAAAATTAAAATAAACATTAAAAATAATTCTTTATTGCTCAAAAGGAATTGGAATACAATTAGGTACACAGTAACAGAATTCACTGAGGAGAATTATCACAATAATTTGCAATATCCTGCTGGTACTCTAAGTACAAGCAGCTAGAAAAGATAAAGGTTCTACAGGTTTTTAATAAAACCCTATTGACATACCTATATAATAAAATAAATGTTTAAGTAATTGGAGTAAATGTACTTGTTAATTCATTAGAAGGGCGGCTCGTTGATATAAATGGCACCACCTGTTTACAATAATAGCGGGTAAAGGTGTTTTGAGACTTCCAGTTACCCCTGGCAAGTATTTCGTCCAAGGGGCAATTGTTAAGCCAACTCTTAGAAGCTACCGCGGATCTCAAGCTACCCGCTGCAGCGTGTATGCCAGCTTGTGATAAGAGTGATTTAACCCAACCCGCGATAACGGTACGGGAAGCGATTCTAGGTTTACCTCTGAGATTGATGAATAGATTGGCATGCCCGCTTCGCTGTCGCTTTTCCTTTAAAATAGAAATACAGTGTTTCACCCAAAATACTGAGTCTAAGTTTTTGTTTGTTGAATTTGTGATCAATTTCCAACCCGACTGTCTATGGTTGATTCCGTCCGTTTTAGACCCAAACAAGGGCCATAGGATAATATAGTCACCAGACTCTGAAAGGTGTGTTTCATCCACTGCCAGTAAGGTTAGGTCGTGGACTCGCCTACCTGAGCAAAGGAGTAATAAGGTTGCTGTATGTCTACAAACTGCAAAAGCGTTGCTTTCATCTACTTCATAACTTTCTAAGTATCTCACTAGTTTGTCTACATCCCAAACTGTAGTTTTCTCAGTAACTAGTTTCTTCAGGGCGATGGACTTTAGTATACGAGTGACTAGGACATGAGAACTCAGTCTACCCACATCCTCCGAGTTACATAAGGTGCAAACTACAGACTTATGTAGCAAAACTGAATTATAGGCTAATCCTTCTATGATGTATAGATCTGCTAAAAACCGGGCTAGGTCCTGGCCAGCCGGTTGGAAGGGACTTACTCCCTGCTTCGTGGTCCACGTTAGCCATCTGTTCCAGGCTACCCTGTATGTCTTCCTGGTGGAAGGGCGCCAAGATGACTTCAAGAGTTCTACCTGATTATTATTCCAGAGTTCCAGGTTTTGGGACAACCCCCCCAACACTTCCATATTTCTATTGTCATCTCTTGGGCTCTCGGCGGTGGTAGTCCCGTCGACGTGTCTATTAGGCATAGATGTAAATTCCGAATCGTGAACGGGGGTGCCAGAGCGCGGCCTTTTATGTCTGCTCTCCAAAAGACACGTTCCCACCGTGGCACTACTAGGAGGAATTCTCCCGAGGCAGAGTTGAGGTGTGCTAACACCTTGGGAACCAGGTAAGGCGGCGGGAAGACCCAGGCTAGAGGATAGTTCCATTTCCGGGAGAAGGCATCGTGATACAGTGCTTGGTGGTCGTTCAGGTCCAGAGACACGTAATTTGCGACTACTTTTGCCTGTTGCGAGGCAAACAAGTCTATCACGGGTATCCCGAATTTCCGAAATATTTTCTCTGTGCAGTGGGCTAAAAGATGCCACTCTGGTGGTTTGCGGTGTCGGGATAGGTGATCTGCATGACAGTTGTATATCCCTGGTAAGTGTTGCATTTTCAGGCTTATCTGATGCTTGTCTAGAAGTTGAAACACTTCTTTTGTTAGTTTTAGTAATGGAGCGGATTTGGTCCCTCCCTCGTTTCGCAGATAGGCAATAATCGTTTTGTTGTCGCTTTGAACTAAGACAGTTGACCCGCATAAGAGCGCGCCCTGACTTCCTAATGTCTTCAGTATTGCTAGCATCTCCTTTTGATTGCAATGAAGGTCTTTTTCTTCTTTGCACCACGGCCCCGATAACGCTAGGCTGTCGAGCTGAGCCCCCCAAGCTAGATCTGATGCGTCTGTAGTCAAAAAGTGTGTAGGTTTTGGATTGTGAATAGGGGAGGTTTGGTGACAATTCTGAACCCACCATTTCAGATCCTCTCGTACTTGTCTGGGAAGAATCATACTGACAGCACGTTGTCTTAATTTCAGATTCATGAATACGAGGGTATCCCGAAAATGAAGTCTGCCCTTTGGTACGGCAGCACTTGCAAAGTTCAGTAAGCCTACAAGACTTTGTAGTTCTTTTAGGGTCACGGTATGCTTGTGAAGAAGTCTCGACACGCTTTCTTTTGTTTTCGCAATTTTTTCGAGTGGCAACGATTTCTCGTTCAACCATGGGTTCCATTTGATGCCCAGATAATTTAAACATTTGCATGGGTGCACGACAGATTTTTGATAGTTTATTGGCCATCCCAGGTAGGTTAGCCGGTCTAATACTATTTGCACTTGACTTTGTAACGTCCCGTAGCTTTGATGCGCTATCAAGAAATCGTCTAGGTATACCAGTAGGCGTATACCTTCGCATCTTAATGTCTCGGCTACCCAATTCGTTAACATTGCAAAAACCCTGGGTGCTGTACTGAGACCGAAGGGAAGGCACGTCATTTGAAATAGTTTCCCTTTGTAAATGAGTCTGAGAAATCGTCTGTGAGACTGAGCTATTGGCAGATTGAAATAGGCCTGGGAGATATCTATCTTGCAGAGCCAGTCGTTCTGTTGAAGAAAGTCTGGGACTCTGAGCACGTTTACGAGTCTGAATGGTTTTGTGTGAACAAATTGGTTTAGATTTTTTAGGTTGAAAATAGGCCGAGCAGAGCCGTCGGTTTTTGGAGTCAAAAAAATTGTTGACAGGAAACTTGGTGAGAGTTCTACTTCCTCCAGCACCCGCTGCGCTATCATTTGTGACATGACAGTCGACATCACCTCTGATTGTTTGGTCATGAGCGAGGTTTGTAATTTGGGTAGCACGAGAGGCGGTTTTTTGACAAAAGGTATTCGATACCCTCTTATGATGCGAAGCAGTATGTTCGGTGCTCCCAGTTTCCGCCATCGATCGACATAGACTCTCAGTTGGCCTGCTCGAAAGTTCTGAAAGTCAGAATCTACCACTTTTCCCTCCCCAGTGATATTCAGTGGTTGCCATTCTCTTCCTGATATCTTGCTTGTCTTTAATATGATAGCCCCCCCGTGAACGAAAGGACCCACGAGCGTTGAGGTTAGATTTTCGAGCATTTCTTTTATCAGGATCGGTTCTATGTAAAGGATGGCTATATCCACAGCTCTGCGTGAATTGTTCGTATCGCCCCCCCTGCGCGGGCGGAAGACTACCAGGCGTAGTGTGACATACTTGACGAGTACCCTGCGGGGGCACATACAAATGAGCCGACCCCTGCGCGGGGTAGCGAGTGGGCTTTTTAAAACCTGTTTGCGCAACATATTTACGACCACTAGTTTTATTTGAGGGTAGGAATGTCTTCCCGACACCTCCCGCCTTTTCCAGTGCCAATGTTAGTAGGTCAGCACTGAAAATATGTTCGTTGGATGGCGGTATTTTACGTAAGGTTGCCTTAAAAAGTGGGTCTCTCACATGATTTATTACTCCATCCCTACGCAGTTGGGTGGTTTCAGCACGATGACCACAAATAAGCTGAAGCATATCCGAGTAAACTTTATAATAGTCTCCGTCGGAGAATATTTCGGTGATTTTGTCATGCAGTTGATCTGCCGTCACACTACCCTTGCTCCGAGACCAAGAGATGAGATCACACATACTTTTCTGTAGCTGATCACGTTGTTTAAGTGCACAAAAAGTCAAGGCGCCATACGTTTTATCGGCTTGCGCTAAGTAGCGAGAGGAATCGTAAATCTTAATTTCCTCATTAACTCCCAGTTCAATGAAACCAGGTGTGTGAATATAGGATTTCTGTACCTCTGAGTACCTAATCTCGCACCATTCGCTTTGGTCAAAGCGTTGCATTTGTTGTAATGACTCGACAAACTCACTAGGTGCCTTAGGAACAGAGGGCTCCTTTAGTTTTACTTGTAAGTCAATTTTAAACTGTCCGTCTCCGCGTACTGTTTCGTCGTCAATAAACATGGATTGATTTTCGAGTAAAGAAATTTCGTCATGATTATGTGTTTGTAAGTCTGCCGACCTGCGAGGTGATATTTCCACCTGACCGTGTCTTACAGAGTTATCACCATATATATAATTGCGAAGTTCAGTAACTTCTTGTGACAGTTTAGTAAACAAATCATTTGTGCGAATGCGTTTCACTCGCTTATTTTTATGATGACGACGATGCCGTTTCTTTCTATTAGACGACTTTATAGATGACGAAGTTGAAGAACTACGAGTGGAACTACAGGAAGAACTAGAAGTCGGACATGAACGTGATTGTCGCGATCTAGGCTTTTTATTTTGTAAGCCAGAGGGCCCCGGCGCTTCCAGTGACTCAAGATTATGCGGTTTTTCCATTGTAACTTGACAAGGTAAATTGTGATCAATAGGATAGCTGTAATTCTAGATAATTAACCACTAGAAAAAGGAAAGAAAAAAAAAAAAATATTCAGTACTAGAGCAAGGAGGGTACTTGCATATTAAACACGTTACTAAACTTGAAAATAAGCTAAGGTCGAACGGTAGCACCATATAAGTATATACTGTTCAATAGGATAGCTTTAATTTCATATACTACCTAGTATATGATAACTAGATCTCTGTTTAGGATTATTAAGCACTAGGAAAATTAATAATTCAAACAGTGCAAAGAGGGTACTTTGCATAACACGTTATTGACTCTAAAAATGGCCTAAAATCGAACGGTAACACCGTTTAAATGATTAATATACTTCGCCTATATGTAGCACACATACAAGTTTTCAAAATAAAATGGTACTCACGGTTTTATTCGACGCAGGTATGGATGGATAACACAGCCAGAATACTTATTTCAATTATATTGTATCTGTACAGTTGTATAGCTATACTGTAAAAAGTATTATATGAAAATTCTGCAATGTTGAGTAGCCAACAACTGCTCTGTGCGGAATTTTAGACGCCAATGAATTCTATAACTCTACCGAGCTTAAGCTGTCGGAGACAGCGCCACCTGGTGGGAGAAAACTAGTGAGGGAAAGAGAAAGGTATATATAAACACTACTAAAGGGTAAAAGAGATGGATAAAAAAGCGGAAGTCAAGAACGCCACTCTCAATATAATAAGCTTCAAATAACGGTCAAGTGTTTAATACGTTTTTGTACCTATCTTTAAAAGTTTAAAAATGATTTCTTTATAAGTTATAGTAGTTATAAGTAAAATTATTATTTTTCTTTAGTAAATCATATTTGTTAAAATGTTTTTACTTACTTTGTTACTAAGTCTTCTTTATTAATTTTAAGATTTACCTAAATGTACAGCAAGTCGGCACCCCGGGCTCTTGCCGCCAATGGAGCGGTGTTTAACGTAATATGAACACTCTGGTCACACGACAAGATTCAATTTTGCTTGCAAAGTGATAGAGTTAAAAGCTTTTTATGCCTAAAATTGACTTTTGTTCGAGAGTGAAACTTCTGTACCTTAGTACTACTAGTTATTCTGTGCTATTACAAGTTCTGTAATGAGGCAAAACCACAAAACTTTGTCGCAAATTACTATTTCTAGATACAAAGAACTTTATGTGCAACTTGTGAAACTTTCACAAGTTTTAACTATGAATTGTTTAATACGAAGAACTTATCTGCCTGGGCAAAAGATGTTAGTTTTAAAATTGAGTGTCCTTTAGATGCATATTCAGTTCGGGCAAGAATAATTATTTCAAAACGTAAAAAAATATTATAATTATTTAGATATGTAGTTTACTTGTTTTATAAGTACAGTTTGTAGAATTGGATTTATGGAAGAACGGGTGTCATGTTTCACCCTCACAAACGCATTCTGCCTCCAACCAGTTGTGGTGATCATGCCTAGCGAGCCGCGACCCAACGGTTGATGTTGAGATGCTGTATAGTCCATTCGCTTAAATACGGTTACAAGCAAGTATGATTTGTCAGTTTACGGCGTTTTATAAATTAATATATTCGTATTTCACATCAACAACCACAATTGCGTGCAGGTGCACCGACGCTATTTAAACTAAGGGACTATGTATATGGTAATCGTCCCGATAACTTCTATATCGCGATGCAGAATTAGTAGTTCCTCTGTTATTTCGTAGTTCAATGTGTATTCGGTATATGGTATACGGGTGGAAGTCGCCACAGATTGATAATATTAATTAACACTTTAAGATTATTATCTCTTCTGTGCTATATTATTCTCGTCTCCTGCAATTTTTTGGAGAGTAGGGAACGAAAATGTGTAACAGGAAGCTAGAAACAGACAGAAAATTGTTTTGACTGATGAGCGTCAATCTTTTTTTTTTTGCTTTTTAAAGAGTATTCTCGCACTAGGAATATTGATGTGTGGAATATTGATGTGTGGCGAGGAACTTTCAAACGGCAATTTGTTGATCAAAAGTGATTTTCATATTTGATTTCAACAAACAACACTCAGCGCAGTAGAAAACGAGGTGACCATCATAATAAACACTTTGCCGTCAAGCTGACCGTCATAAGTTAGATTTAGATGTCAGATAATCATATTTATAATATATGTGTATTTTAAATTTTAAAAGTATATACGTACTAGTTGTTGCCAGCGACTCCGCCCGCGTGTATGTCGGTTATCGCTTCAAATAATAGCATATGTGTCATTCTGATGTATAAGCTATATTACAGTAAAGTTTCATCCAAATCCGTTCAGTAGTTTTTGCGTGAAAGAGTAACAAACATCCAAACATCCATCCATCCTTACAAACTTTCGCATTTATAATATTAGTAGGATATCAAACACCAATCTGCTACTTTACTTTTGTAGTCTTTAAAAACTAACTTTAGATATTATATCAGGGACAACGTAATCAAATACTGCAAAAACACCAAATAGAAACAGCCGTTACAGAAGCGAATACATTCCTTTACGATGCTCATGAGTTTATGCACTCGATCAAGTTATACGAAAACATAAAGAAAGGGTTAAACCTTGCAATTTAAATTGAGTTCAACTACGTACATCAATATTAAGCCCAGAATGTGTGATTGAACCATCTACTACATTATCGTTCAATAAGAGCGTCTTTTTAGGAATTATGTGGAAGGTTTTAGCTTGAGCAAACTAAAAGCGAGACCACTCGAATGTTCCATCATGTCCAGAAGTACGTTTGAAATTGGAATAAAAATGTTCTAAAATTGAATTTCGAACGCTCACTCGGTCGGTTCTTCGTATCGCTTGTGCGAATATTGCGTTCGGATACTCGATCTTTATTGGTTCTGTGGAAAATTACATTCAGTATCATATATTGAAATTACTATTTCTATTATTTTGTTTACTTATTCATTTTCCATTCCAAATATTGTAGAGTAATGCACAATAATTGCATTTACGAAATCTACCAATTTAATGCTATGTGTAATGCAAAATTAAATATACGTTTCAAAGGGTTTTTAGTGATATTGACGTCATGTAAAATCTGTCGCAAATTACTATTATGTGATAAAAACGTGCCAAGCTTACCCTGTTTTCCAATTACAAAGCATAGTGCGACTCAGTGGCGCACAATGCTGAATTATGCTGAAGCTTAATTGGAACGTGAATTAGTTTTCAAATGCACCAGCAGAGTGCGCTAAGTTCAGTGTTGAAAAAAAAAAAATATTCAGAGTTAGCAATAACCTCATTAATTTGTAAGCAAAGTGGTATACATAAAAATTGGTTGAAAACTATTTACGGTTATTTTAAGTAATTTGGATTTTGATAATTACATTAACATTTGTTTGATTTGAGTAATTTTTTTAAATGAGTTCTACCTTCATCCATACTTATATTTATTTTTTTAACACAGTTTGAATTAACTTTGATTATTTCGAAAAAACTGCAACGAAACGAAAGCTTTAAAAATTTTTTCAACAATAAATAATATTACTAACGATAATATATAAATAAAACATTTTGATCAATGCCACCTTAAAGAAAAAACACTTGTTAATTTTTGTCACAGTTGGTATCGATTGCACGCATCACGCAAAAACACTACTTTTGAGAGTGCTCGATTGTGCGAAGCGTTGCTGTAGTTGAATCATTCAAAGTTAAGCATTATGCCGCATAATGCGCTCTAGTGCTGTAATTGGAAAACAGGGTTAGTAACCGAAGTCTGTGTGCGATAATAATTACTTTTGTTATTTTAAAAACGTTTACATCAACTGCATTTATGGGCCCATTATGTTATAAAAAATATGCGTTCTTAGTTTTGCAACAATATTTAGAAACTGACAGACTACATAGACGTGGTCGCGTGTCCACAAAAGAGTGTGGTAAAGGACAATGGCAGGTTTGTATGGGACTTTTGTACCGCTTACGACTTCTCATGGTTGAGATTTTTATTATATTTATTAGGTTAGTTATATCATCAACAACTTCAGTTTAAATTAATAGATTTTTAGCTGTTGACATTCAAAAGATATTTCAGTTTTAAATTCACTTAAATCATTCTTAACATCTGTAATGAGGTCGCAATCTCTGACAGCTAGCTGTCACAAATGAGTTGTCAAAAAAGATATCCCACTACTTACTTCACAGGACTTACTTTACCATTGTCAAATGTCAACAATGATATCGTTTCGAAAGAGAAGAAATGTTGTTACATTGGCAGAAATAGCTGCCATTTCATCAAAGAAAGATTGAGAAGGAATATTATGGTGTCCTAACATTACTAGATAATACGTAAAAGATACCTATGTATCTAGCATTGCTCTGAACAAAACCTTATCTAGCATGACCTCTAAGACTTGTGTTGTGTTCTGACCATCATAAAAACGAACAGCTACTGCTATGCATGCTTAATATAAATCTATGATGAAGATTTTAACCTATTATACCAGTGTGCCACACTGTCCTCATAAGCTCGTACAGAATTCTGTTTCATGAATTCATTCTCTTTGAGATGCTATTATTTTAAGGGTATAAATGATATTTCAAAATATCATTGGTATAAGGCGAATAAAACCATATGTTAATTTCAGTGCTCATTTATTGTACACAAATGTACATACATGCATTATAATAAACCATGTTAGGTAAACTTATGTTGTACTCTTATGATTATCATAAACCTCCAGTAGGTAGTTGTCTAGTGGGACATAAGCCCCTCTTATTTAGTTGTTTTTGTGCTGCTGTTATACTTATGATATAAATGGCAAATAATATTGCAGTATTCATGCAAAAGATGAATCTTTCTAATTGTATTCATTTATTTTAAGAAAAGAGCTGGTCTAGTTAAACCTTCATGGATGTCCACTTGTATCGTAACAGATCCTATGCAGCATCGTACGGTTTTTAAACCAACTATAGAATTACAGCAGTAGCTTAATATTGCATCCCGACGATTCATGTAAGCCATAGTCGCTATGAATAAAAAATATGCAGAAGTGCACAAACACTCATTGCCTTCAAGAAATAAGTAAGGGAGCATTATCTAGGAGACATCAATGTCCCTGGAGCAACTTTTCTTTTAGTCAATTAGGTACATTATTTCAATTAAGTAAATAATATTTACTTATTTCACTAGCTAACCCCACAGTATTACCCACGGTTATTGTCGTACCGCGGGTAAAGCTGTGGGGCGAAGCTAGTTTAAAAAAGGTAGTCTAAGTTACTCCTTATATCATCAGCTATTGTAATATAAAAAAATAAAAAAAATTTTGTTAATTGTGTGTAAAACTAATAAATGAATGAGAACTAAATAAATGAATGAAAACAAAAATGTGTCTTTGCTACCACTGGAAGTTAACCAACAAACAAAAAAAACCTGATCTGTCACCAGAATTAAAACTAATAAAAAAATTGAACAAATTAATATCTCGGGCGCCAGGTGCAGATCTGATCTGATATTACTCCCAATGGTAACTTACAGATCACCTAAAAAATAACAAACTAATGCCGTGGATAACTCGGCCAACATTGAACCCTTAATCTAGGGCGGGGAGTACTGACTAATGAACAATTAGTTTAAAAGCAGATTTATTAACCCGTAGTGTCTGAAGGGTAAGGTCTTACAGGTGGATAAACTAAGCTAATAGTAGCGCTACACTGGTTACTGTTTCTGTTGTCATTGCAATCCTTAAAGTTAAAATTCTACGTTACATGAGCCAGACAGGAGATGTCTGGCTGTCCTTCTCTTTGGCTTCTTCACCCGTTGAAGTTAAGGCAGCCTCTTGCTTCTATGGCTATTATACCAATGCCATAGGTAGATTCATGGTTAATTTAATGTAAATGGGGAGCAACTTTACACAACAAACCTTTGTAAAAATAGGTTGTAAAAAAATGGAATGTTCTAATAAGTAAAATACTAATAATCCAAGAAAAAATCCAGTATAAAAATAAGTAAAAAACTAAGAAAAAGAAAGAAAGAAGGAAAGAAATAAAGAAAGAAAAAGAAACCCCGCGCTTCCGGCTAAAACAAAGATAATTCACTGGTTAATTAGGTACTTTATCACTTTGGTTATCAATCCTAATCTCAATAGTAACTATTCAGTACTTACCAGAGTTTCCTTTATCAACAATATTTCGAAAATTCTTCAAAGCTCCAAACAATAGCAAGTAACAAAATAACGTGTCAAATCCTTAGAAAATCCAACGAATCCCTTGGCGAATCTTTCGATGTTAGTTTCTGTAAGTGAAATCACCTATTTATACCAAAATTCGCTTCAAACAACAAACGTTCTTGTCGAACGTGGCGGCTATATCTCACTTACCAGAAAATGTCGAAATAACCATTAATTCACGATAACTAACAGCGGGACGTCTTCCGCCGCATTTATCTGGCCATGGACCGTGGTGATTAGCCAAATTAAGAACGATTCAACAAAAATCAGCAAATTGTAAAAATAAATGTCAACCACTCTCTCTCACTCCGACCGGAAAAAAGAATGACAAACTAATCGAGTGTTCCCAGCCACAAAATTACCTCAGTGTTCCCATCTGACAGATTGCTCTTAAACAAATCGATTAGTCTACCAAATTTCCAAAGTTTATGTCAAACTGATGTGACATCTGTCAAAACTAAATTCACAACAAGGAAATGGTATCAAAACGAATAGGTTATAATTTCTAGTGTATAAGTCGATACTACGACGTTACATTACATACCAACCCAAAAAAAGATTAAAAGAAAGGACTCTTTCTTTTAAGCTGCAAAGTAACAACCAAACTGAACTAAAAAAGCATTCGGGAACATCTAAAATTTCGACTCTGACTCTACAAAAAGAACTCTAAACAAATCTCTACAAAAACTCTATAAATGACTAATAGAACAATATCAAACTTTACTTAATAAAACATCCGTTAGGAATTGAATTCCAACAAAGACAGCAATAACCAAGTAGTGCGGCTGAACACCTTCGTCACCGACGATAATCGAACTAATAGAATAACAATAACTTTACAAAATAAACCTTCAACAAATATCCATTAGGAATTGAATATCTAACAAAGATAACAATATCCAAGAAGTGCGGTTGGACACCTACGTCACCGACTCTAATAGAATAATATTAACTTTAGAAAATAAATCTTAAACAAACATCCATTAGGAATTGAATATCTAACAAAGATAACAATATCCAAGAAGTGCGGTTGGACACCTTCGTCACCGACTCTAATAGAATAATATTAACTTTAGAAAATAAATCTTAAACAAACATCCATTAGGAATTGAATATCTAACAAAGATAACAATATCCAAGAAGTACGGTTGGACACCTTCGTCACCGACTCTAATAGAATAATATTAACTTTAGAAAATAAATCTTAAACAAACATCCATTAGGAATTGAATATCTAACAAAGATAACAATATCCAAGAAGTGCGGTTGGACACCTTCGTCACCGACTCTAATAGAATAATATTAACTTTAGAAAATAAATCTTAAACAAATATCCATTAGGAATTGAATATCTAACAAAGATAACAATATCCAAGAAGTACGGTTGGACACCTACGTCACCGACTCTAATAGAATAACATTAACTTTAGAAAAAAAAACCTTAAACAAATATCCATTAGGAATTGAATATCTAACAAAGATAACAATATCCAAGAAGTGCGGTTGGACACCTTCGTCACCGACTCTAATAGAATAATGTATAAAAAGATTTGTGTATTGTGATCGGCTCAACACCACCGAACTACCGGGCACAATACAACAAAAGGCAAACAAAATGTTCCACACTTTGAAAGAGTGCGAACACAAAAAAAGTTGTGTATTGTGATCGGCTCAACACCACCGAACTACCGGGCACAATACAACAAAAGGCAAACAAAAGGTTCCACACTTTGAAAGAGTGTGAACACAAAAAAATTGTGTATTGTGATCGGCTCAACACCACCGAACTACCGGGCACAATACAACAAAAGGCAAACAAAATGTTCCACACTTTGAAAGAGTGTGAACACAAAAAAATTGTGTATTGTGATCGGCTCAACACCACCGAACTACCGGGCACAATACAACAATTACAAATATCCTACTTAAATAGAGCTTAAATATAACCTATCCAAACACTGAAACAACACAAATTTGCGGAACCGCGTAAAGGTCCGTCTTGATGTAAATATATAAAGTTTTCTATATAATCTAAGGGTAGTCACCATGTCGACCTGTTTCTGCAATAATTAATAAACATCCCTTAGGACCCACAACATCCGACATGACGACGCCTGACAGTAGCTATCTTGCGATAGCTTCCACCACAAATAAACATAATACTAATGTAGCTATAAGCCAATAAAATACGTCACCACCTAAACAAACTGTTCCACCCAAACAAGGGTCAAACATAACCTTTCTAAACTCTGAAACAACAAAATTCTGCGGAACCACGTAAAAGTCCGTCTTGATGTAAATATATAAAGTTTCTATATAATCTAAGGGTAGTCACCATGTCGACCTGTTTCTGCAATAATTAATTAACATCCCTTAGGACCCACAACATCCGACATGACGACGCCTGACAGTAGCTATCTTGCGATAGCTTCCACCACAAATAAACATAATACTAAAGTTTTAAGCTAATAAAATACGTCCCCCTAATAGATAACCCTAAAAAAAATGTTGTTGGTGTTCATCCTTCTACCTACATACCCCTTAGTCGCCTTCTACGACACCCACGGGAAGAAATGGGGATGAGCTACTCTCAACCGGCCCAACACGGCTAATTCCAGCTGGTGATGTTGCTGTTCTACCTCCTTCATACCTCTTAGTCGCCTTCTACGACACCCACGGGAAGAAATGGGGATGAGCTATTCTCCACCGGCCCAACACGGCTAGGTTCCAGCTGGTGATGTTGCTGTTCATCCTTCCTCATATCCTTTAGTCGCCTTTTACGACACCCACGGAAAGAAATGGGGATGAGCTATTCTTAACCGGACTCAACACGGCTTATTCCTTTAGTCGCCTTTTACGACACCCACAGGAAGAAATGGGGATGAGCTATTCTCAACCGGACTCAACACGGCTCTACTAAATAGTAAAACTTCCAAAAATTAAATAGAACAAAATACCTAAGGTGGCAACAAACAATGATGCTCTTGAGAGGCCCTGTAAAAGGCAAACGCCATCTGAACTCCTCTCAAGAACACAAAATCTAACAAATTCAACAAACAAAAGGCTCTTGCTACTAAACAAAAGAAAAGTAAATACTAAAACCGTAGCAAGACTCACACTGCCATTCAAAACGAATTGGCTGTGAGGAACAAATTCAGACCAAGTACGATGATCCTCTTTAACAAAACGTGTATTACCAGTCTCCACCGTCTTATTACATTTCTCTACTGGGCTAATTTGGGGAGTATACAACGCGCTATAAGATAATTTTGTAATGTTGTAACTCTTCATGAAATCTACAGAATATTTAGAAATGAATTGAGTACCGTTATCACAAACTACAATCTTAGGGCAATCAATTTTAAGATTATTTTCTTTTTCCCGGGCTCTAAAATCAAACAATGTTGTTTCTTTTACTAATGGGAAAATCCGGTAAAACTTTGTGGAAATATCTACAACCGAAAGAATAAATTTATGTTCAGAGTAAATTTCAGGCAAAATTCCAACTAAATCAACCAAAAGCACTACCCTAGGGCGGTCCAACTTTTCAGGATCAACCACAACACTTGAAGACGGAGACATGCTGTGTTTAAAGGCCTTACGAATGTTACCAGATTTAATATTTTTGTGGACTTCATTAAACATACCGTTCCAAAAATAATGTTGTTATAATTTCTCAATAGTTTTATGAAACTGAAGGTCAGAACTAATTTCATCATGTTTTACTTTAATGGTATCAAAAATGGGTTCTTTAGGACTCACTACTTTAGAATTTAATTTACTAATCTGTAAACCCGAAAATTTATTTTTAACAATGGGAAATTCTTTACCACAAGTGACCTCGTCAGGGCGTTTAGTGTGTCTAACAATTTTTTTAAACATCGAGTCATCCCTAGTTTTCTCAGGAACCGGAGCTCGATGGGGCCTAAACAGTTCTTTGGACTCTTGCGAGTTTTTCTGGGTCGAATTGCACACATCACAAAACTTTGTGACAACTCCCAACTTCTGGCACTTGAAACAAATCATACCCGGAATTGAAGGACAATTTTTATAAGTGTGTCCGATTTACTTACACTTCAAACAAGTAATTTTAGTATCATCTAACCTGACAGCGTTAGACTCTACTTTTAAAATATCAAAAGGTTGAGAAAAATCTTTAAGAGACTCCCGGTTAACAAAAACTTCCAACTCCTTACCCAAATTCATAAAATCATCAAGCGTAGAAATCTGTCTACCAAAAACATAAGGACCATAAATTGGCAACATGTTGTGCTTAATTATAGCTATGATCACCGACTCTGGAATAGGGGTGCCAAGGTGACTAGTAATATCAATAAGTTCTGAAATGAAATCCGGAAGTGACTCACCAGGCTTCTGTTTGCGGGTACGAAGGTCATGCCCCATAAGGTAATCATAATCAGGCCTATCAAAACGTTTGAGTAAAGCAACCCTAAGCTCATACCACGAAGAGATGTTTCTACGAGTAACCCGGAACCATTTGACTGCGATACCTGCAAGAAGATCAGGGAACGAAGCGACCAACACAAATTCATTGAAGTTCCTAGACAAGAAGTACTCCTCAACCCGAGCAATAAATTCTCTAACACAGGTAGTACCGTCAAAAACAATCTTGCTTTTAGTCAAATCAGGCGGCCTCGAAGTGGAAATAGGCAAGTTCCTCCTAATGTGCTCGTTCATGGTGCTGGTGCGAGAGCAGTAGAACTATGAACATCCACCAAATCCGGTATGCAATTAATCTCCGCTGGCAAACGGTGGACATTGAACTCCCTTGTCCATAATGAAAACCGACGATAACCACAAAACTCTAAAATAGAAGTCAAAGTGTTAAGTATTCAAAGCAAACTCAAATCCAAATTTAACCAAAAGTGAAATGTTATGAAACGATAACTTTAAATTTATTTCAAAGCAAAATGATAAAAAAAAGGTTAATTTTTCAAAGCAAAGTCAATCCCGAGTTCATTCAGAAGTGAATGTTCTAAAAGGATAAGTTTTAATTTATTTATAAGCAAAATGATAAGAGAAGTTAATTTTTTAAAGCAATGTCAATCCCGAGTTCATTCAGAAGTGAATGTTCTAAAAGGATAAGTTTTAATTTATTTATAAGCAAAATGATAAGAGAAGTTAATTTTTTTAAAGCAATGTCAATCCCGAGTTCATTCAGAAGTGAATGTTCTAAAAGGATAAGTTTTAATATATTTATAAGCAAAATGATAAGAAAAGTCAAGCTGTTCAAAGCAAAGCCAAATTCAAGTGCATTCAAAAGTGAAGCCTTGTGAAGAGTTAAGTTTAAATTTATTTAAAAGTGAAATTATAGCAAATGTTAAGTTTTAATATAAATGTCTAATTTTTTAAATTATAAAGAATCTGTAGATTGCAATAACCACTCACAATTATTGTAAAAGCTAGGTAATATAAAGTTAAGCTAGGCTGAGTTAAGTACAATTTTCAAAAAGTTTAAATATAATATTTCCAATACTAATGTTAATCAAAGTGAAGCATTATTTTAAAGATGAACAATATCAAGCTATGATTGACAATAGTCAAAGCAAAAGCTTTGCCGAGTAGACTTTATATAAACACATCCAAAATTATTAAATTGCAAAACACAATGTTGAAGTAATTTATAACCTTAATAGAGAATACAATAAGCAGTAGAATAACCTTAATTATTGTTGTTTTGTTAAAGTAAAAATAAACATTGTGTGTAAAGGTCACAATGGTGTAAAACAATTGTTGCAAAATTGCAAATAAAACCGTACTTAATGTTAACAATTAATAAAAATAACACAAATAAAACACAAAAACATAGAATAGTGTTTAAAAAAGTAGGATGCAATAACAACAGTATCCAATTTAACCTTCAGAAACTACTTCAGTCCCTGTGCGCTGGCGACAAATTGTAATATAAAAAAATAAAAAAAAATTTGTTAATTGTGTGTAAAACTAATAAATGAATGAGAACTAAATAAATGAATGAAAACAAAAATGTGTCTTTGCTACCACTGGAAGTTAACCAACAAACAAAAAAAACCTGATCTGTCACCAGAATTAAAACTAATAAAAAAATTGAACAAATTAATATCTCGGGCGCCAGGTGCAGATCTGATCTGATATTACTCCCAATGGTAACTTACAGATCACCTAAAAAATAACAAACTAATGCCGTGGATAACTCGGCCAACATTGAACCCTTAATCTAGGGCGGGGAGTACTGACTAATGAACAATTAGTTTAAAAGCAGATTTATTAACCCGTAGTGTCTGAAGGGTAAGGTCTTACAGGTGGATAAACTAAGCTAATAGTAGCGCTACACTGGTTACTGTTTCTGTTGTCATTGCAATCCTTAAAGTTAAAATTCTACGTTACATGAGCCAGACAGGAGATGTCTGGCTGTCCTTCTCTTTGGCTTCTTCACCCGTTGAAGTTAAGGCAGCCTCTTGCTTCTATGGCTATTATACCAATGCCATAGGTAGATTCATGGTTAATTTAATGTAAATGGGGAGCAACTTTACACAACAAACCTTTGTGAAAATAGGTTGTAAAAAAATGGAATGTTCTAATAAGTAAAATACTAATAATCCAAGAAAAAATCCAGTATAAAAATAAGTAAAAAACTAAGAAAAAGAAAGAAAGAAGGAAAGAAATAAAGAAAGAAAAAGAAACCCCGCGCTTCCGGCTAAAACAAAGATAATTCACTGGTTAATTAGGTACTTTATCACTTTGGTTATCAATCCTAATCTCAATAGTAACTATTCAGTACTTACCAGAGTTTCCTTTATCAACAATATTTCGAAAATTCTTCAAAGCTCCAAACAATAGCAAGTAACAAAATAACGTGTCAAATCCTTAGAAAATCCAACGAATCCCTTGGCGAATCTTTCGATGTTAGTTTCTGTAAGTGAAATCACCTATTTATACCAAAATTCGCTTCAAACAACAAACGTTCTTGTCGAACGTGGCGGCTATATCTCACTTACCAGAAAATGTCGAAATAACCATTAATTCACGATAACTAACAGCGGGACGTCTTCCGCCGCATTTATCTGGCCATGGACCGTGGTGATTAGCCAAATTAAGAACGATTCAACAAAAATCAGCAAATTGTAAAAATAAATGTCAACCACTCTCTCTCACTCCGACCGGAAAAAAGAATGACAAACTAATCGAGTGTTCCCAGCCACAAAATTACCTCAGTGTTCCCATCTGACAGATTGCTCTTAAACAAATCGATTAGTCTACCAAATTTCCAAAGTTTATGTCAAACTGATGTGACATCTGTCAAAACTAAATTCACAACAAGGAAATGGTATCAAAACGAATAGGTTATAATTTCTAGTGTATAAGTCGATACTACGACGTTACACTATCTAGCAGTGAAAGTTCCGTCAAATCGGTTTAGCCGTTCCAGAGATTAGTCGGAACAAATAGACAGATAAAAATGCATTTAGTAAAAAGCAGTTATTTTAATATTACAAACAGACACTTTAATTTTATTTATTTATACGATAGATCATACATTTAATATACTCTTAACTTATGACTTTTTATAACACTTAAAATATTTTAGTTTCCTTGTTATGTCTAGTCTTTATGTTTGCCTCTGAGCGATAAGGACCACCACTTGTGACACTTTTCTTTTAGTCACTTTTTGTCAGCATGCACCACATACTTCATTCATTGATGAAAACTGAAAACATAATAATAAGATGTTACAGCAGCAACTTTTGAAAATATTTCTTTGTAAAAGTAGGAACCTTTCACGCTTCACAATTACATTAATGATCAGATTAAGGTCCTTTTGCTATTATGAATAAAAGGATTAACCACTTTTATAATTTTTATAGATTGATTTATTTTTAATTTAAATATTTAAACTCTGACTGTTAGTGTTACTATTTACTTTTTATTTACATAAAAGCTTTTAAATATTATACCTGCTCATGTTCCAACAAAGTAATCAAGCAGTATGTTCAGGTTTATGTTGTTTAGTAAAAGGTATTTTAGATGACCCACCCCACCCACAAACACCACTAATAATGTTAGGTTTGTGGTCACCATAGTTTATACATTGAATCTCTGGTGATACAGATTGGATTTCAAGTTGTGGTAATGGGTTTTTCTCTTCACCAACAATGAACGGAATAAAAATAAAATATTTAAATATAAAACACAATATTACACATTATACTTATTTAACATTTTTGTTATTTTACAAATAAATAAGAATAATTCTTTATGTCTGTAAAACTACTTACCTACATGTCCATGATAAATCCACAGTCAATTGTATATTGAATATACACTTTAGAGGTTAGGTTTTCACTCTCGTCTACAAGATTGTGTTGTCTGAGACGAATCAAATTAATGTACACCGGATTTTGTCAAAAACGCGTAATAAGCTTTCGCTCTTTGAAACCAAAACAACAAAAATAGTAAACAAGCTATTGACGTTTGTTTACGATTTTCGCATTTCGTCAATAAAATGTTGCCCGGTCAAATCAGATGTATGACATTTGCCCTTATTGGAATCGATTATTCTAGTCGTTACGTTACTTAGAAAACAAAATGAACCTAAAACTAGAATACATTGATTTAAAATATTTTTCTTTTACTTCATCTTTTAATTAGTACATTCAATATTTTCAGTAAACAAATATTGTATTAAAATGTTAATAAGAGAAGTGACCTCATTAATGACTATCGATTTAATTATGATTATCGATTTAATGTTTTATACATTTTATGCATGGCAAGTTTAGAAAATAACGAATACGTTTTGTTGACGTTAACTCAAACGTTTAGTTTAGCATTCATAACATTTTTTAAAAAGAACTCATTTACTCTTTGCAAACTATTAAAAATATGTGAGTTGAATATTCAGGATGATTCACTTTATAAACAGTGCAAATCTCAAGACCAGCCATCACATGTCACTAGCGGTACAGGATCTGCCATTCTCCTTTTATAGGCTACTCACAGATACAATGTAAGTACCTCGATTGTTTCGACAATTTCAACTTTATTCTGTATCAATAAGGGTAAGGTTTGCATGCTTTATCCCATATATATATATATATATACATATATATATGTATAGTATAGCAGTTTTCCAGCGATGTAAAAGAGTGGGTCGTATATTGTGGGATGTTTATTCATTTTGAGAAGTGTTTTAAGTTTCTGTTTTGTAGGCTTGTAAATAAGGTAAACACAAACATCTCGGTGCCAATGTTTTCACAATTTTTGGGGTTCCAAAAATAGAGAAAATAATCCTTCTAGGATCACTTTTTTGTCTATCTTTTTGTTAAAATTGCTCGAACTTTATTCTTTGGTCTACAATCTTTAACAAACAAAATTAAAATGGTATCATTTAATCAATTTATTTCGTAAGTAAAGCCAAACCTAAGGGTTACTTTTAATTGAAAAAAGTTTCATCAGACGAATAAATATTGTCCATTTGAAAAAAAATAACTGTAACAAATATTTATTGGAAATAAGAAGTCACCCAAATAGAAACGGGAATTTATTTGAGAATCCTATTAAAAAGTTGGTACGAAACCATCGGTGCGCGAGTCAGAATCGCACTTATCCAGGTTCTTTGTCAAAGTTATAAGTGGTACTGCGGGACAATATTTATACATTACAGAATAGATATAGGAAAAACATAATTACAAAACACCAGTTGTATGCTGTCATACTCAGCTGTGGTACACTGTGCTTGAAACAAATGGGTAAAAACCACCCTTGAAATGTGTTTTCTAAGGTGCGGCGCAGAGTTATTTGTGTTTTTAAAACCTACATAAACCAACTTTGCAACAATAACCGCGGGTACCTCGGCTTGAAGTAAGTTGGAAGTAAAAGTAGCTTGTGTTACTCATAATACCATCAGCTATCTGCCAGTAAAAGTCCCGTCAAAATCAACCCAGCCGTCCCAGAGATTAGACGGAACAAACAGACACAGTATTATATTTCGCTGTAAGTATCATATTCAGCTGTTAATTTTTTTTATTGATATGGATTATATATAGGTATAAGGTGCTAATTATTCGGTGATTAGAAACAATCACCGAGGGTAAGCAATGATGGCCCGGTCATAATTTTGCAATTAAAAAGCATTCACGCTCCGTTTTATATTAATTTAAAGAACATGTATGTATTCAAATATGAACTTTATTACCACACACATATATTTCTTTAATAGGTTGTTTTACAACGTATGAGTATTTAAATGAAGTAACATTTATGGAAATAATTTATGGGTTAAGAGGAATTCGTTATGAAGTTACTGTGATCATTTATTTTTATAACTAACTAGCTGACCTGGCAAACGTTGCATTGCCAAAAAAAAATAAAGGTTGGGTCACCCTTTTCATTTAGGGGTATAAAAATCAATGTTGGCCGATTCTCAGACCTACCCGATATGCACACAAAATTTCATAAAAATCGGTCCAGACTTTTCGGAGGAGTTTGCTAACAAATACCGCGACACGAGAATTTTATATATTACATTAAATTGCATACGGAACAAAAACGTAATAAACAAGTACAATTTTAACAAAAATAAAACCGACTTCGAGGTTCGACTCGATTTCTCTTGGATGCCATCATCAGATATTAATGTCCTTATCATGGTACCACTGTTGGAATAACTCCTTTCCATTAAAAAAATAATCATTAAAATCGGTTCATAAACGACGAAGTTATCCGCGCACACACAAAAAAAATGTATACGGTCGAATTGAGAAACCTCCTCCTTTTTTTGAAGTCGGTTAAAAATAAGCATCATTTATCATAAAAATGGTAAACATTCTTTGAGACCATTGACTATCTACTGCCGAGAGTATTTAATAACTACTAAAAACATCTCTTCTGTTAAAGACGTGGATAACAAGTCAGCGGGAGCGATAATGTGGCGGTATTGACACGAGATGTGACACAGATAGATTTGATCTCGAAGGTAGCGGAGGCGAGCCCATTTTTGCCCCGCCGCCGCTTCGCCCGAGCTGTCGCCCTCCATCCATCCAGCCCCCCAAGCCAAGTTGCAAGCGTTCCTCTTTCTGCAATCGTTAACGCCTAAATTTCCGTCTGTCATTGGCTAATACATTGGTCAGTGCATTTGTCTCATATTACTTTGCCTTAGATTAGCCAATGACATCATCGTTCTCGTACTCATCGCTTCGGTTCTTCCTTCCTGTGCCGAGCGGTCACAACCTGGAACTCACTACCAGCACACGTGTTTCCCTCCCACTATGATCCCGGGTCCTTTAAGCGGGGCGTGAAAAAGCATCTCACCAGGCCGCCATAGTGCGGATCACCAAGCTGCTTTGTACTTATTCGCAATGAGGATGGTGACCACCACTCTTGGATTCTGCCCATGCTTTCCATCAGGCAGGGCAGAGTCATTTTAACCACTCACTATAAAAAAAAAACACAAAACATACGAAAATTTAGGCGTTAACAATTGCAGAAAGAAGAACGCTTACAACTTGGCTAGGGGAGCTGATCATCTTACGAGCTAGTTAAAGTGCAAATTGGACTAGTCACACACAGAACATATCTAAATATTACTACGTGATCCAAAAACTTTGTACTCCTTTTTACGAAAATTATTCGAACTGAGGAGTATAAAATTTGGCACAGTTAAAGTTAATACAGAGGGGTAGTGTAGGAGATAAAAAAAACAATAAATTAATTATGGCCAAATTTGGAAAACACGGCGACCACTAGTTTAAAGAAATCAGTATAAGTTGTTCCCATACTAACAGCTGCTACATTATATTAAATGTCATTTTAATCACCAAAACAACACTTATAAAGTACTTTTTGCAATCCCATAAAACTAAAAGCTTCCCTGCACGTTTATTTGGATATCGTATAAAAGTAAATAAACATCGGCCTAAGTTAAGTGCGCTATAAAAATGTAAGTAATAACTATACTAACATTTCCACTATCAAGATTCCTTTATTTTTACACCGATGACCCATATCTATATTTACCTAAAAACATAAGATACTAGTATCCCTAACAACTTTACTAGTCCACTTCTGGACACAGGCTTCTTCTTAACAAGGACGTTTTGATCACCAACACCACGCTGCCCAAATGAGTTGGTATGGGCTTTGTTTGCTTTTAGTTTTCTTCTCTATACTTTACTGTTATCCTGAGCAGTTTGCTGTTAGTTAGTTAGTTTATATCCATATATAATGTCGGTTCCTAGTATCGGTTGCCCCGAGAAGATGTGCGAATTAATTTTTTCAGACGTCTTTAACAAACATTGTAATATTTTACCCAATTAAATTTATAATAATATATACGGAAACCTTCCTCAAAAATTACTCTGTCTATTAGTAAAAACCGCATCAAAATCCGTGTAGATTTTGAGTTTTTCGCGAAAAGAACCCGGAGGAGGACATTGTTTTATAATAATACTAGCTGTCCCGGCAAACGTCGTTTTGCCATAACTGCTAATAAATTAAAAATTAATTAAAAAAACATTGTCCAGTGGACAAAATTGTGAATCTAAACCATTCCCAGATCCCCTTGAACACACACAAAAATTTCATCAAAATCGGTACAGTCGTTTGAGAGTAGTTCAGTGACATACTCACAGAAGAATTATATTTATAAAGATGTAGTGATCGAGATTCATGATATTATCCATTTAAGCGACTACAAAAATATTTTATTGTTTTATGTAGAACAAAATATTTTTGTAGTCGTAGAAATAAGCATAAACCAAATAAAATAATAGTTTTATATCAATTTTCACTATAAATGTCTATGCGCACATAAAATGTTATAAAATAATAATATAATCTTTTTTGTTCACTCAACGCCATCGAGTCTCTGGCTACTGACATAAACACAAATGTCTTTGTAAATCTTTTTGTAAATACGTAGGAAACACCCAACTAAGGAATATATATTTGTTGTCCGATCTGGGAATCGACCTCGAGACCTCAAGTACAGCATATGAAATGAAATGAAATGATACAAATATAAATAAATCTCAGTTATTAACGTCAGATTATTAGCTAACAGCTCTTCTAATTAATTAAGTAGGTGCTTACCAGAAAATGTACTCTAATTTCATAAGACTATTCGAGACGGACTGGCAGATTCCACAAATACTTGTTAAGTAGTTAAGTAATAACGAGCTGAGTGCTGTCGAACTTGGTCATATTCAAAGTTTATTAATACCTTCAAATTTTGACAGTCACGTAACTGATAAAACTTAAATTTTATTTGACATCAATTTTGTTGATGTGATTGTATCTATACAAATAAATAAAATTCAAGTTCTATTCATAATTTCAAATTAACAGCTTTTCACTAAATGCATATGAAAGTGTATACTGTATTTACATCAAAACATTTTTTTTTCTTGTTCTGTCTATTTCTTCTGGCTAATCATTGGATCTGCTAGACTCTTTAAAATGGATATTACAAGGTACTACTTGTTAAAAAGTAGCCTTAGTTACTACTAAGGCTACTTTTACAAGTTAACAAGCTTTTATTAGCTTCATTCGTATGTAGGTAGCGGAATTGAACATGATTTTAACTCCCTTCAAAACGTCGGATTAACTCGAAATTTGGAATATTTATCCAGGACATTTCAATATTTTAAACAGTTAGACGTTCCGTTCGTTTCTAGTTTTTACCTTTTTTTTAAACTGGTAATGTCTTCGTGTCAAGAAAGCGTGTTTTCTTAGTTTTTTAACATTTTAGACTATTGTGCCCCGCGGTGTTATTCGCAGTTGTTGTTGCAAAGGTAAAACAAAAGCAATACCGCGGTGTAGTTTGTAAATAAAGATTAACATTACTTTTAGTCATATATCTTACTAATATTATAAACGCGAAAGCTTGTTAGTATGGATGGATGGATGGGTGAATGGATGAATGTATGTTTGTTACTCTTTCACGCAAAAAGTAATGAACGGATTTGGATGAAACTTTAGAGTAATATAGTTTATACATCAGAATAACACTTAGGCTACTATTTGCTGCGATAACTGACATATATACGGGCGTGAGTGAAGTGAGTGAGGATTCCGAAAGCCCATACCCCAACCCCTCCCCCATCCCCCTCCCTTATCCCCAAAGACCGGCAACGCACTTGTGACGCCTCTGAAGTTGCGGGAGTCCATGGGCTGCGGTAATCGCTTACCATCAGGCGATACATCAGCTCGTTTGCTCGCTATTCCATAAAAAAAGAAAATCCCTTCGTTGAAATATCTTTTTTTTATTTGTAATAACTAATTAACAGTGTAAATTATGATTAGAATCAATTAATTTCTACTTTATGTAGTTTTGTTACACCTACATAAAAAATGTCTTACTTTCTTAACAAGTTTCTAAGTGTTTTTAACAGGAAAGTATACTACAATTTTCTACATTTTCTTTTTATACTCTGTATTGTATGAGGAATTATGTTAACAAGTAGATTGTAATACTGGATGTTTAGCCTTCTATTATTTGTCACTTAGAATAATGGTTCCTGCTGGTAATTCTTTCCTAATTACTTATGTAAGGGCACGTTCGTCGAAGCATCGCACTCAGCAGCATCCGTGCTCATGAGCTTGCATTATGAATTCGGCCTTAAAAATACGAAAAACTCTATACCGAGCAATCTTAAAATCTAATAAGGAAATATTTAAATAACTCTTACGTGAAACGGAGCGAATGCGTGAGTTCGTGTTTTTATATTTCATTGTTACTCTTTTCCTTGAGTGTCGGTTTTATTAATGTAAATTCTGACTATCAAGATTGGGGCAGACAGCTGATGGGGTACAGGGTATTGACGAAACGTGGGCAGTTTGTATTTTACAATTTGTAATTGTGCTTGGCACTAGAATATTTCGACCGTTCACGCTATTATTTTTGATAAAATTTAACCTACCTATCATCTCACACACATTTACACATCCATTTCGCATTTTATGCCCCATCGAAACTCTCCACACGGCTACACGAGGAAAATTAAGTGCGAGAGTGAGAACGTTTCGCTTGTGCCTCCTCGTCTTCTCTCGCCTCGACGCGCTGTCGCTCCACTTTGTGTTTGTTTTAGGGCGCGAGTAAAAGGATGCGAGGAGCAACGCGAGACAATCAACATAAATTCTTATTGTGAGGTTATACAGCTATGAAGCTAGCCTTAAATATAGACATATGCTGTCATGGATTTTTTTAAACATTTAACTAGTAACATAAATGCGATGTCTTGAACAGTTTTTTTTTAATTGGTCTATTAGTTCCTGAAATAAGCGCGTTCAACCAAACATTCAAACATACACATTCTTCAATTTTATAATATTAGTAAAGATTTACTTATCTTACTCTGTAGAATCTTACATTTTACAAGCTATATGTTTTATGAATCTGGGTCAACAAGAATATTCTTACAGCCAGTTTTCCCCTGCTAGCATCCAACTATGGGGTAAAAGTGCTCTTGTTTTTAAATTCTGTTATTAGTATTATATTTATTTATTTGTTGCAATTGCAATTTACAAATGTGACAATTGTCTATCTTGTCGCTCATGGTGTTCTCTTACAGACAACCTTTATACGGATATTATAGTGACTGTCAATAATTAAGGTAGTAGTACTCGTAGTGGTAGTTTCATTGCACAAGAAAACAGTAGATCTCATAAACTTTAATACATTATAACATAATAAATAGTTGTATTTCTGAGACTTACCTTTTTCAGAAACTCGACTTAGAGTTGCTGCAATCTTGGGTTTTAAAGGCCAGAAGACAGTGACTCTACGATAAAAAATCGAATTTTGCATTGTCGTAGTTACACTTCACAAAGGAACTTAGTTTTGAAATAAAGGCTTGAAGGCAAATGCTATTAAAGTTACAGTGCTCTCACAATATCAATTTTAATATATTTATAACTAGCTTTTTCCCACGGCAACGTCTGCGTATATATCGGATATCGTGACAATAAGTAGCCTATGTCCTTCTCCTGGGTCCAGTCCTTCTTCATACCCAAATTCATCCAAATCTGTTAAGTGATTTAGCCGTAAAACTAACAGATCGAGACAAACAGACAGAGTTATTCTCGAATTTATAATATTAGTATAGATTTGCTTTCGACTATTTCAGAGAAAATAAATTAAAGTCCTTACTTCAATTGAAACATACTCGAAGCTTATGCTGTTGAAAACACTCCAAGTGATTGTTTGATTCATTTGAATGTTTTAATTAATTTTATTGTATTTTCAAGCTTTATGAGTATATGAACTTTAATGTTTGCATTAAAATATATTAAAGTAATAGCGGGTGTTTATATTCCATTTTTCGATCGACGGTTCCACTGTAATCTATACTAATATATAAAGCTGAAGAGTTTGTTTGTTTGTTTGTACACGCTAATCTCAGGAACCGCTGGTCCGATTTGAAAAATTATTTCAGTGTTAGATAGCCCATTTATCGAGCAAGGCTATAGGCTATATATCATCACGCTAGGACCAATAGGAGCGGAGCACCAATGAAAAATGTTTCAAAAACGGGGGAAAATTATCGCGCTACGGGCAATAGAAAACGTAAACGAGGTTGAGTGGGTCGGCTAGTTTGTTATATATACGGTACCTATATTAAGCACTATTTTCACAAATTATTCTGTGTAAGGCGCTTTTAGGTTTAAGTCTACTCGTTACACGAGTATTTAAGTTTCTCACTCAATTATGTTATGTCACAATTGCAACGATTATATATAGGATAGTTTCATTTGTATAAAACTTACAGCAAACAAAGTTACTATTTTTCCATATTGATGGTAATTCTGTTGTTAACATCACATCTCTTCTTTTAATAAATTGATTTCCAAAATAATATAGATATCTATGTACATAATCTTAATTAAAAAGAACAGTAACAATATTTACATACAAGCGTCAAAAATAATTCCACATCTTCGCCTACTGGTAGCATTCCTAAAAGACTGGCAGCATTACCACGTTGAATGGCAAAATTAAAAATTGTATTATATTGTCAAGTTGATCTAACTTTAGTGTTGATTATCACAGCATTAAATTTAAATCTGATATCACTAAAACTGACAGACGAAATTGACATAATAATAAAATTACTTATTTGTGATTTGTGACGAATAATTTCGTTATCGTTATTACCATAAAAAGTAATTCCACAGAATTTAAAGAATTTCACATTAAAAGTTTATGCACAAAATTAGCTGACAACGTTTACTTTTAGCGTGACATGTCTAATTTTAGTCAATCGTAGACGTTTTGAACGTATAACATAAAAATAACAAAAGAAAAATTGTAGTTAAAGTTGAGTAACTTAACTAATCTTTGTTGTGTTAAACTTTGTATATTTACTTCTATATTTTTAGAATATATAAAGCTTTTTGCGATAACTACATAAAGTTTAAGTAATTATATAATAGAGAGTTACGAAACAACAAAATTACGACCACTATCTAAACTATCTGTTAATTTAGTTAAATAATTTCTTTAAGTATAGGCATTTGTGAATCTTTAACCCAACGAACATAAATATATTTACATTAATGATTTATGTACAACACAAATATAGAGAATAGAATAGTGAAAGGCAATAAGAGTATATTCTATTCGTAACAAAAGAAAATTGAATACCTGACAATTAGTCAAGTAGTATTAGTAGAACTGAAGGGGTGTTATTCAATTTCACCACTGTAATTACTGAAATGTTAATTTACTGAATTTGTTTAGCTATTCATTTGTCTCTCGCATTGACTTGTTGAGTGTTACTTACCAATTATACTAATTAACTAGTGTCTATTTTCATCATAATTCATTTAGCTAAACAAACTAGGTGAAATATTAAACTTTTAGCTGTTTATGTATAGGCATACATATAATAGTAATTATTATTTCGCTGTTAATAAATATAGAGATGGATGGAAATAAATTTTATCAGTAATAATGCTCTCCTAGCCGATAACGGTCACAGTGGCCATTCTTAACGGAGGCCACCCAACTACGCAGGAGATATTATAGTGCACAAGTGTGTGCGCAAACACAGGTGCACTCTCTGTTCCCTCTCTCTCATAATCCGATCCGAGAGATCAGGCGCAGGACCGACAGCTTTACGTGCTCTTCGAGGCACGGGGATTCAGACCCCAACTTCCAAAGTCCGAGCTGTTATTAAGTATTTCTTTCTATATTGAGAAAAACTCAATAACACTTTTGGCCCGACCCGAGACTCAAACCCGAGACCTCTTGATCGGCAGTCGCAAACATCAACCACAAGATCAAAGAGGCAGTTATACTTAAGTAATAAATAAATAGTGATTCATATTTTGAACATTTGACAGACGATGTCATCTATCTTTAAATTAAGCAGAGTATTATCTATGACCTAGCTGCCATACCACATAGTAAACATTGACTGACAGAATACCTACTTATAAACTTTTTGTTTAGAAAAAACACATATATTATTCATACAAAACACCCAAACTCCGACACAAACATTCACAGATAATACAAACATTTGGTCCAACCTGGAAGTTGAACCCGAGATCTTAATATAACAGTAAAAAATGCTGCGACAGAGCCACAAAGGCATTAATTATGTACGATTTTCCTTATGATCTGGTTCAGACAGTCGTCAACTTATGAGTGTTGAGTGACATCTCCTCGAGTTACTAAGTGTCAGAATCTTCAGGGTAGAACCTAAATTATTTCGTTCATGGGTGTATTTAAATAATGTAGATTGTTATTTAAAATAAAAGTAATTTAAGTAAACACAGCGCAAGCGCTATTTATTTATTTATTAAAACTTGTTGCACATATTGTACAAAAGGCGGACTTAATGCCATGAGGCATTCTCTCCCAGTCTACCTTCAGGTGATGTAGAAATAAGATGCGGTAGGTGCAAAGATAAAGCTTTTCATGATAAATAAGGATTAACATAAATATACTATTTCACACTGGTTTTCTTTGAAGCTATAGTATCACTCCGGTCGGCTAGATTCATGCCGAAGCGCGGCTCTCCCACAAGAAGCTAAATCGGTTTATCCCCACCGAAACCCCCTACATACTAAATTTCATGAAAATCATTGTAGCCGTTTCCGAGCTTCTAACTCGTTCAAAGGTATTAGATAAGCTAAATATAACAAAATGCAACGAAATGTGAACCTAAATTGTATATATTTTAAAATTTATCAAATTTTCAAATTTGTCAGAGAGAACATCAAAAAGGGAATTTAAACCACTACACTGATAAACTTTACTTTTTGGTTGTGATTTTTTATTTACTTTTTTATTCAATCGTAAATAGAATAGAAGAAGAATAGAAAATCGATACTACTTTCATTGTTAATACAATTAATATCCTTTGCTGTTCTTGGGAACAATATTATTACAGTACATACTATTATCTTATAGTTATCGGGAAACTGAACGTCAATTAACACAATTAGTAGTTGGACAATGGCGGAGATCTTGTTGAATCGATATTGAGAGGCTTAGAAATGTTGATTTCATTAGGCAAGATCCATTAGAGGAGATTAAGGTCTTTAGGTGTAGGTACGGTATTTATCTACAAGTTAAATTATTATCTACAAGTTAACTTATTAATTGCTACTGAGACCTGAAATAAATATAATTATAATGCTATTGTCTAGACCGAAGATCACTTCATAAGATTTCAAATTTGTACACCAGAAGTTAGTTTGTTTGAACGCGCTAATTTCAGGAACCACTTGAAAAATTATTTTGGTAATGGATAATACATTTATCGAGAAAGGCTATAGGCTATATATCATCACACTAAGACCAATATGAGCGGAGCACCAATGGAGAATGTTTCAAAAATAAAATTATCACGCTACGGGCAATAGGAGACGCAAACAAGGTCAGCGAGTGGTAGAATATAAGGAACGTATTATAATGTGGTAACATTTTTTTGTAATATATTCTAACAAATAGATCTTTCTTTTTTCGGGGTATCTAATTCTATAATACCAGAACTTAACTTTGAGAGCTATTTATATTTATGCAAACAATTTTGTATCTTTCTCTGTCAAAAATAATAATGACTTCAGCATCAGATATAGATTATTGTATTTCAATGCTACTATTGAACATTGTTCAGGCCACAAAAACCCAAAAAAAGTATCACTTATAAACAACAGCACATACTTTCAAATTTTCAAGTTATACCAAACTACAAATCTAAAAGTTGCGTAAAATAAAATCCTAACGATGATACACAACTGTTTTAACATTGTTCTTTTGTAACTTTCAGGTTCACTTTGCGCAAAATGGCTTGAAATATTGTTGGATAATGGAAAAGTTCACAATAGCCCACGTTAACTTGAAAATACTATAAATTGCAATAACAGGGCAATACACTCTCATCCTCCAACTTGTAAGACTTTGAACTTAATAGCATAAAGTTACTTGATATTTTACATAGTATTTTGTAGACTCGAGCCTATTGTGGTCAATGAATTTAATAACTATAAAAACTAGTTACGAAGTTTCACGATGTCTGGTGTACATGGCTAATTGAATTTGAGCAGTAACATTACTCGCTTATTTTACTAGACAGTGGTGTGAAACCCATTTTATTTTTTGTCAAAACTACCATTTAAAGGTTTCACATCAAGAAAATCTACTATTGTTTCTGTTAAACTATAAGGTTACTGTAGTTTTTTAAATCTGTGTTAAATCGTGCATACAAAATATTATTTTTTACAACTTCGTGGTAAATTAGTAATGTAGCCAAATTATAACTTTGAGTGCCGTGTAAGTCGGTGTAAGTGTGTTCACATTTCGTGGTGAAAGAAAATTGAGATGTCTTTAACGTATATTATAATCAATTTAAGAAGCGTCATCGTAAACTGAGAAAGCGTAGTCACATAAGAATTATAATGTATTTTTTCTTTGCATGTTTACTGATATATAAGAGAATAGAGAGAAAGAATAATAATTTCTTTATTGTTTCAAAAAATTTTTAACAAGTACAGAGTTTGATCCCTGGATCCCACACTAGGATTCCCTGTGTCGTGCGATCCAGTCTCTTTTCGTCCAGCTGCCTTATGAGACTTAATTAATTTATTTATTTTAACAAAACAATCAAAACGTACATAGTACATGTAAACAAAAAACTTAAGCAAAAAATAACAATTAATAAAGATTAGAAATCAGCAAAAAAATAAAAAATAATAATAAAACAAAAATAAACAACTTAGGAAGTGCTGCAAATTCATCGACTGTTAGTGCTAAGGTTAGGCCAAGGTACAGTCGATTGTACGAGTGTGCTTTTCTTTTGTGTCTGTGTGTATATAAGCATATATTAAACAGTTAACAGTATTGATTTGAGTTTGCTCAAGGTGAATACGCTTTTCGTATATAAAAAAAAAAGTATATACTTATTATTTAACTCGATAGTTGCCACAGTACAGTATTCTACTCTAAATAAGATGGAAGCACTAGAAGCTACTATATAATACCATTATGTCACTTGTTATTTCTATGTTTGATGAAGTTTGCCAGTCAAGAAGTCAGTTCTAACTTCATAATATCCTGAGTATAGACATTTTTTTGATATGAAGCTTTACGAAAATCTTCTCTTTTTCGATTATCTTTAAAATCTATAAAAAAACTTAAAAATACTTACAAAGAATTTGTTATAATCTGTGTGTATTCATAAATATTTTTGGTAGTTAATTTTAATAAGCATACAGAAAGCGTATATTATATTTTTAGCTATCTGCTGCTAGCTGTACCTATTTATAGTTGCATTTTAAACCAAACCCATTAAAATTATTTTTTTTTAATACTTTTCTACCTATTTCTTTTGTACCCATCTGACTCGTTGCTAAATGCCAACGTAACATATATTTTAGATTTATTTCATTTTAAAATTTTAATGTAATCAGCGGTATTTGTTTGGCAGTTCTTAATTGTGTAAGTGCACAGAATGTACTACGTTACAGTATTTCCTTTTCAAACTAGAGGCATAGTAACTTGGGTTTTTGATAATGTTCTAAGACCACTGGTCAGGAATTCACTTAATATATTTTATTACAATGTCGTGTTGTCAACCCTACAGGTGATTATGTGGAGAGTAAGGGCTTCATACTTACTAATATCATAAATACGAAAAAACCTATCTGTTACAAAATCAAGACTCAACTACTGATCCGATTTGAATGAGTTTGGAGATACGATTGATTTTTGGCAAGATTTTGCCGCGATAGCCGAAACACAAATTACTGCAGACTACACTATCTGGAAATTAGTTCGAAATAAATTAGTTAGTAAAATATCAGCTTATACCACAGCAATGGTGAAAATACGGGCTCAAAAAATACAACGTGTCGAAAATGCTACTGAATAAAGATATCTTTGTAGCAATTTAGGGCTGTGAATCATAAGGTTGTAAAAATCGATTATTTGTTAGCAAACAAAAAACAGAGGTTGAAGACTTCATTTATTCTGTACTATTTTTCTGTACATTTTAAAAGTGTTAAAAGTTGTCTCTATTTAGATATCCCCAAAGGATCTTTCCTTTAAGTTTTCACATAAATAGAAAAGTAGGTCAAGATGATTGATGTCATCCATTGTCACAAATTAGTTTGAGTTCTGTCTTCTTCTTCCCAGCTATATAATAATCACCCAAATAATCTTGAAAATAATTAATTATTTCCATGATTATTTGGGGTCGGCTACTAGATCAACTAGTTTTGCCTGAATATCAGTTATCTACAGAACTGGCATCGGGCTTCCCCAACGCTGAGAGCAAAGCGAATTCGAAGGTTTAACTGAGGCCAGTGAATTCTTAATAATTATTGCTATAGTTTTTATGACAACCGGGACCGACGCCTTAAAGTGTTTTCATGCTCGAGACACTGGTGCAGAGCACCGCCAAGTTCCGTAGTCAGAACTGTTATTAGGAGTTTCTTGTAGAAGAAACCCAATAACACTTTTTGGGCCTACCTGGGACTGGAACCCGAGACCTATTGAGAGTTAGTTGCATACGCTAACTATTAGACCAACGCAGTTGTCGGATAAAAATTGGCACAAAGCAGCAAGTGGGCCTTACAGCATTCAAGATTTAATCCAATTTCGAATAATGTGATGAAATGTGAATAAACGCATATCACAAATAATGTAACGAACGTAATGATTAGGGCCCGTATTTTAAAAGGCGTCTCAAGTATCCGTTGAACTCCGATGAGCTGAAACGAGTTTTAAGTTCCAATCAAATCTCAAGCGTCCCTCTTATTATAGAATGTGTTTTGAGTTCTACTCAGCTGAAACTAGTCTCAGTAACCAATCTCAACTCAACAGTTTGTTCTCAATTACGCTTCTGCATTATCTAAAATATTGTTCGGTGTCACGCAGCAAATTATATTAAACAAAATATAATTAACAAATATAATTTAAATATTATTAGTTATTGGTTTGTACATAATACATTATTGGCTAGTGTATCAATGTAAACATAAGAATAAGGAGCAACTCGCCCTAAATTAAATATTACAAATAGTAAAATCAAATGGCTAGATATTACCTATAACGGAACGTCCAAATTGTTATCAATACTGCTAGAGTATCACTGCAGCCGAGAGATGGCGTTGGACACTTTAGAGGTTATAATATTGTTATATTATTGTCATAAACCAGGTTTATGACAAATATAAGTGATATTAATTGAAACAAATGGTTAAATGTGTATTTAAAGTGAGTGGAATATCAATTTAAAGTTAATTAAAGTGAATTGAAATGTGTATGATATGTAATTCTTTCGTAAATAAAGCAAGGTAAAGTGAATTTTTCGTTGTTATTCAGAAAAATCATCATAAAATACGTTAATTTCCCTTTAAAGGCCTTAGAAATTACCACTTGAGACTAGATTGAGCTTGTCTCAACTGAACAGAGATCGCACCTGTCAAAATCTATTCCTGAGAGGAGATTATGCCATAAGTATCGTTCCAAAATAAGCTGTTCATTGATCGTTACTCACTTGATTAACGATCAGTGAATCTTGACTCAAGAGACGTTCAATAATAAAATCTCTTCTTAAAACTAGTTTTAAAACTAGATTCACGACTGAGACGCCTTTTAAAATACGGGCCTAAATCACTAAGTCAAACTGCTTACACACGAGAAAATGTATTTATATAAAATCACTTGCACAAACTACCTACTTTTAACTTGTTATAGTAGAATATAATAAAATTTCCATATTTATTGGCTAGCTCGGAGAAAATATTTCATAACCTTTAACATTTATAAAGAGGCTGAAGCTTCCTTTGTAGTTAAAAATAATCCAAGATTCATAAAGGTAGGCATTTTCTTGTTTTGGATAAATATTAAATTACATTCCGCGATAACTTCGTGCAAACATTTAGTAATAATCTTGTTATTCCATCACTAGGTGATATAAATAAAAATGATGAAAATTATTTGGAATTTCTAACTGTAATTGCTAAGTTAAGCTTTACTGGTAATATATTTACCTGACTACGGCAAAGCCAAAGGAGGGTTATGATTTTGACAGGCTATGTATGTATGTATGTATGTATGTTCATTTGTTCCCTCTTAGCTCCTTAACTACTCATTAGAACTGGACAAATGAGGTGTCGTTAGAAGCGTCATGATCGTCTTCTGGTTATAGGCTATATTATGTGTCACTGAAACTAATGTGGCGCCCTCTAGCCGACATAAAGTACTGTATTAAAAAATAAATTTTAGATAAATATGTCGTGTTTGGTATCATTGGAAAGGGCGTTACTTGTACATTTCAAAAATACACATATTATTAGCATTTGCTCGTGACTTTGTCCGTATTTATTCGATAAGTGTGGTATTTCCATGGCATGCTTGTTTGTTCCATCCTTATTTCTAAAGTACTAGTCAGAATAAGACAAATGAATTATCGTTAGAAGCGTCTTAATTGCCCGCTGATAATAGGCTATTTGACGTGTCACTGAATCTAATGGGGCGCCCTCTAGCCGACGTAAAGTAGTGTATTAAAAATAAATATGAGAGAAATATGCCGTGTTTGGTATCATACTGTATTTGTATGTATTTTTGTCTTTTTATACTTTTTAAGTTTTTTTTTTAGCTTTAAGTTTTTTGTTGTTGTTTTTTTTTTGTATTCTGTAAAATTGATAGTTTGCCATAATTAATTAATCGTTTACATTTCATCCTTTTCGTTTTAGTCGCCTTTAGAATGTGTGTTTTGATCTTTTTGTTACTTGTAACTTTGTTTGCTTGGTTGTTAATTTTTATTTTTTGCTTGCTGTGGTCTCCTGTAAGTGAAGGAGTACATCGGTATAATACCCCTTCAGTAATTTATTGTATACTGTACAGATGTGTAAATCCTTTGTTGGAGATCCTAATTTAATTAAATAAATAAATACGAAAGGACGTTACTTCTACATTTCTAAAATATATATATTATTAACATTTTCTCGTGACTTTGTCCGTATTTATTCGATAATTGTGATATTTCTGTGGTATCTATTTAAAATACACTTTGCATAGAAATTAGTATTATAGAGTCACCAAAACATTTTAAATAAAAGAAAGTAAAAACTAAAACCCAACTACGACAAAAAACGACGCTGAAAAAGTATGAAACAAGTTTCAAAAGCCGCAGTCACGCGTTGTTAAAGTGTTATGGACTATGGTACATTACACTACATGGACTACGGCTTTTGAAACTTAATAATGTACCATAGTCCATATCACTTAACAACGCGTGACTACGGCTTTTGAAACTTGTTTCATACTTTTTCAGCGTCGTTTTTTGTCGTAGTTGGGTTTTAGTTTTTATTTCATTTTATTTAAGGAACTTATAGCTACTGTAAAAAAAGTTCAGTAATTTAGGTACTGTAATTCCAAACCCAAATTTTCACAGTTTAACAGAAAGAAGAATTAGTTGAAAAAGATAGACGATTAATTGAATAAGTATGGACCCTTTTGGAACGCTTCACCGCTAAAAAAAGGGCCATTGTTGTACCTAAAATTAATCCACTAGCACAAAAAATATAGTCTGGTAACAAGGTACTGTGTTTTTGATTACTATGATAAAATAATCTTTAAGAAGTTACATTTATTAGTGACTATTTCCAAAAACGTCCGTAACGTTAAATAAAAAAGCATATGATTTTCAAAGCGCACGTTAAGCTGTCGGTCCCGGTTGTCATGAACATCTATGGCAATCGTTATTGAGAAGTCAGTGCCCTCATATATACTGACAACTAGTTTAACCTTCGAATCCTCAGGGTTGCGGAGGTCCATTGCCAGTCACTCCGTGTAAACACTGATATTCAGGTAAAATCAGTTGAACTAGTAGCCCATCCCACATCTTGGGACTAACAAAGGCTAGGAAAATGGGTCTAGATAGAGCTGGAAGCGGAATTCTCAAATTCGATTTAAGTTGCGTCCAAAGAATGAGGCGTATAGCAGAGGACTGCGAAAGGCTGAGAATCATGACGATCATCATTATTATGTCGATGAAGATGAGTGTGAAAAAGAACATTCAGTGATAGAAAATCTATAAAGCTAAAAATCCCTGAATCAACTCAGTAGAAGGCATGCCAAAATAAAATAATCGAATCTAGTCAATTTCAAGATAACATATTACCTGAAAATGGGTGGAATATAAATCAGTCGTAATAACTAACCTCTTATGCGTAACCCGTATTACATAATCTCGTGGTACTAAATTTGATTCGGTATTTGAGTGTCTACTTCACAATAGAGCAAGCTGCTTGAACGTATAGAGTACTACACATTCCATAATATATGAGGGCATAATAATCGTAAGGTAAATATGTGAAACACCTAAAGTTTTTAACGCTGCAAATCATTTTACGAAAAGAAAGAAGAAACGTTTAACTTATAAACAAGTTTTAGTTTGTGACATTAATGCTATGTAAAAACATGAAAGTGTGCAAGCGTTTTACATCAGACACATAATGATATCAATAGTTTAACAATCTCAGAAAGATTTGTTACTATTTTGTACCTTATTACTGTTCAGTTTTTCTTTTTAAGTTATTATTATTTATCTTTAAACTTAGACTTCATATGTGGCACTATGATTCCGGGTGAGTGACGGGCAATCACCTTTTATCCACGGTGGGTGTAACGCGTTGCGTCGGTTTAGCCCTCACGCCGATTTTCGCATCAATAAACGCGACCAATGAGGACGGAAGATAAATCGTAAATCCATGGCTGACTGGGGAAACGATCCCTAATTTATACATTTGTATGGCATATTCTAAAATAAATTATGGGGTTGTGCCTTTTATTCGGTTTAATTCTTCATTTCAGTTTGCGACTTCTTAAGCTTTTAGAAATAAAATGTACTAGCTGACCTAACGAACTTCGTACTGACATACATTTCTTTAAAAAGAAATCCTGTTAATCTCTGATTTTATTCTATACAAACCTTGTCCTAATAGTAACGGAAATATAGAATTATTATTTTTTCTGATTAGGTGCAGGCGATCGGAAGTTTTGCGCGCACATACATTTCGGGGATTCATTTTTATGTACTTACATTAGTTTTTTTTATATATTTTATACTTTGTACATAATATGCACGGAGAACTTAATGTCACAGAAAGTTTCTACAAATGTCCCTCCACATGATGTAGTCTAAAATAAGATAGGTATAATAATCATTTATAGGAATAAATGTACACAGGAGAAAAAAAAACAAAAGACTAACATTTAAAACTATAAACTGGTTATTTAACACTAAATATATTTATTGTGATAGAACAATAATTTAAGAACTTACGTTTTTTTTCTCAACTGTGACGAGAATTATAACTTCATATTAATTTTAATGGTTCCAGATCTGTGGGAAGCGTCTTAATGGTTTTGTTTGACTTAGCAGAAAATATATTCTATATATGGCAAGATATTTTTAACCGGATTTTTGGGGTAAGTATCTAAGAAAAAGAATAATTGCACACACACAACGAAACGATGCGTCAAGTGTTAGTCCATTATATCAAATTCTGTATACTCTTTCAGAACGAATAGTATTCAATAGTAATAAAATCATATTCTTACAGCAAGACGTTTATATTCCAAGGATACAAGTTTGAATATAAAATGAATAAATCTAAAGATAAATATTTATATGTCTCTACAAGAAAAACTACAATTAAGTATGCGAGTACTTCTTTATAGTTATAGATGAATTACCTACATTCCAACACAATCAAATAAAATGCTTAATTTACTCCCTTTCCCTCTATTTCCCAAAAGATTTATTGTCCAAGGGACCTGGAGTCGGGTCAACGTTCTAGAACATTAACGAAACTACTACAAATCCTAATTTAGTGAACTGACTAATAAACCGATGTTCAAGTTAACTGCAAAATCAGAAGTAGCTGTTTTTACTTCATCAAATTGGATATTGTTGAATGGTTGAGGACTTCTTTTGTTTTACACTAGTTGTATATGCTGCACATTGCAGTTGCATCTATGTACTTGCCGCCCTTGAATCTATAAGTACTAGATGTCTGCCTAACGTCAAACTAGTAATACAGAAAGTTGTCAAAAATATTAGCGAATAGGAAAACATATATTACATAGGTATATAACTTTAAACCCAAAATCTCGGATCCGGTACCAAGGGAGTTCCTAATTTCCTCTTTGTTTGTTTTATATAGGGATAAAATAAACTTACAATAATAATATTTTCTATTGACAAACGACAAATTGACGTACATATTTTTCCAACTCCCTCGTGGCTGTTTTCGGTTAAACATTGTTATACCCACGTCAAAGCTATTCTTGACGTAGAGTTTTCAACACAAGTTATGTTTGGACTAGTTCATCATTTTTATTTTTAGTTTGTGGAGTTAGACGTGCCATCTATCAATATTATAACTTTGTAAGTTTCCCTTATTTGTACATAAATAATGAGAAAAAATACATATATATAATACTCAGGTAATCTATTTGTGAGACATTCCTATGTTTTTGTATTTGGTGTTTTACTAGACATTTTTAATGAACTTTTTAGTATAAGCAATAGTAGTAGTATAGTTTGTTAGTTGTTTTTTTTAAGATAACTCCCGCATTAAGAATAAACATCATGTGCGCGCATTTGCGGATCGTACAAAGTATTGTCCCATGTGGGATTTGAACCCAAAACACTTAGCGCAGTTAAACGTTAAACTTTATCAAAAGTTACCTTTTGTGTATGGTTGCCTGTAAGATATTGCCTTGGAGCGATAAGGCCGCCACTTGTACATACTTCATAATAGTTTTAAGTTTATCATATATTTTTTTTATACGGTGTACAATAAAGAGATTTATTATTATTATTACTTTCTTCTCAAATAATACTGTGAAACACAATTACATCATCGCTTTTCTTTATATAGACGTACCTATGTACTGCATACAACAACTTGTAAGCTAGATAGCCAAAATAGGTTTTATTTTTGTAAATGTTTGCAAATTACACATGGGAAAACCAAGAAGTAGCAATATTCATGCATACAAATATCTGTATTGCGTGGTAATTGAACTCGTAGTCTCAGTCGTTGCAAACAAGTTCACTATCGCTTCGCTGCAATAGTTTGTCCACAAGTTTTTAGTTTAGTAAACTGTAGGCTACCTACCTACTATACTTAAATACACATACACATTTATGTAAATTATTATATTATAATCATATCACTACAAAACTAATAAACTGACTCATTTTGGTTACGAAAAATCCGTTTTGTAGTTGTCTGGAAGAGATCACCGTGAGCGATAACACCGCTGAATGTTACATTTGCATATTGTTTTTACTCATCTTTGGATTTCTTTTAATTTTTTATACATAAGAAAGTTCTTAATAAATTTATAAATAATTCTAATAAAAACTTGTTTTCTAATAAATGAAAATAAAATTATAGTACTTTCCTTGTCCTATTTTTCTTGCAACTCGCAAACCGAGATAAAACATGTCCATGTCGATAAAATGCTTGTAAAAAGTCTTAGGCCGTCTCGTAACATAAATTCTGTTAGAGAAAGTAATTTTCTAAGAAGAACGCTTGTTTGTTTATTAAATATTTCCTTTTTCCTGCGTTGGATTGACACGTGTACTCTCAAAAATTTTTCTTAAAATATTCAGCAGTATCCCTTCGTAGGCGTTTCTTGAAAAGACATGATTATGACTTATAACCAACGGTCTTGTCTATCATGGAAAATGGTGAGCTACCCTCTCTACCTTCCCAGTATCCTTGAGGCGTGAATATGTATGTAATAGTCACTTGATTTCATATATGTAAATCATTTAGTGAAAAATAGATTTAGAAATCGAATAATAATTATATTTAAATAATTTCATTTGCCGTAGTTTTCTACAATAACTGCTACAATACTTTCTACAATACTCCTGCAATATTTTCACTAAAGTCAAAGCTTGCTATTTTTTACACATTACTAGCTGACCCAGCAAACTTTATTTTGCCATAAATTTTTTTTAGGATGGGTCTCCCTTACTATTCAGGGGTATGAAAAATAATGTTGTCCGATTCTCAGACCACACCCATTATGCACACAAAATTTCATAAGAATCGGTCAAGCCGTTTCGGAGGCGTTTAACTACAAATACCGCGACACCAGAATTTTATATATTAGATTAAAGTAATAAGTGTCAATTATTAAAATAAATTATTAAAACCTAATTCATAGAATAAAATAATTTTCTTTTTAAGAGGAATTCATGTCGGCTCCAAATTTTATGGACCTGTCTTTTTCCAGCACTGATAATATTATATAAGACTAGCTGAACCCCGCAGTGTTACCTGCGGTTATTGTCGTGCTGCGAGTAACGCCGCGGGACAAAGTTAGTCTAAAAAAAAGTAGCCTAAGTTACTCCCTGAATCATCAGCTAACTGCCAGTGAAAGTCCCGTCAAAATCGGTCCAGCCGTTCCAGAGATTACCCGGAACAAACAGACAGACAGACAGACAGACAGACCGACAGACAGACAGACAGACAAAAATTTTTTTAACTACATTTTTGGCATATGTACCGTGTATACATACATATGCATTTAGTAAAAAGCGGTTATTTTAATATTACAAACAGACACTCCAATTTTATTTATTTGTATAGATAAGTTTTCATTTAAGCATGTAATATATCATTAAATGATCTTCGATAATGTTAATCTCTACCAAAAAATCATTAAAATAAGAACACTGTTTTTTATAATGAAAAAACAAGACCAATAAAGTTTTTATTTCTTTGCTGAAAATTTTTCAGCAAAATATAAGAAGAAAACCTTGACTTACACATCTTATAGTAAGTGTAAGTAGCCACGCCATTGTGGGATCCCAATACATGTTTGTTGTGTACACATCACGAACGAAATTGGACAGTTTTGGTCCCAAGATGTCCGTCTCGTACATATTGTTAGCATTCCGCACGCGATAAGAATTTATTGTATGTATATGTTAGACCTTCTCCAAGCAATTCTGAAGCGCGGTTGTATAAGATACTGCTTTTTTCTAACACTTTTCACCGAAATATTATTATTGATTTTATGTAGCGGAGGAGAAGGATCAAGAAAAGGAATCGGGAGTATTGGATACATATATCATATGTATGGCGATAGATTATCACGTGGACAATTTTACAAGATTCATTCTTAAATTACTACATTACCGATAGGTAATCTGGCAAATTATTACACCTCGCGCATCACGAAGGTTACTGTTGAGTCTAATCACCAGGCGTCTGCGTTCCCCGATGGAAACCTTGTACTAGTCTATACGGGCCCATAGATATAGCCGTCGCAAGTCGCAAAGCAATCACACCTGGTGAAGGGATATCAACTGAGACCGTGAGGGGATACCCTGTTACCGATGTACAAGCAGTTCCGTATACTACACAAGATTTCGTTTAACAATTCAAACACACTCCTACGAAGACCGGGGAAGGTTCCCGAGTCCTTACTCAACAGCAGGTTCCAAACGAACTTCTATCATACGAGGGCTGATAAAAATTTCCTTTTTTTCGTACCGCACACACACCCTCGATTTATAATTATTAAATTAGCTTAACAAAACGCGGTGGTCAAACAAAATCATACCGGGAGCTCTATTATAAAGAATTAATTAAGGCACCGACCATTACTCGCTTCAATCTCGAGAGTTCTATCGTCCGAGTGACATGACAGCTACAACTGTCAAGACAATAAAGACAAACCCTAGTTTTGCCATTACAAGTTACATTTACTACGATCGGTATCGAACAGCTACGCTAAGCTCACATCGGTCTACTCATGGCCACAACTTGTATAATCTGTATCTGTGGATGTATGTTCGTCGTAGGTCGTTTTAATAACTTTATCGTGAATAATTTCCGCTCTACAACAAAAACTATGTACTAAAGTTGCTTAATTTAATAGGTTCGTATGCATCGTATACAAAATATAACCCAAAATCTAATGGATTTGGCCTGGCCTCATTATATTAATTTAATTTAAATGAATTTACATCCCTCTTAATCGAATTTCTTTAATCTACATTAAAAGCAACGTAACCCATGATAATCTTTAACGAAACCCTTTAAATGTACTTAATTAATTAGAGGTTAATATATTTGTGCAAATATTACATTTTACATCTTCATCAGAAAACGCCCGAACCATCTAATTTAAAACATTTGATTTGAAATCTAATTATCTTCATATGATTTTTACATTAACGATAAAAAATAAATGACTATAGTGATAAAAATAATGTAGAAAATAACAATTTTAGGTACATTTTTTTAGACTTCTTAGACTCTCCTATTCTTATATTTTACAGAAACTATAAGATTTTGATCGCATTATACGGATTTAAAACCAATTTATTACGCTATTGGATTCAGAAAATACGGAAATTGAGATTGCAGGCAAGTGGTCAAAAGCTAATAAATACATAAATTAAATTCTAGTACTCCCTCGAGTGTAATATATCTCTGATTAATTACTAATAAATGGTGTACTCTGATCAAAATAGATAACGCAATTGCATTTCTACACTAGCTTTTGTCCACGACTCCGCCCACGTATATTTCGAGTTTCGAGGTAAAGAATAGTTTCTATTTTTTTTTCAAGAATCAAAGTATCCCCATGTGAAATTTTATTGAAATAGATGCAGCAGTTTAACCATGAAAGCGACAGATAGACAAAGTTACTTTCAAATTTATTATATCCGTATATGGTATGTGTATTAGTATTATTACTAAAAAAGATTATTCGCGAACAACGCTCAAGATGTCTACACGCACACAACACACACCGAAACTTCTCGTTGATCTCCTGACGCACGGAATAATGGATCTTACATAAATATACATAGCATCGAATATCGATTGATTGTTGCGTAGCGATTTCGCCGGTGGATACGTCTTTGGTGCGATGAATGACCTTGTATGTACGAATTGTTTATAGAATGAGCTAGTAATAATAATAATTGGTAGAAATAGGAACTCTCGCGGGTCGCAGTTCGGTTTGAACTACAGTGCGAGAAATACTGGAGTGATATCATTGATCAACCTTGCGACCTTAGCGAAGGATTGTTATTCCAAGTGATGTTATGATTTTAGAAGTGTTTTTACACGTCAGAATTTATTCTCAAATCCATCGAACCCCTACACGTAACAGTATGTATTCATTACAACGGAAAAACCTTCGAGTGACAACAAAAAGAAATAAACTGCAATATTCTTAGGTAAATGATTTTATTTGGTTTCCAATGACTGATTAGCATTGTTACACAAGGCAGATTGTTTTTTTGGTATAGTTAAGGTAAAGTTTTTATTTGACAACTTGAAAGTATAATCTAATAGCGGTTGTTATTATTTGTTTGGTACTTTCGTGAAGTGAAGTGTATACATCATGTTGTTACATGTGATTTCTTTTTTATTTAAAGAGTCGGTTTATTTAGTTGCCGACGTTTCTAGCTTAACCCTATGATCTACACAAAACAAAGGGCCAGTTTACCACTTACTGATAAGGTTCCAGATGGACTATTTTAAACTTATCTGCCAAATAACTGCGACCTTTGGTTTTACAAGTTCCAGATAAAGACAAATGTGTCAGATAACCATATATCTTTATCTGTTAAATAACTGTTCTAAGCTTATCACTTGGTGAAACTGGGATTTAATAATAATAACACTATCGTACCTGAATATCTGACTTTGTAAAAGAGTGGTTGTACTGTATGCAGGTTTGTGAGTAATAGCCTAATACATACATGAAGGTTTTATACCTGTCTCGGCCACATATGACGAGCATAGACTTAGAAGAGTCTATAGCACGAAGCAAATACAAAGAGGAGATGGCATAAGCGCATCACCCCTGTCACAAAATACCGCCCCCGACGTCATCGCAGTTGACAAAACTTGCAAATTATACTATTAACGTCAATGTTCTAGAACTGCATCGAAAAATCGTAATACTTGAATGTTCTCGGTACAATCAAGTAAAAAGATGAAGTGTTGTGTTTTATCTTGTACAAATAACTCAGATAGACGATCTGGTACCATGAGTGGCATCATATTTCTTTTATAAGTAATTTTATAGCTAATTTTTTTATAAGTTCTAGAAAAATCTCTTGGTGTTTTATTGAAATGTTATTATATTTACTCGCCACTAGATGGCAAAACTTTGTGTTACTGGAAATAAAAATACAATGGTACGTTGACCTGAATATTAATAATACATACCATAAGAAGATACGGAAATGAGTTCTACATTCTTACCTAATGAATTTTTATACATCATGGTATTTTTTTTGTATTTTTCTTAATTATATTGTGAACAGACTGACATCTATCGACATCTATTCTAAAATAAAAAGACAGGGTCGTATTTAGAATCCAAATATTTTATCAAGTTACGACTATATTAATCTTGCATTGAAAGTTGTTACTTCAAATATTGAAAAAAAAAAGAAGTTTTACTTATGCTGATGATTTGACGGTTTTTTTTTTAATTCATTAAAATAATACAATGTACCAGTATACAGGTAATGTTCTAAATTTTCATCTAAAGATAGTATTGAAGAGCAATGGATCAAAAAAATAATAGGCAAAACTGGACTCCTACAAAATACACCAATATTTGTTCTTCCCGTTGTGATTCGAATCGATAGTGATTCATTTCAAGGAAAAATCATAAAAAAACGAAAAAGTAACTTATTATCTACACCCAAATTAGGCAAGATTAAAAGTGATTAGATGTGGATATTAGAGACAACATTGGTATGACCATTCAATTCAGATTTAGATTAGTTGATTTTCTAAGATTGGCGTTATTTAAGCATTTCAATTCCGAAGTGAAATCTAAAATATAAAATTCTCGTGTCACAGTTTTCGTTGCCATACTCTTCCGAAACGGCTTGACCGATTCTCATGAAACTTTGTGAGCATATTGAATTTTTCATCCCCCTAAATGGTAAGAGTCACCCATCCTTAAATTTTTTTTATGGCAAAACGACGTTTGCCGGGGCAGCTAGTAAAATATAAATTTATTTATTTTTTAAATAAAATGATTTGCACTACATATATTAATTTTTGTTTTACATAATCCACGTGTAAACCAAACATATTGAACAATATTTTATTTAGGGTTATTTATTAGAAAAAAAAAGTTCACTTTTGCAAAATTATTTACGTTATTAATGATGTTTTTTGTTCAAGATGCTTATAAAATTGACCTTGAAAAAACTACTCCTTGAAATTCTGAGTACGTCCACACTAGTGTCAGCTAGCTAAACTACATAGCAATATACTCGTACAACGATGCAAGTAGTTTTGCTATTGCCTGGTAGATGGAAAAGTGTAAACTAACACCCCCTCCCGCAAATTGTCACGCATTGCTTCATACAAAAATCTCATTAGGGCATCTCCTCTTTGTATTTGCTCCGTGGTCTATAGCTTCTCGGTGATAAGGCGGGAAAAGCATATTAAGACGCGTGCGTGTGTGTGGGCGAGTAAAGGAATCAAATAAATACATCACAATGAGTATAACACTACATTACAGTGGCCATGAGTTTCTTTGCCAGCATTCTTCTCTTAAGGCTCTTTTGGAAACTGGAAGTTATAGAGCGACACAAACAGGCAGTAGATTTTGGTGTTTTCTTCTAATTTATCTTGACAATCCAGTACATGCGGTGGTGCGTTTGTTTGTGTCGATCTATGATTTTTAACTGAAGCTTCAATTTAACATTCATAAATGTCACTTAGTGTCATAATTAAATAAATGATTTTGAATTGAATTGAATAATATTTTGAGGCAAGTAAATTTAAACGAATTTATTAAATAATTTTGCTTGATAGCTGTTTTTTGGAATTATACTCAACTCAAAGCTATTAAAAAATTGTTCTTGTACTGGGTAAAAGTTTAAAAGTTGTCACTGGACTTTTTTAGTTTTCTTCTGAAAAGTTCGAAGCTCGCGACGTACTTAATTTAAGTCTACGAACTTTTGAAGTTCTAAGATCTTATTCCAGTAATTTAATGATTATTTTATGTCGATGATAATTAATATTTAGTTGTATAAAACATTTCTTATATACATTGCTTGAAATTTATGAAGAATAGCTTGATTGATTTATATAACTTAGCAAGCGTAATCTAAAATTGTATATCAGTGTGTATATAATGCGTAATCATGCTATTATTTTTCTCAATGAGTTTCTTTTTTTTTTTATCTCGACTACTGTGAAGGCGAAAGGAAGGGTGTAATGTTTGAAATCGGGTACTGAGGCTTACGTGCTCCATTTTAAGAAGTAATTTTTCTATTGGATCAGTATTACTCGCAAACAATGTGGTGTGTTACAACGTAGTTATTGCGCCAATTGGCCGGGGAAAGCTTGCAGCTTACCTTGGGAGACAATCAAATGTTTGTATGATCTGAAAATATTTATTTCGGAGTTTGAGTATTTTTTATGTATGTATTTACAAAAAAAAAAAATTATGTATTATCAGTTGTCTAGTACCCATAACACAAGCTCTGCTAAGCTACGGACTGGATGGCATAGTGTGTCACATAGTGTGTCAGAAATATAAAAATTAAAAACAAATAAAGTGCAGCATCGATTTAGGGGCCGCATCGTCTTGTAATCACGTAGTCCGGGTCCAAAAAGATTAAAACAACAAAATAGTTTAGATCTATAAATCAAGAAATACTTAAGTACAAAAATGCTCAAGGTAAAGTTTTACTTACATTGATGAGATAACACATTTTTTTTCAATTTTATACTAATAATATATAGTACTGTTATAAAGTTATTAAAAAAAAAAACAAATTACGGGCGTAAGTCATCATTACAGGTATCTGGCAATGACGTACCGTTACTACGAGTATATCTTGTGATATGTCAATGTTTGCTCTACGCTAGATGCGTGCTCCCGTACGATAGATGCTTAGATTTCCTAAATTATATTTGTAGGATAATTCTGATTTCATTATATATTTTAATTCATTGACTAAACTGATATAACAGTCATTTGAACTTAGCTTTAGATGGAAACAGGTTAAGTTCAGTTCAATATTATGTATCTTACATCTTGTTTGGTTCCTGAAAATCAATACATTCATTCTATAAACTAAACTTCTAATGGTCTGTTATAGTCTGTTAGTGTCTAATATTAGACTGGATAGATTTAAATGTCATTTATTTTAGAACAGAAAGTGTACGAGGCTTAAAATAAATATTCAGGACAGCTAAAGGTTGAGAATAAAAGTCTTTGATTCTTTTTATGTATTTTTAGACGGCAGCTTTTTTGATTTTTTTAAGACTCTGTATCAAGTGTTAAATATAACCTTTCTTTTTATCCTCACCATCATTATCTCAGATAAAAGACGTCCATTGTTGAACATAGGTCTCCCCAATGCTCTATACAAGAACCGATTCCGTGATATCTGTCGATGGCTTCCCACAAACTCTACTAGGTTTTCGGACCGCCTTGCAAGGTCATCTTCGTTCTATCTGTCCAAGTATGGGTATTTTTAACATGAGCTCCGTTGCTATATTTGTTTATGTTATATCAATTTACATTCTACCATTCGCTAATCTGTGTAACCTTGCGCTTGTCAAGCTACATCTGATAGGCACTATTTCGAACTGCAACTTAAACATGTTTGAAGTAAAGCGTACTAATATTAGCATTACTAAATTGACTTACAAACGAGATAGTTCTACTAATGCGTTAATTTGTTCCTCGTATGTCAACAAAGAGTTTTGAGATTCAACAATTCTTAGTAAAGTATTATTAACGGCATTGTATTTTAACATTAAATGTAGTATATTTTCTGAAATAAGTACTTAACAGGACGTACTAATGAGCTTTAAGAATTCTTCTTCACATCTTACTGTGTGAGCTCATAGATCCCGTTTAATTATGGTAAACTTAGTCAAATATTTAAGCAAGGGGAACTATGCAAAACTTCTTAAGTAAGTCTCACAAACCACAAGGTTTTCTCATCCCGACTGCTAAGCCAGAGGTCGCGGGTTCGATTCTCACCCAGGAAAAATGTTTGCGTAATGAACACGATCGTTTTCTCTAGGTCTGAGAGTAATTTATCTATGACTAGACTTTAGCCAGTGACTTCGCCCGACTTAGTAATCGCAGCAAAAAGTAGCCTTTTTCCTTCTCCAAAGACCAATACACAAAAATTTACCCAAATCGGGATTCAACACAGTCGTGAGCATAATATGCGAACAGAAGAGTTGATTTTGTAATTTTTAATACATATTAAGTATGGATATGATACATTTATCGAGAAAGGCTATATATCATCACGCTAAGACCAATAGGAGCAGAACACCAATGGAGAATGTTTCGAAAACGGGGGAAAATTATCAGGTTACGGGCAATAGGAGACGCAAACGAGGTTGCGTCGGTCAGCTGGTTCTATGTTACTGTGGTCGCTTGGCAATTTTGCAGTCTCAGCCCCTTTCCCGTTCAGGAACTACAATAGCCTCTATTTTAGCTCCTTAACGTCTTTTGATCCGTCTAAATATGATAACATTTCCAGTTCGCGCAAGGGATTGGCATTAGGCCGGCAACTGATCCTAAACAACCCCCAAAAAGAAGGGCGGGAAGATGCTGATAATAATGATGACGTAGATAATAAAATTTTTACTACTCTAGATATGCTTGCATCAGTCGTCTATTAGACATCGTGCTTGTTTGATGTTTACATAACAGTTTCATTAAACCTTAGAAGGTCGGTTATAGAACTAGGAAAAAGAAACAGAACGAAAAACAGTATCCTTTAAGTTCATGGTAGAGTTTATTTGTGATAAATTGAAAATGATTGTTTTTGTTACTAGTTTAATTTGATAATATGTGAAAATCTTAAAAATTTTAAACTCAATTTATTCTTTTTGTATGGAGGATACTTTCTTGGATCGTATCATAGAAACGTGTAATATCAAATATTTTGGATCCAGGCGTACGTAAATAAAAGTGCAGTGAACTGCTTTACTGGTGTATTTACTCGTTAGGCAACTTCCAGGCGTATCAAGTACAAGTAATAATTATTTTCCGGGAATTAACGCGAACAGACCAGGTTGCACTGGTCTGGTCCTGGTCCTGGTCGAAACGTCAGGCAAATCAGAGGTATGTAATACCTTTTAATAAGTGATCGCGTTAATTCCCGTAAAAAATAATTGTTAATATATCATGGAACGCGAAAGTTCAAAAGTTAGACAAGTAATAATGAAGGCAGGACCACAGTTAAAGCCAAAGAAGAGAGTGCCGGCCGTTCTATGTGAGGTTTTAATAGTTTCAAGTTCTGAATCAATCTATTGTATTTTATTACATCTTAACGCTGCAAATGAAAATAACATACCCAAATAACATTCGGATACTCCAAAAATATTTTTTATTTGGGTAGCGGTCGAGTCACCGGCCGCCGCACCCTTTGCTACCCCTCGTGTATTTGACATTCCATTTGTCAGGCCAGTTCTAGCGGATGTTTTATTGGGTAGGAAATTGTTCATATGAACTGGGCTTCTATTTGAATTTTAGAGCTAGCTTTGTTTTGCAATTTGTCATCTTGTTGAATGCGCTAATCTCAGGTACTACTCATTCAAGTTGAAAAATTATTTGAGTGTTGGATACCTGCTTTATTGAGACAGGTATACGCTATAATATAATATCACCCAGCGATAGCTAGGAGCCAAGTTTGAATGAAAAATGTTGTACAATATGGGGAAAACATATTCTTTTGAGAGATGCAGACGAAGCTGTGCAGGTAACTTAGTAGATTTATGAAATTGCCTACCTGTTTATTCTGCTAAGATTATTATATTACTACATTTATCCCTTATTAAAAAATACATAAATATTCTGAAACGTCAGGAAATCTATACTATGTGAAGCAAACACTTTGTACCCCTTTTTATGAAAAATTATGCGAACGGAGGAGTATGAAATTTGGCACAATTATAGTTTATGTGGCAGAGGACTGCAGAAAGCTAAAGTAAATAAAAAAATACTGTATAAAAATTTACAAAATAAAACGACTTCAATCTGGATCAAATTGAAATGGGACCAAATGAGAAGCACCAGTTTCAAATGAAAAAACAATCATCAAAGTCGGTTCACTCAGTCGAAAGTTATGAGGTATCAAACTTAAAATTTAAAAAACAGTCGATTTGAAAATACCGACTTACGGTCGAATTTCGATCACTATGTTACTACTATTGCAAATAATACAGAATAGACATCCCACGTGATAGATTTTTAAGGAATTGTGTAAAAAAAAACCGTAAAATACGAATGTGTAAACTATAACGTATAACTTCATTAATTTATCGAAGAAGAAAACATTAAAGAAATACTATAAATAAATGATACCTTTATCTAATAGACATTGAACTCCTCTGGGTCTCCCACCTCTCTCCTTTAATTACAATCCGGCTTCATTATATAAACGTTTCAGTACTCACTTATGAACAAATTGAATGATTAATGATTCATAATGTTCTGGCGGCACATTAAATGTGAAGACTCGAATTTAATTACTCGCTTCAAAGTTTATATTCATATATTTTTTACTCATTTAGAATTTGGTTGTAAATAATCCAGGAAGGGCTTGTGACTTCAAAAGCTGAAACCGCTCTTTTCATACTCCGATAAAATATGTCAATATTTCCTCAACAAAAAATTCGACAGATATATAGGCCCATATAAAAGGGAACCGGAAAAATAGCATCGTGATCAAAGATTGACGATCGTTAGGTGACTTTTGTAAGCGAATAACAAAAGGGTGACTGTTAAAGTTCACATTCAATACGCTTGTAGCGTTAAGAATGTCTCGAGGATAAAGGAAGTGAAAACATATCTTGAGGATTTTCGGATTTTTCTGTGTATAGTTAGGGAAATCTCGGCTATCACCAGTAAATAGTAAGAAAAATAAGGTTTTTTGTATTGTATTTATTGTTATTAGCATAACCTATTTATGGGCGGAATATGGCTTTCTGGGTTGACTGCCTCGGTGACCCAGTGGTAGCGTAAGCGACTGCTGTGCTTGAGGTCTCGGGTTCGATTCCCGGGTCGGATCAGATGTTTGTATGACTTGCAAGTATTTGTTTCGGAGTTTGGGTGTTTTCTATATATAATATGTATGTATTTACAAAAAAAAAGTATATAAGTATTTATATCAGTTGTCTAGTACCCATAATACAAGCTCTGCTTAGTTAGGGACGTTATTATTAAATCAAAATGACGCTTTAGGTGATGTTTTAATTACGTAACAGGTTGGCAACAATTACACCATAATAACTTATATTAGTAAATAATATAAACTGTTTCTAAATAACGGTTCATATCTTGATTTGTAATTCCAGTGACTTTTTTCGAAGTTGAAAGTTAATATTGTAATAAGCCTTTTAGTTACCTCAATACTTCAAACTATTTGGCGTAGCCCCATCGATATAACTAATCATAATAACATGAGAAAAATATTTTTTTTATAAGTTACAATATTATATAATTCCTTTCTATCTTCAACACGTATTAAGCGTGTTAAATATATACGCCTTCTATACTGAAGGCGTATATTGCTATCATACTTTTGTTAAATTTATATTTAATCTATACAAATAAATAAAATTGGAGTGTATGTTTGTAATATTAAAATAACAGATTTTTAATCAATGCATATGTATATATACACGATACATATACCAAAAATTTAGTTAATTTTTTTTTTGTCTGTCTGTCTGTCTGTCTGTCTGTTTGTTCCGGGTAATCTCTGGAACGGCTGCACGGATTTTCCGGGATGATCCGGGGAGTAACTTAGGCTACTTTTTTTAGACCGCGGGTAACACCGCGGGGTTCAGCTAGTTAAAATATAAAGATAAAACAATGTGTATTTTTCCATTTTAGATATTTCAACGGTTAACTTAATAATTTTCTGAAAACTAATCTACCAAAATGTAAAGTGTATGTGAAATTAATTATTCCAAAACAGTTCTTGAATCTCTCTCTCTCTCTCTCATCAGCCTACTGGCGTCCACGAATCTCTTTCTATCTCTCTTTTCATCCTACTGGCATCCATCTGCTGCCTGCCATTTTCTTAAAGTCGTCGTTACCTGTTTGAAGCCATATTATAGCAGTATAGATGAGAAATGGGGAACAAAACTAATGTTAAAATAAAATTGAAAAAAATACACACGTATACGTGTATATTATTTCATGTGAAAAGTTGAGTTTTTGCAGCATACACAATATACCTAATCAACTTAACATTTTAATGTATATACTAGTTGACCCACACAACTTCTTCTTTGTTTTTTTTCAATCATACTCGACTCCTATTGACCTAACGGCATTTTAACTATCCTATAGAATTCTATTGAATAATAGAATAGAATAAACTTTATTGTACACCAGTTAAAACAGTTTACAATCAGGAGTTTATTACCTTAAAAACAATGTACAAATGGCGGCCTTATCGCTAAAAAGCAATTTCTTACAGGCAACCTTTGAATGGTCAAATTGACAGTGGAAAGTTGAAATTATGGGTAGTTGTGGTATAAAAAAATGAATTAAAGAATTCATTTAATAGGAGTAAAAGAAAGAATTACACGTTAATCCTATATTGAGCTCTTCTGCAAAACACTATTAAAAAAACGCGAAAATTAGTTAATTTCGGAGCCCAACGAAAGCAACATCTACGTAAACACACTAAGTTAGCTACAGTAGTAAGTCTGGCTATAAACATATCGGATGTCAATATCAATTGCACTTTATGAGTCTGTTGAGATCGATATACAATATATTCAACTAGGTTATTGGATATGACAGCGACTGCATACTGGCATACGGCATAAGTTTTACGAGATAAACATGAGATGTATTACGTTTACGTTTTTACAGCCAGTATCAATAATACTAAGCGGCCACACTGAATGTAAATTCAAGTTTTTGGCTATTGCGGAGTTAGTAATTTTATATATATCATGTCGTTAATTTTTAACTTATCATCTATTACGTATGGATTGTAATATATAATTCTTATGTTTCAATATATTAAAATAGTTGTTTCTAAATAAAAAGTTTATAATGTTCACTTATCGTATTTATAAAGCATGTATCTCATTAGTCCACTTAAAATAACAAGTTCACAATATAACGATACTTTGTGCAAACATCTAAGGAAGTATTTATATTTATAAATTAATACAATACCTTTAAAAAATCAGAAAGAAAAACAGTAACCAAACCAGATTGCAGTAGAAAGAATAAGTTTATTTGTGCACCTAATTTCCTCACCTTTATTATGCATGTATTTTTATTGTAAATCGTACCTATTTTTCAACTTTCTAAAGTAATAATAGCAACACGCTGAAGTGTAAATTCAATTCTGTGAGTAATTTTATGGTTATTTTAGCTTTGTTTGTGCAATGCTTTGAACTGAAGGAATTTCAAGCCTTTCACGTAAATCATTTCTGCTATCTGATGCACCAAAGAGATATGCATTCAGAATTTGAATGGTGTTTTTTGACAAAGTAAATTCATTGTTGTTGATTTAAAATTTTTGTTTGCTACGATCTATTTGTAATTATATTTACTTGGCAGCACCTAAAAGCTTTAAGACGTTGTAGCGACACACTTTGGTCAAATCTTATGTTAAATGACTTATATATTTAGGGTTACTTAAAAATTATATGTAATAGGTATATTAATGACTACCGTGGTAGAGCCATGCTTCGGCATGCATGGATCGGCTCTACCGGAGTGATACCACGGCCTCACAGAAAACCGGTGTGAAACAGCGCTTGCACTGTGTTTCGCCGTGTGAGTGAGGATACCGGGGGTTCATAAGCTAACTCCTCCCCCATCCCCTTCCCCATCCCCTTACTCATCCCCTTACTCATCCCCTTCCCCATCCCCTTCCCCATCCCCTTACTCATCCCCTTACTCATCCCCTTCCCCATCCTCATCCAGCCATCATCAACATCAGCCGTCTAGTTCCAAACTAGACAATTTAAAATACTTCACCTTCTTTGGACAGTAATATATTTATTGTTCAATTTCAAGTTCAACATATGTATGTGTTGATGCCTCGACCACGCTACTAATATTATAATTGTGGACCTTGTGTAACCTTACCTGTCCATTAAGCTTTCAAGGCTAATGAAACTAAATTTATCATACGACATTCTCTGAGGACACAATCAATCACAGGACGTCAGTGTATCACTGTATGTAAGATTTACTAAAATCATTTTGAAAAATAAATGCAAATTTACCATTACTTTATTATTTTAAAAGGACTTACAATGTCTTTTGCACTGTTTTAATTTGTATTAATAACTCTACGAATATTAAACAAAAACTAAATTCATATTTCACTCATTTAAATAAACAATGGCATCCTTTACAAACATCGTTTAAGTGGCACTACCCGGCAAAGCTTTGCTTCGATTAAAATAACTTAAATTAGCAATCGTTTATGCGAGAACATGGTCTACTGAAACTCCATCGCTTTATGAGTTTGTAAACCTTACTTTCAATAAACCTATTAAGGCTTTGGTTAATAAATTTATTTTTAGAACACGAGCCTATTCAAACAACGCGTACGAAGCAAAAACATTTTTTAACGAAATCAGCAATATCTTTTCAAGAACGTTGTTTTTTTGTGAAGCCGTTGTTGATTTATGGACAATTTTAATTTTTATAGTTTACTGTGATCGGGATATTTTTGCGTTGAGAGGTATAATATTAGGTATACTTACCCGCCTTCAAAAAAAGGAGGAGGTTTCTCAATTCGACCGTATACTTTTTTTTTTATGTGTGTTCGCGGATCACTTTGTCATTTATGAACCGATTTTGATGATTTTTTTTTAATGGAAAGGAGATATCTCAAGGGTGGTACCATAATAAGGACACTAAAATCTGATGATGGCATCTAAGAGAAATCGAGTCGAACCTTGAAGTCGGTTTTATTTTTGTTAAAATTGTACTTGTTGTTAGTCGCCCTTCCAATATATATTTTTTTTTAGTGCTTACATATTGTAGATAGAACACACCCAAACTCCGAAACAAACATTTGTAAATCATACAAACATTTGGTCCAACCCGGGAATCGAACCCGAGACCTCATGATCAGCGGTTGCTCCCGCCAACCGCGAGACCAACGAGGCAGTCAATATAAAATATTAGTCAAGAAAATATACAGCGTGAGTAAGCATAAACAACACCATTGTTTATTTCCATATCGTTATGGCTGATTTGGGTTTAACTTCTTCAACGGCCACTTCTGGATATAGATTTCTTCTTTAAATGATGTTTTCATCTACTATAATATATTGGCTAGACAGAATGGTACAGAATTTGTTCCATGTTTTCCATCTCTTTGCAGGGCTGAAGTCCTGTTTAGTTTCCCTTAGTCGGCTCTTACGAAACCGACAAGATAGAAAAGGCTACCCAGTATTCTCAATTTGTCACCTCACGGAATAGTGTGAGCAAGTAAATGTTAGTTTTTAACCGACTTAAAAAAAGAAGGAGGTTATCAATTTGACTCTATTTTTTTGTTTGTTACCTCAGAACATTCGGCTGGGTGAACCGGTTTTGATGATTCTTTTTTATTTGAAAGCTGGTGCTTCCCGTGTCCCTGTCAATTTGGTCCAGTTTTGACTATTTCATCCATGAGATTATATTATACTTATCTATATCTATACTAATATATAAAGCTGAAGAGTTTGTTTGCTTGTTTGTTTGAACACGCTAATCTCAGGAACCATTCTCAGGAAAAATTATTTCAGTGTTAGATAGCCCATTTATCGAGAAAGGCTATAGGCTATATATCATCACGCTAGGGCCAAAACGAGCGGAGCACCAATGAAAAATGTTTCGAAAACGGGGGAAAATTATCACGCTACGGGCAATAGAAGGCGCAAACGAGGTTGCGTGGGTCGGCTAGTATGGTTTATATAAATCTTCAATTTGAATTAAGTACATGCGAGACAAATAGGCGAATAACTAAATATCAGGCCAACCGATTTCGATGTTTTTTTCTTTATTCGAATGCTGGTGCTTCCCGTATGGACCCATTTAAATTTGGTCCAGTCCAGTTTTTTTTTTCGTTCAAATTTTGTATAATTGGTATATGAGAGAACAATTTTAACTACGTAATGGACTTCTTTAATTAGTCTGGGATTTGTGGATTACCACCCTTAGTGATCCCATGTGTGTCGTAAGTGATGACTAGGGAACAAACTACATAAGACAAAATCATAGCAAAAAGAAAAAAACTTGAAATAATCCTTATGCCAACACTCCTGGCGAGCGTAGTATAGTAGACTAAAACGTCAAGTAAAATTATTAAAAATACAAAAAAATGCGACTACCCGACTGTATCATTATTTGTCATCTTTATTAAATTTAGTTTTTTTTCATTAAAACATATTAGTTTTATATATGTATATCTATATTCGTAATCACCGTTAAAAAATCTTTATTTTGATACCACACTCGATGTATTTTAAAAACATTTTTTGTAGATTACTTTTTGGGGCCCAAAATCCTTAATTTTGTTTTTTTTTTATAATTTTCATGTATCCAGTATCACTCTCACGACTAAGTTGAATGTATTGACAGCACTGACATAAGAATACGACAAGCCCTTTAGGCTCTAGGGCGTGCCAAAGAAATATACATACATACACTCAAAAAACATAACCCTCTTTCTTTCGCAGTCGGGTAAAAAATTAATAAATATGATACAACCACGGCCTCACAGAAAACGGGTGTGAACCAGCGCTTGTGCTGTATCTACGAGTGAGTGAGGACACCGGAGGCCCATAACCCCTTCCTTCTCCCTATACCCCTTCCCATTCTTCCCACCATCCCCTTTCCCCGTCCCCCAAAGGCCGGCAATGCAGTTGTGATCCCTCTATGTTGCGGGTGTCCATGGGCGGCAGTAACCGCTTACCATCAGGCTATACGTCTACTCGTTCGCCCCCTATTCCATAAAAAAAACTTTACTTTAGTTCATTCTCAATTAAAGAAAATATGTTACTTTTACAAGTTATCCGTTTACCAAACCTAATCTTGTCGACTTTCATAACCACCAGATAAATAAAAAAATAAAATGTTCATATATATGTACAGAACCATGATTCTAAGGTTCAGCGTGAATTTTGAAATGCCATATAAATGAGTCATATAAATGAATGAGTGAGTGATGTTACTTCTATTAGGATGAAAGTTAGATACAAATAAACAGGAAACAAGGGTTTCCCGTATCAATCAATTATTCGAAACATGTACCTTACTTTTGCAATAGTTATTTACGTGTGTGTTACGTTGCCCCTGTCTTATTATGTGAAGTTTCCCCTCACTAATAGTCACTATTCCTGGCTGATTAACTTTAAATGATAGTATTTTTAAATTTAAGCTTACATTTAATTCTATAAGTATAAAAGCATTTCTAGTTATTTTCGATTTCAATACTAAATAAATCTATAAATCATATATTTTGAAACTCAGTGTACAGAGCATAATTCATTATATTTGAAATCTTATCGTATCAGTGGACAAATCGCAAACGGTCGATGTCCATTTGAGTTGTGTTGTCGACGTATCGTAAATCAATTCTTATACGGTTCAATGGCTGTAAATCTTTTACGATCCGTCTTTATTTGTCGAATTCACAAGTCCGAAAGTTTTTTGATATTTGTAACTCAGGTCAAAATACCATTTTATAGAAATGTAGGATGTTTATTTTAGCATAAAATGTTTCCTCATCTCAAACATTTAATACTGTCGTCAGTAAGCAAAGGAAATTGATCGGGTGAGCTAGTAATCATTAAAAAAATGTATCTCTAAATAACAAACAAAGGTAGATGAGGCAAATTTTATAATCTATACAAATATAGCCTCCAGTTATAATAACAAAGATTAAATACCAACATAAACTTCACTTACGTAGCTGCTCTGTTTAACTGCCTCGGTGGTGCAGTAGTAGTGAATGCGACTGCTGTGCTTGAGGTCTCTGGTTCAAAGCCTGGGTCGGAGCAAATGTTTGTGTGATCTACAAATATTTGTTTCGGAGTTTGGGTGTTTTCTATGTATGTATTTAGAAAAAAAAGTTATGCATTTATATCAGTTGTCTAGTACCCATACAAACAAGCTTTGCTTAGCGTGGGACTAGATGACATTGTGCATTAGATGTCTGAAATATTTATATATGTTTATTTATCTAGTGCATGCGAATAGTCTCTGGGTACGCCTTGTCGGAGTTGAACCGCCTAAAATCCTAATTTGTAATTAATTTTAAACGTATTATATTCATATTTTACTAGCTGTGTGCGGTATTGTCGTACCGCGGGTGAAGCCGTGGGGTGAAGCTAGTCAAAAAAGTAGCCTAAGTTACTCCTTATATCATCAGCTATATGTGAGTGAAAATCCCGTCAAAATCACTCCAGCCCTTTTGCTGCTTTTGGAATTAAGTGTGAATATTGAATCCCTCACGAACTATTTGCTAAGTTGAGAATATTAGAAAATCTCTAAACTAAAAATATTCGTTAATTTAAAATATTTTAGATGTCGGTTCTGCTTTTACCGTCATTAAGACTTGCCGAGTTACGATAAAAAAAACTAGCTAATTCCAGTTGCAGTTATAACATTTGATACATAGCAACCGTGTCTGTTTTAAAAAAAAAACTATTCTTAGACAGTTTCTAAGAATCACAAATATTGAATTGAATTGTAATAACATCACAACTCGCTCACAAATCACAAAGATCCGTTAGCATGTTGGCCATATTCGAATACCATTATTCACCCTACTATTTGCATTTAAACGATTCTATTACCATAAACAGTTTTAGTATGACCCATGTTACATACCGAATTCGTCCACTGAAAATAAGGTTTACGACGCAAAGGCCGAATTTCGTTTCGAATAATAAATTTTTCTCCTTTTAATTCTTAGGCAGTCGTAGACGGCCTAGTCAAATGATTTCTTTATTAAATGTCAATACAATAAGTAATGTGTGTAATGTGACGAAACATATATACATATAGTCACGCCTATTTCCCAGAAGGGTAGGCAGAGATTATTGATCTCTATATACTACCGTCCTGACATCTCTTTTGCTACCTCTATTTTCAGTAATCTCATGCTCGTCGGTTTCTGGTGATTTTCATCATCACAATTTAATTGTATAGAATTGTCTAGTATTGACAAATCAGATATGAGTTCTCACATGTAACTATTTTATGGAATGACCAATCGATCTAATAACCTATGGGTGAATAATTCTTTTATGAATTAGCATTGTGGCAATGCGCTTCGCATAAATGGCTTTTGAAAATGAGTATCTCTCTCGTCGAGTATGAATAACTCTCATACTCTATCTACTACTGTATTCCCATTCTATAGGATTATATATATTAGAAAGATTAGAGAGTACAAGTATGTTTGCGAACACATTTATATATATTTATTTTATAGACATTTATTTATATATTTTACTGTGTAGTTGGCTGATCTGCATTAAGACGGGCGCCATAACTGAAAACGTCTAGGAGTTTATCATCATGTGTTATGTCCTGTTATATAAAAGCAACAATAATAAGAAATATGACGTCTGTTTTAGGGACATGCAATTATACTATAAGTAAGTATTATAAAAATATACATTCAATACAATATAAATAATAGTCGTGTTTCACTTTCTAAGTTCATTACATAGACATTTATTGCGCGCTTGTCCAAAGAACACTGAACATTAACGTACATTACGTGATAATTCAGCTTTTTTATTGCGTTACATTTACATAAACCATTCAAAAGTAAATCTAACTTATCATGCTAAACACATTGTTGGAATAAAAGCAATTTTTTTTAATTATAAAAGCAAGTCTTCATATTTTTATTGTCTATGTAAGTTACGAATGTATCTAAAGGAAAAAAATATTTAATTTCCAAGATATTTCTTATCATGTTTAGGCATGGATCATCTTCAGAATATTACAGTAAAACACTCTAAAACCAAACTTGTATTCCAGTGCCGTCTTTAAGTATGTCTGTATTAAATCAATTACTGTAATCAGTAAACTTAAGTTGGCACAGTACAGCTCCATTTCTGAGAAATAGAGTACTTTCCCTAATAATACTTTATATATTTCTTAATTTAAATTTTACTTATTACTAGCTGAACCCCGCGGTGTTAACCGCGGTTATTGTTGTAGCGCGAGTAACGCCGCGGGACAAAGTTAGTCTAAAAAAAGTAGCCTAAGTTACTCCATGGATCATCAGATACCTGCCAGTGAAAGTCCCATAAAAATCCGTCCAGCCGTTCCAGAGATTACCCGGAACAAACAGACAGACAGACAGACAGACAGACCGACAGACAGACAGACAAAATTTTTTTTAACTACATTTTTGATATATGTACCGTGTATACATACATATGCATTTAGTAAAAAGTGTTTATTTTAATATTACACACAGACACTCCAATTTAATTTATTTGTATAGATTTTATAATTCCAATGAACCTGCGTGGTTTTCGTAATGCAGTTTTCATCACTGTATCTGTAAATATATGTGTATTGGAAATAAAGAAAAAAAATGACATAACTCAATGTATTACTGTCTACTATTAATCTTTACTTTAATTCTCGTTGCAGTGTACTGCATCGTTCTCAAATAAGAACAAAATGGCAGCCATAAGGACTGCCAATAGAAGTGAAAACTTATAACTTGACGTGACGCGGTGACGCGAATTCAACATTTTCTCCCACCAAAAAGTGTTCAAGCGGCTTAAGAATTTTTCATTTCAATGATATTTATTTGGACAGAAACCAAATAATAAGTTCAGTCTGAATATCCCCTTGCAATGTTCAGAACTGGTTGAAAGTCAAACATTAAAATATGGTGACACTGGATATCTATGATATTAACGTAAATAGTACAATCATGCTTGATTGTACTATTGTTTAAACTCTCCGTGTTTGTGCTTGCAATAGCATCACACATCAGAACTATAATACTACTGTCACCATACCATAGAAATATATCAAAATAGAATGGTGACGAAAGTACTTTGCCATATAAACCCTACGTGGCAACAAACCGCGTCCTGTTACGCTCACCATCCCGTTACGTTGATTGTCCTGTAACGTTCATTGTACATCTATCTCTCATAATTTCATCAATAAATAAATAAATAAATATTTCGAACATCAAACACACAACGCCATCTAATGCCAAGCTAAGCAGAGCTTGTGTTATGGGTACTAGACAAATGATATAAATACATACATTTCATACATAGAAAACACCCAAAATCCGGAACAAATATTTGCAGATCATACAAACATTTAGTCCGACCCGGGAATCGAACCCGAGATCTCAAGAATAGCAGTTGCATACGCTACCACTACGCTACCGAGGCAGTTAAATCAATGTTTAGTTATGACGTTGTCACGTTAAACTATCGCACGTAAACTGACTTTACAGACAATCAATTTAAATTTAATAACTTCAAAATTTATATATTTAAAATGTAAATATTTTGAATAATATACCTACTAAACTTATTTGCATTACAAACAGAAAATAAAGTTTCACATTCTCATTCACGGTTGGTAGTTTAACAATATAGTAATAACACTTCAGAATTAAATAGTCTCTTGTCTGCATAATAACAATTTATCGATACATTTACGTACGTAGTGTATCAAGCTCTAGCGCAAGTCGCATCGGGCATCTGTACCTACTACGTGCACTGAGGGATCGGTACGATTATTTATTTCGATATTCATTGCGCGGTCACTTGACGGGAATAAGTACGAGTATTGTATATTGAACGTAATGGATACAGTATCATAATGAAAAAGTAAATAGATATGCTTCTAGTTGACAACATAATACTAGTTGAAAGAACATTTTGATTCTTATTTATCTTTGTTTTTACTAAAAAATGGCACTCACTGATGAAAGGAAAAGCCTCCTTTCTTCAGACTAACTTCACTACTCTAATTTTTAAGGTTAGTGATTGCACAATACGGCAATGTTATGACGTTTTTGTTGTTTTGTTACGCTGTGAACGCGGTTCCGTGAATCTCGCTGCGTAATGAGCACACTTTGGCGGCCCAGTGAGATGCTTCTACGTCATTGAGCCTCCGGGCTCGCACTCACCAACGAAACACGATGACGACGTACAAATACTATCATTTTAGTTTGGTCTTCTGTGAAAGGGTAGTATCACGTCCGTCGATGTCGTATGTGTGTATATAAATATATATATGTATATTTATACTAAAGTACTATTGGAAAAAAGCTCTACCATAAAATCAAACCTAGAGCGTTGAAAAACAAAGTAACTCTTTTTCACCCAAAATTACTGTGTACCAGTAAAATTAGTGTTGAATAAGAGTGATGGTACTAATTCAAGTTTGTGTACAGGATTTCTCTGTGACATAAAAGTAATGCAAAATTCAGTATCGGAGGACGTTCGACACATAAAAGTATTCAGATGATCTCACAGTTAGTCCATGGCTGAAGCAGAGGGCTGTTTACTTGTAACAGCTCCCCTCACAGTGGCCAACCACTAAGAGCTAACATCAACGTGTGCTGACGTTGTCTAAATCAGAGATCTTAGCCGAATGTAGTTACAGCATCATTACAGACTGGCACCAGGAGTATTAATGACAGATGTTCCTGAACTCCTTCTATTTATAGCAAAGAGTAGCAGACCATTTGGTTTTAGTCGCTTCGAATTCAAATCACCGTACCCCACGTCTATAGAAAAAAGGCCTTTTATTTCATGTCATGTCATTTAGTCACCATGATTGGAAATAGCACTGCAATGATGCTGCGGCTCCGCCCGCGTATATGTCGGTTATCGCGGCAAATAGTAGCCTATGTGTTATTCTGATGTATAAGCTATATTGCTGTAAATTTTCATCCAAATCCGTTCAGTAGTTTTTGTGCGTGAAAGAGTAACAAACATCCATCCATATTATAAATGCGAAAGTTTGTAAGGATGGATGGATGTTTATCCATCCATCCTTACAAACTTTCGCATTTATAATATTAGTAGGATTATAGTAGGATAAATAATTATAATTCTTTTGTTTTTATTTCAGTTTAATAGGGCTAAAATCTATATCAAAAGCGATTCTCATAGGCGATGCTTGTTTTGGTTTTGGTAAAGTTAAGGTAGGCCTTTTAATCTTAGTCACATTCTTAATCCAGTTTGCGAAACGGGAGACTTTCACATTGACGCCTGGATAACAAGGTCTTGCACAACCGATTCCCATGGAAGAAATACCAACGACGGTATTGCGGTGAAATACAGGACTCCCCGAGTCTCGTGTGCATTGATCATGGCCTCCGATATCAAGCCAGCCAGTGCAAAGCATATTTTCAGTAATCGCTATATGTTTTCTAAAACGATTTTTACATATTTCATTATTGATAGTGAAAACATTAACGTGACGAAGTTCTTCAGATGCGAAACCGTTTTCCTTAAAAGAATAATAAACACAGTTAAGCCTTTAAGTGAACGTTATAAAGAAACATTGTTTTGTCGAATAGAACGTAGTGTAAAAAACACAATCTTTAAAATATAGAGCGATTTCTGTGACAGGTTCCCGTGGGAGAGCCACGCTTCCGCATGAATGGGTCGGCTCGACCGGAGTGATACCACGGCCTCATAGAAAACGGGTGTGAAATAGTGCTTGCGCTGTGTTTCACCGAGTGAGTGAGGATACCGGAGGCCCATACCCCAACCCCCTACCCTTTCTCCCCCCCCATTCCCCCAAAGGTCGGCAACGCACTTGTGACGCCTCTGGTGTTGCAAGTGTCGCTTACCATCAGGCGACACGTCTGCTCGTTTGCCCGCCAATTACATAAAAAAAAAGTGACTATAAAACCATCAAAGTTATTTTGAACAAACAATTTTATTAATTCTTTACATACTACTTTTATCACATATATGGAGTGCAACACATTATAAATTTAAGACTTCTCTTAAAATGTCCCCCTGTATTCTGAACTGTTACTAATGACAACTGATAAAAAAATCAAGGTATAATTTAAGGTTCATAGAACGGTGAGTAAGCATTCATATACTCACTGCTGTCAGACCCCATCCCACAGCCCAAACAGACTCATTATCCCGGAGTTGATATGTACTGTCTGCTATACGGGCTGGTTGCACCGCTTTACTATACATAATAGTAGTAGATGTACGCATGATAGCAACATCACTGTCAATTGTCAACTTGTTCCATTTAGGGTGAACGGTTACTTGTTCGATGCCGTGGATTGTCCCACCACTATGAGCCGTAGTAGAACCTACACGGATTATATATCTACTGGCAGGAATTGGATACGCAAGCAACCTAGGAAGAACAATCGTTAATTATTGTATAATTTTTATACCTACTCTCTCACCTATATTGTTGTGATTTGATGTAATGCAAAAAAGAAACACGAAGCGTCATGAAGACTGCCGAAAGATTTGAAAACTTAAAGCTATAAACAAACAGTTGATATTTTATAAATATACTAGCTGTCCCGGCAAACGTCGTTTTGCCATAACTACTAATAAATTAAAAATTAATTAAAAACACATTGTCCAGCGGACAAAATTGTGAATCTAAACCATTCCCAGATCCCCTTGAACACACACAAAAAATTTCATCAAAATCGGTCCAGTCGTTTGAGAGTAGTTCAGTGACATACACACTCACAGAAGAATTATATGTATAAAGATAAATTGTTTGATATTAAATGAATAACGCACATATACACGAATATACATATAACTCGTGGGAAGCGTGCGTCACGAGAGAAATGTGAGATGCAGACGAGGTAGCGTGAGTCGTGTTTATATATTTGCAAATTATTTTTTATTACTTGTAACTCATAAACACGGATAGATTAAATATAGATTACATTCAATAGTTACTTACGTAAAACAGTGAGCAGCTGTGAGTATATGTCTCTGAGTAACTATAGCACCGCCACAAACTTGTTGATTACTATGATAAGTAGTCAAAAGGACTGTAGCCGTTGAGGGGTATTTTTCTATAGTCGTTATAGTTCCACCGACAATTCTCGTGCAAACAGGTAGGTAGGCATCAACTGAAAATAAAACAATAATAAAATTATACGAGATTGTTCCTGTATGCTACTTTGTGAATCATTCAGTGAAAGACTGGGTGAGTATGAACTTAATATACTCAGAGCCAGGATTACCAATTGCTGATAAAATTTCGTACATGTATTTAATAAATGTGTGTAAATATTTTCCATCATCATTCCATCTTAAATTCAACGGGTTCAAACAGCCACGACCAAAACCACACGAGGTTCCAAGTAGTATATGAGCGCTTAATAATAGCTTTACTCGTGGCTCCACCTACGAGTATATCGATAATTGCGGTAGCCTAAGTCCTTCTTCAAGAACCAAAGTATCTCTAGACAAACTTTATTAAAATCGGTGCAGCGGTTCAACCGACAGCGTCAGTCATAAGCGTAACAGAGTTACTTTCGGATTTATAATATAAATATAGTATGGATGTATATAATGAGTTCAAGGATAGACCTGAGAAATTCCAAAAGCAGATAGCCAACAACACCCAAATATCCATCATCCTTTTCACTTTGAATATTTTCAGATTTAAACAGTACGCAACTTGATTCTTTATGCTTCACCCTGAAACACACTATAGTAAATAATACTTAGACCACTTCACAACAAACGAACCATAATCTTTTTTGTAAGTTTTTCAGTTCAATTCCTGACTATTTATGTCTATAAATCGCATTATTTCTATTCCGCTACCATTTCAAGCTGTCTAGAACACATGTCAGAAAGAAAATTGCATTTTCTAATTCGTTTTGCATTCACTAGTTGATTGGTATGATCAATAAAGTCTCTCTTCGACCGTTATGAGTCGATTCAATCAGCCAAAGCGATTAATCGCTGATGGTTTATCAATTTGAGCAGCGTGGAGAGGAAGGTGGCCAGGGTGGACGCGCCGGCGGCATCGAGAACATTTGTCAATTTCTCAGAACGCTAGGCATTGGTAAAAAGCAGTCGAGTGGTACGCAGGGAGTGGTTGGTTTGGATAATATAAATTGTCATTTCTCCTCCGTTGTTCGCTTGGAGCACCAAACCAGAAACCGTACTGTTGACCACTGGGCGTACTGGGCTGTGAGCTTTCGTGACTGGTCCGCTTAAAAATGCCCTACAATATTCTTGCACATCTTAAGTTTGTAGACTTGGATTCTTGTTTATGATAGGTTTATTATTTTATTATTATTAGTTTGTTAATGGTAGGTTCATTAACAAACTCAAGTTCAACTCAACATTGAAAGCCAAAAATCCTATTAAAGAGACAATTATTTTGCATCGAATTTGTTTCTACAATCGCAACTCGTATATTCTCTTCCACTTTTTTGTTCTGATACATTTGATTTGCCAAGCCTGCAGATCGTTACTTGACTCAGGTTCAAAGAGAATCACAAGTGATAACTGTTTAACGATAGCTAATTAACGTTTCATTTAAATTTTTGATCGATTTCGATCTACTTACTCTATCTTTACTATGAGAAGTACTCGTAGGTAAACAAATATCAATAAATTTAAGTAAATTACCAAATTTCTCATACCATACTTCTATGGGTACCTAAAGTCATTAAATGCATCATTATGATAAAACTTATATGTACCCGCTAAAAATATCCAATGTATAAAATTGATATAATAAAAAAGTTCTTTATATATGCAAGTATACTGTGAGTGATATGAGACCCACTTAATCTGCAAACCTTGAAATATAAGAATAAAAATATTAACATCATCAAATACAGACAAGAGACGACTACGAGAGGAAACTACTCGGGATAAGAGTATAATAAAAAAATTAAAACTTGAACAAATCCTATAAGCCACAACCCTTTTCTAAAGCGTATGTTCACAGTAATAATAATAATAATAAATATTTCGGACGTCTAACACACAACGCCATCTAGTCCCAAACTAAGCAGAGCTTGTATTATGGCTACTAGACAACTGATATAAATACTTATATACTTTTTTTTGTAAAACATTCATATTATACATAGGAAACACCCAAACTCCGAAACAAAGTCACCTACAAGCCCAATTTGGAGGTAATAAGAACCTACTTACCGAACATGAAAGATGTAATCAATATTTGTGTTTTGTAATTTGTATGTCATCGCTATTAAATTATTTATATTTTTACTACGTACTACAAAAAAAAGGAATTTTACCGTTTCAAACAACGTTTCACACAATCTCTTTGTGAAGATAGATTAAATTTCCAATTTGAAATGCAATTACTAGATTACAAGCTATCTGAATAATGAAGTTTGCTAACACACCCTCTAAGAAACGTATTCCTGAATATGCTGATGGAGCTGCATGAATAATCTAGGATGTAATTTGATAACATATAAAAAACGGATGTAAGTTGCGTTGCTTTTTAGTGTTAATGTGATAAATGTGAAATTTGTGCCGTTTACTAAACGTTGCTTCTAAGGAATTGAAGTTAAACTATATATTTAAACAAGATTACATGCAAAATAAAACGTTAAATCGAACAAAGCTTGGATCACGAACAAGAGAAAGAGGCAAGGAAGGATTGTAAACAAAATTTAAATTGTTTTTGGCAATTAAAATTCCAAAGGCTGGCAAATGTTCAGAATATTTTAATGCTATCAGGGTATTTGTGGATTTGGATTGGTAGGTATTAATATCCATCCGCTTTCTGATATTATTTTTCCCTTTCTGTTGAAGGTAAAACTTATTGTAATATTTTATACACCATGTTCCTTTATGTTATTTTCGTAAATTGATCAAAATTTAATTGTTGAGTATTAAGTGTTATTTAAATTTTAATTAGCATTTCAGTTTTATTTCAGTTATAATAGCACTATTTTAACGAAAAATATTGTTTCAAATCTTGAGTACCTAAGAAATTTGTTGTTCATAATTATTATGTTTCAAGTATCCATTATATTTATAAAACAATTTTGTAATTGTTTATATATACAAAGCTCTGACCTTTTAGAAGAAACAAAAGCAATCAACAAGGTTATTCTCAAGTGCCCGCAATTTCGTTTGATTTTAATATTACCTGTAAATATTTATATTACATTAAAACATAATTATAGAGGTATTATTTCAGAAGTTTGTTTCAAAAATCTTTAAAAGCCTTGGATAATAAAGTAAGTAACAGTAATTTGTGTATGAAAGATGTAATTAGTTTAGATTAGTAGCCTAAAAATTTCGATTTTGAAGAGAGCATCAGGTAAGCAGTAATTCTATAATTAATAATAAGTTTTACAAAAAGAAACAGACAGTTAAATAAATTTATAGGTGCGGAAATGATCTATGTGGTACTGGATTCAGACTACGGAATGTGATTATCCCTACTCATCCCATGAGTGTAATAAGAGTCAAATAAGAGGGAAAATCACGCAGGAAAATAGCACTGGCCAGTCTGGTATAGTAGACCAAATTTTATTTTTAAGTAGATGCCTATTTCCAGCAATAGGTTAAATAAAAGCGGCTGAGTTCGAGTCGGACTCGTCCATGAATGGTTTCGCAACAGCAAGTAACATATATATATATATATATATATATATATTGTCCTCCACTCGGCAATTGTTGATCAGGCCGAGATACGCTATAATTGTTGATCCACCCTTTTGTCACTATTTCTAAGATACTATCCAGTGTATCGTCTTATACACGCAATATAAGTATTATACGACTTGCGACGCTGTGCTTAAGTCTACGGCAAATACTCTAGCTCGTCATCGATTTACACGGCAATTGTAGCTCTGATAACGGTCAACTTTATGATACTTGATGATGTTTTGTTGATCAATATACACAACGTTTTGATCAACATATGCCGCGTACACTAGCATTTTAAAACGCGGGGGCCGGAGCAGCAACCTCGGTAGAAAGAAACAGGTATATTATTGTTATAATAAAGCTCCTAGAAATAATGTGCGATAGCTCATTCGATTCGTAATGAGTGTCATGACGGCTAGAAAAATGTTTTTACGGATTTATTAGCGCATAAAAAATTGCGATTGTTATTAACAAAATAAGAAAAGGAAAAGAAAGGTATTTAGTTTTTCGTTAAAAACTTCTAAATTACTAATATTTAAGGAATTGTTGAAACTAGATCCTGAAAAACAAGGAAATTTCCAATGAACAAGTCCTAACTCTTGAAACTATATCACCAATTTTGAAAATTATTTTTGTGTTCGTACTATGTTATTAGTGTATTTTCTATAGTTACACCAATATTTTCATTCATCATCATTCTGGTAGTCATCATTTCATGATCACGAGCTGATGATGTAAGGTACAGCTCCTTAACGGTTAGGAGTTGGAGGATAAATCTTTAAATATCATATGTATGTATGTTACCTTTAGTCGTATTCTTTCAAATTATTTAGATAAGCTGATGATGAAAGGTATAACTCCTCAACGGTTAGGAGATGGAAGATAATCCTTCGATTTCTTATGCATCTATAGACCTTTAGTTGTGTAGTTTCAAGTTATTTAGGTGAACTGATGGTAAAAGGATAAACTCTTCAACAGTTAGGAATTAGAAGATTATTTTAATATTACACGTACGTAGACCTTAACTTGTATTCTTTTGGAGTATGAGGCTGATTCTTTAAATACCATATATAGAAATAGGAATTTTGGAATTTCTACTCCTAAGACGGTGAAATAGGGTCTGAAAGTTTGTACGATAGTCCGGCATTTTTAAGTTAGAAACATGAGTATTTATCTTAGAGCTACTGATTAAAAATTATTAGATACGTATTTAAGCGTATTCTGCCCCAAATGGGGTGAAATAGGGGTTGAAATTTGTATGGAAGTCCGTCATTTTAAGTTGGGAACATGAAACTTTATCTTTAGGCTACTGATTAAAAATAAGTTAAAACGTATTTAAGAGTTTCCGGAGATTCTACCCCTAAGGGGTGTAATAGGGGTTCACATTTCGTATATAGATTAGTCTCGAAGTAGACTTTTGATTACAAATAAATAAATACTGATATCACAGCATTTATGGGAATGAGCATTGATGGGAATTCCTCTTCTAAAGGGGTAATAAAAAGATCGAAAGTTTGTGCGAAAGTCAATTTTTTACGGTATAAAAATGAAACTTTATTTCCTAGACCAATGAAACAGTTAAAAAAACTTTTTCAAGTAGGTAGTTTTAAGAGGGTTTACACGCGAAAGTGCTTCCACCTTTAAAAACGGTTATTAGAGCTGCAATTGCCGAGTCAATCGAGATAGAGATTTTGCCGTAAACTTAAGCACAGCGTTGCAAACCGCATAATACTATATTGCGCCTATAAGACTATACACTGGACACTTCCTTAGAAATAGTACCGAAAAGGTGGATCAACAATTATTGCAATCTCGGCCTGATCAACAATTGGCGAGTAGAGGACAATATATATATATATAAATGGTCAACTCCTGTTCCACGCCCTTAGAGGTAGAATATCCAGAAACGGTTAAATATGTCACCACTAATTTTTAATCAGTAGCCGTGAAATAAAGTTACTCTTCTTAACTTAAAGAAGGACGTATTCACAACAACATACAAACTGTCAACCCCTATTTCACGCCCTTAGGGGTAGAATATTCAGAAACACTTAAAAACGTATCCAGTTATTTTAATCAATAGCCCAAAGATAAAGTTTCGTGTTCTACCTTAAAAAATGACAAACTTCCATACAATCTTTAACCCCTATCTCACCCCCTTAGGGGTAGAATATCCAGAAACGCTTAAATGCGTATCATGTCATTTTAATCAGTAGCTCAAAGATAAAGTTTTATGTTCTAACTTAAAAAATGACAAACATCCATATAATCTTTAAGCCCTTATCTCACCCCCTTACTGTTAGAATATCCAGAAACCCTTAAATACGTATCTAGTCATTTTTAATCAGTAGCCCAAAGATAAAGTTTTATGTTCTAACTTTAAAAATTGACAAACTTCCATATAATTTTTAAATCCCTATCTCACCCCTTTATGGGTAGAATATCCAGAAACGCTTAAATACGTATCTAGTCATTTTTAATCAGTAGCCCAAAGATAAAGTTTTATGTTCTAACTTAAAAAATTACAAACTTTTATACAATCTTTAAACCCCTATTTCACCCTCTTAGGGGTAGACTATCCAGAAAGGCTTAAATACGTATCAACAAATTTTTTTACTTTTGGTAAACTTAAATAGTACCTAAATATATATGATTACGTACCTTTTTTTGTTTGAAGGGCCCTTAGGCAATAATACGTTACGCATTAATTCGTTAATTAATTGTGAAGCAAAGTGGAAACAGTCTATCATAGAAAAGACCCAATCGTGGAGAAGGTGGTCTCTGATTGGTCCGTTTGAATCGGATCAACAATAGCTGGTGTGGATTTGTATAAAAATGATGTAAATAGTTCGTAATTCTGCCAGCAGAGGGGTTGCAATTGTTGATCCAGAGCGGAGCCACATTAGTTCGCCGGAATACACATTAGATCAACAAAACCTGTTGCTGATCAACAATCGCCAACAGATCAACAATTAACTGACGCCACGTCGCGTCAGATCAACAAGGGCCGAAAAGAGATATCTATACATATATATATATATATATATACATATATATATATATAACATAAATATATAAATATATATATATATTTTTGTGTTGATCGAATGGAAGGTAAATGCAGTTTACGATTTATGACGTATGAAAAAAAAAACTTTTTCTTTCTATTTTTGTGTAAAAATCCTAATGCGATTCACATAATATATCTATTTATCAAGTTTCAACACTATAGTTCTTTTAATTTCAGCAAAAAAGTGGCTTGAAAAAAGTCCTTATGTGACATAAGGACGGAAAGACAGACAGACATGACGAATCTGTAAGGGTTCTGGTTTTAGCCTTTTACATGGAACTCTAAAAAGATGATGATATTAATACAGAAATCATCATCTTCCTACCTTTTCCCAACTTTATTTGGGGTCGGTGCAATGAGTTTTCTTCCTTCCTTCTCCTCTATCGCTCGCCAGTTCACTGCTCACTCCCTTTCTGGCCATACCCTCTTTTATGCAGTCCATTCATTTTTTCTTTGGTCGTTCTCTTCTCACTTCCATACTTGAAGTGAGAAGAGAACGACAACTTTCTTAACTAGTAGTATTAGATATTTATACAGAAATATGCAGCAGAAATAAATATTATCATCATCATCAAGGCGTAAGTAGAGCGTAACTCTTTATCGACTAGAATAGTTTGTTAATGAACTTAACAAAGTTAAAGTCAGTAGAAATTTCAATCACAAACAAAAGCAATCAGTTTCATTAGCAAAAGTGTCTATCTTAGCAGATAATTACAAGACTTTGTAGTAAATCTTGAAAACTTTATCAGATTTTAAAGCAGGCAATTTATAAGTTATAATGTAATCTTAAAATTGAATTTCGTCGTAATGGCGTATTTAAGAGTTTAATTGTTGAAGCTGGATTTATATAGGACTTTGCGATAAAATAAAATTTCTATTCGTAAATAATATTTTAAGATTGATTTTGAAACTATGCCTGAACATATTCAGGATGATCGTGGTAATAACAGAACCTCACAGAAAATTCGCGTTAAGTAGTTTTTTTTTTTATTTCATTTTTGGGTTTTAGGTGTTCATAGGCGGAGAAAATCACACATAGGCGGAGAGACCAAGGTTGTAGAGCCACGCTGATTTCAGCACGCACGGGCCGGCACGATCCAGTCATCAGGCTGTCGTGTTTCGTTGGTGAGTGCGAGACCGGAGGCCCAATGATGCAAAAGCATGACTAGGCCGCCATAGTGTCCATGGGTCCATTGGCCATGGACCATGCTGCGTCGTTGCTTTGTCTGCATTCACAATTAGTATGGTGACCATCACTCTTGGATTTTACTTAGGCTTCCCATCAGTCAGAGTAGTCCTTTTAGCAGAACCATACAGAAAAAAAAACTTACACAAGTCGGCTACAAATTTAACCGGTTTTACGTAAAAGTCAGTTTTTCAACGTAGCGGCTACCATCTCCGCAACCCTGAGGGAAAACTGAATTTGAATGTTGCACTAGTTGTCAGTATATTTGAGGGCATTTTCATACTTTCCAATGGGCAGTATATTTAAGAGGTTTTCAATAATGTTTACCATAGATGTTTGTGACACACTTGACACACCGCCAAAATTCCGGAATGTTATTAAGAATTTCTTGTAAGAAAATCCCAACAAAACTTTTGGCCCAATACAGGAATCAAACCTGAGACCTCTTGATCGGCAGTCCATCAAGGCCACGTAGACCACCAAGACTCATTTGCTTGCTATACACATACAAAAGAAAAACTCGCTTATTTAAACACACACAAATTGTTTTTGAGCAAAAGATGAAACATCAAAGACATGTGACACAAACCACGTAAAACTATAACAGTAACAACATCAAAACCCTGTACTGGATTTCACTGGAAACTAGCTTATACTGAAACAGAACCGTTGATGCTGTATGCGCCTCTATAGGACAAAGGAGTTACAAGCTTACTGCCACGCATTCTGTGAATTTCAGATTTCGGACTACGTTTATTGAAATGTATCCCTTTCATTAAACGTAACGAAATCCGATTGACGTGGGAGATTATGCTGCTCTTCGGTGTCAATATTTAACTATTTACTCAGGCAGTCAGTTAACTATAAAAAAGTCTTTGTAGAAAACATATTTCGTAGCGATATAAAAAGGAAATAAGTATTATTTATTTGGTACAACTGCTAATATACAAAGGGGGTAAACGACGCACAATGTTTTATGTACTCTACTACTAGTAATAGTCGTGAAACGAATTTATTATACTTCCCAAAGAACTGATAACAACATTTACAATTTAATATAAAGAGAACTATCCCACTAATCAACTTCCGAACCATTTTCCCTGAATAACTGGATATGATAGTCTTCGTATAGCTATACCCAGTCTAACAAAAGGTGATGGATGGCTAACTTATATAGAATTACTGAAAGGAGTCCTTCATTCAAGAGTGATCTTTTCCCCATTTAGAGAGCTGAACAAAGACAAGATATATAACAAACTGTGTGTACTTATACACATATGTGTTCTTTTCTACTCTCAGTCGGAATGAGTTAAATATTGTGTAACCATTAGTGTTATTAATAATCTAAACCATTACTGTAAACTATATTATGTAGAAGTTACGACGCTAGTTATTGTCGACGAATTTGTTTGCACTTACATGTGAATGCAAACAATATTATTTTAGTAACATGCGCTTCGAAGTTCTGCTTTATAACGAAACAGACTTTCATAGTGGTATAACACTTAACAAATAATAGACAAGGAATTTAAACAATAGATATTTATGTATTATGTAAAACTCTTTGAAAATCTAATACCTACTAATGAATTTTATTGATTACTAATCTAATAAATAATAGGGTAGCCCTATTTATCCAGATTTTTGTGATTTTTTAGTCGTATACTACATTTATTACTTAGTAGCTGTGTTTCTTATAGTGAAATATCTAATATGGGCACAGGTTTCTTATTACTAATTACTAAATAAAGACCGTAACTTAAAACTATTCTTCTTGTCCAACCAAACCCTTTTATACATAATGCTAAAAACAAATAAGAACAAGGCAAAAGGTTGTAACGATTAAGGTGTCATACATTAATACACATTATGATACTTGTAAACCCTTTTTGTATTCATAAATCGTCAAAGTATACCATTTCTTATCTCGTTACAAGTCCAACTTTATAATGTGTTTAACTTCGTGTTCGTAACGATGTAATGTTCCTTTAATGGGGTCCATAAAAAGCTTAATACAGTGTAAATAAGGATATTTGTTTGTTAACTGAGCTGTACCCAGTAAATTAGCGTCTTAAATGATTCACAGACCAGTTAGCGAAAACCCAGTTTAATGAAATTCTGAAATGAAGGGAATATTGCATTTCCTTCTGTTGTTTATATTTTTCCTAGTGTTTGCCTGTGGCTTTGCCCATATGTACGTCTGTTATCGCAGTAAATAGTAGTCTAGGTGTTATTCTGATGTTTAAGCTACGTTCAGGCGTACGTACGAGTATGGGCAGCCTTTGATAAAAACGTGTACTGCGTAGCAAGATGTCCACGACCTTGAAACGAAAGGTCTTTGAGCAATGTGTTCTGCTAGTATTTACGTATGGAGCAGAGACCATGACTCTAAACGAAAAATCCGCACAAAAACTCCGCGTTGCGCAGAGAACAATGAAAAGTGCTATGCTCAATATTTCCTTACGCGACCGGAAGAAAAATACCTGGATTAGATATAAGACTAAGGTTAGAGATGTCGTTGAGTTGATTGTTGCGCGGAAGTGAAGATGAGATGGAGTAGCAGAAGGTGGACTCGAAGGCTGCTGGAGTGGCACCCGAGGGCACCTACTAGACCGCGGGGTAGACCACCAATGAGATGGAAGGACGACATCAAAGAACATGCAAGTTAAGATTGGATGTCGGCGGCTCAAGACCGTCAGAGGTGGAAGAGTATGGAAGAGGCCTACGTCCAGAACTGGATAGAAAGAGGCTGAGATAGATAAGCTACGTAAGGTTTCGTCTAGCTCTGTTTAGTAGTCAGCGTCTTCCAACGCTAGTAGGTAACAAACATCAAAACATCCATCCTCCTCATGTGAGGATTTCGCGCTTATAATAGTGATAGTCCTAACTGCTTGTATGTATATAATAAGTAGGATTCTAAGACGGCTCTAGTATTGTGATCAAAAGATCTAAATTTTACTAATTTGGATGATAGTTTTTAAGGTATTTCTAATGTGCCTGGAAACCGATATACTTAGAACCAAACACTTTTTCTGTTTATATATATATATATATATATTTAGTGCCGTTTTTTATAAACCTACGGTGTATTTTTGTGTGTTGTGAGTAATAAACGTACTTTATTCCTTTCTTTATTTCTTCCTGCTAATATAAATTGGGATTAAAATATGTTGTTACGATGTCAATACAGAGATCAAATAGCAATATTGGCAAAAAATAATTACCTCTACCGAAGTCAATCACTGGCCTTTGATTGAGTAACGAAATTGCCCGGATATTAACAAGTTAATATCAGTATACATCATTCCGATCGTAAACAAGCATGCTCTAATTACAGTATGATGTCGCCTTGACCTGAACATCTGTGGAACTCTATCCGGGTCGTTGTGAGAGAACAGTAAATCACAAACTACAAAATAGCAGTCATTTTGCTGCGCTATTAAATTCTCAACAAGTAAATTTTGCAGAGTTAAAAATCGGTTTGATGATTTACACACTCGATGTATAAACGACACAAATAGTGTTTACGTATTAAGTGCGTATGTAAAGATATTTAGATGTACGTATTTTTATTTTATGTAAAAAGAACAGCAAGTAAAAGAGTCGTGTTTTTAATATGCCATTTGTACATTTCTCTTATCGTCTAGTTTTTTCCGGTTTATACAGTGTTTTGCCAGGTTTTCTTTCTCTTTGCAGTAATGATGTGTTACATAGTTTGTTACTTTAGTTGCCTATTACGACACCTATAGGATGAACAGGAATGGTAATACTATATACTAGAAAAAGAATTTAAGAAAGAAAAATGAGCCACCCCAAAATATAGTGTAGTGTGTATATTTGAATAACTTTTGGCTGTGAAATGTTCTTTTGTATAAAGTACTCGAGTGTCTAAAATGTGAGACTAAAACCCAGAATTTTTCTTATTTAAGGTAGAACAAAAACAATAAAGTAACCGCGATACTTAGCTGCATGTGATATCGCTAGTAAACTACCAAGCTATAGGAAAGTGGAGAAATATTTGTTTGTTGAAAATATATTTTAATATAAGCTTAAAATGGTGTTAGTTTTACTATACTAACATAGCATTCAGTATAAGTAATAAAAACACCTACATATGCACCGACTTTTATATCAAACCATTCAGTTGCTATAATTTGACAGATCTTAAATCGCAGTTATCGCGTACATAGCGAATAGAAAAATATAGAATGTCATTGAACATCATAAACTAGACTGAGATATAAAACAACATGTCTAAAATCACGGATGTTAGCTAAAATAAAAATAACACTGCCCGCGGCTTCCGCCGGGTTTATGTAGATTTTGTCCATCAACTTGTATCCCTCAGGAACAGTCCTCGTTATCTGGATAAAAGATATCCGTCCTTTTTGTTCCCCTCACAACGTATTTGCGGAATTCCTTGATGAGTACTGAAGGCATGAACACGTATAAATTCAGACGCAAATTCACAACAAACCGATTCTCACAAAATGTTACACTAATATAGTAAAAAACTACACACAAAGGGATGAAGGCTTTAGGAGGCTTTGGCAGACTCCGATGTGTAAATTAAGTTATACAGATGTATTTATGTGGGCTTTTCAAACAACGCCGTCTGCAAATGTATACTTTGTATTAGATTAACGCGGACAAATGAGGGTGTCATCATTCCCTGCTTTGTTCATAAATAGGACAAATTTTACAGTATTTTATTTTTTATGTTGTACTAGAGCGTTAAAGAGAAAGTTCTGAATATTTCCTAAATAAAGTTTTAGTGATAACGTGAATGAAAAATTGACAAATATTTATGACTAACTGAACCCCGCGGTGTTACCCGCGGTTATTGTCGTACCGTGAGTAACGCCGCGGGACAAAGTTAGTCTAAAAAAACTAGCCTAAGTTACTCCCTGGATGATTAGCTACCTGCCAGTGAAAATTGAGGCCCGGCGAAATCGGTCCAGAGATTACACGAACAAACAGACATACACACAGACCGACAAAAAAACTTAACTACATTTTTGGTATATGTACCGTCTATACAAACATTTTCATTTAGTAAAAAGCGGTTATTTAATATTACAAACAGACTCTCCAAATTTCTTTATTTGTATAGATTGGCAGTTCACAACTATGCGCTTATCTGGAAACTTTCTGCCTCGTACACCAAAACTGTGGATTGAACTATAGCTTGTGGCATTCCCGGATCAATAAGACCTTCAAGAAAAGAGCGTAATCCTTCTTAAAAGGCCTGCCAACGCACTTGTGACGCCTCTGGTGTTGTGGTTGTCTGTGGACGGCGGTAATCGCTAACCAGCAGGCGATCCGTCAGCTCGTTTACCCCCTATACCGTTAAAACTTTTGATATTACATTTTTGAAAAGGAATAGAATTTCCAGATCTACAGATCATGTTGCACTGATACTGAGTTAGTATTGGTTGTAGCAGTATTGCCTTATAGATTTCCTCGATAAATGATCTATCTAAAACTTTAAGTAACTGGTATACATGACAGTGTATACTAGCAACGGTAAGAATTTAAATAAGCTCCATGAGACTCCGTACTGTTTTCCTTCTTCGAAAAAAAATCCCATGTAAATACTTTTGATAAAAAACAAACTAAATTTATTGAAAAAACAGGAAAATGGAATCACCTGCCTCCATTATTTTCAAATAGAAAACATTTAAATTGCTATTGTCATTCACAAAACGATCTTTTTTTGCCGTGAGTTTAACTTATAATGTATTCTAGCATCGTTCTTAAGTTAACGAGATATAGTATGCCGCACCAAAGGCAATCAAACTTAATAAAAGAGTTACGAAAAGTATATTGATTTAGGCTGGTGATTGGGAATGTACGGTTTCGTCCATAGTTCTAAACCAACTTTCTCTGGAACAACTGGCTTTGAGGTCACGGGCTTGATTCCCGGATCAGACCACATGTTTACATGATTGTTTTTTTTTCAGAGCTTATGTGTTTTATATATGCATATATTTATAATAAAATACAAATAAGTAAAAGGAGATGTCCAATTTCCTAAGGCACTCTGCCTAGCATCTGAAAATTCATGTACATTAACAAATTTTGTTTTGATTTGAATTTAGTATGCTCTAAAACTAACTGTAAAAGTTGCACAGTTCAGTAATTTCAGATTTCTTAGAAATTAACAAAAAACACGTCTTAGTCATGAACCTCCTGGACCTACTAGTAGCTTATTGTAGTGTTTAAAAACAATTTAATAATAAATAAAATTATAAATAACACTAATCAATTAACTCCGTAATTTTTAATAAAGAACCTGTTATTACAATGTTTGTAGTAAGCGCCGGGAAGTTGATGGTATTGCACTGACACCGCTTGTCACCAGTTAAAGGTTAAATAGAAATAAAAATTACTTCTACGAATCATTTGCTGCGCTGTTTACTTAAACCAAGAGAACATTTTTCATGGAAAGGCATGCATAACGAAGATACAACATGTTTTCTTAACCGTCCCGTTGCTATTGGCATTACATTAATAAGTTTTAAAAGCCGTAGTCCATGTAGTGTAATGTACCATATGGTACATATCACTTCAACAACGCGTGACTACGGCTTTTGAAACTTGTTTCAAACTTTTTCAGCATCGTTTTTTGTCGTAGTTGGGTTTTAGTTTTTGCTTTTTATTACTATTTTGATTAGGCGTACATTAATGTATATGCCAGTGAGTTATTAGGCTGAAATGGGCGGTGTCATTTGCCCATAAAAAATTCTCTATTTAGTTTGGCATTGGATGATGTTGTATGTGTGTGATTGGTAGGATATTCACTAACACATCTAATTTTACACTTTGCTTTGGAGAAATTATATTTTTCATACTTCCACTGTGTAAAATCAGAATCTTTAATGAAATGAAACGACAGACCTTAATTAGCTAAATGTTGTAATTTGAGATGCGGGTAAGATAACTCGGAACATATTTTTCCAGGATATTAAATTTTCTGTCGGGATATAAGCCTCTTTTCATTTTCTTTACCACAGATTTTGGTTTTTTAAACGACTTCAAAAAAGGAGGAGGTTCGCAATTCGACCGTATATATATATATATATATATATATATATATATATATATATATATATATATATATATATATATATATATATATATATATATATATATATATATATATATATATATATATATATATATAGATATCTCTTTTCGGCCCTTGTTGATCTGACGCGACGTGGCGTCAGTTAATTGTTGATCTGTTGGCGATTGTTGATCAGCAACGGATTTTGTTGATCTAATGTGTATTCCGGCGTACTAATGTGGCTCCGCTCTGTATCAACAATTGCAACCCCTCTGCTGGCAGAATTACGAACTATTTACACCATTTTTATACAAATCCACACCAGCTATTGTTGATCCGATTCAAACGGACCAATCAGAGGCCACCTTCTCCACGATTGGGTCTTTTCTATGGTAGACTGTTTCCACTTTGCTTCACAATTAATTATCGAATTAATGCGTAACGTATAATAGCCTAAGGAGCCTTCAAACAAAAAAAGGTACGTATTCAGATATAGTTAGATACTATTTAACTTTACCAAAAGTAAAAAAATGAGTTGATACTTATTTAAGCCATTCTGGATAGTCTACCCCTAAGGAAGTGAAATAGGGGTTTAAAGATTGAAAGTTTGTCATTCTTTAAGTTAGAACATAAAACTTTATCTTTGGTCTACTGATTAAAAATGACTAGATACGTATTTAAGCGTTTCTGGATATTTTACCCCTAAGGGGGTGAGATAGGGGTTTTAAGATTGTATGGAAATTTGTCATTTTTTAAGTTAGAACATGAAACTTTATCTTTAGGTTACTGATTAAAAATTACTAGATATGTATTTAAGCGTTTCTGGATATTCTACCCCTGAGGGGGTGAGATAGGGGTTTAAAGATAATATGGAAGTTTGTCATTTTTTAAGTTAGAACATGAAACTTTATCTTTAGGTTACTGATTAAAAATTACTAGATATGTATTTAAGCGTTTCTGGATATTCTACCCCTAAGGGGGTGAGATAGGGGTTTAAAGATAATATGGAAGTTTGTCATTTTTTAAGTTAGAACATGAAACTTTATCTTTAGGTTACTGATTAAAAATGACTAGATATGTATTTAAGCGTTTTTGGATATTCTACCCCTAAGGGGGTGAGATAGGGGTTTAAAGATAATATGGAAGTTTGTCATTTTTTAAGTTAGAACATGAAACTTTATCTTTGGGCTACTGATTAAACTGACTAGATACGTATTTAAGTGATTCTGGATATTCTAACCTTAAGGGCGTGAAATAGGGGTTGAAAGTTTGTATGTTGTTGTAAGTACGTCCTTTTTTAAGTTAGAAAGAGGAAACTTTATTTCACGGCTACTGATTAAAGGGCCTCTAAGGGGATGAAACAGGGGTTGAAAACTTATATATATATATTTTGTCCTCTACTCGCCAATTGTTGATCAGGCCGAGATATGCAATAATTGTTGATCCACCTTTTTGGTACTATTTCTAAGGAAGTGTCCAGTGTATCGTCTTATAGGCGCAATATAGTATTATACGGTTTGCAACGCTGTGCTTAAGTCTACGGCAAAATTTCTAACTCGATTGACTCGGCAATTGCAGCTCTAATAACCTTCATCTTTTTCATATATGATACTTTGTTGATCTCTGTTTTCATACTTGATGATACTTTGTTGATCAATATACACAACGTTTGATTAACATATGCCTAGGGAACTAATATTTTAAAACGGCGTGGTATACACGAAGTAGTCAGAGCAGAATTTCAATATTTATTCTGGTTGAGATTTTTGTAAACGTGGATGCACTTTCGCGTTGTAAACCCTCTTAAAACTACCTACTTGAAAAAGTTTTTTTTAACTGTTTTGTTTGTCTAGGAAATAAAGTTTCATTTGTATACCTTAAAAAATTGACTTTCACACAAACTGTCGATCTTTATATTACCCCTTTAGGAGTAGAATTCCCATCAATGCTTATTACCATAAATGCTGTGATATAAGTATTCATTTATTTGTAATCAAAAGTCCACTTCGAGACTAACCTATATACGAAATGTGAACCCCTATTACACCCCTTAGGGGTAGAATCTCCGGCAACTCCTTAATACGTTTTAACTTATTTTTAATCAGTAGCTTAAAGATTAAGTTTCATGTTCCTAACTTAAAATGACGGACATCCATACAAACTTTCAACCCCTACTTCACTCCATTTGCGGCAGAATACGCACGCTTAAATACGTATCTAATATTTTTTAATCAGTACCTCAAAGATAAATGTTCATGTTTCTAACTTAAAAAATGACGGACCATCGTACAAACTTTCAGTCCCTATTTCACCCTCTTAGGAGTAGAAATTCCAAAATTCCTATTTCTATGTATGGAATTTAAAGAATCAGCCTCTAACTCCAAAAGAATACAAATTAAGGTCTATACGTACGTGTAATCTATACTTAATATATAAAGCTGAAGAGTTTGTTTGTTTGTTTGTTTGAACACGCTAATCTCAGGAACCACTGGTCCGATTTGAAAAATTCTTTCGGTGTTGGATAGTCCATTTATCGAGGAAGGCTATAGGGTATATAATATCACGCTACTACTAATAGGAGCGGAGCAACAATGAAGAATGTTTCAAAAACGGGGGAAATTTTCACGCTACGGGCAATATAAGGCGCAAACGAGGTTGCGTGGGTCAGATATTATTAAAATAATCCTCAAATCCCTAACTGTTGAAGAGTTTAACCTTCTACCATCAGTTCACCTAAAGAACTTGCAACTACACAACTAAAGGTTTATAGATGCATATAAAATCGAAGGATTATCCTCCATCTCTTAACCATTGGGGAGTTATACCTTCCATCATCAGCTTATTTAAATAATTTGAAAGAATAGGACTAAAGGTAATATACATACATACGATATTTAAAAATTTATCCTCCAACTCCTAACCGTTAAGGAGTTGTACCTTATATCATCAGCTCATCATCATGAAATGATGACTACCAGGCGCAAATATCGGTGTAACTATAGAAAATATACTAAAAACATAGTACGTGCCTACAAAAAATGAGCATACCTTTTCGAACACAAAAATAATTTTCAAAATTGGTGAAATAGTTTCAAGAGTTAGGACTTCATCGGAAATTTCCTTGTGTTTCAGGATTTAGTTTCAACAATTCCGTAAATATTAGTATTTTAGAAGTTTCTAACGAAAAACTAAATACCTTGTTTTCCTTTTCTTATTTTGTTAATAACAATCCTACTAGTCCTACTAATATTATAAATGCGAAAGTTTGTAAGGATGGATGGATGTTTGGATGTTTGTTACTCTTTCACGCAAAAACTACTGAACGGATTTGGATGAAACTTTACAATAATATAGCTTATACATCAAAATAACACATAGGCTACTATTTGCCGCGATAGCCGACATATACGCGGGCGCAGCCGCGGGCAACAACTAGTCGCTAATAAATCCTTAAAAACTTTTTTCTAGACGTATAATAATATATATAACACTCATTACGAATCGAATGCGCTATCGCACATTATTTTTAGAAGCTTTATTATAACAATAATATACCTGTTCCTTTCTAACGATAGCGCTGCTCCGCCCCCCCCCCCATGTTTTAAAATGTTAGTTAAAAGCGGCATACGTTGATCAAAACGTTGTGTATATTGATCAACAAAGCATCATCAAGTATGATAAAGTTGACCGTTATTAGAGCTGCAATTGCCGTGTAAATCGATGAAGAGCTAGAGTATTTGCCGTAGACTCAAGCACAGCGTCGCAAGGCGTATAATACTTATATTGCGTGTAAAAGACGATACACTGGATACTATCTTAAAAATAGTGCCAAAAAGGTGGATCAACAATTATAGCGTATCTCGGCCTGATCAACAATTGCCGAGTGGAGGACAATATATATATATATATATATTGTCCTTATATATATATATATATATATATAGATATCTCTTTTCGGCCCTTGTTGATCTGACGCGACGTGGCGTCAGTTAATTGTTGATCTGTTGGCGATTGTTGATCAGCAACAGGTTTTGTTGATCTAATGTATATTCCAGCGTACTAATGTGGCTCCGCTCAGGATCAACAATTGCAACCCCTCTGCTGGCAGAATTACGAACTATTTACATCATTTTTATACAAATCCACACCAGCTATTGTTGATCCGATTCAAATGGACCAATGAGAGGCCACCTTCTTCACGATTGGGTCTTTTCTATGGTATACTGTTTCCACTTTGCTTCAGAATGAATTAACGAATTAATGCGCAACGTATTATTACCTGGAGCCTTCAAACAAAAAAAAGGTACGTAATCAGATATAGTTAGGTACTATTTAATTTTACCAAAAGTAAAAAAAATGAGTTGATACGTATATAAGCCTTTCTGGATAGTCTACCCCTAAGGGGGTGAAATAGGGGTTTAAATATTGTATGAAAGTTTGTCATTTTTAAGTTAGAACATAAAACTTTATCTTTGGGCTACTGATTAAAAATGACTAGATACGTATTTAAGCGTTTCTGGACATTCTACCCCTAAGGGGGTGAGATAGGGGATTAAAGATTGTATGCAAGTTTGTCATTTTTTAAGTTAGAACATGAAACTTTATCTTTGGGCTACTGATTAAAAATTACTAGATTCGTATTTAAGCGTTTCTGGAATTCTACCCCTAAAGGGGTGAGATAGGGGTTTAAAGATTGTATGAAAATTTGTCATTTTTTAAGTTAGAACATGAAACTTTATCTTTGGGCTACTGATTAAAAATTACTAGATTCGTATTTAAGCGTTTCTGGATATTCTACCCCTAAGGGGGTGAGATAGGGGTTTAAAGATTGTATGGAAGTGTGTCATTTTTTAAGTTAGAACATGAAACTTTATCTTTGGGCTACTGATGAAAAATAACTAGACACGTATTTAAAGGTTTCTGGATATTCTACTCTAAGGGGGTGAGATAGGGGTTTAAAGATTGTATGGAAGTTTGTCAATTTTTTTTAATTAGAACCTGAAACTTTATCTTCGGGCTACTGAGTAAAATAACTAGACGCGTATTTAAGTGGTTTCTGAATATTCTACCCCCAAGGGCGTGAAATAGGGGTTGAAAATTTGTATCAAAGTAAGTCCTTTTTTAAGTTAGAAAGAGGAAACTTTATTTCACGGCTACTGAATAAAAATTATTGGTTACATATTTAAGCGTTTCTGAATATTCCACCACTAAGGGAAGGGAAAATTTATATATATAATACATGTATTGTCCTCTACTCGCCAATTGTTGATCAGGCCGAAATATGCAATAATTGTTGATCCACCTTTTTGCTACTATTTCTAAGGAAGTGTCCAGTGTATCGTCTTACAGGCGCAATATAGTATTATTCGGCTTGCATCGTTGTGCTTAAGTCTACGGCAAAATCTCTAGATCTATTGACTCAGCAATTGCAGCTCTAATAATCGTCATCTTTTTCACATGTGATACTTTGTTGATCACTTTTTTCATACTTGATGATACTTTGTTGATCAATATACACAACGTTTGATTAACATATGCCACGGGGACTGATATTCTAAAACAGCGTGGTATACACGAAGTAGTCAGAGCAGAATTTCAATATTCATTCTGGTTGGGATTTTTTTTTAAACGTGGAACCACTTTCGCGTTGTAAACCCTCGTAAAACTACCTACTTGAAAAAGTTTTTTTAAATTGTTTTGTTGGTCTAGGAAATAAAGTTTCATTTATATACCTTAAAAAATTGACTTTCACACAAACTTTCGACCTTTATGTTACCCCTCTAGGAGTAGAATTCCCATCATGCTCATTCCATAAATGCTGTGATATAAGTATTCATTTATTTGTAATCAAAAGTCTACTTCGAGACTTCGAGAGTCTATATACGAAATATGAACCCCTATTACACCCCTTAGGGTTAGAATCTTCGGAAACTCTTAAATACGTATTAACTTATTTTTAATCAGTAGCCTAAAGATAAAGTTTCATGTTCCTAACTTAAAATGACGGACAAACTTTCAACCCCTATTTCACCCCATTTGGGACAGAATACGCTTAATTACGTATCTAATCATTTTTAATCAGTGGCTCAAAAATAAAGATTCATGTTTCTAACTTAAAAAATGACGGACTTTCGTACAAACTTTCAAACCCTATTTCACCCTCTTAGGAGTAGAAATTTCAAAATTCCTATTTCTATATATGGTATTTATAGAATCAACCTCTAACTCCACAAGAATACAAATTAAGGTCTACACGTACGTGTAGCATTAAAATCACCCTCTAATCCCTAACTCTTGAAGAGTTTAACCTTCTACCATCAGTTCACCTAAATTACTTGAAACTACACAACTAAAGGTCTATGGATGCATGTGAAATCGAAGGATATCCTCCAACTCCTAACCGTTGAGGAGTTATATTTTACATCATCAGCTCATCATCATGAAATGATGACTACCAAACGCAAATATCAGTACGCAAACATAGTACGTGCCTACAAAAATGAGCATACCTTTTCGAAAACAAAAATCATTTTTAAAATTGGTCTACAATTGACGGAGTAATCGGTGAACATACATAAAAATAAAGTACATACAATGGATAGAACCTCCTCCTTTTTAGAAGTCGGTTAAAAACAGCAGTGATAAGATATTAATAAAAATATTTTTTTTTAAATTTCATTTTCTGTTAGTTTAAAAAATATGATTAAGAAAATAATAAGCTCTAATTAATTATTTTTGCATGACTATAAGTATCCGGATGTCGATTTATTCTACACTAAATTTAGTAAATTTGTTACATTTTGTATGATTTTTAAACGATAAGTTTTAACATTGCTAGGCCTCTTGCTCTTGTGGTTAATGATACTGACTGCTGAGCGCCTGATACATACTTATTATAAGAGTTGCGTTAATTTATACCTTTCTCAGGTGTGCAAATTTTGGTGGTGGTTATTGTTATTTTACGGGGTTACAAATACAGCAAGTAGAATTAAATTTGGTTAATTTAATTTATAATGTCACAAACAAAAACGTCAATTAATTATAAATACAGTTACTGTTAGATTGTTATACATATAGTGGTGGAACTTTCTGAAAAATCAGCAGAAATGTTTTTTTCCTTCATGGTTCTTTTCGATCAAGTGTCTAGATTACACTATAATTTATTCAATTTTTTTAATTGTAATTTAAAACTACAAAAAAATATATTTTAGGTGATATCGTTTCAAGAGTTAAGACTTGTTCATTGGAAATTTCCTTGTTTTTCAGTATCTAGTTTCAACAATTCCTTAAATATTAGTATTTTAGAAGTTTTTAACGAAAAACTAAATACCTTGCTTTCCTTTTCTTATTTTGTTAATAACAATCGCAATTTTTTATGCGCTAATAAATCCTTAAAAACATTTTTCTAGACGTCATGACACTCATTACGAATCGAATGAGCTATCGCACATTATTTTTAGGAGCTTTATTATAACAATAATATATACTTGTTCCTTTCTACCAAGGTTGCTGCTCCGGCCCCCGCGTTTTAAAATGCTAGTGTACGCGGCATATGTTGATCAAAACGTTGTGTATATTGATCAACAAAACATCATCAAGTATCATAAAGTTGACCGCTATCAGAGCTACAATTGCCGTGTAAATTGATGACGAGCTAGAGTATTTGCCGTAGACTTAAGCACAGCGTCGGAAGGCGTATAATACTTATATTGCGTGTATAAGATGATTGACTGGTTACTATCTTAGAAATAGTGACAAAAGGGTGGATCAACAATTATAGCGTATCTCGGCCTGATCAACAATTGCCGAGTGGAGGACAATATATATATATATATATATATATTTCTTTATGTGTGTTATCCGTGAGATAACTTCGTCGTTTATGAACCGATTTTGATGATTATTTTTTTAATGGAAAGAAGATATCCCAACGGTGGTACCATGATAGGGACACTAAGAGAAGTTGATCAATTCGGTCGTTCTTGAAGTCGATTTTTAATTTTGTTAAAGTTTTACTTATTATATTAGGATGTAGGTAGGTATAGTAGTTTTTGTGTCGTGTGGTGGACTTAGAAATATGTTACCTTCATTCAGAGTACAGGGCAAGATATAATACTGAAAATGTATCCTAAGATAGGATAGTTAACGTCACGTTTAAACCAATAGGAGACGAGCATGATTCGATGAGCATTATTATGCAGACGATGTGATGATAAAAGTACAAAAAAAAAAATAGTAGCTTCACGTTCATCAAATATCAACCATCTGTTATTATCCTAAGTCTTTGGTGCCAATCAATCGTACGAAAATCCCATATAAGCTAAATAGACTACGGGCCCGTGTCGATAAATGGGTCATGTGAGTTACCAGAAGACCTTTTTAGAAAGATACAGAGGCATAAAGCTAAAACATTCAGCACTATGCCGTCACTTGTTCTGGATCAGATACCTGCATACTATAGTAAACAGACAGTACATAAATATACACTGATGATTACATTTTTGATTACCAAGTGATTATACTTGGTAATCAAAAATGTAATCTCTCTTCTCTTGACGAAGTGAAATAAGCCTTTGGACCTCCGGCTCCTGGAGAATGCGGAAGACAGGATCACGTGGTGTTGCCCTAAAAATCACTCTTACAACCGGCTTCAGTTGCTCTACTCTGGAAATGACCTGTACCACGTGATTTTAGGTCCCCTTGGATCAACGCCGCACCTAAGTAGTAGTAGCAAGTAGGTCCTATTTAGTGAGAAGTTAAAAGCTTCCCCATCTATAGTTACAAAAGATGTCCCACGTTTAAAAGTCAAAAGTACATAACGCAAAGCTTATGGTCATACTATTCATACAGGTATAAATAGTTTTATTTTATTTTTATTGTTAATAGGTCCATTGAATAGGATTTGTATTATTTACCAATAATATCATGACTTCTAATATTAACATTTTAAATACATACAAATACGATAACTAGCACTAGCATTCGCATTTAAACGATTTTATTATCATAAAACGTGTAACTATCACCCATCTCATATACAAGCGAAATTGGTTTACGAAAATGCTGTTTACTGCTCAAACAACGGCTTCACTTTTAATGACACTATTTTTCCTGGTACGTCCAATTAGACGGAATTGGCTGAATATAGATAAGATTATTATATTATAAGATTATAGATTTTTATATTGCTTTTATAAAGAATAAACCACTTTCATTGTAAGAATAGCCGTTTTCATGTAGATTAATAAAAAAGAGAGTATGTGTAACTGTGTATAATCCATACTAATATATAAAGCTAAAAAGTTTGTTTATTTGTTTGTTTGTTTGTTTGAACGCGCTAATCTCAGGAACCGCTTCAGTGTTAGATAGCCTATTTATTGAGGCTATAAGCTATATATAATCTCACTAAGACCTACAGGAGTGGAGCACCAATAAAGAATGTTACAAAAACGGGGGAAACGGGGCAATAGGAGACGCAAACGGGGTTTCGTGGGTCGGCTATTATAAATATATATGCTTTGTACCTGAAGAAAATTATGTGAACTGTATAACTGCATGAAATTTGGTACAGTTAAAGTTTAAATGAAAGAAAGCGCAAAACGGTAATAACAACAAATTACTAGAATAATGATCGAATTTCGACCTCTGGGAGACTATATAGTTATATGTTATCATCGCATCTGTAATAACACAGTTCTAAACGCACTCCGTTCCTTTCGCATACTATCCATTTTGCTTCCTTTTTAATCGACTTCAAAAAAGGAGGAGTTTTACAATTCGACTGTTTTTTTTAATGTTACCTCATAACTTTCGACTGGGTGATTTTGATTATTATATTGTAGTTGAAACCTGGTGCTTTCCGTATAGTCCCATTTCAATTTGAACCTTGAAATCATTTTTTTTTGTTGAAGGTTTTGTTTATCTCGTTGAAATGATATCATGAAACATCTCAATAGGCCACCCTGGTGTGGGTCACTTTGCTGCATTATTGCATTATCTTCAATTGCAATGAGCATGGTAGCCACCACTCTAGGATTCTGCTGATGCTTACCATCAGGCAGCGTAGAGTCCATGTGGCAGGTTCATACATAAAACGTAAGAGATTTGCATAAAAATTGTAACAGTATCAGTGAAACAGTGGACTTTATGTAAGATCATTATATATGCAAGTGTTTCCCTACAGCCTCACTTATTTAGTGAAACGTGATGTTAGTATTTATCAATCCCCTTTTTTCTTGCGTTTTAGGTATACGCTAGAAAATAAAGGAATTCTAGAATCACACGTTAATATTATTATGTGTTGTTTCGGAAGCAGGTCAACTACGTCATCGCTTAGATATTACTTGAGACTCAACATATACATTTATATATTCTAAGCCGCTACTTCGTACATTTGATATTTTGATTTTGAAGTTATTTTTTTTTTTTTACTATTTAATCCTTCCTTGGACTACGACAAACATTTCAAAACCAAAATCAGCTCAATCAGCCCAGCTGTTCTCGAGTTTTAGCGAGCAGCGATTGATTTTCATAATAAGATTTTAGTCGTAAGTCTTCGAGAATCACATTCAACTATAACATACCAGTGATTTTATAAAAAAACTTATCCTTATCTCACAAACACCTGTCTCTAATGGTCCCGTAAGAGTCGCAGTCACAGGTAAGCAAATCTTTGGAATAACAAAAAGGATAAAAGGAAATCTTCTTCGTCGCAAATCGAATCATAATGTCTTGAGTAACAAATTGAAACTACCACAATGAACGTGTGAGGACATAAATACATTAAGATACCAACAATTTTCCTTGACAATCTGATATTTTCTCTAAATGTATGTAATTTAAATAAACTAAAGAGAATAAAATATTTATTGTTTAAGTACTATTGAACTAAAGAGTTTTAAATTTTAATTACACAATATAGGCCGTTTTCTGAACTATAGGAATAAGTATTCCGTACTGTTCGATATCAAATTGATATTTTGTGAGAAAACTGTATGCTCTTAAGACGCGTCCCTTTTATATATATGAATACGATTCAATTATAATTGTAGCTCAATATATAATCGAAACACATTAAAGTTGATGTAATCATTTGTATTAATTTACCAAAATGTTGCAAAACGTAAAAGTGATGAATTTGATGACTATCACTAATTAGACACCAACACTTCGACTAATTAATCTACAAACAAAATGATTCAATATAATCATCATCAGACATCATCACATAACAAACTTCGATCACATCGAGAACCTTCAGTCGCTATTCAGTGCGACGCGGACCATCCGTCACGGACGCTCTGCGCGGACTATCCGCGTAGCGCCTTAACAGTCCACTACTGGACCTCCCCTTAGAAAGTAGAAACCAGGTTTTGACCTTCTAATCACGTTTTCCAGGCGGATTGGTATGGGATTTGTAGCAAGGTTTTCCTTCTCTTTGGACTGATGATGTTGTCTCGGGTAGTTTGCTTCCTTATTCGCCTCTTACAATGCCCATGGGATGATTAAGGGTAGGGACGCCTGGACCATAGATCTAATAAAATAAGATTATTTAAATCTTTATATTGCATTCACTTTCTATTGCGAGCTTGTTAACAGAGCTCTTAAAATTACATAAAGATTTATATGATAATTTGGGTTTTTATTGTCTCACTTTTACATTAAAAGGTCCATTTTGAAGGTATAAATCTTTTTTATCTTGCTACGTACATTTTTATGGACAATTAAAAGGATTTTTAAATATAAAAGGTTGTACTGCTTATGGTTTATTTCTTTTTAACCGACATTAAAAGAGAATCTTTTTTTCTTTTTACTTTAGTCCAAAATTTTTACCTGCTCACGACAAAGCCACAAGTAAAATTTTAACAAAAATAAAACCGACTTCAAGGTTTGACTCGATTTCTCTTGGATCCCATCATCAGATCTCAGTGTCCTTATCACGGTACCACCGTTGGGATATCTCCTTTCCATTAAAAAAAGAATCATAAAAATCGGTTCATGAACGATGAAGTTATCCGCGAACACGCATAAAAAAAAAGTATATATACGAATTGTGAAACCTTTTTTTGAAGTCGGTTAAAAATAAAGAGCAATAGTTTAGGCGCTCTAACTATGTTTGTATACTTCACCTTAGCGCCTAGATTGCTGAACTGGTGTCAATAGATTCGTTATAATAGCCAGGGGGTCTTTGGCAGCCCGTATCAATCCGCTGCCAGCCACTTTCTTTCACTTTCCGCCAAATTGAAATATTTATTCAAAATATATGAAAAAATCAACGCTATGATTGAATATTCAGTATTTTTTTTTCTAAGCAAGTTTTGACTGATATGGACTCGTCAAGTCCATATCAGTCAAAACTCCTCTACATGACTTGCTAACCAGCTAATTGAAACTCAGTGTCAGACCCTTATAGGACACATATACATGTAAAATTACTTTCCTTGATTGAGCTATTCCTTAGTGCCATAACCGCGGTGTACAAACTTAAAATTTTGATAATTGATGATTTCTATGTCATAATCACACATGAAAAATGGATTTCCTATGAAATGTATCGTTATCAAAGTTAAAATACGAAATGCCGAGAAGGGCGTAGAAAATACTATCTATTTAATATTCATATAACTATTCATGCTTTATTTAACTATTGGAATTTCATAAAACATTTTTTGTGTGTGAAATTACAACACAAAGCAAAAATTTACATCTACACTTAAAAATTGTCGCTGGCATCTCATGCATTGCAATGAAATGTTTGAATGCCATGGGTCGCCCACTGCACATATACCAATGAAGCAAAACTGTACTTAATACTGTTAAAACTTCCCTAGTTTTACCTCTCAACAGTAACATTTGTTTTCAAAAGGATAACTTGACAGTTTGCTGTAACTGCACTAACTGCTTGATCGTCGTGATCGTAATTATTTATTTATTTGTCTGTTGCTATGGAAACATAAATCGATTGTACAGAAATTAGACAGAAATCAAACAACATCCGTAGCTTAGACACATTTTTTATATACAGTAATTCTATATTTATTTTACATCATTATTTCCTTTCGTTAACTGGGATTATATTCGAATGAAAATTTACTAAAAGATTAATAAACTTTATCTTTCAACTCGAACAACTAAATGTTTAATTAGTTAAAACCTTAATCCAATTAGAGAAACTGGAAACTTTTACATTGATACCTGGGTAACAAGGTCTACCACACCCAAATCCCATAGAAGAAAAACCAACGACTGTATTGTAATGGTATACAGGACTTCCTGAGTCCTGTATGCATTGGTCTCGACCTCCCACGTCAAGGTACCCAGTGCAGACCATGTTTTCTGTAATTGTTATGTTACGGTTTTTGTACCGTCTTCTACATTCATCAGAGTTGACAGTCAAAACATTCACGTGACGTAATTGCTCAGAAGGTTTACCGTTTTCCTGGAAACAAGAACAAAAAAGGCTAAGAACCTGCTAATAATAACCTATCACATAGGATTTTATATTTAATCGCGTAATAAGAGGAGAAACATTTGAACGAAAAAAATGAATTCCTGGACCAAATTAAAATGTGACCACACGGAAAGCACCAGCTTTCAAATAAAAAAGGATCATCAAAATCGGTACACGCAGTCTAGCAAATATAAAAACAGTTGAATTGAGAACCTCCTTTTTTTAAGTATAGATAGGATTTTACTACGTAAATTATAATAAAAGGAGAGACCGAATGAGTTTTGTAAAAGTATGTTAGACAATTAAAAACCGAAGATTGAATCTATTGACGTACAAATGGGAGGTATATGTCTAGCAGTGGATTGCTCATAGAATTATTATGATGAAGTTCTTTAAGATTAAACTTAATTATTTATCTCAATTATAGCTGACTATAAAACAAAGTAGTCTCTATTCTTATATATATATATATATTATGTTTCGCCCTGCCATAATGACTCTACTCCGCACGACAGCATGATCGCTGTCATTTTACATTGATTTTGACAGTGCTAAATTCAGCGTGGCTCTATTACTTCAAATATTCCACTAAAATCTAGTATATTTATTACTTACTGCAGTGAGGCCCCATCCAACCGCCCAAACGGTTTCATCGTCATGAAGTAGGTATCTAGATCCTGCAATACATGCTGGCTGTACAGTTTCACTGTAAGTGATAATAGTCGCTGTGCGCAAAATTGCAACATCGTTGTCCGCACTCCAATTCCATTTAGGATGAACGATCACACGGTTTATGCGATGGGTGGTGCCACCGCTATGAGCCATTGAAGATCCTACGCGGATTAAATACAGACTGGCGTCAAATGCAGTCAACCTATGACATCAGGTTTAATTATAAGTAATCTTCAATGCACATACACATGAACCTGCCGTATATCTATGCACGTTTTTGCTTTTTAATGAATCAAACATTTCATTGAAATTTCTAATATTTCAGAAGTAATAACACATTCGTGTTCCGACCGAATACGATTACATTCCCATGTAGAGCAGGTATTTAGCAGGAGAATGAGCTGTTACGATTTGCCAAGACTACAATATAATCAGGGATAGCAGTAAGAAGATAGCAATATTTAGGATTTATTTTAAGGTAAGCTTTTGTCCCCAGCTCTGTCCACGTGTATTTATACTATTGAGGTAAAGAATTTCTTATCCTCCTTCATGAGTCAAAGTATTTCCATGCTTAATGCAAAATTTCATTAAAATCGATGCAGCGGTTTAGACATAAAACCGTAACAGACATATATAGTTTAGGAACTTTTGAATTTACGATGTAATTATGAATATTATGACAAGAGCCTCACAGGAAATCACTATTTAGCTGCTTAATATCATTTGAATTACACTTTCCATTGTCGGCACTTGATGGAACTTGTTGCAATTCATTCTAGAATCAAACTTACTTGTACATATTCCACTATTGATTTGATAAGGCCATAAGACGAAACCAGTCAGGTGTTAACTTAATTAATACAGTGGAATATGTACAAGTGAGTTTCATTCTAGAATGTATTGCTAAATATCAAGTGGGAGATGTTACTGGAAAACTTAAAACCAATTCTGAGGGAAGGTATACAAAATAACGCACCGCTCTCTTATGGCGTGTCTCTATGGATATAGATAGACGCTTATCATGAAGTCTGCTTTTCCTGGTTAGCCATTAAAAGCGTGGGAGAGCCTGGCTTCGACATGAATGGGCTGGCTCGACCGGAGTGATATACTGATAGCGCTTGCGCTAAGTTTCTCCGAGTGACTGAGGATACCGAAGGCCCATACCTCAACGCCTCCCCCATCCTCCTCTTCATCCCCCAAAGGCCGGCAACGCGCTTGTGACGCCTCAGGTGATACGCCTGCTCGTTTGCCACCTTTTCCATAAAAAACTAAAACACACTCGATTTCTTCTTTACTTACGCAATACAGTGACCGGCAGTGAGTATGTGTCTTTCATTGATAATAGTACCACCACAAATGTGTTCAGCACGGTCACCACCCAACCACAGAAGTGCGGTTACTGATGGATACATTTCGATGGTAGTGACAGATCCACCCACAATTCTTTTAAAAACAGCAGCATCATCTAAAAACGTCTTTAGTCTTGATAATGGATTCTTATTGTTTTATGAAATGCATCTGGCCAAGTCATAAAATAAAATAGAAATATTTTTTTGATAGATTAATTACAAGATGTAGTAGTAGTAGCTACATAAATACTTTCCTTCAAAATACAAAACTATGAGAAATCAGTAATTTATTTAAAAAGTTTTTTTCCAAATACAAGCTTTTATTATTTGTTAAAAACTGTAACTAAGCTCTTTCATTTGAAACCTATATTGGGTGGGTTATTCAAAAATATGTATGCCACCATTTTGTTACGGCGGCCATTTTGGATTAATAATAATACCGATTACATATTATTGCATTGTCATCAGAACTAAAGGTATATTTCAATTTTCAGCTCATTCGGAAATCGGGAAGTGAATCGAAATTTGATCCCTTGCAAGATTTGATTACAGAAAAAAAACGGGACAGGTGAAACTAAATATTAAAGCTTGTAAAATATGTAGTTAAAGATCTTATTTATTTAAAATGGGTATAAAAATACTACGGGACACTACAGAGACACGAGCAGTCACAAACGAAGTTCCAAACATTTTTGGCTGGTTTTACTTTTTAATCCTTATAATTAAAAATCAAAATTAACAATTAAATGTACACATAGTAAGACAAAATCTTCAAAAGGTCAAGAACTGTGAAGGTTTTGTAAACCAAATGTTATCCACATTATAACAAACTAAGCGGAGTAGACATACCTTCTGAGAAATCGCAAAAGCATAAAGCCAACAAAACCCAACTACGCATTATCCCTTTCTGATGGAATAAATTCAGAACTAGTTATCAACTCGAATCTGAAAACCATAAAATAAATGAATAATAATTTTATCTTAGAATTAAGCTGTGTCTTACTAGTAATGATAGAAAGTTAATCTCATTCAGTTAAATTAATTATTTATCTATCCTGACTACCTATGAAACTATTTTCATTTATTTATTTAAGATTTGCTTCAAAATTCCTCTGAAAACAATCTAATTACAACCAAAATAATTACATTCCTGAACTATGAAAAGTTTGACTGGAAGAAATCGCCCTGAGCGCTAAGACCGCCAATTGTTACGTCTACAACTTTGTTACTCATCTTTTGTTGTTTTTTATTCTATGTACACAATAAAGATATAAATAAATAAATATATCATACGTTAAAAATAACTTTTAACCATCAACCGCAATTAATTAATTAAGTATTTACTTCTATTATATTACCTTCCCACCTATCACCGCCGAAACCGGTTTATATTTTCCTGCGATATAATAATATCATCAACATGATGATGTAAATTAAAGAGTTTCTGAATAGGACTAATGTCCTTAGTATCTATTAATTAGGAAAGGATCCCTAATAAATTAGATTCACCGTCGGGCTGAGTTGCTTAAAAGGGCGACGATGGCTGAATTGTCCAATTTAAACTGCAAATGATTTTGTTATTACAAATCCAACAACAAAATCATTTGCAGTTTGAATATATTTTCACCATACTATGTTAAATTCGGATTTAAAAAGTATTTATCAAGGATCATACCGACTTTTAAAAAAAAAATCTAGAATAAAGTAAAATCGATTTTAATTTTTCATATCTTTACAAAATAAATTTTATGGTTTCATTTTGTTTTTTTTCCTTTGCTACGCATAATAATACTTGTATTTCTAATTTAGTTTCTATAGGAACATAGCATATATTATCAAGTTACTAAGTTTTTATTCATGAGTTTTGGTTATATTCCGTAATACCAAAAAACGCATTCATTATTATTATAAAAACCAAATAATGAGTAGTCCTATTGTGGCAAACCGATGCACAGATACATACAGGACCGGTTTCTGTGGTAAAACTTACCTTACTTACTTACCTGTGGTAAACGTTGGTTGCTTGGACATATAGGTCTCAATCAAGTTTCACCACAGCAACCGCTAACCCGCCCAGCAGGGTAACTCTTTTGGCTGAGAAGATGATGTTTAAATTTTGTTTTTTATGTTTGGCTTGCCAACTGAGTGACTGCCTAATAGAAAGAATAAGCAGAATCAAAGAGTGGTGGTCACCATAACAATTGTGAATACAGACAATGCTACAATGCAGCATGGCAACCCATACCATAGTGGCCTAGTGATGCTTCTGCATCTTTGGGCCTCCGGTCGCGCATTTACCAACGAAGCACATGATTCATTAAAACCTTTAGTAAAAACTTTATTTACCTATTCCATATCTTTCGTAACTTTAAATTCATCTATTCATATCACTATAAATACTATGATAACGATCCTCCATTCTTTGATTTTATTCAAAGTACTTCACCGCTTCTTACAAAAATCAAAACTGATCTTAAAATTGATTACGTTTCAAATTCGTTTCGTAATAACTGATTTATTGAAAACGACTGTCTGAATAATGACAATTAGCTTCCCTGTGACTTGTGGAATGCAATCTACGCACTAGTGGTGATAAACTTAATTATCAGTTGATAATACTGATTGAATAATCTAGACGCAAAGGCAAATACTTGAAAAAGAATTTACACAGGTTCTGTTATTGATCTTAACCTATATACACCTAGAACTTTTTAGATATATCAAGGTGAAAATCTGCCTGCAACTCAGGGAATTTGCCAAAGGGACAAAGACCCTGATGATGGCAGTAAGCTCTGTATACAGACCGCTAAAACTGCCCTAATGAGCAATAGTTTTTTAACATGGCACCTAACATTTTTAATAAAATACTAACACAGTATAAAGACCTCAAAAAAACAAATTCAAACATTGGCTCAATGAAATATTGATACATATATACAGACATATATATACAGAAAGCCTACTATGGTATTGGGAAGTTTTTGGTAGATACTATGAATTAAGTCTCATAATGTTTTGTGTATGTGTACAAATTTTGTTACTTTTGATTTCATTTATTTTTAAGTATTGTTTTTAAATAATAATTGTCAGTGATGAATTTCAACGACATGACATTTTTATTATTTCAAAAAATGTGTACGCCAGATGTGGTAAAACATGTTTTTTTGTACTGAACTATATTTTATACTACGACATCTTGTTAACATATGTTCTTTGCAAATAAACTTATCTAATCTTGCAGGCAAATTTGGTAGGGATTTGTGAATTGAAAATCGATAAACGATAAAGCCTGTCTATGTTTTCTTCAAAGTGGTTTCTTCATCTGTTTATAGATAGTGGTGTAATTAAAATTCATAAAACAGTACCCGGTGGAGGTTCATATTTTGTAACTCTGCATGACTTTTGGGTCATTTCCGATCCTGTGGGCATATATATTTTTATTTTTTATGGAATAGGGGACAAACAACCAGACGTATCACCCGATGGTAAGCAATTACCGCCGCCCATGGACACCCGCAATGTCACAAGTGCGCTGCCGGTCTTTGGGGGATGGATGGGGAGAGGGATGTGAGGAGGGGTTGGGGTATAGACCTCCGTTATCCTCACTCACTCGGTGAAACACAGCGCAAGCGCTATTTCACACCGGTTTTCTGTGAGGCCGTGGTATCACTCCGGTCGAGCCGGCCCATTAATGCTGAAGCGTGGCTCTCCCACGGAAATATAGGTTAAGATATTAAAACTTGATCACTGAACAAAATAAATACTAACATTATGCTCAGTGATCGATTTTTACTTTATTTTACCAATTTATATTGCAATGAAATACAACTGTTGTGGAGGAACGGGTGTCATGTTCCTCCGACACAAAGGAAGTATCTTCCGACCATATGATGTGATCGTGCCAGCGGGCCGCGACCCAATGCCACTTGTTGGAAAATTGTATATTTGCTAATCAAGTGGCTCTGTAGTAATTCTTTACTTTCCTAAGTAAAAAAAATAAAAAAATTATAGTCATCATAGTGGAGCTAAGTTACGAAAATTCTCTCCAGTATTGTATTAGTTTTATTTTGAAAATAAAGTTATGTCTATGTCTACATATGTGTAAGTCACCACAATGTCTTTTAAAGTTAATAACCAACAAAGATTAGCAAGGACAAACGTCATTTAATTGCTTCGGAACATAACATGATATGCAACAACTACGACAAAAAACGACGCTGAAAAAGCATGAAACAAGTTTAAAAAGCCGTAGTCCATGCAGTGTAATGTAATTCGGTAATTAAAAAGATACTTTATTTATCCTACGATTATCTGTTGTTTTTATCTCTCGCTCTGTTTGTTTAAGATACATATTTAGTGAGTGTAAAAACTCACTATTTTTATTTATTTGTAATTCTATTTCAAAATTACACTTTCATAAAATGTTTCGACATTTTATCAAAGATTGTCTTGATGTTCAAAGTGTTCTTAGCTTAGCAACGTCTTCACTGTTGCCAACACTATCGCAAACTTGAAATGAGAGGTTGTATTTTCAAAGTGGCTTTTTTTTCTTTCTTTTTTGCTCTTTCTATACATTTAAGATATAATTATTAAAGACGCTATAATAATATGCATCTTAATACAAGTATATTCAATATGTGTCACTTTATATACCATTCAATTTCACATAATATTCCTTGCTCCTCCACCCTTAAATGAAAATGCAAAAAAAAACCGTCACGTTATTTCACATCAAGTCCCATAACCATACAATGTAACAGTGAAAAAATAATAATTATAATCTGTAATGTAAAAGAAAAGAGAAAATCAGGTAGTATTGCAGCACTTTAGAAAACTATGTAGTATTAAACGTAATAATTGCTCCTATTATTATGTTATAGTAAAAGTAGTAAGCGTACCTAATGGTTTATAAAATGATGAATGAAGATCTTAATGGCTTGTACTCCTATTCTGAGAAAAAAAAAATGCTTTTCAAGAGAATCACTTATAGGATTTTCCACGACAATCTGAGAAATAATTGTCAGTGCACACTAATAATTTACTCCATTCTTTTTGCACATTTGGACACTACCATGAGATAAAAGTGAAAGCTGCATTTCATACGACAACAACCTGTGGACCCATACGATTACTTCTTGCTTAGGTTTTGTGTTTAGTGTGGCGACTTCCACACACACACATACACACACACACACACACACACACACACACACACACACACACACACACACACACACACACAACAAAAATATACTACAGTACCATCTACAAAAGATTGTGGATAAAGTAAATCTTGATAGCCTCGCTGCACGGTTTGGATAATAAGGATTGGAAAGTGCCTACATTCAAGATATTACTTTCAAACTTAACAGTAACGATTCTTTTTATTTTTGTTTCAAATTCATTCCAACCAACAAGTAAGTGACATCTTTAACTATTCCACAAAAGCCATAAGTCAAACTAGTATGCTTACTTATTTTAAATTTATAGTATGTATCAAAATCTTATAAGTTAAATAGGTATCTACTACAAGTTTAGATATGCTAATTCACCGAGGTAACTGTATACTAAGTAGCTTTGTGACGGCTTAGACGTGGTATAGACTGACACAATAGGCAACGAACATCTACTGAACTGTGTCCCATGAACCGAAATGTCTAATTTAGAGACGTTTACTCTCCTCCTATGTGTACTAGAGTCTAGTATATAACCTTCAAAGTTCCTTAAGAATAGAGATAAGTAATGTATTTTCTATCAAACCAAGAATTGAGATTATTAGACCATCATCTTCCTAGTCTAATTCTAATTTAGGTTTTAGTTCTATCAAATGAGTTTTTTGAAACTCATTATACAACTCATTCTATAACATTTAAGCATAAAATGCAATTTCATTACTACATTTAAATATAAAGCTTTGTTGCTAAATAGCTTTAAATTACTTTTCAACCATCAAAACGCTTTCAAAGTATGATCACGATTTTCAATAGCAACCCGTTTATATTACAACAAAGTCAATTCGTAAAATAAACATTTCATATAATTTCATGAAATTATTGGACATCATGACATGGTCTGGTGGTCAACATCAATAAATAATTAGTGGTTGACGATATGAAAGCCATAAGCACGTTTACCGCACGGCGTTGCCAAATATTTAGTGATAACAGTAAATTATTGATATTAACAGTTAGAGGATTCGATGTATAAACATTTTGTTAACAAGTACAATTTCTTTCGTACGACTCGATTTCTCTTGGATGCCATTATCAGATATTAATGTCCTTATCATGGTATCACCGTTGGGAAATCTCCTTTCTATTAAGAAAAGAATCAGCAAAATCGGTTCATAAACATAAAAAGAAAAACATAAATGGTTGAATTGAGAAACCTCCTTTTCTCGAAGTCGGTAAGTAAATCATAACGACAGGACAGTACCGGTTGTTTTGAAAACTTGGGGACGTTTTTCGACTGAGACGGAAAAAAAGTGCTCTGTAATGCATCCATCTAGTACCTTTAAACGATCCATTCTTTTATATATACAATCTGAATCTCGAAAACGGTTACAACGCTTTTTATTAAAATTGAAGGGGGTTTCGGGGGTATAAATCGATCTAGCCAGCATGAAAAGGTTAATTTCAGATTGACTTATCAATATGTTTTATGTATAAACGATGTGTGGGGCTATATTATGTATAATTAGTTCATATAACATAATGAAAACAGTATTTGTGTGCTTTTTAGCTGGAGTTCAGCTAACATACTAGTGTTGTACATCCACATAAATATAGTTCTAATAATGCATCAATTTTTCTGTCACGTCTTCATCAAATATCTTACTTTAGCAGTCCATAGCTAAAAATTGGATTTTCTCCTTTGAAAAGCAGATTTAGACCTGCTGCTGATTAGATTACCAAAATATTTAAAAGTCAATTTTTTTTTTGGATTTTTACCACCAGGAGATAATCTTTACTTCTGTATTAATATTATAAATGCGATGCGAATTTGTAAGTATGAATGGATGGGTGGATAGATGTTTGTTACTCTTTCACGCAAAAACTACTGAACTGATTTGGATGAAACTTTATAATAATATATCTTATACACCAGAATAACACATAGACTACTATTTGCAGCGATAACCGACATTTACCCGGGCGGAGACGCGGGCATCAACTAGTATTAAATAATTCGATCTTTATTTACGAAAGGATCCTTCTCTTTACTTTGCCACAGAGTATAAATTATAATATATTCAGGTCTCGTGCTTAAGTTAACGAGATGTAACTGTACCACAGAAAAGCCAATAAAACTCGAGGCCTCTCCCCTTCTATTTACAAAGCAGTATTTTTACACACAAAATTTGGTATGGTGGAGTACAATTTGGTGCACTGTTTATTTTTTAGTTATTACAATTAAAGAAGTAGGCCAAATTAACCAAAAGGAATCGCAAAGAATTAATGAATACATGTTTTTTAAGGTACAGGGGGCAAACGAGCATACGTTTCACCTGATGGTAAGCGATTACCGCCGCCCATGGACACCCGTAACACCAGAGGCGTCACAAGTGCGTTGCCGACCTTTGGGGGATGGGAAAAGGGATATGGGAAGGGGTTGGGGTAAGGGCCTCCGGTAACATCCGGGTCGGCACCATCCGCCCCGGTCCAGGAGGGCTTAGCGCCGTGTGGGTGAGCTGTCCCGTGGCGTCGGCCAAAATTTTGGGCGACGCCGGCAAGATCCTCATCGGTTTCGTGTGTGCCAGAGTTACTGTGCTGGCCGCGAGACCGATGAGGTGCTACAAGTGCCTTGCCGCGGGACACACTCGCACCAAGTGCGGAAGCTGCTTTGACTGCAGCGGACTATGTTTCCGCTGCGGTCGACCGGGGCACAAGGCGGCAGAGTGTTCTGCCGCCCCTCACTGCCCTATGTGTGCGGCGGGCAAAAAGCCTGCCAATCACCAGATGGGGCAGGGGGGCTGCAGGCCTCCCCATGCTTCTCGGCAGACGTCGGGGGCTAGCTTGGCGACCCAGGCTGCCTCCGACGTTGTCCGTCCGTCCTCGTCGACGCCTATGGAGGGGGTTGTAGATGCGATCCAGTAATGGATCAAATCTGCAACCTCCTTGTCCAGACGAACCTAAACCACTGCGCCGCGGCGCAGGATCTCTTCCTGCAAACCATGGCGCAGTGGTCGATCGGTGTTGCCGTAGTCGCGGAGCCCTACTACGTTCCTCCCCGTCCAAACTGGATGGGTGACTGGGACGGCTCCGTGGCAGTCGTCGGTTCCGCGGCGGCTCATTCCCCGCCCTTGTCGCTTAGAGACAAGGGCTCTGGATATGTTGCCGCCGAGTGGGGGGGGGTCACCGTTTACGGTGTCTACTTCTCCCCCAACCGGAGTCTGAGCGACTTCGAGGTTTTCCTTAACAGCTTGGAGACCTCGATGCGGCGATTAGCGTCTGGGCACGTCCTCGTGCTGGGGGACTTCAACGCAAAATCCATTGCGTGGGGGTCCCCCGGGACGGACGCCAAGGGCGAGGCCGTCGAGGAGTGGGCGGCTTCGGTGGGCCTCTGTTTATTAAACAGAGGCTCCACCAACACGTGCGTGCGACAGCAGGGGGGGTCGATAGTGGACCTTTCGTTCGCTACCCCTGCTGTTGCCGCACGAGTAAGGAACTGGTGTGTCCTGGAAGAGGTCGAGACGCTCTCGGATCATCTCTATATCCGATTCTAACTCTCCCGGTCCCAGGGCCCCAGTAGGGGTCACACGGCGCGGCACTCTTCCCGCTTTCCGCGGTGGGCTGTCGCTAAGCTGGATAGGGACCTACTAGAGGAGGCGGCCATTATTCACTCTTGGCTGTCTCCGCAGGCCCCGACCGAGGAGGTCGGCGTGGACGTGGGGGCTGGCCGTTTTCGCGATGCGCTTGCGCAGATTTGCGATACGGCCATGCCCCGCATCCGGACTCGTCGGCCTCCTCGGAAGGAGGTCTACTGGTGGTCCCGGGAGTTGGCGGACCTCCGTGCGGCTTGTACTCGTGCCCGGAGGTCTTACACCCGCAGCCGACGACGTCACCGCGGAGACGGTGGCGGGGACCAGCTTCATGAGGAGTACCGCGAAGCTCGGAAAACTCTGAAGCTGGCCATTTGCCGCGCCAAGGAGGTAAAGAGAAAGGAGATGCTGGAGAGTCTCGACCGTGACCCCTGGGGTCGCCCATATCGTGCGGTGCGACAGAAGCTCCGCACGGCGGGCCCCCCCCTTACCGAGACTCTCCAGCCCAGCTTCCTGCAGGAAGTGGTCGAGGGCCTTTTCCCGCAGCGGGCGGAGCACGCTCCCCCGTCGATGGCCTATCCGGTCAGAGACGATGGGGGCGATGTTCCGCCCGTTAGGGAATCGGAGGTTGGGGCGGCTGTTCTGCGGATCCGTTCCAAGAACACCGCCCCCGGGCCGGACGGGGTTCCAGCCCGAGTGATGGCCCGAGCCCTCGATCATATGTCGGACCGCCTCAGGGAGGTGTTGGACGCTAGCCTGGCGTCCGGACGCTTCCCTGAGTGCTGGAAATGCGGGAAGCTGGTCCTATTGAGGAAGCCGGGACGGCCTGCCGATTCGGTCGCGGCCTATAGGCCCATCGTGTTGCTGGACGAGGCGGGCAAGTTGTTTGAGAGGATACTCTCTGCCCGCATCGTCCGGCACCTCTGCGAGGTGGACCCCGACCTGTCGGACGCCCAATTCGGATTCCGAGAGGGGCGTTCGACGGTCGATGCCATGATGCGCCTTAGGGCCGTGACCGAAGAGGCAGTGAGCTGTGGCGGCGTGGTGTTGGCGGTGTCTCTGGACATCGCCAACGCCTTTAATAGTCTGCCATTCAGCTGCATCAGGGAAGCACTCCAATACCACGGAGTGCCAGAGTACCTGAGGCGGCTGGTGGCAGACTATTTGCAGGAGCGTACCGTCGTGTACGAGGATCGAGATGGCGCCTTGAGACGGCGACCCATGTCGTGCGGCGTTCCGCAGGGGTCTGTCCTTGGACCACTCCTGTGGAACGTGGGATACGACTGGGTCCTACGAGGTCGTCTCCCCCCCGGGCTGGGCGTAATTTGTTACGCCGATGACACCCTTGTCACAGCCCGGGGGGCGAACTTCCAGGAGGCGGCGCGCCTGGCCACCATTGGTGTGTCTCTGGTGGTCGGGCGCATCGAGGCGCTGGGCTTACGGGTGGCCCTGGACAAGACGGAGGCCCTATTGTTCCATGGGCCCCGTCGTGGGCCGCCCCCCGGCGCCTCCATAGTGGTCAACTCGGTCCTCGTACCGGTTCGGGCCCAGATGAGGTATCTGGGCCTGATCCTCGACGGTAGGTGGCTCTTCGACGAGCACTTCCGACAGCTTGGTCCGAAGCTGGTCGACGCTGCTTCTGCCCTTGGGCGACTTTTGCCCAACTTGGGTGGAGCCAGCGTCGCAACGCGACTCCTCTACACGGGGGTGGTCCGGTCGATGGCGCTGTACGGCGCACCGGTGTGGGTGGCGGCTCTGACCGCCCTCAATAAGGCTCGCCTCTGGCGACCTCAGAGGGTATTGGCGGTCAGAGCCATACGCGGATACCGCACGGTGTCGACCGAGGCGGCGTGCGCGTTGGCCGGGACACCCCCGTGGGATTTGGAGGCGGAAGTGCTCGCCGAAGTTTATCGACGGGTGGCTGAATTCCGGGCGGAGAGAGGCATTCGCCCTCCGCCCGAAGAGGTACGCGAGTGGCGTGAAGCCGCCCGTCGAGCCACGATGGCTCGCTGGTCGTTCCGACTGGAGACTCCACGCGCTGGCTTTGCCGCCGTGGAGGCTCTCCAGCCGGTCATCCTCGAGTGGGCGGGGCGGCAGCACGGGACTCTTTCCTTCCGACTGACGCAGGTGCTTTCCGGGCACGGATGCTTCGGGAAGTACCTGCACTCGGTCGCTAGGAGGGAACTGAGTCCCGCCTGCCACCACTGCGACTGCAGTGAGGACTCGGCCCAGCACACGCTGGCGGTTTGCCCCGCATGGGCGTCGCAGCGTCGGGCCCTCACTGCAGTCATCGGAGGAGATCTCTCGCTACCGGCCGTCATACGATCCATGGCCGGTAGCGACAGCAGTTTTACCGCGGTCGCAGCCTTCTGCGAAGACGTAATTTCGCAGAAGGAGGCGGCGGAGAAGGCCCGAGAGGACGACCTCCACTCGGACCCGATCCGCCGCCGGCGAACCGGGCGGCGGAGGCGCGCCTATCAGCGCCTCATGCCGCCCTGAGTGTGGCCGTGGATGGTCGGGATGGGTTTTCCCCACCATCCGCATTAGTGGCCACCCGCGAGGGGGCGACGTTACGCGTGTGCCGTACGTCGCCTAAATTGAGAGTTTACAGCTGACGGTGCCCGCTTCTGTGCGGGCAAGCGCTGGGAGGGGTCCGGATGTGTTAATAACAGCAGTTCCCGGATCCCTCCCGTCTCAGGCGCAGAGTGGCACACCGTGTGGTTTTAGTCGGTTCGATTCCGACACACCGCCCCGCCGCAAACCCCGGCGGGGTGACGGCCCGAGGGGGTTTCCACACGTAAAAAAAAAAAAAAAAAAAAGGGCCTCCGGTATCCCTACTCACTCGGTAAATCGCAGCGCCTGGGCTATTACACACCAGTTTTCTGTGAGGCCGTGGTATCACTCCGGTCGAGCCGACCCATTCATGCCGAAGCGTGGCTCTCCCACGGTTATTTATTTATATATTTCAGACATCTAACACACAATGCCATCATTCTATGTAATGGGTACTAGACAACTAATATAAATACATATGCATCATCATAATAATTTTTAAATTCATACATAGAAAACACCTAAACTCCAAATCAAATATTTGCAAATCTGTGCGATATCACTCCACATGTTTCGCTCCATTCCATTTCACTCTTAAAGTATGCTGAAGGATAAAACGTACTAGAACATATCGACTATAGCATAATTCAGAGTGCAGTATACTGGGAGGTTAAAATAAAATAGAAGCAGTTTAAGAATTTACAAGGAACGGAATGTACATTAAGCATTTATATTGGTTCTGAAAATCTATTTCTTATATATATTATGGGCTAACGCTTGTTGATAAGTCTGCTAAGTTTTGGATAGAAAAGACACTGTAGTTAATGAACCGACTTCAAAAAATATACGTCACATATTTTGTATATCTTATCTAAATAAAATTTGTATCTATAAGTATTTTGGTTAACCATAGCATAAAGAATACTGTAACTGAAATTTTTCTCTGACAACTAAAATTTTTAAACTAGTAAACCTTTCACTAGTAAAACAATAGCAAGCAATAGATATGATCACCTTACCTGGTCAGAGGATTCTTCCTTTGCGCTGGAGGGACATGACACATGTTTCCCCACAATTGTCTATCTATACTAATATATAAAGCTGAAGAGTTTGTTTGTTTGTTTGTTTGAACACGCTAATCTCAGAAACCGCTGGTCCGATTTGAAAAATTCTTTCAGTGTTGGATAGTGCATTTATCGAGGAAGGCTATAAGGCTATATATCATCACGCTCGGACCAATAGGTGCGGAGCAGCAATGAAAAACGTTTCGAAAACGGGGGAAAATTATCACGCTACGAGCAATAGGAGACGCAAACGAGGTTGCGTGGGTCGGCTAGTCTACTATATTCGTTAAAACACGTAACCTAATAACAAGACTTTATTAATATTTTAAGTGTGACCAAGAACGTTCCGGATGGAAGAGAGAAAACTCAGGATAGCTCGTTTGATGTTAAAGATACTGTAAACGCCATTTAAATAAATTATCTAAGAAATATATAGCTATTTTAATTTACTCATTTACATTATACAATTAAATTATTGATAATTTAAAACATAATGCGTCTAGCATTACGTTAGTTTTTTCGCACACCACCCGCTTTTGCTTCCCTGTCCCTCCCTGAAATGCATTAAATGGTGTCAAGGCGTTTGCTTAAGATCCATATAAAATACCTCCAAAAATGAAATCAGCACAACCGCGAGATTTACGTAAAATCAAACGTGAGTGTTTTAATGTACCAAGACGTAAGAATCAAAGCCAAAAAAGAGAATTGTGTGGTAGTTTGAAGCCACGTGTGTCCGACATTATTATAGGTAATATTTGATGAGATTATGGGGATATTTCTGCTTGTTCTTTCTTGAAATACTTTCAGACTGCCTTTAGATGTATCAAAATTAGTATATTTCCTATAAGTCACCATGATTCAGTTCCTCACGATCAGATACTATGTGATTTGTTCTTCGTTAATAGTAAGTGGCACTACGGAGAAGTATATAAATTCACCTACTATGGTACACTAAAGACTACTAATTTTAGGTTTATCATATAAATTTCCGCACATTTTACCCTTCAGGATAAAAGGCGAATATAAATAAAGGTACAGGCTCTCGTAAACAATGAGTCTTGCTTTTGTACAAGCAATAAATCATCGTACAAGCCTATTTTCTTGCATCTAAATTAAAATAAAAAATCCAAATCAATCGATCATATAGGTAATTTACAGAGAGTATAAAATTTCATCAATCAATTTTGTAAAGAACACCTTTATCCACTTAGGATATCATATTGGATAATACACGTATCATGTATATCCAATATAAGTACAATACATCTATATTATATGTGTTATACTGTTGGAAGGCTTAGTAAAAACCCAAAAAAGCGAAACCATAGAATCAATAAGTTTTGGTATGGTAGCTAATATTACCGTAGGAGAGCCACGCTTCGGCGTAAATGGGCTGGCTAGACCGGAGTGATACCACGGCCTCACAGCAAATCGGTGTGAAATAGCTCTTGCGCTGTATTTCACCGAGTAAGTAAAGATACCGAAGGCCCATACCCCAAATTATGATTAAATTTGGCTTCACCAATTTTTTTTTATGTTTTCCTTATTGTGAGGACAAGGTTTGTGTACGAGAAAAATTAAAAGATACCGGGAAAAGTCAATTTATTTTTCCGTGATGGGAAGCTATGTAAAGAAAGAAGATATGTAAATATGAGGGTACGAAGTTCGACGGATCAGTAGTATATATATATATATATATATATGTACGGTCGAATTGAGAACCTCCTCCTTTTTTAAGTCGGTAAAAAAGAGATTTTATTCCAATTGTTACAAGGAAAGCGTCCCTCAGGGCCTGGTTTCGTTTATTCTGTATCCGTTTTGTACTTATCATAATAAACATATAAAATATTATCATATAGAAATACATAACCATTGTATTTATCAAGATAACAATCAGTCCAATTAACTTTTCTGTAGCCAATTACGAGCTTTTTGAATATGTATTTAGTTGTAATCCCCGACGTGAACAGACGGCTGTTTCAGGTTAACATAATTTACCTATTACATAATTTACATCATGATGAATCACATAAATTGGTTTTTTCATTATTTTTATTTCATTTTCTTTTTTTAGTTCATTTTGTGTTTCTTCAGGGCGGAACTTTTCCTTCCACTTTGAATGCCACCAATTATATTGTTTTCTATGCACTTCTGATGTTTCCTGTTCCAGCGTATTTAGTGTATCTTAAAATGACGAAAATTGTATCCAACTAACAATTTTTCTTGTTTTGGAGATCAACACAATGCACGAGCTACCAGATCGGAGCTGTAAATGGATTGACCTAAAAATTATGTTTGTTTTAAGCATCGAATGCGCTGGCCAGTTTGTTTGTTGTCGTAATGCACCAGACGGAGAGCCACGTATTTGTTTGCTCACTACTGACAATAGCAAAAACTTTTGGCAAATACAGTCACAGATTTAACACTACTATTACACCAGATATCCAGCCAGGATGAAAAACAAGCAACCAAAACTGTCATAAAGACATTCTAAAGAAAAAAAAATAAACCTTTTTATACCTGCCTGGACGTTTTAAATTTAATAACCTTTTATTTGAATGATTTGTTAAGTCATATTATCATTTGCTTATCTATCTATACTAATATATAAAGCTGAAGAGTTTGTTTGTTTGTTTGTTTGTTTGTTTGAACACGCTAATCTCAGGAACCGCTGGTCCGATTTGAAAAATTCTTTCAGTGTTAGAAAGCCCATTTATCGAGGAAGGCTATAGGCTAGGCTATATATATATATCATCACGCTAGGACCAATAGGAGCGGAACACCAATGAAAAATGTTTCGAAAACGGGGAAAAATTATCACGCTACGGGCAATAGAAGACGCAAACGAGGTTGCGTGGGTCAGCTAGTTGTACATAATGAAGAAGAAAACTTTCGATTATCAATCGAAAATATATCATAACAAAGTTTATTCAAATACAATTCTTATAGTTTATAGCTTGTGAAAGTGACTTTTATAGGTATTTCTATTGACCCGGCTCGTTTTTATTGTACCTACCCTCTTGGAATTCACGTAGTGGTTCTCGGCTTTTGTTCATGACCCTATTTTTCCTTTTTCTTTTGTGCATATCCACAATCATTCCTATCTAATCTTTTAACGAGAATATATTGACTATTCTTAGTGACATCGGAGAAAAATATTTTTCAGTTCAGTATTTGAACTCACGTGTAACTTAATGTACATGTATAGCGACAAAGAACCGGAATTTTACAAAATAAAATTCTTTAATAAACTAAACGGGTAACCGTTTCTAGAACAGAAGTAATTTTGTATATGGCGACTATAACTTTGGTCGGACTTATGCAACTTACCAAGCATGTGTCCATAGTTTACTAAATAAATAAAGTTTTGACTTTCAGGCTTTAAAGACACAATTTGTTTCTGAGATACGAATTTGGCTTCTCAACTGTATATTTTCCAGTTGGGAAATGAAGAAAGTTTAGAGTACTAACAGTTAGTTACATTGTTTGCTTCGTTAAACTTAGAACTGCGTAGTGAGATAAGTATTTGAGTTCAGCTTTATGCTACAATATATAATTTCAGCTTTATGCTGAAATTATATACAAGATCTCAGAATCAAATCTTTAGACAGATACCCTGTACTGGAGGGAATATAAAGGCAATATTATTATAATTTTTACAGTCTTTTGTATTCTAAAGTGACTTGAAATCGCACGCGAAAATGTTTCTTCAAAAAATATAGTTCAAACAAAATTTTAAAAAGATAAAGTTCTTATTGGTGTACGAAGCTGTATACTACAGGGTGTCTAGTGGCAGAATTCTGATAAGTTTAACATAAAATAACTACTTATTATACAAGTTTATTTCAATAACAAATACGACGAAGAAAAGTACGCATTTTATTATTTAAAAATTAGTTGTTGCCCGCGGCCCCGCCCGCGTATTTGTCGGTTATCGCGGCAAATAGTAGCCTATGTGTTATTCTGATGTATAAGCTATATTACTGTAAAGTTTCCAAATCCAAATCCCTTCAGTAGTTTTTGCGTGAATGAGTAACAAACGTCCATCCATTTATAGTTACAAACTTTCGCGTTTATAATATTAAAGTAGGATGACATCGTCTAAATGTCGATCGTCACGTCGGATATGCTCTTGGAATCGGGCCTCTGCATTCCTTGCCACTCGCTGGAGGAGTGATGTTGGAATCGCATTAACCTCGTGCACAATGTTTTCTTTTAGTTCTGAGATGTACCCGCGTCTCCGCCAGCGTGTATGTCCGTTATCGCGGTAACTCAACTTTTCTTTAAAATGATTGTTTGGAAATTTAATTGATAAAATTTATTTTCATGTGAACAAAGCTTTAAGCATAATTTATTGCTGGGAAATTCAATAAAGAATGGAGAGCTTACAGAATGTAATGCAAATAGTGATAAGATATGGGAAGGTAATAATTTATATTTTGCTCTTATCAATGGGCTCGGTATAAAGCTTTAAGGTATGAAAAATATGCTTTTATGTCGTTTTAAACCGACCTAGAGGAAGAAGGAGGGAGGTAACTTCAGAATAACATAATTTAAAAAACGATTTGAATTGTAAAAGAATAGTCTATCTGCTACGTTATCACGGCCAACATACATCGATTTCAATGAAATCTGACATTGAGACATTTTCTTTTCGGTGAAAAGATTTAGGCTACTCTATACCGCGGTAACCGACATACACGCGGGCGAAGCCACAGGCAAAAGCTAGATGGTAGTAAAATAACACTCCTACAAGCAAATTTAGAAATCAATTCTTAGATGGAGTCGTTGATACTTATAAGTTAGTCATCAAATACTATAGTGCTATGCCAAATTAATGGATGCAAATGCATGTCATATAATCCCATATTAATCACACGAAGTAAGATGAACTCATTTTTATTTCGAAAAGTTATTTCCTAAATACTATAGTAATTTTAAAATACAAATAATAAATTTGTCGTAGCACTTTAATAAGGACAAACTTAGCACTTTTGAGAGAGTCTTTGTACCTCAGTGACCATGCTTTATGGAACAGGAGTGCTTAAAAGTGCGTAGGGCTCACAGGAGCGTTGTGAAATATAGTTTAACGTATTCTCTTCTAAGTACTAAAAGTGGCCTAGTGCGAGTCGGACTCGCCCATTAAGGGTTCCGAAGCAGCAAGTAACATAATATAAAAGTTCTTGTAGTTCGTTGTAACTTAATCGTTGTTTTGTGCGGTTTACGATTTATGACGTATAGAAAAAAATCCTACTTACTAGATCTCGTTCAAACTAATTTTCAGTGGAAGTTTGCATGGTAGTGTACATCTTATATTTTTTTTAGTTTTATCATTATCTTATTTTAGAAGCTACAGTGCGGAGACACATTTTACCACTTTAGAAGTGTCTCTCGCGCAAAGTATTTAGTTTAGAAAAAAAATATAATATTAGAATTCTCAATATCATTCGTATCCATAGATACCCTACACGTATGGATTTGATAAAAAAAATTGAGTTTCAGTTCTAAGTATGGGGAGCCCCCAAATTAATTGTTTTTTTTTCTATTTTTGTGTAAAAATCATAATGCGGTTCACAGAACATCTACTTACCAAGTTTCAACAGTATAGTTCTTATAGTTTCGGTAAAAAGTGGCTGTGACATACGAACGGACAGACAGATACACATGACGAATCTATAAGGGTTCCGGTTTTTGCCAAATTGGCTACGGAACCCTAAAAACCAGGCCTCAAATAAATGTGATATTACGACTTTACTGCTTGAGATAGGTGAGAAATTCCAGACATAATTTCTCAAAAAAGTTTTAGTTATTTCTTATTTACAGTATACTTAAAGTAATATCATTGCCGTTTCATATAAATATAAACAATTAATGGTAGCTGACGAATCTAACACAAAATAATATAGTATAAGAAAAGAAAATCATGTTTTAATGGACTCATTGTACTGTAATATTTGACTGCCTCGTTGGTCTCGCGGTTGGCGTGAGCGACTGCTGATCATGAGGTCTCGGGTTCGATGCCCGGGTCGGACCAAATGTTTGTATGATCTACAAATATTTGTTTCGGAGCTTGGGTGTGTTCTATCTATAATATGTGTGTATTTACAAAAAAAAAGTATATATGTATTTGTATCAGTTGTCTAGTACCCCATAACACAAGCTCTGCTTATCTTGGGACTAGATGGCGTTGTGTGTTTAGATGTCCGAAATAAATGTCCGAAAAAATATATCATGGTACAGAAAGTATTAAAAGCAGTTCCAGTCATATTGCTCAACCGCAAAATTAATTACATAGTTTAAAAGTTTATGTTTTTGGTTATCTGTAGCGTATTTTACTGCGATAAAATAAAGCAAACATAACATATGTTACATTTAGTTTCTAAAGCGAGGTCAGTTGGCAGAGAATGCCTTAGGCATTAGGTCTGCCGATGTATATATTTTTGTGAATTAAACAACTTTTTATGTAATTTTAAACATTGCTAAAATATTTCAGATTACAGTTTGTGTGTGTGTGTATTAAAATCACAAATGCCCATAAACCTCGACTATCGCTGTAACGCAAAAATACGACCAGAAGTTGGATTTGTTGTTTAGCTGATAGTCGGAAGCGAAGAAAAAACGAACATTTGTACCTAGATGCAAACTTGGAAAAATTTGAAATTATTTTTACCCATTTAAATTTGTACGTTCTGCTTTTAACAACATACTAAATACCACTTGGCACTATCAGCTAAGTTACTAAACCGTGAAAATATAAGAAAATATTGCACTGAAAATTCTTACTTATTTCTATTTTTACCATAATATTAGTTAAGAAGTAGAAACTGTAATAAAAGTTAAGTGACCTAGTAGATAAGTTCATACATGTATAAATAGATGCAAATATATTTTGAAATTAGTTTTTCCTTCTATGGGCCATAAACATAACCGTCTTATAAAATAAGTAAGACCCTTACAAAAATAGACCTTTAACTACCTACATAACCATAGCGATGGAAAATCCTCAAGAGTTTTATTGACTTTGATGCGTAGAGGCTACATCTCGGCTACTAAAAGACAAGACCAGAATATATAATAGACTTTCTTTAAGACAAAAAAAATATGATTAGTAAAAATTTGAACAAAATAAAAGATACTGTTTGTTCACCAGCAAAGTTGTATTCTTTATACATGTGTCGTGTGTTTTCGTTTTCGTATTGTATGTATATGTACGGCATCGCTTCCATACTATTTCAATACCTCTTCTAATCCATTATTCCGCAACTCCGTGCAAAAATCATGTGACAAAGGAGAAAAATCAAGGGTTGCTACCTACCTACCTCACCTGTAATCAGTTGAACCAACGCGCTCGGCGAGTGTGCTCGGCAGATTTTCGTGTTCATACGTTGGCCTGTGTCTTAATTACTTTGATCTGTGCTATTATAGCCCCATTACACGATGGACCAATGCGCTCGGCGAGTGAATTCGGCCAACGTGTACTAGGCCGTTTTGTGTATATTTGTCGTTTGCGACCAGAATTCATGTCGCGCTTAATTGTATCATGAACATGGCGACATGGAATAATGAGGAAATATTTCGGTTCATTGATTGTTATCAGAATAAATCAGTTACATGGAACTCAGATGGATAAATTTACTTAACTACCTTCAATAAGTAATATACGTTTATTTGCAATTTCAGAATAATGTTAACCAAACAAATTTAATTTCGTTGGAGGTTAAATGAATAAAATTTTAAAGCGTTGTATCAAACTGATACAGGCCAACGTGTGAACAGTAAGTACTACGAAAATCTGCCGATCACACTCGTCGAGCATGATGGTAAACGTGTACTGGGGCTATTTATACTATCATAGTTCTCATCTGTCATAGCCAAAAAGAAAAATACTACATATTACTACTTTCCCTACAATGTTTTAAACCAAAACTATGATTGATGTTTATTATGATTTGTTATTTTTATTTAATAACTTTTTTGGCTATCAAAACTTTGAAATGTTATCAAATTTTGGAATCTATTTAGTATATCCGTTTTACCACCAAAGGTTTTGGTACATTCTACTTACATAATAAACATTTTGAAAAGACAGCCGTAAACGAAAGTTTGAACTTCAGTCCTGTGAGTAATTTCAACTGCGCCAGTTGGATATCCATTTTGAACTATAGCAATTTCAGATTTTCGCGAACATAATTTCCGCTTCACGATGCACCAAAAGAGGAATAAATGAAAAAGCCGAGCCTAGTACACTGACGAATTCTGGAACGTAGAGGGTTATACACTACCAATTTGGTACCTCCGATGGATGTATGTGTGTAAAATCCAGATAGCACGATTATTTTATTGGGGTTCGATTCCCGGGACGGACAAAATGTTTGTATGATCTACAAGTATTTGTTTCGGAGTTTGGGTGTCTTCTATGTATAATATGTATGTTTTTACAAAAAAAAAGTACATTTGTATTTGTATCAGTAATCTAGTACCCAACACAAGCTCTGCTTAGCTAGGGACTAGATGGCTTTGTGTGTTAGATGTCCGAAATATTTATTATTATTATTTATTATTGTTATTACTATTATTATTTCGAAGGATTTTATTTTATTTATACCGGTAAAAGTACTACTATTCACCGAAGGAAAGGTATTTGTACTTTGATGGGATCTCTAGGAAATATTATTAAAGTTTAATTGATTGCATTGATTAATTGTACGGGTGGTTTAGCGGTTGATTTTATACTGTGCTAAGTATTGTGAGCTCAAACTCGTGAAATGTGACCTCTCGGTATTCTTTGTATCCATTTCATGTATGTTAGTAAAGATTTATTCTTATTACCAAGAAACAAATTTAAAAAAGTTAGGTTAGCAACTTGAAAAAGAGTATGATACTATTTCAATACCATCAATGTTTTAAACAGATACAAATACTAAACAATATCCCGCTTTATACATATGTTGAGCTTAGAATTCACATGCACATCATATTTGTAGTACTTAATAAGTAAAATTTTGTGAAATAACATAACAAGTAAAACTTAAATCCTTAGACAATGACAGTTCAAGTTAAAATAGTCATGACCAAATTACAAACCAATTCAATGGTCAAAATTTAACCACGTGTGTCGGAGTATTCCTGGTTTCTATTGACAAAAACTATAGCAACAAGCGTCTTCTTTCTTACATTTCCAAGTTATTATTCTTTAATCAAAATATACTTTGAGCGTAGGTTACTGCAAAACTTAAAAGTCTCCGGCTTGGAAGTGACTGGAAAGGATGACTCTTTTCTGTTATTAAAACTATGAATGTTCTGAATTACTTAAGATCTGTTGTTTTGATATTACGTATCCCATCGTATTTCTTTTAAAAATATCATAATTTAGAAGTGATATCAACAGTTATTTGAACATAAAATCTTTCGTAACTGTAATACGGTTTATCATTAAATAGAGTACGTTTGTCGAAAGATTAAAATTTAAAAGTTAACATCTATACATACAAATAAATACAATTGGAGTGTCTGTTTGTAATATTAAAATAACCGTTTTTTACTAAATGCATATATATGTATACACGGTACATATACCAAAATGTAGTTAAAAAAAATTTTGTCTGTCTGTCTGTCTGTTTGTTCCGGGTAATCTCTGGAACGGCTGGACGGATTTTGACGGACACTGGAAGGTAGCTGATGGTCCAGGGAGTAACTTAGGCTACTTTTTTTAGACTAACTTTGTCCCGCGGCGTTACTCGCGGTACAAAAATAACCGCGGGTAGCACCGCGGGGTTCAGCTAGTTAAAAATAAGCTTATTATGTATTTATATATCAAGCTTCGCATTTGTATATTATGCTGCTCGTTATTCACGACTTATTCGAAAATCATCTTTTGCATACGAAATTGGTTTAACAGAATTTACTGAAAAACAGGGTGACTGTGACAAATTAAATCTTGTAAAGTACCTACTTATTTGGGTCGGAGGCTAACGCAGTCTTAATCTAATAGTGTTTGAATGTTCAGGAAACGTCGTATATGCTTAGTAATAATTCTTGTCTTAAGGACAACAAAGGTTTATTTATATAAAAGAAGGACAAATTCTGCTCAAAATATATAATATTATTTGCCACGGGGGACTTCGGAAACATGTATGAAACGGATATAAAGAATACCCAAACTCAAAACAATATATATTTATATTTACCACACAAAATTATATCGACCGCTTTAAGTATTACGACAGCCGTACAGTCCAAAGTTTTTTTCTGTTATACATATTTTCCTTAACAATCAGATAAATAATGACAGTTTAGTTTTAGTTTAGTTTAGACTAGTAAAATTTTAAGAAAAAAAATCAGCAACTGGACCAAATTAAAATGGGGCCACACAGGAACCACCAGTTATCAAATAAAAAAGAATCACTAAAATCGGTAAATACAGTCGAATTTAGAACCTTCTCCTTGTCCCAAAGAGTTGCTAGTATTGATCACAGGCTTATTTTAACTGATTGAAGTCACCTGCCTTACTTCACTCACCTATTTTTAAACTACAAAAAAAGAAGAGATTCTCAAAGCTTCCGAATTTTATTTAGAAACCAATTTGGAATTTCCTTTTTTATCTATCATCGTATTAAATATTCCGAGGGGTGATATTTTGTATTCAAGTTTCAATATAATTAATTCAAATTCGAAGATAAAAATGTTACTCCTAAAAGTGAGCAATCAATAAATGGTGACACTTTCATGAGTGATTTAAAACTTTGAGTTTGTGTGGGTGCGATTCGCAGACAAGATAATTAAATAGTCATATCTACACATATTTCATACATGACGTGACTCCCATTCTGTTTCTCCTTTTAAGATCAAGTATGATAGGGGATTACTAGAAACGCAAACTTCCGAGAACATAGATTATTAATTCACTTTTATATATGGCTGTTTGTTCATAAGCTAAGCAGAATCTACATACCGGGGTGTAACCGAGACGGAACAAAAAATGATCGTACTCATAAAACAATTATTTATCTTCGGAATCGAATCCACTACTTAATCTCAGAAGTCATTGCCTCTAACTATTAAATATATATCATAACCATTACCTTAAACATTTTGACGATCTTACTTTTCAACCAATCCTTAATAAGATTACAAATAGAATAAATAAAAATATATTTCTGAAGAAACCATAGTCTGACTATGTTTCAAGTAGACGTTATGTTACTAATGCAAAGGATCAGAATTCTTAATCATCAAGCCACAACAGCCTCTATAAAGCCTCTCTTTAATAATAATAATTATAAATTTAGTCTCAGCAATACAACTAAGTAATTTCCTTTTAGTTTATTTATTCCAAAGATTAAGCTCTTCAATAATAATTAACTCACAAACATGAAATCTTTATACAACTGGAATTAATAAAGTTTATAACGTAATCTCAATTAAAATAACATTGCAGCAATAAATTCCTCAACACAATAGGTTTGTTGGCAATTCCAATTATTCTCTGTTAAATAACAAACGGCTGGAAAATATACGATCTTTGCACGATCGTTGATGCTGAACATTTTGGAGCTGAGATTTACTTTAGGTCGGAATAGTCCGGTGAGATTTACGTTGGGATGGAAGAGATGCTTAGAGTTTGTTAGGATTAAGGGGTTTAAATAGTATAAATTCGAAACGAATGTTACATATTGACTGTAAATACGATGTTATTTAATTGAATTTTGTAACTTTTTGTTTTTTTTTAAAGATAACTCCCGTATTGGGAATAAATTTTGCACCGTGGTGGACTTTACAAACATAGATGAAACAGATACAAAGATTACCAGACTCAGAACAAATAATATTAATGGATAATAATAAAAAGTGACGTGTCGACTGTTTAAACCACTACGTCACCTTGCAGTCAACTTATAATATACTAGCCGACCCTAGCAACCTCGTTTGCGTCTACTATTGCCCGTAGCGTGATAATTTTCCCCCGTTTTTGTAACCGCTCCTATAGATTTTAGCGTAATGATAAATAGCCTATAGCCTTCCTCGATAAATGGGCTATCTAACACTGAAAGAATTTTTGAAATCGGACCAGCGGTTCCTGAGATTAGCGTGTTTAAACAAACAAACTCTTCAGATTTATATATTAGTATAGATTTTACGACTATCATGTATCACAAACTTTAACAAAAGAAACCACTTCAAGAAGTGAACCAAATTGAAATGGGCCCACAAAGGAAGCAAATAAAGAAGAATTATCGAAATCAGTTGGTGTGATATTGAGTTCACATAAAAAGACAGTCGAATTGATAACCTCCTCTTTTTTTTGAAGTCGGTTACAAATACATTCTCGTCACAGTATCGCTCTTCTTCTTTTGATGAGATGGCCACCAGCAGGGTCGGCTATTTCTGCCAATGTCAAGTACTTAAAGTCTTCGAGTCTTCAAGTCTTCTTCGTGATGAAATTAATGATAAAAATTTAAAAAAATGTGGATTGGATGTTATGGGGACCGTTTTACGAAAAAAAACAATCTAGTTTTTGACGAATTCAAGTTTTATTGGCACAAGACTGACGTTGAAATCTTGTCAATATGAATACGCAATTTTAACCACATTCAAAAAAAAAAGGCTCTCACTTAGATTTTTTCTAATGTTTGTTACTTCTGAATTATTTCATTTCTGAACAGATTTTTATAAGAAGACATCAAACTCGTACCAAGTTGTAAATTAAGGAATATACTCGTAATACCTAACTACAATTATCACGAGGTATGTCAGGTCATAAATACCTACTCTTTTCAAAAGTTATTCGTTTTAGTTACGCACCTATTGAGGTGTTTAGATATATTTTTATTATATGTATTATTTGCAGATGTAAAACAAATAACTTTCATTTTACAGTCTGTCTGTCTACAGTCTGATATCTTACAGATGATAAATACAGTCTGAATAACGACATTCCGTTGAAGGTGCGATTAACCCTTGTCATCTGAATAAGCTATTTATATTATGACTTGTTGGGTTATTAATGCAATGACCTGGTTTTAAATTACATATATTCAGCAAACCGCGAATCTGCGGTCAATATTGGGATGTTGTATCAAGACTCAGCATAAGTTTAGCATTTATAGGTTGGAGTGGTAAGTAATATGACTAAGTTAGTTTCTCGATAAAACAAATTCTGGTTAGGTAAAGGTAAAATATTTATGTTGTGTTTAAGGACATTAAATAATGTTACTTATAGCATAAGTTCATGGCAATTTTCTTAAACTTATACGTTTCCTTGTGTAAATATCCAACCACAATCTTTACTAGGTTTGTTTTTGTGTAGGTCACAAAAACTTACTAAGTATCATCATCAAATATAATTAAATGCTCCATGTCAGTACAGAGACCAGAAATTAAAAAATAAAAGTCATATTGAAACAATTTCAATAAACAAATACAAGATATTATATGATTACCAGTGTGGTTTAGTTGGCCAAAACCTCTTCTCTAAGAAGAGGCCAATTTCTTTTTTGTTTTATGAGATAAGGACAAACGAGCACACGTATCGCCTGATGGTAAGCGATTACCGTCGCCCATGGACACCCGTACACCAGAGACGTCACAAGTGCGTTGCCGCCAAATGCCGCCATCCTTTGGGAGAAGGGGAGGAGGATGGAAGAGGGTTTGGGGTATGGGTCTCCGGTATCCTCACGCACTCGGTGAAATGTCATAATTGGTTTATCATTGCCATAATCCAATATTTATTATTATCCGGATTTTTAGCCTGTTCATTTCAATTCAACATTAAAACATTTTTTTAATCCATCTGATTCGCACAAATTAACTTCTAGCAAAGATTCATTATTCTTTAACAGAATATCAAAAATCAGGATATAATATAAAACGAAATCAACAGTAGGAACATTGAAAAGTAGGAACATTGAAAAGCGGTATTTTTAAGAGCAAAACAAGCAAACACGCGCTGTGATTCATCAATTGATACAAAAGCTCTTTGTGCGCTGTTTTTCACTTACATTGAACGAAGCCCTTATCTTAACGGAAATGTCGTACACATACATTTATATATAAGACTTATGTACGCGTTTAAATTTACGGCTGCTAACACGATGGAATACATTCTATATGACGATGTATTATGTAATCGTTCAGTCGGCTTGGAAGGTAACTAAAAACAAGTAAAATTATTTTTAAAAAAACTGGGTCAGTATCTGTCATCTTTATTATAATCATTTATATATATATATATATACGTAATCACCATTAAAAATTCTTTATTTTGAAATCACACTCGGTGTATTTTGAAGATATATTTTTTTTAGATTACTTTGTAACCGACTTCAAAAAAAGGAGGAGGTTTCTCAATTCGACCGTATATTTTTTTTTATGTGTGTTCGCGGATATCTTCGTCGTTTATGAACCGATTTTGATGATTCTTTTTTTAATGGAAAGGAGATGTTCCAACGGTGGTACCATGATAAGAACTTAATATCTGATAATGGAATCCAAGAGAAATCGAGTCGAACCTTGAAGTCGGTTTTACTTTTGTTAAATTTGTGTATTTTAACAAGTTCTATTCAGTTCAAATAATCGAGAGAATAAAATTACGATATCTTAGTAGTAATTTTCCACAGAAACTAAAAGATGATAAAAATCTTACGATTAATTAAATTTCTCCCGCATGTAGTAAGTTAAAAGGTTATCTCCAAACTGTAAATTATAAAATATATGTTTAGTTTTTTAATATCTATACAGAAATGTCTTTTTTTAGCAGTGAACTTTTATTTACATAAAAAGCTTCGTAGCGACTCCATGGTTAATAATAATGTACTGACACATCTCACACACGGCATCTGATCTCAAACTACGTTACCACACTACTGCTAAACATATTTCTAATGATGCCTATTTTTACGTACGAGAACATGTCAACATATTTCCAGCACACTTTCTAATCTCAGTAATACATTCACATAAGCTTCTTATAATTCTTGAATCAATATGGACTTAACAGGTTCAGTCATTATCCTTTATCCAATCATCTCAAAGGGTCGTATCCCCTACAATAAAACACTGATCGTGATTTATATTTCTTGCTTCTTCTATTTCACGAACACCTGTTTCTAATGGTCTCACAATTCTCACCGTCACATACTGTAAGCAAATCTTTAGAATAACAAATGGGATAAAAGGAAATCTTTTCCGCCGTAAATCGAATCAAAATGTGTGAAGGGTATTGCAAATACCACTCTAAACTGTTATATCCTTTGAATGTATTAGAATTCTAAAATTTCCGAATTCGCTTTGTAAATTCGATTTTGTTTTAAACGCTACTGTTTCTTTTTACAATATAAGGATTTTTTTGTACTTGAAGTTGGTATAGGGTGTCAGGTTTCATTCTTTGTTGATGTAATTCATATATTCGTAGACCGTAAATAGGCAACATACACATAGCCACAGACTAAAGATATTTATCATCCCTAGATTATATTACCACTTAATCAATCAGTCACCAAACCGATCTTATGAAATAAGCAAACACGCAAGATGATATGGAGATGATGTAAAATATTATTGAGTAACTATAAAAAACTTCCTCAGGCGGTGACTTTACATGTAGAAGTTGCAAATAGACTTGCTCAATACTAGATTGAATATGCTATAACCTGGTTATATAATATTAAATTGTATAGACATTACATAATGCCTGAACTGAAATTGTTCGTAGGAAACGGTACATTATGTAACTTAACAGTGACGCATTCTCTGAGAACAATCTCGAAGTTCTCTCAAACATGAAACTTTTCAAACATTTTAAACACCACTTATACCGCAGAATTGCTTTATATGAAAACGCGAGCATTGTGGCAAATTTTCATTTATGTGTTAACCTAAAACCAAATATTAAATAGTGTAAAAATGTTTTTTTGCATCATCTCACAGTGAGTTGTACAAGGTTTTTTATATAAGTGAAAACTTCAGGTACGCTAAAAAATTAATAAAAAAAAAAAAAAAACGCCTGAAATTAGTTGTAGCTTTGAAAGTACCCAGTCGCATCATATCCTTCTCGATCCAAAGTCATTACCATACCACGTTACATAACTGTTATTACATCCAACTCCCGACTCATGCTCATATAAACAGCAGCATGTTTAATGTGTTTAAATCTTACTGCAATTAGTTTAAAAAAGTTTAAAATATACAACTTGTGATTAAGTTTATATACCTCATGTCAACAAGGCCATAACTGATCTATTGATACCTCATTCATTTAAAAACAGTTCTGTAGGTTAGGAGCTACGGTGGATCATAAAAGCATATTAAAAAAATTGAAACAAGAAATAACCCAGTGTGAAAGCAAATTATACAGCACTATAATCAACAGGTGATTCTGCTCGCTTGCCCCATATTCCATAAAAAAAGAAAAAAAAATGGTTAGTAACATAATATGTGTGTGAGTGAGTTAAATTATGTATATTAAATAGTTTAAAGCGACTCGCTGCTACCCAGATAGACCCAGCGAGGTCTTCATGGTGCAGTTTTTATCACTGTATCTGTAATTGTATATGTATTGGAAATAAAGAAAAAAAAAGAAAACAAAATTTCTCTCAGCAATAATGTTAACTTTGATCGTTGGTTTATTAGTATTCTTAGTTGTATAAAACAATTTCACAGGACTGTTTACAATTCAGATGGCAGGAACTGAAAGTTTACAACATTGCAAAGGTCAAATGTAAGTTAAAAACACATTTAACTGTTTGTTTACCCGACTACGCCAAAGACACGTAAGGTTTCGGGAGTCTTTGCATGTTTGTAGGTATGTTCCACCGTAGCGCCTATCTAATGACCCGTTTTTAATTAATGAGATGTCAATAGGCCCGGGTGACATAGGTTATATACATGTTTAAATTAATATTTTTTTCAAGGTAATAGAGCCACGCTGATTTCAGCATAAACGAGCCGGCTCAACGTAAGATCAACGTAAAATGACAGCGTTTGTGCTATCGTGTTTCGTTAGTAAGTGCCCAACGATGCAAAACCATTACAAGGCCGCTATGGTGTGGGACACTATGCTGCATTGTTGTATTGTCAGAGTAGTCATTTTGGCAGGCCCAAACATAAAAAAAGTAAAAAATGATGACGCGAGCCCATAAGATTTTCCCCTACCAAAAAGTGCTCAACGCGGCCAAAGAAATTTTGTGACGTCAGCATGTCGGTGACGCGAACTCAAAAGATTTTCCCCTACCAAAAAGTGCTCAACGCGGCCAAAGAAATTTTGTGACGTCAGCATGTCGGTGACGCGAACTCAAAAGATTTTCCCCTACCAAAAAGTGCTCAACGCGGCCAAAGAAATTTTGTGACGTCAGCATGTCGGTGACGCGAACTCAAAAGATTTTCCCCTACCAAAAAGTACTCAACGCGGCTAAAGAAGTATTCATTTCAATCATTTGTACGATACAAGTATTGTCCCATGTGGGTTTTGAACACACAACACTCAATGTAGTAGAAAACGGTGGTAACAGCTTAAACCACTATGCCATCCATCGAATTAATTCCGAAGTGACCGTTTCTTATCCGCCTTTCTAGTCTTTGTTTACTTTAACTATAAGTGACTCCTGAACTATCCAGTAAGTACATAGAACTTTGTACTCTCAGCTACATAATTTTCTATTTATTTAGAACACGAGGTATGGGCTTAGTTTGGTCTTGGACACAAACGATAAGTTAGTGCCAACAAGTTCGTTCAAACTTCGATGATGTCAGACATTGCTGTCGAACAGAGTTTCAGTATGTTATATTTGTGCCTGATTTGAGCTCAATTTAGATACTATAGTAACACTTACTGCCTTACAAATCAAGTTAATTTATCTACAATCTTTAAATTTAAATTTATTACAAAAATAATAGATATAATGTTCTAGTGCATGTATTCAACTTCAAGACCTAAAATGCTTTGAAAATTAGGAAATAATTATAAAAGATAGAAGACATATTTTTTTTAGTGTAACGTAATTTAAGAGGAATTATCCCATTACCCTATTCCGAATGCAGTTTAAGTCTTTCAGTTGTTATGAATAGCTTCAAGAGAGGCCTATATCCCGCAGTGGGCCTCTTCCAGCTGAGATGATGCTGGTAGAAACCAAATTTTACGGTTGATAGAAAATCTAAAACAGAATTACTTCTAGCATAAATTAGAAGAATCTAGGTAACAACAGCGTACGTACTAGGACACCAGATGCATTCTGAATGTGTCGCAAACAATGGTGGAGAATAACTACGTAAATTCCGAATGCAGTTTGCATTCTACTTACGCTGAGAGCACTACACTAAGATGTGGGATACGACAACATTTTATGTACATTGTACACATCCTCTGTCTTAAATACCCGAAATAATCTTCGTGTTTATCTTTCTATCTATAAATAAACAAAATAGATTAGAAATTTTAGTTTTGACTTTAATTTTTTCATTGTTATCAATCGGTTCTTGTGTTCTTTGACATCTATGAACAAGTGTTTGTGCTACTAAGAATATTGTTGAAAAACTTTTGCATGTTATTTATCGAAATTGAGTATTATATACTCTATATCCCTGTAATAAACATTAACGGTAGAATGCAATAATTACTAGCTAAATAAAGTTACATGAAGTAGTTGAAAATTGTTGTACACTTTTATCTCATTAGAATATAATAATAAGATGGACTTTGTATTTATTAATGTTTTTAATGATAAAATAATAAACAGGCAATTTAACAACTATAAGAAAAATAAAACAATGAATTATTATAAACAAATTACAGTTATTATAAGTGAACAAACACAGGCATTTGATCATCTTGGCATCCTTTTCTCAAATTTCCTTTCACTATATTATCTACATCATTTTGAAGTTCATTGCTCACTCCTTTGAAACCATATCTTTTTATAAATGGTCTATTTGCATTATAGTCTATCATCCTCTATTCTGTTATCGCACATCCTCAGTAAAAACTATACTTCTCACCATCTATTGCTACCGAACTTCTCATATATTGGGTCCACTCTCAGGCTCCGTCTATTACAACCACGTATTGCTGTATCTACCCTACACATCCATTATTTCGTTACATAACAATAGATTACGCGTTTCAACTGTCTAACAAATCCTTAGGTAGTTACGTACTATTTATGATTTAATACTTATTTTACAAGTCCCAATATAGTAACACCGAAAAGTTTGTCTTTTTTGGTTGAACGCACTAATCTCAAGATTAATGTAAGTGTTTGAGAGAATATTTTCGAAGAAGGCCAAATAATATCACGTTACCACTAATAAGAGCAGTGAATCATAAAGAGTGTTGCAGAAGTTGAAAACATAATTTCACTTAAAAACGTAAGCGAAGTTTGTCAGCTAGATCATTAAACATTACGTTGTTTAGGACATGACTTAACGAAATAACACTTAACACTAATATATAAAGGCGAAAGTTTGTGAGTGTGTATGTTTGTTACTTCTTCACGCACAAACGACTGGACCAATTTTGATAAAATTTGGTAAACAGGAAACTGACCCCCTGGAATAACACATAGGCTACTTATATTTACTATATAATACATAGGCTACTATTTGCCGCTAAAACCGATATACACACAGTAATAAATAAATATTTTCGGACATCTAACACGCAACGCTGTCTAGTCCCAAGTTCTAAGCAGAGCTTGTATTATGGGTACTAGACAACTGATATGAATACAATATACTTCTTCCTTGTAAGATACTACCGCGCCACCGACGCAGTCGATAATAATAATACAAATAATTTGAGTTATATGTAAATCATATCTTATATTTTCTTCGATTTAAAATATTCCCGGCAACTTACATGAACGAGTCGAGGACGAGCCATTCCAGTCATTGAAGCAGATTTAGTTTCTCGACATATCAAGATCTCATCTCAAATGGTTATTCGACCGTATGCAATTTCTACATCGTTAAATTATGTTCTTGAATCTTTCTTACCATTGAGTTAAAAATAGGTATTTTATATATTAGTTTACGGTCTTAGGTAGTGGTCCCACCGTCGATGATGAACGAGAAACGAGTAGAACTAGAAAGTATAAAAAAATATTTTTTAAAACAGTACTTTATGTTGGCTAGAGGGCGTCACATTAAATTCAGTGACACGTCATATAGCCTATAACCAGAAGACGATCTTGACGCTTCTAGAGACACCTCATTTGTCCAATTCTAATGAGTAGTTAAGGAGCTAGGAGGGAACAAATGAACACACATTCATACATACATCCATACATACATACATACATAGCCTGTCAAAATCATAACCCTCCTTTGGCTTTGCCGTAGTCGGGTAACAAGATGGCTATCAGCGGGCAGCGAGTGTGTAGTTTCGATAGTTTTGTCGCTGGGCTATAAGTAAGTGTTCAAGTGGGATGAGCGATTACTCGCGCCAAACACCACATTCCAAGACACTATGGATGAGGTTTTTATTGAATGTGTTCGACAATATCTCTATCGTATAAATATTATTGTAAAATCAGTGGTTTATTTTCACTATAATAATAATAATATTTATTGAGCTAAAAATTTGTTTACAAAGATTTACAAATTTATAATTTCAAATCTTAGGTACCTAGTGTAATCAAGTTTATATGTGTCAATGACAGACACCTGTACTAATGCGAGCATTGTATCACAGGTGCCAGCAGTAAAATACATCTTCGTCGTCGTCTGAACTAGACAACAATGAGCGTTGCAATGATTTGTTGATATCCATACGTGTACTTTCAAAGCTGCACTGTATAGAAATTATCAAACAAGCGAGTATCGCTGAGCGAGTTTATCTTTGAAAGCTCTTGTCGCTAAGCGAATAAACTAGAAAGGCGAGTCGTTGCCGGCAATGTAAACAGTCGGAGAGTGACTATTACTATACGCATCTCTTTCGTTTACACGGGATGTATATTAATTATGCGCTTCTTGAGCGAGAAAATCGTCGATAGTTAGTCGTTTTCTCGCCGGCGGTCGGACCACCGCCTGTATGATACATTTCTACTCAAACGTTTAGGCATTGGTGATCAGAGTTATTTGAAACTTTCCTCAAGTATCTGTTGCTTACATAAAATATAATGACAAGAAAACGTAGCTGTACCATTGTAGCGTAGTTTTAGCGTAGCATATGCAAATGAGAAAACAGAATAAAAATATAAATATTGATATGTTGAAGATACAAGTCTTCTTAGTCAATAAGATTTATTAAGAAATACTATGGAAATGGTTTATAGTGCGAGTTTAATGCCGGGTCAAAAAGGCGCACCGTGATTTACGTCGGGTCACGATGACCCGGTTAAAGTTGTACAGTCAAATGCTTCAGCCAAGGAACCTAATTTAAGAACCGGAATTACGACCTGAGTTATTACCTTAATAAATGTAGGTACGACAAAGTCGTAACTAGTCAAAGAGTACGTGTGATTTACAGCATTCTGTAATTAATTTACCACATTTTCGTGTATATCAGTTTCTACTTTTTCCTACCAGTGGAGCGAAGCGGAATACTGTATTGTGTGGTAATATAGACATATATAATTATAATAATTGAAATAATCGAAATAATTCTCATTTTAATGAGTGTTGACTATATCATGGTGTTGTTAAAGTATTAGAATGAGTGCCAAAACTATAAGTCATTCAGATTGCAATTCATTTCTTGTTACTTTCAGTATGTAAATATTTATACAACTTTCAAACGTCATAGTAGGTATGCGATCAGCTAAGTGTGATCACCTCTCCTCTCAGTGAACCTTCCTTTGTGTTGACCTCAAAACTGATTTCTCCTCAACATTGATATTGGTGTATTTGGAATATGAAACCCATTGAGTGAAAGTCAAAAGCATATAAACAAGAAAAAGCAAGAGCATGGAATACAAACCATATATTCTCCTAGATGTTTTTATTTGCTCTTAGTTCTTGACATAAGATAGCATTTAGTTGATCCGAAAATAGGAGCTAAGTAAATAGTTCTTTAGATTAAGGCTACTTTTGTTGATACATTATATTTCTATTAGCATTATTTTCGTCAATAGGCATATTAGAGAGAACCATGACAGATATTTTTTACTTCATATGACACATTATCTTTGTAATAAAATATTTATATGTTAACAAACAAGGACTCAAACTACAGAAGTATCGAGTTTACAGACAGGTACTGATATTAACATTTATATATAGTATAAGGGAGGTAAGCAAATGAACAGACAGAGCATTTGATATCATTTTGTTTTTTTGAAAAAAACGAGGAGGTTTCTCAATTCGACCGTATATATATCTATATTTTTTCTTTTTTTATGTGTGTTCGCGGATAACTTCGTCGTTTATGAACCGATTTTGATGATTTTTTTTTAAATGGAAAGGCGATATCCCTACTGAGGTACCATGATAAGGACACTAAGATCCTATGATGGCATCCAAGAGAAATCGAGTCAAACCTTGAAGTCGGTTTTATTTTTGTTAAAATTTTATTTATAAATGACATCTCTCGCATTAGGAATATACATCCAGTGTCGCAGGAACTTTACAAACATACGTGAAAGGGACACAAAGAAGACCCAGAGTAATAACAACAATTTGACCATCACATGAAGTGCTGTCCCATGTGGGAACCCACAACACTTGACGCAGTAGAAAGCGGCGTGGCGACCGCATTAACCACTAGGCTAACCGCGCACTCAAAATGACTACAATAAATTGTAGTTCTGAATCTCGATCTTATTTGTGTCAGTTTCGGTTTATCCTTAATGCGTGACTTGTCTTTAAAATATAGAAAATACTTTAATAATAACAAACTTTTCATAAACATGTTGGAGTTATGACATGTTCGACCAGAAAGAAGATACATAAAATGAGTTAGGATATAGGATACGAAAAACTTGTCAGTTTATTTATAGAGTTAGTTACGCCCGAATGCGTGTCTATATCTGAGAGACCGTCTTAGTGAAGGTAGTTGGTATATTTTTGGGAGCACGCCAAGTAAGTCCGGTTTCTAAAACAAAAATCTTATCAAGATATTGGATGTGCAAGTTTTTACACAGAATCGTATAACTTACCCCTTTAATCAAATGTATTTGTATATTTATATTTCTCAAATCTCTTTTAGTTATCTTTCCCCAGTATCCAAATTCAAACCATCCTAAAGCGAAATTATAATTTCTGAGAGTGTCAAATATAAAATGAACACACAATTAATATGAAATTTACCAAATACATGACAAACACACCTTTTTTATTATTGAACAGGGGTTGCAAACAGACTTATCACCTGATAGTACCTAAACAAATACCTCGTCTATGGACACCCGCAACACCAGAGCCGTCACAAGTGCGTTGTTGGCCTTTGGGGAATGGGGGGACGGATTGGGAAGAGGGGAGTCTCTCGGGAGGACTCACTCGGTAAAACTCAGCGCAACAGCTGTTTCACACCAGTTTTCTGTGAGGCCGTGGTATCACTCCAGTCGAACTGGCCCATGCACGGCTGCCTCTCCCACGGTAAAATATTATATCCTGTATAAGCGCAATACGGCCCGTATTGCGCTTATACAGGATAATATTTTACCGAACATAGGCGTTTTGTTCCGATACAAAAAAGTATGTCATTCTTTTTGGGGGAATCTTTACACATACACGTTTTAAACTCACATACAAAAACAATCGCTTGTCACTATGAACTCACACACAACAATTAAATAAAACATTCAGAATTTCACGCAAACATAAATACATTCAGTGTCATCATAACAGTGTAACGCGTACGCCCATTTGCGCTCATACTTTGACAGAGGAGAACGCCTGCATATGGCTATTCCCTACCGTGCTCTATGGTGTAAGGAATCTTAATTAAGGTACAAGGAAATCAATCAAAATCAAAGAAAATAAACCAGTGGGTTTTTGAGAAGACATACACTTAGTTGTGTTATTACACTTTTTGACATGACATTTACGTATTACATTTTTTTTAAATAATTACATTAATAAATTATTGTGTATTTATTTTCATTCGAATATAACCTAACATACAGTCACGCCTTTTTCCCAGAGGGATAGGCAGAGACAATTGATCTCCTCTTACTCGCACCTCTTTTGCTTCGTCAACATTCCTCAATATCTGCATGCAAGCTCGTCGGTTTCTGGTGCTCTTCACATTGCCCCTTTTCAGAACTTCACCAATTTGATCGGCAAATGTTCGCCGCGGACTACCTCTTTCGACACTTCCACAAACATTCACTCTATGAATTCCTTTTGTGAATCTTCCATCATCCATCCTCTCTAAATGGCGAAACCAACGAAACATGCCCTTTTCAATCCTTGTCGCTACATCTTCTTTCAATCCACAACGTTCTCTTATAACTACATTCCTGACTCTGTCAGGAATTTTCACATCAAACATACTTCTAAGTGACCGCATCTACACAGCATTTATTCTACTTTCGTGCTTCTTCTGCCAAACCCAAGATTCGCTACCAAACATAAGGGTTGGGACGAGCACACCATTGTGCACAGCTGAACGCGTCCTTCTCGACACGTTTTTGTTAGCAACACATGAGTGCAGGGCACCATTCACCTTATTTCCCGCTTTAACTCTCCTTTCTATATCATTTTCATGTACTCCATTCCTTGTTAACATTGAATCTAAATATTCAAACTCCCCCACTTGCTCTACTTCAATTGTAATATTCAAGTCAGACATACTGTTTTCCCTTTCAAAAGTCATTACTTTGGTTTTCATACCTTTCATTTTAAGTTCCTCATTCATAAGTGTTACCATCTCCTGCAACTCCTCCGCCGTCGACGTCTAAAGGAGTATTCCTTTAAATATTTATAGAATAAAAAGATAGACAGATAAATATATAATATAGATAGGTACACTTATTTAAGTACAAAAATAAACAAAACATTACACAAAATAGGTTAAGAAGAGTAAAATGGTAATGTTTGTTAAGTAAATTGTTTTTATTCCTTTACTTCGGTTAAAAATACATTAAAGAAATAATTGTAGGTATACTTTATATTTATCTTTCATCTTATACCCTTGTTGTGAGCACAACAGAAAATATCGGTCCTTTGAAGACTGCCAAGTTTTACACTCCATCGGATTATGTTAAAAATAACATTTTTCTTGTCCCTTTTCGATGCCTTATAGAAGACTACTATTTAATATTTTTATGTGATAAAAATCTCACTATTTGAGTTACAATTACTGTCTCTGACTCTTCTCTTCTGTCAGTTACTTTAGTCTACTCTGCCTGATGGAAAGCATATGCAGAATCCGAGAGTGGTGATCAATATACTCATTGCGAATATAGACAACGCGACAACACAACTGTACGGTAGGCCGTGGTGACCTAGTGATGATTCTGCATCATTGGGCCTCCGGTCTCACACTTACCAAAGACGCGACGCGTATGCTTCCATTTTAGGTTAATCTTCAGTGCGAGGGTAATACTGCCCCAGTCGGGCCGGCCTGTTCGTGCTGAAATCAGCAGGGGTCTACTTTGTTGACGATTCGCCAAACATCGCCTACGAGACTTTCTCAGATAACAAAGAACAAGCTTCCAGTAAAATTTTAAGGACGTTTCGCCACTAGCTGTTAAATCCCCTGATAGACTATGTTAAACTTATCTGCTAGATAACTATGGGTTTCATTTTCACAAGTTTCGAATAGAGACTAATATGACAGATAACCCTGTATATATATACTAGCTGCCCCGGCAAACGTCGTTTTGCCATAATTTTTTTTTAAGGATGGGTTACCCTTACCATTTTGGGGGATGAAAAATAGATGTTGGCTGATTCTCTGACCTACTCAATATGCTCACAAAGTTTCATGAGAATCGGTCAAGCCGTTACGGAGGAGTATGGAAACGAAAACTGTGACACGAGAATTTTGTATATTAGATATATATATATATATATATATATATTTATATTACAGAAACCTTTATCTGACAAACAGTGATATATGGTAGAAAACTATAGTTTTATTAATGTACCGAATTATTCTTGACGCTCTTACTCGCACAGTGTAACTTTAGCATTGCATTATTGCACGGAAATTGTGGATGTGAGGCTGAAATTACACAAGTCGCTTCTACAAAACTGTTTTCTCAACATGGCTAAGTTGAAATTGCAAATAGAAACTTCGTTGCACATGAGGTTGATAATTTGAAAAGTTGCTTTTAGTGTAATGGAGTCGCGAAACATTTACGTGTGAAATACAAATAAGTTGTTCTAGAGACAGACAGTTGTTGAGGCTGGGCTACAAAGTTGAAAATTTGCCATCCAACACTTTTATCATTTAAATGTATGTTTATGTTCCTACCATTTCAAAAAGAAAAATGAGAAAATGAGCTCCCCATTATTCTTATAACCATGGTGCATTCTCTCCCAGTCAACCTTTAGATGATGTAGAAATAGAATGTAATACGGTAATAATCTATTTATATAAAAGAGGAAGGTGACTGACTGACTGACATACCCAGAGATAAACGAACAGCCCAAACCACTGAACCTAGAATCCTGAAATTTTGCATGTAGATTCTTTATACAACGTAAGTGAGCACTAAGAAAGGAATTCTTGAAATTCCACCCCTTAGAAGATAAATCAGGGGATGAAAATTTGCATGAGCGAAGTCGCATGCGAAAGCTGGTATAATATATACGGTAGATGCCAAAATAAAAAATAAGATTTGACATAGTACGTAAAACACATCCTTAAGATAAAAAGTGATAAAACTAATGTACACAAATTCACCGTGAAATCATCTGTGATTGATTACTTACTGACTTGCTGTACTAAAAAAAATTAAAAAAGGTAATTGTATTTTAAATCAACACATTATATTTAACTATGCTCATCATGTGTAAGGTGTTTCTTACACAAATGGAGGAGCATTTATCCAGGCATTGTTTTTTTTAATATATATGTATAGGAGTTAGATACAAAGGACTTTAATCATTCTTTTATTCAAAAACACCCACGGAGTCCTCTGTGGAGGCTATATAGAAAATAAATACAACAACCACATTGTTTTGGATTTGCGTCTAAAAAAATATAAACTCATAAATAATGGGTTTTGTAATCTCCATAAATCACTTGATAAACCTATTTTCTTATAAAAAGAAAAATGAAATAAAAATTCAAAGGTCAATAGATTAGGTGATGTAATTTGCTGTGAGTGTAAAATTTCATCAATCAACTCTGTAAGAAAGGGCTTTGAATGTCTGACATCCATTTTGTAATGGGGTCTAATAATAAAAGAACTTACCAACATTTATCAACAAGTTAAAAGGATATTGACTGGTGAGGTTTTATTCATAAAACGCAAAGATATAAAATGAAAGGCATTTACGATAAAAGACCCGCTGCCTAACTTTTTTTATATATAGGTCATGCATAACCATTTTAGTTTTTAATAATCATAAATATTGGGTTTCAAGTACTGTTATAATGTAACAAGTACTATTTTAACAAAAATAAAACCGACTTCAAGGTTCGACTCGATTTCTCTTGGATGCCATCATCAGATAGTAATGTCCTTATCATGGTACCACCGCTTGGACATGTCCTTTCCATTAAAAAAAGATTCATCAAAATCGGTTCTTAAACGACGAAGTTATCCGCGAACACATAAAAAAAAAGAAATTATATATACGGTCAAATTGAGAAACCTCCACCTTTTTTTGAAGTAGGTTAATAAAGAGAGAGCCTCAGTGGTACCATAATACACTGCAAAGTAAAAATTTTTTATCCTGATCAGTCTATGATGTGTGATCTTATTAACACCTCGGTTACCATACAAACATCTTCGGCAATCGGAGCGCGGGTAGTTAGATCTCTGAACAGTTCAACAACTATCTTTCATAGAATAGTTCGTGAAGATCTGATGGCAGTAGCTTCAAGTAAATATCGAAGTTTAGCCGTATCATAGCAGACTTAAAGCCGATACTAACCTAATTCACATGAACATAGCTCTGTTATAAGCATATAAGAAGACCGACTGCCTAAGTAAGCACCTACAACTCAGTAGTCTCAAATGTATCTTCTTCTTCTTTGATGAAATGGCAACCAGCCGGATCTCTCGGATCAGCTATTTCTGCTAATGTCAAGTATTTATAGTCTTCAAATCATAAGTCTTCAAGTCTTTAACTCTTCGTCGTGATGAAGTTAATGTAAAAAAAATATATAAAAATGGATTAGATGAAATTGGGACCGTCTTTCGAAAAAACAAAAAACGGTCTCCAATGTATCACCACGTTTTGAAGTATTTTGAAACTACTATATTCGAATTTTAATTCAAACAACAATGTCATAAACATATAAACCTCTAAGGATGGAGGATCTATTTAATGCCTTTACAATGATTGCTTCTACACTTTGATGAAAACTTTATATTACATATCATATAAATTATATCGGGCACTTCTGAAGAACATCAATAACAAGGATACTCTTAATCTTACTGATTATTTTTTTGTTATTGTTTTATATCTCTGTTATTTATTGATATCTATTATAATTTATTGTAGACAGCCTCTTCAGTCTAGCGGTAAGCGTATGTGACTGCCGAATAACAGCCCGAAGTATGGAAGTTTGGCGGTGTTTCATTGGAGAGAGAGAGAGAGAGAGAGATTTCAACATCTATGATTATCCATTATTGGGAAATCAGTGCCCTCATATATACTGACAACTAGTTTAACTTTCGAATTCAGTTCGCACTCAGGGTTCAACTGGCAGCGGACCCAAAATAATATTGGGAATAGTAAAGTCTGGGAAGATGATGATTAGGGTTATTTATATAAAATTATTAATTTAATTTATCTACGCTTCAAAAACTTAAAAGGATCTTCACTAATTCCGCTCAAATTTCGTCAATTTTTTGCGTCAATTCTCTTAGCATAATGCAATTTCAAAATGCCACCGTGAGGCGTGGCAGGGTTAACTAATAAATTAATTTATAATTATTTGGTAGATTACTTGATTATGTCTAATGATGACTATTCTTATATTTTTATTTTTCTCCGAAATATGAACATTAAAAAGAAGAATATTAGATTATCAACAGTTATTTAGGTAAAGATGTAATATAGGTAGGTATTCCATATTATTATGCTGATTATATTTTACATTGTGCCATCATGCTTGCTCATTATGGAGACAGTTTTTTTGCATACAATGTTTATGGCAATCTTAAGCACCACAATCCTTGAGAATTACAAATCTAAGTTTTTCCACTGTAATAATTAATATTTTTTTTAGTTATTTATATATTTATCATACATTAATTTATAAATATATCATAAAACACAACACGATAAACCATTAAGGTTTCTATAGCATTACACAGATAGTCAGTTTTCGTCACCAACATTCATTATTCTATCGAATTGAACCGCAATCGACCTTGTATTTTGTCTCTAGAAAATTATTTAAACATCACATTTTATCTGTATTACTCATAGCAACAAAAAGTGCTTTTCATATCAGCATTTCTATCAACATCAAGGTTTATCTAATATATTTGTTGGAGTTACTAGTACTAAGAGAGCAGACAGGAAAAAATGTACCAAAGTACCAATTCATATATTTTTCATTTACATCGATTTTTCCTCGAGTTTTAGGTGTATTTGTATTCTTATTGGGTTTGTTTGCAAGTGAGGAATAGAATAGGTATGTGGTTAAAAAATCAATGTTTCACAAAGTATTTTTATTATATAGCCTGCACTTTATTAATTATACTATAACAATCTAATATAATTAAACGAGCAATTCTTGTATATATATAAATACAATCTGAAACTCGGAAATGGATCCAACGGTTTTCATGAAATTTAGTATACAGAGATTTCGAGGGCGATCCAGCTAGGATTATGTTCTTGGCAACTTACCAAAAATAAATATCGAGCAAAGCTCGGTCATTTATTTACAGTAATATAATCCGTTATTTTTTTCGATAACCTGTACAGTATATATTTTTTATTATGTATGACCCTGCCAAAATGACTCTACTCAGCCTGGAAAGCATAAGCAGAATCTAAGAGTGGTGGTCACCATACTCATTGCGAATGCAGACAATGCAACAATGCAGTATGATGACCCACACCATGGACGCCTAATGATAATTCTGCTTCATTGGGCATCCACAGCTCCGGTCTGGCACTTACCAACGATATACGTATGCTGTACATCACGAATGCTGTCATTTTACAGTGATCTTCTGTGTGAGGGTAACACCGCCCCGTTCAAGCCAGCCCTTTCTCTACTACCTCATTAGTGGTAAGAATGAATAATAATAATAATAATAAATAATAAATATTTCGGACATCTAACACACAACGCCATCTAGTTCCAAACTAAGCAGAGTTTGTATTATGGGTAGTAGACAACTGATATGAATACTTATATACTTTTTTTTTTTGTAAATACATACATATTATACATAGAAAACACCCAAACTCCGAAACAAATATTTGCAGATCATACAAACATTTGTTCCGACCCGGGAATCGAACCCGAGACCTCAAGAACAGCAGTCGCGTACGCTACCACTGCGCCACCGAGGCAGTTAATATGTTAATATGCTCAAGGACCGGTATAGTCCAATTCTTAATTTAATATAAGGTTTACAAAAGCTACCATTTCAAAGCTAACCTTTGTTTACTTACTCCATTCGCTCGACGACTCAAAGTGTGTCTTAGTCTCCGCCACAAAAAATACAAGTCATTTCGACGAAGGGTTGTAAGCTAAACTGCTGGAAATGAAATCGCATTGATTGTATTTTGAAATAAGCCCGCCATTTGTACATCATACATCTGAAATTGTATTATCGTGTAACTCTGTAACTTGATGTACAAATACAGAGTTTTCTTTCTGTCTATTGAGCTCATATACTGTTAAACGTCTTTATACTACACTAAAGTACTTTTTGAATGACCGATCTATGTAAAACGAGACAAACAACACACGACAATCACCGTATTTACATAGTATTTTTCCACCTTATTTTCAAAAGCGTACAGTGAAAAAACCATTCAAGCGATTAGGAATTCTGAACACTTGGTGATTAAGAGCAATTTGATGTGCAAGGCTATAGAAAAAAATATTCAAATTTACGAAATAGTAGCACACACTGTGCTAAAGTTGTATTTGTATTGGTTTGGCTAATGTTAATAAAAGAATAATTTGAAATTTATTAGACTGGTATGGCTTTGGCATCATTAATTATAGCTTTAATTTAAACACAATAATGTTATTGATTGACTCTTCATATAAAGTAACTTACTTTTCTGAAAAACCCGAATTAAATGTACTAAGCTTGATTGTCAGGCATTATTTCTAACGTCTTTACTAAATAATATAAATGTAAATATGTCTGATATTCTGAAAATATAAGTTGTTTACTCGTTGAGTTCCACAAGTAATCTAATTAACTTTTCTGAGAAGCCCATTGAAAGTATCTTGTAAATGTATCTCGCAATATTAACTTTAAAAAGAGACTTTCATTAATTTGATTTGGAATCATGTTATAAATTTGATTTGGAAAGTAAGAGCTACTGAATACGTTAAAATAAATAATTGGATTTCATAATACTTAATGATATTTTTCAAATTCGTATAGATAAATTTGAATTGCTTATTCAATTTCAGTCATATTATATCCCGTGTTAGTACAACTACAAAGTTTACCTTTGTAATGAATTGATGATAACTAATGTTATTTTATTCAATGGAGTATACATAAGCTTGCTGGTTTATATTAAAAAAACTAAAATACTGGTATGAAAAGCAAGAACTGCATGCGGCCTGTAAAAGCATCAGAAAGTTATGAAGTTCTATGAGTTTATTTTTATTTTTAAAGTAATCAAAAAATATAAATGAAGAGTTACTTGCTAGGATTCAATTAATAAAACTATAGTGTTAAAATTAAAAGCCTAAATTGGTAAAGCCAAAGCTTATTTACTATTCTAATAAATTACAACGCCTTTTTTACTGTATTTAAATCAATTTCAAATTATTCTTAAATTAACATTAGCCAAACCAATACAAATACAACTTTAGCACAGTGTGTGCTACTATTTCGTAAATTTGAATATTTCTTGCACATCAAATTGCACTTAATCACCAAGTGTTCAGAATTCCTAATCGCTTGAATGTTTTTTTCACTATACGCTTTTGAAAATAACGTGGAAAATTTATTCCACGATTTACAAGTACACGGCTCCAATACTATGTAAATACAGTGATTGTCGTGTGTTCTGTTTAGTCTCGTTTTAAAGGTACCGGTCGTTAAAAAAGCAGTTTAGTGTTGTATAAATACGTTTTACAGATATCAACTCAATAGACAGGTAGAAAACTCTTTATTTGCACACCATATTACAGAGTTACAGAAAAATACATACAATGTCAGATTTATTATGTCTTTGAAAATTATAAATCTGACATTTTATGTATTTCCCTTATTAAAAATGGAGCCACTGAATTAAAAGAAGAAGAAGAAGAAAAATGAAATCAATGCAATTTCATTTTTAGCAGTTTAGCTTACAGGGAGCCCTTTATCGAATAGACCGGCGTTCTTTTGTGTCGGAGGCCAAGGCCAACACTTTGAGTCGTCGAACCAATGGAGTAAGTGAGTAAGTTAATAAGAAAGGTTAGCTTTGAAATGCTTTTGTAAACCTCATATTAAAATTTGGAATTGGACTATACCGGTCCTTGAGAATATTTATTAGTACCACTAACGAGGTAGTAGAGGCACGCTGATTTCAGCACTAAAGGGCTGGCTAAACCAGGGCGGTACTAATCTCGCACAGAAGATCACCGTAAACTGAGAGCTTTCGTGTCCTTGTATTTCGAAGGTGAGTGCGAGACTGGAGCTACGGAGGCCCAATGATGCAGAAGCATCACTAGGCTGCCATGGGGTGGGTCACCATCCTGCCTTGTTTCATTGTCTGCATTCGCAATGTGCATGGTGACCACCACACCACTTTTGGTTTCTGCTTTCCATCGGGCAGTGTAGAGTCAATTTGGATGGACCATAATGACTTTACACTGCCTAACACCACATTCCACCTAAGGACTGCCGATAGAAGTGAAAACTCATAACTCAGAATGTTATTTGTTAAATTAATGTGTAAAATTAGAAATTTCAATTTGTTTAAATTAAAATTATCAACATCAAACATTAGCATGTCGGTGATGTGAACCCATTAAATTTTCCCTACCAAAAAGTGCTCAACGCAGCTAAATAAGTTTTCACTTCAGAAACGAATAACAGCAGACAGACATCATGTTTACTGTAGACAACTGCCATGCTGTATTTGATTTCAAAACGGCATGTTGAAACTAAACAAACAGTAGTTAGTACTAAATTTGTTGTACTGTCATGGAATAGGGCGACAAAAAAATTGTTTTCTTGTCCATGAAAATGGCTACAAATTACCTACAATAATCATAATTATTCTTCCATACAGATATCTGACATCATATGTAAAATCAGTTCGCTCAAGCTGATGGCATGATCTGTTAATTTATGTTTTCAATATGTCATAAAAAACGTATTCAAACCAGGACACGATTTCCCAAGTCAGTTACGGATTTGAAATTAATCTTTCGCTCTTATTGGACGCGTACATTGGGGAGGAAATTACTCATGTGTGTCATCGCATACTGTTATCGACGAAAGTTGACTAAACACATACAAAAAAAAAACACGTTTACTCGACTTATTGATCATGGGATTGCTTTTATTAGTGATTAGCTTATGCATATTATAGTTCATGACTATAGTGATCAGCAAAATAAGTTGAAGAAAATACATTAAACTTCTAATATATTTTTAAGGATATCAGTAATAAGGTTTAGGTAAATATTTATCGTTCTTTTTTATATTAATAAATAAAACATTGTCAAATTGAATAAACCATGAATATAATATCTTATTCAAATAAAATAATTTATAAAACGTGTGTGTTGTGAGGTAGTCTTGTGCTAATCTGTTCATATGGTTAGATTTCTTTTCTATGTAAGTTATTTGAAGAAATGGCTTGTCTAGTTTATGAAATAATTTAATTATTACAAGAAAGCTTGAACTCTCGAATCTAATTTCATTATATTTTATTAATACATATATTCAAACAAATAGTTTCTATGAAATGAAATACATTTAGTTTACACTGTTAACAGTGAAATTCATTTAGCCATAATGTTTTCTAAAGCTTAAAATAAAAATGTGTCTGCTTGTTTTAATTAGCGTTACCGTAAATCATAACAGCAGTTACAAATGGCGTAACTGGCTGTAAATAGCGTGAATTAAACCAACCCAAAATTGGAACACTGGTCACTTAACATTCAACACAAATTATATTATTTTTCTTTATCCGAAGATGTTGAACAATATTCTACTTTTGACCTGTAAAATTAAATAAATAACGATAATATTATGTCAATTATTAAAATAGTCAAGTTTAATGTAGTTTGAAAATGACTTATAAGATCAAAATACATTGTAGTAAATTATTATTAAAAATACAGTAGAAAAACATTTAAAAAAATTGTAAACACTTTAACATAAAATAAAAGTAACCTCAAATTGATACAAGTAAGGCACATTAATTGATTACGTTCAGTAGATCCAGAGATTACCCCCTACAACGTCACAAACTCACTAACTTTATCTCTTTATATAATAGTTAAAAGTATAGACATAAACTGTATTTAATTTAGATTTTTTCATGGCCAAATATCAGTAGGTTGTACACGATTTTATACACTTTGTTTGTTTTTACGCTATCGTGTAAAATATCGATCACATTACTAACTAGTCTTCACCAGACACTTCTCAATACAAGTTTTTCGTGTAATGACCAGCCCCCTAACGCCTACATTCCTGTGTGTCATTGGCTAATCTTAGACAAAGTACTCTTAGACGAAGTATTAGCCAATAACAAACGAGAATTTAGGCGTTAACGATTGCAGAAAGAAGAACGCTTGCAACTTTGCTAGGGGGGCTGGTCACAACGTATAACGGTTGGGCCGACAGGTAGCGGGAAGCCCAGACTTCCCCCGAGATAGAGTCTCTATAGACGCGGCGTCGTTCCTGGACCTGAAATAACATGGTCCGGGTCCTCCTCAGAGCAGGGCGCCTGGCCACCGGGGTGGTTTTTAGTGGAATCACCACATACCTGGCTCCGCAGTCCCCGAGGAGCCGGAGATCCGAAGGGATTTTCCATCCCGGAAAAAAAAAAAAAAAAAAAAAAAGCGGGGGCTGGTCAATTGATTGCCGACTACTGTTTCGCTTGGCTACTTATAATTTTTGAGTTACTACAAAAAGCTTTTTGACTAAATTAACTATTGGAAGCATTGATAAACCTTCTTAAAGAAGAGTAGATCAAATATAAATTGAAATGAATAACGATTTCAACAATAGATTAAGGTTTAAGAGAAAACGTTTTGTTTGAATGTCTTACCACGTCTGGTTTTAGTGTATTTATTTATGAATTTGTCGTCGAATTTCCCTTTAATATTCCTTTCTAGAACGTGGAATCTAATTTTATTAGCTTGCAAAAGGGTTTTCCAATTGGATGTTTCATGTTTACCCAGGATGAAATATATAGTGTTGTTTACTTTCCAAATCTCATCCGTCAAGTGAGCTGTGGAGAATTCATCCGATTTTTAGATTATTGTTTAAGAAAAGAAAAACGCATAAGACAGTCACTATTAAAAAATAGTTGATGCCGTAATTGTTTTAAAATTATGGATGATGTTCTATATATCATCCATAATTTTAAAATAAATATATACATATAATATAATACATATAATGGGTTTAAAAATATATCTTAAAAAGGAAAATTACCTCTATCATTAAATTCAGATAAAACTTGTCTAGATTTTACATTATCAGCACGCCAAAGTTCAGATGCGCTATACATTTCTGAAACATACTGAAAATTTTACTTTTGATTAAGAGCAACGTTTTAATGGAAAAATATCTTTTAATGTTTATTTGCATCATTTAATGTGAGCTCCGTAGTGACAGTCATTCTAAAAATCAAAATCCAAATGCAACTTAAAATTGACTTTGATTAATGTCAATATTTTTTTTGTGAAATGCCCATGATTAGAGGAGACACTGGCTATATTTCAGATTCTTTTCAAATGTTTTATCGTTTCTATTTATCCCAGACAGGAATGACGCGTATTTATTTATATATAACTGCCTCGGAGGCGCAGTGGTAGCCAATGCGACTGCTATGTGTGAGATCTCGGAATCGATTCCTGGGTCGGACCAAATGTTTGTATGATCTGCAAATATTTGTTTCAGAGTTTGGGTGTTTTCTATGTATGTTATATATATGTAAAAAATAAATGAACATGGATTTTTATCAGTTTGGTAATACCCAAAGTACAAGCTCTACTCAGCTTGGGACTAGATGGCATTGTGTGTTAGATGCCCAAAATAAAAAAATAAATATAAATAAAAAAACGTACGACTCTTTGTATAGACTCTATACAAAGAAGTAGAGTGCATTCCTAATGCGAGTAGACAACTTACATTAGGAATTTAGTCCGTGTCGCGGGAGACTTTAGAAAATTACACAAAACAGATACAAAGAATATCTAAACTTTCTGGATCACACAAAATATTTTTCCATATAGGATTTGAACCCACAATACTTGACGCAGTAGAAAGCGGCGTGACGATCGCTTAAAGCACTAACCGTGCAAGCCAAGAAGACGTGACGATAGAATGCCTCTAAATAGAATTATATTTACATATGAAATGTTAAACGTATTTATCATCAACAGTAAAGACATATTGAACAGCCTATAGGCTTCTCATTAATGAACCATTAACCACGAAATTGTGTCACACAGCATATAATATTCATATGTTGGATAGATTTTTAATGACTTACTTCCAAAACTAAATGTATCAAAACTATACTCGTCAGAATTCTCCGATTGTTTAGATGCATCCTCAATTTCTATTTGTGGACCGACCTTTTCTGAAAAAAATATTACCACAGCGATTTAAATAACAAAAGCAGTTAATAACAAGAAACAACAGACGGCAGCCTTTATTACGTTTTTCTCCGCGATAAAGAGGAACTAAAACAGAAACACAGATCAAACACAGTCTTACAAAGAAACTTTCATTTGAAATTATTATTTTTCCCAGTACTTTTATTATATTTTTTTATAAAGCAGTCTGCCAAAATGATTCTAATCTAGAATAGAATAGAATAGAAAACTCTTTATTTGTACACCATTATAGTACATTGTTACAACAGTACATAAAATGTGAAATGTAGTGTACAAAGGGCGGCCTTATTGCCAGAAGCAATCTCTGATGGAAAGCATAAGCAGGTTAGTATAAATAGAATCCAAGAGTGGTAGTCACCATACTCATTGCGAATGCAGACAATGTAGCATGATGACCTACACAAAAACGGTCCAGTGTTGCCCAATGACCTGAATAAATGAATGAACCATATTGTTAATAAGTTATAATTTTTCTTTACTTCATACATTAAAACCATGATGACTATCGTACACTAGCCACTATTCTCAGTTGCGACTGTGTTTAAGATTCTATGGGGTATATTTACCCGCAAAAATATCGTAACAAACATAGACAACACACAAGAATAATTTTATCTGTCTGAGAATTCCAGAAATCAGGGTGTTTAAACGAAGACAAAAAGAAATGTTTTGAGTTTTAGGGTGCCGTAACCAAAGGGTAAAACGGGACCCTATTACTAAAACTTCGCTGTCCATCTGTTTGTCATCAGGCTGTGTCTCATGAACCGTGATAGTTGGACACTTGGAATTTTCAGAGATGATGTATTTTTGATGCCGCTATAACAACAAATACTAAAAAACAGAATAAAATAATATTTAAGGGGATTTTGTACTTGTTGCTCCATATTGATAACAGCAACAGGTAAACGCTTGAAATATTCACAGAATATTTTGACATATATTCACTTTATAATTCCGGGTTTTTAAACTAATATTAAATAAGCTCACCAGTAATTTCTTTGACTGTTGTAGTCGTTGTTGTAGTTGATTCCTTTTTTGGTTCACTTTTATCACCACCTATAGAATATTGTTATCAAATTCTTCAGCATCCACAAATTGTTTGTTAGTTGTTAAATAATAATATATTATATTCACATATCTCACATATGTCAGTTGATCCCAAACTAGGCACTATGTGCTATAGTAACAAGAATACTGTTACAAATACTTCAATGTTTCGGAATAGGTACGTTTATATAATACGTAGATAAATTACATAATGCGGTCGGTCCTGAGCTTGATCTCTCCATGGTCGTGTCGGATAACTAACCTATCGTATTGTAAGAGAGAGGGAAAGAGAGTGCACCTTTTTCTGTTTTTTTTTTCCGTGCGGAAAGTCCCCTCAGAAAACACCTCCTGGTGGCATGTCGGACTCGAACCGACTTAAATTGCACGTCACCTCGGGTACTAGGAGCCGGAGAACCAGGTACACCCTAGATAAGAAAACCCTAGAGCCCCAACGTATCTCGGGCCACCTACGGTTTGTTAGATGGCTCCTTCCTGTGTGAAAACCCCGTTGTTTTCACTTTTGTCACCAAAAAGGTAGGGCGTGAGTGATTTAGAGCGCGCACACCCCCCAAACAGGTCTGCTTCTGCTGCTGTCTCAGGCAACTGAGAGTACCAATGTGTTTTTATCTATCTGCTGCGTCATTGGCTGGTCTCTATTGAGACTGACAACCATGGCTGAAGCCGGCTAGGAATATGTACTCCCTAAAACACATTAGATAAGACATAGAAAAAATGGTAGGGAATGAAAGCCATGACCTCCGGCTTTGCAATCAATATTACTAACGACAAGACTAACAAGCTAGTCAAAGTTCAGAACAGATGAATATCGGAAATAAATGAAGAAACAATTTATACATTACCGCGTCTAGTATTTATATATTTCTTAATAAAGTCATCATTTATTTTTTCTTTGATATTGTGCTCTAGGACCTTGAATTTAATTCCATAATCACGTAACAGCCTACGCCAATAGGCAGTTTCATGTTTTCCCACAACAAAATCAATTGTGTCACCTCTCTTCCATATTTCATCCGTCAAATGCGCTGTTAGTGAAATTTTTAATTATTATTTTGGACTGTAATTACTGACTTAAAACACAATAATAGTACATTATTGCAAAGGCCGGGAAATAGACAATTGCAGGTCGAGTATGAGTTTGAAGGCCGAGCCGTAGGCGAAGACTTCGCTAATACGAGAGAGGCAATTACCATTTCCGCCGAGGCATATCTAGTGCTTTTCTCAAAAGAATGCAGGGACATAAAAGTAGTTAAATTTCCAAATTTATTCAAGTTAATGCCGTTTTTAACATGAACTGTACATTTTAGCATGAAATAAATTGCCCATAATGTAGATTTTAGTTTTAGCAATCTCATTAAAATACGTCAAAAATACTATTTCTACTTTTATTAAATCTGGTGGAGTACAAACAATGTCTATTTCACTCTCTGAACTGTTGGAACTCATTTTAATTATTCAGTTTATATTTATTAAATATTTAAATGACAAATCAAGACGAATTTTCAGCTTTGCCGCCGATTTTCTATTTATCATCTGTGTCAAAAGGCAAACGCATTTACGCATGCAGCCACGTGAACGCAATTTGTACTAAGTAAAGAGATTTTGGTATACCAAGAATGATAAAAGAGATCCAATCAAAGAGCTGGAGCGTTGTAATGTTCCAAAATCAAAAAACGCTCCTGCAATAGATTTATTTTTCGCTGTCCGTAAATTAGATACTTCGCGTGTTGTTTTTTCAAAAATGATAACTATATTTCCATGCATGTTTGAGAAAAGTTAATTATAGAAGTGATTCGATTAATGCTTATGCATTTTTAATGTCAAAAGCTTTGTGTACAATAGTACCTACCTCTGTCCTTAAATTCATTCAGAACAGCTTGTGATTTCACATTTTCCACTCGCCAAAGTTCAACAAGCCCGTGTGATTCTGTTACTTCCTCGGTACTCCATAGATCTACAATATAAGTATTAACCATTTCTCAAATATAATAAAAACAGGATATAAGTAACTCAAAAGTTAATCAAATACGAATACACGTGGTATAAGTTGATTCCTATCTTTTAAACGGGGTATGCAAAATCATTTCATTTGATTGCCACACCATGACAGCGGTCTTAGCTATTAGCAACGAATATGATAATTGATAATGATTAGATTTAACCAATACTTTCCCTCAGACAGAGTAAAGCCATAGAAACAGATATAAATTACAAAATGTCAGTTCAATCAAAGGGAATTAAAATCATTTACTTCATGGAAAGAAAAGCCGAACAGTTCTCATCTAAAATGAGAAAGTTAAAATAATTGGAGAACAAAAGCTTAAATGAAACAAAATAAATCATTAAGAAAATAAATGTTCTCTTAATAAAAAACAATAGAAGTAAAATAAAAGTCGATAACGTATAACCAAAGGATGTTCGAGAATAGAGTAAAGTTTATATTTAATAGTAATGAAATATGTACATATAGAAATACTTAAGTAATTATGTGCTTACTTAGTTTATCCAAATAAAACTTACGATGTATTTTCTGCGTTGTATATGGATTCTCGACATCAGTAATCTCCTCAGATTCTGGGAAATTTACTTTTGTGGTCTTCAAATGACGTGTAGAAATTTCAATGCCTAAAAATATGTTCTGAATAATTTTACAAAATCATTCCATGCATATCTAAGAATGTATTATATTCACGAAAATAATAGTTCACACATCAATTTAGGCTCATGTCAGTCATTCAAAAGGATTTAATTGATTCATTATAAGCATGCATGAAGTCTTTGGTAATATTTTTACATAAGTACTTCCGAAATACACAGTACACAGATAGAGCATGCTGGCGCTAATTATTAACATTTCATACTAACTATATTTAAGCAAGTTATACATGCTTAAAACTACGTACGGAGTTTTAAGTGTTATAAAAACTGTCATTCATGATTTGTTTTCATACTTAGGGATAAAGAACGATATTCTTTCTAATAAATTTACCGTGGGAGAGCCACACCACGGCCTCACAGACAACAGGTATGAAACAGCGCTTGCGCTGTGTTTCACCGAGTGAATGAGGATACTAGAAACCCATACCCCAACCCGGGAGGGGCCATCGCCTTTCCCATCCACCAATGCCGGCAACGCACTTGTGATGCCTCTGCTATTGCGGGTGTCCATGGATGACGGTAATCGCTTACTATCAGGCGATACGTCTGCCCGTTTGCCACCAATTCCATAATAAAAAAAAAGTTCAAATAAAAGAAAATACTTTACCTTTGGTGGGTTCTATGTAGTTGTCTAGAAATTTGTCATCAAAGATTCCTCTAAGATTCTTCCCAAGAACTTTCCATTCAGTGTTATAACTATTTAGAAGTTTTTCCCAGTAAGTTAGTTCATAATCAGCCACAATAAAGTAGTAAGTTTCGTTCTTTTTCCAAATCGCATCATTCATATGTGCTGAAAAAAATATAACCGTGAAAGAATTGTTTACAATTCTTTTTAAAATACTCACACAATGCCACCTAATCACAAACTAATAAGAACTACTAACTAACTACTACTAAGGACTCTAGACAATTGATATAAATACATTTATACTTGTTTGTAAATACTTACATACTATACATAGAAAAACCGCTTCGCTATCCGACTGACCAAATTATTACCTTACTTGTGGTATTTTTAACTTAGAGTTTACACACTGAGTATATATACATTATTTAGCACTAATAAATAAGAAAAGAAATTCATAAAAGTTACTAAAATAGCAAGTGTGATAAAATTATAGTTTGATAAAAGTCAAAGGGTACAATAGCATTAAGGGGTGAACCGAATTTTAAGGCAAAATAGACATTATTTATCAACGTACTGAGAAAATAATTGTCGTCCAATCAATTGTGTTTTGTAAAATCTATACTCTATACTAATATATAAAGCTGAAGAGTTTGTTTGTTTGTTTGAACACGCTAATCTCAGGAACCGCTGGTCCGATTTGAAAAAATCTTTCGGTGTTGGATAGTCCATTTATCGAGGAAGGCTATAGGGTATATATCATCACGCTACTACTAATAGGAGCAGAGCAACAATGAAGAATGTTTCAAAAACGGTGGAAATTTTCACGATAGCAAGGCAATAAAAGGCGCAAACGAGGTTGCGTGGATCAGCTAGTATGCTATATGAGTTCAAATTTGATCAAATACGAGCTGCCAAAATATTATACACACACAAGTACACATTATGTACATACAAATATTTATTTCGATACGACTCATCAAACATCAACATTCTTTAACTGTTTACTGCTTCGCATAAGTCACTCTTTAGCAAGGAGGTTAAGCCTGCCATACCAAGCTGGCGAGACATGTAGATACAAGACTTGTTTCAAGGTTTTCTTTCTTCTTACGAGTGTCCCGCGTGCTCGTTTAGACACCCTTACGACACCCATAGAATTAAGACGAGTTGTGTCACTACATATTTATTTTATATTTAATCTGTCACCTGTCACCATACGTAAAGTCGATACAACTATTTGAAGGCAGAATTAAACTTCCAAAATACATTTACGTAGTTCGTTGCTTTTAATGTGTTAGTTAATTTAAATTATTCTTGTCACTAAGAGAACTTTAAGGCAACAGTCTTTAAAGCAGTTAACAAGTTCTTTAAAATTTAAGCTGTTAATTAAAATTTTAATATGGTAATCTCGTATTTAACTATTACTAATCAGACCTAAAGTTCTAAAGCAATGACTTTGCTAGAAGTTTTTCGAGAAAAGTTTAACGAACTTGAAACCGGCTATGTATCTTTCAGAAACAAAGTGAGTAAACGTATCGTATCGTATAAACGTGTTTTGAGCAAATTTAAACCAAGAATACTGCAATTTGCGAGTTGATGTGCACTATAATGTATTTTTAATAAGTGTTAGTCGTTGTTTATGCTATTGTAACTTTAAACATTTAAAAAATATTAATGAAATAATATGAAAGAGGTAGGTGAAGTATACTCAGTATGATTACACCCAAGCCTAAGATACAAGCCTAGCTTAGTGTGGGTGTCAGTAGCAATTACTGTAACTTTTTCTACAAGTATTTTAATAAAATTTGAATTTGAATTAGATAAATACAAAGTAAATATGACTCTGTTTTCATTCGGCATATTATCATCGTCTTGAGAAAATGTTCGTTTTGTTTAAGTCTACAATTTCTTTTATCTATTGACGCCACAATTGAATTTTTTACAAAAAAAACAATCAGTAAAAGTAAAGGTTGGTAAAAAATAAACAGTTTCTTAAAGTTTTTGACATTCAAAAACTATCGTATAAAATTTTTAAATTACCTCTTATTTCGAATTCATTTAGGAGATCATCATTTTCTACATCATCTACTCGCCATAGTTCATAGGTTGAATCGTCTCTTGAAACTTCTGCAGTAATAAAAAAATCTGCAAAAAATATATATTTAAAAAGTTATTTATACATTTAGATATTATCGATTAAAACACGAAAACTGTATTGTACAAAAGCCACCTTGTATACAAAGAAATAAAATGCTTCTGAACAAGGTCATATTTGCAGTAAAAATAATTGAGTTGCCAACACATAAGGCGATAAGCCATTTGATTACAGTTCCAAAATGAACAGAGCAATGATTTATAGTTTCTTTTATATTTTCATGTATACACAAGCAAAAGTGACATACTCACGTTATTATCAGTGACTAAATACAAATTGTTCGTGTGGTAATGTATAGAATACTGTCACTGCTGCTGCACAGCTGAAGAGTTTGTTTGTTTGAACGCGCTAATCTCAGGGACCGCAGGTCCGATTTGAAAAATTCTTTCAGTGTTAGATAATACATTTATCGAGGAAGGCTACAGGCTATATATCATCACGCTAAGACCAATAGGAGCGGAGCACCAATGAAGAATGTTACAAAAACGGGGGGAAAATATCACGCTACGGGCAATAGGAAACGCAAACGAGGTTGCGTGGGTCAGCTAGTGTGTAATAAGAGACGACTAAGCAAGCAAAACAAAAATCAAAGTTAGTAGAGACATGCTGATTTCAAAGTTGATGGAGCCATGCTGGTTTCAGCACGGACGGGTTGGCTCAACCGGAGCGGTACTACCCTCGCATAGAAAATCAACATAAAATGACAGCGATCGTGCTGTCGTGTTTCGTTGGTGAGTGCGAGACCGTAGGCCCAAAGATGCAGAAGCATCACTAGGCCGCATGGTGTGGGTCGCCATGCTACAATGTTGCATTGTCTGCATTCGCAATGAGTATGGTGGCCATCACTTTTGGATTCTGCTTATGCTTTTCATCAGGCAGAGTAGAGTCATTTTAGCAGGTCATACATAAACAAAAAACAAAAAACAAAAGAAACTACGCAGGACAAAATTATTGCGGGAAGAAAAACCTTGATACATATCCTTTACGACTCCGTCTAATCAGCGTGGCGCAGTGGGTCAAACCCTACTTTATCTATACAAATAAATAAAATTGGAGTGTCTGTTTATAATATTAAAATAACCGCTTTTTACTAAATGCATATGTATGTATACACGGTACATATACGAAAAATGGAGTTAAAAAAATTTTTGTCTGTCCGTCTGGCTGTCTGTCTGTTTGTTCCGGGTAATCTCTGGAATGGCTGGACGGATTTTGACGGGACTTTCACTGGCAGGTAGCTGATGATCCGCGGAGTAACTTAGGCTACTTTTTTAGACTAACTTTGTCGCGCGGCGTTACTCGCGGTACAACAATAACCGCGGGTAACACCGCGGGGTTCAGCTAGTAATTTATAAAGAGAGGCCTATGTCCAATAATGGTCTGTTAAAGGCTGTTAATGCATTGTTGAAATACAAGTACTTCGCGATTTGTTATTCTGAACCTGAGAGTTGTTTGTATCTGTGTCGTGTGTGTATATAAAATAGATGCTAGCGTTTGAGTTATTATTTAAGGGAAAATAAATCTTAAAGACTTTTATTTCAAAGTTTTCAACCAGAATTCGACGTTGATTTTTGACACAATACATATTAAGAGTCACTCAGATCAAGGAAAGTTCGTATAAAGCAGTTGTATACCTGGGAAATATTCAATAGTTTAGGTACATTTGTGTGTGTACTAACATTGAGACAATAATAATGATTTGAACTTGCAGGTATTGAGATGTAGCTAAACACAGTAACTTTATTATTTTAATTAATTCAAATTCTATTCGAAAACACGGTATCGGTAAAGTTAGTACCAATTTCTTTCTAATACTATAAATTCGATACTAGTTCTATTTCTCTATCTGTCCATCTGTCCGACAATTTCACAGCTAAACCCTTTACCGATTACACTGTTTGGCATAAAAATAATAAACTTTTATTCCTGAGAAAGTACATAGACTACTCTTTACCGGATTAACGGATCAGGATAACCGACATACATGCGGGTGCAGGCGGTAACAACAACTTCATTTAATTTGCAGAAATACATTTCTTTAAAAAAATAGGTCTGTACTGTGAAATCAAAAAGGAAATGCCTGTTCTACACAATAAAAGGAAATCCTTAAATTAGATTTTGAAAACATACATACTTATAATTTACATAATGTGAAGCTTTGACGTTATCAAACTTATTACAAAACACGTTTACAATTTCACGGATGGAGTGTCTTACCATTTGAAAGTGTTTATTTATACGTGATTTACATTCAAATAATTATGATCACTCAACGGTAGACTGGTTGACAATGTCTTTGGCATAAATTAGCCATTCTACATTTTGCACATGAAGTTATTAAATAAGTAAATAAAATAAACATTTTAAGCGTTACTCACATTTTCCTTTGATATTTCAATGAGTTTTCATTAACTGTTTTGGCCAATAATGATTTGCATTCACATAAACTCCTCGCATTAAACTTAGATCACATAAACTTGAGTATATGCTAATCATTATAGTCCAAAACAATGCTCATATTCAGTACACACATTCACACATGACCGTTGACAGCAACATACGATTGAAACAACTTGCATTTATTAATTTTAGGCATTCTCTACCAGTGTAGTAGAGCCACGCTGATTTCAGCACGATTGGGCCGGCTCGACCGGGGCGGTACTACCCTTGCACAGAAAATCAACGTAAAATGACAGCGATCATGCTGTCGTGTTTCGTTGGTGAGTGCGAGACCGGAGGCCCAATGATGCGAAAGCATCACTAGCCCGCCATGGTGAGGGTCACCATGCTGCATTGTTGCATTGCCTGCGTTCGCAGTATGGTGACCATCACTCTTGGATTCTGCTTATGCTTTCCATCAGGCAGAGTAGAGTCATTATGGCAGGGTCAAACATAAAAAAAAAAAAAAAAAAAAAAAGTGTACAGTGGAATAATCATAATTATTTCTTTCAACCGTATTTTTACACTTATAAATAAGATAATCGGAAGGCATTCTTATAATATATTTTTGCACGACGACATAATAAAAATGTGACCAACTGTAATCTTGCGAAAATATTTGACGCTATTCTGTACAAACTTAATCAACTTGCGCGCCTTTTATAAAGCAATAAGTTCTGTTATTGCAGGAAATTGTTTTAAAACTAAAAGTAATTCGCTTCATGGAGCTTTTCTATTATAAAACATATTTTAGAGCCACTTTGTGTCAAACTACACTTTGAATCTTTCAAACGAATATAGTCTTTCTGAAATTTACATAAGATTGAATGTAAATTGTTTAGGGTCGTGGTTTGTTTATATTAAGTTAAAGATTCAAACAAAAAGCATTTAGTTCCACTTCAAGCGACTAATACTCAGAATTGTTAGTATATTTAGCTTTACGCTGATTATTTAACATTACGAATTTTCTTATTTACATTTTGCATTTGCAATATTTTCCAGATATTTAAAACGAAAATAGGCCTGAATTTGATACTCCAAAACAGTGCTAGAATAATTATATGTAAACATGTGTTACATAATACTTGGCATATCAAGTAAATAATTAAGAAAGCAAAAATTATTATTAACTTTGTAAATTATGTCAAAACTAAATAAAATAGATGGAGTCTGCCATTGATTTAGTAATAATCACCATATGTATATGTAAATAAGTCCAAAATCAATCTTCTCGTTTACTTCGCAAAGTGACAGACAACTATTTTTTGGCCTTAGTTAAGGCCGACAGCTTTCGTATTGTTTATTAGTTAGAGAGATCGCTTTCTGACCCCTAAAGCCAATTTAAGAAATATGATATAACCCCAATCACTACATTATTTACTATAAGTAGAATACAAAGGCTTAACGTTTGAATACAATACATAGGTTGACGATAGACGTACTCCAAAATAAACGCGTGTAAGAGAATCTCTCTCACACGTCATTTCCTCGTAACCGAAGTCCTTGTTATGAAGTCGTTCACAACAAACGAAGACGGTCTACCACCCACTGGTAAACTATTCAGAGAGGATTACAATAGAATAATACATCTATTCTTAGTCTTTGGTATTGAAAACTTTGCCATGTAATATTATGCTTATTATAGCAATCAATACGGTTCCTTTTTTTAAAGCAGTCTCTGGGAAATTTAATATCATTTAATAGTTACTACATATTCTTAATTTAAATTCATTAATATTAGAAACAAAAGAATGCGATACTAATGAGCCAAGATGTAAGTGATTCGTATTGATTCTTTCTACAATTTATTATTTTTTTATTGTTGGGTTATATTTTGTTTTGATCACGTGACTCAGCTTGAGTTGACGAAATCCAAACTCATTTGTTAGTTTTCTAATAACTTTCACATTTACATTCTCACTTGGCAAGAGGGGCTAACCCTACAATAAGTAACAGGAAGAAAATGAGTGACTTGACAAAAATGACACATAACTGCAGTTTTGGCCTCGGTGACCTTAACTGATAAGCTAAAGGTCGTGGGTTCCAATCCCATTCAGGACAAATTATCGTGTGGTGAGCAAGAGCATTTGCTGTCTCTGTATTTAATTTATTTATAACATGTATGTTTTAAGAAATATTTGACTGCTACATTGGCAAAGTGGTAGCGTACGCGACTGCTGTGCATGAGGTGTCGGGTTGGATTCCCCGTTCGGACCAAATGTTTGTATGATCCGCAATAAATATTTGTTTCGGAATTTGAGTGTTTTTTATGTATAATATGTATGTATTTACAGAAAAAATAGGTATATAAATATTCTATCATTCAGTCTCTCTATCATAATACAAGCACGATACCGTGGGATGGCCTAGCTTCGGCATCGCCGGACGGCCGGCTTGACCGGTGTGAAACAGCGCTCGCGCTGTGTTTTACCGAGTGAGTGACGATACCGGAGGCGTAAACCCCAACCCCTCCTCCCATTCCCCAAAGGCCGGCAACGCACTTGTGTCGCCTCTGGTGTTGCGGACGTCTATAGGCGGTAATCGCTTACCGTCAGACGATACGTCTGCTTGTCTTCCCCATGTTCCATAAAAAAATCTCTGCTTAGTTTGAACCTAAATGGCGTTGTGTGTGAAATATCCGAAATATTTCATATCATTTATTATTATAATATATAACTACGTTTATTACAAACTTATACCAAAACTAGTTGTTGCCCGCGGCTCCGCCCGCGTGTATGTCGGATATCGCTGCAAATATTAGCCTATGAGTTATTCTGATGTATAAGCTATATTACTGTAAAGTTTCATCCAAATCCGTTCAGTAGTTTTTGCGTGAAAGAGTAACAAACATCCATCCATACATCCATCCATCCTTACAAACTTTCGCATTTATAATATTAGTAAGATTACAAGCTCTGCCTAGTTCAAAATCAGACTACCGTGAGAAAAATGTAAGGTTGTTATCATTATATAGGAATTCTTACAAAAATGCAATGCAAGCTGTATCCATAAATAGACGAGGACGTAAGTAGCTTATTTACGTGACGTCATATGCATTCAGTGAACATATACTTAATATAAGAGTGCTTCTATAAATACTATCAGTCCGAACACGACTGGTCGTTCTCCCACGCAATATGACAGCGATTTATAGCTCTTTATTCTTTAACATATTGTGCATATTCTTTTAGGACTTAACGTTACATTTCACTTTATTTTGTATTTTAAAATGGGTAGTACGATTTAGGTGTTCTTTTTTCAAAGACATATTATGAGTTGATCTTTAACTTAAATATTTTCATTTACCTATATTTATTATAAACTAGCTGAGCCCCGCGGTGTTACCCGCGGTGCTAAACAAAAAAAACGCCGCGGGGCAAAGAAAAAAACCTGTGTAAAAAGTATCCTTTGTCCGTCTCCAGGTTCTAAACTAAAATTGGTGGGTGGTAGCCCACCAATTTTCAGCCAAATCGTTCCAGCCTTTCTTGAGTTATAAATAGTGTGACTAACACGACTTTCTTTTATATATATAGAAAATATAGATATAAATATGAAGCGAGTATGTTTGTATTTTACATTTTAATTATTTAACAGCACGATAGTAAATTGCATACTTGTGGCGTCTGGGGTCTGAAAAAAATATTAAACGTATTTTATCTAAACTAACTTATGCCATTTCTGAGAAATTAACTGCAAAACACTTTTTCATGAAATAAATCCGCTCACAACAGCTAATCCATACTTATTTTATAAATGCAAAAATAACTCTGTCTCTCTGTCCTGCTTTCACGGCCAAACTGTTGTACCGATTTTAATGAAATTTGGCATGGAGATACTTTGATTCTTGAGGAAGGACATAATCTTTGCTGCGATAACCGACAAAAACGCGGACGGAGCCGCGCGTATTGGGATTTTTCGCGTACAAAATATAGTAAGAAAAAAAAAGGCCCTACTTATAAATTGTTGTTAGCGGTTTCCTTTATTGTTTCACTTTCAATTAAATACTTTGAATAGTCATTTATTTACGCATTAGTCATTATTCAACATTCGCTCCAAATTATTCGACCAAGAACAATCTGAATACTTTACAAGTATAATTAACTAAATTGAAGTACTCATTTCTCGACGGTTGCACAATCATAGAAACAAAACAAGAACTTTTTATTTTAATTTTCTGAACGAAGTTAATTAAAAGCTTTTTCACAGAATTATTATGAAACGCGAATACTTTTAAATTCAAAACAAAATTGTTGTTCTTCTTCATTTTTAAATTCTAAATTCCAAAAGCAATAAAAGATCTTTTCCGAAATACTTTAAGGTGGCAGTTTCTTGTAAAATTGCAAACTACTCACACAGAGATAGCGGCAAATTGCTTTTTGTATTTACGAGCATTCGAAAAATATAAATTCAATCTGTTTTAAGTATCATGTCAATGCTGAGCATCGGCTTAATTATTATTCGCGAAAAAAAAAACACTATTACTTACAACTATTTAATATCGAATACAAACACGATTCACTGGTGCTGTAAAAATGAAATACTATGAAGTTGTTCGGCAAACAAATCGACACGTTTTAATTTTATTGGTGAAATTCGAGTTTAGATTTCACAAAAAAATTCATTGACTTTGCTATATATTTCGTTTATATTCTAAGTTATTCGGTTTCGTATTTTTTTTCTGCGAATGTATAACATAAACAAACAATTCAGCAAATAATACTATTGCATTCTATGCAGATCTAAGTTCTTTCTTCTCGCTGTCATATTTGTGTAGGAGCAATTCTGAAAAGATCACTAAGTATACATATATCAGCTAGTCGGGGAAGTGAAGTCTATGTTACAAACACTACCTTAAAAGTACCTCTCGGAGTAAAAACTAACTAACCAAAAAATAACTAACCTATCTCCCTTTCCCTAAAACGATTGGTAAGAGATTTGTGGACGAAAAATAATTGAATAACCTCCTTTTTCAACGTTAATTATCGTTAAGTTTTAAATTTGATTTAGATTGAACTAAAGCTATATTTATTCGTCGACAAAAGAATATTTATCACTCACAATCATTGAAACGAAGTGATACACTCAGAAGATGAAAATAAATTCAGTGCCAGTGAATAAAACCTCTTCTGGAGGTAGTTGAAAGTAGAACGAGACTTTGCGTCAAGAAAATATTTAAATTTCAAATTCGCTACAATTCTTATTCAGGATACAAGGTATAAGGAGTAACGAGAGCTTTTCAGGGTTGCTAACAATTGATAATACTATCCGACCAAAGTACTAAAGGGTTGTTTTAGTTTTTGTTTTCATTTGTGAGTATATTGAGCTGGTAATTCTTTACTTTTGTTTTCTGGATATTTTATATTTATAAGTGAGTTTTACAATGTATTGATAGCAGAGTTTTACTTACTCTTGTGTTTATTAAAATCGGTATTGGTAGTTCAGTTTAACTTATTCATATAAGTTACAAAAACGGTTTTAAGGTTAATCAAATTTTCAAATGTAATTCCAAAAATTTTTTTTTTCATACTACTAATATTCTAATTGCGAAAGTTTTTAAATATGAATGGATGGATGGGTGTTACATACAATTTTTAGGATAAATATGTTTTTAGAATAAGTAGTAATGTTAGTTAATATTGATATAATTTAACATTCACATTGTCCTTTAAATTGCGTGGTACGTTATCCCGGTCTTACGATGAAAAGTGTTTCGTCCCTGCCACTCCTGTTAGCTACCATAATCGAAATTTTTTGTAAGATGAAAGGTGGGCCCGTCATCAAAATGAAGCCACTACGAAAAATCAGCTTCATAGTAAAACTTGTAAAATTTGTTACGGAGATCCCGGACTATATAGTTTAATTAAAAGTAATAGCTGGTGAGTGACCCTTTATTAAAACTAAAAGTCAGAAGAGTTTACAATAACAAGGTTAATTGTTTTCCTTGAACTTCTATGCACTTCTATGCACACAGATACTTGTTTAAAGCAAGTTCTGACGTTCATTTAAAATGGAAATGACAACACTTTATTAAGCTCAATGGACTACCAAGGTTATCCTTGGAATATTCTCTGAAGAAAAATTTAAATGTAATGTGTATGTAATAAAAGTTGATGTCAAAATAAACCAGCTAATTATTAGAGAGTCGAGATCGCCAATAGTTTTTTGATTACCTGAGAATATACGGTAACAACTTACACATTATAACTAAGAGGAAATCTGCCGACGAACTTCCTAACTAGTGGAAAAGCACAGAAAAAACATCTTAATATCGATTTTTCGTGCCGCCGAGACATCAGTCCGTTTGAGTATGGTATGATTTTCTCACGAATGAGTATTATATGTACCAAAATGTATGATTATTAAATGTAAAGTATCTCGACTGTTGCCATCTATGATCTAAGGCTAACTGAATAACATCAGGAAAGTTTGTCAATCGTTGTCTTTTATAGAAATGTAATAAAGAAAACACTCGAATTTGCATTAATTTTATTACAAGTCATGACTTTAAAACTATATAAATTCAAACGTGATTGAATGTCGTTTAATTTGTTTTGACCCAAACTTTAGAAGCTACTACTAAATAGTTAAGCTTATTAATTGTGAAATACTGCCTACTAAATTTACCCACACAAATGATAAAAAGATTATTATTTATTTAAGTTATTTTATTACTCGCTGAACTGATCACACTTTCATATTGCTGATAGGTTTTTACGGACGTTGGTAATCACTTAGTATCAGGTGAAACTTCTGTTCTTTAAAAAAAAGAGGAGCAACTGATTATCTTGATATGACTTGTGATGCGTAGAGATAAAGTCTACGTTTGCTCGTTTGCCCACTATACCATAAAATAAAATATTCGCAACGAGTGTCGTGACTACCAGTCGTGGGTTCTGCCTATGCTTTCATCGGGCAGAGTAGTCATTTTGGTAGGCCTATAAATAAAAAAAAAATAAAAAATACATAGAAACTAACTGTTAGTATGATTATGGATATTCTGTGTGTCCGTTTTATGAATGTTTGTAAGATCTCAGGATGAATTCTTACTGCAGGAGTCTTTTTTTTTTTTTTTTTTTTATGTTTTAGCTGCGCCAAAATGACTCTGCTCTGCCTGATGGAAAGCATGAGCAGATTCCAAGAGTGGTGGTCACCATCCTCAATGCGAATAAAGACATTGCAGCATGGTGACCCACACTATGGCCGCCTAGTGAGATGCTTTTTTACGCCCCGCTTAAAGGACCCGGGATCATAGTGGGAGGGAAACACGTGCGCTGGAAGTGAGTTCCAGGTTTTGACCGCTCGGCACAGAAAGGAGGAACCGAAGCGATGAGTACGAGATCGAATGTCTACCACTCTGAAGCGGTGACTTCCAAGGCCGGCACGTGTTGTTCTGTAGAGGAAGGGGGCGGGGGGGACTAGTTGGAAGAGCTCTTCAGAACACTCTCCGTGATACAGGCGATAGAGTACTGCCATAGAGGCGACATCTCTACGCAACTGCAGGGGCTCAAGGGACTCGGTGGCTTCGGGACTGTTTACAATGCGGATTGCTCGTCGCTGCAACCGGTCGAGAGCGTCAAACAGGTACTGTGCGGCACCATCGCAAAGATGAGAACAGTACTCCACGCACGAACGAACCTGGGTCTTGTAAAGAAGACACAGATGCCCGGGCGAGAAGAACCGTCTCACCTTGTTTAATACACCTAGCTTCCGCGAGGCCGCTTTAGTGACGCTCTCAACGTATTCTCGTGGGTTGAGGTCTCGACAGATATCCATGCCCAGTATATCGAGCCTACCTTGTAATAGCATTTGAGTGTTCTGAAAAGTGGGAAGGGGAAGGAATGGAGACTTTTTGGCAGAGAACGCGCACACCTGTGTTTTCTTGGCGTTGAACTCGACCAGATTCTCACAGCCCCATTGAAAAATGCGGCCAAGAACATGGTCGAGTTGAACGACAAGCTCCTGTCGTTTTTCCTCGATATCTGCAAGTTTGGCCGCAGGGTGTCCGAAATATCGCCCATGAACTGTACTATCGTCTGCATAGCAATGAATGTTGCCAAGGGCTAGCATATCATTGATATGCAGAAGAAACAGTGTGGGCGACAGGACAGAGCCCTGCGGCACTCCGGCGTTAATCGGCTGGAAATCGGAGGCCGCACCGTCGCAAAGGACTCTGATGCGGCGCTGGTGCAGAAATGCGGCAGTCCAGTTGCAGAGTTTGGGGGGCAAACCAAAAGCCGGTAGCTTGGAGAGAAGCGAACGGTGCCAAACCCTATCGAAGGCCTTGGCCATGTCGACACTGATGGCCAAAGATTCCCCATGCCTGTCAATAGCCTCACCCCAAAGGTGTGTGACGTACGCTAGAAGATCACCCGTAGATCGGTTCGGCCTAAAACCATACTGTCGATCATTTAGTAGGGAGTGATCCTCTAGGTAGTGGACTAGTTGTTTGTTAATTATCCGCTCAAACACTTTGCAGATAATGTCTTTTATAAATATGATGGTATGGTCTCAAAGGCTCTCACATGGATTCGTTTATATACTTTTATTACTGTAGCTATAGTTGTAAATGTCAATTATAACTCTTACTATCTGTAGGTATTATATTTAAATTACCTTTGTAATATTACAAAAATACAACTTTAAACTTACATGTACCCATTATAATTAGTAAAGTTCCTTTAACCGTGCCTTTGGTTCCAGATGTCATGAACATCTACGGCAATCGTTATTGTGAAGTTAGTACCCTCAAATTTATATATCTAGTTCAATCTTCGAGTTCTGTTAGACTTCAGGATTGCGGGGGTTTGATAACAGTCACTCCGTGGAAAAACTTAGCCACGCTTCGGTATGAATGGGCTGGCTCGACCGGAGTGATACCACGGCCTCACAGAAAACCGTTGTGAAATTGCACTGTACTGAGTTTCACCGAGTGAGTGAGGACACCTAAGTCCCATTACCCCACCATTCCCCCCTCTCTTTTCCCCAAAGGCCGGTAACGCACTTGGGACGCCTCTGGTGTTGCGAGTGTCCATGGGCGGCGGTAATCGCTTGCCACCAATTATTCCATAAAAAAAATTATCAATAATATTTACCGTTCTTTCAATTTCTAATAACGTTATTAGAGACTATCCCATATCATAGTGAGACGAAATTAGAGAATTATTTCAGTACAAGCAAGTATCAACCCTACTACCCGTCAATGTTATCAACATTTCGCCACACAATAAGCCATTATGTACGTTTGAAATCTGCCCCAGGTCGTTCTTAAAAATGTCACGGCCAACGTCAAAGCTTTTGTACTAAATATATATTGTGTTACATCAGTTGCAAACATCGCTAGGGGACCTCTAACTAGGGTCTTCAAAATATAAAAGCCATAGTCGTTTTTCTTTTAAGTTTCAACACAATTTTCTTTAGACTTTCACTTTAGTACATCTTGTTTGAAAAATACTAAATGAATTTGGTCTGTACACGGTTTTATAGTAAGGGAGTAATGGATTTCATAATAATACCTACTATATAAAGTGCTTAATACATGTTTCAACTGTGATTTTTAAAAGGTTTTATTTAGCATGAGTTGGGGTTTGTTTGGGTCCAATCTAATAATAGTCCCCTTTCTGTGCACAGATTAATTTGAAATTTGGTACACACCTTTAGTTCTGGTGACAATAGAATTTTATAAATTCTGTTTCATTGTAAATCCAAAATGGACGCCGCGACAAAATGGCCGTTTACTAATTTTGTAAATATCAAAGGTATCAAATGAAAAATATAGTGAACTATGTTCTAGTAGTCGCTTGACTACTAGAATACAATTCACTATAAACACAAATTAAAATCTAAGATGGACGACGCTACAAAATGGTGGTTTACACATTTTGTCAAGACTACCACTATATGGGTGCCAGATGAAAGAGGTTGACTAGTAGAATAAAGATAAGAAGTACTATGTAATGAAATTACAAAGTATGTACAAAAAATTAATTTAAACGGTTTTATTGAAAATAATGTACTAAAGGCTAGAAAATAATGTGGCCAAAAATATTCGGCATAAAATCGTTGGGTGTAGCATAAACTGAGATGACTGGATGGAAACACGGGATATAAAACTATCGTCTTTGAAGTAAGATTGGTGGAAAAGAACAAGTTTTGCTGTTACATATTGAATAAAAATTTGAGAAAAAGGAGCAGGAAAATAAAGCATAATGAAATGTAAAACTCTAATATAATGTACATAAACCACATAAACATTTCAGTTTCTAAACATTAAAAAAGAAAATATCAATCATACGTACCATCCTAATCAATCTTTACCATGATCATTAGCATTTAATAGTCCACTTCTGGACATAGACCTTAGCAAGGAGGTTTATCAATCAATCTTACTTCACTATTTTATTACATAGTTATATAATTTCAATATAATGTAAGCCAGTCTTCCACTCACACCGTAACGGGCACACACTCTAGGCTTTCAAAAGTTTTGGCATTAAGTAAAATCTCGTCTCTCGTACAGCGAAAACTATTTGGAGCTTTTGACGGTGACAAGTTAAGTAAATACAAACTAGTTCTGAGTGCAACGTAAGTATGTGCTTGTTGCTAAGTAACACGGAACTTTACGAAAGAGAACATGGGTAAATAGAAAAGTAGTGCTTTAACAGATATTTCAACACTTTCACCAGTTCCTGAAAAAGTTGTTGACATCTGACATGTAACATTATTTAACTTAGAAAGTTGCTGATGTATGTATCAGCAACCTTTTAAGTTTTACTTTTAAGTATATGTAATCTTGGGTATCTATATTGGGTAATCTAGACACATATTATTATATATTCGATATATGTGTCTTGTGAAACGAACATTGTTGTTATCTGGCAAATAAGTTCACATTAGTCTATCAGGGACTTTATCGTCAAGTGGCAATATTACCCTAACTTTCTTAAAAATATGAGAGTTATTATTTATTTATTAATATATATATTTATTAATAATTATATATATATTAATAATTTTTAAAATAGGTTCTGGGGATCCCGGACTATTACAGACATTTCATTTTAAAACTATTGTAAGAGATTTTCGTTCCTTTCTATATTTCGAACGAGTGATTCTTTTTAAGATTATTTTTCTTCCTAAAGTTCTTTACAAACTATTGCTGGTCAGGAGTACATTTCGATTATTCATCACAAATTTTGGAGAGGAACTATTAGGAAATCTCACATCTCAAAGTCGGCAAGAGAAAATTCTGTTAGAATTACCCCCTTTATGATCAATTATTTTAATCCTACTAATGCAATCAGTTCTTTGCAGAAAAGCATTAAAATAAAAAGTTTTCTATTTAAGTAGATAGGTGCTACTAAAAGTTAAAATCTTCAAACGACAAAGGGTTCGGCCAAACCTGCGCGTCAGCAACGCGGGAAGCGGGACGCGATGCGGGAGCGTCTGCAACGTGAAACTTAACGTGTATACTTGCGCGACTGCGGTGCGAACTGCAAACTTCATTTTCTAGTGAAAAATCACTAAAGCTGCGCGTCTTTATCTAGTATAACTACTTAATTGTTGTGATAATGACATTCACGTACTTACTATCGGAATCCCACTGACTAAAAATTTGTGTCGGTACCGAAACTTTACTGAACATTCAACTGTGCATGATTAGGCAGTAAAACACTGATGATGATTCATTTTTATGTTTCCTATCACAATGCAAGAGTCTCATATTTTCCTTTTAAATTCCGGACCTATCGAATCCCATATTTTATCCCATCCCATATTTTATCTTCTGTGAAACGAACTAATTGCTAATAATATTATTAATTTGACTGCACAGTTGGCTTAGTGGTTAAAGCGGTCGCCATACCGTTTTCTACTGCACCAAGTGTCGTGGATTCAAATCCCATAGAAGACAACAACAAATAAACTTTGTGTAATCCCCAAATAGTTGTTGTTGTTGTTCTTAATGTCCGTTTCATGTATAGTTGTAAAGGATATACACAGGATGTATATTCCTAATGCGGGAGTAGTCATTAAAAAATAGATAGCTTTCTGGCACGCACACTCGTCTGCACACTCTGCACACTCGACTGCGAATACTGCTCTTCCGCTTTGTGGTCGCGTAGGTGTGCAAAGTGCCATAATGAAGAATGCAGACGCTCCTGCTTCGCCGTGGCTTTGGTCGCGCAAGTGTGACCGAGGCTTAAGATCTTATCGATATTTTCCGTGCGGCTTCGTAGGTGAAGCCAATCACCAATTTTATAGGCATCAGAAGTAAGTTGAGTAACTTTCAAAGTACGAACATTTCAACAGAATATATTCAAAAGTTTGTTCCATATCAAACAATCTTTTGTTAAAGTTCTTGTAAAAGTAACTTTCTCGATAAGAAGTATTAAAATACAGTCTTGTTTTTCGGTCATTGTCCACTTCTGGAAATGGTTCGATGTCAAATGCCAAAATTGCAAAGAATAAGTTTCAAAATTATGTCCTACTTAAAGATCTGAAGTAGAAACTTTGTGAAGAAAAGCTCTATGGATGAAATTTTGAGAAACAATATAAAAATTATGTAAAGCTACTAATTTTAAAAATCAAATTTTCAATTATCTTATTGTTATAGAAAAAAAGTGAGATTTAAATAAAAGAAACAAATTGGAGGTAGCCTAACCTCAGTTCTCATATTTATAATTAAAACACCAAACAGTTCACAATAAACGAATCTTATAATTCAAAATCTGATTACAATCAATTCACGAAATACATAACAGATCGACATTAAAACAATAAGGAAATAGGTTTACAACGATATAATACTAAACGACAAGATATGGTTGACGTATGCCGTACGAACCAACAAAAACACGTTCTTACTGACCTCTGCCCGAACAACAAAATGGGGTGAGCTTATCCGAGTGCCGTCTTTTTATAGGTTCGCACTGCATAATTTATAGGTAGAGTGGGATACACCTAACATTACATAATAAATAACCTTACGTTTAATTCTTCACAGTAAAAACTTGTCAAAAATTTAAAGGAGTGATTTAACGTAGCACTAAATCTTCAGAAAATCTGTAATTTGGTTGACATTGCGGAAAGAGTTTCTTTGTTATCAGAAATCGACGACAGTGTGTTATTCGATCCGTAAAATTGAAAAGCTTGCAAACCGTCTACGGGTTTGTATCCTATGCTTATCCATTATCCCTAAAAACAATGTTAACAACCCTGTTTTGCTGAATTCAAATCGGTTGAACGGTTTTCTGATTGCAAGAAAATCGATGTATTTATTTTATCATAAATTGGACAAATTTTGAAAAGACTTACGTTTCATTAAATAGGATCGCAGAAGGTGTTTGATTAAAACCAAGTGATTTGTTGTTAATATCCATTTCATTACAGTATAAAATGCAGCTCTTACTATCGATGTAACAGACAGTTCTGTAAGAATTCACAAACCCGTAAGTAAGTAAATCAAAGGAATCTTAATAAAATTCATGTAAACCACCTACTGAACTAAATGGGATGATCACTTATGGATCTACAATGATGATGAATTATGAAAGGAGTTACAATACCAATTGAGACAAACTGCTTATATTCAGGTGTTCAGTATCTTTACTTCTAAAATACTTCTATATTCTATATCAACATTGAGCTTAAGTATGTTTTTTTGTTTGAATGAACTTGCAAAACTTAGGAACTACTGGTCTGATTTCAAAAATTCTTTCAGTTTTAGATGACCCCTTTCATCGAGGACCTCTATAGGTTATGTTACGCTGAGACGAATAGGAGTAGAGTATCAATAAAAATGTTGCAAAATAAAAAAAATGCTTTTGAGAGACACAGGTTTTTACAGCTACATAATAAAAAGTATTAGAACCAAACAATCTATTTCAACTACAGTTGTAAACTTCATAAAACGGTGTAAACCACAAAATTAACAATTCGGTCTATGAACGCTTTGCCAACTGTCACTTAGACAGGACAATTTAGCGGCTTAATCGTCCCATATACATTGCCAATATCGTGAAATGATTACAGGTTATTGCCTCGTGTATTTGTGTAATTGTTAGTGTATTTGATTTCTGGTCACACAATAAAACAATGACCTCATTTAGTAGATATCTCAGTTTCATTTATAGGAGCATTGAACAAAATAATATGTTAGAACTACGACTCTTATTGAGAAGATTTATTTAATTAGGCATTCGGATAGCCATTAACGGTTGAGGTATTGCGGAAGAGATAGGTATAGTAACTTTAAGTCAGTTCATCAATTTCTATTGTCAAATACCATTTACAAAATCAAACAAAAAAACGTAATCTTTTACGTTTTAGGTAAACGTTTTTGTTTGATTTTGCACTGGGTCCTGGGTCTTCCCAAAGGGCGTATCCCTTCGTTCTACGATCCATCCTACCCTATACACTGCTCTAAATAAAAACAGGTGTCGAGCTATCATTTTCAGAATAACTATAGTTAGTTACAAGTGAAACTAGTTAATGTGTTCGAAAATACGTACTTTTGCCTTTTTTGTTAAGGACAGACATTGATGTTTTGAACTATCACAGAAAATAGTACTTACTTGTACCCTGTTTTCATCTCTTTGTACCAATTCATATCTAGTTTCTAACTTTACTTTATTTAATACTTCAAGGTCTCTGATTGGCTCAATATTTCTAACTAACAATTATTATATAAAGGAGCAGTCATAAAAAATGAATACAAAGTGAAGTTTCTTCCTTAAGTATTCGAAGAGCGTAAAGCTATAAATTCAAAATTGTTGCTACTTAATTTGAATTTATTTAAATTACAAATGTTTTTCTAAATAACTTGTGTGTAAATAAATAAAATAATAAAAAATAAATAAATATTTCGGACGTCTAACACACAACACCATCTAGTTCCAAACTAAGCAGAGCTTGTATTATGGGTACTAGACAACTGATATAAATACTTACATACTTGTTTTTTTTTTGAAAATACATACATATTATACATAGAAAACACCCAAACTCCGAAACAAATATTTGCAGATCATACAAACATTTGGTCCGACCCGGGAATCGAACCCGAGACCTCAAGAACAGCATTCGCGTAAGCTACCACTGCGCCACCGAGGCAGTTTATGTTTATATTTAATAAAGGTGTTATGTAACTTAAGGCTGTCTTGATCTTGTTTTTCTTAAACTAAGCTTTACCGGGATGTGCAATGATATTCAATAGCTATGATGCACTTAATGCAATTTAGAATCTGGACAAGGATTGTGATAAAGTGTAGAAATGATATCATAACAGCGTATGAATGATGTGGCGGAGGTTTCTTTATGGGTTCTGAATTCACTTCGCATGGACTCCAAAGTCTGTCCATTCCCTCAACCGGGTTGTGTAGCGAACCTATGGAAAGCCTATTTTTCGGTTTAATAGAAGACCTGCTTTGATTGAGATGTTGATGAGTGTACAGACTGGTTTGAGATCTCTTGTGGTATTAGAAAAAGCTGAGGAGCGACTCCAAAGTCATTAAACTCATCCGTAGACAGCTGTTTATCTAAAGTTAAACAGAACGATGGCGCTTATGTATGGTCAAGTGTTAAGTTTTATAATGTACTAGCTGCACCAGCAAACGTTGTTTTGCTATAAAAAAAATAATTTAGGGGTATTAAAAATGGATAGCCCAATCATGCAGAAGCATTACTATCCCGCCATGGTTTGGGTCACCATGCTGCATTGTTGCATTGTCTGCATTCGCAGTATGGAGACCACCACTTTTGGATTCTGCTTATGCTTTCCATCAGGCAGAGTAGAGTAATTTTGGCAGGGCCAAATATATGTATAAAAAAAGATATAGCCGATTCTCAGACCTACTGAATATGCATATAAAATTTTATAAAAATCGGTCACCGGTTCGGAGGAGTATGGTAACTAACACTGTGACACGAGAATTTTATATATTAGATTGTAGTTTACCAAAATAAAATGAATAAAAGTTTTTCATATGGCGCCAACACCAACATTAAGCACAGTAAATTACACGTATAAACTTCTTTGGTACACTTTTAAGACACTCTACGTGTTTCAAGTTTTATAGTCTGAGTGATTCCTTTTATTGACTTTCTGCGTAATACTGCCGAATATAGGTGAAAGTGGGCTTTTAGTTTTATGGCGGTATAAAGAAATGGGGAGTAGGATTGTTATGGTGAATAAAACTATCTAACTAGCCAGAAACCTGTCTATTTATAGCATGAAATCGATAGTTTCAGTATACATTTATGAAAATGTTTGATTGGTTTGTATACTCTTCAAACCACAAAAGGTTCTACATTGATTAGGCTTAAATCTCAACAAGGTTTGCAACCCGGTTAAAAAAAACTGTATTCCAGTAAAATTTGCCCCAGCAAAGAGTGGCCAACAGCTAGTACGTAATAGATCACCTCTTGTATATTTATAGACAAATATGTTATGTTTTATTCCAATAGAATACACAACAATATTTATGAATACAACATAAATAGAAAGACAAACTAAGGTCACCAGACGCGGGTCCTATCGTAATACCAGCGCTGCGATCTACACCAATATGCTTAGATAGGTATCTGTTCTGGCACTGCACTATTATTGCTTGTGGCTCACTCTTTTATATTATACTATCTTTTGCCCGCGGCTCGGCCCGCGTTTATGTCGGTACTTAAATTTTAAATATTTCTTACTTAAATATAAAACAACAAACACACATCCTTACAAACTTTCGCATTTGTAATATTAGTAGGATTTACTCATTTATTGCCCTATGAATGTCAGGATAAACCATTTTCTTTCTATCTTTCACTTGATATAAAAATAAATACACAAGCCCCGAGGAATTCACCCAAAAATATATATGTATTTATAATAATCTCTCCCTTAGGATCTAATAGCCACTTATGAAAATCGTTATTACACCAAAGAATTAATAAATTTCTATTATAATGCTAGCAATATTCTAGAACGATTTATAATACGTCTTATAGCAAAATATCGTGGGAAGTTATTAGTGGTGTAGACTGGATATTATTTTAGCTTTTAGAATATTTTATAAACGTCGTTAGTAAAGCGGATTTTGTGTTATATTTATGGATTATGATAATTAAGGTTTCGAGAAAAAGTACACTCAAAGTCATTAAAATAGGTTAACAGATAACATACCTACTACCAGTGTGATAGGGCAATGGATGAATGTGTTATCATTATTGTAAAGAAAGTAAAATACATGAAAAGAACTTAATAGAGTTAATTGTATATATGTCGCAGGTATATTGACAAAGCCGTGAAATTACCATTTTACTAGTGATAACGTTAGATTGTCAATCGACTTCATTTCTTACAATTTAACAAACTTGTTTTATTCACATTGTAAGGTTAGTCACATAGTTAAGATTATTTTTGTTTTGGTGGTATTGGTATTGGTATTACGGTAGATTGACAATCTCACAATCAATTTTGAAGGGAGGGAAAGAAACAAATGGCACATGTCATGACATCACGAAACGTCCGATAATGATTTGAGTCGTTAAAATGATTTATTGGTTGTCTGGGGAATACGAATGGGGTAAATAATAGTAGAAATATGAAATGCACAGCTACAGTATGAACTCCGCATTTCTTTTACAACACAAACCATGCTGTATTTACTACCAAGTTGTTAAATACAAATCGTTTTTAGATATATTTTCCTGTGATACGGCGATGCCATTAATACTAACAAAACAAAAGCCGCTAAAAGAATACCATCCATCTTTTCATCCGACACCGTTCTGTTTATCCTATCGCTGGAAAACTACAAAATAAAAGCTGCGAAAGCTCATACCCAAAGAGAACAAACAATCTTCACTATTCGTTTCACGACTTTAAAAGGAAAAATAGTAAACAAAAATGACTTCTATTACCAGGGAATAGAGTTTCGTCCCTAAATTCAATCGGGTCTCAATATATTGTGTGCCGCCCCTACTCCATCACACGTCTTTGTGACATGACCTTTAATGTTCGATAAAGTACATATCGAGTAGAGCCTTTATTGATACACCACAAAGATCAAAATGTCATATTACACAATTATACGGGAGAGCTATATTATAGATGTTTACAGTTTACTTATTAGTTTTAATATTTGTTTCAAGCAATGATCATGTTTGCTCATAGTTACATACATTTTTTTTTATATAATTTACCTGCCAATGTGACTCTGCTCAGCCTGATGGTAAGCTCAAGCAAAATCCAGCAGTGGGGGCCACTCACTGCGAAAGCAAACAATGCAGTATGGCGTCCCACACTATGGCGGCTTAGTGAGATGCTTTTTCAAGCCCCGCTTAAAGGACCCGGGATCATAGTGGGAGGGAAACACGGGCACTGGTAGTGAGTTCCAGTTTTGAACTGCTCGGCACAGGAAGAACCAAACCAAGTGGTTTGGTTCTTCCTGTGCAACTGTGTTGTGTGTGTGTGTGTTTCCTACTACAAAAGAAAAACTGCTTTAACTGAAAAATATTGAAATGATTTAATCAGTGCAGAAGAACGACCGGTGTCCACTTAAACCGCAAAACCATCCGTGCAGTTTAATTTAACTTGAATTTAAAACAACAATTTGTTATACTGAGACTTTTACAACCAAGAGAGAGATATCACTTCCCAGTAACTTGTTGGTAAGCACTTTATAAGAAAAAGTGATCCTTATTTCTAACAGAAAGTTATTGCAGCAGCATTAATAATACCGAAGTGACGTAATTGTTTCTTCTATCGTTAATTTGATTGAATCCTTTCGTCAAGTAAAAACATACTTCTGAAATTACCGTAGGAGAGCCACGCTTCAGAATGAATGGGCCGGCTCGAGTGATACCACGGCCTCACAGAAAACCGGTGTGAAATAGTGTTTCACGGAGTGAGTGATTATACCGAAGGCCCATACCTCAACCCCCCTCCCTATCCCCCTATCCCCCACAGACTGGCAACGCACTTGTGACGCCTTTGGTGTTGCGGGTGTCCATGGGCGAGAGGCAGTACAAAATGCCTTTGAAGAGTTTGTTGCCTCCCGTCCAGCTGATTTTTACAAGAAGGGCATCAATAAACTGTCAATGCGTTGGCAAAGATGCGTCGATTGCATGGGTGATTACTTCGAATAACAGAAATAAAAAAGTTTGAAAAATAAGTACTTTCACTTATTGCATACAAAACGGCAATTTCATAGGTTAAGACCTATTTGATGAATAAAACAAAAAAAAAAGGATATAGAAAAAATCTATAAAATCATGTGACTATGTTTTCATGCCTTATTTGTCATGTAATCATTTAAATTGTAAAAACATTTTTCATGAAGCCATTCGGTTCTTTTTGTTACATTTGATTGAAGATCAAAGTATTGAAGATGTTGTTTAACAAAAACACAGAGCTTCTTAATGTACATGCATGCATGCATGCAATATTGGTCTGCAGCCATACATAAACCATGCCCATGCATGCATAAACATATTGCTCTAACACACATCTTTTGTACACGAAATATTTTTTCAATTTCAACAGAATTTCCCCACAATAGTAGGCCGTATGCAAGTACTGAAGATACATAGCTATGGTAAGCACTGTGTGCCTTTGAAACAGTTTCTCGGACTCTTTTTGTGGCATACACAAATCTATTAAAATTTTCACAAATGTGTTCAATGTGCGACTTTCAACTGCAAGTTTTATCTTAATCCATCCCTAGAAACGTTGTTGAATCGACTTCTTCTGTCTTACTATTATTATAAGTTATATTTAAAACCGTTTGTTGTCATCTATAGGTTTGAAATTGTATTATTTTAGTTTTAAGCAAATTTATCTTAAGGTTATTGATACTAAACCAATCAACAACGGCAGCGAAAGCGTTATTTATTTCTACTTCATAAGTGTCCTTATTTTCACATTGTACTGTAAGTTTAGTATCATCTGTAAACAATTCTGTCTTATGTTGAGTGTCATTAGGAAGCTCGTTAACATACAGTATAAACAAAAATGGACTAAAAATGCTGCCCTATGAAACGCCTAGATTATTGCTTTGAAATGTTGATCTATAGTTATGTTTTGTATCATTTACAAGTTTTGATATTTCAACGCATTGACTTCTATCGAATAGATCATTATCATTTAGCCAGTCATTAGCCTTTCCTCTTATTCCATACCAATTTAGTTTATGTAGTAACGTGTCATGATTAACAAAATCAAATGCCTTGCTCATATCCAAAAAAAACTGCAGTTACAGCCTTATTCTGATTTACCAGGTAGAATGGCTTTGGATGGCTCATACATTTTTTTAAATTAAGCACCAATGATTTAAGCATTTTAATAATATACATATTTGCATGTATAAGTTTTATCAATCATTGGTAGTTAATCTTAGATGTTAATTTCAATTTTCGTAATAGACGATGTGGTCTCTTTGAGCTTGAAGTTTCGAAGGTGAATGACGTATAAAGTAGGAAATATTTAATCAATAAATTGTTTTTTTTAAGTTAAATGGTAATACATCTGTCCGTGTGGTGATGTGGATGTCGTATGAGCCAATTAAAGAAGCAAATCCTGCAGAATAAAAGCACTACAATGAGAAAGTAAAACTTGAAAGAAAATCCTATTCACTTTGAAGCAAAGATTTAAATAGAACACGTCACATTTTCGTTCCATCAAAATCAACGGCGAAAATCTTTCAGGTTTCTAAACATGTAAACCAGTTTTATTCAAGAGCTTGGGCTATTAGACTTTGTTAAAAACAATATGTACCATTCGTTGGTTATCACCAACACAGTCAATATTCAGCCCTGAAGCCTAAGTAAGATTTTATCTCTGTATACGTGTTCTACCGCTTGTATAATAGAAGCTATATTCCGAGAAACTGTTTAACATAATGTCTACATACGACCACATTCCAAAACCGCACTGTTTCTTACTGACAGAGCGTTTAATAAATACCTTAGAAACCTAATGGTCACGCACGGTAAAGTAGGAGGGTAGTTTCCTCCCGTAACGGTTCCAGCTATAAATGCTCCTGCCGAGATATTATACATACATATATGATGTTATTCAATAAAAAAAGTAAAAACTAAGACCCAACTACGACAGGAAACGACGCTGAAAAAGCATGAAAAAAGTTTGAAAAGCCTTAGTCACGCGTTGTTAGTGTTATGTTACGTGTGACTACGGGTTTTGACACTTGTTTCATGCTTTTTCGGCGTCGTTTTTTGTCGTAGTTGGGTTTTTGGTTTATTTTTTTTTAATAATAATCGAATACATATGTATAAAAACACGAGCAAATGCTAGTTATATATGTATGTTTGAAATGTACAAGTAACGCCCGTTCCAATGATACCAAACACGGCACAAATATCTCATTTTTTTTTAATACTGTACTTTATGTCGGCTCGAGGGCGCCTCATTTAATTCAGTGACACGTCATATAGTCTATAACCAGCGGAAAATCAAGACGCTTCTAACGATACCTCATTTTTCCAGTTCTAATAAGTAGTTAAGGAGCTATGAGGGAACAGATGAACATAAGTAGGATTTTGGCAGGCTATGTTTGTATGTAAGTACATACATACATAGCCTTTCAAAATCCTAACCTTAATTTGGCTTTGCCGTAGTCGGGTAAAATGTTAGATTGTAGCTTCTTTTTAGGTCTATGGAAAAGATTTCCATTCAATCGACTAGCAATAATACCAATTATTTTCAGTATTTTACATTAAACACCCGGAGTTTGACCTCGAAATTAACAACATAATCACCTTTTTTTCATTTTTTTTTTAACGTGTGGAAGCCCCCTCGGGCCGTCACCCCGCCGGGGTTTGCGCGACGTACGGCACACGCGTAACGTAATAATATAAAGATATATTTGAAAGTTAGTCGGTCTATCTGTCGATCTGTTATGCTTTCGCGGCTTTAACATGGATATACTTTGATTCTTGAGGAGATACATAGGCTGCTCTTTACCGAGATAACCGTCATAGGTGTAGATGAAACCGAGGGCATAACTAGTAGATAATAAATATAGATGCTTAGATTGTAATTTTTAAATAATAATGTAAACCCCAAGTTTGTAAAACGATAATCTTCAAAACTAAATCAGTATACTGGGTTTCCAAAAAAACGATAACTTCAGTCACAAGCTATATTGAGTGAAATATTAAATATTCTGTAAAAGCCCTTAAACAAGATATAATAAATTCAAATCACGAATTTTGAAGAAAATTGCTCCATCTGTTGTGTAAACAGATGTTTGTCGAACCATCGAACCGTTCGACCCATAATCTGATTTATACCTCCTGTGGGGTGACCCGGTAATAAAACTGAGGGCAGATAGTGCGGTTATAGTATTGACCATTAAACCATTAGTGGTTAAAAGTTAAGCGAAGTTTACCCTATTACACTTTATTAACATGATTATTGTTATACGAGTACAAGGCGTTGGCAAGGCGTTAAAAACTCTGTTGTACCGTCGGAACCATTGAGGTTTTTGGTAAGTCGACCTGTCAAAACCGCATAATTAAATCCGCACTTTAAGACAAAGGTATAATAATCTATATTATATGTTCCTGTAGTTTTAGCCTTCTCAAATTTAACGGGTAACTCTGTAACTGTTCAGTAACAAGGGTCAAATGTAATTTTATCACGTACTGTAGATCCGGGTCTACTCTGTCCACGACAGAAGAGAAGTTTTTCAATCATATGTTACCTATGTAATTATTGTGGTTTCAAGAGAAATTTCACAACATTTTAGAGCTAAGAACAAACACATCGAAATTATATAAAAGAGGCAGTTTTTCCCGCCTGCCTTTGTGATCACCAATCACAGGCTAAAATTAAGATTAAATTTTTTACATCACGACACATGGGCAGTTCAAATTCCAGTACGCTTATTTTACATTGTAATTTTTTTCAAATTGGCTTTTTTTAAGGTTAAAAAAAATCTATATCTATACTAATATATAAAGCTGAAGAGTTTGTTTGTTTGTTTGAACACGCTAATCTCAGGAACCACTGATCCGATTTGAAAAATTCTTTCATTGTTGGATAGTCCATTTATCGAGGAAGGCTATAGGGTATATATCATCACGCTACTACTAATAGGAGCGGAGCAACAATGAAGAATGTTTCAAAAACGGGGGAAATTTTCAAGCTACGGGCAATATAAGGCGCAAACGAGGTTGCGTGGGTCAGCTAGTATTATATAACATAGAAACCTATGTACATAACCTTAATTAAAAAAAACAATTACAATATTTACATACAAGCGTCAAAAAAACTAAACTACTAAACATCTTCGCCCACTGGTAGCGTTCCCAAAAGCCTGACAGCATTACCCCGATGAATGGCAATGCTGATTCTCTGTGCTAAAAAAAGACTGGCCTTCTGGTTGCGAGAAGCGTCATACAGTTGCTTAGCTAGTTGTTTAAACATAACGCGAGCACTCGCGAATGACCTTATGAACCTAGTGTCTCTATCCCAAACGGTTCAAAAATGTAATTACCCATAAAATTTTGGTACCTATGCCGTTTGAAACTCTCCGCTGAAGCAGCAGCAACGCCGGCATGACCAGCTGTACTTGGAATATGAGATGGCCCGAGGGTGTCAACGCAAGTTGCATCCCACATCAAATGCTTACCCATCTTCCATGACAGTAATGGCTTATTTGGTATTAAAGAATTATACATTTTTGATGACTAGCTGGCTCGGAATATCTTTGAGTAAAAATAAATACCTAAAACTCAGGTTTCGGCTGGTAATTTTCTGCAAAATTGGGCCTAACTTTGAATTTCTTAAAGATCTTGTTCTCGAATTATTTGTTACTTGAGAATGATGAAACAAAATAAATTATGTTCTTTTCATACTGAAAAAGATAATTTACGTCTAGCTAAACCTGACCCGAGGCTTTATATTCAGATCGAGTCGTACATTTAATTAATTAAATATGTTGTAATTTCAAAAGTGGCACGGATCTAAATTAATGCAAAGGATCAAATGTATTCACAATAAGAGGGAGACGAGAGGATTATCTTGACAGGATTTTCACGTCACATAACACGAGTGAGTAGAATGTTTGCTGTCGTCTGAAAGCCAGATAAATTAGGATAATTACTTGTGTAAGGAAATATTAATAACTTTGCCTTTTGTTAGAAATTTTTTTAGCTAATTTGTTTTTTTTTAAGATAACTCCTACATTAGAAATATACATCCTGAGTCATGGAGCCTTTACAAACATACATGAAATGGAAACATAGAACACTCAGACTCTGAATAACTATTTGTTGATCACACAAACTGTAGTCCCATGTGGGAGCTGAATCCTTGGCGCAGCAGAAGGCGGCAGCGTGGCGACTGCTTAAACCACTTTTTTTTTTTAACTTGTAGAATCCCCCTCGGGCCGTCACCCCGCCGGGGTTTGCGGCGGTGAGGTGTGTCGGAATCGAACCGACTAAAACCACACGGTGTGCCACTCTGCGCCTGAGACGGGAGGGATCCGGGAAATTTAATGTCTCTTATGTGGCCAAACCTATAAAACCTATCGCATCATGCATCGTCACTAATTGAAATTTAACTTTGTTTGAAAAAACTAAGTAACTTTTGCCCGCGACACCACACTGTGTTATTCTGGTTATGTACCAGAATAACATAGTGCGGAGTCGCGCGCCGCTATTTTAGTGTAAAGTTTCATCTAAAAATGTTCAGTAGGTTTTGTGTGCAGAAGTAACAGTTTTAGTAGTATAGTATAGGATTCTGAAGAATATTATAAATAAATTATTGAATAAATTATCATTAAAATATCGTTACCAGTGGCGAGGATTTCTATACATACTAAAAAAATACTAAATTGCTCAGCTTTACCCATTCATACAAATGTTAATTTAAAATAATATTTGTATTTAAACATTTTTGAGGACAAACTATTTAGATCCATTTTAATTTATTACATGATTTTGTAATAAATTAAAATGGATTTAAATAGTTTTAGTAGTATAGTATAGTATATGATTCTGAAGAATGTTATAAATAAATTATTGAATAAATTATCATTAAAATATCTTTGCCAGTGGCGAGGATTCCTATACATACTAAAAAGTTACTAAATTGCTCAGCTTTACCCATTCATACAAATGTTAATTTAAAATATTATTTGTATTTAATCATTTTTGGGGACAAACTATTTGAATTCATTTTAATTTATTACAAAATCAACTTCGAGAAAACTAACCCCACTTTAACACTTTAGATTTTCTTTCAAAAGAATTTTTACTTAGTGCACTTTATTTTATTCCCAGCGGACCAATTTTCATGCGTATCTTCAAAGTTTAGCACAAAACGCACTTTAGGCAACGTATAATAAAAGTTATAATTTTGTTTTATGTCTCAATATATTTCTCGTTATTACTTTCTACTCAATTTTTTAAGCTTACTGTTTAAAAACTTGAGAGGTAGGTAGGTAAGAGGTAATATAAAATATTATAGACAGCTACCTTTATCGGTTATCAGGGTGAAAAACCTATGTCCTTCCTGAAGAACTAAAGTATCTGCAGGCCAAATTTTATCAAAATCAGTGTAGCTGTTAAGTCGTGAATGCGTTACAGATAGATAGAGTTACTTTCGAATTTATGCCTGCGTGTATGTCGTTTATCGCTGCAAATAGAAGCCTATGTCTTACTCTGATGTATAAGCTATATTACTGTGGAGTTTCATCCAAATCTGTTCAGTAGTTTTTGCGTGAAGAAGTAAGAAACATACACACAAACTTTCGGCTTTTTATATTGTGAAAGCTAGAGTGTGACAGTGAAGAGTGATAGTGTGATATGGAAGTATAGATTAAACGTATACATATATTCAATTGAAGTTAAAAAATATTTATTGTCGTTATAAACCTATTACTATAGATATTTATATAGGACTAGAGAGTATTTAAAACAATATTAAACGTAAAATTAAAGTATTTAAACAACATTTACATTACTTGCTTAAAAGTAAAGTGTCTCAATTAAAATATTTATTACTATTAAAACATTTAACAAAATTCCCCTTACCTTCAGAACTAGTCGAGACTGTGACTCAGAAGGTAGCTGTTCATTCGTGCTAATAATATCCTAAATTACAAGTAAACTTTTAACAAAAAATAAAACCGACTTCAAGGTCATGCCATCATCAGATCTTAGTGTCCTTACCATGGTGCCTGTTGGGATCTCTATTTTCCATTAAAAAAAGAATCATCGGAATCGTTATATATCGAATTGAGAACCTCCTCCATTTTTTGAAGTTGGTTAAAAAAGGTATAAGTGGAGATGGCATAATTGTTTACACTATTTAGGTAGAAGCATGAGCGGGATGAATATAAATGCTAATTAAGTTGCTAGCAGGAAGGATTCCGTGTCCTCATAGTTTAATGTTTTAAGTAGGTAGTTAGATTGCCCTTTGACTGTCTAATTTATTCAATTTGGGGAGATATATTAAATATGTAAACTATGAACTAAGTGGCGTGGGACCTGGTGACCTGTAACACATTTATCTTCTTATACCTATCATAGGCACCAGTCTCTCGCAAAACGTGGTTTAATAATAATAAATAATAAGTAAATAAATATTTCGGACATCTATCACACAACGCCATCTAATCCCAAGCTAAGCAGAGCTTGTGTAATGAGCACTAGACAACTGATATAAATACATGTATACTTTTTTTTTGTAAATACATACATATTATACATAGAAAACACCCAAACTCCGAAACAAATATTTGTAGATCATATAAAAATTTGGTTCGACCCGGGAATCGAACCCGAGACCTCATGATCAGCAGTCGCACACGCCTACCGCTAGACCAACGAGGCAGTCAATCTGAATGTATTGGACTCAAATACTATTATAAGAAATATTTTTTGTGTAGAGATAACATGAAAACATAAAGACATTTGAAATGAATGTCCTAACCTAACAACATGTAATGGTGACGAAATAAAGACTAACTAACTATAATAGTTGAAAATGTTGCATTACAGACTTTTAGAGCTTTGTCTTAAAGATATCGTTCTCATCGTACCGAATCAATACAGAAAACGGATTTAGATATTATAACAATGACAATCCCAGACCGTAATAATCCTTGCGAATATGTCTCAAACACGTAGACACTGTTTATCGGTTTCTGATTATTAGAATTCCTATAGTAGTATTCTGATAAAAATCAGTTCGTTTTGATGGAAGCTTAATCAAATAAATTTTTCGTCAATTCATCTATACAAATAAATAAAATTGAAGTGTCTGTTTGTAACATTAAAATAACAGCTTTTTAATCAATGCATATGTATGTATACACGATACATATAACAAAAATGCAGTTAAAAAATTTTTTGTCTGTCTGTCTGTCTGTCTGTCTGTCTGTCTGTTTGTTCCGGGTAATCTCTGGAACGGCTGGACGGATTTTGACGGGACTTTCACTGGCAGGTAGCTGATGATCCGGGGAGTAACTTAGGCTACTTTTTTTAGACTAACTTTGTCCCGCGGCGTTACTCGCGGTACAACAATAACCGCGGGTAACACCGCGGGGTTCAGCTAGTTTAAAATATTATGATACGTCATATGATAGTCAGATGTCGGAGATCGTTTTTTGTTTTTTCGAAAGGCGGTCCCCATTTCATCTCATCCATCTATACAAATAAATAAAATTGGAGTGTCTGTTTGTAATATTAAAATAACTGCTTTTTACTTAATGCATATGTATGTATACACAATACATATACCAAAAATGTAGTTAAAAAAATTTTTGTTTGTCTGTCTGTCGGTCTGTTTGTTCCGGGTAATCTCTGGAACGGCTGGACGGATTTTGACGGGACTTTCACTGGCAGGTAGCTGATGACCCGGGGAGTAACTTAGGCTACTTTTTTTTAGACTAACTTTGTCCCGCGGCGTTACTCGCGGTACAAAAATAATATACATACTTCCCTTCGCGGCACTGTGCGGTTCACGTGTGACGTCGCGTTTTAAAAATTTAATATTGTTTTTGTGTATCCTCGCGACTGTTTCCCGGTTTGTGGGCGGCTTAAGGTTGTGTATAGTGTTTTTAACAATTAATCTGTAAGTTTTTACGCCTTATAAACACAAATATTGTGTTAGTTCTTTTCATTACGGCTATCGGTAAGTCAATTTATTTTATTCTTAAAAGTGGGTAGGAATAATATTTTTGTTTGTATTAATTTTATTTTCGTGTTTTTAATTTTAAAGTTGTTTATATTGATTTTTCTTTTGTCTGGTGTGTCTTTGTTTGGCCATGTCGGTTGTTGGCGAGTTGCCCGATCCCGGTGGTACAAATGAATTTCAAACACCAACCGGAAAGGGATTATTTGGTAGTATGTCTCCAACAAATTTATCGCCAAAGGAAAGTAGGGCTTCGGACTTGAGCGGAAGTGTTTTATCTTTTAGTGGTCGTGATAGTTGTGGGGAGTATAATTATTTTGAGTTAGTGTCTCAGGCAACCGAATATTTGGCAAAAATTAATGAAATAGTTAACGATCAGGGGTCGCGAATGAATGTGGGGAACAGGACGGCCATTATGGACGTAACCCAGCGGATTACCGGTATCGTGTCGTTGTTGGCAATTAAATCTGCTAGCAATGAAACGAAATTAGCAAATCTTGAGCGCCAGGTGAGCGCGGTTCGACGGCCGGGTTTGACCTACGCGGACAAGCTCGGCCTTCGCTTACCGCCTGGATCGGCCCCGTGTCCGGTGTCCGCTGAGGCGCGCGTACCTAGACCATGTGTTATTGCATATCCTACTACGGAGCGTTCAGCGGAATATGCTACTTCGTCGGCTACAAAAGAGGCTCTCATAAAGGCTATTAAACCCAGCGACGAAGGTTTTCAAATTGTAGGCGTTAAAAAAACCGCAAAGGCAGGCGTCGTGTTGCGAGTCGCAAATGAAAGGCAGCTTAAAAAACTAGAAACAGTAAGTGCCATTAAATCTGTAGGCTTACGTTTAGAAAAGCCGAAAGGCCGAAGGCCCCGTATAATTGTAAAAGACGTACCTGGTTCTATGGAGGATCGTACCTTCCTAACAGCTTTATATCGTCAGAATATCAAGGACGAATTAAAATTAAGCGAAAGCGACTTTTTAAAATCAACCAAAATTGTTAGACATCGTAAACTGGAGAACGGACGTCAATGGATAGGCTTAGAATTAGAAACAGACGTTAGAAAACACTTGGCTAGCACAAAGGATAAATTATATATAGACTGGGCCACATGTAGGTTTGTAGACGACTTAGAAGTAGTTCGTTGCTTAAACTGTCAACAATTCGGTCATGTTCAAAAGTTTTGCACAATTAAAACTCCTACCTGTGCTAATTGCGCGGCCAGCCACGACACAAGGGCTTGCCCGGATAGGGACACACCAGATTTTAAACCAAAATGCGCACAATGCAGCCGCTTTAAAAAACCATGTGACCATCGATGTGGATCACAGGACTGCTCCACATATAAACTTAAATTAGAGCAGCTAATCCTAAATACTAATTACTGAATAGTTTATACAGTAGTAGTTGTAGTACCTTTTTTAATAAAATGGATAATTTCTCGATAGGCCAGTTAAATCTTCATAATGATAAAATAGCCACGTCAGAATTAGATCGTTTAGTTTTTGAACAAAAGTTAGACATTGTCCTTATACAGGAGCAATATCAGAGCGCTCACTTGAGGAAATATGTAGTGCAACTAGATAGCCGGTCACGGGCTGGGATATATGTTGCAAGTTCTAATTTCACAGTAACATCTTTGCGCAACCTTATGACGTCACACTGCGCCGTTGCTGAGATCTCATCCTCTACCTGTAAAGTTTATGTAGTGAGCTGTTACTAACAGTTTTCACATCCTATTGATCCTCATCTACATCATTTACGTTTAGTTTTGCGGTCCCTCGTAGGACACAAAATTATCATTGGCGCTGATGTCAATGCATCTTCTACTTTATGGTATGGCAAGTTGCGTTCAACTGACATGGCCCGGCGCTGTGCGGTTGAAGATTTTATTGCGGAAATGAATCTTACTATTCACAATACCCCTGATGCACCACCAACTTTTTGCAGCCCTATGGGTGAGTCTTCTATTGACGTGACGCTTACGCGCGGCGACGTCTCGATATCTGGATGGCGTGTCCTACCGGATGCATCCTGTAGTGATCACCGCTTAATCGTGTACGAATTCATTCCAATGGTTGCACAACATCCGCAAATAACTCCGTACAATTTTAGATATAAAACTGAAGGGGCAAATTGGGCTTTATTTGGTTCACTCTTTGCGGTGCATGCCAGAGACTTCACTCGCAGTTGTCTATCAGCTGAGGAAAGCGCAAACATATTATCAGACACTTTCACATATTGTGCTGATGTTTGTATCGGCCGCGGATCTATCACTAACACTCGTAGATGTGATTGGTGGAACTATAAATTAGTCGAATTACGTAGAATCTATCGAAAAGCTCGTAAAAAACTAAATGCCATTAAAAAGCGTAACGTAACAGGAGATATTTACAATAATGCTCTCATTGCTCTTAGAGTTGCCAGGTCTCACTACAGGGCAGCTGTGGAGAAATCAAAGGGAAATTTAATACGCAAACTTGTTGATAAACTCGATAGAGAGGGTCCGTGGTCACCTTTGTATCATGAATTTAAGGCAAATAGATCTATCGACCTTGCATACGTACAGAACATCAAAATTCATAATAGTTATACTACAGGAGTAGAAGAAACAGCAAAATATCTTTTAGAATCACTTGTGCCCGACGATCGGCCGGAGGATGACACTGATTATCACCGACAAATTAGGCAGTGGGCCATCGAACCACCAGTGTCTCCAATGTCTGACTTACCATCTTCAGACGAATTTCTTAGTATTGTTAGGTCATTACCACTAAACAAGGCTTCGGGCGACGATAAAATATCAAATAAAATGATAAAAGAAGCTTGCAAACTCTCGGGTGACACCATTTTAACAGTTTTTAGACGTTGCATTGCGGAAGGAGTATTTCCTAGTGTTTGGCGGTGCGGTAATATTCGTATAATACCAAAAAGCGGCGATAAGCCGCCGGACGATCCTGGGTCCTATCGACCTATAACACTGTTACCATCGCTAGGAAAGCTTTTAGAACGTCTTGTAGTGCCTCGACTTCTACCGGGTGGAGTTAAATTTCATGATAGACAATTCGGATTTACGTTGGGAAAATCAACAACAGATGCGGTCATATCTGTAAGGAAAACTGTCACCGAGTCAAGGTTTCAATACGTCTTAGGTATCTTCTTAGATATATCTGGCGCCTTCGACAACGCGTGGTGGCCCATGCTATTGCTAAAGTTAAAATCAAGAGGATGCTTTAAAAATATTTATTCCCTTATCTCCTCGTACTTCACACAAGGCACAACTAAATTGAGACTTGGGCATCATTCTGTGTCGAAGGCGCTTACGATGGGGTGCCCTCAGGGCTCGGTGCTAGGTCCATACTTGTGGAATATAGGCTTCGACGATTTTCTCTCAATACCTGTACCACCCGGATGTACCCTAAACGCTTATGCGGACGACGGTTTATTACTGGTGGAATCTGACACTAGAGCGGGGCTTGAGAGTCTGGCTAATAGATGTTTGAACTTAGTATCTCTTTGGGGCGTACGTAATCGCTTGACTTTTGCACCAAACAAAACCTTCCAGCTACTTCTGAAAGGTAACCTCAAATCACCGCCGTGTATTAAATTTCAAAATGTTAATATAAAAAATAAAACCTCGGTTTGTTATTTGGGATTAGTTTTAGAAAGAAATTTTTCATTTATCGAACATATTAGAACAGTTAACGAAAAGTCTAAAAAAAGTTTCTTTGCTCTGACGAGGATATCAACTACCACATGGGGTCTTTCATTTAATACATTAAAGATTATATATGGAGCTACTTATTTGGGTTCTATTTGCTATGGTGCTCCCGTGTGGGCCGATAGAGCGACTGTAGGTGCTGTCCGTCGGAAACTGTTACAAGGACAACGACTTGCATTGATCTTCTTGTGCAAAGCATATAGGACGGTTAGTACTGAGGCTTTACCGGTGTTGGCGGGTGTCCTTCCGGTCGATCTCGAGGTGCAAAGACGTGCAGCCATGTACTATTCCACATTACAAAACATGGAATGCGATTTTTTGGGCGTACGAGACCGCGATAAAATCATAAGATTGTTTCAACAGCAGTCCAATGTCTATAACGATCTAATGGATGAATGGCAACAACGATGGGACGAATCATCTAAGGGGCGCCACCTCTACCAGTTCTTTCCATCTGTTCGCGAACGGTTGTCGAGGACATGGCTCGAGGTAGATCACTGTGTCGCTCAATTTCTTACAGGCCACGGTAACTTTAAGAGCAAACTACACTCATTTAAATTAGTCGATTCACCATTGTGTCAATGCTCAACACCTGATATTAGCTGTGAACAATCGGCTCATCATGTACTCTGGGAGTGTAGTCTTTGGTACAATGAACGTAACACAATGCTAAATAGCTTACAAATTACATCTGGGGCGGTATACTATGAGGATCTTGTGTCAACTGCGGTGAATTTCCGTGCGTTTAGGCGATTCTGCCATACATACTATAGTAATCAAATATAGCTCACTTAGGACCCCTAATACTTTGTCCGTGGTGCTTCCCGGTTTGTAAAAGGTGTCTGCCTATTTTGACTTCATTTTGTCTCCCGCTTTGCTAAGGAGGGAAGTGGATTTATCATTTCCAACTCCTCCTGTTTTTCTTCTGATTAACTTCGTTGCGGGTTCCAAGACAGTTAATTTTCTTCCTGGGACTTCCCGAGTGTCATAACTCGGTGTGTTCGTGGGTCACTGCTGTTGATCCTGGTGTACAGGAGTTACAGTGGTGGGAATGTGGGCGGGATTAGTCCCATAAAAAAAAAAAAAAGGTACAAAAATAATCGCGGGTAACACCGTGGGGTTCAGTTAGTATTTTATATATTTTTAAGACTTAAAGACTTGAAGCCTATAAATACTTGACATTGGCAGAAATAGCTGATCCGAGAGATCCGGATGGTTGCCATTTCATCAAAGAAGAAGAAGTCAGATGTCACAAACAACCTTCTGATCCCAAACTAGACAAAGACAATATGTAATATACTAGTTGACCCGGCGAATTAAATACCGTGTTATAATTAAAAATGTTGTGTTTAACGGGTTCAATAGTGTTTCAAAAACCGTCCACGAACTCCCACAAAATTTCATCCTAATCGGTTTAGCCATTTAGGAGGAGTTTAGTGGCATCCATAATTACGAAGAGTCATATATGTTAAGTTTTAGAATTGTTTAAATGTTTATCAGCAGTCTGTTTAGCTGCAACTGTTTCAATAGTATCTGAATAGTAATAAAATAGTACCTTAGCTTATAGCGTACATTTATTTCATTGAATTCTTCTTTTTTCAGAAAAAAACGGCCCATATACACTGTAGTGCACTGAAACTTACTACTACAACTTATTTGAAAAAGTTACAACTTTTCGAACTGTTTTCTAGCGATTTTGTATTTTTTATAAAATTCACGAAGATTATCGGGACCAGAAAACTTTACTCAGTTTTAAACAACAGTTTCTAAATTAAAACTGATGACGGATAGACGGATAAACAGAACACGAAACTTTCAATTTGACAGATTGAGTTAAATCAATAGACAAATTTTTAAAATTACCCAAGTTTAACTCAAAACAAAGTAATATTGTAAAAATGTTTAATGAATTCACAATTAATTTATATTGTATTTAATAACTGAGCACGTCGCCAAATTATTTAGTGAAGTTACGCAAACTTGGAATAAGTTATTAAATTTAATTATAATTCAGCCATATCTATAGAATTAGTTTCAGTAGAAAACGACCGCAACCCCTTGAGAACTGATAAGGATGGAAAGATAATGCTGAGGGTACATATTTTATTTCAAATATATTGTCGAAGGTCTCTCTCTCCAAAGGATTTTTTTTCTTCTTAGCCATGTGATTATTTTTTTTTAACTTTGTGTCTTCTGATAATTTTGTGTACAGATGTAACCCGATGACAGGTTTGCTGTATTGTAATGATAAGACTGTATTTTATTATTCTGTTATCTGTATCTACTGAATAAAATAAAATGCCTCAATTTATTTATTTTTTCTTTTAACATGGTTAGAGATAGCTATTTTATCTGAGTATATAGTGTCGTTGATCCTTAATGAGTCTACAAATTGTCAAACACAAGGAAGGTAGTAGTTTCAAGGTAGCAGAGCCACGCTGATTTCAGCACGAACGGGTCGGCTCGACCGGGGCGGGACTACCCTCGCACAGAAAATCAACGTAAAATGACAGCGTTCATGCTGTCGTGTTTTGTTGGTGAGTGCGAGACCGGAGGCCCAATGATGCAGAAAGATCACTAGCCCGCCATGGTGTGGGTCACCATGCTGCATTGTTGCATTGTCTGTATTCGCAGTATTATGACCACCACTCTTGGATTCTGCTTATGCTTTCCATCAGGCAAAGTAGAGTCATTTTGGCAGAGCCAAACATAAAAAAAAACTACGTTAAAATACTTCGTCACGTTGTTACATATAGAGATAGATACCTTAATTTATACAAAGTGTGTCAAAGGATCAAAGCAGATACCACAAACTCTGCAGTGCGCGTGGTCAAAGGCAACAGTGCAGTGCTGATTTCATTTCCTCCAATAATTACTGCTGTAGGCCTATATCCTACGGTAATGTGAAGAGACAGTAACACCATTACGCTTTTAGTCGGCTTAACAAAAGCCGATCAAAGCTGTCGTCCACATTTCACATCGCAAATCTGTCATTTAATCATTCTTCTCTATCAGTTTCATCAACAAAAAGATGAGTTATTTAGATACGCAATAATAATGAATACTTAACAGTTTTGGTATTAAGGATTACAAAGCGCAAATGCAAATTTATTTTTAGTACGGCAATGGAATGTAGAGATTTACGGTTCTTACGGATTTAAGCGATTAAGCAGTAGATTATTCAGCGCGACGTGTTTCAAGCGTTTTCATTGGTTTTTTTAAATTTTAACCGACTTCAAAAAGAGAAGGAGGTTCTCAATTCGACTGTATATATTTTTTTTGTGTGTTCGCGGATAACTTTGTCTTTTATGAACCGATTTTGATGATTCTTTTTTTAATGGAAAGGAGATATCCCGACGGTTGTATCATGATAAGGACACAAAGATCTAATGATGGCATCCGAGAGAAATCGAGTCGAATCTTGAAGCCGGTTTGATTTTTTTTTAAATTTTATTACAATTGGCAGAGTACCTACTGTAATGTAGATAGATTTAATCTGAAGATCGTAAGTGGTCGTATACTCTAAAAAATACATATTACCTAATGTTCCTACAAATAACTCTGTCTTCAATAAAATGAGAAGGAATAAACATCACACATGCTTAAAAATGTATGAACAATATCTCACCATATCAATAAAAACATAATTTGAAAGTAAAACCAAACAAATTATTTAGAAAATAAATTATTCACGGTGTCATCGCCAGGTGTACGCGACTTCACGTCACGACATTGTAAGCACGAATCGAATATTCATAACGAAGATGTCTTAACATGTCACATACTGAGCAAGGAATGTACTATATTCACATGAACGATAAATTGACGTCACATTTAAAGTACTTTTATTCTTTTTGTTTTTTTTTAATTAATAAGAAAAGAGGTTCAAGAAAAAAGCGTACTCCTTAAAAGGCCGGCATCGCACTTGTGACGCCTCTGGTCACCTTCTTATTTTTGCAAAAATCATTTTTCTGTGCAACCTGTGAGTGAAAGTAACTACTTAATGGGCGTGCGACCTTTTGAAAGTCATTAGATAAAGGATTGTTACATAAATTTCCTTTTTTAACACATACAAATTCAAATATAGCTTCAATTCAATGACCAATGGATTCTTCTCATGCTTTCCGTCAGTCCTGATCTTGATCCTGGTGTACAGTCAGAACAGAGTTATTTGGCAGCTAAAACATTAAAAAAACATTCCATTTCAACAGTTATCTGCATATTTTGATTTCATTTTGACTCCTGTTTAGTTGAAGAAGGAAGTGTAAGTTTAACTTATCATATTTTAATTCTCCAGTTTTCATCTGATAAATTTCGTTGCGGGTTCCAAGACAGTTAAATTTTTTTGGGAGTGTCAAAACTCGGTGTATTCGTTCGGAGGCGTACAGATGTTTCAATGGTGTATGGCGTATGGATAAGATTGAAATTAGCCCCAAAAAATACTTGATCTGTATTAGTACAAATTTACATATATATATTTGTTGACCCCTATATTTTTAGGGATAGGATTCATTGTGCAATATTACTAACTTTTATTTATGTCCTAGCACAGAATAAGCTTTTAAATAGATTTAATGTTTATATTTATTGGTAAATAAACAATGACCCAGATGAGAGAACTTGTGAGATAAATCACCATTTACATCAGACTGAACAGTTAATATCATTTTTCTATTGATTTAATAATAATAATGATATTTATTGTAGACCGAACATAAAATGGACTTAAACCTAGATATGAGCGTACAAGTTGCGGTCTTATCGCTCGGAGGCATTCTTTTACAAACAACCATGGGATGGAGAGAAAAATGTAATTAAGTTAAAATTGTTTATTTGTTATCCGAAGACAACAACTAGAATGCTTACTTTTTGCTAATAGTTAAAATACTTCTTATATGGAAACCAAATTATAATTTTATGTGACGTGCCATGGTTATCGTAAAATTACGATTTAATAATAAAAAAACAATATTCATTGGCACACATTATTCTTACGTTCGACTCAACAAAGTAATCATTACAAATATTATCACGATCAAATCCTTATTCCCAAAGTCCCAAAAGTATAAAACCAATTTATAATCACATACATAACTAAACAGCCACAAACAGAATAGTTAACATATACATTTAAAAGTTTGTATAACTACCACTGCCAATCAAACTTGTATAACGTCGAACATAAAAGGGGATAGTTCCACAACTTTGATATTATCTTCACCCTTTAATTGGGTCTATAGTCTTGGGTTAGATATTGCTATCAAGTACAATCCATTGATCATGGAACTAACCCATCCAATCCTATTATCATTTCGGTTTATCTGATAGGATCATATAATCAACCGCTATTTGGTGTTTCGATTTATTCGTCACTAGCTGTGCTCCGTGGTTTTGTTGCTATTGAGTCGGATAATGTTTAGTTTTTCATTGTTATTTGAATTTTGGTTTTAGCGTAGCCGTATTCTTCTTGTAACATTATCTATCTGCCAGTGAGAGGCCCTGCAAAATTAGTCCAGCCGTTCCAGAGATTTCCCTTTTTAACCGACTTTAAAAAAAAGAGGAGGTTTCTCAATTCGACCGTATATTTATTTTTTTATGTGTGTTCGGGAATAACTTCGTCATTTATGAACCGATTTTGATGACTTTTTTTTAATGGAAAGGAGATATCCCAACGGTGGTACCATGATAAGGACACTAAGATCTGATGATGGCATCCAAGAGACATCGAGTAAAACCTTGAAGTCGGTTTTATTTTTGTTAAAATTTTACTTGTTTTATATAATTACCGCATACACTTCACTATGCACTCAGTGAAAAATTGATAATTTGAAATTACAAACAAACTCTTTAATTTTATTGTATTAACGCTGTAGCTTTGTCCAAACTAATTTTATTATGATATAAGAAACTAAAAGTACAAACGGGTACTCGTAATGGTAACTGCCGCCTCTTGAATATAGGTACAAACGTCTTGTCCCTTTAAGTCCTTCCTCCAGAATGAGGGTGGAGAAGTTTGATCTGCGTCTCAGTTACTCAATGAATAACAACATATTAATTGCTGTACAATATACCTTTTGTGTATGAAGCCCTGGTATCATTATAGTTGAGCCAGCCAGTTTGTACTAAAGCATGGTTCTCCCACCTGAAATAGTAGTAGTATTACCTGTGACGTTACATTTTATCGTTCCAAGTGTTCATCAAAGGCATATTTACATCAAATAACTACCCACACTACTCCCTCGACGAACCTATCTCTCATTTTAAACATAATTATATCCTGCTAATAGTATTTTCTATAAATACTTGGAGACTTGGAGTTCAATAAATTCCATTTAAGTACGTTACATGTGTTCTAAAACCTACACTAGGAAGCAAGTTTAATACTATGCTATTTTAAACGTCCAATGATCTTATTTTTACTATATAGAATCAGTATTTCAGTCCCAAATTCGGATTTCATGTCGATTGTATTAAATCCGGATTACTCGTGTCTTAATTACTTAATACAAATGCTTTATCATTACGTTAATAGTACAGATTTAACTCAAATTCTGCTGAATAATAATTTCCATATACGAACATGTTCGCCGCAGAATGTAACCTATTTGTGTAGCGCATTTAATCTTAATCCGTTCAGCGAACGGTAAGTGATTGGATAGTCTAGCCTAAAATCAAGGTAGTACGTGTGTACTCGTTTGGTTGAAGTATACCTACATTTTTACCGCGGTTGCAACCGCGACCGGAGGCGGCAGAGAAGGCCCGGGAGGATGATACCCCCTCGGACTCGATCCGCCACCGGCGAACCAGGCGGCGGAGGCGCGTCTACCAGCGCCTCATGCCGCTCTGAGTGTAGCCGCGGATGGTCGGGACGGGTTTTCCTCTCCACCCGCCTTAGTGGCCACCCGCGAGGGGGTGCCGTACGTCGCCTAAATTGAGAGTTTAACCATCAGACGGTGTTTTAGTGGGCAAGCGCTGGGATTGGTCCGGATGTGTTAATAGCAGCAGTTCCCGGATCCCTCCCGTCTCAGGCGCAGAGTGGCACACCGTGTGGTTTTAGTCGGTTCGATTCCGACACACCGGCTCGCCGCAAACCCCGGCGGGGTGACGGCCCGAGGGAGTTTCCACACGTTAAAAAAAAACCTACAAATGACGTGATGTAACGTTAGGCTATGATGAACCACCAACACTCTGCCATGCATTTAGGTGTATGAGATAATTAATCGCCTGTTTTATAATATGCCCGTCGACACAGCATGGATGTCATACAGATACACTCACATGACATTTTAATATAAAATTTAACGCATCGCATAATTTATAGTTGTAGAAGAAATTACGACTTCATTTATTTTAGTTTGACTAATTCATTTAAATCTCAGGTAAAATTAAATACGTATTTTAGTAAAAATATTTATTTTAGTTTTTTTCAAATGTAAATATGTATATTTACAAAGCGCCGTCTGAAAAATAAATAAAGAGACTGTAAGAGAATCGTGACTTTGTGGATATCGATATGTTCGAAATTTCTGTAAATTTATTTAATACCAGTTGTTTCCCGCGGTTCCGGTTTATGTCTAGTCATATCGGGTTTACATCAAAATTTCTCATATGATTTGTTAACCATCATCAATACAACCCAACAGATACAAAAGATGGGCAGATTAATTTTAGTGATGTATTGCCCGACCTTTACACAGCAACAATTTACAGCTATGTGCAATTTGTTTTTGTACGTCTCCTAGCGAAATTATATGTCTGAAATCAAATATTCGATATTGACCTCTAATCACAAGATACCGTAAAACTTTGAATCGTGTAAACGAACGTGTAAAGATTTTAGGTTGTTTTTCTTCGTTCGATATAATGTTTGTATATGGTTGTCAAGTGTTTCTATTTATACTTAATAGAAAAGTAATTTTGTAGTATACATTTTTAAGAATAAGTTATTAATGCTGGATTTTATATTTCCAACTTAATTTTATAATATAATAAAATACTTAAAAGAAAAAGACACAATGCTTGTAAATTGAATTTTCAATACTATATTTTAACAAACTAATTATTGATGGCTTTCTGCTACTAACATTAACATTACAAAGGAAAACCAATCGCGTATAAAATATCGTACTGCTTGCTCTTGAAATAACAAAAGCTAAAATAAGCATTTGCTACTTTCGCATGCGAATACAATGGGAAAGACATTCCTATTCCAAATTCATACCTATTTTGTGCAGTATTGGCGAAGCAATTTATATTGATTGCTTTCAAAATAAACTGCAAAAACATTATTGTCGCTGCATCTAGATTGCACGCCATCTATTGAAAAAAAGTCGAACTGATTTTGTATTGCGTAATGAAAATTCTCGAATCTATACTAATATATAAAGCTGAAGAGTTTGTTTGTTTGTTTGTTTGTTTGTTTGTTTGTTTGAACACGCTAATCTCAGGAACTGCTGGTCCGATTTGAAAAATTCTTTCACTGTTAGATAGCCCATTTATCGAGAAAGGCTATAGGCTATATATCATCACGCTAAGACCAATAGGAGCGGAGCACCATTGAAAAATGTTTCAAAAACGGGGGGAAATTATCACGCTACGGGCAATAAGAGACGTAAACGAAGTTGCGTGGGTCAGCTAGTCTATACTAATATATCAAGCTGAAGTGTTTGTTTCTTTGTTTGAACACGCTAATCTCAGGAACCGCTGGTTCGATTTGAAAAATTATTTCAGTGTTAGATAGCCTATTTATCGAGGATGGCTATAGGCTATATATCATCACGCTAAGACCTACAGGAGCGGAGCAACAACAAAGAATGTTACAAAAACGGGGGGAAATTATCACGCTACGGGCAATAGGAGACGCAAACGAGGTTGCGTGGGTCTGCTAGTCAATTTATATTTAGACTACTAATATCAATTTTTGGTCACCGGTTCGTCAAGCACAATCATCTAGCCTAATCGATCTTCCTTTGTATTCACAGATATTCTTAAACAAAGCGTTAAAAGTTATAAAACTACGAAAGTTATCAGATTTTTTTGACAAGTAAAAATCTAATTACGTCATAACTGATCTTCCAAAAACAATGAATTCTAGAAATTCTGTTTTCTGGAATTCATTGTTTGGCTTCAATGATGGCTTGATATTTGACGCTCTGCTTAGTAATAACATTTTCCTTATATTTCCTTAGTTACATGAAATAATTTAGTTCAGAAGCATTTGTTCCACTGGAGTTAATGAAGACTGACGTAAGACGTATCGTAAAGCAACATTCGGGAATGGATTAAGCTTGATTGATGATATCGATATAGTATTTTATCCTGTTAATATTTGTTGTTCTTCGTAAGCCCGTAATAGCCTTATGAATATATTTATATATATTGCATATAGCAATAACCTGTGTACCTAAATTAATTCTAAAACAAGATAATAGGATATTGTTTTGAACTCTTATTTATGAAGGGAAAGTAAAAGTGAATTTTGTGTATATATTGAAGTATATAACAGTACTATTTGTGATCGAAGTATTTAAGTCGTAAAAACCTGACTACTATACCGCAATACTTAAGTGCTTTTTACCCGACTGCGAAAGAAAGAGGGTTATGTTTTTTGAGTTTATGTAATGTATGTAGGTATGTATATTTCTTTGGCACGCCCTAGAGCCTAAACGACTTGTTGTATTTTCATGTGTAGTGACACTGGGTATATCAAAATTGAAAATAAAAGTAAAAAAAAAACTTGACTTTACATAATTGGTATTTCTTAAAGGTATTACAAATGTTGTACAAGCACCTATCGGTTAGACGTAGTGACGATCGAAACAGAAAGACTAACAAAATTTTGAATCGGGGTAATCGTAGATGGTTCTGGCTACGTCAGGGTGCCACGGGTTTTCTAGGGTGCACCCAGTTCCCCGGCTACTAGTATTTGAGACTTGAATTCGACATTTGCCAGTGACCAGTTGCACCAGCACCAGGGCATTTCCGCACAGACAAAAAAAAGGTTGAGTGACGATTTGCGCAAGATGGCTGGCAGAAGCTGGATGCGGAAAGCTATGATGGACTCACTTGAGTCCTTACAATAGGCGCCTATTTCCAGCTCATTGCTGACATGCTGACTGACAGGCTGATGAAAATGATGTTGATAATACAAATATGTACAGCACGAAAGCTTTTGCTTGCGGTTTTAACTGCTTGAAAAAGGTTTTTCTGCCTTAATGGGTCCTAAATCCTGTTCTACTCCGAAGCCGTGTTTTTTCATACACACGTTTCATAATAATTCTAATTCTAATAATTCGTTTCATAATGAACGATGGAGCTATTAGTGAGCATTAGTGGGATCGTGTGGGAAAATTAGCGGATTTTCATCGTTTGCTATTATTAGCATTCTAAGACAGAGATGATCTCTAATCGCTCGCTGAATGTATCGCTTTCGTTTACAATCTACATAATCTGTAAAGAAAGAGCACTTTATCATACAAAATATTTTTAGAGCTATTATAGTGAATTGGTGATTTGTAAATATTTTTATACGGTTCATCACCATCATCTCATGTCTCTTAACATAAAAAGAATAGCTGGCATTTCATAGAGAAGGTAAACTCAAGATCGCATTTTATAACAAGCTTTAGCGGAGGCCTATTGTGGGAAGCAAGATAATCTCCACAAAATTGGTGTCATAATCTATATTCGTGATTCAATAAACTTACAATTGTAAGTAAATTAATTACAAACTTAAATTAATTTAGTTACAATTGTAAGATTATTTAATTAATGCTATTTTAATTTATTTCTAATAAAAGGGCAAATCAGCATATAGGTCACCTGCTGGTAAGTGTTTAACAACACCCATGGATATCTGCATACCCAAAGTCACAGGTCCCCGTTCAAAAGGGAAGAAATGAAAAGTAGGTAACTCTTTCCTAGAGTTATGGTTCCCTGGAGACACATTCACTACTTTAAGCCATGAAGAACTAGGTTTAAACTCAGAAGAAGTAACTCAGAAGTAGAACAATACGGTAAAATACCCCCAAACGTATTGCCCCTCAGTTAAAGTATTAGCCCAAATTTATGTATGTGTAAAGTTGCCAAAGTTTTTTTTTACGTGTAAATTCGTAGTGACAGGCGATTGTTAATTTTTGTGATTCTAAAATGTGCATGTGTGAAAGTTTTCCCCCGTAAAAAAATTACAGAATATTTTCTCCTTCTTTTGATGAGATGACAACCAGCCGCGCCAGCTATTTGTACCAATGTCAAATATTTGTAAACTTCAATTCTGAATCTTCGAGTCTTCGTCGTGATAAAATTGATGATAAAAAATGTGAATGAGATACTACATAATTCTAAAAATTGTATGTGTGAAAACTTTCCTCCTCAAAAATGACAGACTATATTGTATTGGAAGAAGACGCTATACCTACTCCTCTCAGGTCAGCCTGCCTATGTTGCCTTATGTAGTTTGAATAATGCTTCAGGTAAATTATTATTATAAATTCGTTCAGAAGTTGTCCTGTGCTTGCACTCTGTCTCTCCGCAACCATTTACACTTTGTGAACTTTAATTGCATAATAACGTCACACCCAATGACAGTTCGGTCGAGTAATCTAAAAGGTTTAATACTGAAGTGTTGATATAAATAAAACCTCCATACATAATTTAACACATTCTTCTACTTTATTCTATAATGACCAGCTCCTTTAAAGAAACATAACAAATGTATGGAATTGACGTCTTTCAACGCTAATTCACATGGTCATAACATAATATTAACCAATAATACAAGAGATTAGAAGCGTTAGCAATTGTAGAAAGAGAATCGACGTGAAACACTTGCAACTTGGCTAAGACAGCAGGTAACTATGACAGTTGTTTGCTTAAGTTCTAACATCTATTTCAGTAGAAAAAGGACAATAATACTGCACGAATGGCAAATTGGTTTAAGTACTCAACTAACCGCAACTTTAAAAAAAAAAAAAAACCCCTATAGACACCTTCATCACAAGTCCAAGTGTCTCATGCTCTTTGAGTAATCCCTTCAGGCTAGAACTTTCGGTGACCTTAACTGTCCATAGACTTTCGCAACTTTTAAACATACACATAGTCTTAGTTGCACAGTAGGAATTATTCGCGATATTTTTTTTTTATGTATGGCCTGCCAAAATGACTTACTCTGCCTGATGAAAAGCATAAGCAGAGTCCAAGAGTGGTGGTCACCATACTCATTGCTCGTACAGACAGTAGGTGAGGTAGGATAAGATTGTACTCAGGTAATTAAATCATAAATGTATTAATACACTAAACTTCTTCGTACTCGAACAGTTTGACGTCTTAACTACCTAATCAATCAAGACATATGGTGCCTCTAAAGTAACATCAATCAAACTCGAGATATATCCCAACCTTTTTTATGTATGAGCCTGTCAAAGTGATTCAACTCTGCCTGAGGGAAAGCATGAACAAAATTCAAGAGTGTTAGTCTTCATAATCATTGCGAATGCAGACAATACAACAATGAAGCAAGGTGAACTACGCTATGGCGGCCTATTGAGGTGCTTCTGCATCATTGTAGTCGAAGTCGAAGGAAAGCTTAAATATTTTTTATACCTCATTGAAACCCGTGCATATAATTTATAAATATATAAGCTTTAGCCCATAGCTCCAAACACGTGTACATAGGTTATCGCGATTAAAAGTTGGCGACATCTTGAATCAAGAATCGAGGTATCTCTATGCTAAATTTTAGTTAAATCAGTGTCGGTTAAACCATGCAACTATAACAGACATACAGATTTATTTTCGCTTTTTTCATACTTTTACACAGCAATCTGTTTTTTCACCGCTAACCGTCTGTTTCGCCATTCGGTGCCCTTTTTGGTTTTAGAATTTATAATGTCAGTATGGATTCAATAGCAATTATATAATTATTTTTAATTTACTTTTTTTAAAGCAATGTAAAAGAAAAGTTCGATCGAGATTTACTAGTACTTGTAAGGCATGCAATAGCGTTTATGAAAATAACAAACACATACCTCTGTTTTAATTACTGCGTTCAATACGTGGACGAGCGGGAAAAACAAGTGACGTTGCGTTGGTTTAATGAGAGCAGTCCGAACGGTACAGAGGAAATATTGTTCCCGTCTACCCACACGTTATAGACACTGGTGGGAGAAACGGATAATACTACATGGTTTTATACGACAGGTGATATTCTTGTGACTTTCCCTTTTAAGACTAGTCTATACACAATAAATTGACCTTATGAAAAATGCATAATAACGTGAGAGTTTTAATTAATGAATCAATCAGAGCAAGAGTTAGTAAATAATAAATCTAATATCTATAAGGAATGTAGGAGAGGAGATAATTTATTTCAGACACCAAGCCAACCTAGGTAAGTTTTTTTTTTGCTTCACTAAGAACAAGGCCGTGCGTTATTTGCCTTTTTTATTTGATTTAAGTACCAACTCTATATGTGAAATTCGTCAATATCTATTAGAAGGCATTGATAACATAGCCTATTCGTGAGGAAAACAACTTCTTAATGTACTTTCTATAATAGTCAAGAACTAAAATTTAGGTTATAAATCCCTGTGTACAGAATTTGCCTGTAACGATGGTTTATACTGAGTTTTAATTTAATAATCTTAAGAATAGTGACAATGTACTGAGAACAGTTACTACAACGAATGATAAACTTAAGTTAACCTTGTTTTCTTATTAAACAATACATATATCATATAGTGAATCATACACATCTGCATTGTGCTCAAGACGCTGTTTCAAACATTAATTGAATATAATTTCAGCACGCTGAAAATTCGCAATTCATTTTAACCGGAGTTAGCAGTATCAAAGTTAAGAGTAATTAAATCACATAGTTTGATACAGAACGGATTGATTATACCAATCTCTAAAAATTAGTAGATGAAGTAGATTTATATTTATATCTATACATATAAAATCGCTGTCTGACTTCCGCAGTAGTAGTGTTGGTATGATCTGAAAATATTTGGGTGTTTTCTATGCATAATATGTATGTATTTACAAAAACGTATATATGTATTTATATCAGTTATCTAGTACCATAACACAAACTCTGATTATCTTGGGACTAAATGGCGATGTGTGTTAGATGTTCGAAATATTTATTATTATTTTGTATGCAATTAGACTCAATATTTAACTGCCTCGGTGGCGCAGTGGTAGCGTACGCGACTGCTGTTCTTGAGGTCTCGGGTTCGATTCCCGGGTCGGACCAAATGTTTGTATGATCTGCAAATATTTGTTTCGGAGTTTGGGTATTTTCCATGTATAATATGTATGTATTTACAAATATATATGTATTCATATCAATTGTCTAGTACCCATAATACAAGCTCTGCTTAGTTTAGGACTAGATGGCGTTGTGTGTTAAATGTCCGAAATATTTATTTATTTATTATAATCAGTTCAGTAGGAGACATTTGGTCACAAGTTTATAATGTAGATTGTGCAATATGGTAGTATTATGGTAGTAATCTGAGGCTGCTTTATCTGGTTTTCATTGCCATTCAAAACGTTTTAGACTGCCTGTGATTTTGTAGTTTATAAAGAACTTTCCGTGCTGATTTAATTTATTTCTAGAATAAAAAGTAATACTTATAAGCTTTTATTACAGACCTCTTAAATAACCTATCTTCTTAATACTTTCACTGAAATGCCTGATCTATTTTTTTCTTTTATTAGTCAAGTTTTAATTGTGAACAAAAGCGAAGAAATACTTTTTTTCTAGATAAATTCCGTTTTTAAATAACCTACCTCTAGTAGTAGTCTGGTAGTAGTAGGGAAAAAACTGAAGATAGGTTTTTGAATACGGCTGTTAGTCAATCTTATTTATGTTTGTCACAGACTCATTACTATTCTAGTACTACTAGTACTTGAAATAGATACACAAAGAAATTGAAACTTTTTGGCACTTCAGCTTGAACTACTTAAAAAACGCGATATTTCGATCGAGATTTACTATCTTATGCTGGCGCCTCACATTGGGTATATTGGCTACAAGTTATAATCTTGGATCCAATGCACCAATGTGTAGATCGGACTTGGACAGATATTGGTCGTACACATTGGTGTATTGGATCCAAGACTATAACTTGTAGCCAATATACCCAAGACGGTGCCCCAGTCGGACTACAAATAAATAATTTTTCAAAGTATTCAGATATTTACTTACAGTATTCTGAAGCGTGACGTAGATTTAAGAATTAAGAAAAAAAAAATATTAATAAGAATAAAACGATTGACGTGTATAAATATTTATTTCTGGAATAAATGATAGAGCTAAACACTTTCTTAACTTAGCTAAAATTACATTATTTGTATTTTTTTAGTTTTTTAATAGTTAACTTTTTCTAGATTCACTTCCATAAACTAATTAATGAAACCAACTCTCCTAGAACACTACCTACTTCGACAGAAGCCTTCTTCGATATGCATATGTTTGGCAGATCTCTGTTTCGACGGAACATTTCATTGACTTTCTTCAACGTAATCTATACACATAAATAAAATTGGAGAGTCTGTTTGCAATATTAAAATAACCGCTTTTTAGTAAATGCATATGTATATACACGGTACATATACCAAAATGTATTTAATTTTTTTTTGTCGGCCTGTCTGTTTGTACCGGGTAATCCCTACGGTACGCTGGAACGGCTGGACCGACTTTGACGGGACTTTTACTGACAGGTAGCTGATGATCCAGTGAGTAACTTAGGTTACTTTTTTTAGACAAACTTTGTCACGTGGTGTTACTCGCGGTACAACAATAACCGAAATATGAAATATGTCCAAGTGTACCTACTTTTAGTAATTACAATAATTTCATCTGTGAAGTGATTTGTTTTCAAAAAATAAATAATTCTAACCTTACTTTAAAACCCACACGTATTTATGTATTCTATTTTCCATAGCTACAGATAACAGATTGATAAAATACTAAATATAGTCTTAACAGTACAATACAGTAAACATATCATCAAGTTACATCATAACATCAGCAGTAAACAATGCTTCGTTTTGGCATAAAAATAAAATTGAAAACACAATAACTGATTTCAATCTTTGTTAGCTGTACATTGGATCCAATTCGTGAACCGTGAGACCCTTACACTAATACCAGGGTAACATGGCCTGCCACATCCAATACCCATGGAAGATAACCCGACCACGATACCTTTGTGGTAGACAGGACCACCGGAATCCTGTGTGCAATGATCACGACCGCCGATAGTTAGGCAGCCAGAGCACAACATGTTATCTGTCACATTGTAGTTCGCTTGGTAAAGTTTCTTACAAACAGCGTGATTTATGACCTTGACTTGAACGTGACGAAGTTGTTCAGAGGGTATACCCAGATCCTGAAAAAAAAAATGTCGATAAAGCCAGTAAAATCAAAGTTATTTAGGTAAATAAATGTGACAGAAAATTGAGAGGAAAACTAAAATTAAGCCTTATATAATTCAGGACTTTATTCCTCATTAGTAAACAATAACCAATTTCGAGTGTTACCATATTACTTTGGTGCAAATCTTTCTAAAACTTGCACACATATACCACCCTGAAAACTATCAATTAAAATCATTACTTAATACAGGTACTAGAGAATTATTATACATATACTAGCTGTCCCGGCAAACGTCGTTTTGCCATAACTACTAATAAATTAAAAATTAATTAAAAAAAACATTGTCCAGCGGACAAAATTGTGAATCTAAACCATTCCCAGATCCCCTTGAACACACACAAAAAATTTCATCAAAATCGGTCCAGTCGTTTGAGAGTAGTTCAGTGACATACACACTCACAGAAGAATTATATATATAAAGATGACTAACCAAATAATCTCATAGAAATCGATAGTATAAATAGGATTTTGTATTTCACTAATCTTGGTGACAAATCTAAATTTGAGTGACTCAAAATTGGAATGTTATGAAACCTTATATCCAGTAGTAATTTTTAAATACATTCCCAGTCGACCTACAGGTGTTGGAGCCAAATGTGCTAGAGTAGACACCGCGTTTAGACAAACGTAGTATAGATGCGCAAGATGGATCAAATTCAAATTCAAAATCATTTATTGAATTAAGACACTAAGTGCCATTTATGAAAGTTAAATAGAAGCTATAGCTAAAAATCATACATCGACACAAACAAACGCCACAGTATGTACTATATAGTCAAGGTAAATATGGCAAAAACACCAAAATTTACTGCCCACTTGTGTCGATCTATAACTCTACAACGGCTTGAAGAATGTGCTGACAGCAAATGGATGAGAATTACATAAGACCCAGGTGGTCTGTGCTCTTAACAGCAGACATTCCAACTCGAAGACCTGGTTGGGACTGTCGCCAGAGACATTGTCACTGACACAAAAACGCACATCATAGAGGCCGTGAAGGGACGAACGCCCGAGAACCCCCCCATGACCTATGCCAGCGTCACAGCCGCCGGGCCCGGGCGCCGACCGGCGCTTCACTCGCTGGCGGTGACCTCACCGGATAGTCAGGAGACTGCCGATGAGGTACTCGCCAGGGTGAAGAAGGCGGTCGACGCCAGGGCTACTGGTCTCAGGGTTAGTAAAGCTAGAAAGGCAAAGGGCAGCACCGTCATCCTGGGCTGCGACACGGAAGTGGAGCGGGACAGGGTGATGGTGCAGCTAGAGAGCCGTGGTGGTGGGCTTGTGGTAGCGCCCATGAAGAACAAAGATCCACTCGTCGTCCTCAAAGATGTCTACATCGAGAGTGACGACGAGGATGCGTTAGGGGCCATTTACACCCAAAACGCCGATATCTTCATGGGCCTACCACAAGAAGAGAGAGAGATGAAAATCAAATACAAAAAAAGGACCAAGAATCCGAGGACGTCTCACATAGTGATCCAGGTAAAGCCAAGGGTATGGCAGAGGATGACGGAGACTGGAACCCTCTACCTGGACCTGCAAAGGGTCAGAGTGGAGGACCAGTCTCCGGTCATCCAATGTACGAAGTGCCTGGCATTCGGACACGGCCGTAAGTTCTGCACCGAGAGTGTGGACAGGTGCAGCCACTGTGGGGGCTCGCATCTACGCGAGAAGTGCCCCGACTATACCGCGAGAATCGAACCGCGGTGCTGCAACTGCTCGCACTCTGGGCTGCAGAACGTCGGCCACAACGCCTTCAGTACCGAATGTCCGACCCGCTCGAAATGGGACTACCTAGCGAGACAGACAACGTCGTATCTATGACTCACTCACTCACGCATATACACAACACAGAACATACACACGCACACACATAGATTTAGGAAGTATATTTTAAAAATATATGAATATATCTAAACATGCACATAAACATTGAATACATACACATAAACAAAAATGGAAAGGAAAAAATTCATAACAGGAATGGCAATAATTATATATATTTTAACATATAAATACATTATTGATAAGGAACGTAGGAACAAGCACGTATGAATTTGGAAAAGTGAAACACGCACATAAACATCACACAAGTACACAAAACACACCGAGTCATAGGTATGACGATCTCACGGGTCGGGGAACGATTGCTATGTGAGACGCCTTTGGAAGGTATGAAACTGAATTGGAAAATATCAAACGGAATAAGAGATAAACAAGCAAAATAAGAGACAAACAAAAAACTATTGGAAAAATCGTATTAGTGTAATCGTATAGCAAATCGTACTAGACAAATTAAAAATAGAAAAAAGCCAAAAAAGTTAAGTTTGAGAATACATACTAAGTAAAATAGGAAATAAAAAGTACAAGCAAGAAAAATAACCGTAAATTTAGAAAGTGAGTGGATAATTAGAAGTAAAAAACGTAAAGGAGTTAATAAAAAGAATTGTTTAAAAATAATAACGTATATTATGTAAGTGTATATTATAATATAAAGTAAAATATTCCTATCGCGAAAAAAGTTAAACAGTCAAAGTAGCGGGTAAAGTTCCCGCTAAGAACTTAACACACATTAACGACAGTATGGAAACATAGAATAAAAAGGTCCTGTCGTATTCTTGGACGGGGAAAAGCTGCGTTATCCCTATAATGGGATAACATTAAAAAAAAAAAAAAAAAAAAAAACAGCAGACATTCGTTCAGCAATGGACGGTGATAATAAGATAATAATAAAACTTGTAAAAAGAGTACATTGAAATAAATAATTCATACGCACAGTATAACCCCATCCTATCGCCCAAACGGGTTCATTATCATCAAGTTGGTAGTCGCAATGAGGGAGAACTGCTGGTTGAACCGATGTGCTATATACAATACTAGTTGCGGTAACCAGAACTGCGATGTCACTGTCATAAGTTTCTGTATTCCAGTTGGGGTGGTAAATTATTGTGTCGATATCATGAATACAACCCTTGAAGTGCGCCGTAGAAGATCCGACGCGGATACGAAATACTTTAGGCGAAAGCTTCTTTTTGTCGTCATAGCTAGAACTGAAAATCAATTTACTTTTAGATTCAGTTGTTTATTAATTATTTAATTTCTCAACTGTTTTAGTAAACGAAACAATAATAGTAGAAAGTATTTCAGCTGACCAAAAATTTTTGTCACAACATAAGAGGAATTTTAGTATTACACTAGCTGACCCACGCAACCTCGTTTGCGCCTTATATTGCCCGTAGCGTGAAAATTTCCCCGTTTTTGAAACATTCTTCATTGTTGCTCCGCTCCTATTAGTAGTAGCGTGATGATATATACCCTATAGCTTTCCTCGATAAATGGACTATCCAAAACCAAAAGATTTTTTCAAATCGGACCAGCGGTTCCTGAGATTAGCGTGTTCAAACAAACAAACAAACAAACAAACTCTTCAGCTTTATATATTAGTAAAGATAAGCAGCGGGTTGTAGATCGCATCAAAATTTGATCTCAATCGGAACAATGTTTTTTAAATAATAAAGTGTACACAAATCAATTTCTTTTTTTTTTATGGAATAGGCGGACAAACGAGCATACATATCGCCTGATGGTAAGCGATTACCGCCGCCCATGGACACCTGCAACACCAGAGGCATCACAAGTGCGTTGCCGGCCTTTAGGGGGTGGGGGAGATAGGGGAAGGGGGGTTAGGTTCCGGTATCCTTACTCACACGGTGAAACACAGCGCAAGCACAATTTTACACCGGTTTTCTGTAAGGCTGCAGCATATAATATATTATATAGGTTCTGAATTAATCAACAGGTAACCTTAGATACTACTTACACGAAGCAGTGAGCGGCACTGATAACATGCCTTTCATTGATAATTGCACCACCACAAACTTGTCTGTAGTGAATGGTATGAGGCTGACATGATATTGCGTGGTAATGTCTCAAAATAGCAGCTACACTCGGGTATTCGAAAACGTTTGTTACAGTACCACCGATTACTCGACGACAGTCGTATGGGTTTGCTGAAATTTTACACACAACATCTAAATTGTTATTCATATCTAATTGAATTAATGTCGTGTTTATTTTTTACGGTTCATTTTGTGTGGGATAAATAAAAAACACGTTTTTATAAATAAACCAAACTAAAAGTAGAAAAAAAAATTTGTCACCCTAACCCTAACGTGAATTATTAAAAAAAAACTACTATTCATTTTGGTTTATTTAAAACTGTATTTTCTCAGTTTTTTAAACTATTTGTTTTTATTCTGTTTTTCAAATTATATTTGATTTATTATAATTAAATTTATAAGTGTACAAGTTTAAATGAAATGTGACCATTTGAGGTGGGTCAAAATCAGATTCAAAGGAGTAGGTTACGAACAGACATACATACAAATATACAGGTGCAGCTAATAAAAAGCGTGTAAAATAAACCTTATGACGACTACAAGAGACTTTATAGCAAACGTTCAAATAATGCAGAACAACCGTCAATCGCTGGATCAATCATTTACCTCAATGTGATATTGGATACCGATACCTGAAGCAAAAACTTTTAACGCTTTTTTACGAAAATAATGCGAACTGAGGAGTATGAAATTTTGGCACAATTGAATTTAATATCGATGAAGAGTGCAGAAAGTTAAAACAATGAATAGTGGTCGAAATTTCGACCATTAAGGTGTTTATAACTAAGATTAGGTATAACAATACACTACGCCAGGTATGGCATTCCGAGATAAAGTGACGAGACAAAGAGATCCAGATGACGTCATCATCACTATCGCTGGGTGTGGTTGGTCAATGATATTATTTAATATCATTGTGGTTGATTCATTTCGTATTATGTTGCTATAAAGTGTTAACTGGATAGTGACGTCACATCGAGCCACTCTCGGAATGCGAGACTTTGTTTTCTTAGACCATGGATAATTCCATCACCGTGCGGCCGAACAAACCTTTACCTTTCTCGAATCTTTGTGACATTTCGTAACCATATTAGATTAACCTTTTTCTTTGGAATTACTCATGGAGACCCTCACCGGAGCTACCAATTAGGACCTAAACCACAAGATGTGCAACACTCCACTTGAAGAGACAATTGATAATGTGACAGTATATTCTCATCAGTCTAACGTACGAGAGGAGGTCTTCTAGGACCTGCTACAGAATAATTCCTTTCATGTTTATATTTTACAAAAAAAATAATTCTTCTCTGGAACATCTTCAGTACTCATGTCACGGTTCTCTAAAATCTGTTTTAACTGACGGCAGTCAGTGGCATTTACTAAAATTCCTTGTAACAGTTCCAACTAGGCTTAAATTACTAATGTATTTACAACGATACTGGATATATGTATTAACTAGGGGAGATTAGAAACCGCAAGCACACGATTGCAAGTCCGACGCTTACCTTTAAGTCCCTGTGCCTATTTATTATTTATTACCTCGGCACAGAACATACACCATACCACACGAAAGTATACTTTGCTTTTTATTTTATAATTACAAAACTTTTAATCCTCAATGTTCGTTTTAACAATGTTACAAGAAAAAAAATCTCGTCAATTTTTGCAAAATAAATTATGTTTTATTGTAACTGGATCGCTATCCAATTAAAACAAAGTTTGCCGGTAAATCATGTCGCTTTAGCCAAAAGTTTATTTTATTTAGTGTTTGTAACACTTGGGCCGGCTCTACCACATTGATACAGACTAACGAACAAACAATGTGTTAAGCAGTTATTTTATTGTTTATCAAAACAAATAGACGTATTTGTAAGAAACCATGCTTTGAAACTATGCTTCGGCCCATATGCTCGACCTGAGTGAGTTCACAGCTCATAGAACCTTTGTTAAATAATTATTTTGTTACTTTTCTCTGTTATTAGAGGATTAACAATAAGGTCACTACCCTTTTCAATCTATGGCTGACGTCAGAGCCGGCAATAAGAGCAAATAATTTTTACGGGAATTAACGGGATTACTTATTAAAAGGTATTACATACCTCTGATTCGACGACGGCCTGTCAGCCTGTGACCACGGCCAGTGCAACCTGGTCGAAACGTCAGGCAAATCAGAGGTATGTAATACCTTTTAATAAGTAATCGTGTTATTTCCCGTAAAAATAATTGTTAATATAACTATGTTGTTTGTTGTTGTGTATGTGTATGTTAATATAACTATATATACTATATAACTCATGTTTGGGTTAAGCTCGCCTTTGTACGTCTTATTTCCTTAAATATAAACTGTTTATCCATTTGTGTACAATAAAGAATATAAATAAAAAATAAATAATATATCATGGGACACGAAAGTTTAAAAAGTTAGAATAAGAGCAAAGTACACAAGACAACATCAATTCGAAGAGAAAGGAAAACCTGAAATGAACCTGTTTGTGTGATTCCTTTAAACCACTCTTAATGTGGAAGGAGAGAAATGATTGGACTGTAGTTTACTTGGTTATAGATTTTAATGAAAATGAAACAATTGGTATAATATATGTATAACTGTATATGCGCACGATGCATGTGAGCACGCCAAGCCGTCTGTGTCGCTGCCGCAGGTCGATGCCCCGCGCCCGTCCTCCCCGTCCGCCGCACCGCAGGCCCCGCGGTCGCCCTCGCGTCACTCCCGCGTGTGTGTTTGTAGGTGTGCGCTAACCGCGCGAACATGCTCCCCCCGTTGAAGAGCTGTCTTCAATAGGAAGAGGGCATATGTTGTTGAAGGCCCTCCTCATGACACCCTTCCTGGTCTTCAAGTCGGCGACTCTCGCGACGCCGTCGCTGCCGGGATATATCTGGATCACTCTGCCCAACAGCCAGCAAAGAGGTGGTGCAGATTTATCCTTAACTAGCACCAAAGAGCCCTTTGAGATTCGCCCGCTAGACGAGGGCCACTTCGTAAGCTTCTGCAAGTGAGAGATGTATTCCGTGTTAAAACGCGACCAAAAATGCTCCTTGATAGAGGCGACTCTCTGGTATCGCTGCAGGTTCGTCGTGTGTTCATCTTGAACCCTCGGTTGGGGTACAGATGTGAGAGATCGCCCAATAAGGAAATGAGCAGGAGTGAGAACGGAAAAGTCGAGTGGATCAGAAGAGAGAGGAGTAAGCGGACGTGAATTCAGAATTGCCTCTATCCGAGCCAGGCATGTTGCTAACTCTTCATAAGTGAAGTGCCTTTGCTGTAAAATACGTTTTAAATGGTACTTCGTTGATTTAACCGCCGCTTCCGCAATGCCGTTAAAATGGGGAGAATAAGGAGGCGCAAAACAAAATTGTATACCTTCCATGGCGAGATCCGACGGAATGTCAGGTTCCTGTAAAAAGGCAGAAAGCTCATTAGCAGCACCAACAAAGTTTGTTCCATTGTCGGAGAGTATGCTCCGAGGTCTACCACGGCGTGCAATAAAGCGGTTTAAAGCAGCCATATAAGCTTGTTTAGTGAGCTCAGTGACGAGCTCCAAGTGCACAGCTTTCGTAGCAAGGCAGACAAAAATGCAAAGATATGACTTTATTAGCTTGCAACCTCTACCTTTACGATCTGCTATAAGTACTGGTCCCCCGTAATCCACCGAGCAATTACTAAAGGGGTATTCGAGGTTGCTTCTATTAGCAGGAAGCTGACCCATGACAGGTTGAACATTTTGTGCTTTGAATCGAAAACATTTTAAGCATTTATGTACTATTGACCTTGCCAAATTTCTGCCTCCTAAAGGCCAATAATTTTGATGGATGTTAGCTAAAAGTAATTGAGGACCTGCGTGCAAAAGGTTGATATGTTGCGTCTCAAATAATAATTTTGTAAGCTTATGCTTGCCACATAACAATATAGGGTGCTTAACATTGTAATCATACGGTGAATTGTCAAGCCTTCCGCCCACACGAATGATGTTGCTCGCGTCGATAAAAGGTGATAAAGAAGTAAGTCTATTTTTTCGGGCCAAAGGTTTTCCGGTTTTTAATGAAATATATTCATCGGAAAACATTTGTTGTTGTCCTGCATGTATAATAATAGTTAATGCATTATTAAGCTCGTCGCATGTGAGTGAGCCTTTACTTTTAATATTTTTACATTTTAGATTGTTTATAAATCTTAGTAAATAGGCAACTATTCTTTGTAGATAATTTAAGTTGGAATATTTAGTTATTAATTTTTGAACCAATATATTGTTATGTATCGTATGTGAATTATTATTTAAAATATTGGATGTATTGTGTGAAAAATGAACTAAAACATCTGGTAAATCTTGTTTCGCGGAATACGTAGGTAATGTAGGCCAGTGACTTTCATGATTTAAAAGAAATGGAGGTCCCGACCACCATAATGACGACTCTACGAGGAGGTCAGCCTTCAGCCCGCGCGAAACAAGGTCACCAGGATTGGCCTTCGACGGCACGCAACGCCACTCACAACCAACTGTACTTTCTTGAATTTCGTAAATGCGATTTTTTACGAAAGGCTTAAGTTGATTGACAGGCGTTGACAACCATCCCAGAACTATAGATGAATCGCACCAAAACACACACCTTTGAAAGTTAATAGTGAGTGATGCCCTAACTTTAGTACAAAGTCTTGCACCCAACAGAGCTCCACACAGCTCTAATCGTGGAATAGTTGTAGGTTTAATAGGGGCTACACGATTTTTTGATACAAGTAATGATGTTTGAATGTTACCAGATCGACTGATCGACCGTATGTATAAGCAAGCGCTTTTTTAATGACTGCGAGTAAGTGGGTGAAATGGAATTAAGCTCCCAAAATGTTGGTAAGTCTATGTCCTGTTGTAAAAAATTACAAATCGTATTATTTTTTGATTTCTGTGAATGTGTCTTACATTTGTGTGAGTGGCTAGGGACAACACCCGATACGAGCCAACCGAACTTGCTTTCACACAGCTTAGGTTGATTTTTACCTAAATCTATGTAATTATGCATAATGACATCCCAAAACACTTGAGCACCCACCAGTATGTCTATGGCTGACGGTATGTTAAACGACGGATCAGCTAGATGTAAGCCAGTGGGTATTGCAATGTCTCTTATATCAATGAATGACGACGGTAACATTTGTGTAATTTGCGGCAAAATAAGACAGTCAATATCGATCGTATAGCCACTGTAATAAGACTCAATATTGAGATTGCAAGACTGTGTGCTATAACTGGTTTGATTGTCAACGCCCGTGACTGTGGAATACGTACCGCGTTGAGTCAATCCTAATTTATTGAAAAAACTCGAACTAACGAAGTTAGCCGTGCTGCCGTTATCTAGAATAACGCGCGCGTCGTACTTCTTGCCGTTTTTGCTAATCACCTTCACCATAGCTGTGGAAAGTAAAACATTTACATCAGTAGTAAGCTGTATGGAGGAGGCGTTAGATGTAAGTGTTACGTTTTCAGTGTGATTGGGCATTGGATCCGAAAAAGGTTGGTCAGGTTTGTCAGTGTGCAAAAGTGTATTATGCCTACTAGCACAATATTTGCAATTAGACAGCCTGCACTTCTTTTCATAGTGACCCGAACGTAAACAGTTTGTGCAAACTTTTAAATCCTTAGCTTTTTTTTTTTCGTAAATCGACTGATAAATTTTTGAATGAATCACAATTAAATAAGTAATGATTTTTTGTACATAATGGACATTTTAACATTTTATTATTATCTGACGTTACTAAAAAGTTTTTAGCTTTATAATTTTGTGATTGTTTATTTTGTATATTAAAATTATTATTGTTATTACTAATTTTTATTGATTTTTGATTTAAATTATTTTCTAAGGTTTCTAATAGGTCTGCCTTTTCGCCTAAAAATGAACAAAATTGAGATAATGTAGGCGACTTTGTCAATGTGTTACGATATTCCTCCCATTTTCTACCTGTAGCAATATCTAGTTTATTAGACATCATGTAGATAATGAGAGTGTCCCAATGATCAGTCGGTTCATTGAGAGCTTTAAGTGCCCTGATGTTTTTATTGATGACGTCGATGAGGTGACGCAATGAAGCATGCGACTCCTTCGGAATAGGCTCAACATTAAATAAGGCTTGAACGTGATTATTAATAAGAAGTCTACTGTTATTGTAACGCTCACAAAGCAAGTCCCACGCTATGGGATAATTATCAGATTTGAAGTCCATATTTTTGATAACTTCTAATGCCCTTCCTTTAAGACACGCTCTTAAATAATGAAATTTGTTAATGTTATCAATAGTATTATTACTGTGAATCAAGGAGATGAAACTATCATGAAATTCTACCCAGTACTCATAGCCGCCATGAAAAACAGGCAAATCAATTTTTGGCAAGCGAACAAAGTTACTCTTACATGGAGCTGCTGAGTCCTCGGAGCCCGTCGCGAAGTCACCGCTCTCTGAGCGCTTTTGTTCGTGGCGCTTAAGCAAGCATCGAGCCACTGCCACGAGTCGGTGGTATTGTTCCTCGATGGTCGCGCGAGCGGCGAAAGCCTCATCAGCATCTTCCGACAACAGCTCAATCTCGGTCTGTAATTCGTCGAATTGTTCGTATAAGCACTCGAATTTGGCAAAACGACCTTGAAGTTCGGTAGCTTGTAACTCTGATAGGCTAGTACAGCTTTGAAGAATTTCCAAAAAATTTGAAAAATAAGTAAGCTTAGCTTTTATTGAGCTTCTTTTTTTAATTAAGCGTTCCATAGCTTTAATGGTTATGAATTTATAAAGCAAATGAAAAGAATATTATAATATAATATATTGCTTAGCTTTGAAATATTTTGTTAAAAGTAGGTAGGTATGTATTTGCTAAAATGAGCGAAAGTTTTCTTATTTATGTGAAATTTATCTAATTATGCAATTATAGTAAATGTATAGCAGCGCAAGAAGAAATATATTGTAAATAAAGCTTTATAATAAGAATGACAAAGCTAAATTGAAAGAATTGTTCGACCGGTAAAACGTCACCTGTGCGAGTTCAATGACACTGCAAGGTCGGCCAATGACCTTGGTTACGATATGCACAACGCCGGCGCTCACTAATAGAATAAGCAAATGCACTAATTCAAATAAAGGCAAGCCCGGGCAATAAGATGCATAGAAAACGGAAAGAAAGGAAATTGGAACGAACTCACTCTGTTACCCTGTCGAGGTTCTTCTTTCTTGAGGCCGATGGGACCAAAATGTTTTTTTTCTTGAGGCTGAAGGACCGCTGGTCTTTTATTTTGAGGCCGAGGGTACAAAAATTTTGTTTTCTTGAGGCTGAAGGACCGCTGGTCTTTAATCTTGAGGCCGAAGGACCATTATGTTTGTGTGATTCCTTTAAACCACTCTTAATGTGGAAGGAGAGAAATGATTGGACTGTAGTTTACTTGGTTATAGATTTTAATGAAAATGAAACAATTGGTATAATATATGTATAACTGTATATGCGCACGATGCATGTGAGCACGCCAAGCCGTCTGTGTCGCTGCCGCAGGTCGATGCCCCGCGCCCGTCCTCCCCGTCCGCCGCACCGCAGGCCCCGCGGTCGCCCTCGCGTCACTCCCGCGTGTGTGTTTGTAGGTGTGCGCTAACCGCGCGAACAGAACCCTAGGTATACCAATTCATCTGAACAGTGGGCTCTAGTATCCCAAAATCTGCTTTCTAAAAAGATACCTATTTCCAACAGCGAACTGTTGATGTCATGTGTGAATGGAGTTAAGTAAATGGAAGTCCAATCTTTGTGTTGAATAAAATTCCAACTAACCCCAAACTTAAAACTCAAAGTTCAAAAATATAAACCTACCTGTGACAAGCTTTAAGTACATAAACAATACTGCAAAAGTGTACATTATTTTACTGAAGCTAATTAAATGAGCCCTTTGTTTATTACCAGTCATACTAGCGATACCTGAAAAAAAAACACAAAATCTATACAAATAAATAAAATTGGAGTGACTGTTTGTAATATTAAAATAACAAATTTTTACTAAATACATAAGTATGTATACACGGTATATATACCAAAAATGTATTTTAATTTTTTTGTCTGTCTGTTTGTTCCGGGTAATCTCTGAAACGGCTGACACCGATTTTGACAGGACTTTCATTGATAGGTAGCTAATGATATAAAGAGTAACTTGGGCTACTTATTTAGACTAACTTCGCCCCGCAGCGTGACACCGCGGGACTCAGCTAGTTGGATAATAAAAAACCTCTGATCTGCAAAAATATTTCTAAGAAGAACTTATTTATTTATTTCGAATTAAAAAAGACTTTTTTAAGCTGGCTAAGTAG